>OZ012541.1:54040800-56440800 GCA_963935595.1 Schoenobius gigantellus
TGAGCTGATATCGTCTATCGTCCGGGTGAATCACAGTCTGCCGAAACATCATCCGGATATCGGTCACAAAGACGACGGCATGGCGACGGAAGTTGGTCAATACATCGCCCACCTCGTGGTGCAACTTCGGTCCAGCATGCAGACATTGATTCAGCGAAACTCCGGTAGACGTAGGAGCTGACCCATCAAAAACAACGCTTATCTTCCCAGTGGAAGGTTTCAAAACCGCGTGGTGAGGAAGAAAATTATGTTCCTCGTTTCGCCAGTCCAGTCGCGAGACCGACATGTGCCCCAGTTGCTCATATTCTCGCATGAAGTCGACATACTTCTGTTTGAGGTCGGAGTTCCTACTCATACGACGCTCCATGGACAGCAGCCGCTTCTCGGCCAACGGCCGGGAGCTGCCAAGTGAGGGGCGAACTGACAAAAAGGGCAAACGAGTGATCAGCCGTCCCGAGTGAAGGCGACCTGTATTGTTCTGGTAGAACAACTCACACTCCTCGTCTAAGGGGTTCACTCGCTTCACGGTAGGTGGCTCTTCCACCTCCCAAAACCGTTGAAGGACATCCGATAAGGTGGAGCTAACAGTTATATAACTGTCCACCGATGGAGATGGTGGGTTATGCCTAACTGGTCCCATCACTACAAACCCAAGCGATGTGGATAAGGCTACCAGCCCACCCTTCTGTAACTCTCTCCTCTTCCCACAATACACGCGGCCTAGAACATCGGCACCGAGCAATAAGTGAATCGGACCGGTTCGGTGGAAGGAAGGGTCAGCCAAGGTCAATCCTGATGTCGCATCAACGACAGCGCGCGAAACGTGCTGTTGCGGAAGCTGACCAACAACCTTCTCATAAACAATCGCGGTAGCGCCAATTTTGGGCGCTGAAGAGAAGTGGGGGGAGAAGGAGAACAAAACCTGACCGATCGGATCCGGGATCCGCAGGTCTCCGATTCCTCGTACCGATTCAAGGTATGGAGATGTGTTCAAACTCAACTGCCGGACCAGCCAGCTGGAGGCAATGCAACCCTGAGCTCCCGTATCCAAAAGGGCGCGAACTAAAACAAAGGTGCCCCTCGGGCCCCACACCTGTACGGAGGCTGTTGGTAACAGCACCTGCTCCTGTGGGGGGGTTGCAGCCGACAGTTGATTTAGTGAAAATCCTCCCGCATTCCCCGCAACGGGGGGGAAGGGGGGTCCGAAGAAAAATGCGTGCGCGGCGGAGGAATAGGGCGCTCAAGGCGCTCGAGCGGGTCCCAATCCGGCACGTACTGGCCCCGATCAAAGCGGCATCGGGGGGCCGGACGGTGCCCATGATGGGCGAAAGTTGGGGGAGCCCGTGACAACCGGGGTCTCTCCATCAGAGGGGGAGAGAAGCGTATCGGCTCCCGACGTGGCTCCCTAATAACCGCGGCACAATCCCGCGGTGGCGCCTCATAAACGGCGCGTCGATCCCCCCCGCCCGTAGGGGGGGTGGGGCGCCCAATCCTCTCACGGGAGGGGGGGCGCCTCTCCAATCTCCGCGGAGGGGTGGCACGCCCCTCCGATCTCCTCGGAGATGTGGGTGACCTAGGAGGGCCCCCGCCCGTGTGCGAGTCCCTCTCTCTCACCACCTCACGAGTGTCTCTATTGTCGAAGCACAAAAGGGGGTGATGGGCCCCTCCACAACAGTGGCAATCTCGTGGGTGGGGGCAAGCCGATGCCATATGAGCCCCCAGGCAGCGGTAGCACCAATTCCGCTGCTTGGCCATATTTCTACGCCCCTCGGTGCGTAGGCCAACAAATTTGGGACAGGCCGGCAAACGATGGCTATCCCGCTTGCAACACTTGCAAGGCCTCGGCCTCTCCCCGTGTGGAGAGCTCTGCCGCACTGCAGTATACTGCTTGTACGGGCGGCGCTCTCTCCGTGGCGCTGCCCGGGTCGCCTCATAGCGGCCTGTACTCGGTCCCGGTATAGGAGCCAGATCCAAGTGGTCGGTCATCCGACACTCATCCTCCAAAAATCTGAGGAGATCCGAGAAGGGGGGGAGGTACGAGGCACTATTGCCCCCATACCTTTGTTCAAAGCGCCCCTTCATCTCCATGGGAAGCTTATCGAGGATGAGGTGGAGCAAAATAAAGGACCACTGGTCCACCGGTAGATCAAGTCGTTTGAGCGCGTTAATAGCGCTTAGCAGCGGGTTCAAAATCTCCTTCCTCAATGAGGAGACCCGCGATACTCGTGGCAGCCCTAAAATGGCAGCCACATGTGTGTCCGCTAGCAAGCGAACATCCTGATACCGGGCGGTCAACAACGCCCTTGCAATATCATAACTGTCATCGTTGACAGGTAGATGCTGGACAAGCACACCAGCCTCTCCACGTAAGGCAGAGAGCAAATAGGCCAATTTCTGGCTAGGGAACAGGTCGTCCCTCGAGTGAACCAGGCTATCAAAGAGGTTAATGAACCCCATCCAAGAAGCCAGGTTCCCATCAAAGGTTGGGATGTCTAAAGTGGGCAGTCTGCCCAGCAAGCCGGCCGGGGTAGGCTTGACCTCCCCGGGCGTGCACGACTCACCCCTCCGGGCGAATAGGATAGCCTGAGCCTTGTTTATGATCACATCCGCCTGTTCAAAACACTGATCATAATCGGCATTAAATTGGTCGACTGCCCGCAACTCAGCGGCACCCTCGGCTGGGTGGTCGAGCAAATATTGTTGATGAACAACAAAAAGCTGCTCCAATTCCTTCAAGCGAGCAGGTACTCCCTCATGCCGAATTAACAAGGCCTGTTCTCGGTCTGGTCGGTCTACCAAAGCGACGGCACTAGCAAACCATCTCAAAATCTTTTGTGCACCCGCGCGGGCACCACTAAGCGGGCTGACTGGCGGGACCATTTTGCACCAAAATTAATAAACACTATAATAATACACGGACAAACAGACCGACAACCGCAGACAATAAAACAGATCGGGAGGAACTTCAAAGGCAGAACAAAATATATAAACAAACCAAAATCAAGTGTAAATGCTAGAACTTAACTAGAACAACAAAGGCATTTAACAACAGGATTTTTCAAACAAATTAAAATCAAGTATTAAGTCAATAACTTAACAAACATAATATTCAGAGGCAAACAAAACAAAATCAAATGGAAATGCTAAAACTTAACACAGCAATATAGTGTATTACAACAACAGCAAAGTCAATTAGCAGCAAAAAATTTTTTAAACAAATCAAATTCAAGTATAAGTTTACAACTTAACAAACAAAATAGTCAAGGGCAAAACAAAGATATGAAAAAACAAACCAAAATCAAATGTAGGTAAATGCTAGAACTTAACTAGAACAACAAAAGACATTTAACCTCAATTTTTCATATACAATGACAATTAGTTAAGGAGATCGGTCCACAAATGAGCTGGTAGTCGGTTTAAAATCAGCAATCAAAACCAATTAATATGTATTGCCCGTTTGGACAACCAACAAGATTACAATATTAATTGTACAATACTAATCAAATACTCAAATCTAAGAACCACTCAAATCTAAAAACCACGCTCTGCTACCAAGAGATGGTGGTGCCCAAGGTAGACACCACCACGTCGGCGTTTCGCCGACTTGTATTGCTGAATTTTGTACCCTACTACCAGCTCATAGAAAGCATTGTGGCTTACCCCGATTCCAATTGTCTCCGTCCGTCTCCTCCGTAGCCGGTGGACTTCCTGAGCTAGCTCGAAGGAAGTCGCGGCTCCTGAAGTTCTGCAGTGGATCCACCGGTGGAGACCGGAGCACTACAAATGCCTATTAGGCCACCACGGCTCACACACGCGATTTTGACACCGTTGCACAACACAAAGCGGGCTTTCGCACCCCGATATTAGGTGCGCCGCGCAAAATACAATTTGCTAGTTATATACTGTGTATTATATTTTATGAATGCCCGGACATCATCCTAACCTAATTCAATGTCGTGACATTTCGACCCAACTCAACTGACATGTCACATGCGGCCGGCCGCCAAAAAAAACTCTCACTGCACAGACCACAAATGCAGTGTTGCCACTCGCTCTTCCTCGAGCGTGAACAACTAGAAATGTAACACAAAAATTTTCTCAAAATTTTAGCGATGTAGTACAAGAACACAATGACTCTAAAAGCGTGGGGCGTAATTTAAAGGATGTATTCCTTAGTTCAACTAAGTTTGTAAGCAAGAGAAGTGTAAAATCTAAAAGCCCCACGCTTTTAGAGTCATTGTGTTCTTGTACTACATCGCTAAAATTTTGAGAAAATTTTTGTGTTACATTTCTAGTTGTCTCAAGAAAATTTTTAAAATCCTGATTTGCTAAAAGTGTGATCTTATTTTATTTTCAACTTTTTGGTTTTTAGTCTTTTGGTAAAAGCGTGTTTTTTAAAAAGTTTTTTTTAACGTTTTTTTATTTACTACTTTTTAGATCGCTTCGTTTTTAGTCTTGACAATAAATTCATATTTTCTATGAAAATGATTTTAATCGTTTTTTAGTCTTTTTGCTAAAAGCGTGCTTTTTAAAAGTTTTTTTAACGTCTTTTTATTTACTACTTTTTAGTCTAACTAATAATTAATAAATCTTTCAATCGATTTTCGACCACAACAATACAAATATAACTATATAAATTGAAATGGATTTCCTCCCATATAAAATTAGTTTTTATTTAATTGTACTATAACTAAGCATTTTTGTGATTCCAATATGCCAAAATATTGTATTGTCACCGGGAATACATATGTAGAAAAAATTCGAGCTCAATTGGAGCAATAGAAGTGGTCGAAAAATCGATTGCAAGATTTGATCGTGACAAAGAAACCAACAGACAGAGCAACTCAATAAAAAGCGTGTAATAAAAACTTTCCGGGTTTAATTCGCGTAAAATGTACGATATTAAACTTTATTATTAATTTATCAGAACTTTTCGACTACATTTGAATTTGTGGTCATGGAATGAGTAATATCAAAATTTCTAGGTTCGTTAAGCAACTGTTTTACACTACGACGCACAGAAGGCGAAGATGCATGCCTCTGCACACATTAAAAAAAATTCGTTCATACTTACACCTTCCTACGCTTAAATTAAAATAAGATGGTTTTGGTTGTTGTTTTTGAAACCAACGTATAATTTTGTACATTTACTTAAAATTTCTTTGTAGGTATTTATACTGGCCGAAGACTCGAATTATAACGGGTATTTATTATCTAAAGCATTTGAGTGCTTTTTGTAAATGTATCTTTCGTAGAGTTAATCAACTTGGGAAACTTTTATACATTTCTTTTTGTAATCAACATAGAAAAAGAAGTAATGAAATTAATAAGTATATCTTACGGTATCTAACCGGGTAGACAGAGTTATTTGTCGTTTAGCAAAGTTGCGGTGATGGATTTAAAATACTCGTACATTGTATCGGCGTTCCCTTTCATCCTATGGATGTCGTAGAGTTGGCTAAGAAAGTTTACAGGAATTGATATTTCTTTAATGTCACTCTGACAGATTACTATAAAATAAGGCACAAGTGTTTTTAACCTGCTTCAAAAAAGGAGGAGGTTCTATGTTCGACCGTATCTATTTTTTATGTATGTTAATCGTTTTTTCGGCCATTGGTGGGTCGATTTTGAAAATTATTTTTGTAATCGAAAGAGTATGCTCCCCATGTGATCCCTTTGTCACCAAGTCATGATCTGATGATGTGATCTCAATAAAACCGAGGGAAACCCTTAAATTTCATAAGCACGTTCAACGTGTTTCACTTTTTTTTCGAAGTTATTCAGGTATTTACATCTGGTAGTCATCATATCATGTTCCTGAGCTGATGAGGGAAGGTTTCTGGTTTGATATGAGTTCTGGAAAAACTCTTTCAATGCTGTTAAGAGCGAGAGACATTTTATTTTAAGTTATTCATTCTGGTATTTGTCTTGGCTGGTATGCTATGCTAATACACATGAATGAAATTTATTAAAAATTTTGTAATTATTATTTTTTTACAAAATATAAAACCGACTTCAAAACAACAAAAAGAAATTCATAAATAATATAAGAATACATACTATTATTATATGACTTTTTGGTGTTATTAAAATCAGTTTTATTTTTTCATTTAAAAAAGTCAAACTTTCAAGGAGACATTATTTTAATATGTCGTATGACGTAATACATAAGTTTTTCTACTCAACTTGTGACGAAGCGAGTCCCCACTTCATAACTTTAATTCTCAGTATTTTTTGGTACTTCGGCAAAGCAAATAAACAAAGCAAACATGACGTTGATCATGTAAAAGAAATTTTCGACGACACATTTGTTTTGAAATGTCGCATGACATCATACATAGTTTTTTTTAACTAACTTGTGACGTAACGGGCCCTCACACCACGACTGATTCGATATAACTCAGTATTTTTGGTATTTCGGCAAAGCAAAAAATAGTATCTGCCATTTTTAGGGCTCTACCTCAAAAGGAAAAAACGGAACCCTTATAGTATCGATAGATCAAAATATAAAACCGTTGATGTCTCATATTTTCCCATATGCAATTTCACAAGGGAATCAAAACCTATCGGATACTTTTAGTTGAACCAGTATCATGAAATTTGGTAAGAAGCAACGTCTTGCAGCACATGACATGTTATGGAAAAAAATTAAAGCCGTAAATATGTTATTAGAGTAGATATGTACTTATTATACAGTACCTCGCGCTCCTGAGAAAATGGGTCTTGACAGATATATGCACAGACGGACAATGAAGTGATCCTATAAGGGTTCTGTTTTTTTGCTTCGGAGGTAGAGGTATACGGAATACTAAAAATATTATTAAGATGCTTTTGCATAATTATCATCATAAAATTAAAGAACATGGAACCTAGAAAATTTTGTAGCAATTTTATTAGGAGCCCAAACGATTTAGCAATTTCATCGGTAAAATGATGGGCTAAATACATACACGAAGTCGACGCTTCTCGTCGCTAGATGGCGTCACCTGTGATTTTTTGATGCGAGCAGAGTTTACACGGAAGGGCTTTCATGAAAATCGAAATGAACAGTGTGTTACACAAAATAATACACTGTTTATTATACATTGTTATAAAAAATCAACATGAATTTCTTTATCGCAATAAATAATTTACATCAATCAGCCAGGTTTGCCAACTAACAGTTGTCATTTTGATAATTATACATTTTGAATTTCTAAATCCGCTATTATTACTGTTTTAAAGAAACCGCAATGACAAAACTTCTCACTAAGCCGGTAATGGATGTAAAGTGTCCTTCCAAATAGCAGTTTACAGTTGGCAACCGAAGTTATGGAATAGCAGCTGATTTCGCAAATGGAGGTAAAATTACCACAACCTTCTTATTAATAAAAAATTAATAAAAAATAAATTTATTGCAGCCAAAATTTAAATTGACATGTTTTATTATAAGAGTTAAGTTTTTCATCAGAGTTACAAATTGGTAGGTAGGTAATTAACATAATACATCTGACTAGATGATTCTTCAATTGTCATATTATATGATCCTTTATATCGCTGCGAAACAATTAAGAGCTTAGTTCTAATCATTTCAGTATAAGTGAGAGCAAAGGAGGGGAATTTCTCAGAAAACGCGAAATTTCTCGGCGTATGCTATAAGGAAAATATACATAGGTATAGGGCACATTTAGATCGGTCAGTATGGGCAAGTCTGTTAGACTGTAACTATAAGACATACAAGTTCTTAGAAACTTTGTTATCGATTTTAGTGACAAGAAAAACTGCATACATAGATTTTAGAAAAACTTGTACTCAGCTCAGAAATCGAACCTGATGGTCGTATTAAAAATAAAGTTTACATTATTTCTATTTGAATATCGATTGTGTAGGTCGTAAGCAGTAAATGTAAGTATGAAACATTATATCTAAAATGATGAATAATTATTGTATATCGTATTACTCCAGATACAATAGAAAAACCGATGGTCTAGCTAAATTTAAGAACAAAAAACAACCCCCGAAAATAGGAAATAATTCTTAGTTTTATTATATCCATTGTATCGCGGAACCGCTATGTAAACAAAACCACGACAACTTTTCCTGGTCGCAGTGCGACCTGCTGACCAAGAACTACTACTGGTCAGTGACTTCTGAACAGCTGAATAGATTTTCATTGAACAAAGCTAATAAGCCCGCCAAGGACTTGTGCAACCCGAACGAAATGTCCACTTTATTGATTTCTCTTTACTTTATTAAACCAAAGCAGACTTTACTCGCTGTTATTAATAGCTACTTATATATCAACTTACACTATAGATATACCTATATATTTTACAGATTTCGAGTGAATAGATTAGAAATTAAAAAAGTGATATGGTAATCATGTGCGATAAAATAGGAACTTAAAACAAATAAGCAAAAAAAAACAAATTGGTTGTATGGGCTTAATTCGTTTGAATTCGGGCTTAATTAATGAAAAAACAACAATTTGAATGTTCACGGAAATTTTCCGTTGATATACTTATGATTTGTAAGATTTATTTCCTTTATTTACCATTAATCAAAGTATGTAGCGCATGGATTTAATAATTTGATTATTAAGTCCATGATGTAGCGACACTAAAGTGTGTAGCAGATTTGACAGGAGAAATTTACGCCTGCCGCGCCATGTTGCTTTAGTTCATTGACTTCGTCAGTTTTTCCTTATTTTTGGATGGAGATTTCTCAACTTCCTGCGGGAATTTTGGAAAATTCTTCCTTAGTGGCCGCCTACATAATCCAACGAGCCCCTCTGTACCGAATTTCAGTTAGGCAGTCAGTCGCTAAAGGCTTTTATAAATTATACAGATGAATTTATTTGTATTTGTAATACCAAAAGTAGGTACTAATAAAATAATGATTTTGAGTTGACAACATAAATGTAGAGAAATCCGTGAAGACATTAAAATATAACAAATCAAACAAAATGTAAAAATTCAATCTCAAGTTGTAGGTTTTAATTTTCCAAGTTGAAGGAGCAAAGGGATTCGTGCACATACAGCAACGCCTTTTGTGTAGTCCTTTTGAAAGTTTTGAGCAAAAGCATGCCTAAGCTATTCCAATTCAATGAAGATTAAAGTAGAACTGTAGATAACGTGTTAAGAGACACAGTGGTCCTGTTTAAAAACAACACAACAAATTCATAAAAGTAAACCAACTGAAATCTGAAAAAAGCGTTTATCGCAAACAAACCGTGAACGTGACCATAAAAGTCAATTTTTGAAGATTTATTATTGATTGGGATCCGCAAAAAATTCATCCCGTTTCCATCGGCGCTCTTTTAAGGATAAGTCATACAAAAACGCCGAGCAAAGCATGTGGTTTGCTAGGTTTATTTTTTTATGCCTCAAGTCGGTGTCGAATTTCGGCCAGGCCATCTGGTACTCTTCACTACTTTCATAAGGTTGTGGTGCAGAATGTTAATGTCGCAAAATCTCAATCCAAAAATTTGGTTAGGTATTTTCTTTCTTTCGCAAAACGTTGAAAGAAGGTTGAAAGTGATAATATAATGCGAAACTGGCATATTAAGATAGTAACACCACTCTCATAGGTGAAATTTACCACGATGTTTGACGTCTGCTAATAGCTTGAGTCTTAATAACGTGCATATTAAAAAGGGGTAAAGTATTCTTATAATAATAAATGTATTAAAAATGGTGATAAATTATAGTACCATGGATTTTACAATACCAAAATGTTTGATTTAGGTGCCATTTTGTTGAGAAATTTTACAATTTGTGTAAAAATTGACAAAAAGAGAATACAGATGCATCTCAAAAAATCCCTCAGTTTTCATTTTGTGCAAATGCTCAGATACTTCTAACTTTTCTGGGATTATTGTGATAGATCGTCGAGTTTTGCTGTTATGTTTACACGGAGGTCACAGTATAGAAGTTGAACTTTTAATACGTTTTTCGTCGATAAAAGCATAGATTCCTTCATTTTAATGTGTGTACATAATGCAGATACAAACTGGATCGCTCGATAATGAGGAACCAGGGGCACAATTCTATTAATCTTAACGGTTTTATCGTGTCTTGATAACGTTTCAATCAAACTGCTTTTTTTCGAGCTTCTATACGCTTTTTGTGATGCAATTTATTCGTATTACGATTTCTTGATAAGTTAACAGTGACAAATGTTTTAGTTATCGGTTGAACAACAATAACTGTATCAAAAAGAAATGCTATTGAAGCGTTACTGACACGCCATAAATGCATTCTAGAATGCATTACGCTAGCAGAATAAGACCCCAGTGGGCCAACACAAAAGCCACACGATTATTTTCCGCAGTCTTTCTATAGAAAAAAAAGTGAAAATGACAGCACATTGTGATAAACTCACGCAATTTTTTCCGCAAATAAATTTTCTGCGGAACGACTACGGAAACATTTGTCTTGGCCCACAGTTCAGACGTAACTTACATAATTACCTTGATACAGTACCTAAGTAACTTAATAATATAGAAAATTAACAAACGTATATGTTTATTAGTTTTCTGAAAGAGCATTTTGAAATATATCTTTCTTATTTTGCACACAGATAAGTTAAGATACAATAAAAATTGATTTGGTTGCAAATAACTGATACGGTCTTCGAATTATAAGTATCAATTGTACTTTATTAATAGGTTAAATAGCAACATAATTTTGTGTAAGTGGAGAGTGCTAATGTATGTACCTCGTACGTCTTCATCCATCAGGAGCACAATCCTTCATCAGCGCTGTCCCGTTGTAACAGAATAACCCCTCCGTGGAATTCGAGATGGTTGGAATTGATTCGCTAAGGTTGTGGATGGGGTAGATAGCGGGAACATCTGGACTAAAGGGCCGGAGTTTATTATGTTATTGCTAAATTAGGTAATTTGTATTTTAGTTCAATTGTTGAATGTCTTTTACACTAAAATATAAAGCTACAAAAGGTATTCTTTTCTTGATCGTAGAGGTGTTTAAATAAGATACACATAAATTTAATTTCGATATTTAAACCATAAAAAAAGATTGTATACAAACTACCACTCAAACGGTATGCGTGCGAGGGGGACAATGCTATCCTCTTCTACTACGATTTTATATCTGTACTCCAAAATTAAAAATGTATTTTCACATTTAATAAAGAAATTAAAATCTGATATCGTATAAATATACCTAATAAGTTTTTTTTATCTGGTGCATAATAAATAATCTGTAAAATTGGCCACAGTCAAATACCTTATGCTTCAACACGCAGAATACGTTCCATTCAACGTGGCCTCATCGATTACCTTCACGGTTAACCCTAAACTAGAAAGGTAGATTGAAAGCTTAACATTTTATAGTGAAAAAAACTTTTTTAATTGATCTGCTTTCGTGATTTCTAGTTCTGGCTCAGGACGTTTTTAGGAGGACTGCATTAATGCGTGCACTTAAAAAGACTACGTCACACTAATATTGATATTGTTGTAAAGGCTTTTTTCGCGCTGTCCTCGACATCTAGCATGCGTCTAGGGGCCTTTTTTGTGAGACAGACTTGACCCACATTAATCATTATAATGCGTCAATCGATCCTTCTTGATCTTACGACCACGAAGAAGACCTAACAGTAATCAACATTCAATATGGTGTCTACGAGTCGCCATGTTGTAAAAAAAGAAGGTGCACTTTATTTAGTTGGCAATTATATTATACTTAGAAAAGAAATGAAGTCCCGAAAACATCCAAATCGCGACGATTTATCTTTAGTACTCGTTAAGCTGTGCGGCGATATATAGTGGGACTATATTGTGAAAGACTACAAAATATTGATTATATTAAAAAGACCATGCCATCTACATGTGAAAGCTTATAATTAACCTTCTATAATGGTAATATATGTGTTATTTATTGTTAAATCTTATGTTAGCTTTCCAAATAATAAATAAGTAAATAAATAAATCTTGTGTCTAAAACCAAATTAGAAAGCGATAAGGACACGTGGATTGCGTGATGTTGGCTTATGTTTCCGTCAGAGTGATAATTAGCTGGCTTAATGTCTAGAAATAGATGAAAAACACCAGAAATTCCTTGCAAACACCTGACTGCATTAAAAATGAACATGGAATCAAAATTGAAAAGAAAAAACGTATAGAGCAAATTAAAGATCTCCTATTTTTGTGTAATGCGATAGATAGATGGAAGAAAAAATTTGAGGCGATGTCAAAAAAAGTTGTAAAACAAGCCGATTAATCTAAAATTTAACAGATGGGTCCGATTAGAGCGGACAATGGCCTTGTTTTTAGTTTTGATTTTAAAGAATTTTTTATAAAATGAGTTTTTCGTTCATATTTATTGCGAACTTCCCTTTTTTGTTTTATTGGTTTTATTATCTGCTTGTTTGTTTGATTAAACTCAAATAAAAGATAACATATTTTTACATCATCAAAATATTCATCAGGATGTACAAAATTTAATTCAGCTTCCTCCTAATTCCTAAATGTGTCAGCTGAGTCAAAACAGCGTCCGTTAGTGTAGTCCAATAACAATCAAGTTTATGCTTTTTATATTAGCCAGAGCCATCTCCCCCATGCGAGCGAAACCATGAAATTCAATTAGTACACAAAAGTGTGACCAGTGACCATTACGGTTTATTAACTAATTGACATTACGACCGCTAGGATGTAGGAAATGGCACTAACTTAACATTCATGTTAATCATATATAATCAAATATAAAGGCACTGTACAACTGTACAATGCACTGTGCACAGAAAATTTTATCGACTTTTTTGTAATTTTCAGATTAACAGATCAGTACTACATTCTCCGTGGATCAAATAAAATAAAAATTACTATGTCTTCACAGAATAATGAAGTTTTCATACATATATTCCCATTTAGATGTCTTTTGCAAAATTATTCATTTAATAAACGTGAATTAAGACAAACCATTTCTTAACTAAACCAAGCTTGTATAATTAAGAAATATTTTGTCTCATTCTTTCTTATATAATAATTTGACTTATATATCTATATAGACAATAAATCATGAAATAGAATTATTAAACCAAGATTAATGAACGTTTATGAGTAAGGTTAGTGGTTAGTGTAATGTTATGCATGATTAATTCCAAATCTTACTACTTTATTATTCTCAATCCGGCCGTTACAGAAGTTACGTCATCTAGATATGCACAAATTATTTTGCAAATCACTACATAGTATAAAACAAAGTCGCCTTCCGCTGTCTGTCTGTCCCTATGTATGCTTAGATCTTTAAAACTACGCAACGGATTTTGCGGTTTTTTTAAATAGATCGAGTGATTCAAGAGAAAGGTTTATGTGTATAATACATGCATAGTATAGTAGAGAAACACTGATAATTTTAGAGGTTTCTAATGTAGCACTTTATGATAAGCAGGACAAAAAGCTGTGAACGTTGTATATGTATAAAGACATTCTGTAGTATATTTAGTATCAGCATTGCACCCGTGCGAAGCCGGGGCTGGGCGCTAGTTTTATTATAAAAATTACTTAGTCAAAATGTGAAACCACACAATTTAGTAGCAGTTGGTATAGTGATGCCTCGATCCGGATGTCGGCTTCCTTGTCAGGAGTAGTTCGATTCTAGTTTTTTCCACTTAAAATTTATACGAATTTAATGACGTTATATGCAAAAGCTAATCATATAGGTAAACATAACCAAACCCTGTCATTATTTTTAATCAAAAAAGTAATGAAATTAGTCTAGTTTAGAGGAGGTTTTTGGTTAGTTTTTATACCTAGTTGGTCTAGTTTTTATAGCCTGCGTCTCGCCCCGTACCAACGCGTGGGGGCGCGTTTAACCTGCATGTAGTTTTGCAGTCCAATGTAGTCGCGGATTCTGCAAAACTGTGCGTGCGCTTGGATGTGTTCTCTGGGACCAACTTTGAAATTGCAAAAAAAAATCAGCTGTTCCATACAAATGTTCAACATTCACTGTACCTAGATGTATGGATCAGCTGATTTTTTTTGCGATTTCAAAGTTGGTCCCATAGTGTAAGTTGTTCAGTTTGCTTGTCTGAACAAGCACACATTTTTTTTGTGATAATTAAAAAATAACCATGTATATTAAAGAAAGATACAGTAGCAAATAATTTCGCACATGTTTTGTATCCGTGTCCGAATTCAGAATTCACTTCTAATGATTCAAAATGCGTTTCAGATCTAACGACACGCACCGGAAGAGAGAAAGGGGAGCAGCAACGCATGGACATCGGTCTTCCGCAGTGAAAGCAAGAGTGGCGGTAAGAGCGATAATTATATCAATATTGTGTTAACCTTGGCGTATGATCATGTTATGGCGCCTTTTTGGATTTCTATGGATAGTTCATCGGATTATATTTGATTTTCGATTTCGTTGTCATATTAAATGGTAGCGCTTTAAATACTTTAATGGTAACTAATTGTAACAACATCTATAAATAATGATAAAAACGAGTGTTTCAAAAAAAAACCAGCGAAGTGCGAGTTGTACCTAATCGCGCGCCGAAAACTCCCCGTACAAACTTATCGAAGTACGAGTATTTTAGTTCTTAGCTACATATTCAAATTTGTCAGATTTTTTTCTTTTACATGTACTGTAAGACATTGCTTCTCCACTTTTCAAGATTCAGCCAACGGGAAGTTCTCTATAGGTTTGGATTCCCCTGCGAACAACTTTGATTTTTTCCAGCTGAAAGAGACCGAAAACGCGAGTCAGATCAAATCATCACAACTCATATACATCCCCACCGAGAGGCTCGAGCCTACCCTATGTTGGGGTGATTAGGCCTTAGTCAACTACGCTGGCCCAGTGCGGATTGGTCGACTTCACATACACCATTGAATTTCTTCGCAGATGTATGAAGGTTGCTTCACGATGTTTTCCTTCACCGTAGGAGCGTCAGACAAATGTACATATGAAATTCGAAACGAAAAACACATTGGTACATGGCGGTCGCGAACCCAGACCTGATTGGAAGGCAAGTATCCTTACATATTATAAAACAAAGTCTCTCGTCGCGTCTGTCTGTCTATCTGTTTGCGATAAATTAAAAACTACTGCACCGATTTTCACCACTCGATAGCGTGATCTCGAGGAAGGTTTTAGTATATAATTTGTTAAGTTTTTATATTTATTTCTGTGTACATTAGCGATATTTGTTGAAGATGTCGGATGTAGTTCGCGGGCACAGCTAGTTTGGCATAAATTTCAGTTTGATATCTCAACGCATTCTGTCTTCATTATGTATTGTCTTACTTATTTTTTGACTTACCCACCTTCCCCCCAATTCCTTCATTATTATTTCCATATTTCTATGGTTTCCTGGAAGAGATTGCTGTGTAGCAATAAGGCCGCCGTTTGCTGTATTTTGTACTAGTTGTTATTTGTCAGATGTGTCCTATTTTATGCAATAAAGAATATTATTATATTATTCTGTTGATTAAATTTTAATTTCTCCGCAACACCTCTTACCTATACTGGAAAGAGGGGCGGGAAAATCAGACCTCCGCCAGGGGAGACTAGACGGGCGAAGGCTCAGGGCGGCATGAAAAGAAACTGACGGACAATTCTCGCATTATCCAGCAAGAATGCTCGCTAGATTTATATATGTACATTTGGTCCATCGCGAAGACCCAACCGCCGTAGGTGACCTTTCAGGCAAGTTGGGACTATTATATTATTATCATTCTTGAGAAAAGGTTTTTAACAGACGGACAACGAATCGATCCTATAAGGGTTTAATTTTTTCCTTAAGAGGTAGGGAACCCTAAAATTGAAATGGAAATTGTTTTGTGCACATTAATAATAAACGAGAGAGACCAAGAAATAAATCTTTAAAACACGAAAATTTAAATATTCACTTACCTATCGGATTTGGAATCTTTTACGCTGTCAAGTTTCCATTCACGAAAGCCTATACAAAGTTGTGGAGCGCACAGGATGCCTCGCCACCACCAGACCGTGTCCTCGTGCCCACAGGATCTCTCCTTCATTAGTATGCATGAGATTCGTTTTTGGGCCACTTCACACTTGTACCAATTTCCTGGAAACAAGCCATTAAAGCGGCGATTGTTAAGTATAAAATGTTCAACGTATTTACTTGGCACGCACTTTTTATGACAAATAATTCGTTCACTAACATTTCTGTTGCAAAAAAGTACTTTTTTTGTACAACCACCACAATATAGGTATCAATTGAAAAGGCTTGACTTGTAAAATATCCAATGACCGCTGTCACGATTTTTTTGTACATGCTTGTGTACTCCAGAGATAACAAGAGAAAAAATGAAGTCGGTGCCAAACGATGATCCCCTAGAAAGTCGTATAATTTGTCACCGACTTCAATATAGAAGTGTGATGTTGTCTGTACCTATTCTTATATTATTTTAAACTTTTCAGTGTTTTTGAAGTCGGTTTTTATTTTTTGTAAAATATTTTTTATTTAACTTTTTAGTGAATAAAATCTTTTTAGTGAAAGGAACCCTAATTTAATACCAGCTTACCTTTAAATTAGGGTTTCCCTCGATTTTCATGAGATCCTATCATCAGATCCTGACTTTTGAAAATCGAATTGGCGGAGTGATCGCGTAACATACACACAAAACACGTTGGACACACCTAAAACTTTAAGGGTTTCCCTCGATTTTTATGGGATCCAATCATCAGATCCTAACTTTGGTGACCATGGGACCACCCTTGGAGTATCCTCTATCGAATACAAAGAGAATCATCAAAATCGGTCCATAAACGACGAAGTTATCCGCGAACAAACATAAAAAAAGCATATATAAGTATATACGGTCGAATTGAGAAACCTCCTTTTTTAGAAGTCGGGAAAATTATGTTTGTCAAGCTGGCACAACTGCGGGCAGCAATTTCGCAGTTCTCTAAAATCAGTATACAGAGACAGCGTCAGGCCTAAATCATGGCTAAGTTTAGACAACGTTTTAAAAATGAATGGATAAGATTCTTCAAAGTTGACATAGAAATGCATATACATTTTATTAACCTATCTATTTATGATAGCGCTCATTAAAGACCACCTTACCATTACCTTTTCCCTGCAAATGTACTACACTATGTCCCTTGCCAAGGTCCTATATCTATCTATATACAACAAAATTGATTAAAATTGGTCTACGTTTACGGCTCCGTTGCAAACTGCGTAGCGTAGTAAAACGTTCGAGTATAATTTTAAAATTTATTATAAAAATGATATATTTTGTTTGGAATGAAAAATCGTGGGAGTTTTCGTAGCGATCCTTAAAATACATACTACGTTACGTAATGAAAATATAGCTTGTATCTGTGAAAGAGTTTCTTAAGACCAGACTAGTATTTTAGACTCTTTTTCATTACAACATACAAATCTTATCTCTTTCTAATGTTAGTGTTTTAGTAAGGCACGAAGGACTATTTCTATAAATATGTTTTAAACTACTCTGCAGAGTCTGCAGTCATTTATACAATAGATTTTAAGTATATAGTAAGACATTTATGAATGCAGTGTCGCAATTCAATAAGGACATGAAAAGGGCTTTATTGAATAATGACAAGTGCAGGAACGGAGGGTCGTACGTAGTGAAACGCATACTTAAAAAAGGATTAGAAGTGGCAATAAAATTACAAATTAAAATCCGTAATTTTACATGACAAAAAAGCGATAACATTAATTACGATAGGTCGATTATTTATTACTTTTTCACTTTTAAATTTATGTATGAATTGACTGGTTTACGTATATCTCCTAAGTTCAAAAGTTTGAAACATGTTAATGCCATATCATTTTGCCTAAAGTACGAGATGTTATAGAATTACCCTGTTATTCATAAACGTACAATAAAATTCATAAGCTATTACACTGTTATATGTTTTAACTTTATTCTTTTTCACGAGTGAGATAAACAAAACACTCTCTAAGCAAGTTATATCTTTGCTATATGATGATAATATGATATTTAGAGACTGAGCGGGTATAATATTTATGAAATTTACAAATTATAAAATTACAAAACATTAACAATTACGTTATTATTAAATTACTTGATCAATAATTGCCATCGATCGAATAAAATTTTAATTGAGCATACAATTCATGATTATGCTAACGTCATGTCTGCAACTTCCATAGTTCTGTAGCAACCCTCCTCAAGAAATTTGGAAGTTAGAAAAAAGATTTAAAAAGAACTGCTCGGACAAAGATTTGGATAAAGCGCATTCACACGTGTGGACACACGTGGTCGGGTCAACGTCCCCTCCAAAAACAATATGCACTCATTACCGACAGATGATTAGACAAGTAAAGGAGTGAGCCGAATTGACGAAATCTATTCGTTTGTATAACGAATGACCGGATAGGCTAATCCTTTGCTTTTGGGTCGCAGCTGCACTTCATTAGGAGTTCATTTGAATAACGCGGTGTCTTTTATTTTGAGTCTAATTAAGTTCTTAAATGTGGAAGTAGGTACTCAATTATTAATTGGTGATTCCTCATTAATTTTAAAAGTTTGTTTTTTCAATGGTTATTTACATTACATAGCAAAAAAAGAAAACTAAATAGGATATGAAAACAGTAAATAAAACGGAAACGCCTAAAAACAATTTTTGATAGACTTGAGGCATAAATATGTGATTAGGTACGTGGATTAGGTATTTTTCGTTACCAGTACGTACCTAATCCATGCCACCTAGGATTAGGTATTCGTATACCATGTTTGTTAATCGTGAAGTATCAATCTGTCAAACTATAGGTCCTGTAAACAAAACTACACTTTACGTCTAATTATTAAGTTTCAAACGTCATCTAGGATAAAATACCATAACTATTTTTTGCTTAGAAAATACAGCGAATCTCTTGTTCAGTTTAACAAAATCATAAAATCTTTTTACAAAATACAAAAAAATAAAATTCGTAAAAAATTATATTAGAATGCACACCATCACCTTTTTATTATGAAGTCGCTGTCAAATTGAAGTCTTTTTGAAGTCGGTTTTATTTTTTGTAACACATTTTTTTAATGTTTTTTGTAAAGAACATCGGCCAAAACCCCATAGTAGCTGGACCTGATATTAAATAACCATGGGCATCATTACTTTTGTATTCATTATAGACCTAACATTATTTGAATTAGTCCCATAGCTCAATAATTCATTAAAAACTTCAGTAATGGGAGATATTCTCTTTTTCCTTTTTTAGGTTGACTGTGTCTATTCGGACCCGGATCCCTATAGAAATCGATTGCTATTTGGACCCAGAGCATGAAATATGCAGTTTCATTAAAGTTTCTGTGTGTGGTCACAATTTCTACCTTACCTAACCGACAGTTTTCAATTTATTCTAAAATTATTGTTCGATTACGATTCTATCGGGTCCGAATAGTAATCAACTTCTATAATCTAAGGATAGGGACCCGGGGTCTGAATAGCCACTCCGTTTTGGGTTAGGAGTAGGAGCAATATATTTTCTATTCCTTGAGTAAACTTAGAACTATGTTACGTTAAAATAATTAGAAACCTTACGTGAACATATAATATTTAATAACATTTCATTAATATACGAGTATGTAACAATAAGGATGTTTAGAAATAAAACACTGCACATCACAAAGGAGAATCAAAAATCGCACAGTACCTATTAAGCAAATGCAAAGATTAACTGTAAAGCACAGAACACAATACCCCAAGACCAAGTGTAAAATCAATGAAAGACATCTGTCACTCAATTTCGAGAGTGACGATCCTTTACACGCAAATCACAAAAAAAGGACCAATACTTTGAATTATGCATCGTTTGCTTAGTATTATTCGTTTCAGCAAGTTAAAATACTATTCTCAAAAAATAAACACATTTTTTATGTTGTTAAGTGTTTTTTTAGAACAAATATATATTTTTTTGATTAAGCGCGAAGATGTAATGTTTATACGAGAATGTGAAACGGAACTTGACGTCATTTTCAAGATCTATCATCTATGGTGAAAACCGTTCAAAAACTATATTACGATTTCATATGCGAGAAAATTGATTTTACGAATTCATTATTTTCTCTGAAACTCGAAGTTCTTGAGGTTTAATAGTTACATTTTTAAATTTAACTCAAAAAAGCATATCTTTTAACATACATTTGATTTATGCCCATAATCAGGTCCAATTTGGCCACTGTTCTTTAATACCAGCTCACCGAAGTAATTTGAAAGAATGCAATTTAGCATCAAAACGTGCCTATTGTATTTAAAAAACTAACCTCTAACTCCTAAAAGTCAAGGATCCTTCCATCATCAGCTCATTTCATGACTACCAGACGCAAATACCTGAATAGCTTCGAAAAAAACATGAAACACGTTGGACGTACCTATGAAATTTAAGGGTTTCCCTTGATTTTCCTGGGATCCCATCATCAGATCCTGACTTTGGTGACAATGGAACCACCCCAGGACTATACTCTCTCGAACACAAAAAGAATTTTGAAAATCGGTCCACAATGGGCGGAGTAATCACGTAATATACTCACAAAAAAAAACGGTAAAAAATATTAAACTTGAATCGAGAATGAAATTAAATATTAGGACCTATTACTATTCCTATACATTCCCTAATCCGAATATTTATGCCAATACTGAATAAATATTAAGACCTATTACGATACTAATACATTCCCTATTCCGAATATTTATGCCGGTACCTAATAAATATTAGGACCTATTACGAGTACTAAACTAATACATTCCCTATTCCGAATATTTATGCCGGTACCTAATAAATATTAGGACCTATTACGAGTACTAAACTAATACATTCCCTATTCCGAATATTTTTGGTGGAACTGAATAAATATTAGGAACAGGTATTTGGATTAGGTGTTTGAAAATATTAGGAACAGGTGGATTAGGTACGGAAATTAGCTAATCCAGCCCATGTCTAATTTTTGAGTTGAAATATTCTCAATAATCTTTTTATGTTATTTTGATTTCAGTTGACATATACATAACAACTATACTTACAAAAATACGCATTTTACAGACCATATTTCAGGAATTTTAAGGCCCTTGAAACCATACCCTCTAATGTCTAATATGTCTAACATAAAAATTCACAAAAAAAATATTTCATAGACCATATTCTTTTATAAAAACCTTAATAACCATATATTTTGAGATACGTCAGTTAAGTGCGTTCTCAACGTAATTGTAGTATACAAAGAGAGCAACAAAAGCTGCATTCCAACAAAATAATAAATAAGTAGAAAAGTATTATGCTCCAGAGTCATCCCGAAACAGGATCCCGACTGTTGATCCCAGAAATAATAGAGAGAGGGCATTGCCCTGAGGGCCGAGTACTTTGGGAGAGCCAAACACTCGGGAGTGGACGCGGAGAGCCCCTGGGAATTCAGGGAATACTTTGAAGCAAGTCGTTTAGTCACGAGAAGAGAGAGTGCCTTAAGTGATTGTGGGAATGAATGCGGGAATCATGGCGATTCTATTATTTCAGGTTAAATTCTTAAATCGACATCACAAGCAAGAACTCTATGTTAGACAATAAATAAGGAACACTTCCTTCATATTGGTCAACATTTTTAACAATATTAACATTTTAATATAATAAATCTAGCATTCCTCACTGCTTCGCTCGCGTGGATAACTCAATTTTGGTTTTACCTGGGATACACCAAATGTTCGTAAAAAAATCTTAAATAATGGTGTGATTACATTTTCATACTTTTAAATCGAGAAACCAAAAGATTTCCAAAATAATTTCTCATCCCCATTTTACCCACTTCGGGGATGGGATCCCATTAATACCACCACATTATTCTATCTTTGTGAATAGGCAAATGTCAACCAAACTTTATTAAAATCGGCCTGGAAGTTTCAAAGCTTATCCTGGACAAAAATCGTGACAAAAACTTTTTATATTAGCCCAGTGGACCTAAAGAGAAATCATAACATGATAATGATATCATTCACTATGGTAGTGATAAAATGGGTAACATGTTGACAATTCCAATTATGAATGGAGTGCAATTCAAACTCTTCTATATCACAGCTTTCGTTGAAGCTTGACGATTCGTAAAATTGTCCTAACTGACACTTAAAGCAATATCTAATTTGTGAACTATTTTACAAATATTCATACAAAGCTGACAAATAGAAGAATTGCATAAAATAAATTGGAACACTCCATTCATAATGAGAATTGCCAACATTTACATTATCATATTATGATTTTGGCAATGCGGCTTTTTAGGTCCGCAGAAGTCGCATACTTCATCAATAGACTCAAAAACTACAAATATATCTATGCGTCTTTCACAAATGTTGGGTACCTATATAATTCATGTATGTCGCAACAAGTATGCTTGTATACCGCTCAGTAGGATATGCTATAAGGTTCCCATTAGGAGATCTATGTGTCATTTATTCGAGACTAATTGGTGTCGCAACAAGGCTGGTAAAAGATCGCCACTCTTTCGCCTTGTCCACTCCTTCAACAGGTTCTTCAAGCACATAGATATTCTTTCGCTGCGTCCAGGACAGTTTAAGGATGAACTGCACAAGACACTTGCTGCTGCTATCGAAGGCGGCAATTAGAGTTTAACCCTTTATTATTCATTAAAGTCCAACCTATCTCCATATAGAAAGACCTATCTCATGTAATAATATATGAGAACACATTACTAGTAATAATTGCTGGGTTAAATACCTAATTAATACTTCTAGTACTGTAAATAAATCTCTGCTGTATAGGTACCTACATTTTATAAGTTTAACTCGTGTGAAAAGTTGTTGGTGTCAAAAATTATGTATTTTTAGTATAAGTTATTTTGTAATACTTACACATTTTGTCACTGTTTATTTACCCAAATAACTAGAAAAAAAATTTGCTGGGTTAAATACCTAATTAATACTTCTAGTACTGTAAATAAATCTCTGCTGTATAGGTACCTACATTTTATAAGTTTAACTCGTGTGAAAAGTTGTTGGTGTCAAAAATTATGTATTTTTAGTATAAGTTATTTTGTAATACTTACACATTTTGTCACTGTTTATTTACCCAAATAACTAGAAAAAAAATTGTTAAAGTACATTTTGCATAAGTTTAAGGATGAACTGCACAAGACACTTGCTCCTGCTATCGAAGGCGGCAATTAGAGTTTAACCCTTTATTATTCATTAAAGTCCAACCTATCTCCATATAGAAAGACCTATCTCATGTAATAATATATGAGAACACATTACTAGTAATAATTGCTGGGTTA
Organism: Schoenobius gigantellus; assembly: GCA_963935595.1. NCBI lineage: Eukaryota > Metazoa > Arthropoda > Insecta > Lepidoptera > Crambidae > Schoenobius > Schoenobius gigantellus. Next base: position 54,064,049 of record OZ012541.1, read on the forward strand.
AATACCTAATTAATACTTCTAGTACTGTAAATAAATCTCTGCTGTATAGGTACCTACATTTTATAAGTTTAACTCGTGTGAAAAGTTGTTGGTGTCAAAAATTATGTATTTTTAGTATAAGTTATTTTGTAATACTTACACATTTTGTCACTGTTTATTTACCCAAATAACTAGAAAAAAAAATGTTAAAGTACATTTTGCATAATGATGTAGGTATAATATTTTTGTAACGAGATGCGTGTATTTCAACATCTTAATTAAAATACTTTTTTTTGGTAAGTTACATGAGTCATCTATTTGGATTCAAAGCTTTGGTCACAAGCGAAGTTTTTGGAGCGTAAATCTGTCAACAAAAACTTATTGAAATGTCAATTGATTTCCCATACGGCCTTGTAAGTGTGAGGTAAAAGGTGTTACTTCAAAACAATATTAACATTTAAGTTGAAATTGCGTTAGCATTCCAAAGCTATTGAGTGTTTCTGCTGATAAAACATTTGTAATAATATTATTACTAAGAGGAACCTGACTCTCTTATCAGAGAAGTGTATTGGTTGTAAAAGTTTTTCTGAAATAAATTATTTTTTTATACATGGATGAAACAAGGTGTTATACGATGACAGAAATAAGGTTTCGATGACTGACTGCATTCAAATGCAGACCTAAAAGTCACGATGATGGACGGTTATTACTAGTAAATTCAGTATTTTTTAAGTATCTATTCGTTTGTGATTTCAATTATCTGATTGGATTAACTAGTATTGCTCTAAACTACTCAAACTTTCATATATATTTTTTTTGATTAGTCATAATTTGAACATTCATATCATGGTTTCTTTTCTTAAAATTGAAAAGATTAGTAAGCACAAAGAATTATTATTAACAAAATTGCATTTATTATATAAACAATAAATTTATGTTACTCAAATCCAGATTGCGAGTAATAACTTTTTAGCTGTTATACGCTATTCCAAATTCAAAATTTGCACACTCCTAAAATTAATTTTATATCCCACTTATATTTTGAGTGCGCAAGTTTGGATAGAAGTTATTTCATAACGTATATTGACAAAACTTTATGTGTACATAGTAAAAACCACATTTAATGTTATTTTTTGTTATTTTAATCCCGAAATTCCCACCGGATTAGCTCCTACGTAGATAAAAATGCGGGTGCAGCTACTCTGTAAAATATAGCTTGAGCCCTGTGACATCTGTTATAGAAGTCACAAAGTTCCGAATTTATTATGAACCAAATTTCATCCAAATTCACTTGCATCAACGTCATATACTTTATAGGTGGGACTGCATAAATAGTGATACCAAAGATAAATTAAATCGAAAACAACACGTTCCTTTTCAAGAATTTAGATTTATTCTATCAATATTATTTGCTTGTGTTTTTCTGTATTTATATTCACACCACTTATATTATTATGTTTAACTAAAAGACTTGTAACATAATGTTTTAAAACTGTTGTCCATATTTAATTTCTTACTATAAATCCTCAGATAAAAATGGGCTCATGCTCTATTTTACGTACTGGTCATACATCTAAGTATTTCTCCAGAAATACTCGAAGAAACGGAATTAATTGGACGTTACCAAATTTGACAGACCGCCATTGTTTTATTTACATCACTCCATATTTGATTTTATACATATGATTTTCACATTCATAATCAAATTTTGGCCGTGTATCAATAAAACGTAATTTTACCGGAGGGAAACTCTGTATCAGGGTCGTCTGCTTGGGTCCCTCCTTGGGTCTTCTATTTCTGCCGCAAAACAGCAGTGCTTGCATTGCTGTATTCCGGTTTGAAGGGTAATTTAATATGGCAGTAGAATTACTAGGTACCGTGACATTACATCTGATGTCACAAGTTGGTTCTTGTGGGGGTTGCAGTTTTCCTGCGAATTTCACAAGAGCCTACTTACCATCAGGTGGGCAGTTTGCTTGTTTGCCAATTTAGTTGCAATAAAAAAAAGTAGTGATTATCTTCTCTTTGCTATAATATCACGGTCATTTGACGAGATGCATATAACATTGCCGTGAATGTCTAATTGCAGAGGTTAGAAATCTGAGTACACGGTGTAACAACTCCAAAAAGCACGGTGTCGTAACAAATTTAATGACCACAGATTAATTCAAAACTAATGACAGGCCTGAAGCCTCTCACCTGTCGGCCAGTCATTAATTAAACAAGCCAATAATTAGTGGTCTGATGCGAGAATTTGACTTAACCCGTATATTACTAGAATATCTACTTGTGGATACAGTTAGGATAGAAAGTTTCACTTTGTAGATATACGTGTAGATTATTTGGCTTCCAAAAGGTGGAGGTTTTGTGTTCGACTGGATCAATTTTATTTGAAACTAGCTTTCCGCTCGCGGCTTCGCCCGCGTTATTTTTGTTTTCCCGTGGGAATTTTATATTTTCCCGTAGGAAAAATAATTTTGTAGCCTATGTTACTTTGGGATAATGTAGCATTCTAATGGTGAATTTTTTTTTTAATCGGTCAATAGTCTCGGAGCCTATTCAATAGAAACGTACAAAAATACAAATCTTTCCTCTTTATAATGTTAGTATAGATGTATGTTATTCGATTTGTCCGTCAAGATAAGACACATTTTTCGCCTGTAATGGTGCCATTGTCACCAAGTCAGGATCTGATAGTGAGATTTTAGGGAAATAGAGGGCAAATCTCAAATTGTACAGGCACTCACGACATCTTTCATATATTCTTTAAGGCTATTCAAGTATTTGTATTCTGTAGTTATCGTGTTGCTGAGCTGATGCTGGAAGGCTTCTTGTTGACTGTTTGAAGTGAGGGGATGATCGGTGGATATAATAGGAACGTAATGGTCCTTAAATGTATTCTTTCAAGTTATTCAGGCGAGCTGATGATGGAAATTATATATAACTCCTTAACAGTTAGGAGTTAGGAAATTATTCTTTAAGTACCTTGAGACTGCTGCGGTCGTATTCTTTCGAATTTTAACGCATAGTTATATATTCGTTCAAAATATTGAAATAAAATTGTTTTACAAAAAATATTATTATTGGTGCTAAGCGATACTTTACTGGAAAGAATTATAAATTGTAACAATGAAGTAGGTTAAAAAATTGATAAATTAATTTTTTGTATTTTAATGTGACTTTTAATGTTTTTCTAAAGATGGTTTTATTTCTTCTAAAATATTTTTTATGTAAAAGGTAACAAATATTGTCTAGGTGACATTTGAAATTTGTATGTACACAGCTGATGATTAGTTCATTTTGATGCAATTATAAGTGAATAAGTCGTAGTTTAAGTAGTTTAAACTCGTTTCTATTTTATCTATAGAGGCCCTAGAAATTGACCTTGTCTGTGACCAACTACGAAGTATGTGATCTGGGGAAGATATTCTACACTTGCTGGTTAAATAAGTATTTAATAATTTTTATATATCAGTGTATCCCGAAGTATTAAAAAACATTAGATTTATTTATTTATATATTGCATTACAAGTGTGAGATGAAAGTACTTAATGACTTATTTGAATATTGTCGTAGGCGCATTACGAGGTCGCGCGAGCACAGTGGTCGCAACCTAATTTAAAAGTGCAATGAACTAATCTTCATTATGCACATAGATTCATTAAATGCTGTTACATTTATCTATTAATTACTACTCATGTTTGTTCGTGAACTTCTGTGACGGACTTTTAACGTATTCACTCAATAATTAATAAGGTGAAAAAAACACCAACTCCTAATCTAAAGACATTATTTCAATTGTTAATTAGGACCACAAGTTTCGTACAATCTCGGATTTAAAAAAAAATACATTTTCTAATGCAATATGTATGTTTAAAGTCTTTGATCTAAATACATGATACACCAAAAGTCCAACACATTGTTTTCTATTGAGGACTGATAAAGTTATTATTAAAAATATGTAACAAATAGGTATATTAAAAGGTATATTAAGAAACTATAAAATTATTCGGTAATTATATAATGGTATATTTTTATGATTATGTGATATGAAAATTCATTTTTTTAATAAACTATCAATGTACCACATTAAGCCCGTTCAGTTATTGTTGCGTAATTAAAGAACAAACACAAAACAAATAAGTTAAAAAAAATCAAAAATTAGTTTGAATAATTTTATTCCAGATGTGTCGCAAAAACTGTTTCCTTGACCTGGTAAGGGGCCGAAACGCATTCAGTAGCGTAAACTTGACGAGTGACTTATTGTTGGCGATTGACTAATTTTGGAAGCGCATGGAACAGCTATAATGATGTTACAGCGGTGGTCTTCCCAATTGGTACGCTCCAAGGGAACGATGCTCAGAACTGTCGTTTACTTTCAAAAGGATCGCGACTCTGTGAGCAGTAAATAAAATTTAAAATAGGTTGAAGAAGGCCATCGTTTCAATAATATATACATACCATTTAATTGTACTTTGATCATTAAATATTCCTGTTTCTTACAATAGGCTATACAGAACTATAAATTGATGATTATTTCATCCATTTATGGTTCAGTTCATGCGAGAAGTAAACGCAACACCTGAAATTTGTTTTTAAGGGCGTGTGTAAGATGTACCTAAGTGATGTTCGAAATTATAACCATACTAACTGCAAACACCCACTTTGCTGGTTTTTTTTTATTAAGTTATCAAAAATATTAACGAATTGGGTAAAGATATATTCGTAATATAGGAACACGCTCAAATACAAGATGGAAAAGTCGATATGACAGTAAATTTACCTGAGTGTGGGTACACCTAATGACTTCCAATGCCTGTATGTCATTTAGTTACAGGAAATACTTTCCATTTTTAATATTTTCCACGACATAATATCATTCCTCTAGGCTATACCTAGATCATAGATAAACAGACTATTTGGTGTCAGTTGTGATTGTTTTTTTTGGCTTCTAATGTTTACATCATAGGTATCGCTAGCGAATACAGCAATTTTGCCGTTCTAATGACCGTTGAATCACTTTACAATTTTCATTTTCACTCCATTAATTGTTTTCTTACTTTTTTAGAAAAAAATATTTTTTATAACTTGACAAATTACTTTTAACTTTTTTAAATTACATCCTAGTATTGTTAGTTAAATTGGCCGTTTCTTCATTTATTGTCGTATTGACGTCTCTCTTGTACATGAATATCGTTCCTATGCTGCCTTGCGAATTTTACAGTCATGTGAGAGTGTGTCAATGTAGTTTCTTACCATTGTTTAACAATGTTGAGTCTGACCTATCGTAGCTATATTTTATAACACCATAATCTAATACCAACATTGTAATCGGTTTTCACAATTTAAATTACCATTCCTGGGAATTAGTCTTTATGGTAAAAGCTTCAGGGAATTGGCCGCTCTGTTGGAACGGAGAATTGTCTCTGGACAACAGCCGTAAAAATGTATTAGATTCGGTTGGAGGAAGCATTTTTTTCTTTTTCTACAATTAGGTAGGAATGTTTCTAATATTATCTTTTTGTCGGTGCAACCATTAGGGTTGCTTTGACTAGGAAATCTTTATACGAAGCATTAACTTAATCATAGGTTCTAATACTGATATATAATACTTGTAACAGTTTTTCTTTGAGTTTATTTTTTTTCGTTTAATTCTACGTCCTCATTCAATAGGCTAAGTAATATACCTTGTATTATATATATATTTCTCCATAGTCCATAATAAAACCGATCTGGACATATGGAATCCAACTCTGGTCGACAGTCAAAAAATCCAACATTACGTGCCTTGAAAGCCGAAAAACAATATTCTTAGGGTACTTTTATCAGCGCCCTAGTATGCTCGCAATTCGGAAATCCATGAGTACCTGAAAATCCTAACCATCTTGTACTAAGTAAAACGATACTCAGCCAGCGCAACTGTTTGACAACTAACCCAAACCCGTTAACCGGTATGCTCTTGCGGCCAAATCCGACTAGAAAACTAAAGAGCGTCCACGTGCTGCCTTACTAAGAGGAGATGGAGCAGTGGTTCTACCTCATCAAATCCCTACCTCTTACAACCAACCTGATTATGTCTGGCATGGAAAATTCCACTGCCAAATGGTAAGTCGTCATTCATGAATCTTTCATGGCTCAATAGCCAAGGGATGCCCACTATTAAACCGGCCTGCCCCAGAGATCTCCAAATCTATCAGTTTTGCGCCTCTCCTTTCCAGCAGCTTACCGCGATTTTTACCAGATCGTCGGTCCACATTATAGAGTACCTACCAACGCTGCGTCTCCCGGTACGCGGCCGCCCTTCGAGGACCTTTCCACCCCAAAGGCCTAAAGGGACTCTGGAAATAAAAATTCACAAAGTATTACAAATTATTACATCACAAAGAAAATATTTTTGGGGCTAGAAGCAAAAAACTTTAAGTTAATAGATTAGAATCACGCGCTTTTAAAATTTCTTTTTGCATATCACCCTCCCGTCTCATTAAATGCATTCAGCAGTTTGCATTTAAACGAAACTTTCTAAGATTCTGCTCTTTTACCTGCATTACTTATCGTTTACTCTTACTCTTTAGAAAAAGCATTTACAGCGAAACTATGGAACGACAGGTTTGCTTGTAAAAATTAATTTATCGTCCTTTTCCTAGCAACTTGTTTGGACTACTAATGGGTGCCTCTGGTATCCAATTACTCTGGCAAATGAATTAGCTGTGGAGAGTGGTGTTCGCGCGGAACGAACCCTGTGGGAACGCGGAACTGCCCCGGCAGGGGTCCGTGGAACCTCGACCTCCTAGGTAGTGAAATGAGATAACGAAATACCTTTTTAAAGTTTAAGCTTCAATTGAACACTACCTTTTGGTCCGCCTTGCTTATATTAATAGTGTAAAATCTAAGAGGTTTTAAATTGCCTGTAGTAATTATCAGCTAAAAAGATCCAACATGGTGTGTGTACGTGTGATGTCACGTGTGAACCCATCTCTTCTAGGCAATTAGAGAAGGATTTTAAAAGGAAGAATTCAAATGAGATCTGGATAGTGTAAAATAGAATGATATGATTATTATTAAAGGAAAATATTAATATCGAATTATGTCAAGAATTCTATGTTGAAAAAAAATTATACAAGACTATCCATTTCGCAAGAAAGAAACAGATGAAAAGAAATTCTCGATAGATAGTAATTTATTTATATGGTATTTTTCATAAAATTGTTTTTATTTTTCGTACCGTTTTAATATTATCCCGCCTGATTACAGCGCCACCTATCGGGTCGAATAAAATTCTACGTTTAAACCTTCCCTGGATCTATTCAAACATACTCAGAAAAATTCGTTAAAGCCGTTTCAGTTTTTGCGAGACTAACACACAGCGATTCATTTTAATAAGATTTTGTCTGTAGTAATTTTCTTCGTACTAGAAGATACCTGACAGAAGCCTGACAGACTATTTGCTTTGTGCATAGATAACTTAAAACATGTAATATTAAATAACTTGAATAAAAAGACAAACTTGATATATCTGCCAATCTAGATCCGTGCTACCTGGAGCAAAATACATAGTTTGATATTTTTCTGTAACAGGCCCTTAATCAGTTATATGAAGTCACATGACATAGCTGGTATCAGTAATTCATTGCACGCGAATTCATTGCACTGATAAAGTGCATTGTCTGATAAGGTGAATGACAAATGCAACGATAAAAGTGGCAGGTAATATGCACTAGCATTTATTTCATGACCGCCATAAAATAACATATCATCATCATTTAATTACATGCAATGTTATATGTAGTATTATAACTATAATTAAATAATCATGAAAATAATTCACCCCAATTAGTAAAATGTAAGTTATTAAGAACTGGTGTTATGATTACTATGTTTGATAGTTAAAAAAGGTTTTGCACAATACTATTTCGAAAAAGAACTATTATTTCATTAGCACGTGACCTAGGAGAGCCTGATGGTAAGTGATAGGTACACGGTTTATGATAAATCACTCAATATTTTTTAATTAATGTTTTAATTTATTTATTTATACACGTTATTGCATATAGTACATTACATTAAAAGACAGTTTGCAAATTGGTGGACTTATCTCTTACAGAGATTTCATCCAGTCTACCTACAGTAGTGGCAGTGGAAGTGGTCAAATGGTGAGGTGACCCTAAAAGCACAATATAGAGTTCTCTATATTGTGCTAAAAGTGTATCGATAACATATTATAAATTGTACAATGCAAACAATAAATACATATATACGTATACATAAAAAAATACTATATAAAACACAAATAAACATATGAAATATATAAATATTGCTTAATGAATATAAGTATTACTCGCAATCAAACGTTCAATTGGGAAAGGTAGAATTTCTTAAGCTGACGTTTGAACGAGTACACTGATGGACAGTTTTGAATATATGTCGGGAGTTTATTCCAAAGTTGAGCAGCGGGAAAGGGAAGAGAGTGAAAAAGAAAACTGAAGTTGGTATAAGTAATGTTTGTATATTTTTATATAATCTGTTATGTAAGTATATGTATGTAAACTTGTAAGAAAACAAAAAAATTACTTATTGATTATTATTTATATTGAGGAAGAAGAAGATGTGCATTTGTAACTTTTTATATATCCGCAACACGTATCTGTAAAAAAACTATCTGAATTCAAACTCAAACTTAAAGATAGCGATATGTTGAGTCGCATTTTTGCCCAAAATAGTTATATAAATGTTATCGAGCAGAAAAGTTCGATTGATAGACAGCTTTTTAACTAGTGGGCAATCAACCATTGCATATCATATTTGATAATTCTGTTTGATTGAAACCAATTTGAAAACGTTCAGCATTTTGTAATATCTTCGTTCGTGCGGCCTTGGCATATAAATAAAACTAGCTATGCCCGCGAACTAAATGCTTTCGCTTTAAAGCTCAAAACTATAGTTTCCCTGTTTTTTGAATGGGGATTATTCAGCTTCCTACCAACGAACCTCGTAATGAATTTCAATTTTTTTACAATTATTTTATACCTCAGTCAATCAGTCACCAAAACCTTTTATATTATGAATTCAGATGAATCGACCAATACTTTAAATTACCGATTAATATTATTTCGTTTTTCTTCATCAAGTCATTCAAATCTATCAAAATGGATCAATCGACGTTACTAAATGATGTCTGATAAAATATATATTCTGAGAAAATGTACAGCAAGTTTTTTGATATAAGAGATAAAATAAGTAGGTACCTACCTATTTTAGATTATCCAACCATGCAGACTAGTTGCGATGCACTGTCAAACGATATGTGAAGTTACAGCGGCGACCACAGCTTCGCACGGCGTAACCCAATCTGCGACACGAATGTGAACTCAACTATAATGTAGAAACAGTTAGTTAGTACCAGTTGCGAATATAGATAATATCTTGGGGAAAGGAGGGGCTTATAATAATTTAAGTAAAGTAGAGAAAAAACTAATGCTTTACATTAGTTGTGATGACCAAACTGAGAGGATAAATAGGACCACCAGTGAATTCGCACCAGATAAACGGCTTTCCAACAAAACCACTACAGACCTGTTTCCTACAATACGAAATCCGAAAATACTATAGACCGGTTTATAGGTTTCGTATAGCTACTCGCTCATTTTTGAAGTAGTATCGATAATTTATCTTGTGAACTGTATTTTATAATAATTCAGATTCTCTCAGAGGTTTCGATCATTCAGAGGTTTCTTTGACCCTCTTCCCTTCCCCACCATAGCTCCATTTTAATTTTTCGTTTCTTTCTCTTTCACCTTCTGTATATTTTAATTTTCTTAATTTCCAGAGTATCCCCCATATTCTGGATTCGATGCTGCGTCAGGTTGTTGTTATGAGAAGTAAATGTTTTGGAACAGTAGTCCTTTTGACACTGTTGACAGTTGTCCATATGACCCTGAACGTCTTATAACTTGTTAAGCCAATATAGATGTTTTTCAGTGCTAATAACTACGAATCAAGTAGTTATCTGTAGTTATAGTCTTCAATCAAATACAAATTCACTGGACGTACTCAATTCATTTCAGTTCAACCCAAATGATGTTAAGAAAAGGCTGAAGAAAATCAATACTACAAAAGGTGTGGGTCCGGACAGTATTCACCCAGTTTATCTAGTGCAATGTACAAATACACTGACTCTACCACTGTCTATCCTTTTTAATAAATAACTACAAACTGGAACTTTTCCCGATACATGGAAGCTTGCAAGAATTGTACCTATATATAAAAGTGAAAAAAGAACATATTTCTAATTATCGACCTATTACTATACTTTCGGCAATATCCAAGCTCTTTGAGTCTATGGTTCATGAGATTGTGTATGGACACATAGGAAAACATATCACTCCCAACATATCTACATACACGAACTTAGTTCTATTTACATCAAAGTTGATGGAGTCCGTAGCTCAAGGCTCGCAATTTACAAGGACATCTCAAAGGCATTCGATAAGTTGAATCACAGAATAATGTTGAACAAGCTTTACATGTTCGGTATAACTGATAACATGCTGGATTGGTGTCAGTCTTATCTTTCGAAGCGTCCATTGAAAGTGGTAGTAGATAATGAAGAGTCCGAACCTTTCAGGTGTTCCTCAAGGGTCTGTTCTGGGACCACAGTTCTTCAATGTGCTTATCAAAGATTTAGCGACAGCTATCAAACATAGCAAGATATATCTTTTTGCAGACGATCTTAAGCTGATAAGAAAGATCGCAAACATTGAGGACTCTTTCTATTTACAAGAATATATTAACAACCTCAGGAATTGTTGCACTAATAATAAGATGTTCCCATAAATGACTTAAAAATGCTACCGCATAAAGCTTACCAGAAAGCGTAGTAAGTACCCTACTGAATACTCAATATCTGGTGAAAGGCTCCAAGAAGTAACTGCCATCAGGGACCTCGGAATCATAAATATCAATCAGTTGCGATTTTCTGAGCATATTGACCAAATCACTAGGGTTTATTCTTCGAAGCACAAGGGGATTTAAAAAGCCATCAACCATCGTATTACTGTATAATAGTTACGTAAGGAGTAAACTTGAGTACTGTAGCACAGGATGGAGTCCCGACTTTAAGGTGCACATTAATAGAATAGAAAGGTTTCAAAAAAAGCTGATCCACGGTATGTTCTATCGCTTTAGGACTCCCAGAACATTATGGACTTACAAAGAGAAGTTGAAATATTTTCATTTGGACGCGCTGTCTTCGCGACGTAACATTCTTGACATGGCTTTTCAACATAAAATAATAAACAACCGCATCGACGGTCCTGAAATATTTAGTTACCAGGATACCCTTGTACTTGATTAAGAAAAAAAAAATAGAACAAGGATGGGTTGCAACTCACCCTTTGTCCGCTTGGTTCGACTGTACAACAGCTTTGCTAAAAAGTTACCTGAACTCCTGACATCCACTTTCAGAATCTTCCCGGGTTTATGAAATTGTTAAAAAATAGTGACGCACTTTAGATTGCATATAGTCAAGTTGTGTACATAATTGTTTTAATTCTATTTTTTAATGTTTTATTTTCTTCTTTACATATAAACCGCAGCATGCAAAGTGACCTATAATTGTAAGTACAGTTAGATAGAAACAAATGTATTGTATTGTTTAACTCTGCATGATGTATCTACTGTTGCTTATGTTGGTGACCCTTTAAATAAATAAATCAACAATTGACACACTTTAATACATGCCGTGAAACTAGTTTACAATAAAACATTGCCTTTTCTTTGCAAATCTATATAAATAAAAATGGACCTTGGAAATGTATGTACGCCCATAACTTTCGAACGACTGCACCAAATTGGATGATTCTTGGTTTTATGTATTCGTTATAGTTAGGACAAGGTTTGTATAAAAGAAAATATTTAGGTAGGTAGGTATGCGGTAGGTTTTTGGTATACCCGTGCGGGACCAGGGCGGGCAGCTATATAGTGTTAAATAAATTTTAAAACAACATAATAATAAATGCAAAAAAAAAAACACTTCGGGCAGGGTTAAATCCTGCTTCTTCACCATAACATGTTGACGCCATGACCGTTTAGGCTACCGTGGATTGGTTTTGATCTCATGTTGTAACCAAAGGATACAAGAAAAATCCTGGGATACCTATTTTGGTGAGATTGCTTATTGTCAACTTTAAAATAACCATTGAGATCCTATTCCTTTACGGTTTCTTCAGGCACGCATTATAATCTTATCTTCTTATCTTATGATGGGGCCCCAGGGGGCCCTGCACTTCGACCCTTAAGGATCCTTTGTGCTTCCCCAATTTCTACATTCATAGATTGCTATCACCATTTATGGACCAATTGAGTTCACTCATGAGTCTCACAATTGGTCCAGGGGGGATAGCCTTGAAGTCTTCGGGTTTGGGATATTCGATCCCGAAGAGACTCATTCTCCTACGAGAAAGGGAATCGCAGTGGCACAACATGTGTTCCATGCTTTCCTCTCCCTCATTGCAGGCCCTACAGGTCTCTGTGTTGCTCAGACCCATTTTTGCAAGCATACGATTAGTGCCAAAGTGGCCAGTCAGAGCACCCAACAAGAGTCGGATTTGCATTCTGCCTGAATTCATTGTGAATTTGTTGAAGTTATTCAGGCCCATGAACCGCTTGGTGTGCGCCATTCCTTTCTGAGCGACCCATTCATTTTGGTGTCTTCTCTTTGCTTGATCTCTGATGACAGAGTTCACTGAACAGTGTGCCAGACTCGCAAAAGGACCCACAAAGTTGGTTTCCGATCCTTGTCTCGCGAGACTATCGGCCTTTTCATTTCCATAGAAACCTTCATGTCCTGGAATCCATATCAGATGTACTGTATTTTTCTTCGCAAGCTTATTTAGTACATTGATGGTATTCTGGACCAGTTTAGAATGCACTTTGTATGACATCAGTGCCTTTAGCGCAGCTTGACTATCGCTTAAGATGTATATGTTTAGTCCATTGCCCCTTTTATCAATGTTTTCTTGCGCACAGGCAAGGATTGCATACATTTCTGCTTGAAAAACTGTAGCAAGCTTGCCCATGCTAATACTAGCTTCAAAGCCTTTGGAATAAATTCCTGCACCTGTACCAGTGTCCATTTTGGAACCGTCTGTGTACCAAATCATGCTATTCCTATCAGGAGGCGCTAGTCCTTTGTTCCAGTCCTCCCTTGTTGGGATTTGTATACTGAATGACCTCCTAAAGATGTACCTGGGTATCATCCTGTCAGCGACCATTTCCAGTAGCCAATCCCCTTCTTCTTTGCCAAGTGCTGTGTGTCTCGTGTGGGGCTTAGTTGCATTCCACAGATGTACAGTCTGTAGTCTGTGGAGCGCTTTCTTTGCTTCACTACGTATGACAATGTGCAGCGGTGTGAGATCCAAAAATCTTTCCATGGCTGCCGTTGGAGTGGTTCTGAAAGCACCAGTGATTGCCATACAGGCAAGTCTCTGAATCTTATTTAGTGCCGTTTTGCATGTGGTTAGGTTTGTCCTTGGCTACCAGACGATACTTCCATATGTTATAATGGGAAGTACCATGATTTTATATATCCAGTAAAGTATCCTCGGTTTAAGACCCCAGGTTCTCGCGAAGGTAGATCGACACATATTAAAGACTCTTTGTGCCTTTATTAGAGTATCTTCTACATGCTTTCTCCATGTAAGTTCTTTATCAAGTACTACTCCCAGATATTTAACCTCTGTGGATCATGGTAGTTCTTTACCGTACAGAAAAAGATTCCTCATATCACTGAGTTTCCTTTTCCTCGTGAATGGTATAACCATCGTTTTGTTGGGATTAATGGTTAGATGTGTTTCCTCACACCATCTCTCTACCTTGCACAGTGCTTCCTGCATTAAGCCGGATACTACACTCGGTACTTTTCCATTAATCAAGATGGCCCAGTCATCCGCATAGCCTACTGTGCGAAATGGCCCTTCATTCAGTTGTGAGATCAATGAATCCACCACTAGGCTCCACAATAGTGGTGAGAGCACGCCTCCTTGCGGGCATCCTCTTCTTACCCTGGCACTCATTGACTCACCCATGACGTCAGCAGTGATAGTTCTGCCTTTAAGCATATAGTCTACCCATCTGGTGATGGTTTTGCTGATGCCGTGTTTCTGCGCTGCCTTGTTAATAGACTCAAAGGTGGTCTTGTCAAAGGCGCCTTCTACATCAAGAAAGGCTCCCAGACATAACTCCTTTGAGTCTAAAGCATTCTCGATTCTGAACCAGATGCAAAGCAGTATCCGTTGACTTACCTGCCTGATAAGCACATTGCATATGATGCAGGGGTCGCTTCCTGAGTGGCCCATCACGTATGTGCCTATCAACTAGTTTTTCTAGTGTTTTCAGTAGGAAGGACGACAAACTTATAGGTCTATAAGATTTTGCTTGTTCATAGTCAGCCTTCCCCGGTTTCGGTATAAAGCTGACTCTGACTTGCCTCCATGATTCCGGTGTGTATCCGAATGCTAAGCAGGCCCTGAAAAGCCGGCATAGTATCGGCACCAGCGTTTCTTTACCATGCTGTAGTAAGGCTGGATAAATTCCGTCAGGTCCAGGGGACTTGAAGGGCTGGAAACTTTCTAACGCCCACCGAATCTTTTCTTCCGTTACTACCTTTTTAGCAGATGTCCAGTTCTCCCTCGTAGTATGAACGTTTGGCTCATCGTTCGAGACCCTGTCATCTGCTTCTGAGTCTAGGATAACAGATCCAGGGAAGTGGGCCTCAAACATGGTGAGTATAGTCTCCTTCCCCGTTTCTGTCAGTTTGCCGGTCGCATCTTTTACTACTGTCAGTACATTCGACTTCGTGTTTGCCATTGCTTTACAAAGTCGTAAACCCGCAGGCATGGCCTCTATGGATTCGCAGAGGCCACGCCATGCCTTACGCTTAGCTTTCCTAACCTCGCAGCTATACTTGGTCAGTTGTTTTGCATATAGTGAAAAATCTTTCGTCACCTTAGCCCGATTAAAAGCCTTTCGAGTCTCCCGTTTGAGCTTGCTCAATTCAGGTGTCCACCATTGTTCCCTTTTTCGTCTTATCTCTTTCTCTGGACAGTTATCAGACCAGGTACTGATAAGACCATCTGTAACACGGGTTGCCTCCGCTTCAAGTTCCTGAATTGTATTCAGCCTTTTAACCTCGGTGCCTAAGATAACATTTAGGTCCCTTTTGTATGATTCCCAGTTTGTGTTCCTGGGATTCCTTCGTCGTACAGATCCTAACACTTGTTTGGTCCTATACCTGAAGCATAGATTAATATAGTTGTGATCTGAAAGCGAGACCTCATCTGACACATGCCAATTACCTGTCGAAACGAATGCGTTTTTGGACGCTACCGTGACATCAATAACCTCCGCTCTATTCTTGTTAATAAAGGTAGGCTTGTTTCCTTTGTTTAATATAAGCAAAGATGAACTCACCAGAAATTCCAATAGGTCCTCTCCTCGCCTGTTTGTGTCTGTGCTACCCCAGACGACATGATGCGCGTTTGCGTCAAGGGCAATGACAAGTTTGTCGTGCCCATATAGCTCAACCAGTTTCTTGATGTGCGAAGAGACCGGTTCCTTTTCCTCATACGGTAAATGCGCCGAGGACATTACAACACTTTCAGCTGGGTCCCCCCCCTCCAGCCGGACCTTGATGGTGGTAAGGTCCCTGCAACATTACGAACGCAACGGTGAGACAATAATGCCCTCCCTCACGTATATGCACGTCCTTGTATTAGAGCAATAACCATGTACTACCCCACCTTTGATATTTAAGCCCTTAATCTCGCCTTTGTACAAGTAAGGTTCCTGAATAAGTGCTATATCATATTTATTTTCCTTAAGCTGCTTAGCTAGGATAGCAGTAGCAGCCTTACAATGATGTAAATTAATCTGTACCAACCTTAGTTCCTCCATCTTGATGGTATCGATGGGTTTCAGTGGTCTTAATGCTCCGAGGTTTGGTATTCCGGCGACTTGAAACAGAGCGCATCCAGATCGTCCACAATGTCATCTGTCCCCACCGACTGTTGCGATAAGGGCAGACCCACTGCGTCCTCTCCTTCTACGCGCCGCTCCAAGCCACCCGAGCACGACCTCGCAGCCTCTTCATCGCTGTGGTCCACCTCTTTCGCCATAGCCCCTTTTGCCTCGGGGGTGTCTTCAGGATTCCCATCGCCACCACTCGCATTATCTGCGAGAAGCTTGAATAGACACACCTCAAGACACCCCTCAAGTGCATACCCAGCCTGCTTTATGGCCTCAGCCGACTCCCCGTCCATGAGGACGATCCTCCGGATGTGGTTCGCCTCCACCTTAGTATCGACGACCTTCCAGTCGATCGTCCTCAGGGACGGGTTATACTTGTTCAGCGCTCGGCAAGCCATTTTGTTATCGGTAAGTCTCATGTTGCGGCTCTTCCACGCCATTTTAATAGGCTTTGGAAGAGCCGCAGCATCGACTACCTTTAACATTTTGTCTCCAACAACCTGCCCTGAGACATGCTGTTGGAGCCATTCGACAGACTCGCTGTCCCTGCAGCCGACATAGAGTACGCCTGCAGAGACAGACGAGCCTATCCTTAAATGCGGAGGGGGGTCGTCGGAGGCCATGATGAGGTCCGTGATGAACCCCATCACCGCCCCCCGATCCTCTTCCGCCAGATACGTGCCAGGGTAGTCCTCAGCGATGATCGCTAACCTGGCAGTGACTAGGGCGTCTCTGTATGAGCCATGTGTCTTGGCCCTTTTAGGCTCACCCTGCCCGCCGGTCCGCGATTCATCGCTGAGAGCTTCCCTCGCGCGCTTCATTACGCCAACACCTTGCGCCTCTACTGCTGCCACCGCACCTTGTTTAGCTAGGCGATTCCTGCGTCGCCTGGCAGCCCCGGTCCTTTTCTTTTCAGCTACTTCTGTCCTCGGTGCAGCCCCGTCTGCAGTATCCATGTCTGGTCCCGCAGACGTGCCTGCCCCGAGGACAGAAGAGCCCTTATTTATAGGCGCAGGTTCCGGCTTCCCTAGCCCCTGCTGCCTCCCTATTCCGTACGACGGGGTACTTGACTCCTACGCAGGCGCTAGTCTAACCTGAGACAACGGCTTCGTCGGTCTCTTGTGATCCCTAACAGAAGCCGTCCCCTCAGGGATCAACACACTGCGTGGTGGGTCAGTACCCCTTCCTTTGAGACCAAATGGTCCTGCGGTCCCACCCAGGATGGGCTGTCCCGCCTTCTCCCTATCTCTCTTTTCATCTGCCGAAACTACACGCGTAAGATTGCTCCCCCCAGAATACGTGGAGCGGCCTGAGCTCGTTCCAGCCACCGGGGCTGAACCGAGCTCAGGGAGGGACTTCCCGTTTCCGGTACCCTCCTGGAGTCGTTTACGTTCTATTTCTTGCGCGCTCATAGTTTTAAAAAGTTTTGGGCGTATGGGATGAATGTGGGGAAGGTCAGGAATTAAAGGGATGAGGTAGGATGTGTGGTCTGAGGTCGTGATCTGGGTTTAGGGGACTGGGATTACAATAATAGGGTCAGGATGTGTGTTGGTGGCGTGAAGGATGGGGGAAAAGGGGAGAGGTAGGAGCGGCTCTTAGCTAAGCGCCAGGGAAACGCCCTGTCCCTGTCACTCATTGCCCAGGGTGCACCGGCGTGAGATCTGCGACCGCCCAAGCATAGAATTTAAGCTTGGGCCATCGCAGATCCCACGCACACGTGGAGGTGGCCGAGGAAACGCACCCCTTATAATACTTTCTTGAGAATACATACACACTACCAATCAACGAACGCTGGTTAAAATGGAAAGTTAATATTTTAGGTCATTGTTCAATTATACTTGTATACTCTGTGCTCATGGTCAAAGCGGAGTAGATAAATTCGGCACATGCGGCTACGGTTCGTAGTCGTTGCTACAGTAACAGAACAACCATCCATTGGGTAAATATTATAAGTAGGTATATTGATTAATAGTAAGTGAAGTTGAGATCTGAAAAATCTACCACAAAAACATCTAAGTAACTGTAAAGTAATGTTAAGTTAATTTCGGTGTGAATTGAGCTTTTAAGAAAATTTTGTCAGAAATCACTGTGAATATATTTTTTTGATCCGATTAACCGTTTGCGTTATGTTTGTTAGACTCAAGTGCCCATAAAAGAAATAAAATGGTGGTATTCTATATAGTGGACTTTGAGGGACAATTATTTATTACGGCAAAGTTTTAAGTTACAGCATTACGGCATCGTGTGACACGAGACGCACTTAGGTGTTTTTTTTTTTATTTACTTAATATAAAGCTATTGATAACGACCTACCCAGACCTCACACAGGTGGGATTAGTGTTTTCTATTATCTAACAGTTATCAAAGTCAGTCGTGGTTTAAATATGAAATTACCTTTTAAACTTACTGGCTTTAAATTGAAGTTAATCTTTAATTATTTTTTAACACATTCTTAATTTCATAACTGAAATATAAGATTATCATTCGGCTTTTATATAGGGAAAGAAACTTCAAAAGCAGAGCAATTACTCCTACTGTGCGTTATCGGGGTGTCGGGGTTGTATATTTACAAAGGGTTCTCATATTACATGTAGCTGTGTATAAGTGTTATTGCTGCGTGTGGATATTTTCTCCGATTGAAGTGTAGGCGTATGAGGGCACTGGATTGTGATCCGAGTAGAATCGGGAGGCCCGCGATCGATCCTGCCATGTACCAATGTGTTTTTCGTTTCACGAATTTCATATGTAATTTACCTGACACTCCTACGGCGAAGGAAAAGATCGTGAGCGAAATAATTCAAAGGTGTATGTGAAGTCAACCAATCCGCACTGGGCCAGCGTGGTTTGACTAAGGCCTAATCGCCGTAGCTAGTTAGGGTAGGCTCGTGCCCCTCGGTGGGGACGTATATGAGCTGTGATGATGATGATGAAATACGTTTAACTTAAACTAAATAATGTTTTAGCCATCATTTTGTTTTTATCTTAAACAAGCTGTCCCAACACGTCGTTCTGTCAAAACTCAAAAGCAAGCGAACTATCAAGAGTACGACGTTTAAATAGTCATAAATTTTCTGAAATTCCCAAATTCAAATTTCATTGCAAATTTTCTTTTCGCAAGAACTTCTACAAAGTATTAGACAATTTAAAAAAAAAGATGAACGAAATCGGTAAAGGCTCTCTCAAGTTATGGCGTGAGCAAGGGAAATTGGAATTCATTTGAACATACATATTATTATATAGATTGTGAGATATGAAACAATTCTGAACGCTTTTAGTGGTAATCGCATTTAGTAAATAATAAATTCTACAAATTCTGCATGCCGCCCTAAATAATTACCAGTGTAATAATGTACTAAGGCTAAGTATAAATACTAAAGCCTTGAGATATGTCATAGGCATTGATTAGATTATTTATTTGCGTATCGAAACAATACTTAGTACCTCCATTGCTTGATTGGTCGCAGTGTGTCTCGACGCGTGTCATCAACAGGCCGCTTTAATCAAATTGCGATATAAGGTTAATTAAATAGCAACGTTATATACATTCCTTATAACTAATAAATATAAAAGTAGTTAAAAGTGATACCTACTTAAGTTTTTTTTAATACCACTCAATGTGCGTTTTAGTGTTCAGCGGATTTGATATTGTGCGCAAAGAATCGCTGCAGTAAAAAAGGCGGGAAACTTTCGCGCGCTGCAGGAAAATTGCGTAAGTTTTTTTCTTATTGCAAATTCCTTATCTTTAATGCTACTTAAATATTTTATTTCTTTGCTACTAAAATATTTGATTTGACGGCGTGTCTAGAAAAATGATGAGTGTTCGCTGTTGACTGCCAGCGAAATAATGAATTAAAAACTCGAGTATGCAGCGGCAAAAACATCTTGTACGTTGCAGTGATCTGAAACAAAGAATTTTTCAATAACGAAACCGTTTTCACCAAATTTTTATTTAATTTCACTGTGTCTGTGACGAATGTGTGCGCAGTATGTGTAGTCTGTGTGTACCGATCACAGTGACGTAACTATAGGGTGGTGAAATGCCACGGGTCCCCGACCCGAGAGGGCCCCGGCCGCGGTCCAAGAGGCCGCGAGCTCAAAAATAACCTAACATTTTGTAACGGGGGGGGGGGGGGGGGGGACTCGTATTAAGAGAGATTTGAAACTCAACATTTAAAAAAATGGTTTACTCCTGTATTCCATTAAATTAAAAACAAACGCAGCCGAATTCTTTCTTAAATTTTCAGTTAAAAAGTAATTAATTCGTTATAGTTTTAAAGCCGGATACGAGGGACTACGAAACGAGTTTTGTATAGTTTTCATAGTTGCGGTCCGAGTTGCAGTTATCTCTATCTCTCGGTTATTCGGGCATAGCGCGACAACAATACGTTTTACAAATATCGATTTTTCTCTGTACTCGATTGCTATTGAATATCAATTGAATGTTGAATGAAATTAAACGAAAATCAGTAGAAATCGAATGATTCAAAAATTTCGCTCTGGTAATGTCGATGTCGTCCAATCGGACTGTGTCAGCGACGATACAGGATGCACCTATATTTAGGAATTAAGAAGAATTAAATAAAATAACACCAATTCAATGAAAACATTATTTTTATTTACTGCAATTCAGATAGAATGGATAATGATGACCTTGGAACGAGTGCTCAATAAATTTCTCCGATAAGGTTTCTTATCAAAGATTCACGTCAGCACTACTTTCTTTTTGTTTTTAATAGATTCTTCTTTCTGTATTGGTGATAATAACAATCGATTATTGACTTTATGTTCTGACATCATTTTACTTACAAATACACATATATTTTTGTACACATAGGAAAAAAAAGGCTTCAACAATCTAGCTTCTTGTTATTATTTTACATAGCTCTAAGAGATCATGTTTTATATTTGTATTATATTTATTAGGTTCGTCGACGATTGTTATATCGATACATGAGTAAGTATAGAATATACCACTAAAGCGAACACTATCTTAATGCACAATCAATTATAGACGAATATGCATTTTATACGAGACCTACACTTATTTCGTCCATCACACCCAAAATACCTCCAAAAAGCAGAAAAATACTAATGCAGCGTTCTACCTCGTCGAAAGCACCTTAGAAACAATAGACAGGCCAATCGTAATAAATATTATGATATATATTATTATATGATATATATTTAACAAATTAAATAAAAGTAAATTAGGAAACAAATGCAAATGTAAAAAGGCAAGCATTTGCGATAAAAATCGATTTTAAAGTTAGCAATTGTAAAGGACACGTAGGTACAATGATAGGCACATTACAATATTACACAAAACAAATTGACAGCAAAAGTTATAAGCAACGGATACAATGGCTACAGGCTAAGCAACTGTGGTAACAAAAAAAAAACGATCTCAAAAACACTGAAAAGTTAAAAATAATATAATAATAGGTACAGATAACATCACACTTCTATATTGAAGTCGGTGCCAAACGATGATCTCCTAGAGTCTTAAAATTTGGCATCGAATTCAATATAGAAGCTTGATGTTGTCTGTACCTATTCTTATATTATTTTTTACTATTCAGTTATTTTGAAGTCGGTTTTTATTTTTTTTAAATTTTTTCAATTTTTATCTTTTTAGTGAATGGAATCTTTTTAGTGAATTTAATACCGTAAGGTTTCCCTCCATTTTCATAGGATCCCATCATCAGATCCTGACTTTGGTACCTGGGGACTACCCCAAGAATATGTTCTATTGAATACAAAAAGAATTATGAAAATCGGTCCACAATTAGTGGTGTAATCGCGTAACATACACACAAAAAAACAACATACGGGTCGAATTGATAACCTCCTCCTTTTTTGGAAGTGGGTAAAAAAAACCGGCCACGCCCAAGTAACATTTTTTTCGGGTCTCGGTTGTAAACTTTACCTCAAGGTTTGAAAAGAGTCATAAAAAGGTTAACGTTTTGCTATCTGGTCGTATTTAGTATTTCAGAAAGATTAATAAGTCCTAAAACTAATTGACTATTATTACAACTTTGGAACCGCTGACAAGAGTTTAAATTAACGTTATTTTTACTTAGGTTTTAGGAGCATATAGTCCTAAGATCTTAAAGTTGTCGTAGACTCCTGATTCAGTTCTAGAAAAGCTAGCATAATACTAAAGTGAGATCTAAAGGTTATTTTTTTTAACTTATATACAGCTATAAAGTTATGGAGTTTTAAAATCACCTGTAAGTCATTTCTAAAACCTACATGAAACCTTTAAGCTATATTGGAGTTATCTAGGCAAACAAATTAGGATTATGTGGTTAAACCCCAAACCAAGTAATGCTATTGTATAAGCTTACAGCATGATTTAAGTCCTACGAGAATATTTTAAAGCTTAAGAAACATCCTCAAAAAATTTCAGTTATCTCCGCGAGTTTTAAGCAACTGCAAAAATAGCCTAGTAATTTTAACTAGCTCCGCCAGATAATCTTTAGATCTTATTTTGGCAAACATAATTAGCTTTTAGCTGTTACAGTTCTGAAAAGGTTGATTTAAATTCTTTCTAGTAATTTCCTAACGGCAGCCATATTTTTTATTGAAATAAAAAATCTATCGGAACAAAAAGCAATATTTGATAAATTAAATAAGGCAAAATTGAGTAATGTGTGCTATATATTTAAAATGTATGCTTTAAATGAATAGAAGTTTCATTTCTAATGCGATTTATCACCAAACATCGTATTTTGTAATTTTTATTTTATTAAAATATCTTCAGAATTTTAACTTACGAAGGGCCCACCTCTTATACAGCTCTATTATCATGAAGTTTTACAATAAAGTGCCAGTCGCAGTATTTTTTAATTTTTCCTGGCGTCAGCAAGCTACTTATTATTTTTATGAATACAACACTTACCTTATCTCGCCATTTTGAAACAAGAAATCGCCATTATAAATAAAGATTTGAAATTCACTTGTTTCTGTGTAGAAAATCTTAAATAGAAACATTTTAAAACCTGGGAGTCTCGGAAAAGCATTTATTCATGCCTAAAAACGGTTTTAAGTTATCATAAAGATACATACCTTAAATATAGGTATTGTGATTTAAACTATAGGTTTTGCTGTAGCTCTCAGAAAGGTTCTAAAACGTGGGCCCTTTTTGCACTGAGGGGGTTATTATAAGGTTAATATAACATTATTGAGTCTATTAAGTCTTAGTAGCAGATATCCATATATAGGTTCTAGAACCTTTTCAAAACCATTCTAGAACCTAAAATGTTACTTGGGCGTGCTAGTTAGACTCGCACACCGAGCGTTCCGTACAAACTTATCTATATATGTGTAATTTCCCAGACATGTAGGTACATTTACGGTTTCAGATTTTTTTCAGAACGGGAAGTACCCTACAGGTTTCAATTCTCTTGTAAAATAGCAAAATATGCTAAAATATATAACATAAACAAACATGAAACACGTATCTCTTTTCGCCATATCTTTTGATCGCGTTGACCGACAAATCTCATTTTTTGACAGCTGAAAGAAACCCTAGAACCGCATATTTTATATAAATATCAGCTTAGGGTTGCCACCCGTACTTTATTATAAAGTATTGTACGTTATTTCGGGTAATTGTACTCTATACTTTATGCCAACGATAAAGTATGCGAAAATACTTTATTTTGCGTGATCTGATTTTTCTAGGATTCATTTAAATTAAAGATACAAAAAAGATTTTTGGAAGAATATTTGCGTAATACGGATCGACAGATTAAGTAGAGTCAGCCAGAAGCTCATTCCTGAAATGCCAAAATTGTTGTCGTGTCAAGGCCTTCATAAAAAAAATTCTCTGTTTTGTTTGATTTATTGAGTGCTTTAAAAATAATACAAAATGCAATAAAGTTGCTAGAAATAACGAAAAATATTTTTTAAGCATAATAATTAATAGTACTTTATCCTGACACAAAATACTTTTTTTCAACCTTTAAAATCCACAATGTACGTTATTTGGTTCAAAAAAAGGTGGCAACCCTATATCAGCTTGATATCAATATGCGTTCCCGAGAAACGGTCTTGGACAGACAGACGGACAACGAAGTGATCCTATAAGGATTTCGTTTTTCATTCGAGGTACGGAACCCTAAAAATTACGTTGAAAAAGTAATTATGAATTAATTTTATGTACTGAGATACGGTTCTTTGTAATTGAGTTGGATATGTAAAGTTCTTAGCTGTATTTGTTATACTTAAAGGTTGGAATGTCATGGAACTTGGTTTTACGACGTGACGATATGAAGAGGCTTGATGCGGTAGCGAGGGGACCGACATGGGATTTTAAATGTTATATAAGCTCCAACAAAACATAAACTCACACTAATTTTTAACGTACTCTCTGAAATGTGCAAACAATGCGATTGCGATGCGATGCCTTGCGTAGAATGTTTTTTTGTTAAACTCTTTTATCACAAACACTTAGTACATTAATACAAAGTGTTTGGTCAATACCCTATCAAGCCGAAACCTACCCATGGTAACGTAGTCATATAAAAGAATTGGCGTCATTAAAAATTTGAAATTGTAAAATTATTTTCTAATTCTCTATCTTACATTCTTTTCACAGACTCAACTATTTGTATGAGGGATTTCAAAATTAATTCTACTATTTCGAATTTTCAATGACGCCATAACTTTTATATGACTATGTTAGCATGGGTAGGTTTCGGCCTGATAGGGTATTCAACAAATACGGTGTATAAATGTTTACA
Organism: Schoenobius gigantellus; assembly: GCA_963935595.1. Taxonomy (NCBI): domain Eukaryota; kingdom Metazoa; phylum Arthropoda; class Insecta; order Lepidoptera; family Crambidae; genus Schoenobius; species Schoenobius gigantellus. The sequence goes on from OZ012541.1 coordinate 54,088,795, forward strand.
AAAGTGATATTGCAAAAGCAAGCTTTATCCCTGTAAGGGATTTCTCAGCTAATCTTTGATAGATAACACATGATTCGTCGATTAAACGATACCACGTAAATATTTGCAGAGTAAATGCACCTTTAATAGCAAATATTGACAAAGAATTATTAATAAATCATAACACAATTAATTATAAACGTATTAAAAAATGATTATCTTGTAAAAGTTATCAAAATTACGTCAGTGACGTCATCTATACTTCTATACTAATATTATAAAGAGGGAAGATTTGATTGTTTGTTTGTATTGAATAGGCTACAAAACTACTGAACCGATTTTGATGAAAGTTGGTATAGGGATAGTTCCAGACCAGGGGAAGGACATAGGGTAATTTTCCCACGGAAAAAAAACCATGGGAAAATAAAAATAACGCGGGAGAAGTCGCGGGCGGAAAGCTAGTATCCAATAATTAAATAATACTACTACCGGATCCACCGTTCATTCTTAGGGACCCGTACCTCGGGGTGCGATGTCAGACAACCTCCTTGTGGTGCACCCTGGGCAACCCGGCAGATTTTCTGCCGCGGGCTAATAGTCTGACGAGAGGACCCCATAGAGGGGGGTGTGGGATGGCCGGGTTCAACCTGTCGGGCCACTTCGTTTGGCCACCCGCTTCATGCGGGGCAAGGGCGAAGTCCCCTCTTCTTGTCTTAAGAAAAGGTGTGGCTTTCGCCGGAAGCCTGATTTGGGCGGCTACCTTTGAAGGTAGTGGGGTGAAGGCGACTTTTCGCCATGGCGCTTCGCGCCTGCCGGGGATTGCCCCGAGCTTCGGCTCACCCGCGCGGCGGTGGATCCAGTGGGATCTGCTGTCGGGCAACCCGTTACCCGCATTGAGCGGGCCGGGAGCCCGGCGCACTGAGCGTCGGGCCGCGTGGAAGACAACCACAATAAAAAACCAATTTCGGGGTGTAGAGCAGCACACGTGCCGCTCCACTAAGCAGCAGAGCCAGAGGGTGAGTCCGGTAACGGACAGTTCACAGGCAGGGGGTCAGCGGGAACAAGGCCTGGCTGTACTCCCCTTCCCCCTGTCTTGTGACGGACGGAGGAGCTGCTGGGGGGGTTTTTAGTGGGTAGGCCTGGGCCGAGTACGGTCTGGGGAGTCCCACATATCCTCGTGGTTAGGCTCGACCACGAGGAATGCGTCAATGCATTTTCCCCCCTCCCAAAAAAAAAGGGACCCGTACCTCAAAATGAATAAAACAGAATCCTTATAGTATTATTTCGTTATTCGACTGTCTGTTAAGACCATTTTTCTCAAAAACGCGTAGTGATATCGAACTGATATTTGTTTCAATTACTCGAGTCTCTGTCTCTTTCAACTGTGAAAAATATTAAAGTAATAACTCAACGTGAAAAGATATGGCCATTTATGACGCCTACTTTGCAATTTCAAAAGGGATTTAAAATTTATGGGCTTCTTCCCAAAGAGCCAACATCATGAAATTTGGCAAGAAATAAATTAATAGTAAAAAATGTTTTTTTTCTTCAATATGTACTGTATTTTACAAGCATTTGATTTTCATTTGATACCCATTTTGTGGAGAAATAATCTGTCATTTTGTGATGGCGGCGGACATGATTTGATTGTTTTGCATAATATACTGTTTTCTACAATTCAAGCTCTTTCACTTAATACCCATATTGGGAAAGGTTGAGAAAAATTTGTTGGGGTTCAACATCATGAAATTTGGCAAGAAATAAATTAATAGTAAAAAATGTTTTTTTTTCATGGTGTACTGTATTTTACAACCATTTTCATTTGATACCCATTTTGTGGGGTTTGTACAAAAAATAATCTGTCATTTTGTGATGGCGGTGGACATCTAGGATTTGATTGTTTTGCATAATATACTGTTTTCTACAATTCAAGCTCTTTTACTTAATACCCACATTGGGGAAGGTTGTACAAAAAAAAATATTAAGGGGGTTGCATACGGATATAGGACCAAAGTACCTACTCTTTAAGACGAATCAAACGAGCCAACAAGGTCGCAACCTATTAGAATATTGTCATAACCTTTTGAAGCAACTTCAATTATCTATAGCCTACTCGTACCTACATAAGTTTAAAAAACAAAGTGTAATTTTATTTATTAAAGCGAATTAAATTAAACCTATTAATCACAAACTGCCAAACAAAATGTTATTCTACTTGTAAGTCTAAAAAAATTTAGGAAATAGAAGTGGGATTCTGATGAACTGACGAGTTCACAGTGACTTCGATATGAGGAGTCTGTTTTTTTTATTCTACATGAAATATTTTATTCGCACCACCTGCTCTAAAATGACATAATTCTGTGTCATGTAAACTCAAAATAAAGTAGGTCATATAGAACCCCCAAAAAAGGTGCAAAAATAATGTAGGTAGTATTGAATTTCCATCTCTCTCTCTAGAGATTGGATTAATTTGTATTTGGAACACCAAAAAAACCTACTTTAATATTGTTAGCCTACATAAATATTGTTAACTTTTTAACAAAAAAAAATCTGAATCGACAACATTATGCACAAAAATCCTAAGCAAAAAATATAACAAAATCAATTTCGCCATGTTCGCCATTCTGTTTGCATTTGTAGGTTTTAGTTTTCCATGCTGAAAAAACAAAGTGATTCAAAACCACATACAGCCAGGCCACGTCTTCTGTGTAGTTTCAATATAGAAGTTTGTGACTTTTTAAGTAATGATTTAATACAAATTAATATAATTTTAAACAGGTTATTGCTATTGTCATTAATATTTTTCGTTATTTTCTCACAGGTGGTGCGAAAAGTAAAGTATTTATTTTCACTTTGCTTTATCCTCGAGGAAAATACTCTTGAGTGAGATTAAATCCCTCGCTCTTCTCAGGCCTCCGGTCTTAAGTCCCTCGCTAAACTCAAGATTAAATTATTTAACACCCTCGCTGCGCTCTTTAGTTACTCCATAGAGTCCTTACTTAGTCTCGCTCGCGAATAAAATCTACACCCGTGCCGTAATACACTGCTCTATCCCCTTGGTTAACAATCCACTATTTTGACATGCATGAATACCTACTTTTATTTCATATCTCGCCTCGTTGGCATAGTCACGACGCGACGCACAGTCGTGTCACAAAATTAAAGTAACTGTCGAACCGAATCGAGATCTTAAAACATGCATTTTAGCCCTTAATCAGCGTAGCTTGAACGGACTGTTATTGTCCAGCTTAACTTAACCACGTACGGTTCATTTTAGCGCAGCAGCAATTACAGCGCAAGGGCAAGTCGTAACGCACGCTGCGTCGGCAGGTGGGGTCGCCAAATCGATTTCTTGGTTAAGCTATTTTTATGGAAAACTTCCCAATCCTTCCCTTTCACGGTTTCAAGCAATTTAAGCATTAGTTACCCTTAAACGTATCATTAAGGCAGAAATATCTTATCTGTGATGTGATATCGTCTTAATTTCGTTTTAACAGGGCATAGGCCATAGTTTCTACTCGCACACAGTTTATCAACATTTAAGTAACTACAATAATCAAGAGTACGTATTATGCAAACACACATAACAATAAATTACACGCAACTTATCACAGCACAAATAATTGCTGCGTCACTTACATATTTATTTGATTGATTCAAAACCCGGGCACCTCCCGGGGGTCACTATTCACTATTCGAATCATCTGCATTTGATCATTCAGTAGGTTAATGAATAAGACATTATTTGTTTAATTTTAATAAAGTACACGTTCATTGAAGCCTTCCCGTTTTTGAAGTCGGTTAAAGAGACAAAGTAGTTTATTCAGATTTAAGGTATTGCTGATTGGTATAAAACATTTTTTTTTTATCTTTTTCTGATAACTGATATACGTAGACATTCATGTTTATTTGTACATGCACCTGCTTGTAAACTGCGTTAACTTAAAGAGTCTTAAATTTATTAACATCATATCCAGTTATCCACCTGCATTGGAGAAAGTTTGTAGGCAATCGTTTAATTCGTATTACTTACGCTTTAATGAAATGTTTTTTATTTTCTAATTGTCGTAAGTGAGTGAGATCATCACTCGATTTTTGTAAACTCATAAAAAAATTACCAAGGGTAGCTTATGAATTGGATATGTCAGCTAAGAGCGGATCATACGAAACTAAACAATCAAGGGAAAAAAGCAGTTGAAAATTGGAAGGGAAATCCGTCATTCCAGAAGCTAGAAGCATAAAAACAACTTTTCAACGAGACTTTTTAAAAAGCCTAAGCTTGAATTGTATTTACTATAGGAAAACGAAAAGAAAAACACTGAAACTGAGTGCGGAAAACTAGTTATGAATAAGTAGGTATTTATGAATTTTGAAAAAATAACTGCATGCCCTCGGAGCGAAGAATTTAGGTGACATTCTTTTATACCGGACTGAACCTCTTTCTCTGACCTAAGGTCAGGCTAGTTCAAGAAATCTGACTTAACCGCTAGCTTGTATCGTTTTTTTTTAAATATGGCAGCCTAGGAAGACTGTATGTTCCAGGAAATGTGAAGGTATGACGTAGAATTTTACTATACAAAAATAACTGTGGCCAAAAGAAACGTAATCACCGAAAAGACTCTATAAAAATCACCTAAATAATTATCGCCAGAAAAATAAATTTGTTAAAGATTTTAACCGACAATGATGTTTTTTTTTACAAACAAGATACCGTTTTTCTTATGGTTATAAATTATAAATGTCCCGTAACCCAAAAATCTATTGAAATGTACTAAAACATGTTTTCGTTCATAAATCTGGCGAAGCGACAATTAAAAATACGCAATAATCAATCATATCGCAAATGGAACCACGTAGAGTAAATTTCGTAGACTGGCCTGGATTTAAGTTTAAGTAGTCAACCGTTATCACTGTCGTCTTCTTTAAAAGACTAAAAATATTTGCCAAAGGACCTTTGGAGGCAATGACCGATTACCGAGATTATATGTTGTGTAAATGCAGTAGTTACAAGTCGCTGACGAAGCAGAGTCTTAGCCGGCGTGGGATACCTCGTCATAGGGATACAGCTGGTGATGGTGGTGGTGATCGGTCTCCTCCTCCCTGAGCGACAGCAGGTCGCGGGCAGCGTTTGTATGGAAGAGTCTATGTGAGGCCGGGGAACATAACAGCAATGTTGTGAATATGGATACTTTAGAAAGAAAGAAAGAATTTTTATTATGCTCAAATGTACAATTTAGTAGAGTCCTGACTCCTGAACTAGTGTGAACTGTATTTCGGGAGTCAGTACCTTCCCATTATTATTAACATCGATGTATAACATATAAATCTTTAAAATAAACTGCTAAATTAAACGAAATATAAAGTACCTTAACAAACAAAATTTCTATAATTACTGTACCTGTACACCTATTGTATGTATACTATAGCTAAGTTTTTTTTTTGTTAATATTATTATTATTATTTTTTTAACAGCAACCGATTTAATCTACTTGTGCTTGTGCAACATAGACTTTAATGTGTGTGTGAGTGTGTGTGCATGTGTTTGTGTATATGTGAGTTTGTGGGTTTGTGTGTCTAGGTGAGCGTATGCGTGAGTAAGTTTGTGTGTACGAACGTGTGCGTGTGCACGTATTTGCATGTGTCAGTGATTGTATCTTTATTGTATGAACGGATGTCGTTGGTGTTTTTTTTTTGTATGTGGGTGCATGCAAAATTTTTTTTTTGCCTGAATATTAAGTACTTTAGTACTATTATTTATTTTGTGATATGGGGCCCTTTGTCGGCGCTGTCAAACATTCAACGCGCCAGTCGGATAACGAACTCCTCCACCGTAGGCATTCGAACTTCCCAGGGCAGTGACGTCATTCGAACTTCCCAGGGCAGTGACGTCATTCCTGGCTTAGCGCCTCACATTAATTACAACGCTGTTATTCACGAGCTGTCGCGTAGTATAGTGAACATTACATATTTGAAGACTTAACTGCCATATCAATCGTATTGATGAGAAGTTTTTGACAATGAAACAAACAAACATTTGATACGTTTGATTTTTGTTGGAAAGTCATTCTCATCACTGTTACTGTAACTGTTATTCAATTGTGAAACAGTTCAGTGGCACTACACAAAAGTAAAGCAATGCTGGCCATGGACAAAACCGGAGATGTTATTTGACCTCTATGTTATTTATAGCAAATAAGATGTTTATTTTAGTAGTTATAATGGAAAAAGGTTTGAACCTATTATATAGGCAAATCATCTTTTAATCTGATAATGTGGATCATGCATGTGGATATTAGTCATTAGGTTTTTGATTACTCAGAAAGAATAATTTATGGGACTCCTACTACTCTTTTGTCTATCTATTCTTAGAAAATATATACTTTTACTTATTTACTAATAAACATTTTTATGTCGTTGTACGTGGGAAAAGTTGGACAGCGCTTTGTCTTTTTAACCGACTTCAAAAAAGGAGGTGGTTCTCGATTCGTCGCGTATGTATTTTTTGTGTGTATGTTACGCGATTACTCCGGCAATTGTGAACCGATTTTCAACGTTCTTTTTGTATTCGATAGAGTATACTCCTGATGTGGTTCCATTGTCACCAAAGTCCGGATCTGATAACGGGATTTCATGTAAAATCGAGGGAATTCCTTAAATTTTATAGGTACGGCCAACGTGTTTCATGTTTTTTCCTAAGTGGCAGTCATAAACCGAGCTGATGATGGAAGGAGCCTTAATTTTTAGGAGTTAGAGGTTAGTTTTTTTGAATACAAAAGGTATTGACCCTTTGTCGTATTCTTCGAAAATACAAAAAATAAATGAATGACTTTAAAAACACTAAAAAGTTAAAAATAATATATAATAAAACATTGCTATACTGAACTCGGTGCCAAACGATGATCTCGTAGAAAGAAAGTTTTAAATTTTGACACCTACTTCAATACAGAATTGTGATTTTGGCTGTTTGTCTTATTTTAAAGGTTTTCAGTGTTTTTGAAGTCGGTTTTTATTTCTTGTAAAAAAATTACATTTGAAAATCAAATCATGACAGAAAGAGACTAACCTGTGTTCTTATCAGTAAATCCATTAGACTTTAAACCTATACCGACACGATGTAACAGCCGCATTGATTTAAAATTAATTTTATAGTTGGGTCTGTGAAAAAAATTATGGGGAATAATAAAAGCAATTTAACAATTTCATATTTTCAATGACGCCATAACTTTTATATGACTATGTCAACATGAGTAGGTTTCGGTTTGCTAGGGTGTGTACCAAACACCTTGTATAGGAATAAATAAAAATAAATATACCTTAATCAATTTGAAAAATATTAAAAGATAGGAATAAAATATAAAAAATATGTATATTATATACATATTATTATGTATAAAGAATGAATTCTTTAAGTGTGCCTGATTGGCCAAATCCGAAATTACAGATAATTAGGAAAATACTCAAATGAGGTCTCAGGGTCGATAAAAACAAAACTACATCATTAGATTTTTTAAAAATAATACAGAAAGTGTTTTTTTCAGAAATCTATTAGATTTCAGAAAAAAAACACATCATGTGTTATTACACCAACCCATAGTATCGCTTATTAGGACGAAATTCTGATGGGAAGTAATGGCATACGAGTATTGTAAACAAAAGGAAAAGGCTTATTTTTGACAAAAGACTATGTACTTGCAAGTTTTTATACTGCCAAGCTTTTGGAAAATGAAATTTACAAGTGCTCGTGTAATGAAATTGATGAATCAAGCGATTGTTGGAAAATATTTTACTTTTCTGTAATGTAAGTATATCAAAAACAAACATTATAATGGTTGATAATCACATTGACGGAACGTTGTGGAACCAATTTGAATTTCTTAGAGCAATGACAACATAAAATTATTCATGCAGCAGGTCCAGTGGGTGATAATGGAATACTGTCTAGTGCATATTTGCATTCCAGTCTAATGCACTCTAAACAGCGTGATTTTAAATTCTAATACACTTAGAAACAAGTTCAAACTTCTAAAAAAGCGACTTTCAATGCACTAAAATTATAAAATAGACGAAACACAGAGTTGAACAGTAGACCACACGTAAAGTTACATTTGCACTAAGAAATCCGGCGCTAATACGAGCGCCATAAGGATGGTCACAAGGCCGACATGTAAGTAAAGTCATATACAGGCTTACTTTTAAAGTAGGAGCCAATTTTTGTGTGCTTGTTCGGACAAGCAAGATGAACAACTTTTACTATGGGACCAATCCTGAAATCGCGAGAAAAATCACCTGTTCCATACATTTAGGTTCAGTGGATGTTGAACATTTGAATGGAACAGCTGATTTTTTTGATTCAAACTAAGCTCTCACTCCTAAAAGTTATGGATCCTTCCATCATCAGCTCGGTACATGACTACACTATGCAAATACCTGAATAGCTTCGGAAAAAACATGAACCACATTGGACGTACCTTTAAGGGTTTCCCTCGATTTTCCTGGAATCCCACCATCAGATCAAGGGACCACCGCGGAAGTATACTCTATTGAATACAAAAGAAAATGAAAATCGGTCCACAATTGGCGGAGTGATCTCGTAACATACACACATATAAAAAAATACATACGGATCAAAACGAGAATCTCCTCTTTTTTGAAGTCGGTTAAAATTACGTGGTAGGCATTGAAGTAGATATTAGAAAAAAATATTTTACAAAAAAAAACCGACTTCTAAAACACTGAAAAGTTGAAAATAATATAAGAATAGACACAGACAACATCACAGTTCTATATTGAAATCAAATCAGTGTTTTTGAAGTCGGTTTTTATTTTCTGTAAAATATTTTTTTTTACTTTTTAGTGAATGAAATATTTTTTGTGAAAGAAACCTTCGGTGAGCTGGTATTAAATTAGCGTTTCCCTCGATTTTCATGGGATCCCATCATCAGATCCTGACTTGGTGACCTTAGGACCACCCCAGGAGCATACTCTATCGAATACAAAAAGAATTTTTAAAATCGGTCCACAATTGGCGTAGTGATAACATACACACAAAACACGTTGGACACATCTAAAAATTTAAGGGTTTTCCTCGATTATTATGGGATCCCATAAACAGATACTGACTTTGTTGACCATTTTGGAGTATACTCTATCAAATACAAAAATAATTTTGAAAATCGGTCTACAATTGGCGGCGTAATCGCGTAACATACAACACACACAAAAAAAAACATACGCATCGAATCGAGAACCTCCTCCTTTTTTGAAGTCGGTTAAAAAATATTGTTAGAAGTGAGTAGTTCATGGAGACGCATTTTTGAATCATTAGAAATGAATCTTGAATTCGAACACGAATACAAATCACGTGCGAAATTATTTTCTACTGTTTCCAATTTTAAAGATTTTTGAATCACTCGAATTGAGTATTGTCATTAAAACCAATTCTTTATTAAAAAACATTACATGCAGAAAAAATAAAATTCTATACGCAATAACATGGTAAATAACTCATTAAATTACAAAAACCAGCGATGAATCGCATGTAAAACGGAACGTATATACATTGCGTATATTCTACTAATAGAAATCAGAAACGAGTGGGTAGGACCACTCGTTGCAGAATTCACGGAATGAATATTCAAAAATAGTGAGTTTGGAAATTCGTATGCGAATCTAACGATTTCGATGCGAATTTAAATTTCATTGTTTCAAAAATGCGTCTCATGATCGAATCAACTGACAGAGTTAACAGGACACTCTCACATTCTGACTGCGGCTGAAGTGGTGATACGACATTACAAGGAAACACCAGTGCGGAGCGTGACGGAGTGAAATCTTAATGCGTGCACAAGCTGTCTTTGCATTTGACTCCGCTTTATCTTACCATCAGGTGAAATGGAGTCATTTACTTGGCCCACTATAAAACAATAATAAAATAGTGTACTATAACTGAGATACAAACTAGTACAGTTATAGAGCTAGAGACTACATAAATCTTCACTCAGCTACATAGCCCAGCCCCCCTAGACAAGATGTCTTTCGATAATCGCTAACGCAGTCGCTAAATGGACAATGTATGAGATTTGACAATTGGGCTCGAAAGCTAAACGAGGGCTTATGTCAAATCGCATACATTTTCCTTCTAGCGAATGCGTTAGCGATTATCGAAATGCGTCTTGTCTAGGGGGGCAGTTCTCAGCTACTCGAGCCGAAACTGAACAAATGAAAATAAAAAGCTACGTTAGTCAAGTGAAGTTAACTGTGAAGCTGAAATAGTGGGAATAAAGATCTGTTTTTGCTGCATACAAAAATTTTACTAGCTAAGCTGCAATCTTTGTAGCCTGTAATGTCTTCTTGAAGTAACAAATATTGACTTAACTCTCTCTGACCACACCTTAACTCAGAAACGAGGAGGGGTTCGTTTCTCTTAAACTATAGTAAGAAACATTATTAAACAACATTAGAAACTCGCCTAAAACCTAGGAATCAGGTAATGTTTTAATCCATTAATACTTTAAAAATGGATATTTCCATTTATCAATTACTATAACAACATATATCATCAATGTTCATAAGTAAACGAGTTGTGCCCGCGACCTATATTTCGCTTTAATAAAGCTTAACACTATAGTTACTTTATTTTTTGGATGGGGTTTTCTCAGGTTCCTGTGGCAGTTTTAAGAAATCCTTCCTTCGTGAGCGCTTTCATAAGCCAACGGGCCCTTGTACCAAATATCATACTTTTAGCTCCAGTAGTTTTGGCTCTATGTTGATACCTCAGTCAGTCACCCCCCGAAACCTTTTATAAATATACAGCTGCTATGCATCTTTGCCCACAGTTAGTACCTTTAACGTCCATGTGTACGTACACACGGACTTAATGTAAACGATGAATTGCAGCTTCTTATTCCTGCGAGTCATGTTTTATGGAAATGTCCATCGCCGGACCGTGCACTTAACGAATCATTGTTTATCGACGAGATCTGCGCCCCATCAAAAATACTTACAGTAACTTTAAACAAATAAACGAGAATATTTCAAACAAACGATTCTCGCACTTTATAATTCGCGAACAATAAATGTGCACAAAAGGTGGGTTCACATTGAAAATTAATTCATACACATCTCAACTCATGCGCAGTGGATATTCTTTGAGAATTGCATTGCTCTGCGTGTTCTTTCTCTAGGATGGAGGAATTTGGGCCGTCACCCATTTTGATGGGCAAGTGTTGGTAAATAGCACGCGTCAAACGCCCAATAGTTTGGTCAGAGTGTACAACAAGCAGGAGTCCCATATTTTCAATATTCGTCTAAAGCCGAGCTCACTAGTTAAGTATATTGATTTCGCTTGACATCAGAAAGTCTCTATTTTTCAGTGGAAAGCAAACAACTCAAAAATAGAGCCCCAGATGAGGTTGACTTGGGTTGGGACCCATAAGATGTTATTTAAAACCCTTACACTAATGACACATATACTAACATTAATAGAGAACAGATAATTATGCTACGATATTGCTATAAAAGTGCAATATTATAAGGATGTGATGTAACAGACCGCGGTTATACTTATCCTATCAATTTTGCAGTGATGTTTACTATAACACGGAAGGACGGAATGTTATCTGTTACACATTTTTTGTAGGTACTGATCTAAAAATATCTGGTTGTAGTGTGGATTCGCCTTAACGTTGCGCAGGAGTCGGATATTAAACAGATGTGCGTCGAGGGGCGAACGTAAGACAATATCGATCTTTCGACGCGGGCGTTGTATTGATTTTGACGTTTATGTAGGGTTGCAGAGGGCGCGGGCCCTAAGGGTAGTTCCATGAGGGTTGCGTACAGCTGGTGTAGTTTTACTAAAAGCTCCGAATACATAAATCTACTCAAATACGAATAAAGCATGTTATTTTCGATTAGGCCAGCGATAGGGTAATACAATAATTTATTTATATCTCAACTAAGAGAAATATTTTGTGTTCTTTTTACTCTGTGATCATCTGTGACATATGCTAGGTTGTGGGGTTTGAGGATGGAAGATAGAGCTTAAATATGATTTGATACATTCTTGCTCCGTTTCCCGGAATGTGGATTGGAAATGCACCTAACCATGGATTCACTGGGAAACAGATGAGGAGAGAAAAATTAGAGAAAGAATTGTGCTCTCAGGAAAGTAGGAGGGGAAGGGGAAAGAGAGAGTTAGTTGTGGAGATATAAGAAAAGTCTTTAAGACGATTGGAAGCTGTTAAGTTTCATATAAAAAGCGATAACGTTTTCCCAAAGTTCCGTAAATATAGTCCAATTTATATCCACTGTCGAGAAGTACGAATTGGGAGTGGATGGAGTAAAACAATTTACAGGGAGTTCGAGTGCAATCGCAAGTTCCGCGCGCATCTCTCTTGCAATTCGGCCATTATAACCGAAAAGTTGGCATGGCCATTGGTCTTGGTAGGACAAATATTCCAATTTATAAGAATAAGGCTAAATGCTCTGGCTCGTATAAATAGCCGTATCTCAAGTGCGAGGTCGATCTTGAGCTGTTGTTTTTGACAGATGTGCCATACATTAAACGTCAAAACTACTACTCAAGATCGAGCTCTGACTTGAGATGCGACTATTATTGCGATAGTAAAAAAAACCGGCCAAGTGCGTGTCGGACCACGCGCAGTGTAGGGTTCCGTAGTTGCAAATGCCAACTTTGAGTTCACACTCATACCTCACAACACGTTGCCACAGATTACTAAATACGTTGCTATTGAATTAGGCATTATTATTATTAAAGCTGCAATGATTTTATATTTCCTTAACTTCACGTGGTTCGTAAATTTATATTCAGTACTAATTTTCAATGAAATTTTACTTTTCCGAGTACATTTTATAAGTTATAATCGTCTATAACTTTTTAGTTTGTACTTAGTACTCAACTCTGATAGTTTTCCTTTAAACTTCGTTATATATACTACTGTTGTATTTTTTCGTTTACCAGATAGAGGGGGGGACACTTACCTCTAACAAAAATTTGCAATTTAAAACCAAATATTTCAGAAACGGATTCCTAAATCGAAAAATAGTGTTCTGAACCTTACATTATTTTTTAAAGACATATTCAACAATATCCCACACGATGGGTTAGTTAAGAAAAAAAATTTACTCCCACTTTACTTGTATGGGAGCTACCCTAAAAAAAATTTTTTTTCGATGTTTTTTTCCACCACTTATTTTGGCATGATTAATATACATACCCATACCAAATTAAAGCTTTCTTGTACTAATAGTCTTTGAGTAAAAGCGCGGACAGATAGACAGACAGACATGGCAAAACTATAAGGGTTTCTTGTTTACTACGGAACCCTAAAAGGGTTGCGACTCGTGGAATGAGTTCGCAACAATATGAATCCAATGACAAAATTCCGATTTGTTGACTTTTAAATTTTTTTTGCAATATCGTATATATTCGTGTCTTATGAATATTATATTTTGATTATTACCTGTATCTGACATACACTTTTATTAAACATATTTAGATTTTGTATTACTATACACAGCTATTGTTATTTGTTATTCAAACGTGCAAAACGACCTAACAAGAGAGAGTAAATTGTCTAATATTATGCATTTCTATTTGAGCCTAATTCCGACGTCTTCTTTGATGAAGTTTGGGGAAAAGCTTGTGTACTATTTATCGAGCAATTACTACATTTAAACCTCTTTTATGATTTAATTCGTAACAGCGTGAGCCAAAAAGGATTCTAATAGGCTTTTAGTGAACATAGTATTCGGTTCGGTTAATGCATTTTTTGTGGTTGCCGCCGGAACTCGGCCGAACCGAGAGCAAGTGTGTGTCGACCGCGACAAAAAGTTGTTACTGCGCTCGTCAACTCAAATTGACTATTACATACGCGCGTGCGCATCGACAGATTTCAGCTGCGTGCACACGAATACGTTACGGGTGAATTAAAATTGCGTTTTTTTGTTTCTATTCTTTTTTACGGTGGCAAACAAGCATACGGCCCTGGAACCTTACCGTTATCGTTTAGAACAGACTAAAACAATGTTGAAACACAAACAGAGACACATGCTATAGCAACGTATAGTGCTACCTCGCTCTCAGTGCAGTTTTAATATACTGTTTTAGAAGAACATAGTAAGGGGACTGGCACTTCTACACCGAAATTAGTCGAACCAGTAAGCTGTGGAGTATACCAAAAAGCCATGAAGGCAATACTTTGAAAATAAATCAAACAATGAGAGGCAATGCGCTGCACCTGAATGCAATCAGGTCGCTTAGAAATACCGACGTAAGCGACAAAATACAAACTTATTTTATTAAAAAACTAGCTGTGCCCGCGAACTACGTTTCGCCATCAAAATGCTTAACACAGTGTCTAGTTTTTTCCTCCATTTTATTCCATAATGATCCAACTTTATTCTGCCTTTCTTGAGTGTCGGCCATTTGCGAAATTAGGATAATTTTCGTAGGTACTCTTCATGGCCTACTTTCATTTAATACCCCTATTACTGGGTTTGAAAAACAACTTTTATCTGTCTTTTTTGAGCGGCGACCATGTTGAATTTACGTCAATGTTGCAACGTTCATAGTGCTCTACTGATCAAGACCTTTCATTTGATACCCATATTGCTGGGTTTGGAAACGAACTTTTATCCGTTTTTTTGAGCAGCGGCCATATTGAATTTTGTGCTATTTTCCTAGGTTCATAGTGCTCTACTCTTCAAGGCCTTTCATTTGATACCTATATTGCTAAATTTAGAAACGAACTTTAATCCACCTTTATTGTGCGGTGGCCATGTCGAATTTACGTCAATATTGCTAGGTCCATAGTACTCTACTCTTGAAGATCTTTCATTTGATTTTGATACCTATATTGCTAGATTTGAAAACGAACTTTTATCCACCTTTAATGAGCGGCGGCCATGTTGAATTTATGTCAGTGTTGCTAGGTTCATAGTACTCTACACATCAAGGCCTTTCATTAATTTGGTGCCCACATTGCTGGGTTTGAAAACGAATATTTATCCTTTTTTTGAGCGGCGGCCATGTTGAATTTAGGTCGATTTTCCTAGGTACCTAATGCTCTACTCTTCAAGGCCTTTCATTTGATACCCATATTGCTAGGTTTGGAAACTGACTTTTATCCACCTTTTTTGAGCGGCGGCCATGTTAAATTTATGTCAATGTTGCTAGGTTCATAGTGATCTACTCATCAAGGCCTTTTATTTGATATGCAAATTGCTGGGTTTGGAAACGAACTATTATCCATTTTTTGAGCGGCGACCATGTTGAATTTAGGTCGATTTTCCTAGATATCTAATGCTCTACTCTTCAAGACCTTTCATTTGATACCCATATTGCTGGGTTTGAAAACGAACTTTTATCCATTTTTTGAGCGGCGGCCATGTTTACTTTAGGGCAATTTTCCTTAGTTAATAATGCTCTACTCTTTTAGGCCTTTCAGTTGATACCCATATTGCTAGGTTTGGAAACGAACTTTTATACACCTTTTTTGAGCGGAAGCTATGTTGAATTTATGTCAATGTTGCTAGGTTCATAGTGCCCTACTCATCAAGGCCTTTCATTTGATATCCATATTGCTGGGTTTGAAAACGAACTTTTATCTTTTTTTTTTGAGCGGCGGCCATGTTGAATTTAGGTCGATTTTCCTAGGTTCATAATGCTCTACTGTTCAAGGCCTTTCATTTGATACCTATATTGCTAGGGTTGGAAACGAAATTTTATCCACCTTTTTTGAGCGGCAGCTATGTTGAATTTACGTCAATGTTGCTAGATTCATAGTACTCTACTCATCAAGGCCTTCCATTTGATACCCATATTGCTGGGTTTGGAAACGAACTTTTTTCCATTTTATTTGAGCGGCGGCCATGTTGAATTTAGGGCGATTTTCCTAGGTTCATAGTGCTCTTTGATATGCATATTGCTGGGTTTGGAAACGAACTTTATCGGCAGTCATGACAAATTAAGTCAACGTGGCTAGGTTCAATGTGTTCTACTCTTTAGGTTCTTCGTTCGATATCCATGTTCCTTGGGTGGATCCAAAAAATGTAATCCGTCATTTTAGACATTAGGATTAAGAGTCCCGTCCCGTCCCTCTACGCGTAACCCAGTACATTGCAGTCAGATATTTTTTTAATTATCAATATTAATCTTTTACTTTTAATAGTTTTAAATGGATGAAAGAGTTTGATTCCTTAGTCCTTTTTTTTTTTTGCGAGGGTGAAAATGCTTTTACGCATTCCTCGTGGTCGAGCCAAACCACGAGGATATGTGGGACTCCCCGATCCGAACTCGGCCCGGTGCTACGTCCGCCACAAGACAGGGGGAAAGGGACAACAGCGGGGCCTTGTTCCCGCTGACCCCCTGCCCGTGAATGCGTCCGTTTCCGGACTCCCGCTACGCCAAGGGCGTGTGGCTCAGCTGCTTTGTCAGCGGCGCCGGTGTTGTGCGCCGCGCTTCACCCCGAAATATCCCAGCACTAGGCGCCCTGGGGTTGGTTACCATTTTTAGCGCGGGAATCCCCTCCCGCGGTCGCCTCCTCTTGTATGATGGGGGCTCCGACTACGTCCTCGGTCACCTCCATCTCCGTCCCTCCGGGGGTTTCGGGTGGGCTGTTTGGCGCTGCCCTCCTCCTTCTCCTGTTGATTTTTGCCTTGGGGGCAGAGCAGGTCTTACCCCCAAGGCGGTGGTCCGCCGGTTTCCCAGCCGCCGTACATAATAGGCATGTAGGCTGCGACGAGCATGTCGACGCTCTGTGCCCTGCATCCCCGCACCGGTAGCAGAGTATGCTTCGGTCCACCTCCGCCCTACAATCTATCCTCAGATGCCCCGACTCGAGACACCTGAAACACCTTATTGCACGGGGCTGGAGGAGCTTCACCTTCGCGGCGGACCATCCCACCAGCAGCCTCTTAGCAGAGGCGATCTTCTTTGCCGCTTCCACCGGGCAGCACGTCCATGCCGTGCCCATGGTGTAGCGGCCCTGGCGGATCTCCCCCACCCGGACCTCCTCGACTTGGCACTCGCCGATCTTTGCGAGTGCCTCTTTAAGTTCTTCCGGCTGAACGGATTCGTCCAGTCCGGAAACCAACATCTCCGCCATCTTTGTTGGGACGGTAACCCGCGCAACATTTGGGTCGACTACCCTTTTAAGGGCAACAGCGAGGTCGGCCGCGCTCGCCTCCTTTTCATCGCCCGTGACGAGGATTACGGCCGCCCCGGTCAATGACCTACGGAACTGAACACCCTCTATATCCAGCTCCGCGAGGCTAACCTTGGCTCTGGCGGCCGCAATCACCCCAGCATATGAGTGGCCCTTCTCCTCGGCGCCTGGCTGCAGTGTCAGCACGACTGCCGCCGTTTTCGGCGTACGCAGTTTGGGTTGCCGAGGAGGGGCCTTCTTTTTCGGGGGAGGAGGAGGCTGCTTCGGCATGGTGGTGGATGCCGGTATGCCATCCTCTTTCCGTCTTCTTCGCTGGTTACGCCTCACCACCGTGGTCCAAACCTCCTCCATATTGGATGAGGCCGGCGGTAGTGAGCGTGGCTCCTTCGGCTTTCTTTGCCTTTACTGGTCTGCGCCTTTTGGGGGGAGCCGCGTTTTCAAGCACAGAGGGAGTGCTTTTCGCAGTCTTCCGGGCTGCGGGTACGGCAGATATCTCCACCTCAGTAGCCACAGGAGCGGGTGCTGCCTCGGCTCTTCTCTCATGCTCCAGGGAAGGGCGCAGGCGCGGCTCGGGGTTCAGCCTAGGCTCTAACCCCTCGAGCCTGGCGTTGAGTCGCGCAACCATACGCCCCATCAATCTTTTCTCTAGCTCTTCAATGTTAAGTTGAGCTAGAGAATCGTCCCGGTGGTTTGGGTTCGCTTGGGTTGGAGTGCGGGGTGGTGGTAGACTCCTCCCCTGGAGATCGTTCATCTTCGCCTCCAGCTCGGCGATCTTCTCCTTCTGGACCTTTAGCTCTGCCTCCAGACGGGAGTTCGCTTGCTGCAAGCGCACCGTTTCATCAGAGACAGTGCGTGCAGCTAGAATTTTGGCGTCCTCCCGTAGGTCCTTCGCTGCTTGCTTCAGTTTCTTAACAAACGTCCCCTTCAGATTCGATGACCTTTCGGCCACAAAGTTTATGACGGCCAGTGCTCGACCCATGCGTTCGGTAACGGTGAACGTCGGGTCGTCATCTCCGCTCTCCTCTAACGTAGTCAAAGCCTTCACCACCGCTGATGTTGTTGCGGGGAGGGGCGTACGTCGTGTGCTTCTCGGCTCTCTCGGCATTTCTAGGAGCTCTTTTTCGGCCTGTAGCTGTAGTTTCAGGCGCTCCAGCCGGAGGTACTCTGCCTTAGCCTTTGCCAACCCTACGTATTCTCCGGTTGTTGGTGGGCGACCTCTGCTTCGCTTGCCTTTAGGTTTTGGTGTCCTAACGGAAGACAGCGGAACATCTTCAAAAGAAGGATCATCGCTGTCTTCCTCTCCTCCTACTTCACGAGCCCTCTTCCGACGAGCGGTAGAGGCATTCATGCCACTGTCTGTGCTCATAACAGAGGAACCCTCCGACAAACAATCGGACTCTCCCGAAATCGGGAACATATCAGGAGCATCATAGTCCAGCATGGTCCGATATGCTGGCCCTCCTCCTTCCTTCTTTGCGTCCGGTCGCATTCTTACCCCTCGACGACCCGGGAACCGCCGTCGGGGGTTGTGACTCTCCTGCCGCCTCGGTTAACTCGATGGTGTTTCCACCAGCCGGCCCGGATACCGGTGGTGGCCCGCTCTTAACGGGTTCGCATGAGCTGAGCGTATCGTCGCTCGGAAGGGTGGAATTTGGTAGAGCCATCCCCAGATACGCCTGGCTGCCCGCAGCCGCCTTGCGCGGTCCTACGGGGGGGACTGATACCCCCTGGGGACGTTTTGAGTTTTTGCCAAATTCCATGATATGTGTATTTAGGGATACACTCCCTTACTCCGCTTGGGACTGGTCTCCCACCAGCCACGCACCCCCTCGGCACGGAGACGCCACCTTGGGGTTGGGGTAATTTTTTATAGTGGTTTTCTTCGACGCGGCCCGACGCTCAGTGCGCCGGACCCCCGTGTCCGCTCAATGCGGCCTACGGGTTGCCCGATGGCAGACCCCACTGGATCCACCGCCGCGCAGGTGAGCCGAAGCTCAGGGAATGTCCCCAAAAGGTGCAAAGCACCATAGCGATAAGAATCGCTTTACCTTGACACCAGCGAAGGTAGACGCCGAAATCGGCTTCCGGCGAAAGCCACACCTCTTCTTAAGAAAAGAAGAGGGGACTTCGCCCTGCACCGCATGAAGCGGTTGACCACACGAAGTGGCCCGCCAGGTTGAACCCGGCCGTCCCACGCCCCCCTCCATGGGGGGCCTCTCGTCAGACTCTTAGCCCGCGGCAGAAAATCTGCCGGGTTGCCTAGGGTGCACCACGAGGAGGTGTTCTGACATCGCACCCCTTGATTCCTTAGTCCTAATGTAAAAACATATAACACCTTTCAAAATACCTTTAAAAGGGTATCTTCACTTTTCAACATTTCAAATATTTCAAAAATTGTACCGATTTTGTGAAAATTAATCAAGAATTAAATCAATCTACAAATTTTATTGTGACTCGATATTGTCATAAAAAATGCTTTATACATTGGTTGTATGGCTTGATCCTTTTGCCTTACCACCACGGTACGACATAAGAAAAAGAAAATTTTGGTTGGCGAAATCCAGATAGGCACAGCCATTAACAGAAAATATTAAATTTTATTTGTACTATGTGAAAGACTTCATTCCTGCCTTTCAACTTTCGACTTACAATTACTTAAGATCAGGCTGTATGGCGTAGTTCCATTGCCTTTCCTTCGTGGAAGAAAATACCTTCTTTCTGTACTATGTGACAGACTTGTCAAAATAATTTCACGTGCGCCATGTTGATTTTCTACCTAAAGCATTGTTCGAAAATGTTATATGGTATTTTTTCACTAAAAATAAAAAGTGAATTTAAACAAACGAAATTATGCCTAAATGTTCTTCCGGAAAATTCTAAGCATTGTGGTGTAAGCCATATCAAATTCTGTCCAGTAGTTTCGGAGATCTTTCCGGACAAACAGACAAACAAACAAATAAACAAACAATTTTTTTTAAACTATTCTATCGTGTTCTGCTAATGATTTTAAGGCGACCTGTGTATTTTTTTTTCTTATTATTTCGCAATTACAGATTTTGTTACCCCTACGATTTTATTATATATAGAGAATAGAGATATCGAGATAACTATGATGATCTAAAAAATGCCCCTTTACGATCGTAAATACTAATGATCTACTTATTTAAAGAATTTCGTTATAATCTTATGTCGTTTTACTTTACGTAATCCTAAACTTTCTAATTTTTAAGAGGTATTTTAGAAAATAAAATGTGTCACGGCAAAATCTTTAAATCGGGTGTTTTCGGCTCTTGTCGTGTCTAGATAAAAATATACTCGTATCTGACTTTTAAATTTGTAAGATTTTTCAGTGACCTATAATAGCTTTGCATCAAAAAGCACAAATATTTTTGAAGTATCGCCTTACAGTTTGCTTTCTAATTTTACTTTAGGATTGTTTCCGATACAACTCTATATCATTTTTCAAAGTTGTTCGTGAAACAGTATTACTCAATGTTAATTTAATAATTAACTCTTTTGACTTATTGTGCCTGTATTGTGTTTGTAAATACATAATGACAGTATGTGCTTTATATTTTAATTGTAAATTTAGATAGAGAAACTCGCATATCAATAAGATCCAATAAGTTTACGTGACTTAGCTTCACAGGCATGTGGACCCGTTACATTTTATTGTACTGAATACAACACAACGAACTTCGTGTGCAAATAGCGAAATGCTAAAACCTTTATAAAGTTATCATTTCTTAAATGATAGTGTAGTCGCAACTTAACTTTTCTCGTCTTGTATCCTGTCATCGCTCAGCTGCACTGTGTGATGCGCGGTAGAATTGTGGAGTAATTTCGAGGCAATCTTACGCACCAAGTAGGCTCCGATGCGCATACGCTCTCATAGTCAGGATCCTGTGGCGTAACCGACATTAATGTTACAGAAAAACGTGAAAAAATGTTAAACGTGCTTTATAGAGATCTATAAAATACATTGGAGATCCAACGAGCATTACTGCCGATCAAGATATTCGCATTATTCGTCGATCGATAAAATAATTTCGAATATTCATTGTTGTTCATTGCTGAATATTATGAAGTCTGTAGTCTATCAGTTGATTGTCCGAGGAATTTTGAAAATAGCGTTGTATATGCGAATTTTATACAGAGATCCCATATGGATCTGTGTATCAATGTACCATCGCTGACTTTAACATCGCGATAAGTTTTAACATCGCGTTTTAGTATATATTCATTAACAATGTTTTCAACCCAATAAAAACTAAACAGGAGTAAAACCGAAAATTCACATTATCCTTTGTTTCGATTACTTTTATTATTATTACAAAATATGCAATCGTTATACTAAGACGCATGTACGACCTTACTGCAGTATAGGAAAATCTATGCGTAAAATCTGACTTGTTCCATATAAAGAACAATAGACCTTACCACACAGCTCCCGCGATATAACTGTAACATCTTGGATACTACAAAGAAAGCCCACTTTCACTACAGAGCTGTGAAACAAACTGTTCTGCATGCAATCAAGATTGCACGCAGCTACGCAGAATGCTGCTCTGAAGATGGAAAGTAGTGTTAGACAAGATAAGCTAAGATTACGGACGATTTCAAAGGGCTTTCTATCAAAGTCCTATTTGAGTAAAGAATATTTTGATTTCGATTGATTTTGACGACATCCTAAACCAAGTGATTTTAATCCCTAAGACAAGAATAAGACGAGGATGGAGTAAATTCACAGGTCACAATTAATGTAGCTGCGAGTTGTATTATATTGATATTATTACTATTCTTTTTAGCGTTCAGAACGGGAGGCTCATAAGATCTCTTCCGCGCCCGTCTGTTCGTCTATCTGTCTGTCAAGATCCCTTTTCTCGTGAACGCATAGAGATATGAAACTGAAAATATCTAGACCACGGACGGTCTCCTTCAGCTTTGAAAAAATCATATTTGTAAGACAACACGATCAAAAGATATACCTAACCGTTTATGTCACATATTTTCGCAAATTTTGCGAATTCACAAGGGAATCAAAACATAGTTAACAACTTTTATACTTAGATATGTCCAACTCGCACTTGCTCGGTTTTTAGGGTTCCGTAGTAAACAAGGAACCCTTATAGTTTCGCCATGTCTGTCTGTCTGTCTGTCTGTTTGTCCGCGGTTTTACTCAGAGACTATTAGTACTACACGCAGAGAAATATCTGGCTACCTTTACGAAAAAAAACGCTACTGTAACTAGAACTTCTGTTTGCAACCGTGATAGCAAGACTCGCGAGTTGACTTTACAAAAACCATTCTGTTATTATTTTTACCTATCGGTTTATTAATGACAACTAGATGTTTAGTGTAACTGACCAAACAATATAAGGCTCACTACAAGGTAAATATCGCGCCTGTTACAATACCAATGTAATTGTAACCATACGTCAAGTAGACATTACTAGATCTATTGTAAGGACTACTATGCAATCTGGTAAACATACACACTTGTTTTTTTGGGTTTACTAAATACTTTGCTGTATCTACTAATGAATTTGTGTAACATAACGACGTGAACTTTAATAATAACTATTCATATTGCAACGCTAGCTTTATGATTTTTGTAACAAGTACAATACACATTGTAATGCTAGTATTCTAGGTATTGTTACAGCTACTATTACGTATGTAGTACCTACTGGTTTAGATGAAGCCTGCAATCTAGTGCACTTACAGTACTAACGGGTAGGTACTCTCAGGCTTTTAGTAGACAAAAATACAATTTTATTTGTATTAGTATAAGTAAATAAAACTATATTTTCTCCATTAAAAGCCTAAAAGGGATCCGTTGTTGTAGCTGTCAGTCTACTGGATTGCAGGCGCTCCATCTAAACACAGTCCATAGAGCCATCAGTAAGTGTGACGTCTTTAAAAATTTATAAAAGAATGCCTTTTTCATTACAAGATCCAAAGACTCCGATTATCTAGTATCATAATAAAAATAAGTCGAACACAGAGTTAATAAAGTTAATACCAAGTTTAACAGGTGTTAGAATCATGGAAATTGAGGTTATCGGCATTTTTGTTAAGACGTCACACGCGCTACGGCTCCATAGACAGGTTTAGGTTTCCTGGAATTAAAAATAAAAATATCAAGTACATAGAAAAATGACATTTATTTATAATCATCACATTACATTACTTACATAGGTATATAGTTACAGGTGAATAAAATTCTGTTAAAAATAGGAGATACTTACAGGGCTGCTGCTGGTAAATGGTATTTCTGGGCATTCTGGGTTAGTTAATTTGTTCCAATTGTCCAAGTTTTTTAAAAATGTGGCCCGATCTCCAATTGGAGGGATTAGTTCTCTAACTAGACTACTGTCGAGCATCGACAGTGTCGATATTGTTATATTATTTACTGAAAAATCATAAAAATATATAAAGATTATTATCACGCATGCAAGAAAGTCCCAACGCAAAGAGCATAATTTTTGACCTAGTCCATCAGTAACATGGTACATCATTAACCGGAACTAGATCATTTAGTAACTGCGAATCCCTGTTTCTTAGTACATACAATACATCAAATACATATAACATAATTATTGTTAAAGATGCAATAATTATTGATGTTTTGGTTCAATACTTGGCTTGGTAACCTAGGTTTTATAAAACAAGCCTATTGACTAGTTATCCATTTCGCCTATTTTAGAGCTGAGCTGACACATTCGGTGACCTGTGTGCCAAACTGATTAAGATAAGATGACTGTGTCAGTCAAAGAAAGTATCTACCTACGAACTAGTAATTTATCGCGTTTCCTTATTAAAATGAAATTCCACGAATAATTTCAAAACTTTGACTGTAAACTTTTAAAGTTATTAATGTACCCACTTACCTACTTAATTAAATTGAATAATAGCTATGAATACTACAAAACAAGAAGATTGTTATAAAAGTACCAAGGTACCAACTTACCTTCAAAAGTATCAATATATTGAGGTAAACCCCACTGCTGCAATTACTGTAGGATATCTCCATCTATGTCATCAGACATCACACAAATTTAATAAGCAAACTTTCAAATAATTAGCAATACTACGTTGAGTTGAGTGAGCGCTCAGCGCGGTCGAAAACACAATCCACAATGGCGGGCGGCTGCTCCGCTAGGAGTAATACGATAATACTGATCGTTTTGTCATGCAAGTTTTTCGATTGTTTACAAAAACACAGTTTTAAATAAACAGAACAAGATACTTAGCTATGAATACCACCTCGATTGTTACTGTAACATTACTATTTTAAATATTTTGAAACATGCTAACAGAATAGCACGGATTACTACATAAATTGTACCGTTTACTGTTTCCGGGGTGGTTTTTACTATAATATTCTTATTAAGCTATAATACTATTTAAAAAAGAAACCAAACTAAACGAATATTATACAACACTTAGAACGATACGTACTGCAAACAATAATGTAGTTATAATAAAAAGGTTATTGTTTTGATTACAGATACACTCGTAGTCCATCAGTAACATGGTACATCATTAACCGGAACTAGATCATTTAGTAACTGCGAATCCCTGTTTCCTACTACATACAATACATTAAATACATATTAACACAATTATTGTTAAAGATGCAATAATTATTGATGTTTTGGTTCAATAATATTTTTTTGTGAGCTACATTAATCAAATAATATAATGAAACATACGATTAGTAAGAGTGAATAATAAGTCGTAGAGATAACAAGGACCAAGTATTTCATACTAGAAAAGTTGTAACCTAATTTAACTATTCGATTCAGTAGTTCTGTTTGTCACCAATTTCTCTGCGTGTAGAAAGCTGTAATTTGGTATGAGTATGTATATTAATCATGGCAAAAAAGTGGTAGAAAAAATTATTGAAAAAAAAATATTTTTAGGGTAACCATACAAGTATAGTGGGAGTAATTTTTTTTCTCGACTAACCCATCGTGTGGGGTATTGTTGAATAGGTCTTTAAAAAATAATGTAAGGTTTAGAACACCATTTTTCGATTTAGGGATCCGTTTCTGAAATATTTGGTTTTTTGTGCAAATTTTTATTAGAGGTAAGTGTCCCCCCCATCTATCTTTTTTTTATTGCATAAAGTTGGCAAACAAGCAAACTGCCCACTTGATGGTAAGTGGTAACAGTCACCTATAATACATGTGGCTCTTGTGAGATTCGCAGCAAAACTGCAACCCCCACAAGAACCACAGTGTACGGTATCTGCTAAACGGTTATACAAGTTTATTTTTTAGTAATGACAAAAATTTTGTGTGCTTATTCAGACAAGCAAACTGAACAACTTTCACTATGGGACCAACTTCGAAATCGCAAAAAAAATCTGCTGTTCCATACAAATGTTCAACATTCACTGAACCTAAATGTATGGAACAGCTGATTTTTTTTTTTGCGATTTCAAAGTTGGTGCCATAGTGAAAGTTGTTCAGTTTGCTTGTCTGAACAAGCACACAAAATTTTTGTCATAATTAAAAAATAAGCTTGTATATGGACACTTGAAAAAAATTACAACAGTATTATTTATATATAACAAAGTTAAACAGTTTATTGTTGCTTTAAACATAGGGAAAATAATACATTTACGAACCACGTGAAGTTAAGGAAATATAAAATCATTGCAGCTTTAATAATAATAATAATGCCTAATTTAATAGCAACGTGTTGTGAGATGTGAGTGTGAACTTAAAGTTGGCATTTGCAACTACGGAACCCTACACTGCGCGTGGCCCGACACGCACATGGCCGGTTTGTTATTTACTAGCGCCACGCCCCGGCTTCGAACGGTAACAAAGCTTATTATGTGTGTATGTAAAATATAATATTGCAAGGCAATAATAATCTACACTTAATGCCTGATAATGCTGTCGTGTTTATTTAGATAGATTTTTTTTTTTTAATACCACTATGCGGAGTGGAGGCAGAGAATCCTCATGGATACCTGAACGGCCGGCCGAACAGGTTATGTCGGACTCTTACCGACTAAACTCTGCCTTTCGCCTTTGGCCTGTTGGCCGTAAAGGCTTCATCGAATGCGAATTTAGATAGAAAAAGATTTATTTAATACTGAATAAGATTAAACAGTGTCGCAAGTATAGGGTAATTCTTATTTAAATTTTTATAAAAAAATGGTTATTATGATTTAACCGTAACTGATAGAGATCGCGGAGTTTTCTTTCTTCAGAATTTTAGAAGAACTTTGATTCTCTAGCACTCCTTTTTTTGGTTTTCGTAAGTCATTTAAAATTTCTCGACGATTTCGTAGCGAAATATTGTTTTTACCACTAAAATAAAATCTTTAAGTTTAATTATATAGAATTATGCTAAGATGAAATATATAAATAAATCAATATTTGTGGGGGTTTCTTTTATACTATACATATTATATTGATTTGTTTTACTTGTGTTATTTCAATTTTTGTTCTGCTTACTATTAATTATGAATTTAGCTAAATAAAGTAACGCCAGGACAAATTCGATGCGGATGCGGAGCTGCCCCTTAATATCAGGTATTTTATGCTCATTTATATAAGCTGGCTATACACGTTTAATTTTTTATCACCCTGGAAAATTTTAGGGACGCTTCAGGAAACATCCATTACTATATTAAAAAAAAACATCTCTAAAAATGCTGCTCTCAACTAGTGCAGCATTTTTTGTATTTTTTAAAAAAATTATATAAAATTAAGTAAGTGAGTTATTTTTTTATTTATATTTATATCATTCTAATACCATGTCGTGAAGCGTCCCTTGAATTTTCCAGGGTGATAAAAAAATAACCGTGTACGAGTATATGTATAAATGAGCAGTTAAAAATTCGTAATGAATTTCGATAGTAGAGTCACACACAATATTATGTTGACATGTGTAACTTTTTTCACTTGATAAAGGGATGAAATCAATTTGGATTTGTAATATTGTGTTTCACTGGAGATTTTATAATAACACACCATAAATTTTACGAGCGCACTAACATAATTCAAGCAATTGAAACATGAACGAACGGTTCATAGTCAAGATAGCTTTCATCGCGCTAAGTACCGGGACTCAATTACAGCGGAAATTACCTCACAGCCTGCGCTGAATGTGCCCATTGTTGCTTATTTATATTTAAGCACAGCGACTCCCATTAACATATCTACGGTTATACATTGATGGTTTAATTGCAAAATTCGTTAGGCTTTACGCAAAAAAGGTAGGTGGGCAAAATCTTTCACTTCTTAGACTATATCTTTGGTACATATTGACTCTGCTCGGCTGGCTGTGCATTTACATCTTCAATCTATATCGTATATGGTATAAATAGACAATCTTAGTTTCTCACCGTTTCCCCTCGCTAGAAGCGGAAGCTGTGGTCTGCCATCCTCGTGGGAACTAAAAAAGTACTCCCTTCGAATATTAATTACAAGTACATGTGGATGAGCCAGCCAGGACAAATGATTTATAAACAACATCCTGAGAAACATTCAAATATACATTCATTACGCAACACTCAATTAAATTTTCCTAAAATGTTATATCATGTGTTCAATGTGTTCATGTATGTACATTGCATGTAGCGTGTGCATTAAATTATATGAAAATACACAAATCAAAGAGCACAACATTTTTGTATATTTTATATAAGTACTTATTAGAACAATTGCGCTTATTAAAGTTGGAGCGTGCTCAGAGAGCGGTATTAAAGATCACAGAAAAACCTTTTGGTTTTCCAACGAAAGAACTTTATGAATACTGCGAAGTCTTTACGGTACGACGACTGTAATGTTCTTCATATCGTTTCGAGACAGTTTTCTGATATTTTTTATGGAAATGTTCCGTCTACTAATAATTCCGTCTCATCATCACAGCTCATAACGTCCCCACCGAGGGGCTCGAGCCTACCCTATGTTAGAGGGATTAGGCCTTAGTCAACCACGCTGGCCCAGTGCGGATTGGTCGACTTCACATACACCATTGCATTTCTTCGCAGATGTATGCAGGTTGACTCACCATGTTTTCCTTCACCGTAGGAGCGTCAGACTGTGTGCAGAAATGTGCATATGAAATTCGAAACGAAAAACACATTGGTACATGGGGGTCTCGAACCCCGGACCTCCTGAATGGAAGGCAAGTGCTGCAGTTTACAGCGCCACCGACGACCTAACCTAATCTACTATAATTATACATAATTCTATCAATAATTATATCCTTATATAATTATAATCTAACCTACTATAATTTAAATAATCGCGTCTAATAGTAGGTAATATTTGCAAGAGTTCTTTTTTTGGAATATTATATTCCTTCATTGTTCTTCTTGATCATTTACATTTAAATTGATTTATGAGTGCCTATAAGGGCTGTTTTGAAGGAAAATTTTCAGTTCAAGTTTGTCACAGGCTTTACTTAACTACATATATCCATAAACTAGAATCAGAATTTGCGCTAGAATAAATATGAAACAGAGCAGCCAGACATAAACGAGACATCTAATAGCCCATTCAAGGCCCTCAGTTCAACGTCCAGTATACTACTGTAAGAGCTCACTTATTCCTGAATGATAGAAATAGTAGCCGTATTTCAATCGTTGTCACATATGCACTGCTACGGTTTAATCTGAACTCTCAGTTGACTGTATAAGATTGCAATTCAAATTAGATGGAGAACATGAATAATTCTTAAAATTTCTTAGGGTTGCCATTTTATTTTAAATTGTCGGCCATGTTGTTGTTAATGAAATTTTTGCATTGATTAAAAATATTAATGTAACACTTCAAACTTGGTAGAATTATGAAAAAGAATGCAAATAAGAAAATGAAATATGTCTGTTAAAAGTTTTAAAAACGGTCCTTAACGATGAAAGGCTACACGATAGACGATTGTCTTAATGGTAGGAATGCATGGTCAGTCTAATTTGCTGGCCCGCACATTTTGTACTGTTTTTTTAAATTACCTGACATTTTGTTATATTCATATGGTTTTATATTTAATTTGTATTGCTTTATATTGAATGTAACTGTTTGACATTCACATTAATATGTGCTCTTTATGTGCTTAAAGTGAATTTGACATGATTTAATTTTTATATTGCTACGGAGAATAAACAATGTTAAAAGGAAATATTTTTTGTTTTTGTTTCCGTTGTCAATTTGTTTGCATCTAATTATATATACATACTTACTTTATTTTTATATTGTCAAATACATACATGCCTTTATTCATAAGCCCGGTAATTAATGTTTAAACGTCTAATTTTATATGTAGGAATGACAATAAATATAGATTAACTAAACCAGGCTTAACGTTTGTGTGTAAAGGGATTCGTATGTGTCTAGCTAAGAGTTAATAAGAACAATGTTATAAGGATTTTGTAACTCCATAGGCAATCGTTTGCTGTATTTATAGATTGAGAACCAGGTCAACTCTTAAATGAAATAATCAATACAATTTATTTACATTTTAAAGATGCCTAGAAAATTTATTCATAAATATCATGGGTGTTTTAATTATTCTTTCTTCGGTTCAAAACCTTTTTATTGTTTTCTTTATTACATTATTATCTTTTATTACAACAAAGGTTTTAAAAAAAAACTTTTGTATACAGACAACCCTAAGCACGAGGAAACACGGTTCGAAGCGCAAACGCATGCCATGCCGCACTACAAAGTGACGGATGGGTGAGAGCGGATCGCAAAGTCCTACGACAGGGCACTGTCATTTAGATTGACACAAAATTGAAATGTAGATTTGGAGACAAATATGAATGTAAATCAGACAGGATCTGTCACTGATAGTAAGGCCAGCAGCAGACATTTTTTACTTTACAAGATGGAAATAATGATATTGCGCACCGTACCTATTAATGTCTATTACACAGACATTTGTAAGATTCGCCAAACAGAGTGGAGTATACCCAATAAACCACTTCGACGTTATTCTGGTCCTTGGTCGAGCCGATCCAGGGATAGGGTAGGGATACCCATTCCTGGACAGCCCAGCCAGCTACGGGCCGGGTCATGACTAACGACGCCGGTGGAGGATTGCAATGGACGTGGTGGTTATCCCCAAACGGAGAAACCTACAAGATGCACATCAGGAACCACCTAAGGCACATGCTACGCCGGCGGTCATAGAAGTCTGGCTGGATAGACCCGTCTTATACCACCCAGTCGCCTGTCTGTCGCCAGTCGAGAGGAGCGGGCGCGAGGACCCCACCCCTTCTTCACTGCCTTCTTTTGCGAGATTAAGTTCTCACGGATGGAGATCAGACATCTAAGATGCGTCCTTCTGTCAAAATTGAAATTAATGAAATGTTTGTATGTTTTTTATGTACTTTTTTGACGATAGGTCCACGACGTAATATAGATGTGGCTTGGTCCTAAGAAACTGTATACAGTCTCAACATGTGCACATATTAAAATCGAGTGAAAGTACGCTTAATTTTTTTTACGTAAAGCGCATCAAACGTCTTTAAAAATAACTTTTATTATATAATTTTATTTTTTTGTTCTCTACGATTAGGCACTATCATTAGGTAGTTGAACTAATGATAATACCATGTACTATGACTCAACATAATAAAAAAGTTAGATAAAGGGAACGTTTTATTGAAAAATAAACTTTTGTAACGGGATAAAATAAAAAGTAGACGTTGCAGAATCACACTGATTTAATTTCGATTTACAATAGGGCAGAGTTCCGTCTTAGAAACAGTAAAACAGAGAAGTGATCTAAATATGAGATGGCGCGGCATTTTATAGTTTCTCCGATAGTAAGGCGCTAGCTTGGCTTGGCTCTGATTGGCTGGCTTGGGCTGGCTGTCATATGGCAACACGTGCTTGGCTCTGATTGGCTGGCTTCGGCTGGCTTGCGATTGGCTGAGGCGGTGTGGCGCGTAACAGTCGGCCGTCCTGAAACAATCATTGCTCCCGCAATGGAAAAACACGTGGTTAGCTTTCAAGTAGGTCAATGAGATCTTCGGTTTCAAGCTGGTCATCAGAGCTACTGGCACTGTATGATATAGGGTACTGTGATTTTATGATAGGGCCTCAAGAGTCCGATGCAACCAGGCTAGTAAAGGCCTTGTAGCCTCGGAACCCCTTGATACTGAGGATTCTGTATATGTCATTACCCACACCTTAGTAATGATATATGGGCCAGAGTAAATATCATCAAGCTTAGTGCTCACTCTTGTTACACTACTTGTGGGTGCTTGCCGCCAAAGAACTAAATCTCCCTTTCTGTAAATTCGACTATAAAATAAAAACGTTTTTACGTGTCCGGCGTTTACCCACGTTTCGTTGAGATAGTAAATGGTTTTATTAGCGTTTCTATATTCTTTTATTTGTCTTAAGTATTTTCGCCTCCATAAAACAATATCTTCTCTTTCCACAAACAATGTTCTACTATCTTGTTTATTGAAATCAAAACCAAGCTCGTGCAGTAGTTTGTGAAGTGTTGTACGTTTGAAAACAGGAATATCTTCATCAGCTTCGCAAAGTGTTATTATTTTGTCCAATGTTGGATACTCGTTATATAAATATATAGAGTGTACTTTTCTCCTTATTGCACATTTGTCTAGTTCATCTAATTTATCGACCGTGGATAGTCGAGCTCTTTTTTTCACAGGTGAGTTCAATGTATTCGTTTCTTTTTGTTCTTTTATAATTTTATAAACAGTATTTTCGGACACACCGCATGCACTTGCAGTTTTAATTACTATGCTCTCCACAGTCTCATTTAAATCAATCTGTTTGAAATACTTATAAACATTGTAAATTACGCGTCTCTCTCCGCTATTGTATAATTGATCCACTTTTATTTTTTTTAATAGGTGAGATATCCATTTTCCAAATTTAATTTTAAACAAGTAGTACGCAAAATACACAACCGATCAATTCGAAGGTCTGACTTCAACTGAGCACTGCAAACTCGCCTTACTAATTTCTAGCGTTTTAATTGGCTAGGGGGCGTGGCTTGGCCGGCAGTCGATGATGAGTCACTATTTTCTTAACGCGAATGAACTATAGTTTTCCTTTTTTTATCGACCTTACGCTTCATCTTATGGCTTTCTAATTTTAATCGCGCACTAGATCTATTATTACGTCTGATTTCAACCGATTCATTATTACTTTCATAACATCAAATCATAGGGCTATACGACTATGTTGTACTTTCATTTACAGTATTATTAACACCCCAAATAATGTCAGGTAAGCTATTGGCCCAATTATTAGAAGTCTGGCTAGGATCAATCGCACGTAACGCATTCAGTAAGATCCGGTTCCACTTAACCATTGGCTCGTGGACATGCAACAGATGTCAAAATGTACCTAAAATGCTTGTCAGTTGAATTTTTTTTTAATAAATGCTGTTAAAAGCTTTGCCATGATCACTGACAAGTTTATGAGGGTAACCAATAAACTAAATATTTTTTAAAGTATTCTTATTGTTTTTTACTGAATTGACCGTGGGTGGGCTCAGCCATAACAAATTTAGAGAAATTATCCTACTTCCTACTAATATTATAAACGTGAAAGTGTGGATGTTTGGATATTTGGATGTTTGTTACTCAATCACTCAAAAACGGCTGAACGGATTTGGATGAAATTTGGCATGCATGTAGCCTTTGACATGGAAAAGAACGTGACATAGGCTACCTTTTATCCCGATTCCTTAAGTAGTTCCCGAGGGAAAAATAAAAATTGTTCAAAATTGAAGTCCACGCAGACGAAGTCGCGGGCAGAAGCTAGTCTGTAATAACCAACATATATTGATAACCTTTTGCTGTTCTACAAAAGGGGCATATGGTCGACATGAACCATGACTATGGGTTCTGTGGGTTTCGGAATAGGGAACAATGTACCATTTACTCCCTCTTTATTAAATCTATACATTTTTGAAAGCCTACATGACTTATCATTGTGGTGCATCTGAACTAGTCTATCTGATCAATGCAGACACTACGAGGCGATTACCATACAATGTCTTCCTATAGAGTATCATCTGAGAGCACATAGTTGTTGTTTATATCAGGGGCAGCAGAGCGATCTTTAAGCTGAACAATGATACGCCTTAACTTGTTATCCTGGTACTGGACTGTTATAGAACCCGTCTGACACTTCAAGGCGGTTGACATTAATAGCATCGACGGGATTTCTACTCAACGCGTCTACGTGTTAAATTTTTTCCCCACACCATATTGTACACTCATGTCAAAATCTTGTATTGACAGCCAGCACCTAGCAATACGTGGGATAATGTCACGTTTAGTAAGGGTGGCGCGAACGGCAGTACAGTCAGTTACCACTTTTACATGTATCCTACTAAATGGTCTAAGCAATCAAATAATCATAATCGGTTTTTATTCAATAGATCTGAACTGATTTCCTCTATGTTTGATGCCCCGATTGTGCTAATATTGGCTTGGCTAGTGTGCAATAGATTATTTTGGCTACAAAGGTAGTGCAATAAAATAATGTGGGCTAACCTGAACCTCCGAAGGCGGTGTAGTAGTGCAGCTGGTGGCTCTGCTCTGGTGGTAGACCGCGAATGATGCATGAGACAACTGCGCTGTCTGACAACTTACACCGAAAACACATGGCGACTTTGTCCTGATAATATTTGGTCATCGAATCCATATTTGCGATGTCTGGGAAATGCACGTATCAACATTTGCTTCCAGTCTTCCCAAGAGTAATCGTATTCATCCAGCCGGTTGTACCATCTTCTTGCTTGACCTCCTTAATCTATCTTGCAGATGAAACGACTTCATGTTTTCGCACCATCCATATGAATTTCGCCAAGTTAATCAATTTCTTTTTGAGCCTTGCTGTCGCAGTAGTATACTCTTCGCTATCCGGGTCGAACTCGGGGATTAGCAAGGCTGCACGGGGTTCTTTTCTTGTAGTGACGGAGGGTATTTCGTAATTTAAAGAACTTATGGTGGCGCAACTTTGTCTCCGTTTTCACTAGTTGTCTCGGATGAATCTTCACGCGGAGATTTGCCCCATTCCACGAAGGGACACGCTCCATACAAGGGCGGTCATAAATAGTTAAAGTCCTGTTACTATCAATACATTGTATTATTTTAGTGACTTATAGTTGTAAAAGTGTTTTAGGAACATTAAAATGAAAGAAGTACATGTATTTACGGAATAAAAAACGTTTACTTCAGTAAAAAACAAATATAAACAATAACATACTTTTACCTAAATTTATCATGAACAAACACTTAAAAATTGGAATGTAAAACATATATTTTAAATAAAATAAGAGTCAAAACATTGATAACATTATTTAATTATAATAAAATAATAGAAATAAATAAATTAAAATTAATTAAATACAAAAAAAACAAAACAACTAACAAAATACAAATAAATTATTCTTATTCTAACAATATTAAACATGTAACAATTCTATTACACTTTGTGACAGAGTATTTTTCTTTTTAGGGGGAAGTTTCCGAAGACTTGTAATATAAGGATCTGAATGTAATAATAGTCGTTGTATTAAATCTTGATTGGTAACTTCACGTGACATTTTTCGAGTGTGACTTCGTCTATAAATTTTGATATACTTATTTGTCGCTTCAGCAGCTTCTTCGGAAAGTTCTCCTATAGATAACAATGCATAACTTATAATATCTGATCGATGTACGAGCACCTTGTGGACAGAAGCAGGAAGACTATACCACGGATATTCCTCGACCAGGCTGTATGCTGTTTGTAATGCATAGTCTTTAAACTTGCATTCATTAATTTTATGTCCAGAAGATAACGTTTGTAATATTACACAACAACGATCTATGAGATCCTTATTCAAACCTGTAATTTCAGCAGATACAGCTGATTCCAAAAAAAACTTCCTGGCCGTGTTTCCGTCGTTAGACGTCCCGCTTCCACCACTACGCGGCTTGTCAACTATTAAACCTAATCGTTCCCTAAACTGGGACTGTACATATTGTTTTTTATTTGATAACAATTGTTTATCACTATCTAGCCTAACTTGCCATTTTTTTATGTCTAATCTATATGAAAGATGAATAAAATATTCGAAGAAACGTATCCAAGAATGTAGTGGTGATAATCCAAATTGGTATCTACTCTCTATTACAGGTTTTTGTAAACATTCGTCTATTTTATTCATCTCTTTAGGGGTAGCATTACATATATAACATCTACTTGTAGATGTTTCACTTAAAGCACTAAAAATTTTACCATCTACCATTGAAAGCTGCAACTTATGAGAAACGACCAATTCACGATTGTCGATCTGAATAAAAGTAGGTTGCAAACTTTCAATTTTATCCTTAAAATAAGCTTCCTCTTGCAAAGACACTGCTGTGCTTTCTTTCAAAAATTGAAATCGAATAGGACGGCAGTACCTAGTGGAAGAGGGTCGAGGATTTTTCCATAAAATTTTACAATTATCTTCAGCTAATTTTACAATAATTTGAAGGGGTACATAAGATGTTACAAACAAACTACTATCTTCTAAAGTTGAATCTGAAAAAAATTGTTTGTATTCACTATGTCCAGTGCTGCCATCGAATCCCCATTTCCCAAGTAAAGAGATATTAGACAAACAATCATCAGGAATCTGATCTAAGACCTCTTTTTGAGATTCAAGGATTCGAGAAGCTGTGTGATCAAAAAGACTTTGTAATTCAACTTCAGCTGAAGACTCAGAAACAGTTATATTAGAAGGGTAACATCTCTGTTTCGCTTTAGTAATTTGTTGGTAACATGGTAAGACATTAGGAGAAATCTTACTATTAACAAAGTTTTTATTTAATAAATACTGATGTTTTGTCAACTGAGCATCAGTCACAAGTGACAAGACATCATCAGTGCTAACTCTAGATATACACGAATCGAATGAACAGTCTGAAACATCAAGCAATGCACTCACAGTAGAATCATCAGACTTTGACAAATCAGCTACTCTCCGACGTTTAGTCCTTTTACTACATTGCGTAAAAGGTTTTCGAGGACGACCACGTGAATGACACGGCGACGTTTCAGACGGAGTACATTGCTTATTGTTTTTCACAAGTTGAATTTTTTCAATAACATTAAACCAATCGGAATTCTTATATAAAAGCTTGGTTTTATCCCTATTACATTTTTTCCAGAATCGAGCAATAGCTTTACATAAATTATTAACAATTTTCTCTAAATAATGAATATCAATGTTCTCAGCATCGAGAGTAGTCAACAAACTTTGTAGGACTTGACGACACTTTTCCGAGTCATTATCGGTATTGACAGTTAGCCATATTTCAAGAATATGCATTCTTGATAACGAGCATATATATAAATTACCTAAAACAAAAAAAAACGGTTAAAATTCAGTCACAAAACCTACACAAAGCACTAAGACTAAATAAACTAATTTCGTAGCAAATGCTACGAGATAATCTGGCAACCGTAGCACCCTTGTCATCGCCAAAAGGGCAGATAAGGGCAGCCAAGTTTTAATTTTCCTAAGATAAGAAAGTCTAAAGATTATGGTGCAATATACCTCCATAGTCGGAGCGAGTGGGAACATATTTAAAAGTTTATTCAAACTTTGAATATTAAAATATAATACTCCAAGAAAAGTCGCCTCGTAGCAATGACATACTAAAGAAAATATATACTAAGATACAATTAAAATAAAAATATTAATTATTACATACCCTGTTCTTGGATATCCATTTCAGAAAAAACTCACACAGCACTCACAGGTCCCGCAATGACAACAAATGATGTCACGCTTTTTAATGACTCACTGATAACAGTATTTACGATTGGCGATGCGCTCTCTTTGAATGCACAATAGATAATGAAGGCGCACTCTAATTACTGACCTATTTATAGTTTCAGAAGGTACCGCAACTATCCAATGTAACGACAAGGAATAAAATGTAAAACAAGAAAGCAGGTTTTTAAGATTTATGACCTATGGATGTCCCACAGTGTTCGTGCGGACGGACCAGGCGGCATACACTCGACGCATTAACTACGTTTTAGGTTTTTTTTTTATATTTATCCCACTTCTGATATGTAACGGGATAAAATAAAAAGTAGACGTTGCAGAATCACACTGATTTAATTTCGATTTACAATAGGGCAGAGTTCCGTCTTAGAAACAGTAAAACAGAGAAGTGATCTAAATATGAGATGGCGCGGCATTTTATAGTTTCTCCGATAGTAAGGCGCTAGCTTGGCTTGGCTCTGATTGGCTGGCTTCGGCTGGCTTGCGATTGGCTGAGGCGGTGTGGCGCGTAACACTTTTGTGTAAAATTTGACAAACAAAACAGATTCTTGTCAAAAATGCCTTATCAATTTTCATTTCATGTAAACACCAACATGCTTACAATTTCAATGAATGAATTTGTTCCGTCGTGATAATATAATCATGACGGAACAAAAAGTTTTACTTAAAAGTTACGTTTTGTTTACATTGTAATGTACCAATTATCATTTCTTGTTTTTTAACATTTTTTTATTCTTTTCCGGAAAGGCCACGTTAACCTTTGTAATGATCTTTTACTGTAAAAGCCCGTGAATTGAATTGGTTAATTTTAGGTTTTTCTAGTAAATCTTGCCAATGCCAATGACTGTTGGTAAAAGTTGGTTTTGGGAATAAAACAATGTGTATTTCTGAATAATGAGTGAATAAATATTTTCCAAATCGTTTATTACTCTAATAGGTAATTAAATACTTAATTAGCTATCGGTTGAATCCTATTTTTAAAAGAAAAAAAGAAAGCCTTTGGCTATGTTTCTATGTATTACTTTTATTCATATAATCTCGTCAAATTTAAGTGTTGGATGTTTAACTTTTACCATTAAGAGTTGGTAAATCTTAAGTTTTACTGGAAAATGTTAAGATTTACCGTAGTTCGGGCTTTCGTAGTAACATATTCAATATCGTTTCTTTTGTTCCTTCATAGTCCTTTATTCTTTTGTATCCCCTAAAGATAAGATTGTCATGTCGGTTTTTTGTAATTTTTGCTCTTCCCGTTAAGATGTCATTAAGAATTGTATATTATATATCGACACTCTCCCCAGACAGTTAAGTTCACTTCTGGCAGTTACTTCTACCAAGTTATAATAGTAAGTAAGAATATTGTTTGTGAACGTGTGGTAATAGACATTGAATATTGAAAGAACTTCTTATTATTTAAATCTCCTAGCCTGACCAAAACCGCTTTTTGTGACTGCAACCATCTGTACTGCATGTACACGGGAGTCACAGTGACAATTTCAACTTGATTTTTTAATACATTTTTTAATGGCATAGTTTTCCATGCACATTAAGAAGACTCACACTGTATATTTGTATACAAATTACCTATTCGGATGTTTCACGGATGATCGGGGACACTCGGCGGATGGGAGCAGCCCGGCCCCTGCTGAGGATATCCGGGACCCGGCGGGTGCCAAACGGCGGCGCTGGTATGCACATCGTATTAAAATTCATTGACGAAAGTCACATTGGGCAAATTCGATCCTCGACCTTTGTGTTAAACTACTCGTACTTTGTCAATGTTCAAATAACTTCATAATAATACATTTTCTTAAGTAAGAAAGTTTCAGACCCCTTCCGGCCCGTTAGGTCCTACTACAAGAATGTCCAGTTGGCTCATTAAGTCGTCTTAACATTGCTAAAAAAAAAACAGGAATAACCTACATTAAATAAAACTTAACTTCTTGCAGCAAGAAAACGGGAAGTACCTTACAGGTTTTGATTCCCTCGTATGAAATCGCGAAAATATGCTATATACCTAAACGGTCATGTTTTTATGATCACGTTGACTTAAAAGTTAGATTTTTTTAACAAACGCGAATTTGATATAATTTTCAGTTTCACATCTCTACGAATTCCTGAAAAAATGGGGTCTTGACAGACAGACAGACGGACAACGAAGTGTATAAAGGTTCCGTTTTCCTTTTGAGCTACGGAACCCTAAAAAGGGCAAACAAACAATTTTTTTTTCATTATTATTATCACGAATATAATTTGGATTTAAGCACGAATTTTTGCGTGAACGTTTCCAACAAAGGGAACTTTCTTGGCCTCTATTTCACTTGATTGCAAGTGAGAATATAGTACATCATGATACGAGCGCGCTATGTCGGTCATTGCGTACGAGGCGACAAGAAAGCAGAGTACGTAATGACCAATGCGCGCGTGTATTATACGACGTTTTTCAACACTTATGAGGAAAATAAAAGATCTTGTGGTATTAATATTTTTCTGAAAGCGCTTTTTTATCAATCTTCCACTGCATGAAAGTATCGTATGCCGCCAAGTATTATTTTATCCTTTGACTTTGGCGGCAACAAACTATTACTCGTGTTTTGCGCCTCCATAATTATTTCCGGCGGAGTTAATAATATGGATTCTTCTTCACTTGGACTCGACATATTTGTAGATAATCAATTATCAATAGCGGGAAAATGCGCGCCTTTTTTTTCTCGCGCTGCCAGGGCATGGCTAAACTCTTCATACAGTCAACAAAAAAGGGCCAAACAGCCAAAATTCAAAACAAATAAACCGAATATTTTAGTTTTTAAAAAACAAGTTTGTGTGAATTATTAATAATTTATTTTAGTTATAGTTATTAATTATTTTTTTTTAATGTCGTTATTAATTTAATATTTAAGTAATCAATAGTAGGCTGTTCGTTTGTTTCCAATTGGTAGCCGCATAAAGTCGTGAAGTGTATTAAGCGACAAATTTAAGAATGCGTACTGGACATACATTTACTTTGCAATCTTGAACAAATTAGAATTTGTCGTGTTAAGATTACCGCACTTGTGCGATTATGTAAAGTGAAAAGCACTCGTGTTTAATATACTGAATAACGGGTCTCAATGCAAGGTAATAAGACCCACTTTACGAGCAAGTGTGTTGAAAAGGTTAAATATGGAAGCTACCTCACTGAATCTTTATCAACAGAATTGGAATTTAAACTTTATGCTGTTTAAGCGTTATAACAGTTATTAAAGCTTCTAAGTCTACCTGGATAGCGGATGAGAGGGTACGCCGTGGATGGCGCTACATTTGCACATTGCATCGGGGTCGTATTCCATAGACTGTAGGTAAACAGCGCAAATACTGCTTATATTGTGCGGAATGTGGCGCCGACCGCCGTCCATGGCGCGCCCGCGCACCCCCTTGTCTGCTGTCCGGAAAATCCCTCGTATAAATGTACGTATTTATAATATAGTAATTTGTGTAATGTACGGTCGGCGGCGCGTAGAGCCCATTATATTGCACTAAGAAAACCTGCGCTATTACGAGCGACATAAGATCTATCTTGAGGTCGATATGTAGGGTCTGACGCATTGCCGTTTGTACGTTTGTTTAGTATTATATGGTAGTGTATCATTATAGTTTATATTTGTATAGTAAATTTAATTTATAAGCTGCGCAAATGTAAGTAAGTACCTATGTGATAATTATTATTTTGAAAGGAGTTTAAAAATAAGGAATTTTGTAAATAAAATAATGTGAACAAGTGCACGGACTAAGAGTCTGCGGAGCAAACATAATAAATAAATAAATAAATATAAAGTCTACCTGGCTAGCTACCACCTCCTTACTCAAGGTCTATCATTTCTAAAGAAGTCGCTAATGCACGCAACTTCGTCCGCTTGGAATAAGTACTTTGTGTAGTTTATTTCTTATCCAATCTGCTTTTTCCTTCCCCACAATTCAAACTATCTCCATTCATACTAAATTTTATCGAAATCGGTTCAGAGGTTATTGATTCCCCATACAAACTACCACCCCCTTTCTCACCCCTTTAATGGATGATTTTTGCAATAAGAATTATCCTGTGTCCGTTTTCGGGACTTCAACTCTCTCTTTGCCAAATTTCATCTTCAAAGGTTCAGCGATTTTAGCGTGAAGAGGTAACAGACAGACACGCTTTCACATTTATAATATTACTAGCTGTACCCGCGAACTATGTTTCGCCTTAAAAGTTCAAAGAAAACGTGTAATTCTACTTTACCGCGGGAAATATTTACTTTTCCGGGATAATAAGAAGCCTATATTTTAATCGCTGTCGTAATCCGTCTACCTACAAAAACCTACAAAATTTCATCCAAATCCATTCAGTAGTTTTTGCGCGAAAGAGTAACAAACATCCATACATTTATATTAGTAAATTAGTATTAGTATGGATTTAGGTGAAGTAGCCAATCATTATGGCTAAGGAAGACCCCAGATTTAACTCGGTAAAAAAATATGAACCTACCTATCGCAGCATTTAAAGTCACCGGCTAAACGTGTGTGTCTAATTCACGAAGACAGCTCATTTTCTTTTTATTTTTGTTCCTGCGGCAGTTTTTGTCTAAACACGCTCGTGACAATGCCGCGAGGAGACAATGAGATGTAATTAATCCCGGGGCATGACAATGGACGGCGGGCCGCACATCCTGTGTCAACACTACCCACCCATAACGCAATTTCATCATCTTTGTCCAAGTTTCCAAGCGGAGTTACGTTGCGGGGGTGAAGATTCTCAAAAAGGAAATGGCGTGGTACAGGGTCGATCTCAGTTCTGCACTGTTTCTAATCTTTTAATTATTAATGAATGAATATTGCTCCTACTAAAGCTATACTGTTCGACCTAAGGACCACTCGTATCTCACACGTAGTAGCAGCGATTTTCGTACTGCAAATGCAGCTTGAGCAGCTTACTATACATATATTTAGGTGGAATATGTCTCGAACTTTTGTATGAAACAGCCATTTCTTTCTCGCAGTTTCAGAGTTCATCTCATAGAAAA
Source organism: Schoenobius gigantellus (assembly GCA_963935595.1). NCBI lineage: Eukaryota > Metazoa > Arthropoda > Insecta > Lepidoptera > Crambidae > Schoenobius > Schoenobius gigantellus. The sequence continues at coordinate 54,130,787 of OZ012541.1, forward strand.
ACTTGTTCTTGTAGAAAAATTTGGTAGTCTGAACGTCCTGTTTAAATATCATAACGACTTTTCGGAACATTTTATTGTAAATGGCGATTTAAAAGAAGAGATAAAAATAGACCTTCCGAATTTCTTGCCTGTTCTTCTCGAGAAGGCTTCCACTAATTTCCGAACAGGTGAAGACTTAACTTTTTTTTTCATTCCTACTTGTCATTACAGACATCTTGATTATATTTATATTCAGGATGTATGCACATACAAGGTTAATAATGTTTCCTTTAAATTAGAATATTTTGCTTTGTTTTGACATGAATAAGTGCCTGTAAAGGCCTATGTTAAATAAAGATATTGGAATTTGAATTGAATTTGACCATTGCTCGTATTTAGTCTGTGTGAAATTCAGGAGAGGCGTTTTTTAATAATTAGAAGTGAATCTTGAATTATTAGATGAATACAAATCATGTGCTAAATTATATTCCCCTGTACTCATTTAAAGAGATTTTTGAATCACTCCAAATTAGTGTTGTCATTAAAAACAAATTCTATAATAGATACTTACCGTTTCACGCAGAAAAACCAATTAAAAAAATCAGCGATGAAACTCACGTAAAACGGAACGTATAATACGGTTGCGTATATTCTGTGTATTCAAGATAAGAAGGTTTCCATGATTAAATATTATGTGTCTCTGTTATTTTTATCAAAAATGCAATGATTAATTCCACATTAAATAAAAACAAAAATATTAGAAGAATTCACGGAATGAATATTTTAAAAATAGTGAATTTGGACATTCGTATTCAAATCTTACGATTTCGAATGCGAATTTGAATCACATATATTGTTTCAAAAATGCGTTTCCTGTTATTCACAAACTCGGTAACATCACGCGTTCCTGGGAACACTCATTAAAATATGGGATAAAAATAACCTGTGTCCTTCCTTAAGGCTTAAACTATTTCTATACATATACCAGAAGTGTGGCACCCTACTCACATACAGAGATATACTCGTATATCTTCGTATCGATCTCAAACGTGAACAACAAGAAGATTTATTACGTGCAAAATATCTGAAATATGTTTAGAATCAAACCTAGTAGTTTAATGATGAAGTCTATAAACGACATTAAAACCTTCTAAATGTAAAAGATAATTATGTCTCATTAAATATAAGTAGTAATTATTAAAATATAAAATCAGAATTATTATTATACTTTGTATTAACTTTACAAACTTATTTTATGTATTTAAAAAAGTATTTTTTACATTTAATATGTATGTAAGTAAACACGTGTTTAAACAGTTTTTCACAAATAGACTAAATAGATTAATATAAGTAATAGAATTTATGTTATCTCTAATTACATTTTTGTATTTGTTTGTAATGTTACTCGTAGAACAAAGCCTGTTTATATCTGGTCCATGTTGATTCTTCCAGGACTTTTTTGTGCACTCTGGTGAATTGAAATGAACCTATGCGACTGTGGAGGCAATTGTGCGTTTACCTTATTATCAGCTTTCGTGATTAGGTGTATCGATTTTTCGATACGAGCCGATGCGATGCTCGAGCAAGAATCGCGTCACATGATGACCTATTGTCTCGTATAGCGATGTGATACATCCTCTGCGATTGTTTGGGGTTAGTGAAGCGGATACTTGGCCGGAGGAGCATCGCTCGCGATCGGCCGCCATTCGTCTAATAGCCATCGATATCTGAACTCTATAAAAATCTGTGTCATCGATTATTTCCAATTTATGTGAATAGAAGAACGAAGACATTCGTAAGTAGAACCCATTTGTTATTAGAATTTACGCGGGCTAACTTATTCGTCGTCAAACCACTGTAACATTATAAAAAGTTACTGTCTAGCTTTTTTTAACCCTTGCCAATTACTAAGCTAAAGTAACTAAATATTAAAAACTTGCTTATTACAGAACATGTGTTATACATAACAAAACTTTGTGATACTTAAAAACTGTATAATACATAACCAAACAATAGTCAACATATCTATATAAGTACTCAATATTTTTGCAGCAGTGAAGTTGTCAATTAGGTACTTTAATAGTCATTTACTAGTATTATTTGCCAAAGTTAGCAATAGTTTCTACTTGACGCATTAACAACTGATGGGATTCCTTAGTTGCAATTATCTTGCTACTGTAACTGCTTTATTTCAGAGAGAATGGATTGTAATTATCGTCGTTGTATGAATAAAAGAACATCAAAAGCCATAATGTAATATCATCCTCATTTCAAACGGGAGATTACTTTTATTCCCACTGTTACACATGGACCTCCCCAAAAATCTTGAAGCCGATCGACCCATTCAGCATTTTCCCGCAACTTTAACTGGTTGATGACCAACGATGCCTTTGTTATTCTTCCATCACGTAAATAAATTCCAAAGTTAGCCCCCTGAGTTGCCCCTAATGTCAAAAACAATTAGATGCCATTAAGTTGCAATTGTTACGCAGTGGTATAAAAAAACTTGAAGTTTAAATACTTGATTCGTGTACTTAAGGAAATTGGTCAAAATGTCCAACGTTGGTCCATCCAACATACCTACTGCATTTTACCGCCTTAGCCACTGAATCAATATCAATTCAGTTAGACGGCTTCCAATAAACTGAGGAATTAACGTGCTCAAACTGCCAACAACCAACACAAATAAATACCAAAGTGTTGTCCAATTCAGAGCTATTACTTAATCGAAACTTATCGAGTCGGGAATTAGCGCCCGCATGTCTGTCTGTCAGTCACTATCCCTCTTGTAGCGTCTGCTCTCATTTACATGGGCAGGAAGCACTTCATATCTGAGTTTGAAACAATGACGTGATTTTTGGTTAGTGAATCAATTCTGTTGAAACTCTCTTGTACTTACAGTTTTACTTTATCGAACAGATGGAAATAAGTTTAGGGAGACCTCTCATATTGAAATATATCGGTGCCAGTATCTCATATTGGTTAGACATAAAAAAATAAAATGATTCCATTTCTTATAGTTTGACAATTTTTACTCCTCGATTGATTACAATTATGGACAAATAAATGTTTTGTTATGAGTAACGAAACTCGCTTGGATCTTGATGTTAACACGTTCACGGACACTTACATTTTTTTTAAAAGTACAAAATGACACGATAATTCCCATACAACGGCTGTAGGCGGATTCAGCGGATTGTCATATGTAATAGAACATTATATGTGTGTTATGGCAAGAAACGGCTATATACGATAACGTCTATAGGCGGAATTCATATCAAGCATTAACAGATTGCGACCGTTCTGACAATTACGATTTTCGGGTAAAAAATCTTTGTCAGAACCATATTCACCGTCGTCTCGAGTCGTTTTAATTAACGTAACTACTATAAAAAGGCACCATAAGAATATGGTCGGTACTTATTATGATAGGTACCTACCTAGGTAAATAAAAACAGTCGTTAACCATAGTAAGCCATTTGGTGGCTTGGAAATTAAGGGAATTAGGATGAATACAACATTCTGATATGACGGTGGTGGATAAAAATCTAATTTTTCAGCTAAAAACTTGTCATTACAACGAGAATATCACGTCGTAAATGACAGACATTTATGCTCATTGTTATCGCCTAAATACACTGAATACAGATACGTAGCATACAGTATACTGTATACAGTATGTAGTATGCTGCATACTACATGGCTGCATACAACAAAACAGATTACTGACTTTCCCGTGTTTGACGATTCTCGGTCTGTTGGGAGGCGCCAGCAACTGCGCGCAGCATAATGTCTCGCACGGTGGCACTGGGCAACTAAAGTACGCAAATCGCACGGCAATAGACGTATTGTCACGGTTGTGTCTGTAGGGGGTGGGGTAAGGGGAGAACTCCAAAAATGACTCTTACTTTGGATTTTCTTGTGACACTAGCTATATGAATTTGATCGTGTCGTGACACAATATCGTCCTCTCCCTTCGAATGCAATCAAAACGACCGTCTGACGACGGAGTAGCGTTTTTTGTGCAATTCACTAAAACGTCGATCGACGTAATGCCACGACATTATCAACTTGTTTTACGCCTATAGACGGGGTGTCCATGAAAGTGTTAAGCGCAATAACGTGTGAACAATAAAAAAAAGCTACACATTTAAAACAATTGTTTTATACTACTGTACAATTGTGTTACCTGTGTTTATACTGAGCATTGATGATAATACTTAACAATTGGATTCATTTTTAGGGTTCCGTAGTACGCAAAAAGTAAAAAAAATATTTTACAAAAAATAAAAACCGACTTCAAAAACACTGAAAAGTTGAAAATAACAGACAACATCACACTTCTATATTGAAGTCGGTGCCAAACGATGATCTCCTAGAAAGTCTTGAAATTTGTCGCGTAACATACACACAAAACACGTTGGACACACCTTAAAATTTAAGGGTTTTCCTCGATTTTCATGGGATTCCATCATCAAATCCTGACTTTGGTGACCATAGGACCACCCTTGGAGTATACTCTATCGAATACAAAAATAATTTTGAAAATCGGTCTACAATTGGCGGCGTATAATCGCGTAACATAGACAAAAAAAACATACGCATCGAATTGAGAACCTCCTCCTTTTTTGAAATCGGTTAAAAACGGGGCGCTATTACTAAGACTTCGCTGTCTGTCCGTCCGTCTGTCTGTCGCCAGGCTGTAACTCCAGAATCGCGATAGCTAGACAATTGAAATTTTCACAAACTATGTATTTCTGTTGCCGCTATAACAACAAATACTAAAAACAAAATAAAATAAATATTTAAGGGGGGCTCCCATACAACAAACGCGATGGTAACAGGTAGGCACTTGAAATATTCACAAAATACTTAATTGTATATTTACTTTAAAAATAAATATGAAATTTGTGTACCTACTATTGTTTACCTAGTCAATGGTACGGAACCCTTCGTGCGCGAGTCCGACTCGCACTTGGCCGGTTTTTTTTTTTGCCTTCCGGCAACTACCGATTAATAATTTCAGGAAGAAAGTATTTACTTACTTCATTAAAAATTTCATCAATTATTATTATTAGTCTTAAATTAGGTACAGGTATAAGATAACACGTACGCCAATGCATCCTAAAAATTCATTAAGTATAGTTTAAAAAAAAATGATAATTAAGATGCCATATATTTGTTACCATTACCACGTCTACATTTCGAGTAGGTATGTTATCAAGCAAAGACAAAACTTTCCTAAAATTAAAGAGTGACCCTATCAGGAGTGAACTTAAATTTAAAAAAGAAATGTAAGACATACATCGGAATAAGTAGTTGCCATCAAAAATAAGTAAGTTTCAAATACAATCCTTTGGGTTTCCTAGTAAACACAACACATAGGTTCATCGTAAAGTAATGAATACTATTACTCTCTGCGAACAGAAACATGCTTGTTTTCTTAAGATCCCTATTTAGTCACAGTGAACTGTATGGCAGTATGTTGACTTTATCAGACATATTCATTCAAAAACGTTAACCATTTTATTTGTCGTCGTATGATTTTGTTAGTGTCACCGAAAACATGACAGTAAACAAAGGAGACGGATCATCCTCCATATAACCTTGGGCCTAGGGTGTAACACAATGAAAGTGGTATTATTTGAAAAAAGGACATTAAACCAAAATTGACAATCTCAGATCTGAGAAATTAAAGATTGTAAAAAGTGGGGTTATGAAAATCAGATGTCGAAACAGAGCGCTTTTTCAGGGAATAACATTATAAAGTCATATATTTTTATCATATTAAAGCATTTTTATGTTACTAAAGATTAGTTAATAGTAGTTTATGAAATAGACACATAATAGGGGGTCTTAAAACACTAGTGTGTGTTTAAAATTCGAGGCTTGCCGAGAATTTTAATAGTACCACACGAGTGTTTTAAGACCTAATTATGTGCGATTTCATACACTTTTTTTTTTTGGGGGGGGAAATGCGTTTACGCTTTCCTCGTGGTCGAGCCAAACCACGAGGATATGTGGGACTCCCCAGACCGTACCCGGCCCGGGCCTAACCACTAAAAACCCCCCCAGCAGCTCCTCCGTCCGTCACAAGACAGAGGGAAGGGGACAACAGCCAGGCCTTATTCCCGCTGACCCCCTGCCCGTGACATGTCCGTTACCGGACTCTCCGCCTGGCTCTGCTGCTTTGTGGAGCGGCGCAGAACTGCGCCGCTCTACACCCCGCAACTGGTTTTTTACTGTGGTTGTCTTCCACGCGGCCCGACGCTCAGTGCGCCGGGCCCCCGGCCCGCTCAGTGCGGGTAACGGGTTGCCCGACGGCAGATCCCACTGGATCCACCGCCGCGCGGGTGAGCCGAAGCTCGGGGAAATCCCCAACGGGCGCGAAGCGCCATGGCGAGAAACTCGCCTCGTCCCTACTACCACCAGAGGTAGCCGCCGGGATCGGCTTCCAGCGAGAGCCACACCTCTTCTTATCATAAGAAAAGGCGACTTCGCCCTTCCCCGCATGAAGCGGGTGGCCACACGAAGTGGCCCGCCGGGTTGAACCCGGCCATTCCACGCCCCATATGGGGGTCCTCTCGTCAGACTATTAGCCCGCGGCAGAGAATCTGCCGGGATGCCCAGGGTGCACCACAAGGAGGTTGTCTGACATCGCACCCCACGATTTCATACACTACTTTATCTACACTCATGCAATCAGTGGTTACCTAAATTAAATAAAAGACACAAAATTAAAACAAAATCAAACTCATTTATTCTAATGATTATTTTCATTTTGAACAGTGCAATTGTGAAACTAATACAGAAATCTAAAACTACATACATTTATATTATTTATTATTTTAACCAATAACAGCAAAATAATGAATGAAAAATTCAGAGAAATGGCGCCAACACCAACATTCTACCGCGCATGCGCTGTTGCACGCGCCGCCATAGACAATGTACTGGCACAAAAGAAAATTGTGACAAAACCTCCTTGGTCGGGCTTCGTTAATCGAACTGTATTTTATTGGAATTCGAGTTACATTAAAGTACTGGTTTTATATGGCGAACCTGTATTATAATGTAATTTGTAAAAGGCCAAGGGCTTTAAGTTATGCCTTTAAAATATTAGTGTTGAGTTCTTAATATTAGAATTAGAACATGAGTGTAGATAAAATAGTTTAGAAGACTGAACTTACAGGTTGAGGTGCACGCCAATGACGAAACACAGTCAATATGGCATCATTATCTAAAACTCTGTTGCCTATTGCGTTACAGCGATCTAACGCTATATTGCAATTTATACAACGATTCCTGGTGTGGTGTCCAATCGAAAGGCCGAACGGGAAGTCCAGGAATAAGATTGCCAAAGACAATCGTGTGTAAGCGGGTTTTCGGTATCCGGTGTGAAAGCAAAGGTCATATAAGAAAAATAAGATCACTGAAGTCCGTATTGAATAGCGAAGGTCGTAGAAAAATCGAATAACAATAAGAGCACACTCGAAACTTAGCGAACGAAACGAAGCAAACGAGTCGAGTGACATCTGACATTTTCTTTTTTTTCACAGCGCTGACCCCAAAGTATTTAAGAAAAAAGATATGAATAATCGATTACAGATAGATATTCATTTTATGGAACTCTTCTTCATCGTTTAGGACAAGATTGATTATAATTATTGATGTTTAATGTGCGTGAGAGTATGGCAAAAATATTATTTATAGTTCACCTGACGTAAAACTATTGTCACTGGAAATAAAATGTAATCGATTACAGTGTGTTATTCGATTCATTCGTTATCAATAACTTTAAATCTGATTTTCTCTTTTCTCAGATTGCGGATAAGGCTGATTTTTCTAACATATAACTACTATGCAATAAGAGTTAAAATAAAGAATATTTCATGTTGTTACATTTTGGCCCACGATGAACCGTCTCTCTTTTCAAAGATTGTTATTATATATAAGACGCCATATTGTAAAATAAAAAAATGTTCAGTTGAATACCATTGAATAGATTAAGTATATAACGAATTAAAGTTTGTAAAAGTCGAATCCGCTGACAGAGATTGTATTCTACAATTTTTAACAGTAACAAAAACGCTGCCAGCACGCGTATACTGTTTGCGATTCTCCTTATGCTGTAGTAACCACACTCCCACGCAGAAACCCAACATAATTTGTTAAACTCCAGTCTTAGGATAATATCAATTATGTTTGAAATTTTTTTGACAAAATAACATGTTGGTATGACATTATAACTTTATGTACTGGTTGTGCGTCCACTGTGTCTGGGACTAAATCAGGCGCGTGCATTTAACGACGCAGACTCGTGCGCATCCCGTTGGCGTTCTATTTTCAAAATTCCCCTGCAAAGTAATCGCTTGAGAAATAAGTTTACATTACAGATTTCAGTACAGATTAACCGGGTTCGAAAATAGCTTATTTCAATGCACTACGCAGTAGACATCAAGCTTTGATATTTTTTACTTATAATGGCATCCCTGTCATCATACGTAAATTAATTTTGTAAATATTTTGATGTCCTTCTATTAGATAGCCTTCATCTCACCTGATAATAAATGTCATTCTCAACCCGTGATCTTACTACCGATAAGGCCGAAGATGGAAGCGCTTATCCCTAATTGTCGGTCGGAATACACGTGTTATAAAGGCGTTAAACTTAGATAAAACGGTTGTAGCAAGCCCTACCACAAACCATTTTTGACCTCTATATCTACCTATATACCTTATTTTCCGTTCATTCGTTTGGCTGCGAAGGCATGTCAAGCGTAGTCTGATTTCAATTTTGATTTTCATTTCATTTTCGATGAAAATCAATAGAACATTACGACGCAACGCAACTCAACTCAACGTCATTTACATTTTCGGCGAGAAATATACGAAACCGTGCGCAGATGGCGCTCGGAAAGCATTTAATGCAAATCGGATGATTCAAAAATAGAACCCCAGGTGGTCTCAATCATTTTAAGACACGGACAAAACATATTTGGACGTATTTTGATATAGTCATTGGATTTTTGCTTTGCATTAATTAAAAATATTAACGATAACCTAAAAAATCATATAACTTCTGGTAAGTAATTTTTTAGATTAGAAAAGTAATGATAGTAAAATAATGAAAAGTTTCAAAATAAATAGGGATTCTGCGACCACAGCGGATCTGTAGGCCTGGACAAAAGCCGCTACTTTTCCGCTGTCGTTCCGCAGAAAAAATCGATGAGAACATGACATAACATGACAACCATTGACGTCGCGTGGAGGGTGCTTTATTTATTTGAAATTCCTTTTCCTATCCAATTCAAGCATCCTCCACTGTGTCGGTTTTTATCTGAAACTTTCCCAGCTTTATATAATAAACAATATTAGGTACCTATGAAATATCTAAAGTAACGCAGACTACTTTTATATGCAATTATTTATTGTGCTTTTGAACATATTTCAAGTACTTCTATATAGACATCTTCTGCTTGTTAACAAACAAACAAATAGACTTTCTTATAAAATAAAAAAAAGTCCACGATACTATAATGTGTGTTACTCCTCTTCTCCAAGTAAGTGCAAGAAACACCCACTAAGCTAACCCGGACCGGACCTTCCAGACGTCTCGATTCCGTTTCCCGTCTATATTATCCTTAGTCTGACTATTCCAAAACCTAAGAAGCTTGCCACGCAATGCACGGTGCTGATTAACAGACGATACTGACACTCTAACAAAATCCACTCCATCTTGGGGGAGGTCTAAGCCCAAAAATGGGCGAATTATGTCCGAGAAAGGAATTTCAAAATTGCTATATCCACATGTAACTGAAACCTTTTTAATTTCATACATCAATTCACGCGCGGATACGCCGTTAAATATAGCCAGGGGGACAGAATGACAGGATAGCTGCGCACGCGCCGCGCGGATGCAAAATGGCGGCTCAACGAACCGCTTCCGGCTCGAAATCCGACAAGTGCATCCGAAGGTGCAGTATGCCGTCGACGTATCGTGTGACACCTCCGTGGTTATAGCTTTTTTGTTTATAACGTCTATTCTTACCTACTTCTCTTGACTATTTAATTCTTACCGGATCATCTAACACGAGACCTCAGTATTTAGGTACTTTACCGTCAACTATTTCTTCTTTTCAAAATTCCGAGAATCACGTAACTTTTTATGAAAAAAAAATCATTTTTTTCACAAAATGCATTTTCCCATGAAAATACCACAGTAGAAATATCCAACTTACGACCGGCTGGATTTGTTTAGGTACTGGAGATAGAATGTTGACGTATTTTGTACTGAGCTAATGTCAAATACCTATCGCAAGTTACAAAACCTACAGATAGTGTAAGCTTTATGTCGTGGCTGTCACCACTGAAGCCACAGTCGGAAGCTACTGGTATGGCTTTTGGGTCTGCCTGTCTTTGCTATCGCCAACATAAATCGACTTAATAATTTTTGTAGTCCGACAATTATACACAGATAAAATGGCCAATTCCTCAGCCCCCCAGCATGACCCTCAAAACACGATATTTGAAAAATCTAGCGTTCATACCATATATCGGTATGAACGCTAGATTTTTCAGCTATCTTGAAATTTTGAGAAAGTTTTAGATAAATAGTATTGTTATTTTGGGTAAAGTTAATATATTAATTTCGTTAAAATTTCAATGCGGCGCGGTTATATCCCACATATTCTGATAGTCCATATCGATATATCGTTTAATAATATCGTGTTTTGGTAGTCATATTATGGGGCCAGGTTTGAGCAATTCATATTCAACCCTATCGTCTCTACCATCAGGTGAGATGCAAGTCAAAAGATTACCTCCTTTAAATAATATGAAATGTAGTCAATCAGGAGGCCAGGATCAGTAATTTAAACGAGTCCAGACCACAGACAAAAAGTTGGTAGGTTTCCGTGGCCACAATGCGTTATATATTTTTTCCAACAATCCCAGGACTTGTTTCCAAGTGGCAGGTAGACCCCGTCACGGTCTGGCGCGTAGGCAGGGCAACGGTGGGGCCAATAAAACAACAACAACTATCAGAGCCGAAGGTACTTTTACTCTTAATCTCGGGTTGAGGGAGAAAGTTACAGCTTTGTATTTGCGATCGTTTCGCTCACCACTCTCGTCGGAAACTGTTTACTGCGATAATATCTATTTTTTCAAGCATAATATTTACACAGTATCAATCACAATTTTATAATCACTTCAAAATAAATGAAGGTTCGCAGTTTGGTTGTTCAACACTTTTTTGTGTGGTAATTAACTGGCATTATACGTTCTTCGTTTTCAGATTCACAAAGTTTGAGCGATTTGTAGTTATTAAGAGTGAATAAAAACTACTTTGGCTTAACGAAGTTCAAAAAGAGGTCAACAGGTTAAAGATTTCGTCAGGGCTGTAAAAAGTCTGTGGCCAAGAGGTCTAGGCGTCTACACGGTATATTGGAGATGCGGGCTAAAATCCCGCCCGAGACGAATTTTTTTCTTAATTGATTTTATTCTTTTTTTAAATGGCGGCTTCAGTTAGTTGAAAATTTTTGAAAATGCCAAGAACCAATAAACATTTCATAACAATAACAATATTATAACTTATTTTACAACATGGACCTACAATAAGAGATATACAATATTATCTTCTGTTCAATTCAATTCAACATTTATGGTAAATGGCTTCTAAAAATTGAATTGAATTGATCAGAAGATAATTATCTTTTGTTACAAAGGCTCTCTGTCATTTGCCAAGAACGGGTCCTGAGCTTCTTCGGACATATTATGCGATCTCCTAAGCATAGTCTTGAGAGGCTTTTAATATTGGGTCGCATTGAAGGCAACCGCGCCATGGGCAGAACACCAGCTCGATGGTCAGACCTCGTCAAAAAAGCAGTGGGTGGTAGTATCTATCAAGCGGTCCATTCCACCCGAAACCGTGCGCTCTGGAGGAGCATTACATGTGGTCGCGATCCTCAGCAGTGAGGGAACGATAAAGAAGAAGATGTTACAATCGTCGAAACGAACGTCAAAGTGACACAGAATGTTTTCATATTAAGTTATACAGAATTAGGACATTTTTCGTGCTAGAAATAGCCCCCTTAACATTTGAATATCGAACCCCCTAAATTCTCTACTATCCTCCAACACTACTCGAATATCTTCTAACAAACGAAGAATAGCCATTTATACCGATAACGGCAGCGGCACGGCTGCTGGTGGAGCAAAAATGTATGAAGTTTTAAATGACGCTTTTTCACCCACTGGCGCACCGGGTACGAAACGACATATATTTTTGGTGTTGCCGGTCTATGGAATAACCTTCATTAGTAAATGCCTGTAGATATACATACTATCGTGACTTTCATGGATGAGTCTGTGTATATATTCTTTCATTACTCGTATTTCACTAAAACTCAGAATGACACAGAAGTCTGTTTGGGTAAATTAATGCACTCTCGGTTTGTGTACCAGGGCATCGCGCGATGTTACGCGTGTCTGAGCGCAAAGATCCCAGATACGAGCCCTTTAACGATGCCCTTCATGCATAATATATGCGTGTGCGCAAGAGGCCTATTCTCGGACCAATTTTAAGCTACAGCAAACCATCTCAACATCGTGAAACGCTTAAAAGACATGACCACGCTGTAATTGCACTATCTACAACGTTTTAACCAAATCAAAAACGTTTTCATTCCCTTACATTTTGACAACCTTGACAGCTGTCAGTTGTCAAAACACATGGGAACGGTTTGGTTTTGGTTAAAACATTCGTAAATAGTGCGATAAGGCCCCAGGTTGAGTAGCAGCAACTATATTTTAACATGCCTTCCGAAGCACTGAGGAGATGTTTTGTAAAACATTAAGATCCTGAATAATTCTAGGCGCAGACGACACTGAGCCACCGAGTTCCTGAATAAAATACGATTTGTGTAGCGAATAGAAGGAAAGCGTTGATGTTAAGTGCTGTAGCCTGGAGGGGTAATCCGAGAGGACACATAAGTCCAGTACAAGACATCTCACAATATGTCCCTAATAGACTCTGGCTACCTCTGTCACGAGTAAGAACATAACACAATGTCTGACGACAATCTTCTTTGAGATCATGGTACTTTTCCAGTTCTATAGGAAGCGGGATGATGTGGTGTCCCAGCGGTTCACCTGCAGGTCTGTTTGTATTATGTTTTGCTTCGTACGGTCTTCTGCGGCCTTTTACAGTCTTGGATGGTCTTCGTCTTCTTCTAACGGTACTAGAAAACTAAGAAGAAGATATACATACATTTGTTTTTTTCCACATGAGTATTTTTTCTAAAAAATCATAGTTACGACGCGTTTTCGACAAGAATAAACCCCTAACAACAGCTTTTCTCAAAACACCAAAGGCTTCGAATTACAAAATGAAATTACTCGTTTCGTGTTGATAATTGTAACGTTGTGTTATTCGGTGTTATCTTGCTTAATTACTTTTTGTGATTCGTTAACAATTCAAAATTTACGACTAACTGAGATTGTTAACAGCAAATGTATTTTATCGCATAAGATGATAAATAATATGAAACTTACTAATGTTTATTTATTTATACTTCCATGTTACAATAGGTTTGTACATATGGCGGACTTAGCGATGAACATCGCTCTCTTCCAGTCAACCATTGGGCCAAGCAGAGAAAATAGATGGCGGCATAAAAGAAAAAAATTGTAATATTAAAATATTGTGATATTAAAAGAAAATACTTACATACACGCACATACTCACACATACAAAATATATATTTACAGATACATAAAATATATATTATAACTATATAATAATATAAATATTAATACAGATGATGAATGATGGTGTCCACGAACGATATTTATGAGTTGTCAGAGAAAAATAAAAAAAAGTTATTATGCATTTTTCAAGAAAAGCTCTCGAACTCTCTTCTTAAAGAGGGGCTTTGATGTCAAACATCTCAAATCAATCGGTAGGGAATTCCACAGCCTTATTGCTTGTAGAGTGAAGGAATCGGACATAAAGCCAGTGCGAAATAGAGGTATATCAATAATATGACGTCTAGAAGAGCGAAGGTTGCGTTGGGTTATATCCTCAACAAACTGAAATCGACTTTTTAAGTAAGTAGGAGACTGGGGATCAAAAATAATTGAAAAAAGTGTGCATAAAGTCCTGACTCTTCTGCGACACCTAATGGGAAGCCATTTAAGTTGCGACCGGTAACTAGAGATGTGATCGTATTTACGGATGCCAAATATGAACCGTATGGCATTATTCATTAAACGTTCTAACTTATTAAGGATTAACTTATTAAGGAACTTATTAAGGATTAAATGTTATTGCTTTTTTAGAGCATACATAAAAAAATAGTTGTGGCACATATGTAGTTTAATGTGAAATCAGCCGCATTTAGTAAGATCGTTTTTCTAGTAGAAAAAAAATAAAGTCATTGTTTAGGTTTTGAATTACATTTTTTTATCGATATATCAGACTTAAAAGCTTGGATTTTGTAATAGGGCTTCACCTCCGATAATGAACTTTAAAAATAACGCTTTAAGAGAAGGAACGTAGCAAGGCCTCCTACTCGCAGAGTCGCGGGAGGCCTCTTCCCGTCGATGCACCTCCTCACCAGGACCGAAGCGTCGAGGTCCCGTAACGTAGTGAGATTTCACAATAGGTACATATTTGTAAAATGGTAAAATGTATTGCTGTCGCGCTGTATACCCGAACATCCGAACAGGGGCCTTACCATGATCGCCTATAGCGAGGTTAAAACAATATTGAAACAGAGACACCGCTCTTGCTGCATATAGCACCATCCCGCTCTCAGGTCAGTTTTAATATTGTTTTGGGCGATCATGGTTAGGGGGCTGATCGAGATGGAGACAACGGCGCAACTCGGACCGAAAATACCTATGAAAAGTACACAAAGCGTTTCGTAGTCCCATACTTATTCCGCTAAAACTAGAATGATTTCATTAGTTTTTGCATTAAAAATTAAAGAAAGGCTTTGATTGTGTTCCTGTGATTTGCTTTTTAAACGGTTTTATTAAGCTTGCCCTGTTTGTTTTGGTCAAATCTTGCAAGTTAAATTTGACCCACTTGCCAGTGTACAATTGAGCTGAAATTTGGTATACACCTTTAATTCCGATGACAATGCAATTATGTATAATTTTTTTTTTCATTTTCAATAAAACTGTTTAACTAAATAAAACAGTTTTAAAGTTTATAATTAATTTAGTTAAAAAAGAAAACATAGAAACATGCTAATAGTGGCCGCTGATTTATTTTGAGAAAATAGAGCAAATATTGCAATTGTTCAGGAAACAGAGGACTACGTTTGTATGGAAAAACTTTCTTTCTTCTTAAGGTCAAAAATATTTTCTCCTAAGGTCGAACGACAAATTACCGAGTGTGGTGTGAAAATTTTTGCGTTTGTACGCGTCACGCGCAAGTCAAGTGTGATCAACCCCCTAGACAAAAGCCACACGGTAACTTTTCCGCAGTCCTTCCTCGGAAAAAATGTATGGAGATGACATTAGCTGCTGAAAAAATACCATGAGGTTGTCACAGGCTAATGTCATCTCCATACATTTTTTTCTGCGGAGCGGCTGCGGAAAAGTAAGCGAGTGGCATTCGTCTAGCGAGTGACCATAAAAAAATTACATTTCTCTATTTTATTCATTCCTGCCTGGTTCTATAGGTGGAACTATGAAATACTATAGCTGCCTGCGACTTCATCTGCATGCAGTTATATCACGTTTTTGGTTACCTACATTATACGTTTCCTAGAAAACTCATAAAAATTGGGATCCTTTTACAGGGCTTAAATAATCTCTTTACCAAATTTTAATAAAATTAGTTTAGCGGTTTTGGCGTGAAAGCATAACAACTAGATATATAGACAGACAGTTAGACATGGTTACTTTTTAGGGTTCCGTATACAAAGGGTAAAAACAGGACCTTATTACTAAGACTCCGCTGTCCGTCTGTCT
Source organism: Schoenobius gigantellus (assembly GCA_963935595.1). Taxonomy (NCBI): domain Eukaryota; kingdom Metazoa; phylum Arthropoda; class Insecta; order Lepidoptera; family Crambidae; genus Schoenobius; species Schoenobius gigantellus. The sequence continues at coordinate 54,146,750 of OZ012541.1, forward strand.
GTCACTCACCAGGCTGTATCTCATCAACCGTGAAGTGTTAGAAATTTTCACAGATAATGTATATTTCTGTTGCCTGTTATAGCGGCAACAAATTTTTCCCACATGGGTATTGTATTGATGTTCGAAATTAGGACAATTTTCGTAGGTTCGTAATACTCTAGATACACTTCAGGACCTTTCATTTAATACCCGGGTGAATTTCAACAAATGCCATTTTTTTATCATATCGGTGAACTTTTTCATTTATATTTTTTTTTTCAGGTTTGATGTAATCTTTAGGATATTAAATATCCCCAAATTTAACATCATCAACGTATCATTTAAGACTAAGGAGTAAATTTAGTTTGAATTCTGGTTTCCACCGATGTAACAAACCGGCACCGATTATTTTTTCTGTACACCGATATGACAAGTTTATCCACCGAAATGATAAGTTTATCCACCGAAATGATATACATATCCAGCGATATGATAATCTATCCACCTTTGAACATCAAAAAGGAAATAGTTAGTAGGTCCCTTAGAACTGAAGACCTACGGCCGTACCGCCTAACTCAAAGCGATCACTCGCTATCGTTTTCGTGACATAAGAACAATACTTTTAATTTCACAGGTGACATTTGAACTATTGTTCTAATATCACGAAAACGATAGCGAGTGATCGCTATGAGTTAGGCGGTAGCCCCCCCCCCCCCCCCCGACTGAGGGTCTTATGTAAGTAGATCACATCCAACGAGAACTGAGTTCTTAGAAAACCAAATAAAAAATATTTTTTGAAATTATATTCCTATTTTATTATATTTACTTTCTTCTTTTATTATAAGTACTTTCTTATAATAAAAGAAGAAACTTATAATAAAAGAACTTAGAATTAAAAGTGTGGAAGTAACAGCAGTGGGAACATATAAGTAGAGATTAAAATAATTACAACAAACGTGATTTTTTTGCCGTTATTTTTTCTCGATATTAATAACCGCAACAGGTATACGCTTGAAATATTTACAGAATATTTAGATTTATATATTTACTTTAAAAATAAATACCTACTTAATTCAAATAAAAATATATTCGTCAGTACTGGAACTGCTATTCGTAGTAGTATTGATAATGGTACGGAACCCTTCGTGCGCGATTTCGACTAGCACTTGGCCGGTTTTTTATTCATTTCAAGTATTAGTAGGGATTAAAACCATTTTTAGGGTTACGTTCCTCAAATGGAAAAAAACGGAACCCTTATAGGATCACCTCGTTGGCCGTCTGTCCGTCTGTCTGCCTGTCAAAACCCTTTTTCTCATGAGCGCCTAAATATACCACACTAAAATTTATGATCACACTAAAATGCATAGATATTCGTCTATTTCTCTGTTAATATCTAAATAAATAGATAAATAAATTATTTGCGATTTTACAATAGAATTAAACCTATAGTATAGGGGAGGCCTATGTCCAACAGTGGGCGTTTCTTGGCTGAAATGATGATGATGATATAGGGTACTTCCTACCTATAATCATGAAATTTGGCAAGAAGCAATGTCTTACAACACATATTAAAGAAAAAATTTAAAGTATTTAGGAAGTTAAGTATATAAGATGTAGGAAACCCTCGGTGTGCGAGTCCAACTCGCACTTGACCGGTTTTTTGATTGCCAGTTGTTATATTATAACAATCATAGTTCCTACCCGAGAGAAGAAAATCGCTACATTTTTGGTCCTACCTCATTCTGACGCAATAGAACCGCGGTTTGACATGGAAATACGAACATTTGTCACATAATTGTTCTAAATATAGCCGCAATGTAGGTCGTCCGTCAATACTGTTATTGGAATATCTTTTATGTAAGTATTGCGCCTGTGTTGCTTTCCCGCGATAATTGTGGTAAAGTTGACAAGTATATTGTACCGAAAGCCATTACATTCACATTAGAGCTACATGTAGTAGGTGCATATACATGCGGACCATTGATTTACTACCAAACGTTTGGTAGTAAATCAATGATGCGGACCCCTAGAGGCCTGAGTGTATATATGTGGGGACCCGCAGTCTCATCTTGGACCATTTAAGAATCTATACAAATAAATAAAATTGAAGTGTCTGTTTGTAATGTCAAAATAATAAGTTTTTACTTAATGGGTATGAATGTATGGTACTCATAACAAAGACACAATTTAAAAATTTTTTGTCTGTCTGTTTGTTCCCGCTAATCTCCGGAACGGCTAGACCAATTTTGACAGGACTTTCACTAATAGATAGCTAATTATATAAGGTATAACATAGGCTATTTTTTGCCAAATTATTTCACGCGGACGAAGTCGCGGGCACAGCTAGTAATAAATAAACAAATACACAAACCGGAACACAGCAGTGCTTGCATTGCACTGTGGGACATCCATAGGTCATAAATCTTAAAAACCTGCTTTCTTGTTTTACATTTTATTCCTTGTCGTTACATTGGATAGTTGCGGTACCTTCTGAAACTATAAATAGGTCAGTAATTAGAGTGCGCCTTCATTATCTATTGTGCATTCAAAGAGAGCGCATCGCCAATCGTAAATACTGTTATCAGTGAGTCATTAAAAAGCGTGACGTCATTTGTTGTCATTGCGGGACCTGTGAGTGCTGTGTGAGTTTTTTCTGAAATGGATATCCAAGAACAGGGTATGTAATAATTAATATTTTTATTTTAATTGTATCTTAGTATATATTTTCTTTAGTATGTCATTGCTACGAGGCGACTTTTCTTGGAGTATTATATTTTAATATTCAAAGTTTGAATAAACTTTTAAATATGTTCCCACTCGCTCCGACTATGGAGGTATATTGCACCATAATCTTTAGACTTTCTTATCTTAGGAAAATTAAAACTTGGCTGCCCTTATCTGCCCTTTTGGCGATGACAAGGGTGCTACGGTTGCCAGATTACCTCGTAGCATTTGCTACGAAATTAGTTTATTTAGTCTTAGTGCTTTGTGTAGGTTTTGTGACTGAATTTTAACCGTTTTTTTTTTGTTTTAGGTAATTTATATATATGCTCGTTTTCAAGAATGCATATTCTTGAAATATGGCTAACTGTCAATACCGATAATGACTCGGAAAAGTGTCGTCAAGTCCTACAAAGTTTGTTGACTACTCTGAACGACGATGCTGAGAACATTGATATTCATTATTTAGAGAAAATTGTTAATAATTTATGTAAAGCTATTGCTCGATTCTGGAAAAAATGTAATAGGGATAAAACCAAGCTTTTATATAAGAATTCCGATTGGTTTAATGTTATTGAAAAAATTCAACTTGTGAAAAACAATAAGCAATGTACTCCGTCTGAAACGTCGCCGTGTCATTCACGTGGTCGTCCTCGAAAACCTTTTACGCAATGTAGTAAAAGGACTAAACGTCGGAGAGTAGCTGATTTGTCAAAGTCTGATGATTCTACTGTGAGTGCATTGCTTGATGTTTCAGACTGTTCATTCGATTCGTGTATATCTAGAGTTAGCACTGATGATGTCTTGTCACTTGTGACTGATGCTCAGTTGACAAAACATCAGTATTTATTAATTAAAAACTTTGTTAATAGTAAGATTTCTCCTAATGTATTACCATGTTACCAACAAATTACTAAAGCGAAACAGAGATGTTACCCTTCTAATATAACTGTTTCCGAGTCTTCAGCTGAAGTTGAATTACAAAGTCTTTTTGATCACACATCTTCTCGAATCCTTGAATCTCAAAAAGAGGTCTTAGATCAGATTCCTGATGATTGTTTGTCTAATATCTCTTTACTTGGGAAATGGGGATTCGATGGCAGCACTGGACATAGTGAATACAAACAATTTTTTTCAGATTCAACTTTAGAAGATAGTAGTTTGTTTGTAACATCTTATGTACCCCTTCAAATTATTGTAAAATTAGCTGAAGATAATTGTAAAATTTTATGGAAAAATCCTCGACCCTCTTCCACTAGGTACTGCCGTCCTATTCGATTTCAATTTTTGAAAGAAAGCACAGCAGTGTCTTTGCAAGAGGAAGCTTATTTTAAGGATAAAATTGAAAGTTTGCAACCTACTTTTATTCAGATCGACAATCGTGAATTGGTCGTTTCTCATAAGTTGCAGCTTTCAATGGTAGATGGTAAAATTTGTAGTGCTTTAAGTGAAACATCTACAAGTAGATGTTATATATGTAATGCTACCCCTAAAGAGATGAATAAAATAGACGAATGTTTACAAAAACCTGTAATAGAGAGTAGATACCAATTTGGATTATCACCACTACATTCTTGGATACGTTTCTTCGAATATTTTATTCATCTTTCATATAGATTAGACATAAAAAAATGGCAAGTTAGGCTAGATAGTGATAAACAATTGTTATCAAATAAAAAACAATATGTACAGTCCCAGTTTAGGGAACGATTAGGTTTAATAGTTGACAAGCCGCGTAGTGGTGGAAGCGGGACGTCTAACGACGGAAACACGGCCAGGAAGTTTTTTTTGGAATCAGCTGTATCTGCTGAAATTACAGGTTTGAATAAGGATCTCATAGATCGTTGTTGTGTAATATTACAAACGTTATCTTCTGGATATAAAATTAATGAATGCAAGTTTAAAGACTATGCATTACAAACAGCATACAGCCTGGTCGAGGAATATCCGTGGTATAGTCTTCCTGCTTCTGTCCACAAGGTGCTCGTACATGGATCAGATATTATAAGTTATGCATTGTTATCTATAGGAGAACTTTCCGAAGAAGCTGCTGAAGCGACAAATAAGTATATCAAAATTTATAGACGAAGTCACACTCGAAAAATGTCAGGTGAAGTTACCAATCAAGATTTAATACAACGACTATTATTACATTCAGATCCTTATATTACAAGTCTTCGGAAACTTCCCCCTAAAAAGAAAAATACTCTGTCACAAAGTGTAATAGAATTGTTACATGTTTAATATTGTTAGAATAAGAATAATTTATTTGTATTTTGTTAGTTGTTTTGTTTTTTTTGTATTTAATTAATTTTAATTTATTTATTTCTATTATTTTATTATAATTAAATAATGTTATCAATGTTTTGACTCTTATTTTATTTAAAATATATGTTTTACATTCCAATTTTTAAGTGTTTGTTCATGATAAATTTAGGAAAAAGTATGTTATTGTTTATATTTGTTTTTTACTGAAGTAAACGTTTTTTATTCCGTAAATACATGTACTTCTTTCATTTTAATGTTCCTAAAACACTTTTACAACTATAAGTCACTAAAATAATACAATGTATTGATAGTAACAGGACTTTAACTATTTATGACCGCCCTTGTATGGAGCGTGTCCCTCTGTGATTGCTGTGTTCCAGTTTGAAGGGTACAATAGGCAATGAAGTTACTGGGTACCGTGACTTTACATCTTAAGTCACAAGATGGCAACGTACACTGTGGTTCTTGTGGGGGTTGCAGTTTTGCTGCTGCTTTGCGGCAGAAATAGGTAAGATGGAGGTACCCAAGCACACGACCCTGGTAGACGACGACGAAGTCTCCCTCCGGTATCTTGCATGGGTCAGTCTTAATCTTGGCCTTGCTACAATTAGGCCGGTTTTTGCCTCGGTCTTGAAGCAAGAGTCTCGCAAGACTGCAAGGCCAATATCGATTTGGGCAACACTAGAACGCATACGCCAGTACTTTTTTTCCACTCATCGGGTGCTTTTTTAAAGAGGTGAAATGCTGTTGCGCATTGTACCTGCCTATGACTGGTCGACCGACAGGCATATGTAGGACTCTCCCCGCACGGTGCAGGATACACCCACTAAACCACCATGACTTCCATCTTGCCGCCAGGAAACACCTGTGGGGAAATACTCTGGACATTGAGGTAATCCCCACACGGGGAGGCCTACAATATCGGGCATCAGGAGTCTTCCTAACGCACGGGCCACACTTAGAGCGATCATGGTAAACGGCTATATAGTATAGGCCGTCTTTTACCGTCTAACTGTCTGAACCATCAGGGTCATAACTACGTCAAATTGGCTTAAACTTGGCAATCGTGACGCAAAACGTAGACGCTAGTGTTTCGAATTAATCTAAATAGGTTAACGCACGCAGCACGCACGAAGGCTTTGACCGGCAGTTAACTCCGGATTAACCGCGCGACTTAACTGCTGCGGTCACCGTTATGCCAGTTACTCGCAAGCCTCAGGCTCAGTTTCTTCACTGTCTTTTGGCACATTCAACCAATCGATTTACTTGTAGTATACATTTAACAATTAAGATGTATAAGCAATAATAGACACAAGTTGATACAGTTACAATGTAAATAATTTTGTGATAATATAATGTGGGACAAGCTATAGTAAACCTGTAGTAATATGCGTTAAAATAAAGGAAGAAGTCGCTGATATTTGAAAGAATCTCGAAAGGACGTTAGAAAGTCATATTTACATAACAGAATTTAAACACAGAATCAAGATGTGTTAAGTATAACGAAAGTAGAGGCAGCAAGAAGCCGTAATCAAACATTAGTAAAATAATGTGATCACTGCCTGCTCTTATGGAAAAAGGGACCTATGTACCTAATTATGAAAATGTTTTACAGTGGAACTACTAAAAATCAAGAGAGACCCAAAAAATTTTAAGCTATAGAGTTTTCGACTTGTAAAGGATTTCGACATAGGCGGATTTTCATTCGACTTAGAGGTTAAGATGCATCATTAAGTAATTTTGAGTTAGAGAGGTGAAATAAAAAGAAAATCAAATTACAGAAGTAACACATATTTATGTGTATGTATTATAAATCAGCATTATTTTAAAACATCCATAAAAATATACATATATAAATATGTGTGAATAAATAATGTACAATTCGCGGGAAGAGGGAGCAAGAATGTGTTTTGATACATTTTTACTCCCTCTTCTTAATGGAGGATGAGGGAGTGGTGGGTTGTTCGCTAACTGAAGAGGAGGGGATGTAGGAAGGGGGAGAGCTGGAAGGAGGAACTGTGGTTCTGTTTCTCTGTGTGTAGCTTCTTGTGTGCTTGTGTGATTGCATGTGTTTGATCGGCAGACAGTTTGTGTGTGTGTGTGTATGTGTGTGGTGTGTGTGAGAGAGATTATGTGTATATACTATATGTAAGTGTATTAGTAAGTACGTATACAAGTGTAAGTTTGTTTCGTTCCCGTTCCCACCAACCCACATTTAACCAGGTTGATGTAGGATTGCTCAAGTCCCCCCTTCTTAGAGAAGTCTATAATACCCAGCAAGAAGCGAACTGTGGCAGAGATCGATGATGATAAATAAATCAGATAGGAATAGTTAATCTATGTATTTTCTTTAAATGTTATTAACGTAATCCTTTTATTTTCCAGTGATATGGAACGTCCGCCGGCCACCAGTCGTGTATGTCGAAAACTTGTCTTCGGGTTATGTTCTGATGACGATGAAATAGATGATGCACAGGACGATGCGAACGCCAGGATCAAGGCAGAGATGGAAATAGAGAAACAAAAATTCATATTAAAATATAATTTTAACACGGACACGGAAGAATATCTTCCTGGAGACTACACATATACGCAGACAGATGAAAACACACATATAGGCAAGAAAATAAGTAATAATAATACTATTGTGGTAAAAGAAAAAATTGATGTTATAGATAATGACAGAACACCAATATCAAAACCAAAAAATGAAGCTGCTAATGCAGCAAAGAAAAGAAAATCAGACGATGACGATAGTGATGAAGAAATTCTAGTGAGCAGCAATGAAAAAGTGGTCAAAAGACTGTTTAATTGAAATATATTCGAAAAGATATGACCGATCTCACAAAGCTTGTCTTAGCGTAGGATACTTTTAGGTGGTGGTATGCTGTCACATTCTTTTCATTAAAGACAAAAAGTACGTCTTAGGAATTTCCTAAGCTAAGATAAGGTTGGTGAAATTGGCCATTAATGTACCATTTAAATTATAAGACTAACTTTAATGTCAAAACTTAACCCAAAATGGTGTAATGAGCTTCCAAAAATATTAATTATGTAGGATTCGAAGAGAAAGTATGAAGGTGTGTAAAATAATACAGTGTAAAATAATACTCACCTGCTGACCTTTAAGGTGTTTTTTAAGACTACGCTTTAATACAATAATAGCATATAGCATACAGTTCGTAGCACAGCAATATCGCGCACCATACATTTATTATGGACACGTTCACTCTTAGCTGTACTATACGAGTATATTATTGGTTTACGATACGCAAAAAATTATTTGCTATACTATACATATAGCACAATAGTATAGCGTAGTCTGAAATGAGCTTTAGGTATCACTTGCATTGTTCATAATAAGTTATTAAGCTATTGGAAGATCTCTTATTATTTAGATATGTGATAAGAATTTGTATGTGATTTAAAGTAATGTATTTATTTATTTTAGTTAATAGCATAAAAATATTCAATAGATGTTTATGACAGCACAAATTTTATAACTACCTGTTTTTCATGGCTTTGTCTGTCCATTAAAATACTTCCTAAATAAATGAAATAAAAGTTTTTGGATCAAGTGCGAAAAGTATGTCATTATGCACAAGGCATGGATTATCCCGAGGTGTCTTGAATCGAGCAGTGGGCGAGAGGTAGAACTCGGAACGAGTGCAAATGACAGTTCCGCAAATGTATCGCACTACGATTTTAGGGTTCCGTATCTCAAAGGAAAAATATGATTACACGGTTGTCCGTCTGTCTGTCAAGACCCATTTTCTCAGGAACGTGTAGATATATCAAACGCGATCAAAAGATACGACTGTTTATGCCGCATATTTCCACAAATTTTGAGATTTCACAAGGAAACCATAACCTATTGGGTATATAGTTCTCGTTGACTTTGAAATTTGGCAAGAAGCAAGGTCTACTAACAGATAAGAAAAATAATAAGTATTAAGAAAAATAATGTAGAATTCTAAGAACCGTAAATATTAGAAACTTGTTTACTTAGATAAGTATTTACGGAACCCTCTGTTTTTAATATAGTTGCGAAAAAACAAAATTTATACAGTACAAATTTAATAAAAGAGAAAATAGCGAGTTTTTCTTTTAATTTTATTGGCAGACTTTTTAGAAAAAGCAAAGATTGTGACCTTTCAGCAAATAGCAAATTCAATAGACACCATTTCGCGCACAAATTAATATTTAAGTACCTGTAATTTCATTACATTTAAACAAAATGCTAAAATAGTGTTATTTAATACATATAGTGAGTGTCCCAGAAATGGGTAAAGCTGACGCCCAGAGATAATACAACAATTTTTCTTTGTTTTCGAGTTATGGTAATGTTATAATATTTTTAACAGTTTCTGATCTTTAACATATTTTTAACATCTAAGAAAAATCGTGGAATATACATAGGAGCTATTTAAATTTGCCCAAGGCAATTATATATTATATATAATATTCTATCTCTGGGCTTCAACATTACACTATGTTTTGGGACAGGCTATAATTTCACCGATTAGTATCTAAATCAGAATACTTTGGTTTAACAGAGTACAAAACTGATCAATACAGTCAACTTTCATCTAGGCCCGAAGTGTTCAGTCAAGGCGTCAACACGATAATGGAAATTTCCCTTGAATTAATTTATTAATTTAATCGCTAAATATTTAAATTTGCGGTTGACAGTATGACTTAGGTTATACTGTCAACCGCAAGTTTAAACCAGTAATATATTATATGTGGTATAGAAATAACGTAAATAATTCAGATAAATGACTAACTTTCTGCAAGATATATTATTATAGCTACAAAAATGCTACGTTTTGAGCTAAGTGTTTAGAAATATATTTCTCATTTCTCATATTTTAAAGTAGGTCAGAGCTTACCTAAGTATAGGGGTGAGAAATTATACATCGTGCCTAAAACTAATTCAATAATAGAAGATTGTTTGCCAAGGTAGCAGAGAACTATTTTTATGGCGAGAGTGTTGTTTTGAATCCAAAGCGGAGCGAAGGATTCTTGAGTAGAATCCTGAACGTTCAATCAAAGTAAGTCACCATATATTGTTGCTCTTGTTTGTTTAAAGAAAAACAATGACATAAAATGACTACTCAATATAATGACATTACTGACCAAAGGTCTATCTTCAATAATTTACGCTCGGCGATGATGAATCAGTCTGGATCCTTATTCATGGGATTTTCCACTTTATAATATTATTAATACAGATTAGATAACAGTCACTACGTAAATAATAGTGTGTACGGCTGTATAGTGCGAAAATACCACTTAAATGGTAAATGGTAGTTCATTCAACGGTTTTTCTCCAAGTCATTTCATAGTTTCGGATTATTTTATCTATGGTTTCGGTTACCCATCAGAATGCACCACGGCTTAGCTTTTGCAAACGTATCATGGAGAGTCAGAGTATACACCACTGCGCACGTACGCCGGACGAATACATAATTCTCTTTTGGACAGGAGGCTACAGGAAGACAATATCGTTCCCGTTCGTTGCAGCCAACGAATCCCAACGGTCGCGCAAGGGATCTTCGTATTTTTTTAAATATAAACCAAACTTTCAACTTTTTCGGCTCACAAGCGCATTTATAAAACTTTTTCAGATAAACAGTCTAGTTATTACTTTTTTGTTTATACACGGTGTTTCAAAATAACCAATAAATAATCAATTCTTTGTCGAAAACTCATTATTAAAATGTGTTTTCATGTAAAGTAAATCATAGTATTATCATCATGTCTATGATTTACATGAAAATTTTGGGTTGACACTACGTGTAAACACATTTTAATAATGACTTCTCGATAAAGAATTGATTATTTTTTTATTAGTTATTTTGAAACACCGTGTATAAATGACAACTGAGGCCCAATTCTACTAATAAGTTACAGCAGAATCGAAACTTAACCGTTGCAATCGACCAATCAGAACGCCACATTAACAGTCATCTAACAGTTGAATGGCAATAAAAGCGCTCTGATTGGTCGACCGCAACGGTTCAGTTTCGATTCGGCTGTAACTTATTAGTAGAATTGGGCCTCTGCTACAAATTTATTTAATAGTAACCTATACATATTACATACACATTTAGATTAATAGACAACCGACAAACGAACATTGTTCGGGTTCCGTACCTCGAAAGGAAAAAACGGAACCCTTATAGGATCACTTTGTTGTCTGTCCGACAGACAGACAGTCTGTCAACACCCTTTTTCTCAGGAACGCGTGGAGGTATCAAGCTGAAATTTATATCAAATACTCAGGTCTACTGTCCCTTAGAGCTGTGAAAAAATGAAACTTCTAAGCCAACACAATCAAAAGATACAGCCGTTTATGCCGCAAATTTCGCAAGGGAATCAAAACCTACAGGGTACTTCCCGTGAACTCAGAATCTTGAAATTTGGTACGAACTAACGTCTTATAGCATAGATAATGGTAAAATTGCGAAAACCGTAAATTTTTACTTTTATGCCTACAGGTTTGTACGGAACCCTCAGTACACGAGTCCGACTCGCACTTGTCCGGTTTTTTTATACCATACCTATTTGTTATCTCGAGGTAAAAAAAATCTCTTAGTCTAGCGTGAGATTTCATATGAAGATCTATTAAGCATCACAGAATTCTGGGATTATTTCATTTCTATAGATATACTTACGTTTAAAATTATTACAAACATCTTTTGATAAAAGCCTTTGCCTCCTTTCTTCCAGTTGATTCTTAATTACAAGTTGCTCGCCAGTATATCATAGTAATGAGACCACGCACTGCTGAATTTCTCCTAAAACGACCAATCTCGCTAACAATGCCACAATGCACTCGTTAAAACATCAAATTTCGCTATTGTCTGCGTCGCACAATGGGAATGTGTCATTATGATGACACTGGGCAATTTTCATATCAGTTCACAATTTGGATACACTAGATAATTAGTTTTGTGCAGCCGAGTGCACCTCGCTTATTGGTATGGGATATAGTTATTAAAAATAATAATTATTGTTGAGGCTTTTGTATTCAAAAAAAAAGACAAAAATGATGATTTCGAAAACAAAATAGAAAGCAAATAAATAGGAGTTTAGAAGTAAAAAAATATTTTACAAAAAATAAAAACCGACTTGAAAAACACTGAAAAGTTAAAAATAATATAAGAATAGGTACAGACATCATCACACTTCTATATTGAAGTCGGTGCCAAACGATGATCTCCTAGAAAGTCTTAAAATTTGTCACCGACTTCAATATAGAAGTGTGATGTTGTCTGTACTTATTCTAATATTATTTTTAACTTTTCAGTGTTTTTGAAGTCGGTTTTCATTTTTTGTAAAATATTTTTTTTTTACTTTTTAGTGAATTAAATCTTTTTAGTGAAAGAAACCCTAATATAATACCAGCGCATCACCTTCGGTGAGCTGGTATTGAGTGAGCTGGTAAATTAGGACTTCCCTCGATTTTCATGGGATCCAATCATCAGATCCTAACTTTGGTTAACTTGGGACCACCCCAGGAGTATATTCTAATGAATACAAAAAGAATTTTGAAAATCGGTTCACAATTGGCCGAGTAATCGCATAACATACACACAAAACACGTTGGACACACCTAAAAATTTAAGGGTTTTCCTTGATTTGTATGGGATCCCATCATGAGATCCTAACTTTAGTGACTATGGGACCACCCTTGGAGTAGACTCTATCGAATACAAAAAGAAATTTGAAAATCGGTCTACTCTTGGCGGCGTAATCGCGTAACATACACACAAAAAAAAACATACGCATCGAATTGAGAACCTTCTCCTTTTTTTTAAGTCGGTTAAAAAGATCAACTTTGCAGAAATTAATACTATCTTGATTTTTTCCAGCGTAAGTAGGTACTTTTTATACAGAACTATTTCTTACCCGACTGCACAACGCAAAGGGGTTATAATGTGTTTATCAGCTTTATAATACCCCACCAAACGCGTGGGCCGATTTTAATGACTCAATTCTTCTCGATCTTGCGAGTGTCACCAATATCATAATAGTACCTAATAAAAAAATCAATAGGACTAAATGCCATATTGTGAAAAATAAATAAAAAATTAAATCGACTCAATGTTATGTTAGATGCATAGACATAGATTTCGTCGACAGCCTTTAGCGCGATATGTTCACTTGTTTCGTTGTGATTTCAAGAACTCCCCCTCCACCCCCGCGCGTCTGAATACAAACGTGCGTGTGCAGCGCTACTCAGGCCCGTGTTTACATTAATACAAACGCGCGTTTCCATCGATACAAACGCACGTATGAATCGATACAAATACTTGTTGATCGCGGGTATCGCGATGCAATAGCGCGACTGTCAAACGCGCGTTTGTATCGCTGCAAAAAGTCGCAATGTGAAAGGGCCCTTAGAATCGTGAAATTTGGCACGAAACAAATTCTTATAGCACTTATAGCACATTGTTTGGGAAAATCTGAAATATGTATATAGTTAGGAAGTTATATACTGACTTAGATAAGTTTGTACGGAACCCTCGGGGCTCTAATCTAACTTGCACTTAGCCAGTTTTTTTTTTATTGGACTTGCTTAAAGCTGACATAACGACGACATAATACGAGTATAACGACGACGAATATGTAATCTTTTTTTGTTCACATGGTCACCCTATTGTGTGAATGGGCTAAGCGTTAGCTAGCCGGTTGATTAAATATTGTATTTAACGCTACGGCTGAATATTTTTCAGGAGGCTAGTTAAATGGCGCTAGTTAATTAGAGGGCTAGAATGCCATTTGGAGGGCTAATTAAGCTAGTTTGGCTGCGACATATAGATCATAAGCAACCACACTTCGTCAGTTAATTATTTTTAAGAATACTTTTACTTTTTGTGCAATACTACCTGTCGCTGGTTGTCCATAATACTACAAAAAACTTGAGCTTGAAAATTAAACTGTAATCATCACAACTGTTCGTTGGTGAAATTTTGACGTTATCGCATCATTATTATATCCGTATTTACATTATTACATAATAATAAGTGCAGTATTTATTTTTATCTAATTTTATTTACATATTTTTGCGCTGCTTACCTATTAATAAAATATGTGAACATTATGGTGATCTTTATGTATTAGGTTTAACAAATGTATTATTTTAATTTCTCGTTAATTCTGTTGGGTACATCTACTAATATTTCTTCTCTGCATCACCTGAAGGTTGATTGGGGAAAATGGCTGAAGTATTGAGTCCGCCGTTGACACTTTGTAAATAAAGAGTTAATAAATAAATAAATTTTAATAAAGCAACAAGCGACCCGCACTGGGCCAGCATGTTAGGCCGAAGCGACCCAAACACGTTATTATTTATAGGGGAGGTCTATGCCCAGCAATAGGTATATTACGGCGGGGATGATATTTTCACGAAAAAATAACATTAAATGTATAATAGGTCATCTTGGTATGGCTTTAAATGAAGTGTCAAACACATAATTGAGAACCCTTTAGTAAATTGACAAGGCAAAAGTGTGGTGAAAATGTATCGATAACTTTTAATCCACTTGTATTGTTTTACAACTTAGCATAAATTAAAAACAATATAAGATGTACTCAAACCGCACACATTACGTTATTTTCGGGCTCCACCTACTTCGTAACTCGTTTATAAACGCAATAATGTAGCCAACAGCTCAACCGTTGACAAATTTTGTAGCAACCTCCGCGAATAGAGTCACTGTTGTTTCAGGCATTATTTTAACGCATTCCATGACGCGTATTATAACGCAGGTATTAACATTAACACATGTAGAGCCCTAGTATCTATGGTGATAACATTTTAATGCACTTCTTTTGCGTTGCCTGTTGCCGACCAACGTCGTCAGTATTAACATAGTGACAACATCGTCCTCTGACCTTACTCTCACGCAAAAACACAGCATAAGCGCACATAAACTTGAATACTTACCGTCTTCTGTTAGTTAGAGTTACTTTCTTTTTGGGCTGTTCATTGAAGCGATAAATAAGCCTCTAAAATTTACCTGTCATTATCATTAATATATCAAAAAATAAAGATATTACTAAATACCGACTGTATCGACCCGACAGTCAAACTATTTTAACATCGCAAAGACAAAAACCGGAGGGAGACTCTGTACCAGGTTCGTGTGCTTGGGTACCTCTGCTTGGGTGCCAACGTCTTACCTAGGTATTTCTCCCGCATAGCAAGCAGCAGTGCTTGCATTGCCGTGTTCCGGTTTGAAGAGTAAGATATGGCAGTGAAATTACTGGGTACCGTGACTTTACATCTTATGTCATAAGCTGGCAACGTATATACAAGGGATGGCGAACCAATATTTAAGACACGCCACCAATTACAAAATTCACGAAGAGTTATGAGTTGGTACTATTTAGTATTATTGCTTTTTCCAATAATCTAGAAGTTAAAATTATATGACGGCACGTTTATATCGTCATTAAATATTTCTTTAGAAAAAACGGCACGTAAAGGTTCGCCACCCCTGATATAGTGGCTCTTGTGGAAGTTGTAGATTTGCTGCGAATGTCAATAACAAGAAAGAACAACATGTACTATAGGTTACCACTTATCAAGTGGGCAATATGCTTAATTATTTGCCAACTTAGTCTATATAAATAAAAATCAATGTATTACTATGTTTGTTTGTCCTCTATGCATTTCGAAACCATTCATCAGATTGTAATGAAACTTTGGTGTTATGGGGACACCCGTGAGGGTTCCTAGCAAAAAAAACGTGGCATTGCAACGCATGCCGGGTACAGCTAGTTGTATATAAAAAAAGAAAGAAATGTGAACCTATACTTTAAGCTACAAGTAAAAATACGAATGAGATATCGATATCAAAATATCGATGAATGTCAGTGACAGTGACATTCCGCTTTCTAACGGCCGAGGTGAGCATCGGTATGTCAGGTTTGAAGGGGTCCTGTAATGGGCTGCATCCCGCAATCACGTTCTGGACTCGTCGGCGCGTAACTGCGACAGGCAAGTCACACGTCTGGATTTTATTGGACTGCTAAAATATTATTATAAAAAATTTGTTTTTTAGTGCTTGATCGAAAAATTTCATCAACACGCTGAATATTGACAGAATGCTTAGAAAATCAACAACCTCATTAGCTCTGTTTAAGAAGTCTGTATTTATATATCACATATTTAATTAATTGATTTGGTTAGTTTAAATAACCGCTTCTTTATCGTTTTGCAAAAACTTAGCCCGTACCTGCTTTCAATTCGTGTGCACGAGGCCTCTTGCGCACGCGCAAGTCAACCTGTTGATTGGCACCTGTCATCTTTAACTCGTCCCGGTCACGTGTGTGGCATAAATAATAGTAACAACAAAACTAAATTTGCTTTCAATTTTGTTTTAAAAAAATCTGTACTACTCTACAAAATGACGATGTGAGGGGTTCTATCAACGATCTCTTGATTTATTAAGAATTTAAGAAATAGGAGCATTGTAACATATTGTAAGAGAAGATCAAAAATTAGATCTTCCGAGTCAAGTTCTTTGTCGATGATGTCTTTTACTTAATCCAGACAGACTGGGGAGATATTTTTTTCATGTACCTACATTTATTTATTTTCTTTATGTACACAGAATTGAATATGTATAAACAACAAAGAAGAAAAGATGTACAAAGGTAAGGCTTATTTCCAAAATGAAATTTCTTCCAGCAGACCCGCGGTAAGAGAAATTGTATTATAATCAAGGTACCTAAGTGTGTATACCAGAAGAATAAATATTGATAATAATAAATAGTATATGAATAATAATGAAAAAGGTAATGAGAAAAAATTTATAAAATACGTAAACCAGTAACACAAATATCTATAAATTTAGTTAACTATTAACGTTAGGACCCGGACTCACTTACTTAGACCTTAATCCCGAAATTCACAGGGACGAAGTTGGTTCGCCTCCGTGGTCTAGTATTTGAGACCACCTGGTGCAGATCCAGAGATCCTGACTTAGATTGCCTGTATAACGGAAAGTGTCAGCCATGGCATCCTAATTCCGGAAGTCATCGGCCCACGATCACACAGACTCAAGAAAAAAAAAGTGCAGGATCACATAGAGTACGATAAAAAATATGACCTACAGACTTTTTTGTTAGGTATGGTGTAACAAAAACGTTTCACACCATGTTCGTTTCAATAATGCCTATACTGTTCTTACCTTTTTTGTGTTCTATTGCCAGTCAGTGAAAGTGACAAACACAAAAAACTTTCTTTGCTTTTTCGCTCGGTAGTTAACACGTAGCATTCCGCCCGCGGCTTCGAAAAATTACGGAATTCTGTACAAACTTTCACCCCTTTTGAGAGGGAGTTTCCAAAAATACATCATAACTAACATTCGTAGCTACAAAGCGCCGTGGCATGTGCACAATCTTTTACGATTGCTTAATAACGATCGGTTAAAATTAGATCTATCTGTGGATTTAAGTATAAGTAACATCTCCAGTAAGGAGATAGAATTTTGACGTATTTTGTATGAAGGTAATGTACAATACCTATCGCTAGTAACCAAACACACGGATAGATAGAATATTGAAACCGGACGTAAGTAAAGCAACGTTTACTGTGTCTCGGAACCTGATGGGTGACTAAAAATGTATTTTCAAATAGAAGGTGCATCCAGTGACCAGTGAGTCATTCGCATATTCTCTCAGCGGTATGTCGGCTTTTTAAACCATCAGGCTATGTGGATTAAAAAATAAAGAATGCACCTTAGCACTGAATTGTGTTTTAGAAAGGTTACTAAGGTCTTCTCTATTCAGTATATAAGTCGGGACTGTGAATACTGTGATATGATTATTTAATTTATTTATCATTGCAGTAACTTCACTGAATTTTCCTTGATGTATTTTATTGTTATCATTAAACGGAAATACCAACACACATAATGTTACTCATCACTTCCACTCCGAATTGGGTCAAGCGTGAGTTCGTTGACAGTGTTGACACAGCGGAAGAATCTTTACTAAATGTTTTGTTCACTTACTTATATTTTGCATTGATCAGGGTTAAACTATTAAAAACAAAATATATAATAAAAAAATTCGGCCCCTGATGGAGAGTAGTTACATGTGGTTCCTGTAAGATTTGCGAATCTACCGCTTCCACAAAGACGTTCCACAAAGACGTTGACATAAGATGTCAAGTCTCGCAGTACCCGGTATTTTCACTGCCTGTCTTACCCTTCAAATCACAACACAGCGAAGCAAGCACCTAGTTTATAATCTATACTAATATTATAAAGCTGAAGAGTTTGTTTGTTTGTTTGAACGCGCTAATCTCAGGAACTAGTGGTTTAAATTGAAAAATTCTTTTTGTGTTGGATAGTTCATTTATCGAGGAAGGCTTTAGGCTATATAACATCACGATATTGTTATTTTCGGACATCCACGCGAACGAAGTCGCGGGCACAGCTAGTGATTTATAAATGTGGTAAACCAAATAAAATTTGCTGCTGGTGGCCGAAATAGGTAAAATTTGTACTGAGTCTCCATTCGGTGGATTGCCAGAGGGAGGTCTGATATTATGTTTGATAGCCAATTGATAGTGTATCTATATTTGTTTTCCTATCAAATATTTCATATGCTAGCTACCAACATTTCACATAAGATTGTCTCAATTACAACAATTTTCTCCAAAAAATAGACCTGACTTCGAAAACACCAAAAAGTCATAAATAATATAGGTACACACAACATAACAGTTTAATATTGCAGTTGGTTTTGAAAATCGGCCCACAAATTACTTCGCATCGGTGAACATACGTATAAAATTGATACAGTCGAACATAGAACCTCCTTTTTTGAAGTCGGCTTAAAAGTAGTGAATAACAGTATTGCTATCATTCACAAACTCAAGACAAGATAACCATTTCCATCTTTGTCCTTATCGTCATTCATAATCAAGTGAAGCTCCCATGTCACGATTCATAACAAAAAAGTCCTTAGGGCTAAAATTTTGTGATAGCAGAACTTGCCGTGACTATCCATTGCACTCGAAAATACCACTGTGTCAGCTGGTTGCCTAAAGTTCAGATCCGTTCAGAATTACGCGGTGTATGTCATGTCGGTCTTGTGAACATGGCCTTTAATTTTTATTGGCATATTTATGTCACACATAATGCCTATGACAGCTGTCGCCATTTAATCCAATAAAGACCCCCTTCGATACTTAAGCATCGCAACTGTGGATCAAGCAATAAGATATCTGTTTAGAACTTTAACTGTACTTGGTCCTCGCCTACAGTTTACAAAATCCATTGAAACAGATCATGCACGAGGTATCTTACCCCAGTTAGTTTATTTTTAGAGCAGTTTTTTCGAGGCGTACTAACGGAAACGTGTAAATCTGCGGTTGCCAGGTGGCCGAGGGCTGCGGTTAGGGCCGAAATGTGTTTTCAATCAATCATTCAGAGCACCGGCGTACAGTTCCGATTTGTAGGGATGCATTCACGCGAACACTTTCTACTGTACTGGGATATCATTGTGCTTCAAGCATTTCATTCGGGAGAGAAAATGATACTAGTTACCTTGAATACTACTTGCAGATTCTTAAATTCTTTCAACAAACTACGTTGGTCTATTTCTAGTTTGTTACACCCTACTTGCAGTACTGAAGTAGGGTTATTGTTAATTTTTATAGAAATCAACACAGCATGTTTAATACTTTGTTATTCATCATCACAGCTCATATACGTCCCCACCGAGAGGTTCGAGCCTACCCTATGTTAGGGTGATTAGGCTATGATTAGTCAACCACACTGGCCCAGTGCGGATTGGTCGACTTCACATACACCATTAAATTTCTTTGCAGATGTATGCAGGTTGCCTCACGATGTTTTCCTTCACCGTAGGAGCGTCAGACAAATGTACATATGAAATTCGAAACGAAAAACACATTAACAAAGTACGAGCTCCACCGACGCTCATACTTTGTTATTGTTCATTTTAATACTGTAATTATTTTCAGAGCCTACACTTTATCGTATGTGAGAGAAAATAAATAATAATTATTATTATTGTTGTTAATTAAGTTTATTTTATAGTTCACTTGAAGCAACTGCATTTATGTTTTTTGTTTCTTTAAAGTATAACATGTAAGTAGGTAGGTGTTTGACAATCACTTGCATTTTGTCCATTTTTAAAAAGTTATTGACATAGTAATCTGCAGACGACGCTTTTGGAACAGACTATTAGCAAAATTTGAGTGGTCTTGGTGGTGATGTTGCAGCAGATGTAAGTAGCCGGCGAAGAAGTGTAGGAAAAGTCAGAGAATCCATATAAATAATTATATTTCGGTAAAGTCCTATTTTACAACCATCGTTTTATTGTTCAGTCGTTGCTATGATACAAACAAAATCATATCCAACAATTATCATAGAGTAATAACAGCACCTCTATAAGGGCCAAGATGATGTAGAATACAGGTGACTACACATGATATCGACTGTGACTACTTATTATGCACTCAGCTAAAATGGTCATATCATGTATTTTCTTGTAGCTATCGACTTCACTGAAATCATTGAATTCTCACACAATATAATAATTTTCAAATTAGTATTTGACAAAGTGACATATTGGACACTCAGATGCAGAAATTCTCTCAATGTCCTGCAAATAAGAAACATATTTGCGTCAATCCCACAAGGACCATACTTCAATCCCACAGCTTAATTCTTCACCAGTGTCACAAGCGACTTGTGTTGCGGGAATTAGAGGAAAAATACAATTCCTCTGTGGCCTTATTAACATTTTTATCAGGTAAGGAAAAGGCTTTTGAACAAAATAAAATATCGCGAGTTTGTGAGTAGAAATAACGACAGATGAAAACGTCTCGTAGCACTGAAACGTAGTGATTGTAATGCTACGGATCCAAATGCGTAACCATAGCTGTGTTCCATTTAACCATCACCACTTTGCTGGTGCTGACATCTGATGTTAGCCTCGCCATGCGTTTCTTTTAAGAAATGTTAACATTTTTAGCCGCGCTAATTGTTACAAATTTTAATGAAACTGTATGAACTGATTTTTCGTGCTGAATTTTGACGTCTTACCTACTTAGTCCAGTAACTTAATATTTTAAATAATATAATTCAAAATCGGCTAAAACTATAAATATCATTCAATTTAATAATGAAATATACTAAAAAATCTTTTTGATTCATGAGAAAAGGTATCCAAATGTCAAATTTGAAAGCTGTCAAAAAATGGTATCGGAGGACCCATCTATTAGCATGGGTATTTGATGTTAACTTTTCGTGGCAAAAATGTTTATGTGGAACATACGAAACCAGCACGAAATGTTAACACCAAAGCCAAATGAAACGCGTTGATGCTAAAATTGTTGAAAATGTTGCAAATCCGTGCTTAACTGGAACGGGCCTAATACAGCCTAACTCATAGCGATGCGATCCCTTTCGTTCTAATGTCACAGGCGGTTACGAAATCAAAAAAAACGTCATAAACGAACGCACTGCAAGTTTTGCGCATCTCATAAATAAAGCAGAAAAATCTTCTCTGTTTTTCAAAATATTCTCCTTTGCATAATATTTTTTTTTTCATTCGTTTAAACAACGACGACTTCTCCACTTTTCCAAACACAAGGACCGCTTAACAGCAAGCATTTTTTGTACGCGTTCATTGAATGCTATCAAGGCCTTTTCCGAGTTCGTAAAAGTCGTAAGTGTTACCAAATCTTTGATAAATCACATACATTTTGTTGTTTTCCATCTTGGTTATTTTTGTTGTTACTTTGTCTAGTCCCACAGGACTATGTACAGGATCAGTCACGAGGGCCACTCGCTTTCGAACAATTCACAAGACAAAAACAATAAATCTACGTTTCGTGTCTTGTGAAACTGTCGTTGACAGCATTAAAAATCCCGTGGTCGTACTTCAGTATCATCTTTGAGTATGAGTACCATTCAACACCAGCCTGTTTTTGTTCTAGCGCCAGTTCGTGGGGAATCCAACAACAACAGACCTTCCTAGCTTTTGATTGCTCATGTAAACATTTTGAATTCAGCTCATACCAATCCTCAAACATCCCCGAATCGCGTCATAGGCAGTGCAACAGTTTTTTTTAATCAGTCGTTTAATAGTAGGTACATTTTCTTCGGTGGTCGCAGTTGAAGACCGAACTTCCCGAATTTCGTCGTTCACACGTCCACGTTCAAATTCTGTAGGTATACCAGCGCCTTACAGTAGTCAGATGAGCTACTTCCCTCCAGAAAGCATTATCATCTCAGCCGCACGACACCAACTACTGGGCATAGGCCTCCCCCATGGATATCCACAACGATCGGACCTGTGCTGCCCGCCCATTATTGTATACTTGCTGAAAAAAAAACACTTTTAAAATCGTAAAAATTTTCTTGTTAATTCCATTTTCACTGCGGACGACGAACTTCTGTGTTACCTATATACATACATACATATAAAAGAAGAAACTTACTAACTGACATATCAACGCACAGCCCAAACCACTGGGTATAGAGATTCAATAATAATTGTTATTTAAGAGTTATGGACGATATAATCCAACAGTGTAAGGTGGCTCGATTTAGGTGTCCGAGAGTGTATATAAAAATACACATCTATATATAAAAGAATGTCGTGTTAGTAACACTATTTATAACTCAAGAACGGCTGAACCGATTTGGCTGAAAATTGGTGAGGAGGTTAGAACCAAGAGATGGACATAGGATAGCTTTTATTGCAGAAATCACCCCTTAAGGGGGAGAAAAGGGGGGTGGAAGTTTGTATGGGGAATCAACCGCTGAACCGATTTAGATGAAATTTGGTATGGAGATAGTTTGAGTTGTGGGGAAGGATAACAAATAGTTTTATTTCAACTTAAGCGTAAACATTTGTTTTTATTTTTCTTAGTTGACACGAGCAACTGTGTCAACCTAGATCTGGTGCCACATATTTTGTGGGTGACTTCAAAATATTATCAAACATTATTAACAAAAAATTTACCACAAAACCATACGACGAAAACTGAATGTTAATATTTCTTTCCGTTTGGTATAAAAACAACAGCGACGATCACAATGTATGGGAGTACATACGTCACGCATCTTCGCTATGTTATGACTATGACATTTTTGTTTGCTTTAGGAATTCGCATTGCGACATTGACTAGAGGCCAGCTTTTTGCCGACTTAACCCTATCTAGTTTGTAAGTGTGACCTTTAAGTTAATTTCTAATGTAGAGATACTGAAAGTGTTTTTTAATGGTGGTCATTTGTACAAGCTTTTATTTACTTTCACCTATCAAGTCTGTAATGAAATCTCGCAAGTTAAATTTGACCCACTTTCCTGTTTCCGGTTGAGCTGAAATTTTGCTCATATGTATATCGCGTGACAATGCAATATAATGATGATATGTAGCTGATCTAATGCTGGAGCTGGAAGGTGACCATAGGAACTCCGCAATAAAACGACACAGCCCCATCGAGTTTGGGGTCGTTTGATTCGTATTGACAAGTACTAAAACATGTAATTAAAAAAGTTTTTCTGTATAATTTCTCATGTTTAATAAATTAGCTATAAAAAGTCATTATTGTTGTATTTTTGGACCCTTTCTGACCCGTGGAACACCAAAGTGGTTCACCTAGGTGTTCCACGGTTAACTTTCTGTACCCCTGGTTCACCTTAATTCACCTAGGTGTTCTGCAATTCAAAATAATGTACCGGTAGTTCACCTATCTGATGAAATACAAATCATCCTAAATATTTCAAAAACTAAATGTTAAAATTGATAAAATTAAAGATTTTCAGGACAAGACAAGAAAGAAAACTGTTTTGGTAATGTAACAATATAAGAAGAGATAGAAAACAGACTTTACTCTAGAGGTGAATACTCTACTTTTAATTAATAGATATTGTGTCAAATACTTGGTTCGCATAAAAATAAAAAAGTTTGTTTTACTCGAAGAAAGTTTAAATTTGTAAAAACTTTCGAAATACCAATTTGTGTAAGCATTCGCAAAAATTCGAAAGAGAGAGAAAACCTGACATGTCATGAAATGAAAGTAACGTATTCAATCGGCATTATTGGCTGCGTAGAAATAATCCAATAGATTTTAATATTTAGAGGTGCAGAAAGTTAGCTGTAGAACAAGATTAACCAAGGGTACCTACAGAAAACTTACACCTAGGTGAACCAGGGGTAAAAAAAGTTAACGGTAGAACACCTAGGTGAACCAGCAGGGGTACAGAAAGTTAACCGTGGAACACCTAGGTGAACCACATTGGTGTTCCTCGGGTCAGAAAGGTTTTTGGACCACAAAAATTACACTACTTTGAGACTACAAACACTTTGGCTACAATTGACGACACGGTTAGCGCAGAGGTCGAGTGATCGCCTACTGCGCAACGGGTCGCGGATTCGATTCCCGTACGGGACAAATATTTTGTATGGCCGACAGAAATTTGTTCCGGTCTGGGCGTATGTGCATGTGATATTCTATGTTTGTAACTGCGCCCACGACACAGGAGAAAATCCTAGAGTAGGGCGACGTTTTTTTAAAAACATATATATACAAACACGTAAGCTCAGATCGTGCGCCCAGACGACCGCACTTGTCGCCACTCTGCACCACTCTTTCGTCTGGTGAGAGCTCTTTACGTGCATGTACAGCACGACAATCCCTGCTACACGCAGTGATTTCACGAACTTTCTGGCATTGCGTGTGCTGTTTTTACAGCGCACGTTAATATTCGAACGCTCAGTAAATTATTTTTGGATTAATTGATACCCAACCGTGGCAAGGTAACGAAGCTGATATCGCCTAACAACGCCGACAGGCATCCCAGCCTGCCCAAACTTAGAGCAAATCCCATTGCGCTTGGTCTTAGCCCAAGGGTGACGGGAGCAACGGTAGTCCATCGGAATTGCCGTTTAACGGTTTCCCCTCCTCCCTCCTCCCCCCATCGTCGCCACACCGGGGTTACACAAGTGACACGAACGAAACCCTCGCATACCTTCCATCCTCGGGTCCCCTCGGGGTAAAGTTATTTATATGTCTAGAACAAGTTATAAATAGCTGCAACAATTTTATATAAGCAAATGTCCTAGATTTATTATTTTGCAGTGTTTTATTCTGTTGCGTAGTATATTTTATTATGTGTACGTTGTTGTCTTATTAACCGACCACAATAAAAAATATTTTACAAAAAATAAAAACCGACTTCAAAAACACTGAAAAGTTAAAAATAATGTAAGAATAGGTACAGACAACATCACACTTCTATATTGAAGTCGGTGCCAAACGATGATATCCTAGAAAGTCTTCAAATTTGAGAGATGTTGTGTTGTCTGTACCTATTCTTATATTATTTTTAACTTTTCGGTGTTTTTGAAGTCGGTTTTTATTTTTGTAAAATATTTTTTATTTTTAACTTTTTAGTGAATGAAATCTTTTTAGTAAAGGAAACCCAATTTTTTAGGTTTCAGGTATTAAATTAGCGTTTCCCTCGATTTTCATGGGATTCCATCATCAGATCCTAACTTTGGTGACCTTGGGATCACTCCAGGAGTATACTCTATCAAATACAAAAAGAATTTTGAAAATCGGTCCACAATTGGCGGAGTAATCGCGTAACATACACACAAAACACGTTGGACACACCTTAAAATTTAAGGATTTTCCTCGATTTTCATGGGATCCCATCATCAGATCCTAACTTTGGTGACCATGGGACCACCCTTGGAGTATACTCTATCGAATACAAGAAGAATTTTGAAAATCGGTCCACATCTGGCGGAGTAATCGCGTAACATACACACAAAACACGTTGGACACACCTTAAAATTTAAGGGTTTTCCTCGATTTTCATGGGATCCCATCATCAGATCCTAACTTTGGTGACCATGGGACCACCCTTGGAGTATACTCTATCGAATACAAAAAGAATTTTGAAAATCGGTTCACAATTGGCGGCGTAATCACTTTCACTGCTCGATTATGCTGATTTTGCCTGGGTGGATCTGTCTGAGGAGCTTCTCGACAAGCTGGAGCGTCTACAAAATATGGCCATTAGATTTGTTTTTAATTTACGAAAATTTGACCATGTTTCTTACTATGGCTCTCAACTCAAATGGCTCCGAATTCGACAACGTAGAGACTTACATGTCTTATCCCTTCTTTACAATATTCTGTTCCATCCAACATCTCCACCTTATCTTAAGTCTCATTTCTCTTTTCGGTCCGCTTCGTCGAGTCGTAATTTGCGATCCAATTACATTTTATCCCTTGATATTCCGCCTCGCTCGACTCATTTTCTGACGTACTCGTTTCCTTCTCAAGCCGTCCGGCTATGGAACTCTCTCCCTGAGAGTATTAGCAGAGCGCGTACGCTAGATTCTTTCAAATCCCTAGTTCGTAGTCACTTCCTATCCTATCCACAAATCCTTAACTACTATACTGTGTTTTATATCCCTTTCCTATCACACATCACGCAATTTTTATTCCTATTTCTACCCCCTTCCCCTTGATTGTCCTTTTTCCTATTTCCCTATCTTAAGGTTGCCTGGAAGAGATTGCTTTTTAGCAATAAGGCCGCCTATTTGTACATTTTTTTACATTTGTATCCCATTGTCATGAATATTTGTACAATAAAGGGTATATTATTATTATTATTATTAATCGCGTAACATACAAACAAAAAAAACATACGCATCGAATTGAGAACCTCCTCCTTTTTTGAAGTCGGTTAAAAACGAAGAGGTTCTCAATTCGATGCGTATGTTTTTTTTTGTCTATGTTACGCGATTACTACTCCAATTATGAACCGATTTTCAAAATTATTTTTGTATTCGATAGAGTATACACCTGTGGAGGTCCCATTGTTACCAAAATCTATATCTGATTATCGAATCCAATGAACATCGAGAGAAACCATTAAATTTTATAGGTAATTAGTTCCGTGTTTCATGTTTTTTTCCGAATCTATTCACGTATTTGCGTCTGATAGTCATGAACCGAGCCAATGATGGAAGGACCCTAAACTTTTAGGAGTTACAGGTTAGTTTTTTAAATACAATAGGCACGCATTATCAAGTGATAATACTTACGATTACAATCATGATGAATGAAAATCGCATAATATCAGGAGGGCCGTTGTATTTATTCGCATTCGCATCGCATTCGAGCTTTATATATTACACAATAAAGACTTTAAAATTAAACAAAGCTTTTTAGAATACAACCCAACAATAGCCAAGTAGATTAATTTTTAGGCAAAAATTAACGAACGTGCCGTAATTTCTCATAGAAACATTAGAAAGGCGAAAGGAGCAAAAAAAGTTTACGTTTTTTTTTTCATGAAAAAACGCTTTTACAGCAACGACGCATCTGTTTACGAACGGAAACGGTTTTGTTTTTGTACACCACAAGCTCACACCAGTTTCCGTTATACCTAAATAGGTCAACTTGTCACCAATATTCTCCAACGGGATGCATTAATAAAACAAATATTAAATCAATAGAATTCAGATAAGTAAAAATATAAATAGTTTAAATCAGGATAGTATTTTTCTTTAATTATTTTCAATTAAATTCTAGCGTAATGTTTTGTATTTTTATTGTATATTTGTATGTTTTCTTGAAAAAATGATTAAATTCTTTATTGTTAATAAAACATATCCGTTATCCGACCTTATTGCCTAGGTGGCAATCTCTGCCAGGCAACCTATAGGTAGAGGAAAGTTGATACATGAAATGAGAGACAATGACAGGATGTGACAATCATATTAATCTTTTGCTTCTGAAATATTTTCTATTAAATAAAGGCATCAGCGGTGTAAGTTGCATGAAAGCAAATGTAAATTCTAATACAGTTGGGCACAGAGCCTCTTGGTTTGTTTTGGAGTCTGTTTAATTTATACATAGGTCCCACTAAAAGTTTCCGGAATAGGCCACACAAACAATATTTAAAAAATATTACTTCATTTAAAAATGAAACTCTTTAGCCGTAGAATACAATTTGCTTCATCTGGCTGTCAATTGTTTTCAGATTGTGGCGTCAAAAATTGCGTGATTACAATAAAATGGATTTAACTCGGGAAAATCGTTGCATGATTTTTTACGATTTTAAGTGTAATGTGACAGCTCAGCAGAGCCTCGTTCGGCTTTAATCTGCTTTTGGCGAAGAAGCAAAATGCAAAATGACTATTTATAGCTGGTTTTCAGAATTCAGGCGCGGTCGTGTCAATCTCCATTATGAAATTCGGGAAGGTCGGCCGTACACCGCTGTGAACAACAAAAACATTGATGCTGTGCGCCGTATGATCGTAACAGACAGGCATAACGTGACCTACCATGATCCGGACATCTTTGGACATACTCGTAGGCATGAGTCAAATACAGTTAATCCTACACAAACATTTGGGTGTGAGATGAGAAAGCTGTGTTCTCGATGGATCCCACACGATTTGACTGATACTTAAAAAACGTACCGCATCACTTAGTGCCATGCTATCCTTGCCAATTTTGTTTTTTCAATATTATTGTTAAATTTAAAGTGTTTTTACAAATCGTTTTTCTTTTTTGCACTTCATACTTTTATGTGAATTTATTAAATGTCTTGAAAAAAATCAAAACAAGGAATAACCTCGACTCAGGTCTGAATCCGCGTCTTCAACATATCGTGTTGACGCTTCGACATTCATTTTTCAACTTTTTTAGCATTTTTAAAGAAAATGCAAAGTTACAAATATAAAAAAGTACATTTTCATTACTCATACTCTGAAAGTAGTTTTGAAGTTGCCTGAGGAGCGGGTTGAAAGTAATACTTTTCAGCAATAGGGAGAATCACTTTCAACTGACAGCTGCTGTCAAATTTTAAAAAAGAAACTAGTTTTTTTCACATTTTTATTGAACCCCATGTTCCGACTTTCTAAAGCCACTCATTTACAGCGCGGTGTAAAATTGAAATAACATAATGTTAAGTATTTAAAGAAAATATTTTTTTTGACTTTATTATAATTTATTTTCAACTATTTCTTTAAAATAACATAGTTTTAGGCAAAATATTTACCATTTTTTAAATTATGAAAATGAACAATAATGTCTGGACGGCCACAGAAAAAAAATCAAAATAAGCGGGAAAGCGACAATGCGATCTTCATTTTTTTTAAACGTCGCCCCACACTTGGATTTTCTCCTGTGTCGTGGGTGCAGTTCCAAACATAGAATATCACATGCACATACGCCCAGACCGGAACAAATTTCTGTAGGCCATACAAAATATCTGTCCCGTGCGGGAATCGAACCCGCGACCCGTTGCACAGTAGGCGATCACTCGACCTCTGCGCTAACCGTGTCGTCCATTTGTTTTTTCCAATTGTAGAGTTTTGTTAATACTTCCGTATAGCCGAGATTTGTATTACCTGTGAATTATATTTGTATAACATTGTGTTAATAATTAACACATTGAGTTCATCTGATTCAGGTATGGAGTTTACGCCTGATTTTATAAGAGAAAGCGGGCTGAAGCAGAAGTTGTTGATTTATGTAATAGTACATTGTTACCCCAGGGGTGAAAGTAACTTCCCAGAATGGTCCCCACGGACGCTCCTCCGGTGGAAGTGGCTGCCGCTATCCCTCCCGTGTCGAACGTGGAATTCGATACGGTGAGGGAACGGTTCCGGCGCAAAAAGAAGGCGCCGGGACTGGACGGTGTCCCAAGCAGGGTTCTGGCCCTCGCCCTGGGACACCTTGAGGAGCGGTTCCGGGCGGTGCTAAATTTAAGCATCTCCTCGGGCCGCTTCCCCAGTCGTTGGAAAGCGGGCAGGCTCTGCCTGTTAAGGAAAGAGGGCCGCCCCGCGGATTCCCCGACTGGGTATCGGCCGGTGGTGCTGCTCGACGAGGCCGGGAAGTTCCTGTAGAAAATCCTGGCTTCTCGCATCGTCGAGCATCTAGAGGACCGGGGGCCGGACTTGGCTGACAACCAGTTCGGCTTCCGCACCGGCCGGTCCACGGTGGACGCGGTGGCCCTCCTCAAGGGGTGGACTGAGGAGGCCACAGCTCGTGGGGAGACTGTTGTTGCGGTGTCTCTTGACATCCGCAACGCTTTCAACAGCCTGCCTCACGAGTGCATAAAGGAGGCAGTCCGCTTCCACCGGGTGCCTCCGTACCTCCGCGCCCTCGTGGAGGATTACCTGCAGGGTAGGTCCATCCTCTACGAGGGGCCAGATGGCCGCATCCACACGTGGACAATGGCGGCGGGTGTACCCCAGGGTTCCATACTAGGTCCTCTTTTATGGAACCTTGGGTACAACTGGGTCCTGCGAGGCGACCTTCTGCCACGAACGAAGGTCGTCTGCTTCGCCGACGACACGCTCGTCGCGGCGAGAGCGAAAACGGGGGAGGAGGCGGCCCACCTTGCGTCGGTGGGGTTTTGCAGTCGGTCGGCCTATCGACTACAAACCCCGAGCAGCTCCTCCGTCCATCACAGGACAGGGGGAAGGGACAAAAGCGAGGCCTTGTTCCCGCTGACCCCCTGCCTGTGAGTCGTCCGTTGCCGGACTCGCGCTACGCCAAAAGGCGCGTGGCTCTGCTGCTTTGTGAGCGGCGCAGGGGTTGTTCGCCGCTTTACACCCCGAAAGCTATTTATTACGCGCGGCACTTTCCCTCCCGCAGCCCTCTCCTCTTGGTTGATAGGGGCCTCGACCATGTCCTCGGTGACCTTCATCTCCGCGTCTGCTCTTGGGGGTTCGGGCTAGCGGCTTCGCGTCGGCCTTCTTTCTCTATTTATGGGCGATTTGGGGGCAGAGCAGGTCTTACCCCCAAGGCGATGGTCCGCCAGTTTCCCTGTCGCCGTACACTAAGGGCTTTTGAGTTTTGCCGAACACGTCGAAGCCCTGTGCCCTGCCTCCCCGCACTAGTAGCACAACGTGCTCCGGGCTACCTCCGCCATGCAGTCAACCCTTAGGTTCGAGACACCTGAAGCGCCGCATTTCGCGGAGCTGCGGAGCTAGACGATCCTCACCTTTGCCAGCCACCAGAAGCTAGGAGCGGATCCAGTACGTAATTTGGGGAGGGGGGGGAGGGCATTCGGACAGGGTTCCAACTCGGAGCTCACACTGGCTCACACACTGGCTGTTTAGAAACTCACATGGCCGCAGCATTTTTTTAAATACTTTTTTTTTACATAAAATTCTTCACAGCTAACAGCAGTTCTATTTTTAATGTTCATTCCGGCTCTCAAGTGGGAAGTAATTTGTATGAGTTTTTCCCTCCCTATGGAGGGAAGCAGCATTTTCTACCCAATAATCAGATCAAAACAACACTACTTTCTGAATATGACAAATGGAATAGTACATTGTTACCCCAGGGGTACGTAGTACTATTATCTATTCTGTGCCAGGGGTGAAAGTAACTTGTTTAGTCCCGAGACGGTGATTGGCGCCCGAGCGTAGCGAGGGCACCAATAGTTCGAGGGACTGAATAAGTCTTTAACCCGAGGTAAACACTGTGCTTTTCATTACGGCTCTGCGTCAGTGGGGTGAGGCACTCGCCTCCCCAGCTGCCGGCCACCGGACGATCGACGCGATTCGTCCGGTGTTGGAGGAGTGGGTTGGGCGCCGGCAGGGCAGTCTCACGTTCCGCATGGTGCAAGTACTGACCGGGCATGGCTGCTTCGGTCACTACTTGCACCGGGTCGCGCGTCGGGAAGAAACGCCGCGGTGTCACCACTGCGACGCTCCCGACGACACTGCCGAACACACCCTATTGGAGTGCCCGGCATGGCGACCCCAGCGCAGCGAGCTCTTCGCTGCGCTGGGAGTCGGAGACCTCTCGCTGCCGAGCATGGTCGTGGCCATGCTCCGCGGCGATGCGGAATGGGGGGCTGTCGCCTCCTTCTGCGAGGACGTAATCTCGCAGAAGGAGACCGCGGAGAGGGAGCGGGAGGCAGATCCTCAAGCCGCTCCCATCCGCCGCAGACGGATAGGCAGGCGAAGGCGGGCATTTGCACAAGCGATGCCCGTCTAATGACCCTGCCATGGAGGCCTGCGTGCACGGTTGGCCCCGTGCACGCCGCCGTAAGGCCCTCCGTCTGGGGATTGCCCTGGTGTTCTCGGGCAATCCCCCCTTGGCGATAGCCCGACCAGTGGGTCGGGCTTGCCCGGGCACATAGGTAGTGGAGTCGCAGTGTGGACCTTACCTAGCGCGCCCTTAAGGGCAGGGAGAACACCGGGGGGTTTTAGTGGGTAGGCCTGGCATGCTGCCGGGAGAGCCCCACACACGCTCGCTGTTTAGCCAACGGCGGGTACGGTGCGGTTACGCATTTCCCACCGAGAAAAAAAAAAAAAAAAAGGATGAAAGTAACTTATTTAGTCCCGAACTCCCGAGACGTGGCCTATAGTTCGAGGGACTAAATAAGTCTTTAACCCGAGGTAAACACTGTGCTTTTCATTACGAATACAAGGAAAGTAAAGAAAAAACGTGTAAATTTTATTTTACATAAATCAACAACTTCTGCTTAATTTAAAATAATATAATTAACAGTTAATACAAATATCTGCTATACGGAAATATTATCAAAACTCTATAAATCGAAGAAACAAATGAAGATCGCATTGCCGCTTTCCCGCTTGTTTTTTTTTCTGTGGCCGGCCAGCTATTCAGCCATTATTTTTCATTTTCATAATTTAAAAAATGGTAAATATTTCGCCCAAATCTATGATATTTTAAAGAAATAGTTGAAAATAAATTACAATAATGTCATTTAAAAAATATATTCTTTAAATACTTACTTTACATTATGTTTTTTCAATTTTACACCGCGCTGTAATTGAGTGGCTGTATAGAAAGTCGGAACGTGGTTCAATAAAAATGTGAAAAGAGAAATAGTTTCTTTTTTTAAATTTGACAGCAGCTTTCAGTTGAAAGTGATTCGCCCTAGGGCTGAAAAGTATTACTTTCAACCCGCTCCTCAGGCAACTTCAGATCTACTTTCAGAGTATGAGTAATGAAAAATAAATTTTACACGTTTTTGCTGTAGCTAATTCATTGTTTTATTTTTACTTTCCTTGCATTCGTAATGAAAAGCACAGTGTTTACCTCGGGTTAAAGACTTATTCAGTCCCTCGAACTATTGGTGCCCTCGCTACGCTCGGGCGCCAATCACCGTCTCGGGACTAAATAAGTTACTTTCACCCCTGGCACAGAATAGATAATAGTACTACGTACCCTGGGGTAACAATGTACTATTCCATTTGTCATATTCAGAAAGTAGTGTTGTTTTGATCTGATTATTGGGTAGAAAATGCTGCTTCCCTCCATAGGGAGGGAAAAACTCATACAAATTACTTCCCACTTGAGGGCCGGAATGAACATTAAAAATAGAACTGCTGTTAGCTGTGAAGAATTTTATGTAAAAAAAAAATATTAAAAAAAATGCTGCGGCCATGTGAGTTTCTAAACAGCCAGTGTGTGAGCCAGTGTGAGCTCCGAGTTGGAACCCTGTCCGAATGCCCTCCCCCCCCTCCCCAAATTACGTACTGGATCCGCTCCTAGCTTCTGGTGGCTGGCAAAGGTGAGGATCGTCTAGCTCCGCAGCTCCGCGAAATGCGTCGCTTCAGGTGTCTCGAACCTAAGGGTTGACTGCATGGCGGAGGTAGCCCGGAGCACGTTGTGCTACTAGTGCGGGGAGGCAGGGCACAGGGCTTCGACGTGTTCCGCAAAACTCAAAAGCCCTTAGTGTACGGCGACAGGGAAACTGGCGGACCATCGCCTTGGGGGTAAGACCTGCTCTGCCCCCAAATCGCCCATAAATAGAGAAAGAAGGCCGACGCGAAGCCGCTAGCCCGAACCCCCAAGAGCAGACGCGGAGATGAAGGTCACCGAGGACATGGTCGAGGCCCCTATCAACCAAGAGGAGAGGGCTGCGGGAGGGAAAGTGCCGCGCGTAATAAATAGCTTTCGGGGTGTAAAGCGGCGAACAACCCCTGCGCCGCTCACAAAGCAGCAGAGCCACGCGCCTTTTGGCGTAGCGCGAGTCCGGCAACGGACGACTCACAGGCAGGGGGTCAGCGGGAACAAGGCCTCGCTTTTGTCCCTTCCCCCTGTCCTGTGATGGACGGAGGAGCTGCTGGGGGTTTGTAGTCGATAGGCCTGGGCTGAATCGGTCCGGGGAGTCCCACATACCCTCGTGGATTGACTCGACCACGAGGGATGCGTTAACGCATTTTTCCCCTCCCAAAAAAGGAGTATAAAAAAGCCTACGATCTATTCTCAGACCTACCAAATATACCCAAAAAATTTCGTTAAAACCGGTCAAGCCGCTTCGGAGGAATTTGATAACAAACACTGTGACACGAGATTTTTATATATTAAATAAATACATACAACATTAAATTTTTATATTGAAGTTGGTGCCAAATTTTAACTAACTTCATTATCATCACCTTCCAAGTGATCATTGCTTGGCACCGACTTTAATTTAAAAATGTGATGTGAATGTATTCTTATCAAATTTAAATTTCGGTGTTTTCAACGTCGGTTTTTATTTTTCTTAAATATTTTTATTTCAATCTTTTTAGTAAATTTTTATGTATGTGTATTAAGTAGAATTAGACCGTAGCCAATCACTTAAAATAAAATGTCTTTCGCTCTAAGCAGTATTGAAAGAATTATTCCTGAACTCCTAACAATCACAAAAAATTAAGTAATTTTTTGTTTAGGAGGTATACTTTCCACTATCAGCTCACTACATCACTTGAAGGAAAGAAAGAACTATGCGTCAATGATTGGCGCCTTTAATTATATTGAACTCTTAACACACCAGATACCTTCCATCATCAGCTCAGTAACATCATATGACGACTACTTATCATCATCATCGTAACAGCTCATACACGTCCCCACCGAGGAGCTCAAGCCTACCCTAAGTTAGGGTGTTTATTTAGGCGTTAGTCAATCACGCTGGCCCAGTGCGGATTGGTCGACTTCACATACACCTTTGAATTTCTTCGCATATGTATGCAGGTTGCCTCACGATGTTTTCCATCACCGTAAGAGCGTCAAACGGATTTGTAAAACACATTGGTACATGGTGGTCTCGAACCCCGGACCTCCCGATTGGAAGGCCACTGTCGGGTCCACAGCGCCACCGACGCTCGCAATGACTACTTACTAGATGCACATACCTAAACAGCTACTTATCTTCAGAAAAATCATGAAACACGATGGACGTGCCTATGAAATTTAAGGGTTTCTCTCGATTTTCCTGGGATTCCACCATCAGATCATGAATTGGTGACAATGGTATCACCTCAGGAGTATACTCTTTCGATTACAAAAATAATTTTGAAAATCAGCCACAAATGGCGCAGTTATAGGTGAACATACGAAAAAAAAGTCCAATATAAACCACCTTATTGGAAGTCGGTTAAAAATATTGCAGTTAGCTTTATGAAAAATAAAAACTATATTTACTTTTTTTAAAACCAATTTAGGAAAAAATTTAAGGTTAGAAAAAAATTTAGGAAATAATAAGTAAGTAAGTAAACCTTTATATTTCTATTTGACATAATTGAATTAATAAGAATTATATGATATTTAAGCTTCAGAAGTTAGATATTATAAAGTTAGTGACAAGTTCTTTGCAGCCCAGTGTATTTTGAATGATAGTAAGTAATGTATTTTATTCATTAAATAACGTACCTATGTACGTGATATGTATATACATAATAATAAAACACAAAATACCATTGTTTAAGTATTATAATAAAATCATTGATTGCAAACTATCATGTCATATACGGATACACTACACTTTAAACAAATCTGTAATTTCGAAATAAGAAGAAGTTTCAGAAACTTAGTTTTTTTCCAAATAGCAAATTCTAACCAAAGACGTCGCATGGTGAAACGGAAATTCAGCGCGCCGAATACAGTTTTCCACAACAAAACGACAGTGCCCGCCGGAAAGTTTCCCGCCATCATACGTCTCGACCAACCGAACTTTGGCGCCTAAAAACTTTACAGCCAATAACAGCAATGGCCGCCTTTTTCCACCAATCAGCGACGAGCCCGCGCTCCGCCACGGCGTCATTGTCATAGCTTGAAAATTAGTATGGTAGTGCAGTGAACCCCGACGGTAAATTGTTGATTTTTCCGGGCTCAATAATAAATTTCTTTAGGGTAAGTACTAAAATAACATAAAAATAATATCATTAACATAACAGTAACCTTTGTTTCTTTCTTTACACTGATTTTAACGCAGCAACACAAACTAAATGCACGCAATTTAATACATTGATAACTAAACGCAAAGGAATACTTTAAATGATATAAGTGCTCGTACATTCAAAATATTTCAGTCCGTAGGATGTGAGTTTAAATATATAAATCAAAATTATTTTATTTAAATCGTGTTTCAAAAGGTTTTTCATTAATTTGTTTCATTGAAAATGAGTAAAGTTCATTCGATAATCAACTCGACTCGAGCTCGTCTCGGCAAAATGGCGGCGCTGCTGTGTGCTATTAATATATTCGTTGTCTCTTTCGCTCTAAGTGTAAAATAGGCGCTAGAGCGAAAGAGCTATATCTCGAATGGGTCGTATGCTGCACACGTAATTCAAGACACGTCTCCGTCATCGTAAACAAGTCGTGCGGACCGGGGCTGCCACTACTTTGTTTTTGTTTCCCCGAAAAGCGGACAGTTACAAATGTTGTTATTTTTTTAACGCAATTGAATAAAAATAACTATTCTGATATTAATTTCAAACGATTGATATGATTTTTGATTTTGAGTCAAATAGTAAAAATGTATTATATAGTAAATATTTATTTATTAGAAAAATTATTTTCTAATAAATTACTACAAATGTATACATATAATATATTTTCCATCTATTATATGATTTATTGAATAAGTATAAAATAATATTACTTAAGAAAATTAAATATTTCAAGTAAATAACTTGATTTATATACCGACCTAAAAAATAAATAAAAAAATACATAACAGACATATATAAATCACATTTTTTAAGAGGCGCAGTTTTTTTAAATATACATATTGTATTAATCTGAATGTTTTTAACAATAAAATATTGAAAGTCATATCATAAATCAGTTTGTATATAATTCTAAACAGTTTTAATCGAAAACAAAGTTATAGTTCATTTAAATGAGTATTTTACAAGCTTTTATTTACTTTCACCTGTCCAGCGTCTGTAATGAAATCTTGCAAGTTAAATTTGACCCATTTCCCGGTTTCCGATATGAGTTAAAATTTTGCATGCATATGTATATCGCGTGACAATGCAATATTTTGATAATATTATGGAGCTGATGCTGGAGTTGGAAGGTGGCCATAGGAGCTCCGTAATAAAATGACACAACCCCAACGAGTTTGGACTCGTTTAATTCGTATTGACGAGAACTAAAAGCTTGTATTTAAAATAGTTTATTTTTTATAATTTATGTTGTTATATCATTTATTCTTATAATTCTTACTGACTCAATAAAAATATATATTTTGTGAATTTATTATTATGTAATGTATACGTCAATGCTAATATTACATGCTGTACTTACCTAACTGCAGTCACATACTCATATAACTTGTGATATTGGAAAATTGTCGATCGTTTAACCGGAGCGCGAAGCGTACTTGGGCCTCACCATGATCGCTCATAGCAAGGTTAAAACAATATTGAAACGGAGACACCGCTCTTGCTGCGTATAGCGCCATCCCGCTCTCAATACGACTTTAATATTATTTTGGGCGATCAAGGCTAGGGGGGCTGATATCGTCGTAATCATTACAAGGGCATCAATTATTAAGATTCTGTATCATGTTTTAAAATATCTTAGCTGCTAAAAATTTAATAATTTAATATCTTATATTTCTCATAAATGAGAAAAAAATTAAGTATTAGATAGATTATAGTAACAGATTTTTTTCTAGGGTACAACAAAAAATATTGTACACAACAAAAAAAAATATACACATTTGAGGATTGAAATGTATATTTTTTAACCTGAAATAATTCTTGCACTATTTTATTTTTATACAATAAAAAAATGTTTCTTAACAGTCATCATTGAGCGAATATTACGCGTATTATGTTGACAGATAGACTTAAATGCAATGTGTTTATTTTCGAAATGAAATAAAAAAGAACAGAATTAAACTTTAACTGAAACTATTTTTTAATTTGTATTTCAGCGTAACTAAATAATTTTATCGTTTTTGATCGCAGCTAATTTGTACTCCAGTCGAGTCAATTGCTATTATGTCTTGGGTCTTTATTACCTGGATTGATGTTTCATTTATTTTATTATACATATCTGCTTGAATTCTACAGGCGTGAAGGGCGCGACATTTATCTTATGAACATGACTGGCTGTGGCAACAAACAGCACCCGACTGTGTAACTTATAAATATATCAGGATCGCTTTCAATTTTTATAGTGATTGCGGCATCAATACAAGACTCGATGACGATTGTTATTTTACAAAGCAGAAATGGCTGTAGAAACAATGAAACTGGGATTCTAGTCCCTTACATAGTATATGGAGGGCATACCATGCACCTATAACATAGCTTAATATTTTTAATCTATTCAATGTTATTAATTTTTTCAATTTAATTTCAAAACTTATTTATTAATTCAATTCAATATCTAATTATTCATTATCATCAGTACAATTTTATTTACTTTTATTATAATAATTAAATACTAATTTATTTATTATATACTATTATATGGATGTAAATCTGGAATAAAAGCTTTTCATTTCATTCACTTCAAATAAGCTGTCGTGATAGATTTAGTTGCGTAATAAAATAAAAAGGCAGGCTTATATTACTGAGGCGAGTCCCACATAACCGCAGGCGGACCCCACTACTACTGTGGTAAATCAAAAATATTTTGAACTGAGTTAAAAAAAATATTATTAATACTTTAATTAGTTTAAAGAAATTAAATGTTACAACACCGCTCACAACTTACAAAAGTGGAATCAAAATACTATATTACATTTCATTCCCATTTTAAATAATCGATTGATTAAATCTTATAATTTATTATATCACGTGAATTTTATATAGCATAGCGAAAGCCCTATTGAACGAAACTCGAACGCAAACAGCGCCAGCGCCACGCGGCGACGAGAAGTGGAAACTTCCAATTTGTTGCGCAAGTGTGCCGCCGCGTCACGCCGCGCTTCAGTCGACGAACGCGCCCTTCGTCGCGCAGACGTGTTACGTATATGCGTGTGCCGCCGCGTCACTCGACTTGTTTACGCTTACAAACATTGAAAAACCTTTCAAACATAAACCTTACTTATTAGTGCGTGATGGACCATACAGTAAACTGCTTGTTAACTATATTGTATACGTTCAAGAACTGAATTTTGACCTTGTTTGCGCTAGGTGAATAGCGTTGCGGATGCTATCTGTGCAGTGCGACGCCGTGTCTGGTTGTGCTATTGGACTTTGAAGATGTCGACGTTGAGTGTAAGAGCACCGGGTCTTCAGACTACCACGCTTATGGACAGCCGCTCAATGCGAGTCCGAGGAGTAACTAACCTCGATGGTGTCAGACGAAATTTGTTCGGATGCACGGATCGAGAAGAGAACAGGAGGTTCGCTGAAAGGGAACTGGCGAGACAGCTGGAGTTGGACAGTCAGAAATGGGGTTTCGACTTCGCCAGAGAAAGACCTTTGCCCGGAGACCAGCGGTTCGTATGGAGTTTGGTGCCGGCAACAGCTATTCCGGCGGCTTTGAGACGAGCTCCTATGACCATCACGCCGCCTACCTCTACGCCTGATCAAGAACCCAAAGTGACGAGCCCAGAAAACAGCAGTAAAACACAGAAAAGGATTACAGGTATGTTTCTGTTTATTATGCCCACTAGGTATAAATTAATCAAATCAGTATATTGGTCAATTCATTTTATCTGCGTTCACCTTTCGTAGCAGCAAATTGGTTATGCAGGAGTAAACAATGTTTATCTGAGCAAATTGCGATGAACTTTTTGTGCATTCAAAGACGAAGATAAAATCCAAGTCGCGGCTGAACTGCCAATCACACTGAGTACCTACCTACCCAAGTTGGTGACCTTTTTACAACTACTGTACAGATAAAGTAATAAACTTAACTTCAGTGAGATGTGACGTAATTCATTCTGCAATATTTGCATAAATTTGCTATAGGATATAGTTAACCAAAGTCTAGTTAAAATAAACCTTTCATAAACAGGTTAGCTGTAAATAAGTAGGTGCTTAAAGCACGGCAATAAATAACAGATAAATGATCACAATAATTACTATACTATTTAATTCCTATTTCCTAATTCACTTATATTCAGGCTCAATAAGTTACCTAGGTATAGGTATTCCTAATGCCAATAGTTAAAAAAATAAAACTGAAATAATACTATTCACAGTGATGTTTAGAATTAACACTTTTATTATTTATAGGCAACCAGTGTAATAGGTATTTCCTTCAATGTCAATTGCATAGTTTATAGGTAGTAAATGTGTCTTTTATTAAACCCAGGGGGGTTATTGTCTAAGAAAAAGTATCGCGATCGCTTATCGCTTACAATTTGACAACCGCAGTACATTGCTGCTTCATAAGAGGAAGTCGGCACATATCTTGTGTTGACCGCGCAATGGCTGCAAATTGGAACCGGAATCGGAAAGAAAGATCGTGATAGATTTTTTCTTAGACAATAACCCACCTGCTTTCTGTCTGCCCCGCCTTCAAATAGTTTGCTTCACGTAACACGTCTTCTTGACTTAAGATTGCTACTTATAAACAACCATTTTAGTTTCAGTTTAATTTCCTCAATTTTACCTAGGTGTACTGAAAAAAATACGAGTATCATAGCAACCCATCCCCGTCTACAATACCCATCTAAGCCCATACTCATCCTACTTATTTTGCAACAAAATTTCCATTGAAGATTTTCTTGTCACGAGACAAAGTCTCATTTTCAAAATGCACGTAAGATACCTTAACATTACTGGGTAATTAAATAATAAGAAATA
The DNA here is from genome assembly GCA_963935595.1 of Schoenobius gigantellus. Lineage (NCBI taxonomy): Eukaryota > Metazoa > Arthropoda > Insecta > Lepidoptera > Crambidae > Schoenobius > Schoenobius gigantellus. Next base: position 54,187,794 of record OZ012541.1, read on the forward strand.
GCTCATGCTAATTAAAGTATAACTTTATTCAATTACTAGCCGTGCCCGCGAACTACGTTTCGCCTGAAGAGTTCAAAGAAAAACCTGTAAATCTACTTTCCCGCGGGAACTACTTACTTTTGTGGGATAATTAGTAGCCTATATGTTAATCCCTATCGTAATCCGTTTCCCTACAAAATTTCATCCAAATCCATCCATTAGTTTTTGCGTGAGAGAGGAACAAACATCCATACATACTCACAAACTTCCGCGTTTAAGTAATATTATTAAGGATAAGGATAAAAAAAAAATGTTTGCTTAAAATAGTTCTGTAGTAGGTAACTTTATAATGTATAATTATTACCTTAACACCAAATTAGACATCAAATACCAAGTTACCGCCTATTTCAAAACCCTCATTTTCTCTCATTCACAAAGGCTAACTTTAAAAAAATCGCCCTTCGAACATTTCCAAGTGCAGATTTTTTGCCGGCAAACGTGTCAAAAAGTTCATAAGGGTCAAATGAGGAAGTTCCCATTAAACGCGGCCAAATCTGCAATTAAAAATTAAGAACGACGCGAATCCTTTTACAGCCTAAAGAAATATTTAATAGCGTTTTTTTTCTCGGTTAAAAGAATTGCTTGACTGCTTATTAAAATTTTAAGATGTTGTTTAGCACACGCGACCAACAAACAAAGAACAGCACTATTAGGATAATGAACATATTTATAAGAATATTATGTATGAGCAGGATTAGGAGCATGCAATATGCATGTGATCCAATAATATTTTTAAGGTTAATTTCCTCAGCAACACTCGGCAATATATTTTTATTTTAAAGTATTTATGTAATTCAAATAATAAATAGTATTTGCATGTTATTGACATAAATATTCTTTATTATTTTTAGGGGGGGAGCAAACAGCTTATACTAACGCGCCTTAGACTTACATAACTTACATAATTGTTGCAATACATTATATTACAAGACAGAACGACTAATAGATATGATATAATACCTAGATATTCTTTATTTCCATCTCACTGTACTGAACCACAGCATCAAGTGGCTTGATACATTGTACTATTACGTTATTAAGAGTGGTCACCATCTAAAGTCAACAAATTTAGCGACATACGCCACTATGACCCAGATAAGTTTGTTTTGATGCAGACCAAGTCGTAGATCATCAGAAGACGTGAGATCTCCCACACACGGCCTATTTCAGTTGTTGTTAGCGGTCTAGCACATGCTGGCTAATGCTGCTAGGGTTGTCTAATAAGCGTAAATTAATACAACGAGTTTAGTACTTTGCATCGTAAATTAAGGTCTTCCGATTCGAACTGAACCAAGTAGCAATGTATAACATGGTTTATAGCAAAGACAGCTATTCTAGTTACCTTAATTAAGGTTACTTTAATTATCTATCTAGCTAAAAAGCAACGTTACGTTGCTTTTTTAGCTAGATAATAATGTCCAACTGGTAGGAGCATAACAAAAGCAAACATTCCTGCAGACTTTAGTAAAAAATATTTTAACTGGTCTCTTAATATTACCTATATAAAAATACTAAACTGCAAATCACCGCATTTGCATCTTGCTAATAAAACGGAACTGTCAGCAGGAAAATACAACTTTAAGTGAAATAACTTTATGTTATATATACGTAATAAATAATTAAATACATATTTTTGTATAATAAATTAATCTTTTTATATGTAAAAACAAATCGCCGTTCGTTAGTCTCGCTAAAACTCAAAAACGGATTGACCGACGTGAATATTATTTTTTTCCTTTTATTCGCTATAATACAGGGGTTATATAAAAAGAAAAAAAAATACAGGGAAAATCCCAACCAAAAAATACTATAAACTGATAAGGGTAATTTTTTAAAGAAAATAACGGAACACTTCGCGTTTATTTATTTAGATCTGTCATCTGTCAAGGTGATACTAACTTCCCCGAGTTAGTTATGCATTGTAAAACTGTGCTAGCCATGGACCATCAACTGTTTGGACCAATATACATACAATAAATAAAGTGTTGTTCCACTTATACTACTGTAAAAATGGTTTCGCGGACCACCGGTTAAGAACCACTGAAATAAATGAACAAGATCTTTACTACTATCTCCATCGCAAATAATATTTCACAGCCCTAGCTCTGGATGCGAACCGCAAATGTGTCATGAATACTTGTTTACAACTTTATTTACTATTTGTTGTTGCCTAGTTACAATGTTGTGCCTGCAACAGTCTTGTGAATTGTGCTTATCGTTCGCAACGGCTACGTTACGTTTCATGATACATGGAAGGAATCCAATACCTACCTACTATTGCATCTTCATTTATACTTTGTGGCATTCTAATGACTATTCTAATGAACCTAGTGCTCGTTTGTTTCAGACCTTAACACGTGATTCAACTTTATTCCATTCAAATTTGATTTTAATGTAGTTATATTTCATTTGCGTACGCGCATGTCCTCGGCGTATTTTTTAAAAACAAAGTGGTAGCAGTTCGCTACACTACTTATAAAATGTGTCCACAATACAAATCTAGTCTTGTTACCCTGCATTTGTGTCATGGTAAATCATTTTATAGTTCAGTTACCTAAGCCCTAACCAACTCGACAAAATTTCTATCGCACCTATCAATATTATTAAAATAAAAATAATAACATTGTCCTCTACCACATATCCCGAAATCACAATACCTCAATCATCTCATACTTTGTACTGAAATTTTGTGAGAATACGCTGACCCTAAATCATGTTAAGCCACGTCACAGTTGATGACTATACCACTATGCGGATAACATTATACACTTACTATGTGCTCATGCGCAGTTGCGCACCAACCACGCAATCGCGCGTTGCAAAATGGCGCCCACTCACTATTCGCTTCAATAGTTTTTTGTGAATACGTAGGTATTTAGTGACATGAACAATACAACACATATTAAACATTTGAAGACACTTTTGATGTTAATTAATAGCGATACAAAATTGCCTTAAAGTAAAAAAAAACATCACATAGAATGTTTATTGTGCAACTATTTACTTACGAATGTATTGGGAAGATTAAACATAAAAAAAGATCTCAGTTAAATGCAACCTTTTTGCGCCAAATACTTTTTTTTTATTTCCGTTCGGTTGACTGGTAGCGAATGCCTTGTTGCATTAAGTCCGCCTTTTGTACTATTTTAAGTGCAATAAAAATTAAATGAATAAATAAAATTAATAAATATGTGTCTGAAAATGTGTGTATTCCTAAGTACTTATATCAAACACTAACAATTTCACAAATTAAATCAAATTAACGACTTTCACATGGAGACTATTATTCGGATCCCAGAATTTCACGAATTGTCAATAGTGATCAAATAACTTTGTATAGTTTAATCCACGACTGCACCACCATGTCGAAACTTGCAATAAATACCAGATAAGCTAATTAGTTTTATTGATTTGACATGCATCCCGTTGAGTACAAGAACGCTAAATGAGTTTAGATTTCACATCACACGTTTTAAACGTTTCACATCAAACTAATTTATTATTGTTTGCCCCGAACCAGTCATTCGGAAACCATCGTAACTGCATTTCACCATCGCATCGCACGAACCAGATGCACGCTGCACTCGAAATCCGTAGATCGGGGGGTCACGGATTCCATTGTTTGGGACTGACCAACCGTGGAATCGACACAGGGGTCTAGGAAAGGGGTCACCGAATTTCTTGGGCATTCCAAGAAACATAATTACAGCTCTCCAGTGTCGTTGAACTCCGCTGTTTTAGAATGTTTTCACTCGTATGTGAACGTGAGTGGACGAAGCCGCGGGGCTTCTAATCTCCAGCGTTTGATTGCATAGAAATTGTTGCAATTCCCCGTGTGCTCATTGTGAATAGTGCGGTCAAGAACTAGCGATTTCCGCTTCGAGTGGCAGCTTGCAACATGATAGCGTACTTCACGTTTAAATTATTCAAGTTGCAATGGGTCCAATTTGTAACTAAATCGGGTTTCTTGCAATGGTATAATGTTGCGATTTGAATATTCGTAAATTTTACAGGAGCTACTCTTTATAGTCGTTTCTAGATAGTTTAGTAACCTAGTAAGTAAATACATAACAATCCAGACCCCTTAGCTGCGGAAAAAATAGCGTGAGGTTGTCACAAGCTAATGTAATCCCCTACATTTTTTCTGCGGAACGACTGCGGGAATATTAGCGTGTGGCTTTTGTCTAAGGGGTCTGTTCTACGTGGAAAACTTTTATCATATTTTTCTTTGTGTTCTAAGCAAATGATGAGCAAATGTCTGCCTTGTTATATGAAACAGGGTTTTGGAAAAACACATGACAATCAAAAGCGGGGCTACATGTCCACGCAGCTGGTATTCCGCATAGATATTAAAATCACGGAATGAATTGCATTGTTCGGTGACACAGGCGGGTGTAATGAGAGCGGCGCGGCGCGTGCGCAGCGGACACCCCTCGGCTTTCACCCTCGCGATTCCAACGGATATATTGATTTTCTAACTGTCACTTACTCTGTTTGTTTTGAACTTTCGCGGTGTTGAATTTCCAAAGCAAAGGAATATAATCTGGAAGTGACACTTAATAAATTGGTTTCACGCATTTTTCAAAGCAATTCGATATTGTTAGAAAGTCTTTCTTACTTAACTTTATAGGTCATTAGGCTATTTTCCCGAGGTTACCCGCGCAAGTAAAACTATCCCATAAAATAACGAAAGAATTAAGTATTTAAATTTGTTAAGTGGTATTTAAATTACAAAATAAACACATTATAAAATATATCTTTTTTGTTTAAGTGTGATATCAAAAAATAAATAATTTCTCATAAAGCAAAGAAAATGTGCCAGCCAATCACCATTCGCCTTTAATGATATAGATAATTATTATATCAATTCAGTCCTACAATAGCCACATTTAATTTTATATGCTGGCAAATTGCCCATTTTCTCACTTTAACAATGCCCTATAACGAGGTACAGAAAGTGTTAAACACACATTTAAAAAATATATTGTGCATGAAAGCAAAAGTTACTTTCTCTGGCCTGTCTGGAATGGGGTTCACGGTTGGGCCAGCAGTTCCCACAAAACCCAGATCCGTCGCCCGGAACGACTTATCAGCAGTTTTTACGACACCTCTTGTAATTACGACGGGCAATCAGATTGCGCCTGCGCAACGCAACCGCCATTGAGATCGAGGGCTTGGCTGCCAAGGACCTTGGTGTATCTGTGATAACAACACTATCGGATTATTAATTTTCCGATTCCATTTGTCGATAATAACAATGCTACTACGCTGTTTGTATCGTATTGGTACTTATTGAAGACTCTTTAAACCTGTATACCTGTCATCCCATTCTGTTTTAGGAATGCTCATTAATTTCCAATAAATAATTTATAGACTTGTGCCATGTAGTTTGATTGCATTGCAACATACGATTCTATTCGTCAATTAATTTGGTATTTTTTTACCATTATCAAATACACTTTGATTTTAGACAGTCAGATATTTAATAAAGCTATTAAGTATAATTTATTCTCGCATAATCCAAACTATATACCATTTGTATAAGATTTGGATTACCAGACTCAAATTGAACAAGTTAAACGTCTGTTTTGTGCAAGTTCATACAGAGCACAAGTGAATAACAGCATTCTGTTCGCTTTGTTTTCCGTCCTTGATCTGAGTAAATCCGTGTAGATTAGTCACCGTCTATACAGCACACCTACGTCTTCACTTTTGTCCACTACACAATTGTAGGTGTAAGATTGATAGTATCACGTTTAGCACAAGTTATCAATGGATGTACCGTGGTTGAAAGGTGTTATCTCCAAAGCCAAATAGGCGAGGCTAGAGAAACGCTTATGTAATGCACATTTGGACAGACATTGTTTGTTCTACTTCGCGAGGATTAAAAATAATTTATTTTTCATCAGCATAATGTATACTTCGTTTGTTATCTGAGTGTGTAATTGTGCCGTTCATCTATACACAATTACATCTTTCAACTATACAAAAAGGTCTTATTAGACTTTTCTGTGTAGTTGAGCGCAATTATACATTCAGATCTTGAATTTAAATTTAATTTGATTAAACAAACTAGCATCAACAACAAAAGAGCAAGTCATTAAAAACCTCATCAGCAAAGAAGTAAAATATGAATTTGTCTTTTAAGTTCACAAATTTATAAAAAAATGTCTGAAAATGTATCAAATTAGCTAAGATACAAGAATACCTTTACCATTTTTTTTTAATTTGCCTTCATAGTGCAAACAAGTTAATGAGTGCACTAGAAGGACGCGTAATGGATTTGCTTACTAATAACTTAAAGCTTACGAGCTTGAGGTTACGTTAAGGGGATTGAGGACACTGACTTCACTTACAGATGAAAAAAGTATGCCTTTTCCAGTAACGACCAGGGTAGCGTGATGCGTCCTGCGAAAGGAGTTTTTATCAGCAAACGTTACGCGCATTGAACCATATCTTACAAGTTCCTGAGGGTCGAGAGCCCACTTGAGCCGCCGTGAGAACTATAACGTACTCCTGCGCATTAGTCTCGTGTCGGTGGCTCCGGGTTCCGACAATTACGTCTGTCAGGTGCATTTGTAACATACCGATTTAAAGTCTTGCGCTTTTTATCATCGCTATTCGTGTTCGCGTATTTTATATAATTTGCTCTAATACGACGATGTGAAGTAGTTAGAATACGTCCATGTTCGCCTATTTTCACGAACAAGACGAAAACGTAAATTTTGTATCATTTGTTTTGGTTTAATTACTTTAATTTTAAAATACTTTTTTCAATTACAATTGCTTTGATACGTACTTACTTCATATCATAATATTCAACATTATTTTTTACCTGTTAATATAATTGCCAATTTTCAGCTACTATGTCTGTGTAGGACAATTTACGAAGCGAATTGCATAACATCACTTTCTACAACGCCTACGCATAAATCTCGTACTTTCTGTTGTTACCTCAGTCTGGCGCAAACGTTCGTTAACGCTTACAATCAGAACAGTTTTGTGTTAACAATTCCGATACTTTGCATTTTATTAAAAATAATAAAGAAATCCATTTTCTTTATACAACTAAGTTGGCAAACAAGCACTGCCCTGATGGTAAGTGGTAAAATTTCGCAACAAGTCTGCGACGCCCACAAGAACTACAGTTTACGTTGCCAACTTGTGACGTAAGATGTCAAGTCACGGTACACTGCCATATCTAAAATGTCAAGACGGAGGTACCCAAGCAGGCGACCCTGGTACAGAGTCTCCCTCCGGTAAATGTTAGATCTAGAATTCCGATAATATTTCTCTTTAGTGTTTATTTGAGTAAGAAAATCACTTTTTTCATTACTTCACTTTATTCATTTCTAAGTTCAATAATTTATTGCACTTATTATTAGTCTGGATTTCATTGTAATTACTTTTAAGTATAGCTTCTATTCTACCATTTAACATTCATTCACATTTCGAAGCTGTTACAAGAAACAATTTTTTTCTACTTTCTCTTTAATTACTCTATCGAAAATCAATGTAACCGAACGACCAGATGTTCCGCAGCGGTCATTCGCTCGCAACTCGCGGTATAAGTGTTGTTGCATTTCAAGAGTGCCGCGTCGGCACCGCGGTGCAGGGGTGCGATCCTGCTAAATTGGCCGCGCGCGGGGGTAGCAGATGCGGTGCGACCGTTGCGTTCCCCTATCTCTCCAATTTTCATATTTCGAACACGTGCGTTGACAACTTTTTTGTAATCACCCGCATCGATTTCGCACGTAGCGAAGGTACAACTAGATAAATAAAAAATGGGTAGGTACCTGATAAAAGTTTCAACTATGCCGGTTACACTAAAAATAATAATAATAATAATAATGATAACTATGCCGGTTACACTAAAAATAATAATAATAATAATAATAATAAAATATAGTCGAACTTTGAATAAAATAGAATTTGAAGATAATCCACTAAAAAGAATAGCAATAAATGAATCCTCCAATAATAACAAATACAGCACCTATTGATAAAATAGAGTGGAAACGAGCTACAAGATAATAAGAATCATGAAGAGCAATGTCAGTAGTGGATTGAGCTAAAATGATTCCTGTTAATCCTCCAAGAGTAAATAAAAAGGCAAATCCTAACCGTCAAAACAATTGAAGGTCTGCAATCTATTTGTGTTGCATAAAAACTTACCTAGGGGTTTGTTTCCTTGCTTGGCATTAATAGTGCTTTCCCGTGTTTTAATTTACGTTAAATAATTGATCTGTATTCGAAACCGTTCAGTATCGCGCGAATTTCAGATTTGTTGTAAATACGTACATAAAATTTTCTATTCAACCAAAATAAAGTCTCTTACCACCGAAATCAACCTGTTTTTGTGACGCGAATCTGGAATACAACCTAACGTGGTGGATCACATTTTCCTACCATAAGTACCTACTTACTAACATCGAAGAGCTCTTTAAATTAACAGTTTGAAATTGACCCAATGATAGAAACGCAACGCAGGTCAATTAATTAGACAGCAAAATATGCTCATGATTTTATATTCATCGAGGAAACTGTACACAAATAATATAAACCGCGTCATAATATCGCCATAATTTACCTTCTACTAGCACGCTGCGTCTGTCCGTAGCACAATAATAATATTGAAATGGGGAAACTAAAATTATCAAATTCTCACGAAGCAGCAACGTTTTAAACGGTAGTAATTTTTCAATAAAAGGTCCAATCGATGGTGTTTCAATAACGGGGGAGATAATTGCTGTTATCAGCCGTATATCACCCTTGTTACGATATTCCCATGGCTAGTATCATGGGAAGAGAAACAACAGTGCCAATAGCTACAATTATCACTACCATGACGAATGATACCCTATTTACTAATGGACCATAGGCGTGCCAACAAATTAAAAAAAAGTTCTCAAGTTCTGAATAGTCAGCTCCGCCATATCCTATATTGAAAGTCTTAAAACCATCATGAGATGTATTGGGAGACGCAAAATACGGGCTGAATACAACACACAACTATAATCTACAATCACTACATCATATAATATAATGATGTTATAGGTCGGAATAAAAAAGTAACTGATGTTTTCGTAAATATAAACGTTAGATTTTTCTATCTAAAACAAACTTGTAAACTAAACTAGAAATGCTATGAGTAAGATAAATTGGTTGGTAGGATTACTTCTGTAAAAACTTTTGATCAAATTCAAACAAACTACGAGTACGTCGCGTCGTTCGACGTCTAACGTAACGGATAGTCTTTGAACCAATGAGTTGTAATGTGCATTCTCTTGGCGAAAGCTGTCAGACTGGGTGCGCAGTTGTATGGTGGCACTAATTCGTTATGATAGTGACAAACACTTGCCAGCATCGCAATTTGCTCATCACAGAAGTACTCGTACATCTTTTATCAATAAAAAAGTTAAGCAAGACTTCCTCTGTTAACAATAAGAATGGTCGTCAAGCTATATTAAATATACTTACAGGATTACTTTTTTAATCACCCAGGAAAATTTAAGGGACGCTTCACGACATGGTAGTGGAATGATTTAAATATAATTAAAAACAATAACTTACCTACTTAATTTTATATTAATTTTCTAAAATATCCAAAAAATACTGCACTAGGTGAGAGCAGTATATTTAGAGATATTTTTATTTTTTTCATTTTTTGTTTTATATAATAATGGATGTATCCTGAAGCGTCCCTCAAATTTGCCCGGGTGATAAAAAAAATGTTTGAATTCTATAATGTAAAATATTTTTTTTATAAAAATAAAATTACATCTCATCATCATCATCACAGCCCATATACGTCCCCACCGAGGGGCTCGAGCCTACCCTATATTAGGGTGATTAGGCCTTAGTCAACCACGCTGGCCCAGTGCGGATTGGTCGACTTCACATACATCATTGAATTTCTTCGCAGATGTATGCAGGTTGCCTCACGATGTTTTCCTTCGCCGTAGGAGCGTCAGACAAATGTACATATGAAATTCGAAACGAAAAACACATTGGTACATGGCGGGTCTCGAACCCCGACCCCCCGATTGGAAGGCAAGTGCCGAGTCCACTGCGCCACCGACGCTCTACTGCGCCACCGACGCTCATCTACCCACCACCATATTCTGGTACAGCACACACACACACACACAAACAATACAAGACGGAAAAATACATTTTATACGTTACATACAAATGTAGTTTGCATTGTTAACAAATATATAGTGTTATACTTTAAAACAGTAAGTAATCCTACTTGCAATGTTATCTTATTTAAGTTCCCTTTTTATTCATATAATAAAGAGAGACAACGTGTTAACAGACATTTTTAGCCCGAAATCTCCCAAATTACTAAAACCAGTCATGCATAGATTAAAATGTAATATTTTGACCAACGAAACTCATCTAAATGTTACACTAGCTCACTTGAAGCTTAACTTGTACATTGTGAAATGGACTGTAACACAAAGTAATATTGAAAGCATGGTTGTCGCGAAGTATTGCGTTACATTTGTTACGCATTTGATTTAATCACAGCGCGTCCATGTGAACCATCGACCCCGGTTAGCACATGCCGATCCAGTTAAAACAAGAGGGGAACTTTTTCCAACACCAACCTTTGCGGATCAATAAATAATTATCATATTAAACATGTGAATGAGTAGTTGCGCATCTTGTTTTTCTCTAGATATTAAATACTAACCCATACACGTAGTCAGATATACTATAACAACGATTTTTCATATACTCATTTATCTGAGCATCAAAATGGTGGCAAAATCTCAGTATTTTATTGATTTCTCAGATGCGATAAATATCACTGACATAGTCAGATGTAGCATACAGGAGAATATGTTGTATTGCATTTAATTTCACTTTACATTACCAAACCAATGCACTATACGACTACCCAATCGAATTTAATCATTTCCAATTTAGAATCGTGTTTTATTATCGTTTTAAATGGAACGCGTCAATTTTAATTTACGAACGTGCCAGATTTCTTTTTTAAATTTTGACAGCTGTTGGGGCATAATAAACAATGCAGCCAGCTTAATATGTGTATAATAGCTACCTTGACGTCATGTCCTATTTTTGGTATTTTGTTTAGATTATTTTTTAAACATTTAAGCGTTCCTAGAATGATATTTGCTATAAGTGAACCCCTAAATTTGAATAAAAACCGTATTGTTCCGGCCAGTGCGCGTGCGCATGCGGTGAAATTGTAGGGGTGGCGGGGTGATCTGGCCAGTTCAAACATAACGGTTGAAACATTCTTCACGCGAATAATGTTGTTGGTGGAATATAAATATAATACAGCACATAAATTGACAAGTCTGAAACTTAAGACTCCATAACAAGTAGGAATATCGACAATTTAAAGGCATAAATTTTAATAGCAGTTTATGAAAAACATATATTTAATTTCTCCGATTTTAAACATAATCGACCTTACTCTGTTTTTTAGTTTATATAAAAAAAAAATATTTTGGATAAGTGGGAGTACTTAAATAAGCTTTATGCGTTTACCAAACAATTCCAAAATATACTGCACGGAAGTATCGTTAATTTCTAGCCGAATATCTAAGAACATTAATGATTAATTTGCCTCACTAAATTAAAGATTTTATGCCAAATTAAGTACAATACGATCAACGCTCAATTAAAATAAGTATCTGTAATATCCTCGCTATATGATTGTGTTTGTCTTCAGTACGCGACGGCCACTATTTATCATAGCCACTAATTTCAAGAAGGGACATCACTTACTTACGGAACTCTCAGCCATGTCCGTGGGAACCTTACGTCTGGTATAATTATATGTCGTTATTATAGACTGACGCTATTGCGACAACTTCTAATGATCTATGCCATTAGTCCACTTTACTCTCTTCAAGATGTAAAAGTGTTTGTCGACATGTCAATATGGAATTTAGCGGTCCGAAAAACGTGTTTTTAGATAAATATTTTACTGGTATTAATTAAGCTGAGGAGATCCCCATTAGTTCTACAAGAACATATTTATACTTGGTAACTTTTCAGTTGGTTACATTTTTCTAATCACTTAATAGTCACTTTTTTATATTTGTGAATTTGCATTTTCTTTAAAAATGCTAAATAAATTGAAAAATGAATAAATCTCCCCACATTCTCCTGTCAACAGGTTATTCGACGTTATGATAATATGATCGTCTCCAATTTCGAAGGGCGTGAACGTGAACCTGATGATGTATCGCTGGGACAGTTTCGGCGATTGCCCGGGTCATTTGTGAATCAATAGACAACGCATTACTTATTCCAAATAGCAAACGAACATTCAAATGTAACCGGGGCAAGCTCTCGAAATGCGGTCGGATTAAACGCTTGCATTCGACTTACACATGAGTGCGTAAGCGTTTCATCACGCCATTCAACAAAACTAATGTCCTATTGTCATTCAAAATTTCCATCAGACGCGCTATTTTATAGGAAATTCATTGTAATAGGGCGTCGGTACAGAATACAAGATAAGACGTGTTTCTAAAGGGTTGTTTTCGACTAACAAAGAGAAACGTCATGAGAACTATTCCTTGACAAATACCGCGGCAAGACTAATTATGATAAAACAATAAAACCGAGACGTTTGAATATCAAAATATTTGTCGATGACTGTTTACCCAAGAGCCTACACGAGTGCATTCATGAATAGACAAAGGTACTCATTGCGTGGGTGGGTAAAATAAATATTCATTACGGATGGACATTGGAATCTTGTGAAAGTTTTAGTCGGGTAAAAAAATTTAATCACATCTATAAGTCACGACAATCTTTAATAGGTTAGGTCACGTTTCTTTGAAGCTATTGAGATAATTCTTATTTAATGCAGCTTAATTGAGTGTTTTATCTTCTAGAAAATATCAAGTTACCCTTGAACAAATTCTCAAGTACGGTTATAGAATAACATCAACATCGTTAATGGAAAATTACTTTTTGTTGTCGAAATGTAAAAAGTACAACCCATTGTTACGTGTGAACTACTGACACCTTTCCATTGCCCGTTTGAAATCAACGTTAACCTTCACACTCGAAATAATTAGTTTTCTCATGATATTAATACGTCATTCATCACGAGAATCCAACTGTCAAGAATGTCTCCAACTTCATCGCATTCATCAAATGATTCGTTCCCCATTTTGATGGATCACATTCGATGAATGAATATTTATGTTAATACCAGATTGATATGTTAATTTGAAATAATCATGAACTCGAGTGGCTCAACATGGAAATAAATCTGTAATGTCACTTTAGTCATACATGACCAACAGTGGCTTTGGAAGTTTCATGAAGTTTTAAGTGTTGCCGATTGTGACACAAATGGCATATATTGATATCCATATAAACATTATGAATCATACGCATTTAATGAGAACTCTCAAGCAACATAATGTGTGAAACGTAGTATACATACATTGTAGTAAATAATGTAATCGTAACAAACACGTGGATACAGGCAGCGTTATCTGAACGGCATTGTTTGCTTATACAATAATTTCCTGTGCCTATACGCGCTAAAACGGCACTATTGAGGGATTGCTAAGGTTTTGTTTAACTACATATCACATGATATGTATAGATTAGGCAGACGATAATTTGTGTAAAGTTGACGAAATAAAGTATTTTCATTTTATTTCTGATTAATATAACAATCAATTTTTAAGTTAGCAATCCAAAAAATATATTTTAAAGTATCGAATCTTATTTAACCTCGGAAAATGTAGTGACGACGTTCAGATTTTCAGTTGAAATACTTAGCCCTAATTTTAAACAAAAATTATGAGTAGAGTTTTGAACTGTTACTACCTCTATCTTCAAAATGTCTACATTCCTTCAAATTTGATTGATAATACTTATATGCACAATAGAATTTCGAAGTCGTGCATGTCTCAAAGAGTTCTAAAGCTCCTTAGAAATCCTCCACTCCAAAAAAAATGATGACACCGTGCGCCCTTTAACTCAGGGGCTTGACCTGAATGGAAGCCACGACAATAAAAATAGAGCATTGTCAAGAAAAAAATCATATTTCATGGCATTCTTCAAGATAAGAATTACCGATACGGAATCACCATCTGAATTTTAGATTTATTTGTATTTTGATGCGTACGTGAATGTGAGTGTATAATGAAGCTAATTGTGTGTGAACGAATGCTCTTGTGTGAAGAAATTGTAATATTTATGGTAATTACTTAACGAATAGGGTAAAATTTTCAATTGTCACTCAATTTTGTACCTTTATAACATACAATTGGAACTGAGCGATTTCAACGGCTGCATATGTCACTTGCTAAGAAATATATTTCAAATAATGTAGAAAATACTCAAATAAGGTAAAATTATATAACAATTTACATTAAAATGTACATTTTTAAATAATTCGCGTATTCTTTTATTTTAAAACACATGTAATATCAGCATTTTGTAAAAAAAACTGCGCAGTTTATCTCGCTACTATACATATAGTATTACTTATATCAGATGCCCCGTTAAGGCTTGGGGCCTACAGGGTTTCCATCGACCTTCTAACGGTAATCAACATGACCGTACAATCATTTGAACCTTGGACTGTTTATAACAAATCATTTCAGTATGTAGTACAGCTTACATCATAGGTATTTGGTTAGGAAACAGTGATTTTTTTATTTGTGTAATGTGCACTATTAACAATAATGTGGTCGAAACTTTTTTAAATCTGGGTGTTTGCATTGCGTGCCTTCAAATCATTAATTATTGAAATGGTTGCAAATAAGTTTATTTTTTATTATTATTTAGTACATTTAATGTTTTACGTCCAAGTTACGTCCTCAAAAGCTTACATTCTATCATTGACTTTTACTTTATTGTATCTGAATTTTATATTTCAATGAATTCAATACATTACATAAAATATAAAATACAGCATACGTCAATGTTACTGAATATACTTCAAACAATGCTATGAAATTTTCTGCAATTTGTTAAGACAGCACAAAATGCCCTGAAGCGTAATAACGATCCATTCGGCGACTAAGTAAAGCACTCTCAATAAGAAACTATCAAAAATGTGCAGAAAATATTTTGAAGAGCGGCGCCTGCGCATCGCGGTCGTCGAACCGACGCCGCGCCGATGTTATTGAACGTACCACAACAACACGCACACAGTGCAACAACACTACGGCCAAATGTTTCGCCTGTGTGTTTGTTTGACCATTAAGTTCACGAACCTCACGAATAAGGAAAGTAGTACACGTCGGTTTTACTTATTTTGAATCTGCTTTCTGATAATAATTTTAAACTCATTTGAAAGTCGAATAGATAGATTTTAAGTCCGTTTAATTTGTTTTGCCGCGGTAAGGGATTTGGTACCTGTACGTCGCCGTTTGCTTTTCCTCCTGTGATGGAAGAACCAAATAAGGCAGTTTACTCCAATTATACTCGTATTTTCGAAGAGAGGGTAAACTCCAAATAAAACTCTACATCAACTTCTAAGGAGAGACTTGTGTCCAGCAGTGGGACGTATACAGTTTGAAGTGAGTGAAATTTTAAATCGATTGATTTGAATTTAAAGAGCTCCTTACTGCGTACAGTATAACTTACATTTATTATACGATTATCAAACTATTATTCTCGAGTTTTTGGAAAGTTTTCTTATGAGTTATCTTCCGATAATACCAATAAATGTTTATTTATATCACAGTCATGATTTCTTCAAACAACCGCATGTATACACACCCAACAATGGCTAAGCTGAAACGTCAAAATACAAATCTTGTTTGTGTTCGGCCTTAAGTGCACGACCGCGGTAGCACAATTAACGGTATCTACGACAACAACGCCATTCGCGAAGCTTTATTCTAAATTCAAATAACATGGTGCGCGTACGCATATCGTCAACATAAACAGTATTGACAGTTGGTGAAGCAAACACTTAGCTTATTCCGGTTGCGTACAGTGCATTCAAACGCTTTCACGGTACATTTTCGTGCTACTGTTTGACTCTACAAAATGAAGTTGTTATGATCGCACATTTTAAATTCAAATATTCCTGGACTTTTAAAGGCGCATTTAAGTAATTGATTTAAAAAAACCGAATCGCTTTTCTACGTCAAGGCTTTTGGTTGTAAAACATAGCTGAAGACTATTTCGTTC
Source organism: Schoenobius gigantellus (assembly GCA_963935595.1). Classification (NCBI taxonomy): domain Eukaryota; kingdom Metazoa; phylum Arthropoda; class Insecta; order Lepidoptera; family Crambidae; genus Schoenobius; species Schoenobius gigantellus. The sequence goes on from OZ012541.1 coordinate 54,203,997, forward strand.
TGGATATATCTAGGTATATATAAGCTCAGCTTTCGAAATCTCGTCGTTTTTGTCTCGAAGCCCGTAGTCACAAACACTAGTCATACTAAAATTCTGAGAATCACACAAAAATCTGAAGACTGGACTTAATTTATTATCACGCATAAAACCACACACCATAGAGGCAACAAAACTGTTGTAACCTCCACAATCTAATCTGACGTTAAAACAGTTTATTCTAGCGGTGCAGCTTTGAACTGTACCTTGACGAAATTCTCGGTTAAAGTTATCATAATGCGTGCAAACATTGCTCATGGAGCCGGAAACTTGTTAAACAATTTAGAACGCTAGTTACATCCTCAAAACAGCGTAGGCGTCAGGTGGTTGAACCCGACAACCTTAAGTTGGTCTAAGTAAAGACTACAATCTCTAATAACGTGCATAATTTGCAATTCGACGAGTAATCCGAATTAATTTGCTTTCTAATGCCTTCACATTTTCTTTCGTGCGGTAGCCGCTGTTTTAAAGTTTAATTGTTAAAACACTTTGATGCGCAGGCGCAACTAAGCATACGAGCGTCGAAACTCATTGAAAATAGTCTTGATTTTATAGACATCAGATTATAGAGTTGTCCAAAATCGGTCTTTGTCTTGTAGTTTTGCGAGACTCTTGCTGCAAGACCGAGACCAAGGGAGGACCGGACCGTTTTTACCGGAGGATAAAAGACAGACGACTCTGTACCAGAGTCGTCTGCTTGGGTACTTCCTTCTTAGTTAATACTGTCGCAAAGCAGCAGTGCTTGCATTACTGTGTTCCGGTTTGAAGGGTAAGATATGGCAGTGAAATAACTGGGTACCGTGGCTTAACATCTGATGTCACAAGTTGGCAACGTACACTGTGGTTCTCATTTCAAAAAAAAATCTTAAAAAAATACTGCACTAAACTAGTGCAGTATTTTTTTGGAAATTTTAGAAAATTAAAATAAAATACTTATACTTAAAATAAAAAACTTATATTTTTCATTAATTTTTAATTCATTCTACATCATGTCCTGAAGTGTCCCTTAAAATTTCCGGGGGGATAAAATGTGATTCTGTATAATAAAACTAAGCTGAGGAGTCTGAGGTGTTGAGTTATTTAATTATCACGTTGTATTGCTGGAAAGAAATTCACGTCAACTTTTTTGACTTTGATAAGAGAGTATATAATTTTTCGTATACCGATTGAATAGATATATCACTTACATTGTTACACAGACCAGTTAACTCATACTCGTAAAGAACTGGTTATGTTACATATTCATCGGTACCTTCAATATTTGAACGTCGCAATTTAATTTTCCACGTCCAATAGAACTGCCCCCGGCATTTTGTTGTGTTGGCCACAATTATCACGGTCCTACTAGGAATGCAGTAAATAGATAGTACGAGTACTCAGGCGCACGGGTTCTTTGCGACCATTCGTAATTTTTGCAATCCGTTTTTACGGACTTTAACAAAATTTGCCACACCGAAAGCTTATTAACCAGCCTCCGTATTCACATTCACATTCATTACTGCTCATAGTTGTTGACAGCGCATTAATTATTGAAATACAATAAGAGGCTGAATTAATGTATATTACGAATGATACTTTAATGCCAGGAACTGTCCCATATATGAAAGTGTTACGCGGAAATTTTCCCTTTTCAATAACCAAACAGTGTAACACTGTCCATATATGTAAATCCTTAAACAAAATTACATAGAACAATCAGCTTAATGTCCAAAGCCTTGAAACCCACGAGAGATGATAAAATAAAAAATGCATTACAATGTGAACAGAGCAACAGAAATATGTCCTGATACCAGTTTGTATTATGGTATTAGAAACCTTGCCCGCGCCGTCGCCGGCGGAGCTGCGGACTATTATTTTAATAAGCCGTCATCTTGCCCTATTCGGATAATTGTAGTGGTGGAACATACCCGGAATATAAACTTGAATGTCTATGTTTACGGGACAAGAACTCATCGAATTGTCTATTAAAATGCATTTTCGGAATACATTAAGTCGCCGCTCCATCTTGTTTTATTTAAACAATTTAGAAAATCAATTTTTGAAAGGTAATATGTCAATTTTTTTTATTGTTACAGGTAACGATTACATCTTTCGTATTAACGTCGAGTTTGTAAGTATTTTAGGGGACGAATCACGCACGGATTACTTACATCTGTATTGTCATAATAGTCATACGAGCGAGCAAAAAATAAAGGCTTAATCCAACCTCAAATCAGCCACAATATAATGGAATAATTATACAACAATCGCGACCAATTAGTTTCTAATTATTACAAATCGGCCTTCTTGGTATCTTACAAGGTTCTCTTAAAATATCAGCTATATCACTTATTTTACAGCCAGATCTACGCTAAAACACGATAAGCTATAGTTCAAAGGGTATCTGAAATCCGAAAGTGGGTTACTATAACGTACTATGGAATTCCTTTAGATTATTTTTTGTCCTCCTGACCGCATCCAGACATGGGATAAGCGATAAGCCCGAAACTAATGACGATACAGCCATTATGTAACCATTTAGAATACATTAGTAATTTCACTTTCAAAATAAAAGCAGTGTAACATTTTAGATTACCCCATCATTTCCGACGCGTCGTAACCAAATCCTAATAGTGAACACTTTTTCTCTTTTTCACCCATAAGTCATCCCGAACGAAAATCATGCTCGGAGGAGCGAGTTTAAAAACCTGAACTTGATTACCTGGACCTTACACAATTTATCGGAGGGAAGCTCGCTTTTACAGGACGCTGTTGTTTAACAGTGTTACTATACTATAAACACGCGTAATTCGAACGATGTAAAGACAGCACACGTCATTTTATTAGTGAAGACGTAAAATTCCTGTTCTATGTCATATGTTCTGTAAACAGATTTATCTATTTAAAGATTATATCTATGTAGAAATAACATAATCGTTTGCGTGAATTTTAAACAATTTCTTCACCTAAAAACGTAAGTATTTATAATAATGAAATACTACACGAATATAAAGTAACTAAAATTGTATAAATTGCAAGTACACCCATGTCACTTCTTTTCAATAAGAGAACATTACAAATGGAGATCTTATTAGACGTGGCTCACGCTATACAACGCAAATGTTCCCAGAAACCTCACAAGGATAACGTCCGTCCACTGAAGTATCAGGTTCTGTTACACTAGAGACAAAACAGGACAGAGCATATCGCCGTCTCGCTCCTTTACTATTTGTGAGCTCGTAAAATGATTTTGGAGTCGACAAAAAATTGTTTTGGTTTTTTCTATACAACCTCGTGCGTCGCCCGAAAAAAAAATAGTCCTCTTATTGGAGTTTTTGTGTGACGTCGTAAATAAACTACTATGGGACGCTCGTAGTTTTTTTGGGAGTGAAATTCAAATATGTTGATCCAACGGCCATTTGGAGCTGTGGTGTAAAGTTAAAAAGTTATCACTATAATGTGGTTGATTTGCGTCGTTTAGACCCTTATCAGCGCTAACTGGGTCACGCGTGGCGTGTCGCACTTCTAATTCAAGTACGAATTGTTTAACAACAAAAACCACGTTCGCCGAAATAACCTATAGTATAGAATAGAGACACTAACCGCATTGTACTCGCATATACAATGATAAAAGAAAACAAGTACCCACCTTAACTAATATTGAATCAATTGGTGCAGTGAATGCATCATTTAATAGCCTAGATTAAGCCGAATTGAAATCATAATTAAAAAAGAACATCTTTTAATTGGTCACAAGCTGTGATGCATCTATCTGGGGAAGCTGCACGGGCTAGATGCAATCTCGTCGTTGATGCGGTCAACGACCGAGCGAATGAAACACCCCTTGGTGTGCGAGCGAGACGTGATGCGCGTACGCACAGAAAAGGAATGAAAATTATTGTGTTATTGTCTGATCCTTCTGAGGGTTTTGTGTCTTGTCGCTGACGTGTGTGCGTCTATCCCTAATATCATTTTTTATTGTTCCTATTTAGGTAAAGGTCGCTTCTATTGACGCTTTTTGTGAGCTGAATACCTCATTACCATTCGTGTGTTTCCAGACGTCCTCCAAAAGCTTAGCCATGCGCGACTCTTTCATCTCCGTGTTTACGACCCGACCGACGATTTGTTCCGCGGTTCAATAACAGGATTAGATGCTGTGCAAAGATTAACATACTTCGTCTCTAATACTTGTTCCCAATATATTGACACGTACTTGGACTGACAAAAGTGACAAACAAAACCGTCTAAGCAATATGTTATGTCAGCGATAAGTTTACTATCTCGATAATTGCAGATATTGAGATTTGAGAACACGTTTGCGAAAGAGCTTTGGTGCAAAAATACGCAATCATCCATCACCTGTCACTGCGCAGCGTCACTCATCCCGCCAAACCCGATCCGCGATCCGAATTCCCATGCAACACCAAGTGCAACTCTCGCTCGGCTCGATAAATGCAAATGACGTGCATCAACGGTACCTGCAAATGCAGTCCACGAGCTCACGCAACGGACAATGTGCATTCAGCCATTCATATTTAAATTAAAAAAAGAAGTTCACTATCGTATAAAACGCACTGTTTATTACTCAAAATACACAAATAATGGCGCTCTCATGCTCTTTGAGGGTCAAACTGTTGCCATTGTTGCCCTAAGTTGTCTAGTTTGAATGGTAGAGGTTACTCGGGACAAAGGTGGTGACATGTCTGAGACGAGAGAATGGGGAGCGCCAGAGAACGCTTGGGTTATGTTAATGAGGTTTAATTGAGTTTATAATGGTCAGAATGATGGATTCGCTCGCCTCGGGGATAGAGCTCGGGCGCGACAATTGCAGTGACTCAGCATTTAGTTTATTGAGATAAATAAGATCTGGCAAATTAAAAACTGTTTAGGCAATTATTCAATTGATTCGGCAACATGTCGTTTGTCTGGAGGTATCTTTTGTTCAGATTGGTCGACGGTGCTAAGAACTTAAACCGTGAATCGCTAAAGCAAACAGTAGACATGAGTCTTTGCACTGTACGCATTATCACAGCATCAATGATCCGAAAGAGGTGTAAGTTTATTTTGAAATATAGTTTCTGGCTTCCTCCTCGGTGTGGTAGGTCGGACTCTGTAAATATCACGTGATCGTGGTAAACAAAACACACGTGTAGCCATTATCTGCCGACAAAGAATCCCCAAAACAGTTGCTCGTTTTTTTTTCGTGTACTTCCGGCAAATGTTAAACTTTCACTACGTAGTTCCTTAATTTTCTTACGCGTTATGTCCTTACGAGAAAGAACTAGAATTCTAATTGAAACCAAAAATCTTTTGCTTTGTTGCTAACAATGTCTCTACCATTGCAGACATATTGTCTCCACGCAGTTATGTTATTTAAAAGGCGATATAATACTGTGATAATGCGTTATCGTCGCATAAATTAGCTCACTCTGACACGTTTATGTAATAATTGTGAGAAATTATGCATTGTTTTTCGTGTTTGGTGCGTCGAATTGAGACGTTACACGTATTTGTGTTGCATTTGCTACCGCCGTATGTCAATATACTCCCAGGCAGCGGTGCACTGATAAAGTTATCTCGGCCGCTATTGACACAGATGGCACCGAAGCATTTTATTATATACAGTTATGATATAGCAAAACGCAATGCCCTCTTAAAGATACGAGTCTTTAAAATTGTTTTTCACTGTCAACATTTCTACGATTTAAGTATTCGCTAGCGTTAATCTATCGCCACTTATCATAAGGTGAGATGAAAGTCGAGCTTCTCGGTTTATAGAAAAGATATAAAATTATAAATCAGTTCTGACTCTGAGATATTTATTTTCAATACTCACATGCTAAAGGTTGCCGTCTCTTAGACGAGACACTTCATTGTGTAGTACAGATAACTGCTATGAGAGGTAGTATTCATAATCCTAATTTGTAGTTTCGTGACCATTATTTACCGTACAATGCTACGTACAATCGTCCTCCCGTCACAAAAGAACGCTTTCACAGAGCGTTGTACAACGAAAGACGAATATGACATTTCGCTTAACCATGAGAGTCGCTCCTCTGATGTTCACAGCATCACGTCGCAAGTGATCAAGCTTGATAATGATGTTTTGATTGTTTTTCTGAAGAGGAGAAAAGCGGCGTTCCATACGCACGAGTGATCGCGAGTTACATACAATGTGATTTCGCAATGTATCTGCTATCTAGTACTTGACATGTCCCATATAAAGCTGTTTTATTGCGAGCAATAAATCCGATAACGAGGAGCTTGATTCGTTTTCGTAATTCGATAAAGTTTGTTATCGTCAGCACTCGATCGTTTCCCATGCAATAATTCTTATTCATTATTTTGCTTACATTAATTAATAATGAGCGACCAACCCCTGTTCCACGAGTCACGACAATGGGTTTTTGGAGATTTAATTTGTGGGAACCCCTGCTACGGACACGGTGTAGTGATTTCCAATTTATATAATTTCTTGTTTGTTTTGCCCGCTGAAATATTTCAACGATCGCTAGCACGCATTACATTTACGATTTATTTGTTAAAGCCACGTTATTTATCTTTGGACTTATATTTAACTATGTGGTTTGTCAGCTTAAACATTAACTATGACAAGTACGTAAAAAACATTAACGCGGTGCTAACAGAAGTATGTCGTAAAAACAAATGAGTTTCGCGATATGTTTTTTCAGCTATTGCACTTTGCAACAGCGATATCGCAGCCTTGGGCGTCCCGAGCGTGAAAATTTGCTCAATGCAAACTACGTATATTAGATGGAAACTAACATTTACTCATTGAATAGATGTATTTTTACAATTAATGGTGATTATGTTACTTTGTGTCATAATTTATTCATTATATTTTAACATTCTAGAAATTATGACCAATCTGACATATAAAATATCTGATAATATATGTTTCTTTTAGGGTTTTAGTTTAATTTGCAGCTATTTTTATTCGTAAATAAGCATTATTTACGATATCGTAGTTTGAATGCCACAGCCTTTATTATCAGAATAACTCTACATCTGTTTGCTAATCGAAAATCCCTTGAATAACAGTTTTAAATCACAATATTATATTGCATCCAGAAATAGGTATGTGTTCAAGTAAAATCATACGAATCCTGAAAAAGATTTTAACATTTATATTCAAACTCATTTGCGTGCGAACAAAATACGTTACATGCTTCTGTTATGCAAATTAATACTAAACAATTATTTTTATTCTCTAATTACAAGTTTGACCTGTCGTTGCCAATCGGGGCGGAATGATTTCTTTGGAGGCAATGTTAATGTTTTGATTGTTATACTAATTGTTTTCACATGTTGCGTGAATAAAGAGAGAACAGATTTAAAATCCGTTAAACAAATAGAGTTGGGCGCAGTCAACTTGATGTAATTGTAGTGAGAAAAAACTACAAGGTTTAACCCACCCAACACTATAATGCTCTGTTTTGTGTTTTCACCATATAAAAATACGGCTATGTAAGCGTCTGTTTAATCTTTGTCCTTCGCCATAATTTTTTTTCTTTGTATTTTTATTAATTTTTTCTATTCGTCATTTATAAGTACTGTCTTCGTCACTTTGAACACATAACTGTTTTATATTATACAGACAGAAAACAATAGAAAAATACAAATGTCCGCCGAACTCGAAAAGTAAAAATGCCAACGCATCTGCAATATTCCATGATCGTAACTCGATAAGATCCAGTTCTATGCACAGATATCAATGTGAACACCGAAATTTGCATACTCCTCGTGGCGAAACAGGTCCGTTCAGTTGCACGCGTATATCTTTCCCACGACGATTTTAATATCTCGGGTAATGCTTGCATTTAATTATAGAATGAGTATAAAGTACTTACCTAGTTGCTTGTAAAATGTAGCAAAACACCATTAAACCTTCGACTAACGAATATTTCTTAGATATATTATATTCAAAATATTAACCCTATTAGGTATATAAAAAATACGTGTTTTCTCCATTGTGCTATACTATACGCAGCTGAGCTTTCATTTGTGCGTCGTTAAATATAACCGACTCAAAAGCTACATTTCCTTTCCCAAGACCGCTACTGACCCATATTCATGTGCGCCTATAATTACATCATATGATCCGTCAATGCTTGACCAATCGTCCTCACGGCGACCCCTGTTACGAACTTTATCACACTCTTTTATTGCTCAGAACCCACCACAACCCTTCCAATGTTTTACTTTCACACGTTTTAAAACGTGGAATTTGTCCAGACAAACGGGCGGCCACCTCGTAAACGTTAGTTAGTAAAAATCGGACGACAACGCCTGCATAATTATGTCGTAAAAATAATATTTATGTATAACTCATTCGTTAGGCGCGGGCTTTATTAGATTTTTATTGACAACTCCTAAAAGAAGTTACGGGCGCGCAAACATTTTCGGGCAGCGTCACTAATTTAAACGTTTGACCATTAAATCGTTACCGTAAATATCCTGGGAGGACTCCCAGCAGATTTACTTTAATGGCGGACAATCACAAAAGAGACTATACATCTGCGCATGAGCTATTATAGTGCACAAGTGTCTGCACACCTCAACTAACTTCGGTTACTAACTATAACTGACATTTTCGAAAGAAACTTTATATCAACTACGAGTACTACTCGTAGCTTAGTAAGTAGTTTTGTTACGGCGGCGTTCATATGGATACAAAGTTTTTTTCAAAAATGACAGTTCTAGTTCACAATTGCAGTCACATAATCAGCCTGCGGGGCGAGATGGCGTGTAACCCATTGCTTAACTTACCTTCCGGAGCACGAGATGTTAAAATGTTAGCTTGTATGAGATCTTTTACCGCCTCCGTAGTGAAACCATCTGGAGATCCGGGGTTCGTTCCCCGTGGGGGCCAGAAGATTTTCTGTTTGGTTGGGTTGGTGGTAGGGTTCAGGTGAAGCTCGCTTTCTTCTTCGGCCTTATCGTCACATATCATCAGGTGACGAGGTTTCCACAAGCGATTCCCGACTAGTGACCCTACCGTGGAGGCCTGCGTGCATGGCTGACCCGGTGTACGCCGCCGTAAGGCCCTCCGTCTGGGGATTGCGTGGATGTGCGTGGGTACCTCTATCTTACCCATATCTGCTGCTAAGCATGCAGTGAAAATACTGGGTACTGTGATTTATGACGTTTTATGTTACAAGTTGGCTTGGCAACGTACATTTGTGTCCTTGAATAGGTTGTCCATTTGCAAGTTTTACAGAAACCACATTAATGTGTCTGAAATAAGTTAGGTCATGTTTTACATCATGGACCTGACTATGGCGAACTTTATACTCTGACAACGTATGCCGAACGCACAAGCAACCAAGCTTCGCGTTTGACCATTATTATGTAACTAATTACCACTTTTTCGTTATACATTTCACTAATGCAAGCAGTTGCACGGAGTTTATGATCCATAGCATGTTTGCATTCAGCGATGCACATGCATTAAATGTTTCTTGCAGCACCCACTAATTTAGTAAGTGGTTTCCTAACGTTCGGTGCATACAAACTTCCCACCTCCTGTTTTTGTAGCAAAGGAGTTAGGAAATAGATCATCCTCGAGTTGGGTGGTTCGGCGCCTCCCTTACACGATACTATCAATTTAAGTTTAACATTTTTTGTCTACTCATGAATCACGGGTACATTATAGCCTTTGAGTTCAGTATATTATGTACGTACAAACCAATATTTAAAGTACCTCAGTTATCTAGTTAAGCATAAACTTTGTAGGATTTAACTGCACTTAAAGATAAACTGTAATCTTCAACACTCAAGCTTTTAAAAGCTACGTCAAGTGGCTTAAAACATGAAGCTATTTCTTTCTATACGTATATTAAAAACTTAAGAGCACTTGAAAAATGTGCCAGTAACTCGATCAGGGCTCGCTGCGACTCAGCGAAGAGCCCGCTAATCCAGCCAGGTGACGCCGCAGATGTCGCCATACCCGGACTTCTAAATCATTACACCGATTATAATTGCAAGCCAACGTCATCCACCAAATGTCGTAGCGGTGTTAAAGTTAAGTCAATTGGCTCTCCCAACTGGCGAACTGGCCATCGGAACACTGAACTGAGCCATTACATACAACTGAACTGAGCCATATTACGAAATGATACTCACGCAGTTGTCCATTGTTCAGTTTGGACTCAAATAGCCGAAGCCGTAGCGTATAATTCACAACGCTCCGATTGCTGCGGCAAATGTTACTTTCATTAATTTACTTAACAATAGTGCACTATAACTGTTAGCGGAATACATCTAAATACACCATTTAGAAACAAGATTACACAGAGCGACTCCGCGGCCCCCAAACATGCACGATTTAACTACAAGCGCGAATTCGTTATACACGTAGATTTATCTTGAGAAAAAACGCCATGAACCTGTCGTGCATCTTATTAGCATAGCGCAGGCTATTGTGTATTATACTCTTCATATTCATGGGTAAACACACACCAGTCTTTGTGCTATTGTTCGAGTAATACTTAGCAGCATCACCCCTCGCGGTAATCTTATCCTTTCTGTCTATTGTCTGCTCGACAACACCGGTTGGGAGCCCAAATTGGTCCAGAGGTCAGACTTCTTAGAGTGACCTCAGGTCATCTTCGACAATAGCCTAAAGCGTGTTTACCTTTGAAAACCGATGTTTAAGCCAAGCGTTTCTTTCATTCCCCGTAATCATCCCGTCTCGCATCTCGAGAAACTAGTACTCCATTATCATCTCACAATGGGAGATATTTCAGAACAACGTCCACTGACAAAGGATTTATTGTTCTTTTATTATATTTAGCTACCGTTTCTACCGTTACCGTCTTTTATTATAGGTATTATCGATTTCATTGTGCTCTCAATTTATAACGTTGCTGCAGCTCCTGTTTCGTCCAAAATTTGAATATTAACGATCATGGGAAACGTTACACTACGAAATGTGTCTGATGTCTCAAATCTATCTCTACATATTTTTTGGGAAAATTTAGATTTTTTTCCTAATTTACCTTCATTTTTACTTATTTTATTTTTATTTTGTAGAAATTAAAACTTTAGGACATTTAAAAAACCAAAGTAAATTGGATTTATCCCTGTACGTTCTATCTCTACAAATTTCTTGAGCAAATTTAAACGTTGATCAAAATATTAAACTTTAAAACTAAATTGGTTTTTCCGTAGATTTATCTCCAAGTCTTTTACTTTCATCCTATGATCAAATGTAATTCACAGCAACATCGACAATTCAATATATTAAATTTTAATTTCATTCCATGATCAAACATATTTTAGAATTCCCGATTCGCCGCGCTTCCGTCCACTCGGTATCAAGGACATTGTGTATCTCGGTAGCAACTAAATGAGTGTATCGATGCCGATGGTTCGCCTCGAGTAGTCGATAATGGCGGCCCTTTGATCGTTGTTGAGATGCGCGAGCGCATGTGTCTCACTTTGATCTCGCCGCCACCACAGGGTGCACGCAACTTAACATTCATTGAGGTTCCTCATTAATTTGTAAAGTGCCGTCGAGTTGCTATGCTCAAGAGAAATACACATTTTTTCATAATCCTTAGTTCTACACTGCATTACAATATTACAAACCAGTTTGATAGAACTATCATAAACGAGTAAAAATAATCAAAACATACGACGTGACCAATTGTAAGACAAACTATTTTAATGGTCCAATCATCCACAAAGCGACCGATTAAGGCGAAGCTACTGTGTACAACCTAGCAATTTACTCAGATCGTAACGTATTACCTAACTATGCACCTGCTAGAGTCAATGGTCCGAAGGGTGAACGGCCCGCTCCCCCACACCAGGAGTCCAGGACATAGTACAGGTCTGACGAGATAAAAACTAGATTTGCGAGATCCACAGCGAAAGGGGAAACGACTATACTCTAGCTGACATCTTTTCTCATCTTAGATAAAAGTAGATTTCTTTAGTTAGATAAAGTATCATGCGATTCATGTGCTTATCAAATAATGTTACTTATCAAATAAAAAATATATAAGAAGATTCTTAAGTAAGTACATTATGAACAACAATGATTAATTAGAATATTTCACTACTATAGATTCTTCATGAAAAGTCTACAGTCTGACCTAATGAGATAATGCTGTGGCATAAATTCTACCGATCTGTATCACATAATAAAGGAGCGCAAAGCCAAAGTTATACAATATAGCTTCAACAATAGCAACTGATTTGCATTATTTTACGCGCTCAATTTCTTTTGTGCTGAATTACAATATTTACGCCTGAACGGAATCACTGATGTAAGCTAGTTCTGAACATCAATTTGATATTACAAAGATATAACTTTTCTAAATTATCGAATCGAAACAATTTGGGTGCAACTAACATTGATTTACTACCAATTGTAGTTTGGTAGTAAATCAATGGCAACTAATGAAAATGTTTTAGAGAGTAATTAAATTAATCTTGTAAATCGTAACATCCCAACAAGAAAGAGAGCTGTATAAGTATTTCAACATATAAGTAGTGTAAGTTCGTTGAACTGACTGCACTTCGACGTAACAGATACACAAGTCAGTCACTGAATCATTTTGATAAACGAATGATAGGTCAATTTAAATGTAAATGCTTCTCCATAGTGTAAATTCATTGTAATTTTTGTGGACGCCACAAATGTATTTTCGAATATTTTGTTGACAAGTAACTCGTAAGCGTAAATAATATTTTTAAAGTGAAACCTTTTTCATTGAATATTGTCTGCTTTGACGAAAAATCAAACGACATCCAGTGCAATGTGTGACCACTTTTTATAACATTGATGTGCAGTAATGGCTACGGTAACGACGTTGAACGACATATTTTATTTCACAACCTCCCAACTCTTTATACTATTAGTTTCCACATGCTCTATTGTTCTCACAAAACTTTCATGTTAGAGCTATCTTTTATTTGTCAATTATCCATTACTATTTCTTCATTGAATGTTGTCATGATAATACTATTCTGTTATTCATTAACAGCTTTGCTCATTGCTCATTTTATATTTTATTTCTTTTGCCATTGTTATATTTGGTTTCATTATACATTTTATATATTACTTACCATTATATATGAGACATTCTCAAGACAGCACAGCAAACGCAACACCATCAAGCACTGTTTGTGGGATATGTTGCGTATATTTGATTTACTATTAACCATTCATTACCAAAGCTAACGTACATTTCATAAATACAAATACCGCTCAGTTCTCGAGCGCCCGGATTGGTCAAGTGCATTTGAAATACAACCCGTCAGCGTATTCTTAACTGTATTAATAACGTTCGTTATCCACATCTGGTCGCCTATAACTCTCTTGTGACACAAGTCATCGATATTACTCAATACCCACACAGTTGATGAAAAACTATAACATGCAAAATGAAACGTTGAATGTTATACATCCTGTTTTCGAAGATTACATCTATGTAATTACGGTGTGCGAGCGTGGAACCTAAGTCTAGTCTAGCTAGACTCGCCCATGTTGTCAGTCTACATTTATTGCAGGTAGTAATTTTAGATCATTATAGACATCAGTGCTATCCACTGAAGTGTTATTGCCACGGCCCTGGCGAATGGAACACGTTTCGACTAAAATCGACCCCGATAACGTTATAAAATCTACAAGTAACAACAATTAAGATCCAAGCGATGCGTCTAAATTACCAACAATTAAGATTAAATATGATCTTATTATAAGCATGGCACTGCTTCTTGTTGCGTTTAAATATCGCTACAGTTACCTCTAAATGGGTTAATAAGGCAACTTGCAAGCAGGACACTTGTCATTCTGACTCATTAATGAGTAACGAGTACCTATACGACAAAGCGTTTCCTGTTTGACGATACCTCGTTCGGCCTCGGTGAAAACAGTTGCAAAATTTTTACGTACATTGCTCCGATAGGTGTGTGTTAAAAAAAAAAAACAATAACATTGTGGCAAAGTTAAGTCGATGTGTGACAAAAACACGCCTTTAAAGGATATCAGATAATATTTAACAAATGTCAAGAGCGACGTACAATGCGCGCTACCTGGATACATGTCACTTATTTGTTTAGGCTGACACGTTCAAAACCAGTAGCCGAGAGCCCAAACAACTCTACATATACCCCTTTATAGCTATGTACGAGAGGAGCGCGGATTAGTTTTTGTTACTCTTTTTGCTTACAGCGTCCACTTGTACTAGGACTCCTTTCCTAGGGTTGCCTCACGCTGTATTTACTATTTTATTGACAATTTGTTATATTGTAAACAGAAGTATACGGTACATTCGTATCGAGCTTGCGTCGGCTCGCCTTTCACTTGGCCTAGATATTTCGGAACTGGTTCTTATCACAATGCAGCGAGAGGCGTGACTTTTGAATTGCTATTTATAATAATAGCTACGTTTCCTGTCGTGCTGAAGGGTATCCTTAAAGTAGGGATTATTAGTTATATTCAGCCAACGTAGGTACATATTGAAATTGACTTTGAATATCCAATTTGTTCCTTATAATACTATATATACTGAAATTAAGTATTTGTTCAGAGATGCATGAAATACTTAATGTATATAAAAGTGTCAGTAGTTCGGCATTACACCATTATGATATTGAAGACAACCCTAAGTAATAAATGAAGAAAATAAAAACTCCGAGCGACCTGCGCTTAGGGCAGCCGATCCAACCTGTTTGGTCGCCGCCCCGCCCACGCCTGACAAATCCGTTTCTTACAATAAACCGTGTACGTAGTGTACACGGTTTATAAAGGGCTAGCTTAATTAACGTTTTCGCAGTAGTGGCTTAGTATATAAATTATGTTTATCAAATAAAATAATTGCGCAATATAACTTAAAAGTTGAAGTTGTCAGAATATTTTGTACTGACAATTTTTTTTTCCATTCAGTATCAAAATATACGCAAATAATATTCCCACCTATGTACTGTACCCGTTAAGTATTGTAGAAGTGCAAAGGTACTTAATTCAACCACTTGAACACGTTGAAACTTGTTCCGTCAAGTGACTCACAAATCCTGCTTCAAATTAATAATATTGGTAGCGACTCCGAATCTCGTTTGCACTGATGTGTGAGTTTACAACAAATGTTTACACAATTTTAGTATTGTATTATGTAATCTGTGGTATTGCTATTCGATTCATCGGGAGTCGCGTGGCAAATGTCTATCATCGTGTTTCGGGCTTACGTTACAAAATACTACTACTTTGTGCTGTGAGAGTAAATGTTGTGTTGTGTGGCTGGGTTGTTCTTTATTTCGAAGGTAATGATCGCCACGACTTCGGAGATGTCGTGACCTCAGCCGACCAGTCATTCCCACGAGCCCTCAAAACCACTCAAAACATTTGGATATTTGCAAAGAATTCCCGATATCTTTGAACAGCACGTTCTTGGGCAATGAATATAATTCGCCGCAGCAATTTTAACTCCTCGTGTAATTTTGAGGTCTCGTAATGAAGACAGGTACAAACATGCCGCTGTTGTAAACGATTTGTAATAATTCCCATGATAGCACGCTCCGCGATTATCTATTCACCCTGTGAGTTTTTGTTTCCTGCGATCCCAGGCGGCCTGATCAAACGATGGTGTGACAACCACGCACCTCCCTGGAAACATCGCGCTTTAAACGTGACTAACAAAATTGACTCAAAAAGTCAATTTGACGGTAACTAAAACTTCCACCCCAAAAGGTTATTTTTTTACTTCAGGGCTTTTTTATTTTCCAAGCTTTAAAATTATTCAAACTGTGTAAAACTGAGGATGCCATACTGTTAGGAGGACCTTCGGCACACGTGAACTGCATGCGTATTATGCATCCATCCATATTCCACAAGCTTCAATAGCTGTTGCTAGGACATCAATATCAAAGCGTGATCACACGGTCACGATTTTTGTAGTATTATGAATATGTAACTTGATTATGTCCTTGAATTATTAAAATAAACGAAACAACACTGTTTAAATACGCCGACGACGGTTTGCATTTCTGGCTTCATACTTACCGTATCGATTTGTTGACTCGCTACGCGATATACATATTATATCTAGCTACGCCAGTAGAAGCTTTTGCGCCCGCGCAGATATTTAGGTCGACCGAAATAGCTCTGCTCGAACTAAACTGATCTCAGAACTGTCTTTGAAAGATAGTTTTATACAGTGAGTTCATGAAGAGTTCAAAATTGCACTACGAAATGCACTTGCGAATATGCCATCAGGAAAGATAACCTTGAAACATCCATTCCGACGTAACACCACGAAACTTATGTGGGGGCTTTGAGTACTATAATTATTGGACGCTTATACAAAATATTAGACGAAACACGATAATATAAGGTGATAAGAGAGCTAGTTGTTTGCGAAGCCATGCCCTGCGCACGCGCTTCAATCCAAGGCCATTTTGTTTACGCATGTTTATGTATAAGCGTGTGACGCCGCTATCCGCCTGCCGAGAATAGAGCACGCCCTCGAACCGGCTATACTACACGAAGTCTCTTCGGAAATCGGTTACGTTATACACACAAGAAAATGGCGGGAATTGCTTCATTGAACACTTGGCGGGAAACCGTTGCGTAACCACGTGAAAATTTGTTTTCACGTTTTGTCGAAACTGACGTAAAAGACATTGGTTTGGTTTAGATACTGAAGAGTCATATGAATAATATCTGAAAGTGCTGATAATCTTTCATCTAAATCTTTCAGAAGTATTTTGATGACTTTCTCATTAACGACTCATCACGTGAAGAGCATTTGCAAAATTGATCAAAATTTAAGTAAGATACCTATAACCTAGTCTGTAATGTAGGATGAGCAAGCACTTTCAATCGATACTAGGTTTCCCGCTAAAATTGTGTGTTCCACGTGGTGTAACTGATTATACTAAATTTGGCGGGATCTTACCTCGACCTACCAGTCGGCCTTGAGCCACGTGACGTCACTGACATAGTTCCCGGCTGCACAAATCCGACGCAGTTTTTTGTCGATACTCAGACATGGTATTATTATTCTACTTTTTGATCTGACTAAGTTTGCATACCAACAATATTATTCAAACATGGAATCAATAATTTTTCGATCAGATTAATAGTTATTATTTTTATCTTTATCTCCACCATATATGCTGTTTTCCGCTTCTGTTCAAATTCATATAATTAATTATATCGACTTCTTTTATTTATTTGTCCTTTTTTCTTAGCACTTGCAATTTTATTACCTTGTAATATACCAGAAGAAGTTTATACAAGAAAGGAAGTCGTATCTATCTATTCAAATACAATACTGCATAATTCTTTTTAATATATTCTGTAGTATTGCATTTGCATAAAACCTGTGACTTTTGTCATCTTTTCTTATTTCTGAATTACTTTAACCAAATGTAACTCATTTAACGTTGAGCGGCGAGCCACCACTGTCTCATACGTATGTATCTGTAGCATTGTAATAATAAATAGGCACCATGACAGCAACTTCAAATGATTCAACCTTGAGCGCATCGCGTGTTTCCAAGTCTTTTTTGTCAGCCACTGGTGAATTTCGTATATTAAATAATTTCCTCGCTTTAGCTTCTGTTCGATTCCTATCCTTCGTGACTCGGGCATTTTTGATGTTAAGTAATAGTATAAATTATTAATGTTATGCATTAAACTAACTCCTTTTAAGTTCGTTTCAAATTATACCAGCATCACCGTAACTCATGGTCCAGGAGCCTATTATAATAGATTAAACGGTAGTAAAAGTCTCGTAAAATTTTTATCGTTATTAAGACCATATTTAAAAAATGGAAAACACAAAGAGTGTCGCCGCCCTGAGCGATGTTTGTGAAAGGATTCCGGTGTCTAAGAGCATTAGAAGCGCATTTTATGTTTTATCCCTAGATGAAGTCGTAAAAATGTCAATGGATAATGTCTCGTACGCTCGCATCCGGGCTAACGAATGCTTCATTTTGTTAGTCGTAAAGTTTCCCCAATTCTCTCGGACGGCACGCCTACTTCACAGTTTTATGGGCTTATTTTATGCATTGTAACGAGATGCATACAATGGTACCCTTCGTGCAATTTTAATAGCACTCGTAAATTTGTAATTGTTTATTTCAGCTGATATACTGTAAAATGACTCACACGATTTCGTAATTCTCATCATTAACTTATGATTTTTCTCTCTTTTCAGATTACCTGAAACCCCGCAAACGGTTATCGAATGGCGGGAAGAAGTCTCCTGCGCATAAACACGAGTGCGGTCACAGGGCACACATTCGCCCACCGAAAGTGGCTCGCCTTGCCCCTTCACATTTCAAGCGACCAAGCTAGACCGAGCTGCGCCGTCACACCCAACCCCAGGAAGCAATATCAAGGATGCTGAAGTTTCTAAACCAATGAAGGTTCTGGTAACCTCACAAGTAACTTGAACGTCATAAACAAGAACAGAAACGTGAAAAGAATCATTTGCAATGATTTCTCTACGTACGTTTCTTTTAAAACCGAAATTAAACCACAAAGCTCCGGCAGCTACCAAAATTGCGTAAAAAACGTAATTCCATGAAAACGTGCAATCAGGTTGGGTGCCAAGGGAGAGTACACTGCAAATTTATTTTATCTATTAATTTATTATGAATGTGGTTGTTTTCACTTAGCGGAGAACAATTTATTTAATGTTAAGTAATTTGTAAGATTATTTCAAACGTTATACCAAGGTTTATTATAAGATTCATGGATCCGATTTAAAACCGCACGCAGTTTCGTTTGCTTCATAGATTATTATCCATACGCACTTCCCTGATGTATCACTTCACATCACAATATTATTTGCTCAACGCTTCTCACAATTAGCACAGTCGAAACAGTACCCACTAACCGACATATCCGTTAAAATAATGGTAACCTCTTGCAATATTTACAATATTTATAGACTTAATTATAAGTTTTATGATCTCTTTTGACGCCTAGATATAATTATTGTTAAGTATGTAATAATTATGGTTTAGAGTTCAGAATGTAAATTAAGTTTTGGGACCTTCTCGTGTGAGGTGTTTAAACCTATATTCCACTGTTCTCGATTGTCACAATTATGTTTACAAATGTCTGGAAAATGTTGAGACGACTTGTCGGAATCAAATTCTGGCACGCCTTTCGTCCCAGCGTTTTCGAAGCATTGAGATCTATCAGAACTCTCTTCTGTCGTCCTCGTAAATACGAACACGATAAAAGAGACTACCAAAAGAAAAATATGAAAATTATGCAGTAAACCCTACTATTTGAAAGATTATGTTGCTAAATGTATTTATAAGCAAGACAAATACTCAATATGTGCCTCGTCGTTACCATTCGGGTAACTGCGATTAATGCCAATAATTTAAACATATCTGTAATATACATGCTAGAGATTGAGTATTTGTTTATCGACCATATTACTCATATTGCAAATTATATTTGTTTTGTTGTTGTATTTTAATGGATTATATCTTTATTGATAATTGTTTTAAACGTTAGAATTTTGGATGTTAGTGCTTCTCTTAAATTCGGTGGTTCGGGCGTAAGCAAGCTATTTGATATTTTGGGAAGAATATTTATATGTGCTTTTTATCATTGCGTTAGATATTTTAAAATCACTTCGGATTCACGATGGAGATATTCTGTATATCTTCATTAGAATGAAAAATCTGTCATTAACAGAAGCTGCCAATAATTAAATCAAAGAAATAAGTGATGTCATTACGAAAAACAACTGTTTTCTTTTTAACAATGGAATGAACTCTGATATCACTAAAATTACATTAAATTAGCGAATTAAGCTCGAAACCAAACCAGTATATTGGATGGAAGAGAACAGCCCTAATCATCGGATTTATTTATGCAATGTCCCAAATTCTTTTAGTGTAACAGTCCAAATGCCGTTGACACGCTGCACAACCGCGGCCGTTATTCAAAGTACAAATTATTTCGCCAGTTTAGGTCTAAAGGCCGCGGTGCACGGGTAAAAGACAATATCATTAAGCCGTCATCTTTACTTCATTTTCATTTATTTTTTAGATTCCATTGTTTTTATTGCGATATTTTGACCATACGTTGTGTATGAATATTTTTTTAGTCTTTATTTTTGGTCACATTGACATCTGTTACTACTTGTCATTATATTACGATGACAACAGATTTAAAAGTGGCAACCCTAGGCTATATTATACAGTATGAGTCTTAATGATGTACACATTTTAAATGTTGAATAATAATACTTAGGTACACGATTAAATAAAATTGAAAATATAAAATTAAATACGGTGTTCGTTGATAAAATTAAGCACGCTTTTCCTCATTTAACCATGTGCTCATCATGAAGGCTTACGCAGTTATAATACATATTATTAAACTCGATATAAAAATATTTTTGGCTTTAGTTATTGTAACCATGCAACCTCCTTACTAAATCGCTATCGTTGTTAGTACGTTGATCCAATGACAGACGCCAAATTACAAAAGTTGTAAATTTTCGACATTTTATGGTAATATGTTTTTTGACGTTGAGCTTGTCAAATGTGACCAATGATAAGGGATGTCCCAACCATACAATATTGTATGTTATTTTTTCTGCAATTTTTGCCAAAGTGTACTAATTAGTACTTGCCGACTACTCTCACTTATAATGAAATTTAAAATGAACTCTCGATACAACACTGATGATAAGATTATTTCGCTTTACTTTTACAAAGTGTTGTTATTTGTAGCATTAGGACCACGAAAGTTTAATTGACTGTTTATATAAAAATTGACGTTTTCCTTGATTATATTATGAATTATGTTTTTGTGTGGTACCTCGAAACAGACGCTATTAATAATAAAACATTTTATTCTAACATTTACATTATAATTCGATTATTCGTAATTTTATTGTGACATGAAATATTTTATATTCTCAAATACTTCTCAATAGAAATGACATCAAAGTCTAAATGTAATACACGACAGAAAACTGTAAATGGTTGCCTAAAAATTGGTTACGATACAACTTTTTGGCAAACATTTACCGAATGTATTCTTCGTCAATGCTTCCGTTTGTGGTATTACACTTATTTATAAATTTGTTTTGTAAAAATATAATTCTATCGGATATTGTTATGTGCCAAATAGCATGGCGATGTCTGAGTGTTTAGCGCCATAATGTGTCCGCGTCACCTCACGTCGACACACGTGTATAATTTTAAATATTTTTTTCTCTAACACCTGTGATGTATTAAATATGATCTCAGAACATAATGTACTATATTCAATTGTCATATTTAATTTTTTTTTGTTTAAAATAACGTTACTTAACGATGGAAAGTAACATAAACACCGTATCCCGCAGACAGGACGTCATGAGAAATAATTTAATACATCAGTTGTAACTTTGGTGATGATTGGAACGTAGCTTGCGTAAATTATGTAGGTTTTGAAGGAATACTGACTGAGTTTGTATGGTAAGGGAGGGGCGCTCGGGCGACGCCGCACTGTACATTAATCGCACTCGATGTGTATTTATTCTAAAGCGTAAGCCCGACGACCCTGAGTAGGGGATACACAAAAAAATATATATTTGTATGTCTAATTATGTTCATTGAAGCTTCAGAGGCAGTACGTTTAATGGTTCAAGCGAACATAAATATGAGAAACAAGAAAAATTGTTTTAATCGTGTCAAGTTTAATAACGCCCCATTATAGTAATGCCAGTTGCAACGGCCAACCAAAACTGGCCGATATGTTGTAAATATTTGGACAAATTGAATTAACATTTTAATAGTGTATGCGTATGTTATTATAATATGTAATGTATGAATACTTAAATTTAGTTAAAAAAGCTTATTTCCCACGATATTTTGTTTTATTTTTCATTTCACCCGTTGAAGGCTATGTGAAAGATTCCAATTAGGTACCTTTTTAGGGTTCCGTAGCCAAATGGCAAAAAACGGAACCCCTTATGAATTCGTCATGTCTGTCTGTCTGTCCGTCCGTATGTCACAGCCACTTTTTTCCAAAACTATAAGAACTATACTGTTGAAACTTGGTAAGTAGATGTATTCTGTGAACCGCATTAAGATTTTCACACAAAAATAGAAAAAAATCAAATAAATTTTGAAGGTACCCCATACTTAGAACTGAAACTCAAAAATTTTTTGGCTGGTTTTATTTAACGTTGGGTAATGCGTTATGGCGGACTCTTCGCGACTACTGGAGGCAGAGTGCCATCCAGAGACCGCGGCGTACTGACTTAAAACCGACGATGCACCCTCGTACCCACAGAACACAGAAAAAGGTTAGAAAGGCAATCGTGCATCGTTTGTACGGGAAGCGCTGTCGCCAGTTTTGCTCCCACATCTTTTTCTAGTTTTTCTTAAACCAATAAACGCGAGCTTGCGCTGCTCGTGCAAGGTCAAAGAAAGCCAATCAAGAGAACTATGCCTCGGTAATTACCGTGCTGTGGTTGTCCGTAAGTGATTAACCCTTCGTACTCACGGCCACAACTATGTGCATTTGCTCATAGTTGTGGCCATGCAACGGGCGCGCGTGCCCCGCCTACATAGCCCTTCTAACCTCTTTCTGTGTTCTGTGCTCGTACCCCTTGGAGCAAGCATGTCCACCACCGACGCATCATCAGACGAGGAGGACACGGGGGCGGATCGTGAATTTGTGGGGCCCTGGACTATACTAATCGAAAGAAACAAAGAAAAAATATTTATTTAGCGCTACCTACCATAACACATTTTTCAACACACTTGCTCGTAAAGTAGGTCTTATTACCTTGCATTTAGACCCGTTATTCAGTATATTAAACACGAGTACTTTTCACTTTACATAATCGCACAAGTGCGGTAATCTTAACACGACAAATTCTAATTTGTTCAAGAATCAAGATTGCAAAGTAAATGTATGTCCAGTACCATTCTTCAATTAGTCGCTTAATACTTTTTTTTTAACACGACTTTATGCGGCTGCCGGAAATAATTATGGAGGCGCAAAGCGCGAGTAATAGTTTGTTGCCGCCAAAGTCAAAGGATAAATACTTGGCGGCATACGATACTTTCATGCAGTGGAAGATTGATAAAAAAGCGCAGTCATTTTCAGAAAAATATTAATACCACAAGATATTTTATTTGCCTCACAAGTGTGTTGAAAAACGTCGTATGAAACACGTGCGCATTGGTCATTATTACTTACTCTGCTTTCTTGTCGCGCTCGCCTTCGGCTCACGCACAATATCGCCTCGTACGCAATAACCGACATAGCGCGCTCGTATCATAATGTACTATTATGAATTATTATTATTACGACCCAGCCAAGGCGCTCTGGCCCCCGACGTCGGGAGCGTGGATACGAGCCGTCCACGGGCATCGGTCGCGCCCTATATCTTGGGCAATTGGCAAAAATATTTGTCAAAATCCCATTTACCGTCAATAGCAACCCCCAAATACTGAAGGCGGGGCTTCAGTTGAATAATCTCGCCGCCCACCGTGATAGACGTTCGTGCATGGGCTCTCCTGCGAGTACTGTGGAAGGCGAGGGCCTCCGTTTTTACAGAGCAACCCTTAACCCCAACATAACAATGCGATCAACAACTAGCGTGCTTGCTACTGAGACGGGCGCGGATCCAGCCCTCAAAAAAGGTTGTGGTCAGAGATAGAACACAGCCACCCGAAAATCGGCCAAGTGCGAGTCGGAGTATGAACTCACTCATGATCGATAGACGGACAAAGGACATGTTTACAAAACATATTATGCCCCTGACCAAAATTTTTTTTGGTATTGAATACAATATTATCAGCCTATCGATCTCAATAGACTGTAAAAGTGTGACATCAAAGTCTATTAGGGTTGTGGGCATGCCCATCGTACCCACAACGGTGGATCCGCGCTTGTCTGAGACCAGTCGAACGGCATCGTGATGAACGCTCCTTAGCCGTAACAAGGAATATGTCATCTGCGTAACAGAAGAGACGCACCACGTCGGCTAAGTACTTCTGAGCAGCTAGTCATGCCCGACCTTCAAGAGCAGGAGCCCAAAAACGGACCCTTGTACAATGCCGCGGTTCAAAGGGTAACGTACAATGTCTCCTCCTCTCTTAGGGCAGAGAATCTCTCCCTATTAAATATTCGCCGGGCGGCAGCGCCGCTCTGATGCGAATTTTCATGAGTTTGTATGAGACGAATTATATTCAGGCAGCGGCAGCGCCGCTCTTTCTTCTCATACGAAGTCAATGTTTAAATTATTGGCCTAATACTTACTTGGATTGGGGACTTTTCAAATCAATATATCGTCGAATGTTTTTGATTGTGTAAAAAAATACGTACCTGTCCAATGTTTTTGTACTACATGTCGGACATTAAAAAATTGTCTTCTTCTAAAATAAATAATTAAGATATCCCAACATTAATTGACAAATGTGTTATGCAGACCTTTCCCTCAAATTAAAGTGTTAATTATGTCTGTTTCACAAAAGAAGTCCCGCGGCAATAAATAGAACTAACTTGTAACAAGAGATAGAATATGGCATTCAGCCGTAGGTTAGATAAGGCTAGCAATGGCTAGCATCAATCCGTTATGCGCCTGTCAAAGCCAAAGATGGAAGCAGGCCAAGTCAAGCCAGTCACAAATTCGCATACGTTATCTTTCTGTTCGGCAATGACGTAATAAAGACCATGACCGGCTTTCTCGTTCTTTGGCGTTAGCATAGTGAATGCATGCTGTGACTTTAGTTAGCTACAGGCTCTATTATTCTGGTCACACTTGTTGAGAGACAAGCGCAAGATCCTAGATCACCAACAAATCGAATTTGACCCGCACAAAGGCAATGAAAGAGAATTCATAGAAATAAGTAGTACCTAATTGGTGTTGGTGTTAGCACATCAGATTGAGCACACACTGGCGGCTTATGTTCCAATCGCGTTCTGCACTACATAGGAACATACATACGAGGACGATTCAACAAATATTTAGCCTACAAAAGAAAAACGAAAATTTTAAGAAAGTAGAGATTTATTTCTCAACATAGTCTCCTTTCAATTCAATACACTTGGCCCTTGGACTTTTTTAACCCGTCCAAAAAATACGATTTCCCGACGTCTTCAAAACAGGTCTCTGTAGCGGCGAATACCTCATCATTCGACCCAAATCTTTTGCCGACGAGTGACTTTTTCAGATTTGGGAACAAGAAGAAGTCACAGGGAACCAAATCTGGAGTATACGGTGGATGGAGCAGCAATTCGTAGCGCAATTCGACCAATTTGGCCATGACGACGGCGGTGAGCCGGCGCGTTGTCGTGGTGGAACAGCACTTCTTTATTTGCCAAATGGGACCGTTTTTTTTCAATTCGGCGTCGAATCGGCCCAATAAGTCGGAATAGTAGAGCCCCGTGATTGTTTTACCCTTCTCGAGGTAATCGATGTAGATCACACCTTGTGAGTCCCAAAAAACACTGGCCATCACCTTTCCGGCCGATTGAACAGTCTTCGCCTTCTTTGGAGCACGTTCGCCGGGTAAAGTCCACTGTTTCGACTGTTCCTTGGTCTCTGGTGTGTACCAGTGAACCCATGTTTCGTCGACGGTCACAAAACGATGCAAGAACTCCACCGGATTGCGTTGAAACAGCGCCAGACATGTCGCCGATGTGGTCTCACGGTTGCGCTTGTCTGGTGTGAGCAAACGCGGCACCCATCGCGCCGATAACTTTTTCATACCCAGTTCTTCGTGCACAATATGATGCACTGTCCCTTCTGCGATGCCTACAGTCTCAGCTATCTCGCGAATCTTTAATCGCCGGTCTGCCAACACGAGATCGTGGATTTTTTTACGTTTTCCTCCGTAGTAAGTATCCGTTTTCGGTGCACCTGGGCGTGGCTCATCAAAAACCGACGTGCGGCCACAAGCAATCTCGTTGAACCAATTTTTGACGGTCGCCATCGAAGGAGAAGAGTCACCGTATACAGCATCCAAGCGCTCTTTGATTTCGCTGCGCGTTTTCCCTTCCAAAAACAAGAATGTAATCACTGAACGATATTGTTCTTTTTCCATTTTTGTAAAACCGACCGACACGCTCGCTTCCAAAGGCTGTCAAAACAAAACAAATGAAGGGAAAAGATTGAAAACTTCTTAGTAGACTTCAAAAAGTATTTACTGCACGATAGTAAAACTCTGTTGTAAAAACAGCGCCATCGGGCGGCGAGGCTTAGTAATAATTGAATGCCCCTCATACCTACGACACAGAATAGATAATAGTACTACGTACTACGACGAACGCAACGTAGATTCGGCAGATATTCCTTGCGTTCCAGATAAAGCACTGCTACTTTCTGAGGCTAACATCTGATGTTAGCCTCGTTTTGCGTTTCTTTTAAGAAATGTTGACATTTTTAGCCGCGCTAATTGTTACAAATGAAACGCAAGGTACTGATTTTTCGTGCTGAATTTTGACACCTCACTTAATTAGTCCAGCCACTTAAAATTTTTTGTAATATAAATCAGAATTGGCTAATACTAAAAATATCTTTCAATATTTTTTTTAAATCCGCTGAAAATCCTTTTTGATTCATGAAAAAAAGATTCCAAATGTCAAATTTGAAAGCTGTCAAAAAGTGGTATCAGAGGACCCATCTATTAGCATGGGTATTTGATATTTGATGCTAGCATTTCGTGTTAAAAATGCTTAAATGAAACGCATGACAACCAGCAAGAAAAACTAGCATCACCGGCTAATGGAACGCAGAGATGCTAAAAATGTTGCTATTTATGGCTAAAAATGCTTATCTGGAACGGGCCGGTAATGTCACAAAAAAATTACAGGCGTTTTTGTCCCTCGTATATACTTTTATGATGCGTTCCGAATTGCAATAAAAGCGATAATATCGCGAATCCGACCAAATTAAATCGTCACAAAATATAAGGGCTATTGAATCAGTAGGTTATGTTGACTTTGGTCGGATTCCCGATATTATCACTTTTATCGCTTTACGGAACGCAGGGTTAGTGTATCCTCACTACACTTATTTCAGTGTTTCACCCATTAATCAATGGTTTCACCCGCCAAACATGAACGCCATCTGCCGGGTAGCAGTTTCCGTTCTCCGAAGCGTTGTCAATAAAAGGAATTTGTGTAAATGAAACAAAATGTTGGATGCTCGTATGAAAATGTTTACTGATATCACAATCATGTCTACACACCTACCCATCATTCCGTGTACACAGCGATTATGGATGATATACAAACAGATACACGATATTACCGAATAGTACACTCAATTGCCGCAGCATTCCGACGTCGCTACCATATACCGTTGATGAATCTATAGTAAAATTACATTCAATATTAATACCCGATAAAACATTTACTATAATTTGGATGACAATGCAAACGATCTTTCTGGCGTGCTATAAAAGATTTGTAATATCTAAATCTAGTGTACAAATGTTAGTAACTAGGTGTACACAGTTTCATCAGTGACTAAAAACATCTAGTGGAATAGAAAATTACTCGCTAGTCAGTACAATACTATTTTGAGTTAATGTGTGAGTTTTATTAGATTTAATAAGACAATGATTCGGAGCTAAGGTATCACATCGAACAGGCCAATACGTTGCTGGGTCTTAATTTATTCAAGAATTTCTAAGACAGTGCTATAACCTTTTGGAAAAAAACAGCAAAGAATTTATTGTCTCGAAATACACACTGTAATATAGGCGTTTAGTAAAAACACGGAATCCATTTCCCACAATCGTCGCGACTTGCGCCGTACGCATAAAATCGCTTCTGAGACTTTGTTAATTACAATACAATAACTATTCAAATATTATATACAATAGAGTATGAATTACACTTAGGCACATCAATTGTTATAAATTTACGCTTTTAATTCGAAAACGTGATCCTGTCACCGATAAATTCAACTATACTACCACAAAATCTAATACATTTAAGGTGACCATTAATTATTTCAATGCGAAGTGGACATGAAGATTACATTTAAAAACATTACTATGCAGTACAATTTTAAGACATATTAAAAACAGAATAAGTATGAAAATTTTCTCATTAAGCAGCTACACATTTATAGCGACGTTTTAAATAGCTTTAAATAAATTTTAAGGAATCAATTTCCATTTTAATGTATAATGTAGATATAGTATATCTACTACATATATAAATGTAAATAAAGATTTTATAGAAGCATTAGAAATAGCTAGACATGGGGAACTGTGATAAATTTGTACTCTGAATTCCCCCAGCCGTCCCCCCTACATCAAACCGTACCAAATACAGTGTTAACTTACAATGTGTATAGTAAATCGTTTGTGTTAGGATTCATTTTTCAATAACCCTATTTTGGTCGTAGTCTACGTTTATATAACTTATCTAGCATGTTACGCAGATTGTAACCTAGATCGGGGCGGTGTTAGGCTGGGAATATACGGCGTTTGTCGAGTATGACTATTCCTGTAAAATGTTGCTGTTGTAAACTTTACATTTACAAGTTTAGTGTACACTTTCAACATGACTTTAGTGAACACTGCACATGACTTCAGTGTGCACTGTTGCCATGACTAGTGTACACTGCTGAGGAGCTTGGTGGCGCATTGGCGCGTGCGCTCAGCGAACGATTGCTAACGTTCGCTGTGGTCAGTCCTAGGATGGGTGACCAAAATAAGAAATATCTCAAGCTCCTCCGTGCTTCGGAAGGCACGTTAAACAATGGGTCCTGCGCCTGATCTCTTCCCGGTCGTGTCGGCTAGCTATCCCATCGGACTAGACGAGCGAAGAAACAGACAGTGCACTTGCGTTTGCGCAGTCACTTGTGCACTATAATATCTCCTGCGCAGATAGCTAGTCTCTGTGGAGATTGGCCGCCGTGACCGAATATCGGTTAACACTGCTGACGTGACTTTTGTGTACATCACTGACATGACTTCAATGTACACTGAAATGAGTTGATTCAACACAAATACATTGTAGGTAGTACCCACCAGAACTTCGTCAGCAAACTTGAGGACTCCGAAGCTTTGAGTTGGGGTCTGTAACAGCATCTACACGAATCAAAAAATGCAGGGGGTATACTTAATTTGACAAACATTGATCTTAGTAACTAGGTACGAGTTTGAATGCTTTTCGAGAACAATGTTATCGTTTTTATTCAGGGCAACGTTGGCGAAAAGTAGCTTAGGTTTGTCATAGGAATTCATACATAGAAACCTCTTACACTCTTCTATCTCTTACAAATACGCCGTCTGCTCTGAGGCGGCTGAAGAACTTGCAGCTTTAAGGCTATGGTCTCCTATAAACGCCATCGGCCGCGTACAGCGTCACGTCGTACGCTGCGTTACGATGCTTACTATAGAAATGTACTATTGTGGTCTCTTTCATACGCTGACGTTGGCGTGTGGACGCCGTAGGCGACATTGAAACGCTTTACGCCGCGTCTCTAGTTATTTCGAACCATTGCAGCGTAAACGTCTTATTTGGCGTCAGTACAAAATGTCGAAATTTGATAAAGAAAAAGACGAATTATTGATTGAATCAGTCCAATGTTATAGTACGTTATACAATAAAAGTGACAAGGAACATGAAAATAGTATTTATAAACACAAATGTTTACAGCAGCTTTTTCGTCAGGTGATATGGGATTAAGATGCCTTTTTGATGGCAGTTTTATTGCAAAAGTTCTACGATATGTTTGAATTGTTCTTGATTGATATGAAAATATTGTTGTCTTTTAAGTGTTTCATTATTAACATCTGGATACATCCTTCTTTCT
Organism: Schoenobius gigantellus; assembly: GCA_963935595.1. Classification (NCBI taxonomy): domain Eukaryota; kingdom Metazoa; phylum Arthropoda; class Insecta; order Lepidoptera; family Crambidae; genus Schoenobius; species Schoenobius gigantellus. The sequence goes on from OZ012541.1 coordinate 54,233,804, forward strand.
TTCTCTTTATACATAATCGGTGCCTTGTCGCCCTGAGTTTTCTTTGTATGCGGTTGTTTTATACCTCCTCTTCAAGTAACACAAGCGCAGCCAAAAGTGTCGAATTTATATCCATTTTATATCACACGACTACGCGTGAGCGCTGTTTGTCGTCGTTGTTTGCGTATGAGACGTATTGACCGCTGACGCTGTGCCTGACGTACAGACGTCGATCGAAACGTTTACGCTGAAGTCGGACGCTGCATATAGCATTTTATAGGAGACCAAGGCCTTATTAGATAAGTATGTTCCCGACCCAACACACACCAATTACATTCAAAGCTACGCTGGACGCTATTTATAAGTAATTACACTGAATAAATTGTAATACATAAGAGAAACTCGATTAATCTGGACATTTAGTCACATGTAATTCAAATAAAGTAGGCATAGGTACTTATACGATACGATAATTTTAACAGCAACATCTAATTCAACAGTGGTGCGACAGCAGATGTATACGACGCGACTATGCAATGCATACTCCCATATTCCCTCAGTGAGATCGCAAATTTGTGTCAATGCAGTTTTCAATAACGCATAGGTATTTGCAATACAAGCAAACGTGAAATATCGTGCCTATAGGTTATGTACCGGGTAAAGTTGCGACTCAGTAAAATAAGGTAATTTTACTGAGTCACAACTTTACCCTATTCGACACTCGAGAACCAGCGGGCTATGTTTCAAATACGCACGTTTTGCAATGTGAGAGACGTGTAACCACGAGGAACAAATTGGTTTTGAAAACTGCTCTTACACGGATTAGCGATCTCTCCGATATAGTATACAGGTACAATGTGTACCTTAATGGGGACGATTATACATACCTAGATTATATATATATTATATATTTTTATAATAAATTACACAAATGGGTCGAGCGCATCGCATTACTACCCTCATTCAATACGAATACACATAAATAAATCGTAGACTATACTATACGGATCCTACCACCACAGCGTAAGTAAAGTTTATAAAAGATCTCTAGAAGATTAAGAAGCCTGCGCTACTCGATTACATCTGTGATATCATCTGTGGAACAATACATTGCATGTTTGTAGCCGGTAAAATTTTTCGTCTACCCTACAAACACGCAAGTCAGACCTTAGAACAACTACAGGCCTATAATTCCTATAAGCTCTAGATTATTAAATATATTTCAGACGTCATTTAGCCTCGCCAGCCCGTAACCTTGCGCGTACTACCATTCTAATTGATAGTACGAAACATGGACGGCAAATGTTTTTGTATCTTTTTGTAATATATGTATAAACATAAAACCCATCGACTTACACTATAGAAATCGAGTGATATCAATATAATATTACAATTGACCACACCGATATTACATCAAGGGGTACTTATACGATATACCGGATCCTAGGTCTATAATAATATCCAACGTGAAACTGACACATCGATAAAACGTGTTAAAATTACCACTTAACATTTAGATTAGAAGCGATGATTAGACACATTGGACTGCATATTAATCTAAAACATTACGTACTATAGACAAAAATCACATTCATTTAAATAGACAGTGTAAAAATAATGTATACAAACATTGGCCTATAGTTATTAGAATTCATTGTACTCAATCTAAGTAGTTGAAAAGCTTATTTTATTATCACACATATAGTTTACCTAATAGGTAGTTAAAGAACATCGATCATACAAAAATGTTACGCTAAATAGAGCCTAAATACAGCAGCACGACTAATAACCAACTGAGATTTCAGACTTTGAGTTGTTTATTCCAGTATTTGCAATTTGATCCCGTGTCGCAGCAAGGGCGCTTGCCTGAACGCGATGCGCAGGCGCACACTCCCCGAATACTTCATAATCTACGCAGTGTCTTTGACCACGTCTCTGTGTTTATAAAAAAATCAAGGAAAACACAAGTCCTACTTTATAACGTTAAACATGTGCCTATATTCCTACAGCAGCGACAAAATACACCGACAGCTATAATTAAATTATATAGAAATCAATTCTCTAATTTTACTAACAAACGATACAAAGGTAGTCGTTAATATTTGCGTATTTTCAAAATATCCGTGTTAATTTAGGTCTAAAACTTTAAAACATGCTCCAATACATCGATTATAACACGTGCCTCACATAAATTTTCAAATGTATAAAATCTATTTCACCTAATTTTAACATTAATATAGAAGTCGTTATAATTTTAAATATGTGTGAATAACATACATTACTAGTGAATAATCATTAAGTCGAAAAGTCTTCAAGTTTATATTTTAAAGTGACTTTGCAGCTCACATTATCATAGGAGTAAATCTTATCCGATAAATCTAAAACAGAATTAAAGCCCGTAATATTAGGTTGGGGAAAAAGTCTTTTCGCATTATAATATGTATAAACTTGTAATAAAATCTCTTTGGCTATACTATTTGTATCTGGGTGGTTTTGGTATCATTGAAAGTTTAAATTTTAAAGAACATAATCCCAAATTCAAATTAGGAAAATGTGTGATTTTCATTTGTTTTTCGTACCGCCAAGATGAGTGAATCTAATGAAGAAATTCGATACATTTTAAAATGTTACTACAAAAAAGGTAAAAATGCAACGCAAGCCGCGAAAAAAATTTGCGATGTTTATGGACCTAGTGCAGTGTCTGTGAGAGTAGCACAAATTTGGTTTAAGCGTTTTCAATCCGGAAATTTTGATGTCAAAGATGCACGTCGCTCTGGTCGCCCTATTACAGATAAAATGGATGCCATTTTTGAAAAAGTGGAGCAAGATCGGCATGTCAGTAGTTACGACGTAGCTGAAGAACTGGGAATTGACCACAAAACAGTTTTGGCGCATTTGAAAAAAACTGGGTACACAAAAAAGCTCGACATTTGGGTACCTCACGAGCTCACTGAAAGAAACCTAATGAACCGTGTACTCATTTGTGATTCTTTATTACGACGTAATGAAACCGAACCATTTTTGAAGAAGCTGATAACTGGTGATGAAAAGTGGATCACGTACGACAAGAACGTGCGAAAAAGGTCGTGGTCAAAGGCCGGTCAGGCTTCACAGACTGTGGCGAAACCCGGGTTAACTCGCAACAAGGTGATGCTGTGTGTGTGGTGGGATTGGATGGGCATTATTCATTATGAGCTGTTACCACCAGGCAGGACCATCGATTCTGAACTCTACTGCGAACAACTGATGAGATTAAAGCAAGAAGTTGAGAGAAAGCGGCCGGAATTAATCAACAGAAGGGGTGTGGTTTTTCATCATGATAACGCTAGACCTCACACATCTTTAGCCACTCAGCAAAAATTAAGAGAGTTTGGTTGGGAGGTGTTAATGCATCCGCCGTATAGTCCTGACCTTACACCTTCAGATTTCCACCTGTTTCAGTCTCTTCAGAATTCTTTAGGCAGTGTCAGGTTAACATAACGAGAGGACTGCCAAAACCACTTGTCGCGGTATTTTGACCAGAAGTCCCAAAATTTCTATAGCAATGGGATCATGTCCCTACCTACAAGATGGCAAAAAGTTATCGAACAAAATGGTACCTACATAGTTTAGTTAAATGTAAATAAACTATATTCAAAATGTTTTGAATTTTCTTAAAAAATGCGAAGAAACTTTTTCCCCAACCTATTATGTTGATAAGAACAGCTAAAATGTTAAGAGTGAAGGCAGAGATCTAATTTCCTCTGTATTTTTCAATAAGTATTATATTTTACGAGGTAGGTGTTGTTATATTAAATGTGACAATACGACAGCCAACACTCAAGCATTATACTATAATTCGTAATTTAGAACTCGTAAATGACATATTTATTATTAAGATATTGACTATTTTAATTTTTTTTAATTCAGTTTTCAGTGTCATCTCAGCATTTGTCCGATCAAGACGAGTTTGTAAGCTTTCTCTATTGTTTGTTTGAACTTATCATTAAATATATTAGATCCTTTCTTCTGACATTACAAGTCTTTTGACATTTATAACACCTAGTTTCAGTATGTTTATCTTATTTTTTAAATAAAATACTCCCGTGTCACCGACATACACTCCCGGGCACCTAAATCGAGCCACCTTGCACTTTTGGATTATATCGTTCAGAACTTTAAAAAAATGTTTGGTAGACAAAAAAGTTTTAGGTAGGTATACAATTTTAAAGCTGCCATATTCAAAATCAACACATCAGATTGAACATTAATATGTCAGCTACAAAATTGCATATAAAAACTTTGTGGTGGTCCAAATATTTTTTAAACGTTATGGACGATATAATCTAAAAGTGCAAGGTGGCTCGATTTAGGTATCCGGGTAAGTATATTACCACTATAGAAAGTCACTATAATATAGTGAATTCAATATATTTTTTGAAGTAGTAAACGTAGGTACTTAAACCACAGATACCCATTGATGTAACTAAAACAACAGAAAACTTTTTTTTTCACTAATTTCCATATATTTCTCAAAGCATTTCTATAATTTAATTAGGTGAAAGGTTTAACATACATACTACCTACCAAAAAAAAAATACCTTTAATGTTCAACGTTAATATAAGATTTTTCTTACCTTATTTATTATACATATAAATTTTTGATCCTTCGATATGCCAGTTTTTGTTTTTGTTTCACGTCTTGATAGGACACAATGCTTGCTTCGATACTACGATATCACGCACACTTTTCTTATTCATTGACACCGACATACACCACTGAACTATATCAATACACATATATACGCCCAACATTCCATTCAGATCCTATTTTATCCAATGTACATCTATAGACACTAATAAGGGGCGAACCAAATTGTCTACTAACAGGCAAATAATAAGAATCATTATTGTCTGACACTGGGTTATTGTCAAGACAGCAGCTCAGGCGTCATTCGCCTTCTTTGACTATAGTACACCGGGCGATGACGTCACAGACTGATCAATATTTTTTTGATTGATATAATATAACTACTAACTTCTATATTTCAGTGTCAAGTAGTGGTAAGTAGAAAGAAGAATCTTATAAAACGTGCATATTTATAGTGTTTATTTTCTAAAATATTTTTATGCTTTTATCGTGAATATTACAGTTCGTTGCATTATAGCGACACGCTTGTAATACTCTTAAGCTAAATCCACACTAAATTGCTACATGATTTATAGTCTGTGAAGTCTCCGCGCCAGCAAATAGAGAATATACTTATGCGATGCGTACACGTAGACAGGCCTAAACAACAGTAACAAACCAAACGGGAACCAGGAAAGGGGAACAAAATAAAAGTAAAATAAAAAAGGGATATTTGGATGTTTATTTACAATTCGCTCTCTAATAATAATTATCAGATTAATTATCATCGAAGAAAACATAAGAAACATCGACGCTAATCCCCGATCACCCCGTTATATTGATTTTAAAACATGTTAATCATTCAACTTGTGTTACACAAGCCCACATACTATGTTAAAAGGAAATCATAAAAAATACCCCTCGAGTTAGCTTTCAGCTCGTACCGGCAGGTACTTACAGTTAACCGTTACATGAAATAATTAAAAATCAAAATTATAGCCTTATAATAGTTTCACGGGCACAATAATGAATAAAATATAACAATAATTATACAAGTACAATCACAGTGGAATAGAACTAAGTTTGCAAAACAGCACAAATCCATAGCTATATCGCAGTATTTGTACGCAGATTGTCGTCAGCCCACCGCGACCGCTTAGAACAATGTTAAAACCAAGGTTAGGACGAGATGGGGCAATATACGCTTCAATAGCAGTGTTTCTCTCTCACACACACACACTATTTTAATTTTGCTTTAAGCGCTCGTGGTTGGACCACATAGAGCCTAGTCAAAGTTACACGTTCGTTGCCTTAATTAAACGAGTAGAAAGGCAATATTGTATGGGAATACCCATAATACAATGTGTTAAAGAAATTGCGCAAAGCTTGAAATTAGTTTGTTCAGAATCGAAACTAGAATTTATTCCTCTCACAAAATATAGCTTAGATTTTATCATTTTTTTTTTCAACCACGCCACTTTCTACGTTTACTTAACTCTATCGTCTTTAATCGACGGCGCGGCAACACCGTACACGCAGGCGGGCGACCATAGTTCAAAAGGAGATGTCCTCTTTTTGTATGGAGGCTGGGTTTTTATTTCGAGAGCCAACTAAACGATACGTAACTATGCCTATTTAGTTAAGGCAAAAGTTTTGTTACAGACTGTGTTATATTATCCGCAAGAAACATCTATTTCTAATTTGTCTTTGTAATTTAAATACGTAGTCTGTGGTTTGGTGTTTTATTTTGTTAGGTTTGAGAGTTAAAGTAATTGCACAAAACTGTTAAAAATTCATCAACACAAATTAGATAAAGGTAGGTACGTACCTACTCTGAATGAAGTGACATAAGCCAGAAGGTTAAGTCAGTGTCAAATGTCAAACTAATAAATTTTTAATCTTTTTTTTTTCTTTTAAGCATTAAAGACTTTTTAGCCAACCACTATCTGTTGATCCATAGATTTTTCTAAAAATCATGAATTAAACAAAAAATAATTTATGAATACATTAATAGTACATTATGATACGAGTGCGCTATGTCGGTTATTGCGTACGAGGCGATATTGCGTGCGCGAGCCGCAGGCGAGCGCGACAAGAAAGCAGAGTACATAATGACCAATGCGCGCGTGTATCATACGACGCTTTTCAACACACTTGTGAGGAAAATAAAAGATCTTGTGGTATTAATATTTTTCTGAAAATGACTGCGCTTTTTTATCAATCTTCCACTGCATGAAAGTATCGCCGCCAAGTATTTATCCTTTGACTTTGGCGGCAACAAACTATTACTCGCGCTTTGCGCCTCCATAATTATTTCCGGCGGAGTTAATAATATGGATTCTTCTTCACTTGGACTCGACATATTTGTAGATAATCAATTATCAATTACAACAAAAAGGCAAAAAAATTAAATAGCGGGAAAATGCCGCGCGCCTTTTTTTTTCGCGCGCTGCCCGAGCATGGCTAAACTCTTCATACAGCCAACAAAAAAGGGCCAAACAGCCAAAATTCAAAACTAAATAAACCGACTATTTTAGTTTTTAAAAAACAAGTTTGTGTGAATTTTTAATAATTAATTTAAGTTATAATTATTTATTATTGTTTTTAAATGTTTGTGTTTAATTGTCGTTGTTAATTTAATATGGAAGTAACCAGTAGTGGGCTGTTCATTTGTTTCCAATTGGCAGCCGCATAAAGTCGTGTTAAAAAAAAGTATTAAGCGACTAATTTAAGAATGGTACACTCGGCTTTAAAAGTAGATAAACACTTTAGTACCATGTCACACCAATTATTAACGATGCAATATAGGTGTAACCATACTAAATAAAAGGAATGGTTGGTGTGATGTGGTACTAAAATGTCCATCTACTTCTGAGGCCGACCGTACTGGACATACATTTACTTTGCAATCTTGAACAAATTAGAATTTGTCGTGTTAAGATTACCGCACTTGTGCGATTATGTAAAGTGAAAAGCACTCGTGTTTAATATACTGAATAACGGGTCTAAATGCAAGGTAATAAGACCCACTTTACGAGCAAGTGTGTTGAAAAAATAATTACCATTTTAGTAATGGTTCATATTTTGGTTTAATAGAATAGTTTTGAAACATGTGATTTTAATTTTTTTACCACAGTTTGATATAAATCAGGGAGATAAAAGCGTCTTTTTAAATATGAATGATAGTACATTCATGTTAAAAAAGACGCTTGTATGTTTTTTGGATCCCCTTTCCAATGGTATATAAGTTATTAGTTTTAGTTAACACAAATAATAAAAACCCACTTGTGGACATCTCTTTTGCAAGATATGCAACAAAACAATAAAAATATCTTTGTAAGTAATCCGCGAAAATTCATTTCATAATTTATGTAACATTTTTAATATAAAAAAACAAATTGGGGTGTCCAAGGCTTTCAGTTTTTTTTATTAAGACTTGCATTGCCTCTATACACGTTATAACGCGACGTACTGTACATAACTTTGACCACACCCACTGCACTATGTATTACATTATAAATACCGTAACGGCGAAACCACTAAATATTGTACACCTAAATATACACATACAACGGGGCACTAAGTCCATCCAATCGCTTCACAAAAATGCAATTTAATAACACGTGAACATATTATTTTCATTTATTGCAACAACCCAAAATTTACAAGTCAGTCTCGTGCGAACGAACGAACTGAATAATTTTTGCATTATTCCATTTTAATATTTATTACAAATGTGTACACAAGATCACAGAATCACGTCGACAGACATAATAATTTATTATTCTCATTTTCATGGTGAACAACCTGCATGCCCCTGATGCGTGAACACTAATTAATAATAATCTTTATAATTTAAAAAAGGCAAATTCATCACCGACTAAAAAACCGACAAACTAGCAAAAGAAGCAGAACAGAAAAATTACAAACAAATAGATTTTATTATATTTTTACAAGAAAATAAAGATAAGAATAATCGTGAACATTCCGTCAGTGTATAAGATAAAATAGAGCAAAGGACTACGATATAACTGAAATTCCATAAGTAAATTAATTACTAGTAGGGTTGAATATCTGACGATGCCTGATGAACGCGCACGCAACACGGACATTCGCTCGAATTCTTAACTGCACTGGGATACTATCACTAAGTTCGACCAGAAGACTGTCACTGTTGCCGTCTTTATTGAATACGCATAGTTAAGGCTACTGTAATGTTTGCTTTTTTATTGTGAACGTTAAACAAGAAGTAATAATTTGTGAAACGAGTGAGCTATTAAAATTAGATATTAAATAAGTTTCCAAGTTTATGTCGGATATTAATAGTAAAAATCTAATTAGGTACGTTCCAAAATGATTCTACATCAATTTTTATAACGTCACATCATAACAAACTCTTATATTACTCGAATGATGTAGATATAATCAAAATTTTTGTTAAAAAATAAATATTGTATCCGTTTGTTTATAAATAGTATCTACTAAAAACACATAAGCTAATTTAATAATGTTATAGTTTCAATTTAATTTTTTATTTTTTCTTAGTACATGAAATTATAACTACTTATATCATGATAATAACAAAAAACAAGTGTGAGCTCGCATTGAGTGTATTTTAAAATTAATAAATCAAAGAAATAATGACTTATCACAATATTTTTAAAAATGTGCGTAAGTATTTTAAATTATGTTCAAAGCAAAAGAAATAAGTTATTTTTTCATTAAAACTACCATCGTATATTAAACCATAAACAAAAATAAGAATATTCTAGTGTAACATGATATCAAACCAATAATAAAATGCTACAACACAGTTATACAATTAACGTAAATTAAAGTAATCAAGAGGTCGTTAAAAATGCATGTCAGAAAGAACGCGAACAATGGTTTCATACGTCGAATACACTATAATGCGTTTCGTACGACACCTACCATAGACAATAATAAAAGACTAAAAAAATTATAAACATTATTTTACGTAACAATAATGAGGGCCATTAAATGTTAGTATCAATACGTTTCGCTCTGAAACAAGTATGTGAAATGTATCTATATACAGAAGGGCGTATGCACAGTGTCCCCTTACAATTAAGTGCACCCACACGTGTGGCTGCGACTCACCATAATATTCGCGTATACTTGCGAATATTGAAAGGAGATCGTTGCAATTAAACTAATTAATTATGATTATTTTTTCATTACTAAATTCGCGAATCACAATACTTACACATACACAAACGTGCTTCATTTAAAAGTCAGGGGCTTATTCCCTACGTTGCGCATAGAATTAAGTTCCATGATTTGGGATTGATCCAAATTCCGCAAAGGCAAATTTTACAATTGAAATGGCTTGAATCAGTTTTGCCAAATGTCATACCAGCTTTCGACAATTGGGATGATGCCTGAATTCTAATGTTTATGTTTCCTCATTAAATATTAAAATACCGTGGAAAAAGATGCAGTCCTGTGAAATTAGAAATAAAATCGGCTTAGAAATACATTAGATACAAGAATTTTTAGTTGTTAATTTGAAGGCGATTAGACAGAGAGATCCGACGTCATTGTTGAGTACGGCCATATAAACTCCTTGTAAATTGCCGTTTTGCTAGAAAGAGATGGAGAAAATTATTTAATACCTTATATCTTGGTTGTATAGTTATCCGAAAACCGATTTTTTCTTTCTGTTTATTATATGAATGAGTTTCTATTAAAGCAAAAAAAAAATTGTTTAGTCATCTAGCCTATTCCTACTACGTTCGATTAGTAAGTAATATAATAACAAGTTTTTGGAGAGATTGGTGTTATGTTTCAGTGTGTTTACTACTCTAAAAGAACATAGCTGTAAAGTTTGTAACAATGCAATATACGTTCAATCGGCTTTAGACACAAAACTTACAAAATAATATCACGCTTCTATTTCGTAAATAAGTTACAAGAATTAAATTTGCATAATTTAAATATTTTAACAATAAAATACTTAAAGTCAATAGAAACAAACACGATCACGTCAAGGAATAAGCCCGATGATTTAACTACCTATGTATTTATTAATCTAAATAATAATACTAATAATTCGCCGATCTGTTATTTTGTGTCCAATTAAAGAATTTACACCGCGCTCTTACTTTTCGAGCGACGTAAATTCAATATAATATATTGTTGTTACAAATTATAAGAAGAAGTATTCGTAATAATTATAAATGACATTTCTATGAAATGAATCAAACAACATGCGAGGTCCGTGTTGCGTGAGCTCTTGAAAAAAAAACATTTAAAATATCTTCCTTACTACACTAAAAAAGAAAGATTGATAAAACAACTAAATTTTTAACTCTATTCGGATATGAAATATAATGATTTAAATTCAATAATTTTATTAGTGTGTTAATTTAACTACAATAAAATCACCTAAATCATTAAAAATTAGATCTTCACTTTAAATGATTTTTTATTACATTTCAATAACTAAAAACATGCGTAACACGCAATGTTGACGTTTGACATAAAAAACTGCAAAATAATTATGCGTTCTGAAAGAATCATCAACTGGTAGAATAACTAAACAAAATAAACATACAATTAACATATGTAGTCTTGTAGTAAAATAATAAAAAAACATCTACAGAATATACAAATGAAATATTATCTAAATTTAAATTGCTCATTTGAATGGGGGTTAAAATTTAAGATCTAGATATTGGTGACTCTCAGAATATTAAACGAAAATGTAAATCTATTATGAATAGAAAATTACGGTTTAGAGTAGGTAATATTGAGAGCTAGCAGATATTGCCACGATATACATGCTGAATGGCAGCCCTATTATTCATCAGTAGGGTTGCCAAGTTGATCAGTTATAAAAGATTTATATAGTTTTATATATAAAATAAGCAAGCTTTATATTATATAGATATCTGTCTGTATAACAAATCAATATTATCATATTTACTTGTATTTAATTTGCTAAAACAGCACGGGTCTAATTTCAACAGTTTTTGTCTTAATTTGTGTACTGAGAGTCGTCAATATATTTAACAAGGTTACGCACGTACGTAGTTCTGAATAAATTGTCGTTAACCAAATCGGAAACGTCAAAAGTAACGTCACAGCGCCGTTGTATTGCAAACAAAATGATTCAAGGACAATCTATTCAGAATTACGTGGCGCTTGAAAACAGCCTTCAAGTACGCCGCTACTCGTACCTTGCTTATATTACCTGAGCCAGACCACAGATACTAAAATTACAATGACTAATAAGACTTGTACGATTCAACTTAATCCTTACCTATATACAGAAAGCAGGGCACGGTACGAGTAGAAGCGTACGTTCATTTAAAATGAACATAAAAAAAATAACTGCATAAGAACACATTTTAAAAAATAACTATTACGAGTGTTAACCACAGAATCGTAGCGACAGGGATTATAATTGTATCAGTAAATTATCATATCACATTCATAATGAATATTGTCTCACGAATCACTCCAATGCGAGAGTCAGTTGAAAAACTAATGACAAAAGCAGTACGTTATGTAGCTAGCTAGCGTTAACAACTAAATATCTTACAAAATAATAAATAAGGTTGAAACCATAAATGGAGGGCCTGCCAGACGGCGTTGTTTATTTGAACGTAACGAGGCGACATCCACTACACTACTAAAACGAATAGTAATAAAACGACCCACTAAACATCTATACAACTAAAAAATAAACTAAACCCTATATTGCAGCCGTAAATCAATTGCATTTTAAACTCTACACAGACTACATTAAGCATTTCATCAACATATACCGCAATATAATATTCGTGTTGAGTTAATAATAATACATGCACTAAACGTCTCGACTACGTACTTAGCGTTCGATAGACATATATAAAAACTCTTAGATTAATATTTTTATTTTCCACGTATAGTATACATGAGACTATGACTATACAAGTGTTCCATCACCGCGCCCTAAACACGTTACGTCTACAATAACTCCCAGTTATAAGATAAAATAGTTTATTTAAACACGTGACGTCGGTACGTACGCACGCACGCACGCACGCACGCGTCCATTCAACGAACAAACATCGAAAATATCCAAATATACCTAAAGCACACCTGCGCCGACGTTAAATAATATATGTAATTGACAAAATCACCGTCACTTAACTAAAACCCACATTAATAATAATAATAGTAACAATATTAATAAACTCACTGCATTATGCTCGCGTTGCACAAATGTCGAACAAAATCATAAAATCAGTTCATTCGGCGGTACTACACCACGATTTGGTTCGAACACTAAATTCTAAGATAAAAATATTAGTAAATGCAACCTACACGCATCGCCCGTTCTCCAAAATTATGACAACGCGAAATTTACAAACGGTATGATACATTTGATTATACATATTTGGAAAGGGAAAAAAATTAATCTTAAAAACTAATAATGTCTACTGCATAGAGCATACTCTGGTAAATACCACAAACTAAACCACAACTCGAGTGCAAAACCGCAAACTAATACGTAAAACTTACACCTAAATAAACAACACATCAATATACTGATTAAGTATACATCGATGCACACATAATTATGCGACTACGCTCGGTAGCTCTTGTATAATAAATTCACAATAATTTAAATTTAGACGCCCCTACACGACCATTTATCGTTTGTACAAGGAGGGTCGGTTCAACTATAAATACAAAATGTAGTCGTAGAGACAGACAAACGTCGAGGAACTTTTTATATTACACGAATACGCGTACAACACACTAGTCATAGAAATTGATTAAAACTTGCAGTGTGAGATAATCGAATAGAATATATTATATCATATTAAATATAATGTTTCTACGGACAATCGTAGCTGGGAATGTTACGCCGCTCGAAAACATTCCGATTGCCCATTACGCATAACATAATATACGAAATAACACCTAAAGTGATCTCACCGACAGGCAATAGTGGAACACCGCGCGACATTTTAAAACTCTAACACTTCTAAAGCGACCATTGCAGCGCTTACTTACATGAGAATAATTACATCAAAGACGGTCATTTCATATTCTTGGTAATATACAGGACTTTCGATATAGGAATAGTAATAATATACATTCTAAAACGAAGGCTAATAAAACTAAAGCGTTTTTATGCATTTTAGATTGACTAATTAATAGCTATAAATTCACAAACGCCAGGATTACAAAAACCTGTCTACGTGTTTTATTGTCTACGAATCGTTGTTTTATGACACAATTATAGTAAACATTCTACGTCTCGTAGACAATTAACACGTTAGCAAAAATGAAAACACTGTTATTATCATACCTTACCGAATGTTTGGATGAGAAAAATTTTTGCGACGAAATTGAAAGACTCAAGACTCACACACCATAGAAAATACATGTATAGATTTCGTTTCTAGAATTCATCTAATGGTACCAAACACTGGCGCATGATATCAACAGTCATTTTATTTCATCATGTTTCTTAAAAAATGTTAATTTCAAACTAAAATTTCAATTATGAATAACATTCTAGCATCCTCGATAAAACCAAAATCATACGGGTATGTATAAGTTTATTGAACCCAGACAGTTTTTTAAACCTGCTGCCCTTTAAAACGTTTCCTTACATTATCAATAAATATGTTATTATTGACAGATGCACGATTTTTTCGAAGATGACTTTGTAATCCAGGCGTCATTATTAGTCTTTTATGCCAAAATTTTCGTACAATTTAGACATAAACACCGATCCTCACTAATATATCGAAAAACGATAGGTTGTGGCTCGCGCCAGTACAAGATCCCCCAAACATTAGATATAGCTAGAGTAAGATTTCCACGAAGGGACCTCGAGACTTTCAACGGAAGGATATGGTAATGATTCTTGAAATCATATATCCCCAGAATCCGTTCCAATGCATTATATCCAGCCTCCTAATTTCACCAGTCCATGCATTGTATAGTTTTTATATAGCACTCGCGAGAATAAGTCAAAAGAATAGCCAGTATTCTCACATGTTATATATAACCAGCGCAACATGTCTTAAAAACATTACTGAATCAACCCAGCACATTATACGCTCCAGTATTTTCATATCTCTTTCGAGGACCACGTCGAAATCCAACCAAGAATAGTAGTCTAGCCCCGGTGCTACGCAATAGCACAACGTTCGAAACGTAACTAATACACGAGGTATCAATCAACTTATCTATCTATACGTGTTAGAAGCCATAGAAAGAATCCGACTCGTTTCCCACTTAGCGTTCTAGCCGCCACTTCACCAGTCCGCCAGTCCCGAGTGGGGTCCAGTAGAGGGGGGCAGCAGTCAATCGGTGTACCAGAGGTGCTGCTGATGCTGGTGATGCGGCGGCGGGTGCACCAGGTACGTGGGGGAGTAGGGCTGCAGGTAGCCGGGCAGGCGGGCGCCGCTACCGTGGTGGGCGGGGGGAGGGCCCCCCACCGCGCCCACACCCCCCACTCCTCCGACACCACCGCTGCGAAGAATAGAAACAACCACTGGTCAGACGGAGGCCGCAATGAACTTTACTCCGAAAAGTTGTGATCACAGGCGCGGATCCAGCGCCACCCGAAAATCGGCCAAATGCGAGTATGGACTCGCTCATTATCGATGTAGTGCATCTACATAGATATTTTGAAAATATAATATTTAATGACGCTCTGACGAACATTCATTGTTTTTTATTAAGGCATTTGAGATAATATCATCAGCCTATCGATCGCAATAGACCGTGAAAGTGTGACGTCGCAAGTCTATTAGGGTTCTGGACATGCTCATCGTGCCCACGGTGATCTGCGCTTGTGTGATCAGACCATTAAAAAACCGAGTAACATTCATGGGACAAACTCTAAAATCGCGCAATAAATATCACCCGTTTCATACAAAGATGATCTTTGCTTTTGAATGTTTGGTTCTTCTTTTTTTCCATTTCCGAATTGGTGGTCTCTAAACATTGTTCAAATTGATGGTCTGAATGACCTACTTAAATATCAATGCAACTTTTTGCAACACCTTATTTTTTGATGATTTAACAAATGTAAACAATAATTAAAATTGCGAAGGGCCTTTACGAGAAAAAATACCAAACACTCAAAAAAGTAATAAAAAATCACTGTTATGTTGTCATTATCATCCTTAAGGCGCTAAACTGAATTTTAATTTTTTTTTAGTATAAAGCTTAATTGAAAATCTGAACATGGCATTCATTACATACATGATGGCAAAGACAGCAAATAAAATAATGATCCCAAGTTTTTAAATGTCTTTTTGTGATGCGTTCCGAAACAAAATTTGCTTTGTCGGATGAAGTTACCCGATTGAAAATCGATTTTGAAACTATTATATAACATGACAAAATAAAAAAATCTTTAACCTGTTAAACATTCAAATTCCGTGACTGTACACAGATCCAGAGTCAAAAACCACTTACGTATGATAGTGGTAGGTGGGCACGTAGAGAGGCGGGGGCAGGTAGCCGGGAGAGACTCCCCCGCCAGGGGACAAGACCCCACCGCTGCCGGTCCTGCGGACATTATTAATTTTATTTTAAAATGTTAATTGGAAACTAACATTCAATGTAGCAACACAGTTTTATTAATTTATAAAACTTTATTTTCCTTAATGTTTTTACCACATAACTTTTTTATGAATAATACTGATAAGCACGGACTAAATTAATAATTTAAAACATTCAAAGGCTATAAATCAGCAGCTAGAAATGTCGCTAAAGCGGACACTTTCTATTATTTTTCACAAACCACACACAACAAAGTCATGCAGTTCCCACGAAAGCTATCACTGTTTTCCCCACACACGCCCGCCGTCTAGCCAACGGCGGGTACGGTGCGGTTGCGCATTTCCCCCCCGAAAAAAAAATAAAAGGGGAGACGTCGTAGTATTTTGACACAATGTTGGGTGAGGCGCATAGGGTAATAGGTTGCGAGCCCCCGACATAGATAGATGGTTACAGCTAAATTGCACTGTTAATAGTTGGTGTGGTGTGGCATAGTACTAAAATGATTATCTCCTTTTGAGACCGCCTGTCTGTGTGTACAGTGAACAAGTGACGTGACATACTTGTAGTGCGGATGGTGGTGCCACGCGTGGGCCGGGTGCTTGTGGGCCGCGGGCGGGCCCGCAGCGGACGTGGGCACGCCGTTCGCGCTCACGTACTCCCTGCAACCGCCGCTCTGCAAGCGAAAAAACTTACAGTCGACACTGGCCTTATCTAATTAATATACCTACTCGTATATAAAAATCACGTATCACCACAGTGTTTGTTATCGAACTCCTCCGAAACTTTTTATGATTTTTTTGTGTATATTTTAGTAGTTCTGAGAATAGGACTTTTTTTTTAAATACGCGTGGCCCTTTTCAGAATTCAATTTCCTCATCAAAGAATATCTATAACCTTACATTTTCACCCTTCCGGCTGTGCCCGTCCGAAAACATAGTTTTCAGCCGGGCACAGTCAGTAGCTGTATCACAGAATAAATAATAGTACTAAAGTACAGAAGGACCACTCTCGAAGGAAAGCCAAGTTTAGGTATGAAAATTTACCTACTCTTACGACCTTCATCTGACTGCACGGGAAATTGAAATTTATTGCATGGTAAGAGTGTTCCAATTCCGTTACGCGTCGCTAGCCCGATACCGATTTGGCGATAAGAGCGCAGGGTTCCCACTGACCCGATATGCAGTTATCGTTACCGAGAAAAATCTAAATTATTACGTGCGACGCGGCCAGCGTGCGAGCCGAGCGACCAACCTTTAGCCATAGACCGCCCCGCCGGTGCGCCGGCCAAACATACCTAAACTGCGGAGTGAAACACTCTGGCTGTATAAAACCACAGATGATTGAGCGATAATAGTGTAGAATAAAGACAAGGAATCCAATGTCCGTAAACATCTTATTACACTAGGTATTCAATTTGTAGAAAACCTATATAAGAACAATCTAATTAGAAAGTTGAAGCTAGTGATCGCTCTAGACTATATTGAATCCTAAATTGGACAGCAGTGTTGCCATGTTAGTGGATTTTCCACCAGTTTTGGTTATTTTGAACTCCTTGATGGTAGGCAAAATTCGTTTCTGGTGGTTATTATTTTTTAGTGGACATCAAAAGTCAACAACAAACATATGAAGCTCATCTCTCATGAAATACTAGATATAGTATTTCATGAGATAGAATATACATCATTCCGAAATGTCACATCCGAAATTCCGCATAATACGAGTTATAAGGAACTGACCATAATTTTTTTCTAATTAATGTTTTGTTAATTAAAAACTTTCCAACAATACATACTAAATGTGTTTACACAATAATTTTTATGTATAAAAAAAATGATTTTTTTAATTAAACTTTTGAGTAAAAAATGTTTAGCTGGCTAAATACTCTTAACTTCGGCATAAAACCATCGCAAGGAAATAATGGAAAAGAAAGAAAATTAATTTAGAATTGCAATACAAGAATAGAATAGTTTACGCATAAAAGTCCTAAAAAAGGATTTTTTTATGTTTAACAATAGAGCCAATGGGGAATGCAATCTCGTTCTCGCGATATCTCGGCCTTTTTAGCGAGATTGATCTCGGACGAAAAAAAGGCGAGATCTCGCGAGTTTAACGAGATTGCACTTGAGCATAAAATATGTCTGCAGGCCAATTATGGATCCTTTCATCGTATGATATGGTATAAATTTGAGAAAAAGAAGTCATGAAATGCTGCATTTCGTATTACCGATCTCCAATGATATCATCATTATGGCATAATTTCAATGATGTCATCATTAAATAATGAACAAATGATCAAAAATCTGACTGGAAATCGTATTTTTCGTATTGCACTATGATATTATATGATATCCATTTGCAAAACCATGAGATCGGTAATAGGCCCTCTGGTTGGAATTTGACATGAAAACCTGATAATAGTTATTAAGACCCAGTCTCTGGATAGAAAGATAGATTACATTTATTATTAAATGACAGGTTGCACGAGGCAAATTGTTATAATCTGCTTGTAACGATAAGAGGCGCAGCTACGCCCGCCTCGCGTGTTGTAATTGCAGGTTGGATCAAAACATAGTTTAAAGAAGTCGGCATCCAAGCTGCTCCAGGAAGCTGTCGATCAGCCGTAGTTACAAGCTTTTATTTATTTTTAAAAGCTGGATACAAAACCAGCCGCTTGATGATATACCTAGCTCGAGGTAACTGGCGTTGTGTCAATACATTCGAACGTTTTTACAGAGTTTTTACAGGTCACAAACAATGAGGCCGAAAGTGTTAATCAATTACTTCGTGCAGTTCATTAATAATTAGGTTCTAATTTTGTTTTTGTTATAATTCTAAGGATAAATAACGTTGTTGTTTAATATCAATAAATAAATGTAATAAAATACTAAACATTTTTAAATTTCAATCCATAGTATCCTGAATCACATTGGCGTTTAAAACTAATAACTTTTTGTGGCAACACCAGACGATAACAAACATATCTCAATATAAAGCTTCCAGTGACGGTCAAGTTTTTTAATAGCAGCGTTTTACCTGAAATAAAACGCATATTAAAATACTTACCTAACTGGAAGCTTTCAGAAATTTCTGCCTGGTGTAAATATTGACCCAATGATTCGAAATGGCGCGAGTCGGTAAAGGAAACCTAAAACTCACGCAGTCGCCAGGTGTCGCCACTGAGCGATGACATAAAGAGTACGAAAACGATCGGAAGTCGACGGGAAACGGAAATGCTCTCTCAATATAAAACTTCCAGTTAGGTAAGTATTATAATATGCGTTTTATTTCAGGTAAAACGCTGCTATTTAAAAAGAGTTAAGTTGAAATGTGTCCAAGTAAATTGCATACATAAGCAACTTTTTCGAACACCAACATTATAATAGATTTATGTGTACCAAATAGATTTTATAAATATTCGTTGTTTTAAGTTCTTTGCATTAAAACATAAATAAGACAGCATTAAGCTTTAGCAATCTTTATATTGGTAGTAGTACTCTTTAATGTAGGCCATCCTAATATGATTTGATGGCTTTTATTTTCAATAACAGTAGAATAACAATTTACTATTTATTCACTATGAATTTTCAAAATAAAACAAATACTACTTGTTAACTTACGCTATCCCGTTTGTTGTGCTGCGTCGGCACATACTGGTTGCACTGATAATCCGTTGGCTGGCGTACATTCGCTGCGCTCTGTGAATAAATTAACTTAGTTTGAACGAATAACTTCGGTAGACTTAACTTGAGTGAGAAATTAGATACCCATATACCCAAACAAGAAACTTTAGTGACAAAATCTTGAACAAAAACTTGAAATTTTAAATTTTTTTCTTTGGCTTTAATTTTACGGAGTGGCTATTCGGACCCGGGATCCTATAGAAGTAAAGTGCTATTCCGACCCGATAGAAGCCTAATCGAAAAATAACTTATAGGATAAAACTGAAAACTGTAGGTTAGGTCAGATATTGTGACCACACACAGCAGAGCTAGTAAAGCGAGCGGAGCATGAAACTGCTGTTTCATGCTGCATGTTTTGAACCTGCATGTTTCATGCTCCGCATTTTTTCTCGCCTGGGTCCGAATAGCAATCGATTTCTAAAACGACCCGGGGGGCTACCGCCTAACTCATAGCGATCACTCGCTATCGCTTTCGTGACATTAGAACAATAGTTCAAATGTCACCTGTGACATTAAAACTATTGTTCTAATGTCGATAACGATAGCGAGTGATCGCTTTGAGTTAGGCGGTACGGCCGCCGGGTTGGTATAGAACGGAAATGCTATGAGGACCCGATAGTGAATTGTTATCGAAAAAAACTTATAAAAAACTGTAGGTTAGGTTAGATATTGACCACATACAGCGGAGCGAGTGAAGCGACCAGCGGATCTAAAAAGGCCGCATCGCAGATTCACAATATGAATCATATTATGATTCATATTATGAATGGAGTGCAATTCATCATAATCAATTATTCTATTTGACAGTTTTGTATGAATATTTTTAAAATGGTGCACAAATTAGGCATTGCTAAACTGTCAATTGGGACCATTTTACGAATATTCATACAAAGCTGTCAAATAGAATTTGCTTATGATGAATTGCACTCCATTCGTAATAGGAATCATAATATGATTCGTATTATGATTCTGCGATGCGGCCTTTTTAGGTTCACAGAGCATAAAACTGAAATTAATCTGCATGTTACTATAGTACTTCTATAGGAACCCGGGTCCGAATAGACACAGCCATTTTAATATTAGCGAAAAAAAGAAGAAATAGCAGAAGAGTAGGCATCGTCGAAATATCAATGCTTTACTCTTGAAACAAATTCCGTTGGGTCAGACCCAACGGAATTTGTTTCAAGAGTAAAGCCTACTGCTACCAGTCGTTGATGGGGCTGATAAGTTAGTTAACGCGACTGACCGAGTAGTGGTGGTGCGCGGTCTCGTGCTGGGGCTGGGGCTGGTGCTGGGCCTGCGGCTGGGGCTGGGGCTGGGGCTGGGCTTGCGGTTGGGGCTGGGCCAACGGCTGCGGCTCCCGCTTGGCCTGCGCCTCCTGCTGGGCGAGCGCCAGCAGCCGCTTCTTCTGGCTCTGCGGCGTCGCCTGGGGGGCGGCGCGCGATTGCTGCGGCTGCGGCTGCTGCTGCTGCTGTTGCTGATGCGACTGCTGCAAACGCGACTGCACATTAGGAAGAGGCTACGCGTTCAGTATTTTTTTACCAGAGAAAGACTCTGTACCAGGGTCGTCTGCTTGGGTACCTCCGTCTTACCTATTTCTACAGCAAAGCAGCAGTGCTTGCATTGCTGTGTTCCGGTTTGAAGGGTAAGATATGCAGTGAAATTACTGAGTACCGTGACTTTACATCTGATGTCACGAGTTGGCAACATACACTGTGGTTCTTGTGAGGGTTGTAGTTTTGCTGCGTATCTCACAGGAGCCACGCGTATTATAGGTGACTGTTACCACTTACCATTAGGTGGGCAGTTCGCTTGTTTGCCAACTCACGATAAAAAAAAACAATAAAAAATATACAACTAAGTTGGCAAACAAGCAAACTAACCTAATGGTAAGTAGTAACAGTCACCAATAGTACATTTGGTTCTTGTGCAATTTGCAGCAAATCTACAACCCCCACAAAAACCACATTGTATGTTGCCAACTTGTGACATTAGATGTAAAGTCACGGTACCCAATAATTACCCTGCCATATCTTACCCTTCAAACTAGAACCTTGTACAGTCTCCCTTGAGTAAAATATAAATAAGAGTATATCAGTATACACTGTGATACAAAATGTTGTTGGATTATAGTAGACATCGCAACATCACTGATCGTATACTACCCCAAAATGCTGCTGCCGCTGCGACTGCTGTAGACATGATTTCGTATAAGGAAGAGGTTACAAGTTCAGTAGGTATTTACTGTGATAGAAACGATCCCCGTTTATGAATTTTACTAGATATCGCAAGATCGCTGATCGGATACTACACCACAAATAATCTCAATAGGTTGATTCGTTTATAAACAGAAAACAATCGAAAACTGAAAACAAAATCATATTAATTTGACAGAATCTCATGGAATTTTACATGTATTATCCTAGCCTAGACTGTGTAGTTAGATGTGTGCAAAACAATGTTTAGCAACGTAGTAAGTATCCGCGTACCTGGTGGTGGTGATTGCAGGGCTGGTGCGAGTGCGGCTCGTGCTTGACGTGCTTGTCGTCCCGCGGCGGCGACCTCGCCACGCAGATCACGCCGCCGCTCGAGCTGGCCACGCCCATCGGCGGACCCTGGACGCACTCGCCGCTGCCGCCTGCTCGACGACGAAACATCTCGATCAGCCACACGCACAGACGTCACAGACGTATAAAGGGAAAAACACTGAACGTATCGTTCCAAAAGCGTGGCAACTTTACCACATGAAAACATTACTCACACACAAACAACATTAATTTAATGTTATTGTAATTTCTGGAGTTTTATTATATTATGCGTTAGAACACTTCGGGGCGCAGCACTTTACCATTGTTGTTGTCCGATTAACTAGCTGTGGCCGCAAACTACGTTTCGCCTTAATTTATTTTTTTACCGACATCTTCAACAAATATCGTTAATATACACAGAAATAAACAAAAAACTTAACAAATTATATACTAAAACCTTCCTCAAGAATCACGCTATCGAGTGGTGAAAACCGTTTGAAAATCGGTGCAGTAGTTTTTGAGTTTATCGCGAACGGACAGACAGACGCGGCGGGTGACTTTGTTTTATAATATGTAAGGATCACAAAATAAAACATTATAACACAATGTCACGAGGCCATTTGTCCCTTATTTTGACAAAGTTAAACATGGCGTCCACGTGGCGTCTGCCACGGCTTCGGAAATGTTTATGTGTGCGTTAGTATCGCCATAGACGAAAAACAGAAATAGCGATATAGCATGTCACTTTGGAGTGAAAGTAAAAACGATATACATTACTTATGACAAATGTTTGAGTAAAATTATGTTAAGTCTGCTTCCCTTTAGACTGTCGTCACTGACGTCTGTGGTCACTTGGATAAAAGAAGGCAGCAATAAAACATAATATGTCAGCCGGGAAAGGACACTCGGACAAAGGCAGCTGGAACAGTACACTCTGACAAAGGCAATTGGAACACGACACTCTTGAGGCAAAGGCTGTCGGAACAGTACACTCAGACAAAAACATTTGGAACACGTCACTCTGAGACAAAGGCAATCAGAACAGGACACTCTGAGAAAGACAATTGGACCACGACACTCTGATAGCAGTCGGCACAGGACACTCGGACAAAGGCAATTGGAACACGATACTATGAAGGCAGTCGGAATAGGACACTTAGAGCATTTAAACAAAGCCAGTCTAAACGGGACACTCGCAACGAAGGCGATCGAAACAGAACAATCAAACAGAGTCAGTCAAAATGGAAAACTCAACCAAATCAAGACGGGAAGTGTGAGAAGCTCAGTTGGAACAGGACACTTAACAAAGTCACTTGGACCAGAACACAGGTCGGTAGGAAGGTCAGTAGGAACTGAACAAGGGCTTTGTAGATAGAGATCGATTTAACAATTGTTGGAAATAAGATGCTTAGATGAAGTCAGTCCTAACAGAAAACTGACGACTGGGAGAGGACACTTGGATAATGTCAATCAAAATTGGCTAGATGACTAAAAAATTTTTTTTGCTTTAATAGAAGCTCATTCATATAATAAACATAAAGAAAAAATCGGTTTTCGAATAACTATAAAAACAACCGAGATATAAGGTATTAAAGATTTTTCTCCATCTCTTTCTAGCAAAACGGCAATTTACAAGGAGTCAATATGGCCGTACTCAACAATGACGTCACAGTTGATGTCGAATCTCTCTGTCTAATCGCTTTCAAATTAACAACTTAAAATGCTTGTATCTAAGGTATTTCTAAGCCGATTTTAATTCTAATTTCACAGGACTGCGTCTTTTTCTACGGTATTTTAATATTTAATGACGAGACGCAAAAATTTGAATTCAGTCATCATCCCAATTGGACACTTAATTGACACAGTACACCCAGACAGTCATTGAGAAAAAAAAACATTCAATAGGCGCAGGTGCGGCCGTAGCATGAAGAGAAACAAAAAATAACAATGACAAAGTAGAAATTGAAATGATAAAGTTAATAATTAAGAAGATACGTTAAAGTTGCTTTTTAAAGAGTTTTATTAAAGCGTTCCTTAACTTCTTCAAAATAATATATAAATATTAAAACCGATAGTTTTTTTGATGTTTTTTTATTGTCAAAAATAATAAGTAGTACCTACGGGAAAAATTTATCATCAGTAGTACTACCGGACACGTGAGTAATACCATGGGCAAAAAAACATATGCGTAGTACTACCAGTAGTACAACGGTAGTACCCGTAATACTGGCAAAGTACATGATGTGTACGGCGACGGTGCCGCAAAAGAAAACACAGTGCGTTTTTGGTTCCAACGTTTTCGTTGTGGAAATTTCCACCTGCAGAACAAGCCCCGTGGACGGCCGGAGACCAAAGTTGATAATGAAGAGTTGAAGGCTATTGTGGAAGCGGATCCATCGCAAACCACGTCCGAGTTAGCTGCAGGCTGCGGTGTTAGTGATAAAACTGTTTTTCACACCACTTGCTCGACAATGCTAAATTACATATCATGCAAACCTTACGTAAAGCAAGTCATTAAAGCCCTTGGCTTTAGCCAGGGTGTAATGTTGGACTGAATCTTATTATTACCCGCTGGGTTGAAATATTTTCAATTTTCAGTTCTTATTGCAATGGCCTTAAAGTCTAATTTCGTAATAATAGATCAACTAATACTCGAAGGCCGGGGCCAGCGCTGCGTCGAACGTAATTTGAAAATCGAACTTTTTCTAAAATCGAGCTGAACATATTTAAAATTAAACAAAAGCCGCGAGTATTGTAAGACGCTGCAATAATATACGTAATAATAACTGCAAAGATTTTATAAAAATATATCAAAATAGAAGAAAAGTTCTGTTAAAATGTCGAGTGACGAAATGCTGTTTTTAGTAGGCTTGCTTTTTTATTGTCTCGCAAAAGGTGAGAAAAGTAGAGTACACTCCTCGGGGATAAAGCTGTTTTTGTCTCGGGCGCGTTTGAACCCCTCACTGCGCTCAGGACTCGTCACAACTCCCTCGCTTCGCTTGGGAATTAACTCGTAACACCCTCGCCGCAATCTTGAGTCCTTCGTTACGTTCAGGATTCGATATCGCGCTCGTGACATAAAACAGTGCTTTATCCCCTCGGTGTATAATCTACTATCAATGTATAACATTGCAATCACCTCTAGTGTTGTGCGGCTGCACGTGCGCCAGCGGTTGCGGCTGCTGCATAATATGCTGCTGCTGGTGCTGATGCTGCGGCTGATGCTGCTGCTGCGGCATCTGCTGCTGCTGATGCTGCGGCTGCTGCTGCTGCTGATGGTGATGCTGCGCCGCCCGCCGCGGCTGGTCGGCGTCGTCGTCCGAGTCGGAGATGGTGATGACGGAGACGGCGGGCGACGGAGTGTCGCGGATGGTGATGGTGTGCTGCGTGGCGCCGCATACTACCGCCGGCGGGGCGCCGCTCGCCTCCCATGCTGTGCCGGGGTTCACGACGCGCGAGCTGGTTGCGAACGCGTTCCAGTGTCAGTATGGGAAACAGAGGGCCTATTACCGATCTCATGGTTTTGCAAATAATATCATAATATGATATCATAGTGCATAACGAAAAATACGATTTCCGGTCAGATTTTTGATCATTTGTTCATTATTTAATGATGACATTATTGAAATTATGCCATAGTGATGATATCATTGGAGATCGGTAATACGAAATGCAGAATTTCATGACTTCTTTTCCTCAAATTTATACCATGTCATACGATGAAAGATCCATAATTGGCCTGCAGGTTGCCAACGCGCGTAGAAACTTTGACCGGCACAGCGCACACGCGTTGGAATGAATACGGTGGGAGAGATTTGTACACAAATGGAAGTGGAAGATACAAGTTTAGGAGTGGTAAGGGAAAAAGTCCCTCAAATCTAATACCAAAAAACCAACAACAATAGTCTATTCAAAATAAGAAGGTTTTGGGTGACAGGTCGAAGTTATCTGTTTCATGCATACTAGATTTTTCCGTGATTTAAAATATTATGTATTAAAAATATAACATCTCCTTAGGTTATTTTTATGAAAAATGCAATAATTAATCCCACATTAAATAAAAACGGGAATATGAGTCCAATTAAATAAAATTATAATTAAATATTTGTGTAATAGTTATTTGTTATACATGAGTGCAAAGTTGCTTTTTAACCGCGTGCTCAAGTTTGATGACCGAGCAAGCGAAGGATTAAAAAATTAGAATCCTGAGCGTTAGCGAGGGAATCAAAAGAGCACAAGGTGAAAAATCTTTGCACTCGAGTGCAACACGTAACTTTTCATTCCCCTCCAGCGAGGAAATGCTAAATGCAAAATAAAACATTTACAATCACAAGATACTTTTATTTGAGTTTAGGTACATATTTACTACAACATTATGATAGGTATTTCAGAAAAATATTTATATTATGTAATAAATATTTATAGTATAACAAATAATACGTTTTTTTTTTGTTTTCAAGTTTCTTATTTAGAACAATACGACGTCAAAACAAAATGGCGCGCGCAAAGCAAATTAAAAACGAAAGTACACCAAGAAGGTTGAGTCTGAATTTTTAACAAATTTAAAAAATATTGTATGATAAATTCGGCACCATAGCGATGGAAGTAAATGGGTTTAATGATGTTTTGAAATTACATACCTAGTGCACGCGATGTTCTAAATTCAAATTTACTTTAACCTCAAGCGGATAAAAACGGCTTTGGCGGTCAGATATCGAATAGCAAAAATACTCTTTCCGAGATGGGGGGATGAAAAGTGTATTTACTTGAATCGTTCCGATCCACGATTCAAATACATGTAGTCAATTAAACAAATATTTTATCAGAATTATAAATAATTATATTTAATTGGACTGATATTCTTGTTCCTATTTAATGTGAAATAAAAATAACATTAAAAGAGGTTACTTATATTTTTAAAACATAGTATTTTCAATCAAGAAAACTAGTAGGTATGCATGAAGAAACGGAAAACTTCGACCTGTCACCGAAACCTTATCTTGAATCTATACTAATATTAAAAAGAGGAAAGATTTGATTGTTTGTTTGTTTGTATTGAATAGGCTTCGAAACTACTGAACCGATTTTGATGAAAGTTGGTATAGAGATAGTTCGAAACCAGGGGAATGCCATAGGGTACTTTTCCTACGGGAAAATATAAAATTCCCACGGGAAAATATAAAATTCCCACGGGAAAACAAATAACGCGGACGAAGTCGCGAACGGAAAGCTAGTATACTATAAAGATAGAAAAAAATTGTTTTCTATTCTCAAGAGAAAAGCTCTTGACGTTTGTCTCACTCAACTGATAGTAAGTGACGAAAATCCGAAGATAATAAGTTCAAGATTCCTGGATTCCCCAACCACAAAGGAAGTGGCAATTTTTACCCCCTATAGTCGGATGACACAATGTTATTTAGTGACAAACAGATAAAATGATGGTTAGTCAAGTAGGATCAAAAGCCCTACTAAAAAAATGCATAAAAATAGAGGACAAAATATCTGCCCCAAATGGGCATGACAATCTGAACTAGGTTTTTCCACGTTATTTATTGGAATATAGGAAACAACGAACTGTGTGTGCTGTTTATTATATCGACGGTAAGTAAAACCATAATTTAAATGTGTAATATTCGAGAGTAATACTTGTGATTCTGATGGTGCCTGTGCCGCGATGGCGGAGTGCCTTCCTTAACCCGCTTCTTGACCGGCGACAGCTGCGTCGGTTCCTTCTTGCCCCCGCTGCTTGCCATACTAAAACAATATAGTGCCGATAAGCATTGACCATCATATCTCATATAAGTATTAAGAGGAAAGTGTTCTCAGTAAGCACATTATATTAAAGCACAAAAGAATATAAATAAATAATTAAATTATTAAAAAATATATACAATTATGGCACTTTAATTCAATAATTTTATAATATGAGACAAAGATTGAGACAGTGCATAATTAAATGATAAAGAATTCAATTAGATAATTATTATTATCACTGTCTACATTTTATATCATTATTTAATTTATAATTGAATAGGATTAATAAAAGATTTATTTAAGGTGTACTGCAAATATTAACATTTAGTTTTATATCAACGAAGCAGCCAACTCGAGAAACATCAATTGGTGTTTTCTATCCACATGCCACGAAAAGGGCATTTAATTGTTAAAAAATCCCTTATATGGAATTTGAACATATTGTGATAGATAAATCAGGATATAGACATAAATAATAACTGAGTAAATGAGTTGCATTACAGTGAAATGAAACGAAAAGAACTGCATATTAGCTGTGATCTATACATAGTTGTTAAGAGTTGAAATCGACCACATATCCACCAGACAACAATAAAGGTTCGACTTCAAAAGGAGTCTGTCAACATATCCGTTCATAGGATAGATGTAAGCATAGTGACACATAATGGTTTTTGATTAGTTTTGAAACACCAACACTATTCAGTGGTGTGCTAAACTGCCAATTTGCCGAAGGAATACACCAGATTACACCAACAATTTAAGTTTACATATACAAGGTTATTTTTGAGTGACCAAAAAAATTTTGTGTGCTTGTTCAGACAAGCAAAGTGAACAACTTTCACTATGGGACCAACTTTGAAATCGCAAAAAAATCAGTTGTTCCATACAGTGACTGTTAAACATTATTGTATGGAACAGCAGTTTTTTTTTGTGATTTCATAGTTGGTCCCATAGTGAAAGTTGTTCAGTTTGCTTGTCTAAACAACGCACAACATTTTTTTAGAACTAAAAAATAAACTTGTATAATAATCTTACTAATAAATTGAACACTATTAACATTTTCTCTTTTCCTCTGAACCATCCATTCAATTCACATGCTGTCAAATTGTCACAGAACATTGTGTTGACATGGAAATTGTTTTTATATAGTGTGTCATATTGTGGATGTTGATTTCTACTAGTACACTTTTCTCATTTACTCTTCGAAAATTAATTGACAGACTTAAATGCACATAGGAAACCTAACATAAGGCCGGTCCACTGGGTATATGGTCGGTAGGGTTGACAAAGACATAGCACCTGTACTGATGCGTTTGGTGGTGCGGCTGATAGTGCGGCACCGTTATCGCCTGCTGCTTGGTCGATCTGTTGACAACCTCACTGTCGTTATACATTCATTTAATACACATCTTACACGCAACATTTGTTGCAACGGTAGTAAAAAACGAACGAACATTTTTTAAAAATAAATTACGTTATTAAGTTAGCGATAAAAGACGTAATCATGATCAGTACCTATTCCAGTCAATTCCAGCCGTACCGAGGGATCATTTGGCATTAGTAGCTGTTGTAAATACATAGTACTAAATTCGGGTCTTGTATCGTGTTTGTGATTTCCATCGCTATATTAATGATGCTAGTGGAATAAAGGTGCAAACAAACTGGACTTATGTGATGCCACGTATGAGATGTTACGACCATCAGAAGACATCGGTCTTAATAGAAAATGTATGAAAAATCATTATTTAGAAGTACACTTAGCTTACGTGACGTCGTTAACGTGACCAATCACATAACGTGGCGTGGCATCACATAAGCCCAGTTTTTTTGCACCTTAAATGACAGCAATCTACGACATACTCGTGGTAGGAATTTTAAAGTGGGGGTTCAAATAGTAAGCTTTGTGGTTGTTGTTGATGTGTCGTCTGTCCGAGTGACGACGGTTGGTGTCTTAGCATTGTGAAGGTGCAATCACTCAATTGCATATTGTACGTATCTCACCTACAATAAATAATGTAGTGTACTATCGAGGTCTCTCGTGCCTTACCACTTTGTAGAAATATTCGTTTGAAAGCGGATCGCATCGGACACGCCCACACGACCCATACCTATCCCTGATTGGCTACGTATTTTTTTACTACGATTTACTACGGCCAATCATAGACGGACATCTGGTTTCATTGAAATCGCTCTTGGTGTCAGTCTGCTTTACGCTTTACTATTGGTGAATGAATGGAGCGGGGCGTGGTCTGACGCGATTGTCATCGTGCAGTGTGTAAGCGACTTTCGACGTAGGACTGGTAAGGTGCCAGTGTCCTCGATAGTACCTCACTTCGTTTCGTTAGTAAACAGTAGATCATGGTGGGTCTAATCTCGTTGGCCACCACCGTGTTATGCAGATACCGGACGGTGGTAAACGTCTGTGTGTGCGAACTCGTCTAGTTCTTTGCAATTCTTCGCGTTGGTTCACGCTCGCGATCAAACTGAAGCGAATCCCGCGTGAGACGAGGCACGCGATTCCCTCGCTTTCTTAAGGCGGGTTTATATTTGTCTGACTTGTCTTGGTTTTAGGAGGGGTCCCTCAACAACCGATGCTGGTGTTGAGTTAATACAACATATATTCGAAGCCTGAGAAGACTCACACGATGCGTTAGGCATTTTTTGTGACTTGTCCAAGGCATTTGATTGCGTTTATCACGAAATCTTGATCAGAAAATTACACCACTATGGGTTTCGTGACACTGCACTAGATCTTCTAATCTCTTATCTAAGTGGGAGGATTCAAAAAGTAGACATCAATGGAAAAAGGTCTCAAGGTTCTGCAGTTAAAATGGGAGTTCCGCAAGGTTCGATTCTTGGTCCTTTTCTATTTCTTATATATGTCAATGACCTCCCTGGTTTTGTACAGGATAGACATGAGATGGTATTATTTGCAGATGATACTTCACTTTTATTTAAAATTAAAAGAGGTGTGCAAATTAATGACGATGTAAATAATTCTATCTCAAGAATTGTTCATTGGTTTAATGTGAACAACCTGTCACTTAATGAAGGGAAAACAAAATGTATAAAATTTGTTTTACCCAATGTCAAAGAGGTTCCCACCACTGTAAAAATAAAGGATATAGGTGTTGACCCTGTGGACACCACAGTATTTCTTGGGATCACACTTGATTCTAAGCTGCAATGGAGCCCACATATCGATAAATTGTCAAAGAGACTTAGTTCTGCAGCTCACGCTGTATGGAAAATACGTCAACTGACTGATGTTGATACAGCAAGACTTGTATACTTTTCTTACTTTCATAGTGTGATGTCGTATGGTATTTTGTTGTGGGGAAATGCTGCCGACATTCAGATTGTTTTTGTACTGCAGAAAAGGGCTATTCGAGCAATCTATAACCTTAAAATGAGAGATTCTTTGCGAGAAAAGTTCAAAGAAATTGGTATTATGACAGTAGCGTCGCAATATATTTATGAGAATCTAATATATGTTCGTAAGAATATTCATGTGTTTTGTAAAAATAGTGATATTCATTCAGTTAATACTAGACAAAAGAATATGTTAGCTTTACCAAATACCAGGCTCCAAAAAAATAATAATTCTTTTAGAGGCCTGTGTATACGTGTTTCTACAATAAAATCCCAAGTTGTATACAAGAACATAGCTTAAACAAATTTAAAGTTGCAATCAAAGATGTACTTATTAAAAAAGCATATTATAAAGTGTCTGATTACATGACGGACAAAACAGCTTGGGTTTGAACTCTCAATTCTAATATTTAACAATGTATTGCGTTTTGTTTCAAAGAAACGTTCAGTGAGAGCAATTTATTTATAATCTAAGTTCACGCACTTCTCTCAGAGATAGCTTATATAATGTGAATTAACACATCTATTCTTGTAATGGAAGTTGAGCTCAAACTTTTGCTTTGAGGTCAGCTTCCAATTGACGACACTGTAACAAACCAAAATTGTAAATGGCGATTTAAAAGAGGAGATAAAAAATTTAGACCTTTCGAGTTTCTTGCCTGTTCTTCTCGAGAAGGCTCTCCCAATTTCCGAACAGGTGTAGAATCAACTTTTTTTTTTCATTCCTACTTGTATTTGCAGACATCTTGACTATATTTAGGATGTATGCACATACAAGGTTAATATAATTTCTTTAAATTAGATTGTTTTGCTTTGTTTTGACGTCAATAAGTGCCTGTAAAGGCCTATGTTGAATAAAGATTTTTGAATTTGAATTTGACGCGTATGTTGTATTGATTCAACTGTATTGATTCAAAAAATCATCATAAGACGTCGGAATGCGACACATAGACGTGAACGCTAGCCGTCACGTCAGACAAATATAAATCCGGCCATAATATCACCAAACTAAATGTATGAAACCCATACCGTTCTGACGCATCACAACGTCACATCAGACAAATATAAATCCGGCCTTAGCATCCCAAACAGATGCCAATTCCCGCGCGTCATTATTTTTAGTTTCACAAAATATGTCTTTTGATATCGTACCTGAGGTTTTGCTATTATTAGAAGTGGATGGAGAAGAAACTCAAGATTTGAGGAAGAAGCGAAGAAAATGGGTCAATGAGCTGAATACTCAACACATAGAATTTGGAGAGTTTCAATCTTTGATACCCACCTTACGAAAAGATAAAGAATAATTTAAACATCTTTTCGTATGCCAGAAGAATGTTATAATCAATGGCGTCAAAGAGAAGCAAATAAAAATAAACAAAAGGTTAAAAAACGCGTTTTGAATGACCAATATGTTCAACTAGTAAAACAGATACTGTGGGATCCGCCTCGGTTTGTACGAAGCTTTACACGGGTAGTGGCCGGTGGTGCAGTGGCACAGTCTTGGCCTTAAAAGTAGATAAACATTGTAGTACCATGTCACACCGTCTATTAACAATGCTAAATAAAAGGAATAGTTGGTGTCACATGGTACTATAATGTCAATCTACTACTGAGGCCGACCGTACAACGTCTGTGCGTGTGCGTGCGGCGGCTGTGCGTGCGCCGCGCCGTGACGTTGACGTATTACTATAATAGTAGTACCACGTTTATAAATTACACCGATGTATCTGCGCAGAAGACATTTTCTGGTTCTGAGCGATAGAATGAAATTCTGATTTTGGTGACTTGAAATGTTAACATAAACAAAGAGGTCTATATTTTAACGGTGTCGGCACTCGTATTCAGTCGGCTTTAGGTTGCTTTCCTCTGCGCATGACTAGCATTGCCATCTCTAACAATAAAAAATCCGGACTTCCCCCTCAAAAAAACCCGGACACATTAAGAATTTTTTTTAAATATTGACAAAAATATCTAATGAGTCACATAATTTTAAAGCCGGACTTTTGAATACGCCGGACGCTAAAAAAAGGAATCAATGACAAAAAAAAAATTATGAATCACACAGTTGCAAGCGAGTCATCCAATCTCGTCTCGCTCCCTCGTTCGCTACTGACTGATGTAATTGATTGAACGAAAAAGCCCAACAAAAGCTGGAAGGGGCCGGACACAGACAAATTTGGCCGGATAAGTGGTCAAAGAGCCTAACATTGTCCGGCTTTATCTGGACGGATGGCAACAGATGGCAACACTGTGGCAACACTGTGGCAACACTGTGGCAACACTGTGGCAACACTGTTAAAAGTGGTCGGCACTGCTTACCTCTTGTGCGGGTGGTGGTGGTGCTGGTGGTACGGGTCCCAGTCGTCGGGTGCCGCCGGCTGGGGCGCGGGCGCGGCGTGCGCTGCGTGCGCGGCGTGCGGCGCGGCGGGCGCGGCGTGCGCGGCGTGCGCTGCGTGCGCGGCGTGCGGCGCCGGCTCCACGATGAGCGGCGCGCGCCACTCGGCCACGCCGACGCCGTGCTCGCCGACGCCGACGCCCACGCCGACGCCGACGCCGACGCCGTGCTGGTGGTGAGCGGCCGCCGCAGCCGCCGCGGCCGCCGCCAGCTGCTGCACCTGCGGCAGGCCAGGCCTCCGTCACTACGCGCTTAAAGACCCTACTCACGAGTCCATTTCGTGAATTTTTTTTTATTGCAGAAAGTTAGTAAACAAGCAAACTGCCCACCTGATAGTAAGTGGTAACAGTCGCCTATAATACATGTAGCTCCTGTGAGATTCGCAGCAAAACTGCAACCCCCACAAGAACCACAGTGTACGTTTTTACCCTTCAACCCAGAACACAGCAATGCAAGCACTGCTGCTTTGCGACAGAAATAGGTAAGACGGAGGTACCTAAGCAGACGACCCTAGTACAGAGTGTTCCTCCAGTAAGAATAGGCAGGTTGCACATTGCATGCAATTTATCGCAAGTCGCATCGCCCGCGCTAGAGACCGACCGATTGCTGCAATACATTGCGACGTGAATAGCGCGGTTGCGTGCAAATTGGCTCAGTCGCACGTGTGCCGCTCAGTCAGTCGAACCTCTGTAGTGTAGGTAGGGTTTATAGTCCAAAGTAACGATATAAAAATTGAACTGCAGAGAGAAATTTGAGCAATCATCTGGTTCCAA
This sequence comes from Schoenobius gigantellus, assembly GCA_963935595.1. Lineage (NCBI taxonomy): Eukaryota > Metazoa > Arthropoda > Insecta > Lepidoptera > Crambidae > Schoenobius > Schoenobius gigantellus. The sequence continues at coordinate 54,268,438 of OZ012541.1, forward strand.
ATGAAACATAACGTTCATTAGCGATATTTCTTAGTTGTAACCATTTTTTTTACCCAAAACTGTTTTTTTTTTCATCTCTTCGCAGGTATTTCAATTGTAGAAGCAAGAGAGCTAATGCAAATGCTTCTTTTTGAAATCTAGATTACGTTGGTGTCATTATTCGTTTGTACGTAGGTACACAGGCGCATACACGTTGTGACGTTGAGGTGTTTGTTCGCAGAATGAAATTACAATCGTAGTTGCGTAGGTCAATAGAGATTGTAACATGTTGCAGCAACAAATTGCAAGCCAGATTGCATCGTGAGTAGGTATCCGTTTTTTCAACAAATGAGTACTGAGTATGTCTCTCACAAATTTCCAGTGTTGACAGAGTGAGATAGGTCATTGTTAGGGACGGGGCCAACTCTTTGTTTTTAAATTCTAAAGGCCCGTTCTTATTGAACAAAATGGACTTATGCCGATTACGTGGCCCAATAGCAACGCAGTTAAATTTTTCTGTAACGGATCCGCAACGCGCGTCGCATTTTTTTATCAGTAAACTATCGTTATTTGTTTTATTAACAAAGTTTATCTCCGTACCTGGATTCAAAAAAAAACTACATGACCCCAAACAGTCCTCACCTGTTCAAGGTACACCGACAAACATAATAATTATACTCTATCAACCCGTAATGCGCCAGCGTGCTAGAAGACAGCTCCAAAACGAGGAAATCAATACAAACTTAAGTACAATTTTGAGTTTTAGTAAAGCGTAGCCTATTCTACGAACCTGGTAAGCGGGCTGGCAGAGGATGGACGAGACAAACTGGTGAGGGAACGGTTCCGCGGCGCGCGTTGCGTACTGTCTCGCCCCGCCCACCGCCACTCGGCCGCCCTGGTACAGTTGGTACTGTGGGGGCAATAGTTATTCATTACAATTCGTCGCACAAAATGTCCACCATAATTTTACGTTTTGGACATGGCAAATGGTTTTAGTGGTCTTTTACATTAATTGAAGATTAGTTGTCCCGACATATATTGTTCCGTCAAACGCTCTTGTTTTTGATTGCCACGACCTTCAACAAAGTCGTGGCAATCGAAAACAAGAGCAGGTAGCAGAAACACAGCTGAAATAATTTGGAAGTACAATGTTTTTTTTAATATTTTGCTTAGTGTTTTTTTTTTCAATAATTCTGTTCTTAAGAACGTTCCTTGTAATTTAGCAAATATTTGAAGAAAACTTGTTTACTTCATTTTTGTACGGACGACAGCACATCAAGGTAAACCATGTCCTGTGGCATCTTATGTAGTTGTAATATGTACCATTTTCAACAGAAATGTTTACCCTGAAGTGCTGGTGTGTGTAGATTAAACCTAAAAATTGTAAAAAGAACAATGGTCACTTTCTTAGAGCGTTTTTCACCCAAAAAATCAAAACTTAGAGATTTTAAAAACTAGTTTAACTTATTGTACTGGTTAAAAATGAATGTTGAAATAATTACATTATTTTATAAATCCCAGCAGAGATATTCACGTTTAAATATTATCATTGATAAATACGCATTTCGGACCATAACTCCCTGACAAGGTGCGTTCCGAATGACGATGTTATCAATGTTAGCGCGCTAAAAGTCGTTTCGAATCACCGTGAGTGTGCTGACAGCGTCCAACCTGACGTCATCGATGACGTCATTACATTCGCCATCTTGCGTTTACGGCGACCTTGCTTCGCATAGGAAGGATTCGGAAAGGAGTAGTAAAATGGCGGAAAGAAATTAGTGCATTAATAAATGCGTTTGTAACTTTTATATTGGAGGTTTCAAAAATATTCTAAACTAGCTGTGCCTGCGACTTCGTCTGCGTGGAATAGTAACTTTTGTTGAAGTTGATAAAAAGTGGCCTATGTTATACCTTATATAATTAGATATCTATTAGTGAAAGTCCCGTCGAAATCGGTCCAGCCGTTCCGGAGATTAGCGGGAACAAACAGACAGACAGACAAAAATTTTTTAAATTGTTTTTGTTATTGGTACCCGTTATACATTCATACCCATTTAGAAAAATCTTGTTATTTTGACATTACAAACAGACGTTTCGATTTTATTTATTTGTATACATACATCGGTTACATATTTTATTAGGATCACATTTATTCTATAAAAAAACTTAAAAATCTTTATTCAATATAGACCTTTACAGGCCCTTATTGACGTCAACAAATTATAAGACTCTATTTAACCAATAAATTAATATAAAAATGCAACAAATCAAGATAAGCTATGTATTATTTAAACCTTGTATGTACGTACATACATCCCAACCATAATTAAGATGTATGCAAATACAAGTAAAATGAGAAAAAAAAAGTTAACTCTACACCTGTTCGGAAATTGGGAGAGCCTTCTCGGGAAAAACGGGCAAGAAACTCATATAAATTAACATAAATTAATCTTTCTATTTTCGCTTATTTTGGGAACAAAAATGACCATTGTTCTTTAAGTAAGCGATCTAATAATTTCACTATAGAATTTCATTTTCACCCCCCAATCAAAGGAGTGCAGCAGTCCGAGACGCGACTCACACACACTCACCAGATTGTCGTAGGGCGCCGCCCTGAGCCGCTGCTGGTTGATGGTGAGCGCCAGGTGGTGCGCGGAGGGCGGCGCGGCGGGCACCACGCCCCCCACGCCCACGCCCACGCCCACCCCCACGCCCACGCCCACGCCGCCCACGTAGTCGCTCGACCCCACGCCGCCCACGCTGCCCGAGCGGCGGCACACCTGGTACACAAATAATTAACGTTTTCACTTCTCGTGCTCGCGAAGTTCGTCTTTATCTCGTTTATAGGCTGCATGCTGCATAAAATGGCTTTTCATGTTCTAGTCTAGGGCATAAAGTAAAATTTTCCTTTAGACAAAGATACTTAGGCCCTACAGCCAACAACGCTCAATAAAACTTCACAGAATAACTTGCGATAATTTATTTATTTGCTTTAATTTATTTGTCTTGTGTTTTCTACCTCAAAAGTGATGAAACCAGATAAAAATAGTAACCGGTTATTATTAAAACGCATCGAATTTTTTATCCACCGCCATACCTAAGCCATCGCCATGTAAAATTTATAATTTTCTCGCAATTGAGTGAAAAGCAGAGTGTAAGACACTGGCATAAACAAGTCATTGTACTCCTCAACTTACTATCCACCCTCGCCTACGGTTCGGGTAAAATCGTCTCGGGCTACAATGACTCATTTTATGCCCTTGTTGTACAATCTACTATTAAAACAGTGGTGTTACGGATATACGCATCAGGAGGGTAAGCTTTATTTAATCTATTTTCATTTATTTGTATACTTAAAATATATCTATACTTACTAATATTATAAAGCTGAAGAGTTTGTTTCTTTGTGATTGAAATTGAAAAATCTTTTTGTGTTGGATAATCCATTTATCGAGAAAGGCTATAGGCTATATAACACATCATGCTACGACTAATAGGAGCTGAGCATCAATAAAAAATGTTGCACAAACGGGAAAGAAATATGTGGCGAAACGTAGTTCGCGGGCACAGCTATATCTTATAAAAATACTGAAATCCGCATCCGCGTGAACCTCTAATCCGTGGATGTCAAAATTTTTGCATCCGTGACAACCCTAGTTTAAACAAACGGTTTTACTATTTATAAAAATATTCTTCTTATATTATAGAGAAGTTATAGCCCCAATAATTGCTAAAATACTACAATAAAATAATACCAACAGGCTAGTACCTCTAAATGCTATAATATTAATAACTATTCCTGAGCATAAACTCCATTGGGAGTTTTATCAGAGAAGTATATTTTTTTTTCCATTTAAGTAATATTATTTGTACTGAATAACAATAAAAAAAAAATTATTATCATTTGAAGCTAGCCAGGTGGGCTCAGAAGACCAACCACCAACCAAACAATGTAGAAAACTTCATCCCCTATATGAAATCAAGCCTAGACTGAACCAGGTAATCTCAACTACTAAACAGGGTCTACATACCTCCATCATTTGAACGGAAGCCTTGACGTTGTTGCAGTGCGCGTAGTCGACGAGATGCGAGAGTGTCACGAACGCGTGGTTCAGAGCCTCACCAGGGGTGATCCTCCTCTCCTAAGAACAGTGAGAATCATATATATTTTATGTGTTACAGAAAAATATATATTATGTTTTACAATAATGTAATAATATGCAAAATCAAGGAGAAAACCACCTAGTTTCCCTTGGCTAGTATGAAATCAGTACAATGTAACAAGAAGTGTAGAAGTACAAAGAAACAGTACAATTGTAGTAGTATATAGTGAAGAGTACAAAGAATCAGTACAATTTTTGCAAAACCTCAAATCTTTTTAATGAACCATTAACAGCAATTTTAGCTGAAATAATACCAGAAATGGATTTGACGTACCTGGTCCATAGTAAGCATTCGTTTCAGTAAATCAATGAACTCCCTTCTGTCTGCTTTCTCAGCTAAGAGTTGGCCACCTTCAAGATCAGTAGGAACGTTGACCTGCAAAAATGAAAACAGTAATCTCATTTATTTATTACCGTAAAATTAAAAATTTGCTAAAATTAAGCCATTGCAGACAGGTCACTGGTGAAAATCCAACCTGCATCTGATCTCATCTTACTCGATCCATACCAAACATACTATCGAACTATACGAATGAGGTAACAGAGTCAAGATTTACGCAGACAATGCAATTAGTGTTGACCAAAATCGGTCTTGGTCTTGCGAGACTCTTAATAAGTGGTAATGCGTGTGGATTTTCTGATGATAAGTGGTAATGCATGAGGATTTTATAATCATCATCATCATCATTTTAGCCAAGAGATGCTCACTGTTGGACATAGGCCTCCCCCAGGGATCTCCAAACCGATCGGTCCTGCGCCTCCCGCATCCAGCGGCTTTCCGCGACCTTCACCTGGGGCCCAATTCTACTAAGTCACAGCTCGAAATTAAACCGTTGCGATCGACCAATCAGAACGCCACATTATCACGTCATCGAACAGTTGAAAGTCAATATACGCACTCCGATTGATCGATCGCAATGGTTTAGTTTCGATTCGGCTATAACTTATTAGTAGAATTCGGCCTCAGATCGTCGGTGCACACCGTTGTGGTGTGGGGGGCCTACCAACACTGCGTCTCCCGGTACGCGGCCGCCAATCGAGGACCTTTCCGCCCCAACGGCCGTCAGTCCTACAAGCGATGTGTCCTTCCCTATCGGTGACTCTAGTTCTTCCACGAATATCATCATTTCTGATGCAATCACATAGAAAAACCCTGATTTCTGCATCCAGACCAGACATTTTGCTGTACTCTCGAATACTTAAACGCGTGCTACTCATCGAACTCACCGTGCCTTTGGAAAATAACATTCCCAAAGACCACACATTTAAATTGAATAAATACAACGATCTTACCAACGATATCACAAAAAACTGTTATTATGTTCACTTCTATGCGGTAGAAGTAGGCGCGAGAGGTATTCCGGCAAAATCCTTATACACATTGCTAAAAGATCTAGGCTTATCGAGAACGTCCGTGAGCTCAATATTAAACCGTGTAACAAAGGCGGCACCGACGGAATCGTATCAAATATGGTTAGGCAGAGAGAGGAGCCGGAGTGGTGAAGGTGAATGTTGATGCATTGTAAAGTAGCTACTTAAACCTGCACCTGGGTCGTAAGCCCCAGACACCGCTCTTGGCTCTTTTCTCTGCAATGCGATTGAGCCGGCACCCGCACGGTGAATCCATGGAATGCTAAGTTATCGTCTCTCTCTCTATGATAAGACCACACACCTGTCCAATGTCGTCCAAGCAATTGAATATGTACTTCCGGGCCTCCTTGCTCTTGATGCCGGTCTCCAGCTCGTGCTCCTCGGGCGTCTTCAGCCGCCAGAACGGGTACGTGCTGTCTACGTCGCGATAGAAGAACTTCGCCGTTTTGCTCGCACTGCAACAATCACACGGACTTATTAGAGACGTATATCTCCAAGCGAACCCCGCATGGGTTCTATTGCACTTTTCCATTTCACATACCGGGATATGGAGCGAGAATATATTGAATTGCATTCAAACTCCATCTCCCTCCCGTACGCGAACCCCCACAACACACTTCACAAACAATTACAAAAACATTTTGAGACCTAAAACAAAACAAACAGTATGAATACCTCCATCTGTATGAATGAAACTGGCGTGTATATGTGTTACTTATTTTTTCTTTCTTAATTCAACAGTGATGTTGTAATATTGCACAATAAATTAGTGTTTCTGAAAATAAATATAAATATTATAATTTCAGTAAATAATATAGTCAAAAATGCAACAACTTGGCCCGCCATATATTTCGCTAGTAAATATTGGCACGCAAAGGAAAAAAGTTTCCCCATCCCTGCTTTAGATAGAACAATGTTCTTCCTTTTGACACGCGAAGTAGGTCAGTTCATACTCGCGGCACTTATTTAGATTATTTCTGTGGTTGTGAGGATGCGTACGGGACTCATTTCCTTTACATATAATTGCGGGGTGCGGTAGGATCCCAGTAGATGAAGCGTATATCTTTTGTCCTTTGCACTGATCTCCGCGCTGGCATCCGTCGCACGCATTTTCAATTGTTTTGTACGATATAAACCTTGCTCCGCTCAGGCCTCTTGTACTAGATCTGCACTGAGTGAAACTAGGAAAATGAAATAATGCTTTTGGTTAATTATGTCCTCGTTCACCGCTTTGTGAAAAAGTCGTAAATGATACCTACAAAAGTTTAATGACTACCCCAGAGGAGACTTGAAACACGACTCGTTCTCACCTGTTAAGCATGTGCTCGGTGGGTAGCCCCTGCGTCTGCGAGATGTACCGTATCTGGTCGTACTCGGACGAGCCAGGGTACAGTGGCCAGCCCAGGAACAGCTCGGCCACCACGCAGCCCAGCGACCACATGTCTATGGCCTCGCAGAACGCCAGTCCCAGGATTATCTCGGGTGCTCTACAAACACACAACACAAATAATTATACTTCTGTTAGTTCACATACACAACCAAAAAAAAATGATCAAATTCACACAACCACATTCTATTATTTGAACTGGTTTCACCTCAAAAATTGAGTCTTGCTACTACATAAATTGAAGTTCTGACAGCATATTCATACCAAAATGATTAATTATCTATCTATACTGCTCGAGTTGTTCCCTAAATTAGAACAATATAAACTAGCTCCCACAAAATGTTGTTAAAATCTCTAATGCTAATAGAAACATGCCTGCTGTGGCCCCCAACATTGTCTGCAAGTGAAAATGCCTAAGGGTACGCTTACCTGTAGTATCTGCTCTGCAGGTAAGTGTTGCAGACAGCCTTGCTGACGTGCGAGGCACTGCCGAAGTCTATCACCTTCACTCTATACGGCTGCCGGGCCGGCTCCACCAGCATTATGTTCTCTGGCTTCAAGTCAGCGTGTATCAAGCCCAATTGCTGGGGACAATTATATTTTTATGTCATCATCAATGAATTGATAAATTTCATTCTAGACATGCCTAGATTTACTGATGAACATAGGTATCTCTAAACAATCTTTGAATTGTTTCAAAGTCCTACGCTGCCTGCGTCCAGCAGTTCTAAGTTCCAGAACGAAGTTCCAGCCCTTCTCCTTTTACCAGATCATTGGTCTGTCAGACCAAATCATCGCAAATATTATTGACTTAAGAGGATTGTGAAGCTGTAAATTTTCATACAAAAGCGATAACGTTTTCTCCCTCTTTACATAGTTCAATTTTCATAATTTTTGGAAATGTTGTAGATATGATGAAGATCTAGGTTTGTACGTTTTGATTTTGAAGTAATATTGCTCAGAATATAAATTATCAGCATCTAAATATCCATATTTTAGACTTAAAACTACCTCGACCATTTTTATCTTTTTTGACTAAATTATACTGAATTACAGAAAAAGCAAAACGTACAAACATAGATTAAGGTATACTGAATCTAATGAGACCAATTTCGTAAAGGTTTAGGGGGGTAAAACAGTTATCGCCTTAGACAATATTTCAATAAGAAATGTAGGCACTTGCTTCGGACTTTCAACTCTAAGCGGTGTGCAACAAACTGCATTTTTGAAAGTGCATACTCGAGCCATGAATTGGAACTTCACAGTCCTCTTAACAGCCGGTATTATGTACTGAGTAAATGTCGCCTGGTAGAGATCGCCCACGGCAAAAAGGCCGCCTATTTTTGCTGTTCATGTATGTAATGTGTTCTGTGTCTAGTCTGTAACTTATTATGCAAAATAGTGTTACTATCTATTTATTTTCTAGTAGTATATGTTGTGTATTTAATGGAGAAAAACAAATTACATCAAATTATGTACTAGCCATAATTTTATTACATTTAATCACAAAAACAGTTCGCAAAATGTATTATTTATTTATTTAAATCTTTATTGCACATTACAAAAAGTATGTGCAAATGGCTCACTTAATGCCATAATATGCCACTATCAACTAGCCGACTACTGAAATTAAGAGATATATATAGTGGCGGTGCTTTCCGTAATCACATAAAAAATAATATAATTACAAATATGTGCGACCGACGTATCGCATAACTATAATAGAACCAAATACGGAGTCAAACTGCAGTCTACTCACCTTAAGCTTGAGCAACGCCGTGAGCACCTGCTGCAGTATCGGCCTGATGTACTTGAGCGGCAGCGGCGAGAACTTGTTCTGCTTGAGGAAGTCGTAGAGGTTCTGCTCGAGCATCTCGAACACGAGGCACGTGTGCGAGCGGTGCTGGAAGCACTCGTACGCGCGCACGAAGTTGAACTCGTCCGCCGACTCCTGGGAGAGCCGCGACAGGATCGACACCTGGGTGGGTGACGTTGACATTGCAATATTAATTTATCCAAAAACAAAACCCGCACAAACTTATGTACGAGGGTTCCGCACAAACTTATCTAAGTAGTGAGTTCCTAACTTATGCCAGTAGCACACCTGAGGCCCGAGACAAATGCCACACGCTAACTTTTATGCAGTCGTTCCGCAAAAAAAAGTATGGAAATGACATTAGCTTACGACAACCACATGCTATTTTTTCCGCAGCTAATGTCATCTCCATACATTTTTTCTGAGGAACGACTGCAGAAAAATTTGCGTGTAGCAGTTGTCTAGGGGGCTGAGCCGTGAAACTATAGCAAGGCGAAACCGCGACGCATAGTCAGGAACGGAACAAACAAAACGGCGAATCGAAAGCGGAGGTGTAGGTAGACGGCGTCTGAACGGATCGGGCGGATCCGCGCGCGACAGAGACAGCACCATAGTTAAATATCTGCGTTAGAGCAGGCAAGCTCGCCAGAGCACGCGCGGCGTACAAACGACAACGCGGGAGGATCGTTCAGCGGTTTCGCTACTACAAAAATCGGAAAACGGATTTCGATTTTTTTCCCTTAATATGTGATGTAAGATATTGATTAGTTCTTGACAAATTTCACGATTCTATGTCAAATACCTTATAAGTTTTGATTCCCTTGTGAAATCGCAAAATATGCAATGAGTCTGAGTATTTAATATAAAGGGGATTGTCCATTTTATAAATTTAGTTGTAACATTCATTTACAACTAAATTTATACAATAATTAATTAGTTAGTAGCCTCATACAATATTTATCGAGATATCTATCCCAGACGAAGAATTTCTGTTTTTTGAATGAACTAGGTTTCTATTGAAAATAATAGGATGTACGGAGTTCCGAATATAATCTGAAGAGATGCAGAACAACTCATTTGGTCGCAATGCTCACCACTGATTAACAGACTAGGCAATATGTTTATGAGTATGAGTATGAGGCTGTGGTCGAGCACGATATGTGTATAACAAAACAATGTCAATTATTTAAAAATAAAAACCAACTTCAAAAACACTTAAAAGTTAAAAATAATATTACAATGCAGACAACATTTCATTTCTATATTGAAGTCGGTGCCAAATTTTAAGACTTTTTAGGAGACCGTCTTTCAAGGGCCAATGCCTGCCTATTGTAAAACAACAACTAACCCCTAACTCCTAAAATTTAAGGATCCTTCCATTATAGCCTCGATTCACGACTACCAGACGCAAATACCTAAACAGCTTCGGGAAAAAACATGAAACACGTTGGACGAACCTATAAAATTCAAGGGTTTCCCTCGATTTTCATGGGATCTCATTATAAGATCCTGATCTGACTTTGGTGACAATGGGGCCAACGCAGGAGTATTCGAAAACAAAAAGAATTTTAAAAAAAATTCTCAATTGGCGAAGCAATCTCGTAACAAACACACGAAAAAACATGGGATCGAATTGAGAACCTCCTCCTTTTTTGAAGTCGGTTAAATCCATACTAATATTATAAATGGGAAAGTGTGTGTGTGTGTGTGTTTGTTTGTCCGTCTTTTACGGCAAAACGGAGCGACGGATTGAAGTGATTTTTTAAGTGGAGATAGTTGAACGGATAGAGAGTGACATAGGCTACTTTTTGTCTCTTTCTAACCCCCCACTTCCCTAAAATGGGGGGTGGAAGTTTGTATGGAGCATTCCGCAATTTTCAAGGGAAAAGCTAAAAATTGGTATGCGAACTATTTGTGACTAACAAAAAAATCGTGCATCATTTTTTTTTGGAAATCTGCCCCCAACCCCTTAAAAGAGGGGGTGAAATTTTATATAGGACTTTTTGCAGTTTTCAAGGAAGGAAGCTAAAAATCGGTACACATTCTCTTTGTTACCAACGAAAAATACCTGCCTTATATTTTTTTTTAATCTTCGGTGTTACCCCTAATTTAACGCGAGCGAAGCCGCGGGCAAAAGCTAGTAAAGATATATTTTAAGAGCAGTGTCATCATCTCAAGTAGTCTACAAAGCTTTTATTGTTAGTAAATCTTCACACTGTTATTAATTTTTTTTTAACATTTTGTTCAACTTCCCTTTATTTACTAGGGAGTACCATTATAACAAGATATCACACTTAAGTGTTTTGGAAAAAAATTTGATCGTTTTTTAAAAAGCTTATACTCTTATATCATAAGAGATCCTTACTAAGACCTACACTAAAGCCAACGTCTTTCAACTTATTGTGGATGTTTGCAAACTCCATTTTCACGCATACCATCACAACCTGTATTTTACAAACACCTCAGAGTAACATACAAATAATAAAATGAAACAAAACACCTCAGAGTAGAGTAATCTACAAATAATAAAATAAAACAACTTATATTCTTGTCCTCTACAGTCTACAAGATTCGTGTCACGCCAGAAATAGTATGACAAGTACGCTTAGGGCAGCCCCTAACAACCGCGCAGCCATAACGAGTGGCCCTCTGGCGCGGAAATTGCGCCAGAGACTTACTTTCTCGACATACCGAGAGTAAGATATTTTGAACATTGATAAAAGTTCACAGTTTCGTTAAAATACTACAGTCTTATTGATAAAAATATTTAAACAATGTTACTATCACTATCAAAGGCCGCCAATGTATATTAATAGAACACAGTAAAAACCTGTTAGCTTTACCTTTAAGTGTCCATAAGAAATGACCTGGGGCCCTATTTTTGAATCATTCGTTGGCATCGAGCGCTCGTTCGTGCTCGTAACCTCGAATTTCGATTTTCGTTTCGTATGCGATGAAAATCAATAGAGTATTATGTCGAAGATCAATATTATTTTGATTTTCATCGAAAACAAAATGAAAATCGACGCTCGACGAGCACTCGACACCTGACGAATGATTCAAAATAGAGCCCTTAATTGTTGACAATTGTTGGTTAACATTATTATAAACTAGCTGCCCGGACAGACTTCGCTCTGTCAAAAGTTAATTCCTCTGTGATTTGAATGCGAGAAGAAAAGTGTTGTTTTTACTATTTTCCACACAATTTTTTTTGTCTTTTGTAACCTTCCTTAAGAAAATTATGAAATTTCTCGAGTTTTGCGCTTAGCAATGCATTTGGCGATCCATTTTTATTTATAGAGATAGTCTAGCTTTGGCCCGCGACTTCGTCCGCGTGGAATTTGAATTTGGGTAGCTTATTTTTGATTCAAAGTCCGGGCATGCTTTACGACGGCCTCAGCTCACACGCAAAATTTGAAAAATCATGTTCTAGATAGGCAGTGGACGTCGCAAGCGATAGGCGAGAACGACCATTCCCAAGCATTCTCGAACAGATCATAGACTCTATGATCTATTCTGTTAAAGAATGTTTTGGTGTCTATCACATAATCACCAAGGGTGGTGTATGAAAACAACCGGCGCCTTATGTACCGACCGATTGGGTCTCGCGAAATTTTATAGATGAAGATGCGACTATAGTGACAGCACTTCAGCGGGTAAACACAAACAGTCGCCCGATTGGAACCTGGCCAAAATCGGGGATAATGGACGGTACAGCTTCTGAGAAACGGGGCCCGGTTTAAAGAGTTGCTATACACGTGAAATAAAAATAGATATATATCTCAGGTAATAGTTGCCATTCGTAAAATAAAAGCGGACGCATACGACCAAACCAATGCATCTTTGCTTTATTTCGTTGGCGTTGTGACAAAATCGTTCACGTACCGTTGAAATTTTAATCCTTAACTATTGGATAATTTTAGGCGAGCATTTCGCAGTTATATTATGTACTGTGTGACCTGATGAGCATGCTGTTTTTGGTGATTTTAAATTCACGACATATTTTAATAGCACCTCAAACATAAATGCATAAAAATTATTGGTATTGATATTATTGGGATTATATTGGGCGGTGTTAACTTACAAACTGATTTTTTATTCTAAGCTATCACATAATTATCACTAGGCGCAATTCACATAATTATGACTCTTTTCAATGGGATGATACTTTGACGGGTGAGTCCATAAGACAATTTAAAGAAAGAAGAGTTAAAATCACAGTCAACACAAATTTTAATTCACCTCAGACCAAACATCGACGAACAATGTCAATGAAAATACTTTGCTCTATAAAAACTTCCATAAATGGATTCTAAACGAAACCACTTATACCGCTCATTCATATTTCATCCCGCAAATGTGCTGGAAACAATGTTGTTTACTTCGACCTTAGTCTATCGACGTAAAACATAACAAAGAGTCTGCCATAGTGCGTCTCGAATAGTGTTAATTCAAATCAATGTGTATATTCAAGACGGGCAAAGGGGTCAGAATAGTAGCTACATCTAAAATATCTTTGTTTTGCAGCTAAGCGGGAGTAAAAGTTCAACTTAACCAAAAACTGGAGAAAAGGGGCAGGATTTCATTTAAAATAAATGTATACAAAGAAACCGCAAAATAAATTAACTGTTTTGGTCACCTTTTCAAATTGCATTTTATATTGCATGAAATCATTATGTTAGATTACTGTTAAAATGTTAATCTTGTCGGGCAGGAAAATAACGATTAATGTTTTAACAGTCAAAATATTATCATATGTACTGGGATAGCAGAAGCTAGTAAGGAGATTGCTATTTGATACACTTAGTCATTCCTACTAAATTCTACTAAATATCTACTACCTTTTAAAAAAATAACTGGCACCAGTCGTTAAAATACATTTGAGAACTTGTGGTCCTAACATCTTACCGAAGGGTATTCGCCTGTGGATGAAATTTTAAGCGGGCGAAATGTCTCCTAGCTTGTTATACGACTACTGCTGGGTATAATAATCCTGTTACAAATAGCAGGTTGGGGGTGTTAATATATAGTCCCTTAATGGACATTAAGGGTAGTCCGATGATGATGACGAGACAAATGAAAAAGAAAAACGTATTGCACCGCAACAAGTTTTCCTTTTTCATCTCTTGTCTCTACCATAAATCTTCTCAGTACTTACATATTAAAAAATAGTATGTAATTAAGTAAAAAAAAAACTAAAAATCAGTAATCGGCACGCACCTCAATCTGTCCTTGGCGGGCATAGCTGGGATGGTTCTTAAGGATCTTGATGGCGACTATCTCGTTAGTGCCCTTCTTCCAGCACTTCACCACCTGCCCGAACGTGCCTCGCCCGAGGAACTCCAGCACCTCATACCTGCAAAGTGTCATTGCAAACATAACTCAAAGGGATGTTATCAAAGAGATTGCAAATAGAAGGTTATTTTTTATCACCCCGGAAAATTTAAGGGACGCTTCAGGACACATCCATTATTACATAAAAAATGAAATAATAAAAAAGAAAATCCCTAAAAATACTGCTCTCAGCTAGTTCAGTATCTTTTGAAAAAAAAATTGAAAATTAATATAAAATTAAGTAGGAGAGTTATTTTTTATTAATATTTAAATCATTCTACTACCATGTCGTGAAGCGTCCCTTTACTTATCCTGGGTGATAAAAAAGTAACCCTGTAATAACTCAAAGGTATGTGATAGGAATAAAAAAGAATTTTAAACATTATGGGCGCCAACCACCAACCACCTTAAATAAGGCGGTAACCATAGCTTATTGACTCTGGCATTCAGTCACTTGCGCGTTATACAACAACTTCACGCTGCCGCCAGCACAAGAGTGCTGTTACTGCTGACAGCGTACCCACAATGAGATCTGGTGCATGCGGTCTTCTGAAAGGGAAAGGTACCTCCCATGGCAGGCTGTTCATTAGCTTTGGCACTGTTACCAACAATTTCATACACGGTTTTGCCAAGGCGAGTAAAACATTTGCTTGCACTGTGAAACAATTGGACTAAGCCCTACACAAGCTATCACTACAAATTCTATACATTTAGACAAAATGTGAGGTTACACATCGGTCAACGTTCCGTGAAATTAGCGTCTTCTCGTGAGTTTAAGCCCAAAATAGTTCTTGGAATAATGAAAGTAAGATATTATAGTAGGCTCACCTATTGGAGGAGGAGTAAAGAACCTCGTGCTGCACCAGCTGGTAGTCGCCATCGCCACCGCAGCCGGATCCTACGCGGTCGTGCGATCGTGGCGCGATCATGCCGCAATCATGACGAAATCGGGACGCAATCATGGCGCGATCATCGGGCGATCAGGCGACGGAAGTGGCGAAGCACCGCATGTGGACATACGATCATTCACCAATTAGCTATCCATATCATAGTACATTTTCATACATACAATAAACCACCACCCATTGAAGTACATTCTCAAAAGATTGTTTAGAGAAAAAAGGTTGTAATATTAAAACCAGAATAGTTGCAAAAATATGTCGTCAGTTGATTTTATACTCAGCCAAAATTCATGTTATATTATTTTAGCCCATATTGGCAGCAACATAATCGTCAGTCGCCTTGAAAACGGTGGTAAAACACACACTGACATCGGACAAGCATAAATTAAAAATATAAATAATTATAAGTTGATGAAAAGCGAAAAATTTAATATATTGAAAGTCTTGAAACCTAAGTATTTAGATATGGAATGTTTATATACGTTAGTGTTGGTTTTATAATTACGAGCAGATATAAAATGACATTTTACATGTATTCAAGCTCCCGTGAAATCATCTTGAAAATGTATACATAGTATGTATACATTTTCAAGATGATTTCACATTGATTTACTACCAAACGGTTTAGTAGTATATCAATGTGATTTCATATTAAAATGTTATTATTGACAAACTTTGACAAACAAGACTTTGCAACTATTTATCATGCAATGTAAAATTGTAATCAAAATGTACACATTTATATCAGAGAATTTGATGTATTAATAAAAATAACATCCACTAACGATAAAAGTATTACTAGGGCGGTAATTGTCTAAGAAAAAATCTATTACGATCGCCTTTAATTTAACAGCCATTGCGCGGTCAACACAAGACACTGCGCCGACTTCCTTTTATGAAGCAGGGCTGGATGTATACTACGGTTGTCAAATTGTAAGTGATCGAGATAGATTTTTCCTAAACAATTGCCCCCTAGATCATTATAGTATAACAAAATCTAGACTAGTAGTATTTAAACACACTACAGATATGCATGCATTGACATTTTATAAAAACCTTTTGTCCATCGAAAATAAATAATTCCCTCTTTAATAAATAATTCTTGTAATATTTTCATTGAATCATGTCTGTGTGTATTGGAAATATTTTATCAAATTTGATGTGGACTGTATAAGAAGTAAAATCTCTAGTTACAATAAATCTACATTGTGCAATATACACTTATAAAATTACGTTAAGTAGTAAAATAATTCATATTTAATTAAATATATTATTTTTCTTTTGGAGACACAAGAAAATCAATATGTCGCCTTTTTATTATTATATTCGATAGACATGAAAAGCTGTGCGTCATATAAGATAGCGTAGTGTATGAAAGTTCAATCAAACTACAGGTTCGGTTCTGGACAGAAACTTAAGCACAAAATTTGTTACCTCCTGTTAGGTTGGTTGAAATTTTTAACACATTCCTGTGAATAGAGCTAGACAGTTATGGATAATATCGGTAACACAGCTAGAATTTATAGAACACAAAACCCACAAGGATTTTATTTCATATGAACAGTTTGACAAGAAAAATAGTACAAGTCCATTTTTTATTTCATATAAGAATCCCTAAGAAATGATTTGTCTTTATTTTCTAAATCACTACCGACATTTATGAAGATCAGTCGAATCCGCCAAAAAAAACTGCTAGTTCATATATTTTTTAATAGGTAGAAAAATATATGCTTAATAACTGGCAAGCTCTAATCACTATAAATAAATAATAATTATACAAACAAAACCTCTATAGTTAATAAATAGCAAAATGTGAAGTGTACAGTCAGTGTGTTGTGTGCTTGGTTCACAGTGAATGAATAAAGACCATCCAAATAAATTACCCCACGATATTGTTGAAGTACCAATTAATAAATTCAAAGCCGAAGTAAAAAAAACGTTTAAGTTCAAACGTTTTACAAGATTAACGATTATCTTATTGATAGGAATGCATGGTCTGTCTAATCTACTTGCTAGCATGTTTTGTAGTTTTTTTTAAATTACTTGATGTTTGATATATTCATATGGTTATATATTTAATTTGTATTGCTTTATATTTTATGTAACTTTTTGATATTCATACACGTGCAATGAAATCGACCCTTTACGCTTTAGTACAGAGCTTGACAAAACAAAATCTATCATCAATAAATAATATCCTCTAACCCTGTTTGTTAAACAAGAGCCTAAGCTTACATTAGACTAGTTTTTACTGTGACAGATTTAGGTTTATTGATTTTACAAACTGAAAACTAAAATTTGGTAAAAAAAAAATTTTTTTGAGAAAATCAGCTGCATTTAAAGGATCTATAAATCTGTAGGAATAATCAATTTTAGAATGAACATTGATCCAATTAACTTTTAACATTGCAATCAAAAATTTTTAACATTGCAATTAATATTCCAATTAACTT
The DNA here is from genome assembly GCA_963935595.1 of Schoenobius gigantellus. Lineage (NCBI taxonomy): Eukaryota > Metazoa > Arthropoda > Insecta > Lepidoptera > Crambidae > Schoenobius > Schoenobius gigantellus. Next base: position 54,285,843 of record OZ012541.1, read on the forward strand.
TTAATCATTTCTAGGTGTAGTCAACTTTTTTTTTTCAATTTACTTTTACTTGTATTCACATCTTAATATTTTTTTTTATTGCTACCAAGTTGGCAAACAAGCAAACTGCCCACCTGATGGTAAGTGGTAACAGTCACCTATAATACATGTGGCTCCTGTGAAATTCGCAGTAAAACTGCAACCCCCACAAGAACCACAGTGTACGTTGCCAACTTGTGACCTCAGATGTGAAGTCACGGTACCCAGTAATTTTACTGCCATAGGTATCTCACCCTTCAAACCGGAACACAGCAATGCAAGCACTGCTGCTTTGCGGCAGAAATAAGACGGAGGTACACGACCCTGGTACAGAGTCTCCCTCCGGTGTAATGGTTGGGGTGTGTGTACATACAAGGATTAAATAATTAGTTAATTAGATTCTTGTTTAAAGATTTTTAATGTTTTGTTTGACGTCAATAAGTCCCTGTAAAGGTCTATATTGAATAAAAAAATTTGACTTTGAATTGCACATTCACAGAGTTTGCGTATCACGTAAAAATGAGAAACAGGGTTTTCTGAAGAAATAAGTCTATTGTCAGCAACACTTCTTTTATCCATGTTAAGAGTATGTTAAAATAAAAGTTATGAAATATACTATCAAATTGTATTTACAGTTTTAGTTTGTCTTATCTTATTTTTATATTTCCCAATCGAAACCTATGACGTGGGTCGATTTCATTGCACGTAACTGAATAAATGAATTTGATTGATTGATTGATTCAATTTCAAAAATTTTGATAGTGAGTACTCACTATATTGTAACTGTAATTAATTTAGCGCTGTGTAGCGACGTGTAATGTGTATGTGTATAAAGGTGTGCACACTGTATAGTGTGCATTTTGCAATAGGGATGATGACTGAATTCTAATTTTCACGTCTCGTTATAAAATATTAAAATACCGTAGAAAAAGATACAATCCTGTGAAATTAGAATTAAAATCGGCTTAGAAATACATTAGATACAAGCATTTTAAGTTGTTAATTTGGAAGCGAGTAGACAGAGAGATCCGACATCAACCGTGACGTCATCGTTTAGTACGGCCATATAAACTCCATGTAAATTGCCGTTTTGCTAGAAAGAGAAGGAGAAAAATCTTTAATACCTTATATCTTGGTTGTTTTTTTTAGTTATTCGAAATCCGATTTTTTCTTTCAGTTTATTATATGAATGAGCTTCTATTAAAGTAAAAAAAAAATTTGTCATCTAGCCTATTGTATAAAGTGCTGTGTAGCGATGTGATGCACATTTGTGTGTATAAAGGCGTGCACACTTGTATGTATAAAGGCGTGCACACTTGTGTAGTGTGCAGTTTGTGCAATTGTAGGTATGAAGTGTGTGTGCAGTGTGTATCGAGCGAGGCAAGGAGGTAACAACAAGTTGACATTACGTTTGTGGTTACCTTGCGGCTGGGGCGGGTGGTTGGCCCCGCCCGCCGCCAGCTGCTTGCTGTGGGCCGTCGTCGTTGCGGCCTGGGGAGCCGTCTTGTGCCGCGCGCCCGCCGCGCCGCTCGGTGCCTGCGCCCCGCGGTGCTCACTGCTATCTCCGATACTGCCGACAAATGTTAAGTGTTATTAGTTTCTTCAATTTACTAATTATTGGCTAGGCGCAAATGATATAAAGTTGGTGGCTCTTTTCCGAAGTGGCACTTTTCCGAGCTTTAATTCGAATTATAGATAACAGCTGTCTCTGGGCTATTATCGATAAATGGACAATCCAACACAAAAAGAATTTTCAATTTGAATCAGCAGTTCCTGAGATTTGCGCGATCAACCAAGCAAACAAACTCTTCAGCTTTATAGTATAGGTAGATAATGATAAAACAAACATTTTAATCTTTATCGCAAAAAAAATATATCTAACACATTAATACTTTGGTTTAAGAAGGCCAAATAAAAACAAAATTCGAAGTTTTCTCACATCTTTTAGACATATACTCAATACTTTTATTGTATCCAAAATTACAAAGGATGGTACAGATAATTTTGGACCCTGTTGGGCACAACAATTTAGTAGGTATGTTGCTACATTTTTTTTTAAAATTATCCACTATAAATAAATTTAAATAGGAACTAGTTTATCCGATTACATTATTAAAGTCCATTGCGCCTTCATTACATTTAAACTACATTATTTAACATATTTATATCATGTCATTAAAAAGTAAAACAGGTAGAAACAATACATGTCAAATCATTATTTAAAATATAAAATTCTTAATCGTCAATATCTAAATGAAAAATGTCAATATTCATATTTAAAATAGGTCAAAAGAGGTCAATACATAAAATATATCATGTCATTTTATTTTAATACTATGCCAGTTAATTTCAATAAATAATTTAAAATTAAAATGTCGATAGTAAAATAAATGAAATAAAAATAAATTAAATTAAATAAAAATAATTTAAATTTGGAAGTGAGACTAATTACTATCAAATTTATCGTTAAAAAACTCGTTCAGATTATAATACGCCTTATCTAATAAAAAAGTTTTTAAATTTTTAATATTTTTTTGTCACATGTCTCGTTTATTAAATTATAAGGTAACTTGTTGAACACCTTTATTGCCATCAGATTTGGACTTGTACTATGCAACTTTAGTTTAGACTGAGGTAATACAAGTTTATTTGCATGTCTAGAGGGATATCGTCTTGGTATATCACACTGTTTTGTAAAATAATTAGGATATTTTTTTATAAATTTAACAAGTTCAAGTATATATAAAGAAGGCACAGTTAGAATTTTATATTTTTTGAAATATGGTTTGCAGCTATCGGTATCTATGTTTGCTAGAATTCGTATGCATTTCTTTTGTTGCAGAAAGACGTTTATAGAATCTGTACTATTTCCCCAGAGAATTATGCCATAAGAAAGCCACGCGTGTGCGTAAGCATAATAAGCAGACATAGCCGAATCAAAATCAGTACCTTTCTTAAGTTCTCTTAGGGCATAAGTAAACGACTATAGTTTTGATTTTATTTTTTCTATATGATTTTTCCAGTTTAAATTACTGTCTATGTTTAATCCGAGAATCGTGAAGGTATCTACGCACTCTAAGGCGGTACCATTATAATTTAAAGTTATATCGATGGGTTGTTTTTGGTATGGTCTAAATTGCATTAATTTTGATTTTTTGAAATTAATTTCTAAATTATGGTCATTCATCCAGTAGCAAACTTTATCAAGAATTGACGCGAGATTTTACATCTGCCTGTGCAGTGCACTTTCCTTATTGTTTGTTATTCTACTACCGGTATCGTCCGTCGCAGTGTTTTGTGTGTAAATGTGAAAATGACTATTAAATTGAAACGGAACTCTATTACACTTTTCACGTGTTTTTACTGCAATGGCGTAAATTGAATGCATTTATGTTATTTTTACCAAGCCTAAAACTTGGTAGCAATAGAAGCGTTTTTAATTAAGTTAAGAAATCATAAGACAAAAAAATGCTATATATAGAGATCGGCAAGTGTGCATTATGTGTACTTGAATGTCACTTGCCGGATGATTTTTATTTGCTAAGCAGAATACCTGTAGCCTAATTCCGCTAATCTTAACGTCGTTGTCGTGTCATGCTCATGATAGCGTTTCAATAAAACTGCTTTTGTCGCTTTTATGCGCATTTTCTGGTGCAACTTATTTGTACTACAGATTCTTGATAAGTCAATAATGACAAATGTTTTAGTTAGTTTACGGTTAACCAACAATTTAACTGTCTCAAAAAGGGATGTTATTGAAGCGTTATTGATATGCCACAAATGCTTTAACGCTAGCAGAATAAGGCCCCTGAATTAGATTCAACACAGTTGTGATAATAATTCTGTACAATTCTTTTCAATCGGCAAAATTAAGATCGAGGTGTAAAGAAGTTTAAATCTGCTGAACGTTATATAATTTCAATTTATAAAAGCTTCTGAACTACAACATCCAACCTTAGTTTGTGAACTAGAAATTAATATGCAAATGAATAAAATAGAGAAGTCTGAAATTTTAGGCGATTTCGGCACAAATATATTTGTGTGATACAATATTGAATTGAAATTTAAAACAAAAACAAATGACTGCTTGAAGATCAGGCAAGAAGACTGGTTTCTACCCGGCTTCTTGCCTGTTCTAGAGTTAAGGGAAGAATGCTAATTTCCGAAAAAGTGTATGCAACTTTTTTGTTATTATAAGCAAAATATGTTCATTTTTTTAGAATTAAGTATTTGTTTTTGACGTTTATAAATGCCTGTAAAAGCTTTAAGATTTTTAAGTTTAATTTTGAATTCAAAGTTATCCTCATCGGCAATATTTTCGTTTGTCACAGAAACACGTAATCAATAAATAATAGTAGTCAATATTTTTATTATAATGACGCATTAGGTGATAAGAATCACCACTTTGCTGATGCGAACATTTGATGTTAGCTTCGTTTTGCACTTATTTTTAACATTTTTTAGCCGCGCTAATTGTTACAAATAAATTAATTAGTAGGAACTGATTTATCATGCTGAACTTTGACGTCTCACCTAATAAATCCAGTAACTTCAAATTTCGAATAATACAAATCAGAATCGGCCTAAACTATAAATTTCTTCCAAGTTATTTTATAAATGCCCTAAAAAAACTTTTTGATTCACGAAAAAAGGTTTTAAATGTCAAAGCTGTCAAAAAATTGTATTATATTGTTAACTTTTCGTGGCAAAAATGGTTAAGTGGTACACTCGTAATCAGCACCAAAAGCTAATGAAACGAGTTTATGCTAAAAATATTGAAATCGTTGCAAATCCATTCTTATCTGAAATGTGCCCGTTGAAATACATTTTTAAACTGTTACTTTACTCTTATGTACACTTGCTGATCAGGAACGCCAATACAGATAAAGCTTTAGATGCTTAGAGAAACTAGATATAATATTATGTTTGATTTTATCGCTCTCCCTACGCAAGTTTAGGATTTAATTTATAAGATTAGTCCATAGTCCATATGTTGGAAAATATGTTGTAACAACAATTGCAGCAAAAAACGTATACATGTGGATCTCATATTATCCTGATGTCAAATAGAGGATGGCATGGGAAAATATATTACTTATTTGAAAGAAAATATCTTTATTATTTTTTCAAATAAATATATGCCTAATATCAGGTAGATAGTAACCACATATACGATTCTTATTACAAAGCACCTTGTAAACCGATAAGCGTACCCCGAAATCCGACTCGAATAAAAGAGAAATCGTAGCACTTGTAAAATGTTAGCTATCCGTAGGCAGTGAGGATAAAAAAATAATTTGCCGGCGGCGCGGGTCGCGGCGCACACCTGCACGGCTGTTATTGACAAAAAGTTAACAGTAAAATTACGGACACCGAACGCCGAGCAACTATAGTTATAATACAGATTTTACGAGAAATAATAAATTTTCTCGAGCACTATCGGCTCATTTTAGGTTTATTCAATTTAAGCATATACAATACACATCGCGGCGGTAAATGCCATCCAGTCTGAAACTCATTTCCTTTAAAGACTTTTATTATAATTTTAGAGTTATTTATATCGGCACAAAACTTACGAGTCCTCGATAACAAATTCGTCGTCGTCATCGTCATCATCACCGAAGAGATCGTCGTCGTACTCTAACTTGAGCCTCGGCAGAGAAAGATCCATTGTAATTACACTACCATCAACTAGGTATATACACTGTACACACGCCAACTTACACACTTATAATTTAATTACACTATACACAATCACACACGTACATCATAAACAGTCTAAAATCACGAAACTTGGAAGGATATAGAGGCATTTGAAGTTTGTGGTCTGGCGCGGGCTGCGTGTGCGCATCCTTAGGGGTGGGAGAGCGGACTGGGTGAACGCGGCGAAGCCCGAAGCGTCGCTCGTTCGCTGTAGGGTCGTAGGGGCTTGCGACGTGGGGTTGAACAGGGTAGGGATGGCAGGTAAGTTGGGGCTCGAAATAAGCCCCACGCTCTGCGTATTGCGCACGCCAGCCCATTCACTGATAAAAACAACCGTAAGTGAATGCCAGCGCTCACGTTTTATTCCATGGATGGAATGAAAAGCAAAAAATATTTCGAATAATGTAAAATATTTGTATTGTTAATGTGGCACCTGTGATTTTTAATTACTTGTGTTCTATGTATGATTAGGGGAGATTAAGAAATATGTAATGCAATTAAAAAAATAAATAAGTGATATCTGAAATAACTTTCAAGGAACATTCCTTTTTAAAAGTCAAGTAAAAGGTAGAGAATAAAGTAATTATCAGGATACAATTTTAGTCAGATGAAATCCCCAAAACAAACAACATTTTCATACATTTCAGATTTCACACAAGAAACCTAAAAAAACGTTTAATGAATCTTCAAATTTAATATACATATTATTATGATATACTCTACATTCAGAAAATAGATCACCAACGCAATAAGCACGTGGTAATTATGAACATGAAAGTATCTAAGTACTTACAGTTGCCGACAACGATAGGTCAATTAAATTTAGATTTTTAATAGCCAATTCAATAAGGCCGCAATGAGATCGACATCGATAAACGCGGTCGATGCGGAAACAGCAGCACTAGCAAGAAGATGTCGTCAGTTTAGCTTTCGTTTATGACGTCATCTTGTGAATTCCGTACCGCCTATCATAGAAAACTGGTGAAATTAAATCGATAGCTTAGCTGGGCCGCTGGTCAAGTTGACCTGCAAACTATTCCTATTTTCCTAACGACCAAAGATCTACGACGACGACGTTACGAGGAACAACGACAAAGGCTACCCTTTGACGGCTCAGTTCAATACATTATGAAAGCGATTTTTTCCGGTCTCTTTTAATTGGATTTTGGTGAAAAAAAAACCAATTTTGTAACTACCAAGTGATTCATGGTAGTTACACAATATTTTTATTATGTTCAACATAAACATTAACTGCGGTATAAAAACAAGAAAAAAAACTAAAATAATTATGTAAACAATCATTTTGACGACTGTTAAAATTGGAAATTTAATAGTCCCTAATAAGCGTTTATCGAACGTGTGCTCTGAAGTACAGAAGATTTCGACTTGTTTCACATTTTTGGACACCCATCGTAGTCTTGACCACGGCCAACGCCGCTTCACTTTAGCCCGTTAGTCGACCGACATGCCACTGCACCACACCGAGCTCTTGCACTGATCGACTCGCTACTGACTGAGTTCTTAGCCGAACCGCCGTTTGCGGTAATCTCAACGAAAGGGTCAGTTTCTAGGAGAATCACTGTAAACATCGTAAGGTAAGCGCTGTTCCATAATTATTATCCTTGTTAGGGTTTTCACAGACCTCAAGCCGCTCCCATCCGCCGCAGACGGACAGGCAGGCGAAGGCGGGCATTCGCACAAGCGATGCCCGTCTAATGACCCTGCCGTGGAGGCCTGCGTGCACGGTTGGCCCCGTGCACGTCGCCGTAAGGCCCTCCGTCTGGGGATTGCCCTTTTGTTCTCAGGCAATTCCCCCTTGGCGATAGCCCGACCAGTTAGGTCGGGCCAGCCCGGGCGCGTTGGTAGTGGTAGTCGCAGTGTGGACCCTACCACGCGCGCTCATAAGGGCAGGGAGAACACCGAGGGGTTTAGTGGGTAGGCCCGGCTCTCTGCCGGGAGAGCCCCACACACGCTCGTCGTCTAGCCAACGGCGAGTACGGTGCGGTCACGCATTCCCCTCGGGGAAAAAAAAAAAAAAAAAGGTTTTCACAGAACATGGGTGTCAACGCATACTGGCATAAACGATCACCGCAACCTGTGGATGGACCCTTGCGCGGTGCCTCCTGAGCAAGTTAGCTCTGGCAACCTCTCATTCAACATTTATTTTGTCTTCTATCAGCTGGAGGTATTTAGCTTTGTTCACGGGGTTAGAGCGAAAAGCGCCGTGCCCCAACTCTCTCGACCTTCAGCCATGTCATCGCTCAACATCACCCGACGTGCTGGAGAATGTCAGAGCGGCATTATGTGAATGAATGAATGAAATGGAAAAATATACTAACGTCGCGTCTCGGCAGCACGGTCTCGCACAGTGCACGGGCGGGGGCGCGGGCGGCGGGGACCGCTCCGCATCGCACGCACGACTCGGCACGACGGGCGCGCCGCAGCAGCCAGCCCCTGCGCCTGCGCCGGACCAGCACTTGTTCTGGGGACAACACCATTAAACATTATCAACATGTGCGTGCACGTACGATGTTGTGAGCGACGCCTCAGAGAAAGAGAGAGAGAGGTGCTTACGCATAGGAACAGCATGAGAGTAAAAAAAGGAATAAAGTCAACAGCGCGAGTAAAGTCAAGTTCCACACGTAGGTACAGTACATACCTCTCACGTTTCAGAAATTATAGTAGGTATAATTGATAGAGTATGGTAATGGGTGATAGGAGGTTCAGAGCTTGCGATACGGATACACTGCATGCACTAGCGCAGAGAAATGTTTTTTTTGCAACGCTGCATCATATAAATAGGTCAATTGTAAAAGATAATTGTAAAATTGTAAAGCAAAGATATATCAAACAAATTTTAAGTGAACACTGTTAGCTTGTGATTAGAAAAGAAATATAGTTAATTTATTTATGAACACAGCAATGCGATGACAATGTTACATGCACGAGAATAAAATATAACCTCAAACGTCTCGGTGTTTCGAAAACACGCAAAGAAACGTTGCCAAAAATGTTGACAAAAACTCATTATTTTTAATCAATACAATGACGCGTCTAATGAAATTTAACTCCAAACCCAAGTAATACCGATATAAAAGCACTTCTACTAATTGATGTTGTTTCTCAAGTCATTAGCAATGCTTTATATATTTTAGTACCCATTTCTTTATATGCCATTCATTGTTACCTGCTAGTATAAAAACATTTCTCGTACTTCTATTCACTTACTTAATGCACGGAATGCATAAAGGCACTTAGGGCTCATTAGTAAAGTACTTATTAAGTATTTTCACAATTCGGTAGGCGATAATGCATCTTAATTGTTTCTTCTTTCAAATACATACATTAAAATTTTATATTGCTTCCTTAGTCAAAATGAAAGCGAAAAAACTTAAAAATGTTTAACAATTTAATCGTTTGGGCTGATTTTTCAAACAAAAAAAAAACAAATCGGTAATTGAATGTATATAATGCGATATCCTATGCAATTGAAAATAAAGGCGGCGAGCGGCGGGTAAGATAAAATAAACGCGTTAAATTATGAACAACAAAGTCCACAAAGTCATACTTCACATACTAAATAACAGAAGAGTTCGAGTGGTGACATGAATGACGTTCCACAAGAACGCTGAATATTTCAAATACTAACAGGTATGACGAGTGATACGCACGCGATGCCATCTTTTATTTGACAAAGCACTGACTATCGATTGGGGAAGCGAAACGGTACGTTGTTTCTGGTTGCGAAATACAAGCAAGCAGGAAGAGGAGAGTTGACGTGACCGAATGGATTCAATTTATTCGCAACCTCTGTTTGGGAAGTAAAGTCAATGCTACTTCCTTGCTTTAACCGTTTATTTTTCATTGACCAGAAAAAATTGTTTGTATCAGTCATAGCTGAACACACAAATGACAAAAGGTAGCGTTATTGCTAAAGTGGCAATCTCTAGCAGGTGTATGAAGTGATGTAAGTAAGAAAAGAGAGAGAGAGAGAAATGAGTTTATTTTTAGGGTTCCCAACCTCAAAAGTGCGCTCCACACTTCGCGCGATATTCTCGGCGAGAACCTCGATAAGAATCTCAGCGAGAATCTCGGCGAGAACTTCTTACACACTTCACGCGAGATTCTCGGCGAGAATCTCGGCAAGAATCTTCTCGGCGAGAACTTCTTGGGTACACACTCGCAAGGTTTTCCGATTTCATGACTTTATTTTAATACCTTCTGTAGCTTGCTTATAACATTTTTTTTTTGTTTCATCAACGGGTAATTCCATCAAGGTACTAATACGTTTGGTTCCACGCATCGTGGTTTTTTAGTTTATTTTTAAAACCTTTTAATTTGTATTCCATAAAATCAGTTTCGCTTGGAAATATTCTAGTAATGTCAATTCATGTTCGTTCGTCCAAATCCCGCTCATATTGATGCTGCATAAATACCACGCACAACTGTTCTAATCGGTAACTCACTGACTACTGAAAATGAGCGCTCCACATTCACGCGAGAATCTCGCGAGAACGCGAGAAAAACACGAGAAGCGTGAATGTGGATCCGATTGGCATATTCTTCGCAGGTTCTCGCGATGTTCTGCGACTTTTGTCGGTTTTTTGGCGCGAGACAAAGGCGCGAGAACAGACGAGAACTTGTATCGACTCCACACTCGCATGTTTCTCATCTCAGTAGCCAGCGAGTCGCCGATTAAAACAGTTTTGTGTGGTGTATGCTGCATCAATATCATATGTTGATAATATTTATGCATGATAATTTATAAACCAATATGGTATGCATATGAATTTATGGACTCTTTTCTTGGGGATACAATTAATGAAAAATCACAACCAAGAAGTTACCGCCGAGAATCCCGCGCGAAGTGTGTACCCAAAAAGTTCTCGCTGAGATTCTTGCCGAGATTCTCGACGAGAATCTCGCGTGAATGTGGAGCGCTCAAACATGCGAGTGTGGAGTAGATACAAGTTCTCGTCTGTTCTCGCGGTTTTAGCTCTTTTGTCTCGCGTCAAAAAACCGATAAAAATCGGAGAACAAGGCGAGAACCTGCGAAGAATATGTGAATCGGATCACATTCACGCTTCTCGTGTTTTTCTCGCGTTCTCGCAAAATTCTCGCGGGGAAGTGGAGCGCCTAAGGAAAAAACGAAATCCTTATATTTTGTTGTCCGTCTGTCTGTCAAGTTTTTTTTTCTCTGGACCACGTAGAGATATCAAACTGAAATGTAAATCAAATCAGGCCGATCATTGGGCCTATTTTCGGCCCTACAAAAAGTCGGTCGTGTCCGTTCACCTTAAATCTCTATTTACCGACGTAGATATAATTCTCACTCAGTTAAAAATGACTCAAAAACTGCGTTAGACACATTTCGAGATTCTTGATATGAAATCAGTTATCAGACTCCCACAAGAGCTTCGAGATCGTTCACTGTTCCAGAAGTGGAACGACACGAGCAAATACGGTAGGTCCTAAGATTAAAAAAGCAGCCCTACATCGAAGAATGATCAGCACGGCACGGCGGCATCGAAAAGCCACAACTGACCCCGAACTACTGACGTCGCATATGATATTTTATTGATCAGCACACCCAGCACTCCTTGACCCGTTGCTATACTATTAGACTATAAAAACACTTGAGGTGCAGTTAAACCTTTCATTTTCTTTGTGCAGCGGCAATTATGGAAGACAGCGATGGATAGCCGCATTACCGCTGCATTAAAAATTAATTTCTCCGATGGAACACCTGGCAGTTGCGAGGTCGCGTTAAAGGTTCACCATTTCCCGCGATTTCCTTTATATTATGACAAAGACTCAAGAAAAGCCTAAGAGTATGTATAAAAAAATATTAATTCGAAGTGCTACTTTCAATATAAAAAATAGGCTTTACAGCAACCTCTTTAAAAGCAATCTAAAGCAAACAAATACGAAAGCGAAAAGAAAAATGTAAATAAGTTTTGAGCAAAATTATGCAGGTAAATAATCAATTCAATATACTGTCATGATAAAATACGTGTCCTGAAAGTAACGCGCGCAGAGTGAACGAACGCACACGCGCAGTCGTGACTTTCAGAGGATAATGTGGCGTCGTGGAATCCGCCCATCACGATGGTCGCCATGGGCAGCTAGTAATGACGCAGATGGATACGATAACGCGGCAAAGCAAACATCTTGATGCATACAATACGTGATCCGAATGCGGCTGGCTCGGTGACTAAACAAACCGCATTCGGACGGGTGGGAATTTCAAAAAGTACATTTACGAGTATGTATCGTGTGAAACTGTGAACAACCTGCAACGTTACCTGCTCATACATTTACTCATACATTGATCGTGATATTTCTCGAATTACATGTATTTAAAAAATATATATCTACAACGGCTCCAGCATAAAAATATTAACAAAATTCTTTTATTTCAACGTAATGTTATGTTTTGATACTTTCTAGTAAAAGGTCAGGAAAAAATTTAAACTTAAACCGTTAAACGTCAGGAAAAGATCAAACAAAACAGTCACTTATCATATGATCACGAACTCATAACAACTTTAGAGTAAAAACTTGACTCGAAATTCTCACGAATGTTCGACTCTCTCTTGAAATTATAATAGAAATGTAATGTTAGCAAAAGCTCTCAACTCTCAGCTTCAAACAACTAAGTACTACGGAGTATTTCGATATTGATTTATTAATAAAACTTTCCTTGAAACACAAACCTGAATTTTGGAAGATATTTGTCTTGTACTTATTGAATTATTTCAAAATCATAAATATTTCTATTCAACTAGACGTCATTCTGCTAAAAGCGCGCGACCTGTCTAAAGGCACGATGTTTAAATTGTCGTAGATTTCAGAAATTTTCCAATTTTCTGCGCAATTTTACTTTTCTTCCCGTAATCAAGAATCTTCTACAAAGTATTAGAAAACTTAAAGATGAATAAAATCGGTGAAGTCGTTCTCAAGTTATGGTTTGACAAAAGGAAATAGGAATCCATTTTCATGCATATAGAAGATTAGCAATTTTAGAATTTTAATATAATATACATTTTATGAAAACAAGGATTAGCAGTCATAAACATGATTTTCAATGTTTCAATGATTTTCAATGTTCCCTTAAATTTAGCAAAACATTCTTACTGCTTAGTAAGAATGTTTTGCTAAATTTAAGGGCGCACACGATAGTGAAGCTAAACTAGTTATATTTGTATGAAAAACTAATCAAATTAACATGTTACGTGTATGACAATATAATGAATATGTATTACTAACTTCAATATCATGACAATGTATCGATCTATATGTTTGATGTATAGATCGACACATTGCATAAATTACAAATTAATTGTCAATATACTATCTCTGCTGAACTAGGTTCGCTAGGTTATTAAAACAATGGTGTTGTCATCGCCAGACAATCATTAAGGTGGTTCAGTTATTCGATTGATAAATGTGTCATAGCGAAGCGTAGTTAAGGGCCAATTTTTCAATCGTCAAGATAACTTTTAACTGTAGAATAAATATGACGGTTTGACAGATCTTATTTATAAAAGCCGCCAAACTCTCATATCTCACGAAAATCGACTCTAAGAATAATACCCGTGTAAGTACAATCTACCAGATTTAACGAACTTTACATTTGATGTGAAACCACAGAATGGACAACAGAACTGTAAGACCATGTTGAAAAAGAAAATACAATAAAATGACACGAAAACTAGTTAGTCAATAAATTCAGTGATCTTTATGATATTTGCGATTTTGAAGGATTTTAATGTTATGTTTCGTAAGATATTTTAATTTTATACAATTAAAAAAACAATTGTAATTACATTTTATACAATATTTTGTAACACGTGCGGCAATTGTAACAATCGCCTATACGTTCAAGATTTACTGGGTCATAAGACAGTAAGTACTTGCTTTTTGCCTCTTATTATAGAGCAACGTCCACTCTTTAAAGAAATAGAACAACTACTGTTGCGATGGTCAGGTAGATAAAGGTACGTAATGTAGTTTTTGCGTGCCCGGCTCGAAACTAGCGGCTCGCGCGATTATAAATCTTGACCTGCACAGGTAGCCCAGCCGTGCCCACTGAATTACTTAGGTGCCCTGACTCGGCCCTCCGGCAATGGTTACTTCCATGATACGTAGCCGAGTCACTCTGTGCTATAAATAAAGTAGGAAATCTTGGGTAAGGTACTCACGAAATTTTATCATTTCCCATCGAGCGTCACTGGCCTGCTGCCTGCGGCGTGTAATGTAACGAACGATTAATCTTGTTTGGTTGGATATTGCCCGCTGACCGAAAAACTCGCACAATTTCACAAACCAATATATTTGTTGGGCATTTGTAATTTGTGCGAGATTTTCTTATAGACTTATTTTTCACATGTTGTAAAATGTGCTGCTGACAACTTATTTGCACTAGAAACACAAGTTAAAGTGGGAATCCATCATTTTATCGCAATTCCTTTAAACGATTTTCGTTACCCATAAAACGAATCGCAATTTTTTTAAAATATTTAACAAACCCTAGAATTAGGTTACATGGCATTTTCGTTTCCTCGAATATTTATTATCTACAAACACAGTTCATCGTTATTTTATTTCATGTTTTATACATTTTATCGAAATAATGTTACATCGAAGTTTTGTTATCCATATTTTTGTTGCATCGTAAGTTTCAGTTTGCAAAATAATGGAAACATCAATTTTTACTTAAAAAATCAATGTACATCGAAAATACGATTTCATGATGGGTTGTTTTTTATAGGGGTTAATTACCCCTTCCAAACGAGTCCCCCCTCACCGCGCGGAGACGCGTAGTTTTTTTTATACGTGTTTGAAGTTACGTGTAATGGAACGTTATTTTAAGAGTAAGTTCGTGCACAGTGATTGTATATGTATATGTAGATATGTAGAAACTGTAGGCGGGTCAAAAATAGGTAGCGAGGAGCGAAGCGACGAGCGTAGGTTTGAACATGATCCAAGCGCGCGAGCCGAGCGAGCGAAGCAAACGTGCCGCGGCAACGGCCGGCGAAGCGCCATAAACGACTTTATGTGTATTCGCGACTTTATGCATACTTATTACTTGTGGAAACTGCTAATTTTGAGGTTAGTTTTTTCAAATTTCAAATGCTCATATCTCTGGAAGCGAATGAATCATTCGATAAAACGTTACTGCGATAAAAAGTTGTTGAAAAAGTATTATGGGTTTCGATACATATTGTAACATGTTTTTACGAATAGTTTCATCGATAACTTAATACTTTTACGAAATGTAAGTTCGATATACCGTTTTTCTGGTAATCAAAACAACTTTAAAAGATTTTTTTAAGAAACGTTTTTCGATGATATAAAACAGCGATGATTAAAAATTCGATGAATTAAAAAAATATATATTAAAAATCGTGGAATAGTTTTCGGTAAAATGAAAATCGATATCAAACAAATCTGTATTCTGATAGACACCCGTTAAAGTACATGTTTAAATACATTATGTCTACTTCAATTCTCTTGAAGTATGGTTTTTGGATATAACACTGGTTTTACAAAATTTAATAACTTTATTGCTTCCATTAGCTCCACATTACAACATACAACAAACAATTTCTTATGGGTCGCACAATGTACGACAAGCGAAAACAGACCGAAACAGCCCTGCGAGTATGGATGGATTTGTTGATTGACATAATAATATATCGATCGACAAAAGCATCTGTCCTTTTCACTCCTTAAGAATATCTGTCAAATTTATCTATTTTTGTCGAGTACGTCGATCTTAGCTGTCAAATTTTGTTTATCGAGAGTTCCATGCTCGCAGGGCAGAACAGAGAAAGCTGGTTAAATAAATGTTAAACAAGCGCGATTTAGTGAGTAATAGTAATAAAGATATATATGCCTCTCGGCGCACAATGTCACATATGTACTTATAAGAATCACATTATAATGGTAGTAAATTATTGCTTTCACAACAATCTCTAGTGAATTAAACCACAAGATTCATAGAATTTCATTTGCTTCAAGCCCCTCAAGACCGTTGAGTCGACGAGTTTTCGAATGACAGCGCATCTGCCTGTGTGCACCGAATCGAGTGAGATTTAAACGATGTCAAGGATCTAGGGAAATATTCCAGGGATTCCACACCAGTACTCGATTCACAGCAAATAACCACAAGAAGCTACATTACATACAACGCTTAACTTGTTCTTGGCTTCCATGTCAAATAAGTTATACTTAATAGATATTGAGATAACATGTGGATTTTATGCGTTCATTCTCTACATATTGTAGCACACGCTTATGGAACCTGTTCGTTAATAAATGTAACATAATAAGGATTGATTGAGTAGACTCTATATTAGAGAGAAAGCAGAGCTGCTATTATATTGACTTGCCGACCGGACATTAAAATTTGTCAGACGCTGCGCTGCGAACGGCGACAAATTCGAGAGCAGACAGAAGTTAGGCCTCGTTTACGGAGACGCGAGGCGTCTCGCGGCGCGTCCGACGTTTTTTCTGTTTACGGTGGGGCGGCGCGTGAAGCGGCACTCATAATCGCACGCGTAAACACAAACATATGGCAATATACGATGTTGTTCATAGAGGGGCGGGACGGGAAGCGTGGCGGCGACCGACGCGGTGCCCGCCGCGATGCCGGCCGCGGCGCCCGCGTCGCATCCTCAAGCGTGTAGCGAAGCACGCGGCGGGCATCGCTTCATCGAGAATTGTCGCTGCGTGCGCCGCCGCGATAAAAGCCGCGTGAGACGCGGCAGTGCCATCCGCGGGCTCGGCCGTAAAAAACGCGCCATTTCAAGCAAAGGCGTGTAAAATCGCTTCTCCGTAAACGCACTCATACAACGCCATATGTTTGAATTCAACGCCCTGCGTCTCCGTAAACAAGGCCTTAGCATGCTTTCCGTCTAAAGGCATTCATATTGCAATTCTTCGAAAGACAATTTCGTTATTGTCAGTCAGTCAGTGAAATGTAAAATATATGTAAAACTATAATGCGAAAATGTTCATATAGCAATTCTGTTATAACAACAATTTTCTGCTCGGTTAAATGGTAGGATGCCTTCACGCAATACTTCGGATGTCAATGACTTGTTTATTTAAAAATCTAAATTAAATTAACGTACATCTTGAAATAAGAGAGAGGCACAATGTTGAGTCATTGCCACCTATGATGATATTAAGATAGAAATACTACTATCATCAAGAATACTACTGTCTTATGTCTACTGACAGCCAGGGATTTGGCGAAAAACGATATAGGGTTCTTTTATTCTTGCTAAAGAAAAACAAGATTAATTATTAAAAAAAAAACATTCTTAAATACAAGCTTTTAGTACTCGTCAATACGAATCAAACGAGTCCAAACTCGATGGGGTTGTGTCGTTATATTGCGGAGTTCCTATGGCCACTTTTCAGCTCCAGCATTAGATCAGATCCATGTTATCATAGTATTGTATTATCACGCGATATACAAATGCATACAAAATATCAGCTCAATCGGAAACCGGGAAGTGGGTCAAATTTAACATGCAAGATTTCATTATAGACACCGGGACTGGCGAAAGTAAATAAAAGCTTGTAATAAAAACCAATTAAAAAGCCCATAAACAAATTTTTAACACACCTGCTAAAGTAGCCTGTAATGAAATATTTACCCAGTTCATAGTAACCAACCAACTGAACACATCACAACGCTCGTCCTATATTCCACAGAACAAAAACACTACGGCCCACGGGGCCCTACAATACTCGTACACATAACTTGTCTGCTTGTCCTGTCAACGTGTCACCGGCAGCGACGCGCCCGTTCCAGCCAGACCCGTTCGATAGTAGCACTATACATACAGTCAGCTCCAAATACACTGAAGCTCCATGTACTTAATAATATTACACTATCAAGCTACAACCAATAATATTTATACGCCGATCCGTTAATTTAACAGTCTTAATTTGAAAAAAAATCAGTGTATGTCCTTTTAAGCGAATTTGCAGATTAAAAATGAAATAAGACACAGTAACAACAATAATCAATTACAATTACTGGACAGGAGGCCAATCGCGATAAATAAACGCAGTTGGATTGGAATTGAACTACGACTGAACTACAACATTTTTTTATGACCTTTCGTATCGCGGTAACGATTTGACAGGATATTGGAACGCAACCTGATTGAAGTTGAAATGAAACGCAACCGTTTTTAATAAATACAAAGTTCATGTTCATGGCTACTTTTTTTGGATTCAAGTTTGGCGTTTATCAGTACTATCTCAATATGTTCCTAATGCAATCCAGCTTCGCTTGCGGTTCAACTCTCATGTAGAAATTAGCGCGATACCAATTTTGTCCAAAGGTGAATTGCGATTAGAACTGGATTGGAATTGAACCTTAGCGGTCCGTTCGAACTGTAAATTAGCGCGATTGACCCTCAGGACCTTAATGATGATATTTAAAAGAAAATTAACTTTATCGATTAGTAACATAAGACTTCCTGTATTTTTTTCCGAATTAGCCGGTTTGTTAATAAAGGGTTCATTGGAAACATATTTACATAGTTATAGCAACTTCATGCTACACTATCTCGATGCGTTAGGTTACTAAGCTATTTTATTTCTAACTGTACCTACGAGCTATGGGAATTATTTGTTTGTCAGACATATTTTTCGATTATACCGACCGACATCTGTTAGTCACAGAAACACAGGCTTTTTCCGCTCGCCCACTTTCCTTTTATTTTATTTTTCTTTCATCGTTTTGTTGTATTATTTTCAGATATTGCTCGTTATCTACTTTGTCTTTGTCATCAATTTGACAATCAATTTACACTTATCTTTTTATATTGATAATAAAGAATTTGTCAATTATTAACATTCGACTATAATAAATAGTAATATAATTTATACCTACTGGTTATTGACATTCTAATTTCATCAAATTCAAAATCATTTGATTCCATAAAATTTTTCTAATACTATTCCACCCATTCGATTGTTATTATAATAAATCAAGTCAAAAGATTAAGGCGTAAAAATTGCCAGTTTTCTGTAGCTTGCATCCACTTTGTGCATCATTCACTACCATACATCCATAGTAACGAGTAACTTTTACTTTCGTAAACTTTTACCTATCGAACTATGTTATTTAATAATAACATTACTTACATTTAGGCTTGCCACCTGTACATCATTATAAGGTATTGTAGTACGTTCGTTATTTCGGGTACCTGTACTCTATAATTTATGCCAACGATAAAGTACGCGAAAATACGTTACTTAGCGTGATTTGATTTCTCTAGGATCCGTTTACCATTAAATATACAAAAAAAAATATTTTAAGAATGTTTGCGTAATACGGAACGATATAATTATTATGTAGAGGTCGCCAGAAGCTTACGATTGAAGCTCCAGAACGCAACTTAACCACAAATGTCAACATTGTCTTGTGAAGGTGTTGAAAATCTGTTTTGTTTGATTGATTGCGTGCAATAAAAATATATGCTAGAAGTAATGAAAATTTTATATTTAAGCATAATAATAAAGGGGAATAATTATAGTAAGTACTTTATTTTGACACAATATACTTTTTTCAACCTTTAAATCAAATAAACTTTATTTGAACAAAAAAAGTGTGGCACATTATAGATTTTATATTTAAAAACTAGATGTCGTTTTAAAATATTGTAAAACATAATATGTGATAAAAACTATTTTTAACGCCAAAAATACGTCAATTTTGTTTCTATTACCCATCAATAAAAATCTTAAGCAAGTCCTAGGTCTTCGACTGCACAACATAAGACGATTGTCACTGTTCAGCAGATCACCGTTTAATCGATCCGAATTAGGTCCGTCCGCAACGTGCCGGCCCGTTGTGGTCCGACAACGACGTCAAGGTGACCGGCCCGACAAGTACCAACTCCTACGCAGCTATAAACACGATCCTATTATTCCCACTACATTCACCAACTACTAGAGTGATAACAATAGCAAAGCGTTACTTAGTAAAAATTAAATACCTTTACGAAAACTTGAAAGTAATATTGATATCGAGTATCAAAAGTATACTAGAATCAAATATTTCTTATTTTCCTTATAATTTGGACTAGTCTCATGATATGAAAAATAAAATGCAACAACGAAATAAAATAACCTAAGCCTCCCCTCAAACATATGACCAACAGTGGGCGTAATATGGCTGACAAGATTATTTAAAGATACAATAAACATCAAAGAAAAATGGTGTCGTTTGCGATAGATAAAATCAAAAAGTCGAAACTTACAGCACGGTAATAGTGCTTACAGCGAATCCGTACCTACAGTCGGTTTACAATAAAACAGTAATAAGTTTGTTTTTAGTAATCTCCCATAAAATACTTTTTAAATCATTACTTTTTCATCTCGTAGTGGAGTAGTTATTTTGAATGTTGTTAAATGAAAATAAACTATACACGGTTATTTTTTTATCACCCTGGAAAATTTTAGGGATGCTTCAGGACACATCCAATATTATAAAAAAAATAAAAAAAATGAAATAAAAAATATAAAAAAATATTTAAAAAAAATAAAAAAATCTCAAAAAATGCTGCTCACAACTAGTGCAGCATTTTTTGTATTTTTTAAAAAATTAATATAAAATTAAGGAGGGGGGTTATTTTTTTTATTTATATTTAAATCATTCTAATACCATGTCGTGAAGCGTCCCTTAAATTTTCCAGGGTGATAAAAAAATTACCGTGTATACTTAGATAAATAAACGGCTAGACGCTATAGTACGTAACTGTATATGGAATAGACTAAAAATCTATATCCGATAAAGCCAACCCTATAGTCCTAGTAGAAAGTCGAACAAAAAATCTATATCCGATAAAGCCAACCCTATAGTCCTAGTAGAAAGTCGAACAAAAAATCTATATCCGATAAAGCCAACCCTATAGTCCTAGTAGAAAGTCGAACAAAAAATCTATATCCGATAAAGCCAACCCTATAGTCCTAGTAGAAAGTCGAACAAAAAATCTATATCCGATAAAGCCAACCCTATAGTCCTAGTAGAAAGTCGAACAAAAAATCTATATCCGATAAAGCCAACCCTATAGTCCTAGTAGAAAGTCGAACAAAAAATCTATATCCGATAAAGCCAACCCTATAGTCCTAGTAGAAAGTCGAACAAAAAATCTATATCCGATAAAGCCAACCCTATAGTCCTAGTAGAAAGTCGAACAAAAAATCTATATCCGATAAAGCCAACCCTATAGTCCTAGTAGAAAGTCGAACAAAAAATCTATATCCGATAAAGCCAACCCTATAGTCCTAGTAGAAAGTCGAACAAAAAATCTATATCCGATAAAGCCAACCCTATAGTCCTAGTAGAAAGTCGAACAAAAAATCTATATCCGATAAAGCCAACCCTATAGTCCTAGTAGAAAGTCGAACAAAAAATCTATATCCGATAAAGCCAACCCTATAGTCCTAGTAGAAAGTCGAACAAAAAATCTATATCCGATAAAGCCAACCCTATAGTCCTAGTAGAAAGTCGAACAAAAAATCTATATCCGATAAAGCCAACCCTATAGTCCTAGTAGAAAGTCGAACAAAAAATGTAAAATAAGTGTTAGGATTCTCAATTGACATCAAAAATATAAAAAATAAATAATTATTATACAATTAACTAGAGCTATGTTCAAACAATAAATTAACATTAGCGTTAAAATAAAACAAGCCGGGCGTTAACAATTTATTTGCCCTTCGAGTGCGGGTCAACGTATTGTAGTACAATATATCGTAAGAAAACATGCTCCTGCCACAATGACATTGAAAACATTTATAAGCAATTCAACATAGCCAATGGAAATCATGTTAATTGTTCAAATAACGTAAAAAAATGATAGAAATAACAGTATTAAATTTTATTATGAAACTGCAAGTGATTAGTAATTATATACGTTATCATAATTATTATATGCGTCTGTGATAATGTTATACGTATATTCTTCCTTATCTATAAAATACAATATAATACAAGAAAATTTTAAATCTTTTAATGATCTATTCCATGTCATAAGGTAAGCAAAACAATTATATTAGTTATTGTTGTTGGTGATCACTGTCTACAATTCAGTTTACATAGGTATAATCTTCTATATCAACTATTCACGTGCGTATAAAAACACCACTGTTGTTTACTTGTCAAATATTCAGCCTGATTTGAAATTAAAAACTACGTTGTGCAATATAATGAAAGTGATCCTTCAACAAGTTAATCTCTACCAGAAAGGAAAAAAACTTATTAAACAATAAACAGACTATGGAGTGACTTCCTCATTTATAGTAATCGGGACGAACGAATGAATCAGCCCATAGCCAGCCTTCAGTTCTTCCACTGCAACAATTACACCATATGAGAAACTCGGGCCAAATTCGTTCGTCGTAGGGTTATATTTAAACAAGGATAGTCATTCGATTATTTTGGACGTAGGCCGGGCTGCGGCTGACTCAACCCAATCCTGCCTGGAGTAACGATGCATTCAAATTCAAACTGTACTTGGTACCATTGCGTCACTAGTGTAGGAAGCAGATAAGATCCCACACATAACATCGGACAATAACCTCTTGGCGCTCTGGAATACATTTTCAAGATTTGTGTATTTAAGTAAATAGACAGTATCTTACTGAGTTGTCTTACAAGTCTAAAAACTAGTGTAAGCTTCTATAATTGAATCTGATTTCGTTACATAAAATGAATCTGATTTCATTCGATATTAAAATGTTAATATTATCTTATGTGACATGGAAGAAATAATTGTGTAAAACTCTTCGTTTTGATAACTCAAATCTCTAATGTTTACATAGGTACATTTCTTATTTAATAATCTTGTACCTTAGAATCAGAGTTCTGTCATCAGGCGCATCAGGAATTCAGGATGTCAAGATACATACAAGTACTACATCAAAACATCGCATAGCCTACTGCCCATAAAACTTCAAAACAACAAAACGAAAGTGTAGAATCACTTGCAGACGGGGGTTCAGGCAGGCGCCCGTGGCATTCTCAACGCAGAATTATACCGAACGTGAGAAGCTACTTCGAATCTTATGCTCCTTGCACTAGAACCGTGTATGAGTGAATTGAGGACTCGTACGAGTGGTAAGTCTCCCCTTGGCCCGGTGAATCAGCCGAGGGAAGCCCACCAATGACGTCACCCGACTGACGCCGCCCGCCCGCCGCTGCCGCCCGGCAGACTAGCTTTTACGCCTTTTACGTACAACACGTTGCATTGCGCAATCTAATTGCTTATTGCAGCCTTGGTTCAGATATTGGCCTTTACTACAAAATCATAATTACTACTCGCACAGAGACTCCTTTTGAAAATATTACCTACTTAATCATTAGATTTAATGATTAAAATTTATTTTCTATAATATAAACAGTGCATTGACGCGAGACGTGAGATATCATATCCAACTGAGCACTATTTCTTTATAAAATAAATAGTGGAAATTAAAGTCAACAGAAAGCAATCGAAAGCCGTAAATACTTAAATACTCGTTGTGGGCGCATCCAGCCTACGGGTACTTAATTGGGTCTAGTCTAGGAAGTGATTACCCAATTCAGACGTATCGTCGCAATGAGATAATTATAGTGCGAGTTCCTTATCCTATATAAGCTATTCTTTTGTTACGAGAGCACATCCCTAACCGCATTTTGACCGTATTTAGTAATCTTACTTCCATAGTTCTCGGTTTCTTATTGCCCAAACTATAACTAATAATTTCTTTGAAATAGTGAAACAGCAAATTACGCTTAACATTGTTCAAATTAGATTTTCTTGCTTAGCTGGGAGGGTAGAAATCAAACGAGCCACGAATCTAACTAGACAATGTGAATCCCATCATCTTGTATGGAAACCATGTCAATTTTTCTTTAGCAACTAATGCAATAACAAAAAAAGAGCGCTTATCACTAATTCGGTTTCTTATTAAGTTTTTTCATATCGGCATAATTAGGAAATATGCCGGTGCCGGTGTAATTATAACAGTAGAGTTCTCACAGTTTAAAAGTATGACTATTTCTCCTCCTTTTAACATTCGAAGTACAGTCCAGCAAGCCTATTCTCTAACTCCGGTTGCTAACTAGAACAGCTGTCATTTTTGAAAGACACTATATCCATTACTAGTTTAGTGATCTTATGTGTTACGGCGGCGTTCATGACAGCAGTAATGGATGTTAAGTTTCTTTAAAAAATTACAGTTCTAGTTAGCAACCGAAGTTAGAGAATAGGCCTGCAGATTCTGGATTATTCGTATTTAGTTGTATAATACTATACAATACACTAACTAGCGACATTTTGACAGTTCTCTGTGTTCCGTGACAAACATTTGTTTTAATAATACGACAAAATGAAAACATCTTTAACCTGCTAAACATTCAGATTCCGTGGCTGTACCACCAACACTCGCGTCTGTGTAAAGTTTTGTTCATTTTGGACATGCATTTGCTATATTGTCGTAGTAAACATGTGCGTCAGCTAACTGTGAGCGTGTGTTGTTTTGATCAGAGGCTCGCAGATATAAAAGTTCTACAATATCGTATTCTAGAGACTGAAGTCAAGGTCACAAGGAACAAAAGCAAAAATTAGTCATTTCATATAGCTTTCTTCGCGAACCTTCAATGTAAAGTGAAAATAATACAGTTGTAGTTTTAAACATTTTAATAATCAATATCATCAACTCTGTTAATGTCAATTTGAAAGAGGAGACAACGAGTAGACCTACTGAGTTTCATGTCTGTTCTTACGTAACGGCACTCTCAATTTTAACAGGTGTACCTAGTGTCAATTTTTTCTTCCACTTGTAGACATCTTAGGGTCGGTTGCATACATACGCGTGTATACAAGGTTAATTATTAATTTTCTTGTTGAAATGCTTAAATTGCTTTTAACGTCAATAAGCGCCTGAAAAGACCTATTTTACATAAATATTTTTGATTGAAAAAGCGATACAGGACCGAATCGATATCGACGTTTCCTTAAAATGTCCAGTTTGCACATACAAACAAACAGCAACTCGCCAAACTTTAAATATTGCCCATTAGACCGCTCTTACGTCGCTCGAAATAGCGTCGACTGTCATAATGCAAATGTGAAGCTGGACGTGTTGTTGATCGTACATTACTGCGTGCTATGCACCTGGCTCACTGTGTAGCGCACGATCCTGCAGCATATGGCGAGCGATAGTACCAAAAATTCGATTTAGCGATTATTTTAATACTCGTAGATAGATCTACAGCAACTAATTTCAGACGACGATTTCATCGATTATTAAAAAACAAAAGGCTTTTTTTACTTGTTAAACAACTGCGCCATCGCACAACTTACGCAACGGTTGTGCGTATGACGCAACGTTAAAAAAACCACTACAATTAGCTGTGGAGCATTACTCGAGTTCAATGTCAAATAATAATATATTTAGTCGAATTCAATTCGAACTCGTTTGACAAATATAATGGATGCTGATAACACGAAAATAAAAATAAACAAGATATTAGATACGACACTTCTTGTATAATAAGAGTAATGAATTAGGGATTGTTAGTTAATTTAGTTACATACAAGGCTCTATCTATCTATTTATGTACCTATAATAGTATAAAAAATCAATAAATATAAAATGGGCACTACTAGACGCAGCATCTACTAAACTAACAATTTCAGTAAGTCATTCAGCGTTTACAAACTTCCATAATATGGGAATATGCAAAGTTTTTTGACAACCCAATGATGTATGTATTTTGTAATAACTTTAAAAAGAAAACATTTACAATGATTTTAAATAGCCAGTTAAAGAGAAAGATACGCCATAGCCTCTTACGGCACGTTCTCCGTACAACCTTCATATAAAAATCTGTTTTGCTGAAATCATCTCAATGCAATTTAAAAAAAAACGATTTAACTTTTTCATTGTAATTGAAAGGAACTTTTTCCAATTTTTATAGAATGATGTATCTGGGACGTATACGTAACGACGTACGACAAGGTAATTTTTATCATGATACTTGGGCGCATGTATATGTATACCTGTCGCACGCAAGTCGCAAATTCTTCCAATTTCGCTGGTTTAATAATATCCCCTTTTCTAATTTGTATAAATACATAAAAAAAAGTAATTTCGTAAGCCCTGAATATATTTAGTTCATTTTATTTCGGTCCCCGTCATGATACTGGTTACGAATGTTGCTTGAATAACGCGATCGTTTTACCGGGCGCACGCGCCGCTGCGGCACTGAGAGCTGCAATGACATTGAAAACAAAAAGAAACTGCTTTGTATATATATATATATAATTGTGTTTAGTTAGGTAAGTATTGATATGTGAACATTGTGGACGTGTGCAGTACTATTTTTTTTCCAGTTCTTTAGAATCCCCATGGACAAGTGTAGTAATTTTTTTCGCAAGGTACCACAAAACCAGGCGGTAGGGTTTGTGTAGAAAGAAATTCCCGCAGAAATCGAGCCGCTCACAAAACGTTAAGGTCTATAAATATATTGTAGTTTGGAATCGAGACGGCAAGACTAGCTCATTCATCGTGACCATATACCTATTTACCGTTCGCGTCAATATCTCGCTCAAGTTTAATTAACCGCATCGCGCTCATAAGAGAATATCTCATAAACTGCCATACTTGCAAGAGGCTGTCACGATTCACGTTGGGTTGCACTTGCATTGCATGTTTCTTGCTGTCGCTTCACCGTAGATACGTCAATGCAACGCTCAGATGGCGGCTGGCGCATTAAGCGCATCTGCCTGTTCTGTTCGTCGCAGGAAACCGTTCATTGCTTTTATTGCCAGTTTCGCTATCGCACCGAGTCTACCGAGGCATCGATTGGAAGACCTACAAACGCTAATAATATTATGCTACATTTGCATTTACAAATAAGCTCACGTCACGCCTACATAATCCTCCTAAACTAGACAAGGATTAACAAGTAACAATATGCCAATGACTTGATACAAAGCTTCGAGACTACGTCAATTGTGTTACATTACAATAATCCATCAGTGACATGAAACAGATGTCATGTAACATAGACTTATCAAGTCACAATCAAATATATATGTATTCGTCATAAAGAAAAAATAAAATTGTCCTGTGACCATTCGTTTTACTTTACCCGCCACATTTCAGGCCCGGACAAGCAATTTCTTGACATATAGAAACGTCTCCGTTCCCATATACATTTTGACAACAGCTAGCTAGATAGCTGTCAGATATCAAATTATATGGCACAGACATATAAATAAAAGCAGACTTAACATAATTTTACTCACACATTTGTCATAAGTAATGTATATCAGTGTATATCGTTTTTACTTTCACTCCAAAGTGACATGATATATCGCTATTTCTGTCTTTCGTCTATGGCGATACTAACGCACACATAAACATTTCCGAAGCCGTGGCAGACGCCATGTTTAGCTTAGTCAAATTAAGACACAAATGGCGTCGTAACATTGTGTCAAAAAGTAATCGAGGGTATTCTGGCAGAACCGAATAAGTGCAAAAATTTATAAAAATTGTTACATACATTAGCATTCTTAGTTTTTTCTGCTTTTTTATCTAGTAAAACCAAATAACTGCAAAAGCCTTTACTACAGAATGTTTCTATGTGTAAAGCAGTTAAGTAGCATTTTCTCATTAAAATATAAAAGCAGAAAGTGATATAATCTCTTATGACAACATGAATAATAAAATACAGTAATAACAAAATAAATGCATTTAATCGCTTAACTCATAAAACCAGCTATATTTAATTCAATTTCATATTTACAGATAAATCCATGCATTGGATTTTATTTGGTTCTCTCTTACTATTTAAACAAAGTTACTTCTGAGTTTTATTAACAGGCAAAACAGAATAAGTGAGTTTTTTATGTTTTGCATGTTACCTACAAATAATGACATTTGATGCTCCACTTCAGAAGCAACAGCAGATAGTAGCAGTAGTTTTTTTGTGCAACTTTCTCATTCTTTGTTAGCAAGGGTTCATTAATTAGGGGTCATAAGGGTCATTAATTTTATGGTCACCCTTAACAGCAATTTCTTATGGAATAACGGAAAGTGTGTTTTTCT
Source organism: Schoenobius gigantellus (assembly GCA_963935595.1). Lineage (NCBI taxonomy): Eukaryota > Metazoa > Arthropoda > Insecta > Lepidoptera > Crambidae > Schoenobius > Schoenobius gigantellus. The sequence goes on from OZ012541.1 coordinate 54,313,701, forward strand.
TCAGATCCTTAATATGTACACGGATAAATTGTACGCAGTTATTTAGTAGAAATTTCTACTAAATGTTAGTAGTAGGTGTATATTGGGCATTCTAAAACAGTTTTCATCAAAACACCGCAAACGAACGCAGTGAGATTTGAGCTACGCTTCGCTGCGCTCTAGCTCCGCAAATCTCACTGCGTTCGTTTACGGTGATTTGATGAAAACAGTTTAAGATTGCCCAATATACATTATATAGGGTTAAATGGAAAAGAAGATTTTTTATTTCATTTCATTTCATAATGTTTCTATTGTGTTGTGTTGTTTGACTGTAAACAGTATACTTTTGATTGATTGCGATTTACTAGACACATTTTCAAGGTTTTCTATCTCAGAATATTAAGGCATTCAACTAGGTAGCAGTGCAATAACAACAGAAATTAAACAGGTTGAGGTTTCGTAGCTTCAGGACTCAACTCTCGGATAAGTACCGTTCTACACTCTGCCTGCTATACAGTTTCAAAGCATTCCCACGAAATTCATTTATCAGCAATAAATTTATTGCACATTATTCATATATCCAGTTACGAGTGCTTACTCAAATAATAAGGCTTCTTTCACACGTTAATACTTTTATTTGTTTATTAAATTACTTCAATTAAATATATTCTTTATTATAAAACAAAGTATAAAATTGTTGATTTTTACAAAATATTTAAAAGGGCGGGCTAATCCCTGAAAGATGTGTTCCAGTCATCACACGAATAAAAAATAGAAAATAAATATTCCAATAATTTAAAAAATGAAAATATAAAAAATATTAAGAACATTTTAACTACCTACCTTGGCTGACTAAGGTCTTAACATCCTAATTAAATAGGGTAGTGCGGTGGGAACGTGTATGAGATGCTGCCGATGAATACCACCTATGTATTATTACAATAATTTTCATAAACTTCTATGGTTCTGTCCTCATGTCGTATCAATATCGTTATGCTATAAATACATTCGGTTCGCCTAATAGAACGATATACCTATTGTTTATCTGTTTTAAATAGTAGTATCGAAAAATGAAAATTAGAAATCGCATCCGTTATTATAAAGAAGACTTTTTAATTTGGAGATAATATTCGTTAGTACTTAATTGTAAATATGTATGTACATGTATAATTTAAATAAATATAATAAACCCGAAATGAAAAAAAATTTGGAGCATGCAGCCTTACACGAGATTGCTGCATCAGCAGAATTAAACGGTTACCAACTATTTTGCTGTATATGCACAGTATTGTATTGCAAGTTTGTGGAAATAAACGACAAACAATTAATTTGCTGATTATTTCCGCGTCATATTGCACATTGGTAGAATTATGGGTAAATATCAAATTTTGCTAAATATCATGAAAGTCAGAGGTGCAAAACGTTATTAAGTTTTATATTTCGAGTATGGAACCGACTTTTTGAAAGTAAACTACCAAACTATAATCTTCTCTTAGATGTTGTGATGCTGAATAACGATCTACTACTACCTCGAAAATAAAAATCCAATACACGTAATTGCGTCAGTTCGTCGTTTTGTTTCTTTCTTGCTACGTAAGTACTTTTTTTTTATATAGCTGACGAAGTTCAGCCGATGATCGGACCGTTTTTGGATCATACGCAACTGCGGATCAAAAATTTTGTTGCAGACCTGAGAACTGCTCCACTCACACGTCCCGGGTACCATAGTACTCAGAGCGCTTCGCGTCTCCTTTGCCTAAAACGCGCGGTGTGATAAAAAAATCACGAAAAAAAAAATATTTTCTCTAAATAAAGTGTCAGTTCTCTAATGTTTGAAAAACGAACACTGACCATGGAAGTGGAAGTGAATGCATTAGGATTCTCGATAACGTATAGACATCATATCCGTGAATGCATATTTGTTTTCTTATAAATATTTTGTGTGGATATGATTTGGACGGAAATTAATAATTTTATGATTATATATATAATATTTTATAATATTACTTACTTATTTAACAATATAAAAATTAATGAGCATTCTTTTTTAGATTAGTCATGTTAAATAAAAATGATTATAAAGATAAGGTATAGGTTGAGAACCTCAGTAAAATTATTACTTGCATTGCACTTTTCTTATATAAAATCCGGAAAAACTGTAGTCACAGTACACTCCAGTGCTATCTCTGACCACTAACAGTGCTTCAGTACCTCCTCATCAAAAAATCTCAAGACCAAGACAGCTGAAAAATGTTCGTAAGTTTTTATACTTTATTGCTATACTTTATATCTATTCTTTAATTGTCTATAAGTGGTTGATCATCTTCATGCTTCAACAAATTGAGCCGTTGGACCAGGCTGTATATGACGTGACCTCTCCAAGTGCTGTCTTCACGAGGGACCATCAAGCCCAGCAGTGGCATGCTGATTGACTGATGATGATGATATTTTTTTTATCTTATGAATTGAAGATGTGAATCTTCAACTCGTTTTCTTGTAACCACTCTTAATACTAATATGACATTTACTATTTTCAGGTCGGATAGCAAGCAAAACAAAAGGTCAGCCAAGAAGAGCTGTGAATCTGACCTTTTCTTTGATACCGACGACGAAGACATCAGGTACTTTTATTGCTATATTTACATATATCTAAATTTCAAGTGTTTAATGTGTACAATAATCGTGTATCCTTTTTCTATCTCCCTAGTCCAAAGAAGAGAAGCAAGGCGATAAAGTGCCTATCGAAGGCGAAGAGTGCAGAAGTGAAGAATACATCGTCGTCCAATACTTCTGAGTGGTTGTTCGACTCAGAGTCGGACAGCGAGGTTTCGCGGCCGCCAAACCTGCCAAACAAGACCACCAGTATCCTGACACGCCGAGTACCTGGTGGTGTAACGCGTCGGACTGCACAGCTCGACGGCGACTTGCTAGTGGAGCTACGCCTCTACAACCAGAAGGAGGTATCTAATCTCAGCGGCCTTGACCGGTGCGAGCGCGCTATCGTTTGGGTACGCTTGCAAGGCGAAGCAGAATCTCCAGAATTTTACCCATTAAAAAAATTTGTAAAATTAGCTAAGGCAAAGTTTACCACAGAGGGGATATTTTATAAAGATAAAGTTAAAAAATAGGTTCTCTTTTGTTTCTCTCTGCGTAAATTATGTTTTAGCTGGTTTACTTATTGTTTATCGTTCGCAAACTCAAAGATTAGGTACTTACATACTAAAGCCTTTATTACTTTAACTTTGAGAATTTGTACTGTCCAAATCATAATGTCGAGGTCTACTTTCTGTTCAGTTTGTGACGTATCCGTAAATAACAAAGTTTTCTCTGCACATTTGAAAAGTATTTTACATAAGAACAACAGTTCGGTCGTTGATAGTGAGGGGGTTGAAAAAGTTCATAGCGCTTTTCGTAATCGTATAGCATCGTACCGTGTTCGATATCAAGATGAGGGTCATGATAGTGCGCGTGTTCGCCTGCCCGCCGAGTTTTTATGGCACTTGCGCTCTCGCGTACGCCTATTGCTCATAGCGAAAATTCAAGCTCACACTAATGTTAAAGCTAATTTTGAACTTTTCTGTGAATTCTTTCTGCTTAGTAAGTATGATTCGATTTCAATCAAGTCATTTGCAACGGAAAACTTCATCTTGCATCAAAACTTCAATTTTGAAGATATGTTTTCAAAAATTATTCACTTAATTTGTAAAAAAATTGAAGAATTTGAAGAAAGAGATAGTGGGTGGGCCTATTTACAAAGCCTATATCTAGAAGTAAATATAAACAAATATAACCCGTTAAGAGGCTCCAGTTTTATAGAATTACCAAAGTCCATAAAATGTAAACGAGCATGTATCAACATTCAAAATTCTGATAATTATTGTTTTTTATGGTGTGTCATGGCAGCACTATTTCCTATAAACAGAAACGCACATCGAACGTCAGCTTACCCACACTTTAAAAATGTACTCAATATCAAAAATATGATTTTTCCAGTTGGGTTTGCGGACATCAAAGTTTTTGAAAAGAATAATCCTCGCATAAGTATTAATATTTACGGCATTCAAAAGAATAGTAACATTGTTGGACCTTTATACAAAAGCGAGATTCGCAAAGATCATCACATTAATATGCTTTTCCTGGAAAACAGAAAACGCACCCATTACTGTCTTATTAAAGATTTATCTAAATTACTTCGTCTTCAATTAACTAAACATCATTCTAAAATATATTTATGCGAGGATTGTATGATATTCTTTGATAGTAATGATAAACTGAAAGCTCATGTTTGTGGTGGTGTATCGACAATATTACCCGGTGATGGAACACGAATTCAATTTAATCATTACGAGCGAATGCATGACATGCCCTTCGTCTTATACGCAGATTTTGAATCATTATTAAAACCAACTGAACTCGATTCTGGATCAGGCTGTACAAAGATATTGCAAAAACACGTACCATCAGCATTTGCTTATTACGTTGTGTGTTCTTATGATAAGTCGCGTAATAAATATGTTTCTTATCGAGGTCCAGCCTGTGTAGAAAAGTTTTTAGAAAGTCTATTATTGGATATAACCGATATTTATAACGTTTTGCAGTCGCCAGTGGCTATTTGTTTAACAAATGAAGACAAAGCGAACTTTGCTCGGGCTACAAATTGTTTTCTTTGTGATAAAATATTGTTTGACGATAAAGTTAAAGATCATTGCCATCTTACAGGACGGTATCGTGGTGCAGCTCATTCTTATTGCAATATTAGATATTGTTTGCCTAAGTTTGTTCCTATATTTTTTCATAATTTAGCGGGTTATGACAGTCATCTTTTTATACGACAGTTGGGAAAACTATCAGGAAAAATACAAGTAATAGCAAAAAATAAGGAAAACTACATATCTTTTACAAAATTTTTTCAAATTAATGATAAAGATATCATACCTGTTCGATTTGTTGATTCTTTTAAATTTTTAGGCACAAGTCTAGAGAAACTTGTCGCAAACTTAAAAAATGACGACTTTAAACATCTGCGGCGTTATTTTCCTTCTCGTGAGCATTTTGCTTTAATAAAACGAAAAGGGGTGTATCCATATGAATACATGACTACTTGGAGTTCATACGAAGAAAAAGTACTTCCGCCTCAGGAGTTCTTTTTCAGCAAATTACGCAATAGTAATATATCTAAAGTAGATTATGATCATGCAAAAAAAGTCTGGCAAACGTTTGAATTATCGAATCTCGGTGAATACACAGACTTGTATCTTAAGTCAGATGTTCTTTTATTAGCTGACGTTTTTGAAAGTTTTCGCCAGACATGTAAGATGAATTATAAATTAGATCCAGCCTTTTATGTTACAGCACCGAGTCTCAGTTTTGATGCCATGCTATTAAAAACAGATGTTAAATTAGAATTAATACACGACCTGGAAATAATAAGAATGATTCAAAAAGGTATTCGCGGTGGAATATGTTTATGTTCGACAAGGTATTCAAAAGCCAATAACAAGTATTTAAAAACTTACGATCCAAGAAAAAGTAATAACTTTCTAATTTATATCGATTGTAATAATCTCTATGGATATGCAATGTGTGCTTATTTGCCTCATTTCAATTTTAAGTTATTGAATGACTTGGAAATCGCTGGAATAGATTTTATAAATGTGCCAACTAACGGAGACACTGGTTATATACTAGAAGTAGATTTAGAATACCCCGAACATTTGCATAATGATCATAACGATTTTCCATTCTGTGCTCAAAAATTTACTCCGCCAGGTTCTAAAACTTCAAAATTGATTCCAAATTTATACGATAAATATTTCTATGTCATACATTTTGCTCATCTGCAAACATGTATAAAACATGGTTTGTTGTTAAAAAAAATACATAGAGTTATTCAATTTAATCAGAGTCCTTATTTAAAGCAGTATATTGACATGAATACTGAATTACGAAAAAAAGCTAAATCTACATTTGAACAAGATTTCTTCAAACTTCTTAACAACAGTATATTTGGCAAGACGTTAGAAGACACAGAAAAGAGGGTTAATGTGAAATTAGTCAATAAGTGGAATGATGATAGTAACAAAACAAAGAAAAGTTTCTGTGCAGAGCAAATGATAGCTCGACCAAATTTTCACAGTGTTACAATTTTCACTGAAAACTTGGTAGCCATTCAAATGAAGCCTGAAACAATCACTTTGGATAAACCTATATACATTGGTTTTTCCGTTTTGGAAATATCTAAGAGTCACATGTTTGATTTTCATTATTCTATTATGAAGCCTTTTTATAAGGAAAAGTTAAAACTTTGTTATACGGATACTGATAGTTTTTTGTATTCAATAGAAAGTAAAGATTTTTATGCTGATTTAAAATCAAATTTTCTTCCCTATTTCGACACTAGTAATTATTCTGTAAATAACGTATACGACATTCCTAGTTGGAACAAAAAGGTGCCAGGTCTCTTTAAAGATGAGCTAGGAGGAAGTTTGATTTCGAAGTTTGTAGGATTAAGGTCCAAGTTATACTGTATTAAAACGGCAGAAGATGAATTAAAAAAAGCAAAAGGCATACAGAAGCAAGTATTAAAAGATGTACAATATAAAGATTATTACAAGGTATTAAATGAAAATACATTTTTGAAGAAAAAAAATATCATATTTAAATCTCTTAAGCACGAAATATTTACTCAAGAACAGAACAAAATAGCTTTGTCAGGTAATGACGATAAACGTATCATATTAAAAAACAAAATTTCTACTTTATCATGGGGTCACTGGGATAGTTTAGTTTAATATCATTAGTTTTTCTTTAGAAGCACCGTATTGTATAGTTTATTATTATTTTTATGGTAATCATGAATCAAATTGTAAGTTGAGAAATATGTTACCCCATCATCTATTTATTTATTTATTATATGGGTTAAGTAATGAATAAGTTAATAGAATAAAAACATACATGAAATTGTATAGTATGTACCGACACGGCACTTTATATTGTAAAGTTATTTAATTTTAATATTGTTATCCATCAGTTATTTGTTTAATAGTATTATACATTGTTTTTTAATGGTAAATAGGTAAATTAATTACCTAGTTTTAATCAAATACTTAATGTTGTATTGTAACGATGAAAATATATAACGTTATAAACCAGCTACCATGTTTTTTTTTATTTCATAATCCATAAAATATAAAACTATTAATAAAATAGCACACGCAATGAACAATTCGAAACTGGTTGGGATATGTTATTGCTGATTTAGGTATTCCAACTTATAGTTCATTAGTAATTTGTCCAATTGCGATTCCGTGCGAATGCTTTGTTGTTATGTCAGCATTATATTTACACTATAAATAGCTATTAAAGTCGAATGTTTTTAAAATTTGTTTCACACATAATTAATCAAGTGACAACTACGGTCACCCAAATACATCATGGTAAGTCGTATAAATTATTTTTCTTCAAACTCTTTTCTTGTGTAGTGGTTAGATCACTAGTTAATGTTTATTTGTATATTTGATTTAGTTGGAAGATAATGTTGTTGTTAAAACCTTATGGTTGTGATGCTGTTATCGTGATTCTCATATTCTATTGGTTCCGTATAAGATAGTCAGCCTCCTTGTGGATCCTAGATATACTCTTCTACCTCCGCCACTATATCAATCATTTCTTCGATGTGAAATTATTTTTGTTGCATAATAAATTAAATTTCAGAATACCCAAGAAATCTCGCAGTCGCTACTCATAAGCAAGGAGGCAACAGAAGATTATCCTCCTTGCTTTGAGCAAAATGCGCAAGATATGTTGGAGGGCTTCTCTGAAGAATTTCCACATTGGAATGCTAAAGATTCACCGCTGCATGCCAAGGTGGTTAAAAGTCTTTTTAATAGAAAGAAGCCCATGAAGAGGAGAAGCAAGTTACTGCAGAATACGAAGGGGAACGAACCTTCTTATTTAATTAAAACAATACCTACTAAAGGGCGGCGATTAATTAAATTAGAAATATTAGATCTGGAATCAACCAGCAATGATCCATTAATAAAAACACAATATGTGGTAACCGAGCATATTGATCCAATAATGGATCAAGCAGAAAATATTATAACTAATATCTCTAAGAAAATATGTGGTTACAGTTATAGTTTTTAAATAACTATTGCTGACCTAAAACATTTGTAGATGTATATTAAAATTCTCTAATGTGCTAGATGCGTACCTACTATCTTTAGTTACGTGTACACTCACGGAGATACATTATTTCAACAACATTATTCTTCTGAAAAATTATAGTAATGCTTATAAATTTTACTAACTAAGACTTATGTTATTTTAAATAGTTATGTTAGTTTAAGTCTTGTATTGTTTTCAATAAATATTATTTAAAAATAAAAAGACGTATGAAAATATTTGTTTTTATTTTAACACCTCTATAATGTAATCAAATATTTTGAAAAACATTCATTCAGAATTACCTCTATAAATAAATCTAAGATAAAATTTATTAGAATTCAAATACATAGTTTAAAATAATGGTAATAAAATTAAAAATATAGTTTTATTTATTAAAGAACGCAGTGTATTACTTTGTTAAAGTAGGGATGCAAGTAATTAAACAATGTTTATTTTTAAGCATCGATTCCTTACTCATATCATTTTTTATTGCACGATTCGAGAGGGGTGAGAGCTCTTTCTTCTCTCTCCATTCTTCTCGATGCTTTAACATTGTGTGTTCTAGACACGTCCAATAACTTAATATAATGAGTGGTAACAGTATCCAAATTCTTCTACTCCTTGCTATTGTTACCGCCGTCGAATGCTTAGTCTATATGGTGGAGTGAGTGCACTTACAAGTAAATATACTGCTAGTTCTCTTATTATTACGAACGCAAAGTGTTATATCCATTTTGTTAAAAGCCACGAATCAAAACGGACAAGTTGCTATGAAGTTCCTCAAACAAAAGGAAACGTTAAAATTAGATTATAATATCTGTCCTGCATCATTATGTGAAGCAAAGCGACATGGCAACTTATTGCCGAGCACTATACGATGTATTGTTTGTGGACCATCAAATTGCGGCAAGACAAACTTAGTAATAGGTTTGTTATTACATGAGAATGGTGCACGTTTTCGTAACTTATATGTATATTCTAAATCATTATACCAACCAAAATATGTGTTCTTAGAAAAAGTATTAGATTTAGTTGCAGACATATCTTATAGTAAATATAACCATAATAATGATATCATAAGCCCACACGAAGCTTTGCCAAACTCCATTATAATATTCGACGACGTAGCTTGTGAAAACCAAAATAGCATTCGGGATTATTTTGCTATGGGTCGACATAAGAATATTGATTGTTTTTACATTAACCAAACATACAGTAAAGTACCTAAACAACTTATAAGGGACAATTCTAACCTCATTATTTTATTTAAACAAGACGATGTAAATTTAAAACACGTTTACGATGAGCATGTAGGTTCAGATATGTCGTGGTCTCAGTTCCGTGAAATGTGCTCAACTATTTGGAATAAACCATTTAATTATGTTGTGATCAATAAAGACTGCGAAAGAAATAAAGGATGTTATAGGATGGCATTCGATACTTTTGTAGTAGTAGATTAATATACATAAGTTATTGTTTCATCAATACACAATCACTATTACTCTGGATTTTGCATTGAACGGAATCCTTGTCAAAATGGAAAAGCAACTTAAAAAACAAATTGTAAAAGCTGCAGCTGCTGTAAAAAGAAAGGTTGAAATGATAAAGGATATGAAAAATACAAATGATGCCACTCTGGAATCCATATTCAAACCTATAACCGATCCACTGAAACAAATAGCCATTAAGAACAATGAAATTTCTCATGAAGATGAGGATGAGTTTGAACATTATACAATAAAAAAAAATAAACATAATGACAGCGAGGCAACAAATTTTTCTGATGACGATTTTAATGAAGAAGAGGAACAACAGTTCTATAAAAAATTTAATTCCGAAAAAACCCTTGTCGTATCACCTTCTGACAACAATAATATGAGTGATGCTTCCTTTAAGTCCTTTCAATCATCACCAAATGTTTCACTTAATAGTTTATCGTGGTGTGCTTCACCCGACGCAAATATCCCTTTTGGAATAAAAAATGAACGAGGAAAACTTATGCTCGGCCAAACACGTGTTTTCGACGACGGAAAAATTATAAAAATTGGAAATCGAAGTTTAAACAAAACTCTTGGATTAAAAGAATTACTATTTGAAAAGACACCAAATTTGGATGTTATCACAGATGAAGATTTGCAAAATTATAAAGAGCTTCTAATAGAAACGAATGCACATAGGCGTAATTGTGATCCACGCAAGCCAATTAATAGTAACAAAGGGTTTAAGTACATGCATATTATTAAACCACTGTTTAAGTTCTCTAGAAATAAGTATGACAGCACAGAAAGTCTTACGGTAGGAAAAGGAATAAATCTTTTAAAAAGTGTAAAGAAAGATATAGATTACGTTTATTGGGATGATCCAAATGAATTAGTAGATCGATTGAAATTACTGTTTGCATCTCGTGATGCTGGCAATACCGGCTTAGATAATGAAATTATTGCGATTATAGAAGAGCTGTACGAAGCAGGCATCATTAAAAACACCAAATATAAGGAACCTAATTTTAAAAAACTGATCAGTAGTTATACAGCAAACACCGCATAGATACGGAAATGAATGTAGATAAATTTGGTCATCACGTTCATAAACGTTTACGATTAGAGGAATATATTGGAAATCTCAACGATACATTAGTGAAGTCAGAAACAGGTGAATATGATTTAAAATCATCAAGATTAAAAGGGCTTATATCGCCAGGCAATGATGACGAAGCCGCCAATAAAGCTTACGTGGATGAAAAGACACACGAACTAAGAACTAATATTTTAAGTGATGTAAATATTCGTTTAAATGATTTTGAAAGTTCAATACTTAATAAGCTAGCCACCTTGTTTTACACAAGGACAGAAATTGATCACATGCTTCAAGAGAAACCAGATAATAATGAGCAAACAAGACATAGTGAATGAGCTTCACAAAGCAGCAAGAAGGAATTTTTCCCGGCGATGTACGATCATAAAAGGAATAGATGATTTATGGCAAGCCGACCTCATAGATTTGCAAAAATATTCACAGTTTAATAAAGGGTATAAATATATTCTTATCGTAATTGACACTTTATCAAAATATGTATGGATCAGACCTTTAAAATCAAAAGCGAAAAATTATGTTACAGATGCAATGCAAAGTATTTTAACTACATCATTACGAAAACCTAAAAATTTACAAACTGATTTAGGCACAGAATTCTACAATGATAATTTTAAACAATTAATGAAAAAGTATAATATTAATCATTATTCAACATATTCTATTAAAAAAGCATCTATAGTAGAAAGAGTTATAAGAACAATTAAATCTCACCTTTACAAACTATTTAGTTTGAACGGAAATTACCAATGGTATAAAAATATTTTAAAGTACGTTGTAGAACACTACAATAACACTTTGCATAGAATAACAAAATTTAAGCCTGTGGAAGTTAACAAAGTAAATGAGCTTATAGTCAAAGGTTATATTATGAATTCTCAAAAGAATAAAACAAGTCGGGGATATACATTTCGTGTTGGTGATTATGTTCGCATAAGTAGATATAAAGCAGATTTTTACAAAGGCTATACGCCAAACTGGTCCACCGAAATATTTCGTATAGTAAAAGTTAATCACACTAACCCAACAACTTATCAAATAGAGGACAGACGCAATCAAAGAATCCTCGGCTCATTTTATGCATACGAGTTACAAAAAACTAAGTTTCCAGACCTATACCTCATTGAAAAGGTTATAAAAAGAAAAGGAAACAAATTGTTTGTAAAATGGTTAGGATTAAGTAATAGCGAAAATAGTTGGGTTGATAAGAATAAATTGGTTTTATGATATAAAATAGCTCAAGATATCTTTATTGATTCACTTTTTGTTTATCAATGAAGAAAGGAAGTGGTATCATAAACAGCTTAATAAATAAGATTCCGTTTGAGTTACATTTACCGGGCTACCAATATTGCGGACCCGGCACAAAGCTTCAGAAACGATTACTTAAGGGTCAGCGAGGAATTAATAAATTGGATAACGCTTGTATGCACCACGATATTGCTTACATAAACAACGACGCTAACGTAAGGCACAAAGCTGATCTAGATCTATTAAATATGGCTCAAAGAAGATTGAAATCAAAAGACGCTGGAAAGAAAGAAAAAATTGCTTCATGGATAGTAAAAAATGCTATGAAGGCCAAATTAAGAGCTGGTGCAGGTGCTCGGTCGTTTATGACGGCTGTGAAAAAACTCAAATCTAAATTAAAAAAAATAAAATCTAAAGACACAAATTCTACTATTAAATATGCGGTCGCCGCTGCAAAAAAACTATTTAGAAATAAAAATAAAATGAGTTTACCTCGTTGTATTCCTATTCCAAAATGTGGAGGACTGTTACCGTTAATTCCTATTTTCGCGGGATTATCAGCTTTAGGTTCACTGGCTGGTGGAGCAGCTGGCATAGCAAAAGCGGTTAATGATTCAAAAGCAGCTCAAAAAGCTCTTCAAGAATCGGAACGACATAATAAGATGATGGAGGCGGTTGCTCTCGGAAAAGGATTATATATTAGACCTTATAAAAAGGGTGCAGGTCTATATTTGAAACCCTCAAAAAACTAATAAAGCGGCTACCTAGGCGGGCATTAACTAATTGGGATATATTAGAACATGCTAGTGATATTCCATTTTTTCGTGGTGTTTTCATGAGGGATACGTTGCCCTCAAAACCTAGGAAGATAGAATGCGGTATTATAAATTTAGATACTTCAAATAACATTGGAACACATTGGGTAGCCTACGTGAAAGAAAATAAGTATGCTGAATATTTTGATAGTTTTGGTAATCTGAAACCTCCGTTAGAACTACTTGATTACTTAAGAAATGTTTCTTTAAATTATAACTATGAGCAATATCAAACATTTGACTCTGTTAATTGCGGCCACCTTTGTATAAAATTTTTAAAGGAGTATTGGAAAACACATTTATATAAAGCTTGAAATAAAATTCTTTATCAGTAGTAAAATGTCTTTCACTGTGTCTATAACTGGAAAAGGATCCTCTCTGATAACAAACTACTCACCTACTTTGGAATTAAGTGGATACTATGAGTGTGGATTGTTGTATTTTTCAACATTTAATTCTATACCCAACATAGATAAAAGAAATAATAAATTCTACTATGACGATAACGAAGTAATCGAAATACCTGAAGGAGCTTATGAACTTCAAGATATCTGTGATTATTTAAAGACATACATTAGAAATGCAATGTTAAAATTAACTTGTAATAATAATACTTTAAAAACTACAATTTTTTGTACTAAAGATGTTCATTTCAACAAAAGTGACTCACTTGGAAGGATTTTAGGTTTTGGTGGAGAAACAATAAAGGCATTAAAAAGGACCGAATCTCTGTATCCTGTCAGTATATTGCCAACAACCATTGTGCGCATCGAATGCGACGTAGTTAGTGGGTCATTCGTGAACGGATCTGCAAGTCATATTATTCACGAGTTTGTTCCTAACGTACCACCTGGTTATCGGATCATTGAAGTGCCGAAAAATCTAATATATTTTCCTGTAAATAAAAGTTCTATAAGTGCAATAACTATACAATTATTAGACGCCGAGAATAAACAAATCAATTTACGAGACGAAGAAGTACAACTGTATCTACATTTTCGTAAAAATGATAAATTTCAATAAAAATCATGACACAGCTTGCATTCAAGTTAGTACTAGAAGATCAGCTCATAAAAGCACACCGCTTCACATAAAAAAGAAGCTCACCAAAAACAATAAGGAATTTTTGAAGTTGATTGGCTTGTTAAAATGAATATTTTAAATATATCTCAATCAACATCATACGACAATAGTATTGAAAGTTTCGAATATCATTCTTATAAACCGTACGTAACAAGTTTCAACAAGAATGATGAAATAAGAATACCTATTAATCAACAAGATCTATGTCTGTTACCCTCACTCAGCACTTTGTATATTGAGGGTAAAGCCAATGTTTATAATAGTTCGACTAAAGAAAAAATATCAAATGTGTATTTTATCAACAATCCAATACTATATTTATTTCAAGATATTCGATATGAGTTAAACGGAATAGAAATAGACAAAATAAAAAATGCTGGCATAACTACAACAATAAAATCGTACCTCTCGTTAAATGATAATGAATCTAAATGCTCACGTGTATGGGGATGGTCAACTTCTGGTACAAACAATCTTAACGGAGGAATGTTTTCGGCTTCTGTGCCGTTGAAGAAAATTTTAGGTTTTGCAGAAGATTATGAAAAAGTTATAATTAACTCCAAACATGAATTGGTGCTATTAAGAAGCAATACGAATCTCAATGCTTTGAAATTAAATGTCGGAGAGGTGGTCGAAGATATAACTATTAGCAAAGTTGTTTGGCGAGTTCCGCACGTTAAAGTATCAGATCGTGAAAGAATCAATTTGTTGAAACATCTAGAAAAGGACAGGCCTATTACACTAGCATTTCGAAATTGGGATTTGTATGAATATCCATTATTACCGAAGACACGTAAACACACTTGGTCTATCAAAACTTCGTCACAGATAGAGAAACCAAGATTCGTTATTATAGCCTTGCAAACCAATCGCAAACACAATGCGGAAATGTCAATGGCAGAGTTCGATCACTGCAATGTACGAGATGTAAAAGTATATTTAAATTCAACGTATTACCCTTATGAAGGATTGAATGTCAGTTTCTCAGAGGATAAATTTAATTTATTATACGAACAATATGCAAGATTCCAACAGTCTTATCATGGACGGCGACCAGAGCCGTTGATGAGCTTGAAGGAATTCAGAGACGTTGCCCCATTATTTGTTATTGATTGTTCTCACCAACAAGAAATGATAAAGGGATCAATCGATGTCAGAGTGGAGATTGAAACAGACCAAGAAATCCCGGATCAGACAGCAGCATATTGCTTGATTTTAAATGACTGCATTTTTGAGTACAAACCTCTGAGCAATATTGTGAAGAAAATATCTTAACTAAATAAAGTGCAATCAAAAGGTATTTGAAAGAACAAACTTCAACTTTATGTTAAACAGTGGAATACAACGAAACAATGAGTGCTGATAAGAGTTCGATACTTTTTGTTGATGTTCAAGGATTCAAAGACTGCAAAAATAATTTTATTATTAAGGAATTTGCGTTAGCCACAAAAGAGTTTACGCAAGTCTTTTTAATAAAACCTCCATATTCGTATCTAAAATTATCTGCCGAAGAAAAAAGAGCAGTCAATTGGATTGAACGCAACAGAGGAATATACTGGAGTCAAGGCAATATAGATTTCAGAGAATTTAAGAGATTAATTATTCCAATTTTAAAGGACCAAACCATAATAATGAAAGGCGTTGAAAAGCAAAAATGGATTAAAGATTTGTGTTCTGACTGCTTTTTGATAAATGTTGAAGGCAAAGGTTGTCCTAATTTTGCAACATTGCGCAATAGTTATGCTAAAGGTGGAGCTAACTTCAATTGTATAACTCATAAAAAAGAGTGCGCTCTAAGGAATGTTTTATTCATAAAAAAGTGGTACTTAAACACATGTAATTTATGACTTCAGTAAATTGTACTTGAATGAAAATTTGTATTTAAAGTATTGTTCTAGTTTAGCTATGATGATATTTGTTACTTGCTTTATAATAAAAAAATATTTTTAACAAATATTTCTGCGTTTTATTAATGAAAACAAATATGGTGATTCAATATACTCGCATAACTCTTTATTTATCAAAAATTACAATTTAATGGTATGAATAATTTAACCCTGTATAATGTATATTGGGCAATCTCAAACTGTTTTCATCAAATCACCGTAAACGAACGCAGTGAGATTTGCGGAGCGTAGCGGAGCTAGAGCGCAGCGAAGCGTAGCTCAAATCTCACTCCGTTCGTTTGCGGTGTTTTGATGAAAACTGTTTTAGAATGCCCAATATACACCTACTGTTAGTGCCCCAAGCTTTTGATTCCATTGTGATTTCGTGTCTGGACTGAGGAGCCACATAAATTGCTTTATATTTTTAATTTCATGAAGTCCTCCAACTTCATTTCTTTACTACAAATTCTAGCAAAATTACTACTAAATGATCATGCACTCCAAAATAAAATTGCTCAATTAGTTTCGTGCAAATTCACATTGACAAGTTTTCTACGTGTATGGATTGAGGAGCCACACTTTCGAGTTTCATCAGTATCCGAACCAAATTTTTTGTAGGTTCCAGACAAAATTACTACTAAATGATACAAAATTTTCAAAAATGTACATATAATAGTTTCCGAGGTGGCCTTCAAATTGATGTAACTCTTGATGTGTGTTGCTACAAATTCCAGGATTTCGCCTACAAAATTATCTATTTTGCTACTAAATCTGGGCAGAAATTCTATTAATTTCGTGAATCCATACGCACCCAACTTTTCAGTGTTTTGAAGTCTGTTTTTATTTTTTGTAAAATATATTATATTTTTAACTTTTTAGTGAATGAAATCTTTTGAGTGAAAGGAACCCTAATTTCCCTCGATTTTCATGAGACCCCATCATCAGATCCTGACTTTAGTGATCTTGGGATCACCCCAGGAGTATACTCTATATCGACTACAAAAGGAATTTTGAAAATCGGTCCACAATTGACGGAGTAATCGCGTAACAAACACACAAAACACGTTGGAAACACTAAAAACTTAAAGGGTTTCTCTCGATTTTTATAGGATCGAATCATCAGATCCTAACTTTGGTGACTATGGAGTATATGGACCTTTGGAGTATACTCTATCGAATACAAAAAGAATCATCAAAATCGGTTCATAAACGACGAAGTTATCCGCGAACAAACATAAAAAAGCATATATACGGTCGAATTGAGAAACCGCCTCCTTTTTCGAAGTCGGTTAAAAAGAACATAATACCAGGGGTAATGGAGCTTTGGTATAAAAGCTTATAGACTGTGATCTTGGAACAATTTTGTATTTTGTCGTTTTGAAAAGTAGGTTATTTCAAATTTTTTATCATAAAATAATTGAATTCGGTACTTTCTTCTTTCTTTCTTTCATCCTTTATAAATACAGGCATTATTACGTTGTGTTATATTATTTACGAATAACGAATAATGCACTCATATCGTTTTACCTGAAATTCGTAAATAAGGAATTTCAGGTAAAATGATATGAGTGCATTACCATGACGCAAACTTTCCCTTTTTTCTTCATTTTTAATGACAATAAATAAATAAATCATTTAGTTCCAATTGTTAATACAATAACATATCTGAAACTTTTTAGGAAAATAATCTAACTACAGTACTGATTATCGTGTTGATATTTTCAATTTAATTTTAAGGTTAGTGTTGATATTTTGCTTCGCCGCTAAACTATGATCACTCAAAGCTTAAAATGATTTTTTCTCATTATGACATATTTTGCACTTATTCGGTTCTGCCAGAATACCCTCGTAATAATGTTTATGTGTGAGTAATGTTTACATGTGGTAAAGTTGCCACGCTTTTTGAAAGATATGTTAAGTCTGCTTTTATTTATATGTCTGTGTTATATGGGAACGGTAACGATTTAGTTTTGTTTTAAACGTTCGTAAATATTGCGATTACCCCTTAGGTCCTCTAATAAGGTATTACTTCTGAAGCAAATAAATAAACGGCCGACTATGACCGATTTATTCTCAACTTGTTCATGGAAACGAGTACCTGCCTAGCCTACTTCACCTCTTGATGAAAACTATAAAACCTACGTTTCCGAGGTGCGTGCGACACATCGCACCGTGAAGGCTGCGGCGGCTGTTAATCGACCGTAAACTTTACCATTTACTGCATCAGAACGTAGTCGATACTAATGCTGAGGAGGCCCGGCGCGCCGCCCCCGTGGCCTCTGGCCGCTCGATTGCCCGAAGCCCGGCTCAACAAGATGTAACAATGAACTTCACAATCTCATTAGAGCCAATGTTTCAAACAATAAACAGGTCTTATTGTTCACGGTGCTGTGTTATAAAATAGTTGTAAGTGCTCAAAACGCGAGTGCCTTTGTCGACTAATTGATTGAACACGGCTGTTTAGTTACGAGCTTTAATGTGCTACCTAATCGTAATCGAATACTCCATTGTCTGGCAATTGTCATCACGCTGAAAATTACCTCTTAGGGATTTGCGATTTAAAAATGCAATGTAATGAAAGAAACAATAACCAAAGTGCCGTAAATTTTACTCGTAACATGTTATGTAACATTTACTCACATCACTCTCTACCGAGTCTTAGAATGCGCCAGTATATTATCTGGTAGCCAGCTCAATTTTCAGGAGCGTTTCATAACCGATCAAATAATAAAACCGCGAATAGGTAACGCCAAGTGTTTTTATAGTATAGCGATCAAGGACGCGCTTTGTAACAATGAATATTTCAAACTATATCATGAAATGAACATAATCATCACCTAGATGATGATGATTATAATTAATAATCAGTAGATTAATACAGTTTCGGTGCGCGGCTAAGAAGAAACAATTCGAAACGTGACAGTACTACGCCGAGGCCATTACTAAAACTTCCCTTGGCTAATGAATAAAAAATAAATTAGAATCGTATCAAGAGGAACAGATTTAAAAATGAAACAGTAAAAAAGATGACGGGTAAAAATATATTGATCTAGAAAATTGAACGGCACAATCAATGATTTGTTCATATGAATTAATAGAACAAGGGAGTCAAGTATATAGATGACGCAGGATGTTTAGTTTGGAGCGCCAATATTAACGGTGCACATTTTTAGTCTAAATGACTATAGTGAAAAATGTATGAGCGATATAGGCAATAGTCGTTCGGAAAATGACCATTTCATTTCGAAATTTCCATACGAAATCTATACTAGGAAAACCGCTGGCCAACAGTAAGGATACGAAAATTAACATAACGTTGGTTTCATCCGAATATTAACGACTCACAAAAACTATAAACCACCTAACAAGCCGGACCATTCACAGTCATTATTTCGAGAGAATTGCTCCTACTCTCCCATTGTGTGTTGGTTCATTTCACGAACCGTCTCTCTCCGTACGGTTCAATAAATCGTCAGCGAGCGTTAAGATAAGGCGGAGCTGGGGCTCTATTTTGGAATCATTCGACTGACGTCGAGCGCCGTCTGTGCTCGACTTCTACTGATTTTCGTTACGTTTTCGACAAAAATCGAAATCATATTGATTTTTCTCGATAACGTATCGAAATTTAAAGGAATTTGAGCGCAGACTACACTAGACGAGCGCAGACTACGCTAGACGAACGCTCGACGCCAGACGAATGACTCAAAAATAGAGGCCCTGGTGCTCGGTCGTTGGTCAGAAGTGCGTGAAACGATACGACTATAGTGACCACACACAGAGATCTGACATCCTCTGCATGCTTATACTGGCATATCTTTTTATAATATATAAAGCACGATTTATTTATTTTATATAATGTTAAAAACTAATAATAGTTGTTATCAGATACGGTATGGTTACAAACAAATCTACAGATAGATAGGATATTAAAACCTGTTGTTAGTTGTCACATCTGCCCTTAAGCCCCTTAAGCTTCCCCTAATCTAATATTAATAAAAACACCGTATTCGTTTAATATTGGAAAAGGATTTTAGGTTCAGGTTCTGCCAGATTTTGGGTTATCCTTCTCTCCAGGCGATAGGGTAACTGTGGAAAATTATCTTTTTAACAATACATAGATTAAAACTCATGTTCTGCGTCAAAATTAACTTACTTATTGCAAAAAAAAAGAAAAAAAAGAAGTACAAATTAAGTAAGTACTTCGCAAAGGGTGAACTTATTCCTGGAAAATAATTTCTTCCACTGGCACCCATGGCAGTGGAACTAATGTGGTGATGAGCACATCACAAACCCAAACGTCAAACGTTAAAGAGACTGTAGTCGTTAAGCTTGTATTAGTTATGAGTTTCGTCTTCTCACATCAGCAGTTATGAGTGGGTACTTTTACGTATTGGTTATGAGATTTTTGATTATGTTGAGTGGGTGCGAGACCTCTGAAAGCGAATATATTTGTTTATTGTCGTGCTTTAAAAGAGGCCACATCTTCATTGCAAATCAGCTCTTATTTACATTGCTTCTTAAATATTAAGAGAATCATCGTACAGGGCCTAACTATTGCTCCTTCATGATTTCAAGGCAGTCGTCTCTCGAACAAAGTACGAGTATGTTAGCAATATAAACCGCTTTGGACCTTTTTTGAGTCGTTTATCCTGAAGAGCAAACAATAAAACAATCAAATGCATTGATCGCAGCGACCAATAATGCCAAAGTCCAGACATGACATACTCTTTTACAAAATTCGGTCATCACCAATTCTGAAGGGAATTTTTTTTTAGATTTTGCAGACCATTCATTCTTAGTGTTGGCCAGGTCGGGTGCAACTACGATTCCATCTCGTTCGCAGTCTTTGTTGCCCGAGCTATTGTGGAATAAAGTGAACAACCCTTTCAGATCTAGTCTTGCTTCAAAGAGCATCACAAAAGACGTTACGAACGAGCAAACTCCCATTATGAATTAAAATTAATGAAAGCAGTAATGTGTCAAAGGGAAAATCGATGCGATAACATATGTAGTACGTACGAATAATGCTTAATTTTAAAATATTTGCAAGTTAATGATGCCAGTGTAATGTAGTAAAATGTGACACCAGTACAAATAAATGCAAAAGATATGTTTGGGACAGACAATATAAATTTATTTTTGTGTCATAATCGCTTTAGGATTCTCAGCGTGACATTATGCTTTTGAAATGCATGATATATATATTTAGGTATACTATGTAAATGTTGATAGCCAACCATTTAAACAATTCCTGTTGTTATTCTGTCGCGCTACATTCACACATGCCAGCGACCTATCACGATGTCTTTAAATGACGTGATGTTGGGAAAGCGCCGTCTCAATTCGCACTTTGTTCAACCTCGCATTGACAGCTCGCGATACACGTCCAGGTGAGCACGGAGCAACCAGCTCCAACCCTCAAAGCGAAGTTCAGCGCTTCATCAAAACGCACCGTTAGCGGAACATTCGCTGTGACAACAGCACGCAACGCGACGCGACAACACCTCGGAGTCGAAACAAAACGGTACAGCAATCGGGTCGTGTTGTGAGTGAACTTGTGAAAGTAACGGACAGACAGAACGCTCACCATTTGGCAACGCGCGTCAAAGTTTGGCAGGCGCCGCCGCCCCGGGCGCTTTCGAAACACGCGTTCTCGCTGTCTGCATGCAATCTGCACACCGCGGCTAAGGCGCATAACACATTGCACCGGACACCGCTCCGGTGTGCGGCGCTGCGGTTTTTAATTTTGACTGAAGAATCTTAATTTGTATACAAAAACCGCAGGGTATAACACACTCACACCGCATGCCCGTGCGATTGTGCGGCGCGCGCGCCGGCACCGCACTCCCGGACGGTGATGCGTTGCGGTCCGCGCATCGTCTATGTGATGAGTGGTCTGTGAGACATCGACCGAAGGAATTTGTTATTGATTCGAAGATCATAAAGTATTATATTCATTTCTGCGAAGAAAATCCATAGGTATTTCTCTCGTTTTCTCTCGTTTTCTCTCGTTTTCCGTGTGAATTTAATTTGAACAGCAAAAACAGTGAATTTGACAAAGTCAGTTATTTTTGTTTTCAGCTTGAAGAGTAAAAGCTCAATCATATTTATAATCGCCGGCGCGCGATTCATTGAATTAGTTGAATAAATAAATTCTATCAATAGATAATACTCCGCCCACAATAAGGTATCTAATTAACTTATTATATTTCATGATTTAAAGCAGATTTTGTTAATTTTATTTTTATTTGTGGGTAAATTGATTATTAAATCAAACATATTACATTTCCAAAATTCGCCTTTTTCATCCCCTATTTCATTAAAAAAACCTGATAGTAAGCGGCATCTTAGTGAGATTAAGGCATATATTGAGTAACACTTGCGAATTTCCTGTTAAATTCTAAATTTTCACAATATCAAGTTTCACATCCTTCTTTGGCAAATGACTCACAAATTAAGCTGTTTTCTTTTTATTAATAGCAGTAATTATACACAAAATAGGTGCTCTCCCCTCCATATGTCCTTTTTATTAACTACCCAATAAGAAACTTTGACAATTCATTGAAAATTATGTTTGGAATTAACTTGCAATGTTTATTACATGAAATTCAGATGTATTGACTGGGATTCCTTCAGAACTCAGTGTTAGACCCACTGACCTCAAGATCATAGGCATATTTAATTATATTTTTAACCTAACACTGTGCTATGAATCTCCAGGGCAGTTCCCGGAGGCCGTAGGGCTCCGCTGCTTGACTTTAGAGCCAGATGAACTAACCTATTATCAAGGAGGAATTCTGTGGAGCTAAATATATTAATATAAAACAGGAATATCCTATCTCTGACCCGTGATCGCAAGAAGTTACAATCGAAGGTACCTAATCTAATTTTTTAGAAAAAGAAAGAAAACTATTTGTTTGTGTATTTTATTACCCCGGTTGTATTATGACTTTTGTACCCAGTTAATTTAGCAAGAACTTACCGAGATTGATCAAACAAACCTGAACCATCCTGCCCTTGGCTTGTATTAATTAAACATTAAGTTAAGTGCTTTGCATTAAGGGATTTTGTTAACTTCAGTAACATTATGCATAAGTGAGTTATGTACCTACCAGAATAAAGCTTTTCATTTTGTATCTGACTAAAGGAATAAGTTTGTTTTTTTTTCTTTCAACTTTAAGATTTCCCTATATTTCTACAATTCAGCAACAAATAGCACTACAATTTGGCGCCCGAATATACAGCAGGTTTTGTGGCATTATATGGCCCATTATTCTGGTCAAATGCTCAGATAGTGTTGATCCATCTCGGTATGTATCTTTATTAATTTTCTTTTTTTTAACGTTGTGTGTTAGTTAAGCTAAAACTCAAAAACGGCTCGACCGATTCTTACGAAATGTTATGTGTATTTGAATAGGTCCAGGGAAGGTTTAAAAGTACAACTGGACCCAGTAGGTGGCGCTGGAATCGGACAGGAGAACGTCTGCCGGTCTCACTAGTTATAAGATAAATAAGAATTCTATGCAGGTTTGGTTCAGATAGGTATAAATAAAAACAAATTTTAGTTACATTTGAATAAGGTGAATATATTTTAAGATTTTTTGTTCATAGTTTGAGTATATAACATAAATAATATTGTAAAATTAACTTCTCATATAGAATAGAGCGTAGCGTAGTATATTTTTACAAAAATGGAGCAAAGACCAATTAGTTTTAATTTACTTAACAAAGATGAACTAGAATATGAGGTGAAAATCAGGGGTTCGAAACCAGCTGACACGGTGATGGCTCTGAGAGCACAGATCCGTACTCTCAATAAAGATCTGCCTTCTGATGAAATACTGACTTGTGATCTTGATGTCAATATTGAATTAAAAGTAATTCAAAAGAAATTAGATGATCTTGAGAAGCTCATCACAAGCGCTTCAAGTAAGCTGTCATCACTTAAGGTGTTAAATAGAATTCAAACTCTTGCACACCACTTATTCCACAGAATTGGTCGCTTGTCTTTATCGGAGTATGATGATAATAATCTGACTTCTTTAATTACTTCTCTGAATAATAGATTAGATAGCATTCTTGTAAAAATAGATAATATTTGTCATAATTTTAAAAGTAGCTTGGCACCTGAACAACCTATTGAGAACTCCACTGCAACTACACACAATACAGCTAATGATTGCTCCGTGCATAAACTAAATTTACGCTTCAATGGCAAGACATGCATTAAAGCCTTCTTACAACGCCTCGAAGAGTTATGCTTGTCTCGTGGCCTTGCAGATTCAAAGCTTTTCTGTTCTGCGGCTGAACTTTTCACTGATGAAGCGCTATGCTGGTATCGAGGAGTAAAGTCAGACGTTCGCAATTGGACTGAGCTGAAGACCTTGCTTCTCGATGAATATTTACCATCTGATTATGACCATAGGTTGATGCAGGAAATTAGAAGTCGTACTCAGGGCCCCGATGAAAGCATTGTGAATTATCTCAGCATTATGCAAAATTATTTTTCTCGATTATCAAAACCAATCTCTGATGATGATAAATTGAACATTATCATGTTTAATATAAGACCTTTTTATACTACTCAGCTTGCTCTAGCCCCAGTGGAATCTTGGACTGATCTAAAGAAAAAATGTAGGTTATTAGAAGGTGCAAAGGAGCGATCGGTGCATTTCAGTGAACCTCCTAGGGTCACCACTTCTTCTCTGGCTCCCGATTTGTGTTACAAAAATACTAGTGGTAATAGTGGTAGCAAGGCTCCACCAAAAGTCTCTTCAATTCAGCCAGTGAATAATACACAAAATAATCTTTTTTGTGTCCGCTGTCGGAAAAATGGCCACAGCCTGAGGTATTGCAAGGCGCCTTGGGTACTTATTTGTTATCGTTGTGGAGAAAAGGGCTTCAATGCAAATAATTGTCCAAGGTGCACTTCTTCAAAACCTTCAACCGCAGAAATTCCAAAAAACGCCAAGCAGTGAACCGATGGCATAGAACAGTATATTTTTATAATAAACATTGTAATTCTGAACAATCAAGGCAGAAATACAATGAATTCTATGTAAGTAAAGCTAGTACACATAACGTAAACATGCATAAAGGTGAGGTTACATCGGTTCACGCTACTACTAACGCCACCTATAATGATACCAGAGCTTATCTGAAGATTAATATTTTTGGCTTGGAATTCAGAGGATTACTAGATTCAGGATCACAGATCTCCATTGTGGGAGGGCAAGCATACAAATATTTTAAAGATTTCGCTACCTTACATAAGTCTGAGGACTTAGACTTTATAAAAACTGCAAATGGTTCTACTTCACGAGTAACTGGGTATTTATTTTTACCAGTATCGATAAAGAATAAAACTCGTGTTATTAAATTTTACGTCGTCCCTGGAGTTGCTACAGAGTTGTTATTTGGCTTAAATTTCTGGAAGGAATTTAATATTGCGCCAGATATTTTATCATTGTTAGAGGATAGTGGACATTTATATAAAAATAATAATCAGGTGTACACAGTTATGTCAGGCAGCCGTGCTTTATATGATTTTGAAACTTTATCTAAGCTTGAGCGTAGGCTGGTCAATGACGTCATAAAGCAATTTAATGACATTTCCGCAGAAAAGAAAGGCCTAGGTAGGACACACTTAGTGAGTCATAAAATTGATACCGGTGACCACCCACCTATTAAGCAACGGTATTATGTAGTCTCACCCGCTAAACTGGCAGAATTAAATAAACATCTAGACCAAATGCTGAAGGATGATGTTGTGGAGCCTAGCGGAAGTGCATGGAACAACCCCGTTACTTTAGCGGTTAAATCAGATGGGTCATCACGTTTCTGCTTGGACAGCCGAAAACTTAACGCCATATCAAAGCATGACGCTTACCCTATGCCTTATATTAGCCATATTCTGGACCAGCTCAAAAATGCTAAGTATTTATCTTCTATTGACCTTAAGTCTTCATATTACCAAGTTCCTTTGGACTCTATTGAGTCCAGAGAGAAAACTGCTTTTACTATTCCCTGCAGAGGCTTGTTTCACTTTAAGGTCATGTGCTTTGGACTTACTGCAGCTCCAGCTACGCAGCAGCGGTTGATGGACCGCCTCTTTGGCCCCGAGTTTGACAATAAGGTGTTCGTATATGTTGATGATTTAATTTTACTTACCCCTGAAGGCCCAACGGCCTTCCAGGATCACCTCCAACTCCTACTTAGGGTAAAGGAGAGACTTAAACTAGCCAACCTTACTGTCAACATGGGTAAATGCCAGTTCTTGAGGAGACAGCTGAAATTTTTGGGTCATGTGGTTGACGAGTATGGTCTGCGCACGGATCCTGACAAAGTTAAGGCTATACTAGACTTTCCTATTCCCACCTGCAGGAAAGACGTCAAACGTTTCTTGGGAACTGCATCTTATTATAGGCGTTTCATAAAAAATTTTAGTCATAGAGCTGGTCCCCTTAACGCTCTTACTTCTACCCGTAAGAGCGCGCCCCCTTTCAAATGGACGACCGAGGCAGACGAGGCGTTCAACGACCTAAAACTCGCACTGTCTACTTCTCCGGTTCTGGTATGTCCTGACTTCTCGAAAGATTTTGCTGTCCACTGTGACGCTTCTGATTTCGGGTTAGGAGGTACCTTGACCCAGGTTGTAGACGGACAAGAACATCCTGTTGCGTACTGTAGCCGTTCACTAACACCCGCCGAACGTAACTATTCCGCTACAGAGCGAGAGGCATTGGCCGTGGTACATGTCGTTGAACACTTCCGCCCTTACCTTGAAGGTGGTCGACAATTTAAAATTATTACCGATCATGCTAGTCTAAAATGGTTTTTAAACCTCAAGAATCCGACAGGACGACTAGCGCGTTGGGGGTGTAGGCTATCGCCTTATAATTTCATTATTGAGCATCGTAGTGGATCTCAAAACGTCGTACCGGATGCACTATCACGTTCTGTACCAGTGGCAGCCGTAGACGCATTTACTTCCAGCGATGCTTGGTATAACAATATATTAAAACGTTGCACGGATAGGCCGCGCGCGTGTCCCAATTTTCAAATTATTGATGGTAGGCTTTTTAGATTTACAAAAAGCACTAACAAACTCTGTGGTGACTACCAGTGGAAAGAGGTTGTACCAAAGGAGCTTAGGGAGGATATTATTACAAGTAACCATTCTGAACCAATTGCTGCGCACTTAGGCGTTGCAAAAACATATAAAAGATTAAAATTACGGTATTTTTGGCCCGGTATGCATAAAGATACCGAGGAATTTATTAAAAATTGTGCCACTTGCAACTCATATAAACATAGCTCACTAGCGCCAGCTGGCTTTATGGGGGAACCCAAAGTTTGCTGTCGACCATTCCAGTGCATCAGCATTGATCTGGTTGGTCCACTGCCGATGTCTCGACAGCAAAATACATTTTTACTAGTAGTTGTGTGTTGTTTTACAAAATATTGTTTATTATTTCCTATACGGCGTGCAACGGGCAAAGTTATAGCGCAAAGGTTAGAAGACCATGTATTTCTGGTTCACGGAATACCACAGACTGTGATGTCTGATAATGGCTCGCAATTTATAAGTCATGAGGTTCAGGCATTATATGAAAAATACAATATTCCGCAAGTACATTTGGGTCCAGTATATTGTCCACAAGTTAATACGGTGGAACGTTATAACCGCACAATAATCACTGCAGTTTCCTCGTTTGTTGAGAACGATCATAGAACGTGGGATATTAACATACATAAAATACAATTTGCCATGAACACCTCAGTAAATGAGTCTACTTCTTATACTCCTTTCATGCTAGTACACGGTAGGGAAGCTGTCACTGATGGTAGTATATACCGTGATTTTGTAGATCTCCAAGAGTTGGTTGTGGTACCACGCGATACTCATGCGTCTAATATTGGCCACCTCGGTGACATTTTCATCAAAGTCCGAGAGTCGTTGCGTAAGGCCCATGAAAGGAATATAAAATACTATAACAACAAACGCAGAGATATCTCATTTAATGTTGGTGATTTTGTGTGGAAGCGTACGTACAAGCAGAGTTCTGCTAATAAATATTTTACTGCTAAACTTGCCCCTAAATTTGAACGTTGTAAAATTATACGTAAGCTTTCTCGCCTCGTCTATGAGCTCGAAGACGGGAACGGAAAATACATAGGAAAGTGGCACATAAAAGATTTTAAAAATTTAGATACTTCGTGTGACTAAATTACGTACCTAGTAACATAATACCTACTTAATTTTCATTTTTATACTCTTATGAAAATAGCCATATTTTTATAAGCATTTAACAGTTAGGCACCGCGGGTGCGGCGGTCACAGAATACCCACCCCGCAATTCTTCCTGGCGTCTCGTAGAACCCGAGTGTAGGATAACGCGCCATATAACATCTGGCGGCGTTTTTGCATGTGTCTGTCCCTGTCGTTTTTTATTGATTTGCCTTGATACTTAAGTTTCCATATACCTACCATCTTCAAAATTAATATTACCATTACATAAGTACATTAAGATCTAAAACACAAATATTATACGTGTCTTAGTTCATGATAAGAAATAGATAAATATATTATTACTACCATTATATAAAATGGATATTACCTACTTCTTTAGTATCTGATACCAGAATTAAAGAACAAGTATGTACTTATTATAACTGTTATGTGGTTAGATAGATGCATTTAGCTCAAGATCACAAATATAAACGTGTCTTGTTCATTATTTTTATATGTATTCTATTCTAATCAACAAAATTTATTTTGAATTCCTCACAGGAGCGGTTTGCAACTCTAGAAATAAGCCTTTGCTATATTCTTATAATGGAGGAAGCTACATCTAGCTGGAAACGTAGGAAAATCAATATCGACGATCAGGAGCAACGATACATGCAACTCATATTTTTTATTATTTCCTTTTTTATTGTTTTTTTTACTTATTATTTGACGATTAGAGTCAAAATGTCTGTAATAACGACATCTACCGGTGGTTGTTGACATTACATGCTATACTCTGTTAGTGTCAAGATATACTTATTTAACAACGCCATCTCGGCGTCAGTCCTGACACTACAGTTTTTTCTTTATTACTTACTTATATTTGATGGGCATAGGATATAATGCCTTTTACCTATTTATCACAGCCATATAGGTGCTAGCAGAAGTGGTTTCGCTAGATTTTGCCACCTTATGGGTGAATATTTTTTTTAAAAACCATGTAGGTGCTAGTAGCAGTAGTTTCGCGCTAGATTTTGTCACCTTATTGGTGAATGTTGCTTTTTTTATTACAATCTTTAACATACCATATTAATGGATTTACGTAGATTTAAGGTGCATGCGTGTTAAATATTCTTTATTTACACACGTTTTTATTTAAAGCTTTATTTTTTATCTTATACAAATAAATAAACTTATAAAAAAAAAATAACGTAAGGCGTAATTGGGTACAAAGTTTATCACGAATGAATAGTTTTTAAGGACCTAATTGATTCCATTTATGATAATTCTGTATGGTTGGTTAGGGGGTTTTGAGGCTGACGGGGCGTCAGACGAATTCCCTACGTGAATTCTATCGTGGTTGGGGGGATACTGTAACACCGTTTTTTCTTAAAATTTCATAAAACACTAATTTTGCAAAAACACTTTGGTTTCACTGTAGTTTTAACACAAATTGCACAACTAAAATCATAATTACAACAACTTTGTCAATTAATTTCACAATATCAACGTCAAGTGTCAACGTCAACGTCGTTTCACGTCACGTCAGTGACATTTGCAATTATCTTTGGTCATTATTAAATTTTTGCATAAACAAAATAAATCTCGCGTTTATCCTGGCCTTATTTACAAAGATAGTTTTTTTTCGCCCAAAATCCCGTGCTTACCTTTAGGTGGGTTGATTTTCTCAAAATTCGGAATTTGACATTTAGACCGTTTGTTTTGATCATTTTTAGAGACATATCATAATAAAATACACTTAAAGCCACAGGTCATATAATTATGGTTTCGTCGAATAGAATTTGGAAAGCATTCACAATTTGTTTATGGTTAATTTTTCATTACGTTTTGTTTTTCAACCAAACTTATAACTTTAGCTGGAAATACTTATTGCATATTGTAGAATTTCGAAAGATCCGTATGTTGACTTGACACATCTTGAAGCAAGTTAAGAGTCTTACGAGTGTTATGAAATGAATTTGGTTTTAGGAGAGGTTCCGTCGCCAATACGGCGCTTAACATTCAGCAAACGGACCTCGGCTCCGTCGCTTCCACATAAACGCAAATCTGTGCGCAGGTGGAGCGTTGGTTTTTAGAACGCGTCTATACTCCGCGGGGTATGCCACACTGAGCCGCAGTATCGTACGGATTTTTGCGTAGAAAGGACGTGCATACGCGTAATAGATCTCGACATAGATAATGCGGCGATGCGGGGCGTCGTGCACCGCAGCTCCCAGACGGTGATACGGAGCAAACCGTACGGTGGCACGGTTCCGTGCCGCCGCAGCCGCATGCGGTTTTCGTCCCTCCGTACACCGCAGCGGTGTCCGGTGCAATGTGTTATGCGCCTAAGTGTATCGCTACAAACAAACGCGGCTGACTCATTCGATGTTCCCATTGGGAATGTTTCAATTTGTTATTATATGACTACAATGCCAGTTGTGTTATTATTGGTTACTTAGAAAACATGTGCGTCAGCTAACTTAGAAATTGAATCATTGAATGTATTTTTCTCATAGGTAACGTAACGTAACGGAAAGCTGGATGCCAATGTTGCTAATATTAACGCAATTATGACGTGTCAATGACGCTTAGAAAACATGTGTTTTTGTCACAACAAATGCTGCCAGAATATTTACTAACGTAAACGTCGAAAACCAAAATTCTGCGTGCGAAACTCTAAAATTACTGCGAAATAGCAACCTTTTGTATTATAGCAAGTGTCAGAAATGTATCAGAAATCTAAGATAGTTTATTTAAATCTGAATAAAGTATTACGACAGGTAGGTTTATTCTTTTTAGAAGCAAACCTAAACCAATCTAGACAAACAACACTTATTAACTAGAAACATCGCATCCAATAACAATATTTCAATGAAAAATCTGTAAGTATTCCGTACAATTCAATTGTTCCACTCAAGTAAAAGAAGACAACATAAAAAAACACTAAATGCAAACTCCAACATCAAAAATATATAAATAAATTTCTAATTACACCTAGGCTTGACGGTGGTGTCCAGAAATAGCACTGAACAGTGTAGGAGTTACGACCGAGGCGTCACCCGCGTCGATATTATGCAGCGTAGAGCGTAATGAAACTGGATTTACGAGCGATGGGAGCAAAATTACAGGGACGCGTTCAGTTCAGATTGCGATTTAACAACGTTCAGCGAATGTGTGATCGAGTCGTATTTGCTATGCGACACGATTTACTCGGCTGGCTAATGGAGCACACCTGGAGACGCATTTTTTTAATCATTCAAAGTGAATCTCGAGTTTGAACACGAATAAAAGTCATCTGCGAAATTAATTTCTGTTTCCAATTTTAAGGATTTTTGACTCACTCGAATTCAATGTTGTCATTAAAAACAAATACTACATTAGATTCCATTTCACGCAGAAAAAAATAAAACCGGCAAATAAGTCATTAATTTAAAAAACCGGCGATAAATCGCACGTATACTATTGTATGTTGCGTATACTCTACTAGTAGAAATCAAATCGAGTGAGTAGGACACTCACTCGTTGCAGAATTCACGGAATTAATTTTCAAAATTAGCAATTTGCAAATTCGTATCTTACGATTTCGAATGTGAATTTGAATTCTATTGTTTCAAATTGCGTCTCCTAGGGGCTAGGCTAGCGAAATAGCTCCAATTTTTATTGTTAACTATTTTATTTAGGTTGTATTTTACTACTTAATGAAAAGAAGTTTGTTATCAAAAGTTAAATTGGGTCTTATTTCTTCTATAAGTCAATCAATTGTTCTCAACTATTTCATTTACTGCATTTATTAAATTCTTATCGCTATAACCTAGGAGCATGATGAAAATTATAAATTATGAATCGTTAAAAAGCATCATGTTCCATGTGAAAGAAAAGCGCCTCGCCTCTGCCGAAAGTGTTCTATAAATACAGTCTGTGATAAAGATTTTCATTTATTAATTTGAATGTCACCTAAAGATACAATTTTTGTTTTGGTGTGCAGTTATAAATGATTGAGAGGGCATCTGATTAGATATCGGAGAAAAACACCAAATACTAGCAAATAACGACAGTCTCACGTCACGACATAATGATATAGTTATAGCGGTGGTTTTATACACGTTTCGAATATCATTTAATAAAAACTCGAAATTGCAACAACACATTTCCGTCCGGACTGATAGCCGAACTGAAACCACTTTCGCATTCACAGTTGTCAGTGATTAGGCGGTTGCCGCGGCGCGACGGTGGGCACGCACGAAATTGCCTTGCAATTGAATTATGGTGCCGCGACAGGTGGACCCGCAAACCGAACACAGGAGTACCCACCATGAGTTCACATTGAACTCACTTCATATTCACCAGGGAAGATTACACCAGTCTGTCACTAATAATAAATTTGTCAGAAACTCATTATAGTACTTAATTAATTACTGCACATTATAGGGGTTTGTCTCGTATGTAACATTACAGTATACACCGTTTACTGTACTGTGCGTCATGTACTCGTAAATGATGATAATGTCTAAAATTGAAAAAGCGTACTTTATGCGAATTCAACACATACAGGTAAGCATTTTAACCGACTTAGAATATTTTCGCCTGTATCTATTTTTTTAATTTTTTTATGTACGTTTTTTTTTTTTAATGTGATTTTTTTTATTTATGTATGTTCACCGATTACTCCGCCATTTGTGGGCTGATTTTCAAAATTATTTTACAATCGAAAGTGTATACTCCCGCGGTGATCTCATTGTCACTCTGTCATGATTTGATGATAGGATCCCATGAAAATCGAGGGAAACTCTTAAATTTTATAGGCACGTCCAACGTGTTTCGTGTTTTTCAGGCAATGGCATCTGGTACTCATCATAATATCATGTTACTGAGCTAATAATTCTTTCAATACTATTTAAAGCAATAGACGTTTTGGCATTTGCCTTGGCTCATATTATAACACTAATGTATTTAATTTACTAAAAAGATAAAAATATTTTTTTACAAAAAATTAAAACTACTATATGCGGTAAATCATGTCTTCGTTTTATTTTTAACTTCTTATATTATGTTAAAGTCAAGAATTGATTATAAATATACACAAACATAGACTAGCAAATGATGCGTTACATTTCTCTCTCTCTCTCTCTTCTATCTATCTATACTCTATTCTTTTTTTCACTAAAACTTCTTTCCTTGCCGCCCTTTCGCTCCATTGTTGGTTAGTAGTATCTCGACAAGACCTCGGTCGCGAGGGAAGAGAGCATGTAAAACCGCGAATGTAATGCTTTCAACGAGTACTAATAAGTTATGCTAATCGAGTAAATTAAGAATTAACAAAAAACTTTCATCACTCACTCTGCCTACCTTCACGGCTTTTCTATAAGACTCGGTGTTCCAAGAAGGAGGGTTGTGCACTCATGTGCTGGTAAAGATTTCAATTTTTTAATCGTGACATAATTATTAAATTATTACAGGATGTGCACACAGTAATAGGTACCTACTCGGTTATGCTCCGGCACTGGCGAGTGAGAAAGAAGATGATTCTCGAGTCCGAAACGATACATTGCAGGCAGAATGCTCCCAGTGAGGGATAACCTTAAATCCCATTGGAAATAGAACAAAAAACACTAACCTGTTTTCACTCCTTCAGATTTGTATTGGCCTTCAGATAAGAAGTAAAGCTAGTAGCTGTAATGGCAAGCGCCACGTCTGCGCGCCACAAATGATTGCCAAAGAGTAATCTGGAAACGGACCGGGAAGCCACAGTCTGCCACCCTCAGACCCCATTTGCTCAGAAGATTCGTTATATAAACAAGATTACGTACTGGCATTTTTAAGGAACGGAAAATGCTTGAATATCTGCAGGCCAATTATGGATCTTTCATCGTATGACATGGTATAATTTTGAGAAAAAGAAGTCATGAAATTCTGCATTTGGTATTACCGATCTCCAATGATATCATCACTATGGCATAATTTCAATAATATTATCATTAAATAATGAACAAATGATCAAAAATCTGACCGGAAATCGTATTTTTCGTTTCGCACTTTTATACCATATGATATCATTTGCAAAAGCATGAGATCGGTAATAGGCCCTCTGATTTAAAATGTTGTGAATGTATGACGAGAATAAAAAAAGCGCGTGTTCTTTGGTAGAAAGAGAGGTGTACTGTAAAGTTTACAAATTTACATCACGACTGATACACGACGAAAAATACATAAATAAAAGCTAAACATGTTATATACATGCATGGTATTGCCTTTCTTAAAGCATTTACACCTTTTTGTCTTTGAAACGGATGGTATTTTATGGTCACATGTGAAATCCTGCCAAACAGAGGGCAGGAAACAGAACACGTGTCAATAAAGAGAACATATTGGAAATAAAACAGGAAACAGCGCGGATGATTGAGGGAGATTTGGCGTAACACACCGAAAAAACAGTTATAGAGTGGCGCAAATTTGGGCATCAGACAGCGGCAGCGGCGGCGGCGCGGCGGCGGCGCGGCGCGACGTGTCGCGAGATTGCCTGTCAATCGAGTTATTGCTACCAACCAGCTGGTTGGTAGCAATAACCGGGATCGATATTGGCAGCAGGGAACAGAGGGTCGACCAAATTTTTGTCATGTTGCTAGCACTAATCGGTGACAGCTTACGTAGAGATTAGTGTGAAATATTCTTGCTACGATACGAATATTCTTGCTAGCACTAATCGCTGACAGCTTACGTAGGGATTAGTGTTAAATATTCTTTAAGACGCATAGTGCTCCCAATGACCTTGCGTCGATCGTCCCGCACTGATTACATAGGAGTGAGTGTGTGAGAGTAAGGGGAATATTCAAGCAAACCTTTACGCGTAAGATGAATTATTTAAATAAAAAATTAATAAAGGCGAATAAGAAAAATCTAAAAAGACCATCCCCTAGAATATTGTTCACTTTATTTATTGAAATCGAAAGTATGTGATTTAACCTAATATTTACGAAGCGATTAGGTTTTTAGTTTTAAAATCGAGGCATGTTTGGGTCACATTTTAACCAAGTTTTAATTAATTTATCAAAAAATTAAAAAGACCATCCTCTAAAGAATGCGTTGAATAATAACATATCTTTTTTAAAGATTTTTTTATTCAATATTTATGGAGAGAACCAGTTTTTCCTGCAGTGATTTTTTATGATTGACGTTACTATGCGCCTTAATAGGATTTATATTCTAGTCAGTGAGTGAGCGTCAATATCAATATCACAATTTATCTCCAATTTTTAGTGACAAATATAACTATTGTTTGAATTGCTTTTAGTACATCTATAGCACCAATTTTAGGATGATGATTGACTATAAGCTACATATTCGAGGTAGTATCATACTCTAAATAAAATCTTTTATCGTCATCTTAGTATCATCATCGTGATATCAGCCGAGAGACGTCCACTGCTATGCACATGCTACATAGACATCGATCGAGACCACCACCAGATTGTCGGTCCACCTTGTGGGGGACCTACCAACGCTGTATCTACGACGTACGCGACAGCCACTCGAGGACCCTTCCGCCCCAACGACCGTCAGTCCTGCGTGTAATGTGCACTGCCAATTGCCACTAATTACTAGCAACTCTTCGGCTATATCAGTAAATCTTGCGCGTCTCTGCTGGTGATCTCGTTTTTTCTGATTTCCGCAGAGAATCTACGCAGCATATTCTCCCCCAGCTACTGGAGTATGTTGCTAGTGAGGATCTATCTATTATAGGTACTGACACGTGGCTTATTACAATGGCTCTTATAAGAAGGATGAGTCGTCACACAAAGGGAGAACAATGCTCGGAATCACTCCACGAGAACGAAGTCTTTTCTCAGCCAAAATTAATTTGAACTTAAGAGAGCTGATACTACCGATGGGAAATTAATCTACACTTGTTTTATCGATTTATTATTTAAATAATGTTATACATATATCTAATGTTACATTTCATTGTACGATCACAGCATGTAAACAATATTCTAATAATTAAAATGTCTTTGCCATTCACGGGAGGAACTCATACATTATGGTCGCCGCTACGTACAAGTGACGCAAGTATCGTAAAACGACTATAGGGCTATTCTTAATATAGAAAACTTTATAGCACAATAATAATATCATAGCTATTAAAAACAATAAGTTAACGTGTTCAAATTGAGCTATAATGAGTAAGGCGGCTCCAAACATAGAAGTAACATATTATTATTTTACACACAGTGTGTTATTATTATACACTGTCCTAGATGCAAGCTACCTGTGTCATTGTATCTACTTTTTCACACAACATTTGTGTCAGTGACTATATGCATTCTGTGTAATTATTACATCAAGTCCAGAATCAGATCTAGTATTTTCATTGAATAGAGGTCCCGCATTGGATATGCGATTTACCGGTAGAGCAACGGTATTTACCGACCTTAGTACAGACAGTCGCGGCAAATAAAGTTCAAAGTAGGCTCACACAGCGCCTTACTCTGTCTGTGTACCTAGCAAGCGCTAATGGGAGCAGACAAACATGTTTGTCGGGGTCGGGCGAACGATTTGAGATATCAACTAACAGCTCTAGAAATTTAACCGCTCTGTACGTTTAATTCGGCGATAGACCGCAATTATGCGTTATTATTAGCTGTGCCCGCTACTTCGTCCGCGTGGAATAGTAACGACTGGACCGGTCTTGATAAAAAGTAGCCCATGTTATATCTTATATAATTAGCTATCGATTAGTGAAAGTCCCGTCAAAATCGGTCCAGCCGTTCTGGAGATTAGCGGGAACAAACAGACAGACAGACAAAAAAAAATTAAATTGTGTTTTTGTTATTGGTACCCGATATACATTCATACCCATTTAGTAAAAACTTGTTATTTTGACATTACAAACAGACATTTCAATTTTATTTATTTGTATAGATGTTGTGCTCCCCTGTTGTTAAGTCCGGGTGAAGTTGAAGACCTTATCGTCACTTACAATCAGGCGAGACGAAGGATAAGAGGTTCCTTTATCTTAAAGCAAAACATTCCTATAGTTAGTATAAATTTTTGACCAATCAAAGGAGAGGTACCGCAGACTACCTGGGATCGGAAAAAAAAGACTTCAGAAACGTGTAAATTATGCTAATACATTCAATTAATAAACATACATACGTATCAATTTGACTAATTACAATATGATAAATAAATTAATTTCAATAATAAAGAAAGATTGATACGATTTCAAATTAGAAGTGTTTGAATTGTGACACAAGACTGTTGGAAAGCATAAATGTAAATCAATATTGAAATGTATAATTCCCTAGTAAGCCACAGCTTAAAAAACACTCCGAAGACAGAGGCGCTTGATGTGGAACTAATGTATTTTCGTGATTAACAGTCTAGTAACTTAAGGCGAGGTAATTGTTACAAAAATGAAAATTCAAAAACAACCTAGTGCAGTAAACGTCGCGTCATGCTAGACTGTTGGATCGCTTTTACTTCACTCGTTATAGAGGCAGTTTTCGTAGTGCAAAATGTAAAGCTTAACGTGGCGCCTACTGTGCCTACCTACCATATAATAATGATTGTATTGATCGTAATTTCCAAGACTTTTAAAATGCTATAACTATGTACATATTTATATATAACAGCATTGCTCGTTATCAACACAAGTTGGATGTTTCGCACATGATATGACATTAATGTCGAAATTTTATTAGTGCACGCTTCGTCTAAACATGCAAATATTCCGCCGCCTATGTACAAAATTTGTGAAAATAAACACATACAGTCACAACGTCGAGTTAGAAAAGGCAAAGCCACTTTTGGAATACATTAGGCAACAAAATGTCAAAGCCAACGAAACTAAACAATTATGACGAACGTTCAGAAGTTTGAAAGAAAAATGCTGCCGAGACCCTTGAAAATTTTCAAATAAACATTTTTTTTTTGTTGAGGAAAATATAACGTTGGGAAATATACGATTTTGTATGGACGCCGAAAGGTCGGAAGGGGTATGAACAACCACTGCGACCGAGAAACCTATCAAATCAAAAGATCCAAATGTTAAGGAAAAAATTTAAAAACAATTTTCGTGATGGCTTGATTGGCAACGCAGCTAATAGGTAAATTATACAGAACGTCCCACGGGGTTACCACCTGTAAAGAAGGTACCATAAAATAGCGTAGATTTTACTGGAATAAATACTTGGTTTTGAAAGCAATCGTCTGTCTGAATTCCGAACCGGAAATCGATCCCGTCAATGTTGAAAATTGACCTATTATTATTATATCCTATTAGTATTTTATTTGTCCAATGCTTTTCGATCAGTACATATACATAGTCAACCAGAGAATAAATCTTCCTACCTCTAAAAGTTGAGGACGACCATTGAAATGCAACTGTCACTAATTACATAATGGAACAAAACAAAATACGTATCTACTAACAAAGGAAAGAGTGGAAGATATACAAAATAGATTGTGTCAAGAATAAGAGTAAGAGAGACCAATTTTAAAAAGAATTTAATCTGAATTTATTAGATACAGGATTAATTCAATCTATTCTATCAGATCCTAATTCTCGTATTGCAAAAAGTTTATATAGTTTAGCGCAAGTAACATAGATAAAAAATTACCATAGCTTAATTACATTATACATCTATTGTTTTAAGGTATAAGGGTACGACGGGATTGACATATCGAAAAGGATAAAAGCCCTGTATAATAAAGAAGAATAAAAAACAAAGGAAAGAGGGTTTAAATTATTTTTATTTTTGCAAAAAAAAAGAACAGGCGACGCATTCTTTTCGATGTGTCCGTGTCTATATTGCAATACGCGTAATTTGTTTATTATACGTTACAGAAATCCAAATTGCTTGCCTGAAAGAAAGAAAAGAATTCAAATTCCAATCAAAATAAAGGTTTCATTTAGCAAAAATTTTATCTAAGGTATTAGGGATACCTACTTTTTCTCCCTCGCAAATGGCATCACCATAGGGCAGAAACCGAAATTACAAATATATCGGTTAGAAAAAACCAGCACTGGACCAGCGTAGCGGAGGACAGTCTAAATACCGCCTTCTTGGGAGAGACTTTCCCAGCTGTGGGTCTTGCGATTGAGATGACAACAAAACAATCAACCATACGTCAGAACTGAAGATTCAAACTAAATAAGCTTGCGAGACGAGTTATCCAAATAACTCGAAATAAATACAGTGGACACGAATAGAAGCTTCCACGCTTTCTAATCCTAGAGAAGAGTGATACCTGAAGTCGAAACAGACTCAAGTCTTAAGGCAGAAATCAATTATTGATAATGTTGGTTGGGGATAAGTTTCAAAAATATTTTATCTTACTCAAAAAAGATACTGATAATAAAAACTATAAACACGTCGCAAATGAAGACTTAAGAATTAAGAAAACAGTGATTCACATCATATATCCCCCAGTTTCCACCCGAGTGGCCATCTAAACATCTCGTTGACGTTCTCATTATTACAGAGCCACCGCCCGCCGCTATCGAGAAAGAATTCCGCAACACGGTATTGTATAACCGTTTCTTCTCTCGCATTGCGTAGCCTCTCGATTCCTGCGTATTTTTCTCGAACAATTCTATTTAAAGTCTTGAACCGCGATGCGCAGAATTATAACAAAATCGAGGTCATATTTTAAAATAATCACGTGCTTATATTATTCGCCGTTGATTCTCTTTTATTTTTCATCACCGAGTCAACGTGACGAACACGGCGACATTCAGACAATTACCAAGTCGACAACAGTTTAAAAACACATTGACAACAATACATGTAAACGCAATAAGATTTTAGGGAATAGTAATATTAACCTTGAGGATTTTCGGCAGCTGTATCGACTAAAAATGTGCAGGCCTTAAAAAACATTAAGTAACGTAATAAAATCACACCTAACAGACCAGCTGCAAAGGCGAACGCGTATTATAAGGCGGGAAGCGGAACACACCCTTTTGCAATTTTGTTGTGGGCAATATTATATTATTTAAAAAATTGAGGGTCGTTTTGTCC
The DNA here is from genome assembly GCA_963935595.1 of Schoenobius gigantellus. NCBI lineage: Eukaryota > Metazoa > Arthropoda > Insecta > Lepidoptera > Crambidae > Schoenobius > Schoenobius gigantellus. Next base: position 54,353,731 of record OZ012541.1, read on the forward strand.
ATCTATAATTAATATTCATTCGATAGAAAGGGGTCTAAGAATTTATAAAAGACGGGCAACAGTAGTACTTAACAAGAATTTATGTGTGTGTAGTGTGTAGTAAAAGAAACAAAAGTAATGTGGTAAAAGGTAGGAATTTACGAAATTATTTTTTTATTTGTTATCCTTAACGTTGAATTTAGCGTTATATTTTAAGTTAAAGGAATACACACTATGGACGATTGAAATAAAACTAACTACACGGCCAATATGATGTATTAGTACTTGCATTTATGTGTTCTGTGGTAATGGGGCTTAGACTCTTCTCATGTTTGGGGAGACACTTCACGGCGGATAATGAGTTAAGGATAAATATTAGATTGTTCACTAAAGAACGACTGACAGAAGAATACCCAAGTACTGTACTGTTTAAAGCCAACGCGATGCTATTTTATTCTGATTGCTAGCTGAGTCGATCGTTAACGATCGACTCAGCTAGCAATCAGACCGCTCTTACATCCAGCATTCGGTAAAATGGTATCAAAGAAATTTTATTACAGTCTTGATCCGAAGATTGTCTTAATAACAAATAAATATTTGCGTAGTTGCTTAATAACAAATAAATATTTGCGTAGATTTATTCGCTTATTTTTCACTGTTTTGTAAATTTCTTTAGAAATGTCAGTTCGCTCAGCTGCGAAATCGTGGGCGTAAACAATGGATTGTGTTACTTTTCTAATAAACGAAGGACGTGAAAGGGCCTTTGTACGTTGAACTCAAAGCTGAGACGCCCACGCACAAAATAATTGATTAAATTAGTTCTTCGTTCGTTCGTCCCCTGGTGGCTCCGAGCTCGGGGACTCCACGAGCGCCTTCATTCCAACAATTCCTCCATTATTTTTTGCTACTCAATCTGGTAATTGAAGCAACGCCAGTGCGCCAAGCGTCACTGTTCAATGATCTTAATGATCGCTGACGTAAAAATTTGTTTAAAAAGTGACATTGCGCAAACCGTTTAGATAATGATTGCGAGTGGCGTGATTAATTAGATGCCAATAAAAACACTTCATTCTTTTGCTGCACTAATGTCAACCGAAGAGTCGCGGCGACGTCTACATATCTTTGAAGATGACTGCTGGTTGCTTATTATAACAGTGAGAGCTGTGTTTTCATTGCATATCTCGCACATATTCTTATATATAAAAACTAGCTGTGCCCGCGAACTACGTTTCGCCATAATAATTGACAAAAAAAACCTAGAGAGGGCCACCCTTGTCACCTATAGGGGTATAAAAAATAGCTATTTTAAAACCCACCAAATATACCCAAAGAATTTCAAAAAAATCGGTCTAGCCATTTCGGAGGAGTTCCCTAAACAAACACTGTGACACGAGATTTTTAAATATTACATTTCGTGTCACAGTGTTTGTTGTCGAACTCCTCCGAAACGGCTTGACCGATCTTTATGATCTTTTTGTGTATATTAGAGACAGGTCTGAGAATAAGTCGTAAGGTAAGCTATTTTTTTATACTCCGAGGTTTCGGTCACCTAGGACCTAGATGATTGAAACCGGGTTTCGATAAAAGAAAAATAATTCTGTTTTCGAATCGTCAGCTTCGAAAGTAGCCGAAGGGGGCCTTATAGTGATAAGAATGGCCCCCACTCCAAAAATGTTTGATTGGTGAGCTATATTTAAGCGAAACGTAGTTTGTGGGCACATCTATAGCGATTGATATAAAAATCATTATTGTGGACATAAAATCACTTGTCAAACACAAACAAGTTATCCAAGTGTATACTTTCAGAAGTGCCGTTTTATCTTTCTACGACTTAATCTTTAGTTAAAAGATGAAACTTTGATTGAAATATTCTACGTTGCCGTAAACCCACAATAAAGCGAGAAGTTTCGTGTGTGTTGTTACTTGTTTCCCATTACGTTGCCACACCCACGCTTCGAGCTCGTCGGGTATCATGAATGATCCATCCATTCTGACTAATTATTGGCCTCCTAAATGGGTAGTAAACAGCCGCGTAACTAAAACGCGACACAGGCACAAGGCGAGTTAGAAAAGGCAAAGCCACTTTTGGAATACATTAGGCAACAAAATGTCAAAGCCAACGAAACTAAACAATTATGACGAACGTTCAGAAGTTTGAAAGAAAAATGCTGCCGAGACCCTTGAAAATTTTCAAATAAACATTTTTTTTTTGTTGAGGAAAATATAACGTTGGGAAATATACGATTTTGTATGGACGCCGAAAGGTCGGAAGGGGTATGAACAACCACTGCGACCGAGAAACCTATCAAATCAAAAGATCCAAATGTTAAGGAAAAAATTTAAAAACAATTTTCGTGATGGCTTGATTGGCAACGCAGCTAATAGGTAAATTATACAGAACGTCCCACGGGGTTACCACCTGTAAAGAAGGTACCATAAAATAGCGTAGATTTTACTGGAATAAATACTTGGTTTTGAAAGCAATCGTCTGTCTGAATTCCGAACCGGAAATCGATCCCGTCAATGTTGAAAATTGACCTATTATTATTATATCCTATTAGTATTTTATTTGTCCAATGCTTTTCGATCAGTACATATACATAGTCAACCAGAGAATAAATCTTCCTACCTCTAAAAGTTGAGGACGACCATTGAAATGCAACTGTCACTAATTACATAATGGAACAAAACAAAATACGTATCTACTAACAAAGGAAAGAGTGGAAGATATACAAAATAGATTGTGTCAAGAATAAGAGTAAGAGAGACCAATTTTAAAAAGAATTTAATCTGAATTTATTAGATACAGGATTAATTCAATCTATTCTATCAGATCCTAATTCTCGTATTGCAAAAAGTTTATATAGTTTAGCGCAAGTAACATAGATAAAAAATTACCATAGCTTAATTACATTATACATCTATTGTTTTAAGGTATAAGGGTACGACGGGATTGACATATCGAAAAGGATAAAAGCCCTGTATAATAAAGAAGAATAAAAAACAAAGGAAAGAGGGTTTAAATTATTTTTATTTTTGCAAAAAAAAAGAACAGGCGACGCATTCTTTTCGATGTGTCCGTGTCTATATTGCAATACGCGTAATTTGTTTATTATACGTTACAGAAATCCAAATTGCTTGCCTGAAAGAAAGAAAAGAATTCAAATTCCAATCAAAATAAAGGTTTCATTTAGCAAAAATTTTATCTAAGGTATTAGGGATACCTACTTTTTCTCCCTCGCAAATGGCATCACCATAGGGCAGAAACCGAAATTACAAATATATCGGTTAGAAAAAACCAGCACTGGACCAGCGTAGCGGAGGACAGTCTAAATACCGCCTTCTTGGGAGAGACTTTCCCAGCTGTGGGTCTTGCGATTGAGATGACAACAAAACAATCAACCATACGTCAGAACTGAAGATTCAAACTAAATAAGCTTGCGAGACGAGTTATCCAAATAACTCGAAATAAATACAGTGGACACGAATAGAAGCTTCCACGCTTTCTAATCCTAGAGAAGAGTGATACCTGAAGTCGAAACAGACTCAAGTCTTAAGGCAGAAATCAATTATTGATAATGTTGGTTGGGGATAAGTTTCAAAAATATTTTATCTTACTCAAAAAAGATACTGATAATAAAAACTATAAACACGTCGCAAATGAAGACTTAAGAATTAAGAAAACAGTGATTCACATCATATATCCCCCAGTTTCCACCCGAGTGGCCATCTAAACATCTCGTTGACGTTCTCATTATTACAGAGCCACCGCCCGCCGCTATCGAGAAAGAATTCCGCAACACGGTATTGTATAACCGTTTCTTCTCTCGCATTGCGTAGCCTCTCGATTCCTGCGTATTTTTCTCGAACAATTCTATTTAAAGTCTTGAACCGCGATGCGCAGAATTATAACAAAATCGAGGTCATATTTTAAAATAATCACGTGCTTATATTATTCGCCGTTGATTCTCTTTTATTTTTCATCACCGAGTCAACGTGACGAACACGGCGACATTCAGACAATTACCAAGTCGACAACAGTTTAAAAACACATTGACAACAATACATGTAAACGCAATAAGATTTTAGGGAATAGTAATATTAACCTTGAGGATTTTCGGCAGCTGTATCGACTAAAAATGTGCAGGCCTTAAAAAACATTAAGTAACGTAATAAAATCACACCTAACAGACCAGCTGCAAAGGCGAACGCGTATTATAAGGCGGGAAGCGGAACACACCCTTTTGCAATTTTGTTGTGGGCAATATTATATTATTTAAAAAATTGAGGGTCGTTTTGTCCATCTATAATTAATATTCATTCGATAGAAAGGGGTCTAAGAATTTATAAAAGACGGGCAACAGTAGTACTTAACAAGAATTTATGTGTGTGTAGTGTGTAGTAAAAGAAACAAAAGTAATGTGGTAAAAGGTAGGAATTTACGAAATTATTTTTTTATTTGTTATCCTTAACGTTGAATTTAGCGTTATATTTTAAGTTAAAGGAATACACACTATGGACGATTGAAATAAAACTAACTACACGGCCAATATGATGTATTAGTACTTGCATTTATGTGTTCTGTGGTAATGGGGCTTAGACTCTTCTCATGTTTGGGGAGACACTTCACGGCGGATAATGAGTTAAGGATAAATATTAGATTGTTCACTAAAGAACGACTGACAGAAGAATACCCAAGTACTGTACTGTTTAAAGCCAACGCGATGCTATTTTATTCTGATTGCTAGCTGAGTCGATCGTTAACGATCGACTCAGCTAGCAATCAGACCGCTCTTACATCCAGCATTCGGTAAAATGGTATCAAAGAAATTTTATTACAGTCTTGATCCGAAGATTGTCTTAATAACAAATAAATATTTGCGTAGTTGCTTAATAACAAATAAATATTTGCGTAGATTTATTCGCTTATTTTTCACTGTTTTGTAAATTTCTTTAGAAATGTCAGTTCGCTCAGCTGCGAAATCGTGGGCGTAAACAATGGATTGTGTTACTTTTCTAATAAACGAAGGACGTGAAAGGGCCTTTGTACGTTGAACTCAAAGCTGAGACGCCCACGCACAAAATAATTGATTAAATTAGTTCTTCGTTCGTTCGTCCCCTGGTGGCTCCGAGCTCGGGGACTCCACGAGCGCCTTCATTCCAACAATTCCTCCATTATTTTTTGCTACTCAATCTGGTAATTGAAGCAACGCCAGTGCGCCAAGCGTCACTGTTCAATGATCTTAATGATCGCTGACGTAAAAATTTGTTTAAAAAGTGACATTGCGCAAACCGTTTAGATAATGATTGCGAGTGGCGTGATTAATTAGATGCCAATAAAAACACTTCATTCTTTTGCTGCACTAATGTCAACCGAAGAGTCGCGGCGACGTCTACATATCTTTGAAGATGACTGCTGGTTGCTTATTATAACAGTGAGAGCTGTGTTTTCATTGCATATCTCGCACATATTCTTATATATAAAAACTAGCTGTGCCCGCGAACTACGTTTCGCCATAATAATTGACAAAAAAAACCTAGAGAGGGCCACCCTTGTCACCTATAGGGGTATAAAAAATAGCTATTTTAAAACCCACCAAATATACCCAAAGAATTTCAAAAAAATCGGTCTAGCCATTTCGGAGGAGTTCCCTAAACAAACACTGTGACACGAGATTTTTAAATATTACATTTCGTGTCACAGTGTTTGTTGTCGAACTCCTCCGAAACGGCTTGACCGATCTTTATGATCTTTTTGTGTATATTAGAGACAGGTCTGAGAATAAGTCGTAAGGTAAGCTATTTTTTTATACTCCGAGGTTTCGGTCACCTAGGACCTAGATGATTGAAACCGGGTTTCGATAAAAGAAAAATAATTCTGTTTTCGAATCGTCAGCTTCGAAAGTAGCCGAAGGGGGCCTTATAGTGATAAGAATGGCCCCCACTCCAAAAATGTTTGATTGGTGAGCTATATTTAAGCGAAACGTAGTTTGTGGGCACATCTATAGCGATTGATATAAAAATCATTATTGTGGACATAAAATCACTTGTCAAACACAAACAAGTTATCCAAGTGTATACTTTCAGAAGTGCCGTTTTATCTTTCTACGACTTAATCTTTAGTTAAAAGATGAAACTTTGATTGAAATATTCTACGTTGCCGTAAACCCACAATAAAGCGAGAAGTTTCGTGTGTGTTGTTACTTGTTTCCCATTACGTTGCCACACCCACGCTTCGAGCTCGTCGGGTATCATGAATGATCCATCCATTCTGACTAATTATTGGCCTCCTAAATGGGTAGTAAACAGCCGCGTAACTAAAACGCGACACAGGCACAAGGTAAAAGTTTTCTGATACTCACGGATTATTTACTGGTTACGTATTATTTTGTTTATCGTTTTGAACATAACTAATACTATTATTTTGTTTATTGTTTCGAATATCGACAGAAGAGTAATATTGTATCGAATGTGACATCAAATAGTTATCATTTTTAGGGCCGGGCTCGTATTTATGCGCAATAAACATGTTCAGTTGGGTAGCGCTGTAAGCTAAATTCACATTACACCGAAAGTGCGTAGCAATCAACACCGAAAATGATCGATGTATATTACGCTTATACAGTAGATGTAGCTTTATACAGTTAGACTTGTTATACAGTTAAACGTGGGCAATATACTACTGCAAGCTGACAAAGTAGAGATAGTATCGAGTTGCTAAAATGCGTGAATAGTTGGGTAGCGCTGTAAGCTAAATTCACATTACACCGAAAGTGCTTAGGGAAGGGCTTTAGATTAGCAACCCACGATTTGGGGGGTGGATGGATGGAGGGGGGTAGGGGAGGAGGGGAGCTACCCCCCTGTACCACTCCCCCCTCTCGGCAATGCGTAGTTTTCAAGATATTAATTTTAAAATTTTTCACAAACCTAACCTCAAAATGTATGGGAAAAGGTTGGGTTGTGTATTAACTCATGTTTGCGCCGCATCTAGAACCTATTTAAGAATTAGAAGATGTAAAAATTGGAAGATCAAAGAATTAATTATATGATTTTAGTGGTATAGGTTCCCAGAGAATAGTATGACGCTGCGCTCGCTTCGCTCGCTCCGCTACGCATGGTCTGAACCTAACCTAACCTACAGTAGGCAATTTCGTCACCTATTTTCTTTTTTAATGGCGGGTAGGCTTCGCCCCCCGAGCCCCCCCGTCCCCGTGCTCTTTAGTCTTCTAGACAAAAAGATGATTTAAACTTCGCGGCTATGACTGACGTGTTCTGACTTTGACACTTGACAGCTTGAAATCAAAATGGCCGCCATTTCATTGCGTTTTGTTAGTATCAAAGTGATAAAAATATGATAATTAAATTTTTAAAATACTAATTATTTTGCAAATGACATATTTAAGTAACATTATTTTTAATATATTTGTCATTTTAATTAGTTATATTGCTTAAAACAAATTGGTTTAGTATCGATGATCAATGTAACGAAACGCATCTCACAAAAAAATGGCAAAATCTAAAGTGCCGTTGCCATCAAATACAAGATAGAAGAAACTTAATCGATATTTTTCATACAAAATTACAAACTTTATTTAATTATTACAAATAAACTATAAGTTTCCGAAACGTAAAACTTCACAAATGTACTTAAAAAAATATAGTCTTTCCGATGATAAGTATCTGAATGTGCAAATCGTGGGTTGTTAATCTAAAGGTGAGCCGTGCTTAGCAATCAACACCGAAAATGATCGATGTATGTTACGCTTATACAGTAGATGTAGCTTTATACAGTTAGAGAGAGATTATACAGTTAAACGTGGGCAATATACTACTGCAAGCTGACAAAGTTAGAGATAGTATCGAGTTGCTAAAATGCGTGAATCTTTAGTATCCGTACCTACCGCACACTGCTACCATATTGTGATGCACGGAGGTCGTTTATAAAACTGAACGCGGTGTACCAAAATAACCTCCTATCTATACACAACGCACGCTGTATGTACCACCTACCGCCTACCTACCAACATGTACATACACCGACACACGCGGCGAGGAATCGCGGCAACCGTTGCGTTGACGTCAATCAGCGTTTGTATAATCTTTCCATCCACTCGATATATTATGCGCGCGGATACGACGCGATACACCCAACTCTGTGCTCCAGTTTTGTAGTTAACTTTAGAATATGTGAACTTGTGTGAAAAATAGCTACTTGTTTCAACTTGTTTGCCGTGTACGAGTATTATGTAGGTAACCACATATAGAAATTGTTACATACCTACACTGATGTAGTTCTACGTACGTACTTCCACAAAAAATAATAAAAACTAGCAACGGGACTAAAAAATTCTGCATTGTGTGTGGCAGTGGCAACAAGGCAGTATGAGAAAAATACGAACAAACAATAGAATTGAAGGATATGAGAAGGGAACGCGACATACCTACCTATTGAAAGAAGTGAAAATTTTTCGCAATTGAAACTTTAAACATTGAGTATGTTTAACTAACTTGTAATTGTAATCCACAAGAAAACACAATACGTAATTCTTATAAAAAATATATAAATAGTATTCATAATACGAGTATGTGCTACAAAATGTTTCAGGATGTACTCGTTGCATAATTACCTCTATAGGTTAGGTTGAGTGCTGAGTGCCTGCTTGTGCTTGTATTTCCGATTCAGAATTGCGTGCTAATAACAGATTTAGTTCAGGTTCGTAAGAATGTGTGCACTAGCATGGTTACATCAAGCGACTTGTGCATGTCTATGTAAAGCATTCGTAAAACGTCGTATCGCAAGAAAATTACCTCATAAAATTCCCGTTTCGATCAAAACACTCGGCGATGTCTTCATTACCTGTAAACAAAAAAAAAAGAATTTAACGTAATGTAATAAGGTATTTCGATACCATTTTAATTTTGACTCAGATATTGTTAATTATGCTGGTTAAATGCGTGAAAAAATGAACATGTTTTCCCATAGTAATACCACGGTAATAGCATATTATTACCGTGGTAATACACAGGTTGTGCAGGTTCCTTCAGATTTCCAACGAAATCGTCGGAAATCTAAAGGAATTGTAATTGAGGAGTCTTTAAAAAAATATTATTATGTTTTAGAAGAAAAATGTTTGCCAAAATTAAATGATCAACAATAGAGATATTTTCTGAAATATTTCATGTGTTTTAACTTTTCTGATGAATACAGATAAAACAAATTGTCTTTCTTTATTGAACAACTTTATTTGACCGCCCCGATTTGATAAACAAGCTTTAACCGTGTGAAATCAGATGTAAAGTTACGGTACCCAGTAATTTCACTGCCATATCTTACCCTTCAAACCGGAACACAGCAATGCAAGCGCACTGCGACTTTGCGGTAGAAATAGGTAAGACGGAGGTACCCATGCCGTGCAGACGACTCTAGTACAGTGTCTCTCTCCGGTTGGATGTAGGGCTTCTAACCCATGTCTGGCTAGCAGTCAGTCTGTCTTACGTAAGTTTGTCGACATAAAAACAGTATTAATAACAATGTTGTGTTCTGGCAATTAGGGGTATTGATAGCCAGTTCCTCGGTTGTTGAGGAGTCCAGGCGAAGCCCGCTTCCCCCTTCGGTCACATCGTCACTTACCATCAGATCCGGTAAGATAAAAGCCAAGAGCTTCCCTGTCGTATGTTTTGAAAATTAAAGTGCAATGTTAAATTTGTATGCGGGTCATAATTCCCATTAAACTAATGGATATATATCGTTCACATTATTGCACCCTGAACGTTCATCCTTAACAAGACCACTTAAGCGAATAGCCACTATAAGGTAATCGAATTATGAAATGTAACTTAATGGCAAGATAATACTGACGAATAAACATTTAATTCTGTATATAAATCCTACGTTCGCTCTTCTATCTGACATATTTTATTAAATACTAACTTTCCGATCGCAGCTTCGCCCGCGTTATCTTCGTTTTTCCCGTGGGAATTCCATATTTTCCTGTAGGAAAATCTTCTATAGCCTATGTTACTCAGTGATATTGTAGCATTCTATTAGTGAAAGAATTTTTCAAATCGGTCTAGTAGTTTCGGAGCCTATTCAATACAAACATACAAATCTTTCCTCTTTATAATATATATAATATTAGTATATAGATAAACAAATGTGGGTTTGTCATCTATGCGCTTCATCATCTGATATTAATGAAACTTTGCAGGGCGTTATGCGAATGTCTGTCTGTCTGTCTGTCTCGCCAAAACTAGTGAACCGATTTAGATGAAATTTGGTATAAACCCTAGTTTGAGTCCCAGGAAAGGACATAGGATAGCTTTTATCGCAGCAATCACCCCTTAAAGGGGAGTGGAAGATTGTATGGGGAATCAATAACCGCTGAACCGGAACCCCGAAATCATTCCTTAAGGAGGGTTCCTTGTTAAAGGGGGGGGGGGGGGATTTGTAAAGGGAATTAATAAAAAAGGACTCCCACGCAGGACGAAGTCGCGGGCAAAAGCAAGTACATATATGTATCCGACATTCTGGTACAACTAGTGACATATAGTCTGATTCTACATCTCATTGGGTATTATTTTATTATAATTATATTTATCGATTGATTTGATAAAATTTTATTAGTCGTGATCTATGTTCGATTTTTAATTTTGGGGGGGTTTTGGGCCTTCTCCCACCACGCTGGCCCAGTGCGGGTTGGTGGGGTTGAAGAACTATAGACCCATCACGCTCCTGAGTCATGTTTATAAGCTATTCTCGAGGGTCATCACGAATCGTCTCGCACGCAGGTTCGACGACTTCCAGCCTCCCGAACAAGCCGGATTCCGAAAAGGCTATAGTACCATAGACCACATCCATACGCTGCGGCAGGTTATACAGAAGACCGAGGAGTATAATCTGCCGCTATGCTTGGCGTTTGTGGACTATGAGAAAGCTTTTGATTCTGTCGAGACCTGGGCCGTACTTAGATCACTCCAGAGGTGCCAAATAGACTATCGGTACATCCAAGTGTTGCAGTCATTGTACGAAAACGCCACCATGTCAGTCCGCCTTCAGGACCAAAACTCGAAACCAGTACGACTTCAGCGTGGTGTGAGACAGGGTGACGTTATATCGCCGAAACTGTTCACAGCTGCGTTGGAGGATGTATTTAAGCTTTTGGACTGGAGGGGACTCGGCATCAACATAAACGGCGAGTATATGACTCACCTTCGTTTTGCTGATGATATCGTAGTCATGGCTGAGACCGTGGAGGATCTAGGCACAATGCTCGAAGACCTCTGTAGAGTTTCCCAACAAGTGGGTCTTAAAATGAACATGGACAAGACTAAAATAATGTCGAATTCCCGTGTAGTACCCACTCCTGTGAATGTTGGAGGCTCTACGCTGGAAGTTGTTGACGAATATGTTTACCTGGGGCAAATAGTCCAGCTCGGTAAGTCCAACTTCCAGAAAGAGGTAAATCGGCGAATCCAACTCGGCTGGGCAGCGTTCGGGAAGCTACGCAGCATATTCTCGGCCCATCTACCGCAGTGTCTCAAGACGAAAGTCTTCAATTCGTGCGTGTTGCCAGTGATGACATACGGAACTGAGACGTGGCCGCTTACAATGGGTCTCATCAGAAGGCTCAAAGTCACCCAAAGGGCAATGGAGCGGGCTATGCTCGGGGTTGCTCTACGTGATCACGTCAGAAATGATGAGATCCGTAGAACTAGAGTTACCGACAGCTCAAAGAATTGCAAACCTTAAGTGGCAGTGGGCAGGACACATCGATCGTAGGACTGACGGCCGTTGGGGCGGAAAGGTCCTCGAGTGGCGGCCGCGTACCGGGAGACGCAGTGTTGGTAGGCCTCCCACAAGGTGGACCGACGATCTGGTGAAGGTCGCGGGAAGCCGCTGGATGCGGGAGGCGGAGGACCGATCGGTATGGAGATCCTTGGGGAGACCTATGTCCAACAGTGGGCATCTATTGGCTGATATGATGATAATGATGATGATGATCTATGTTCATGCTTTAAAGTTAATACAAACTAATTAAAATAAATCCCAAATAAACAAAAAAAAATAGTGGTATTCACAAAATAAAATCTGTCGCCTAAATTATACAGTGTCAAGTTACTCAGAAGTCAATTATATACAACCTTTGACCTGCCATCGGCGCCATTCGCTGCGAACGAGAGTATGGGAAATATATTTTTGAACAGTTATTATTTATTTAGATTTTTTTTTTTTTTGTGTAACGATTGTCAACAAAACCATTACATTTAAAATTAGCCAGACAGAAAAAAAACTCAAAACCAATCTCTTTTGTTCTGATAATAAGGCAAGAGCCTGTTTAGTTGAGGAATCCAGAAAATTGTTTCTACATTAAACACATAGACAACTCACATGAAGTATGAAGCAAGCATGAACAAACACTCCTATAATCTTGTTCGAATAAAAAAATGACAACTACATAGTACGAGTACGTATAAAATTGTATTATGTGAAAGATGCGCACGCACTTACATGAAATAACCGACCTGTATGTAGTAAAGTTTAACGCGATTAAATACGACGTCGTCGTCGGGTCGTAGGTTCACAAGACAAGCACCTACGCCCACGTGGGTGTGCCAATTAAGGCTCTAGAACGGCCGTGGAAAGTTGCCACACGTTTAATTAGGCTTGTTTCATCCGACAATCGATGACGGCCATCGACTCTATTGTTGCACTGTAAACAAGTGTAATTTACGCGGAGGTCGTGATACATGTACTGTACTGTAATCATCTGAATGTAAAAATTAGAAACTATGTAATTATCTAATATACAAGGCGTTTTAAGTCCAACGTTTAAGATTTCGTACAGTGAATTAAGTCGCGTCGCGTCATTATAGACATTAGGTAACTTTCTAACATTCACTTATTCAATGCTTAGAATCAGTAGCAACTTATAGATGGCTAATAAGTCTAGAAAAAACAGCGTCGAATCACTTATTGTTATTATAAGTCACACATAACGAACCACGAAGCAAAAACAAAGCTTCGTGTAAGAAACTCGAAACATCACACTTCTGGAAATGGCTCTTCAATAAATAGAACCAGTGAATGACGCTTGACAAGCGATTAGTTGATTGCAGTAAGAAAGTTGGCAAAGACGCAAAGAATTACGCTTCTGCACGTTATCTGATATAAGTATGTGTGGTAGCATTAGTAACACATACAGGAGTTATAGAGTTCACGATGGAGGTAGATATCCTAAAGTCCGTTAACAGCGGCTTATTAGCATTGTACAGCGCAGGACATGATCTGAAGGTGAGGCTATGAACATATACAGTAACCTACTGCGCCCACACTTCCACTTGGTTACATTTGTGTTTACGCACATGAGTAGGCAACGGCAGGTGGACTCCCCGGCTCGCATTACTTGTGTAGTCTGATGGGACAGCTAACTGAACGGCCGGAATAAGATAAGGGGCAGTAGCTCACTAAACGTTACGTCTTTCGACCTACGGCTAAATAGTATGCTTAAAACGACATTTGGAAATAAACATAATACTATTTCCATACTAATGTAGGTATTGATAATTTTTCACGGATGACTAGCTATCGCCCCAAACACAGGCGTACCGTTAGCGCACCCCGTCTGGTTCTTTTATCATAGCAAACATCGGATTCTAGGAAGGCTTCGCGCCCATTAGCGGTACCCGCGTCATGAACCTTGACCTTATCATGTATCCACTGGGTTAAAAACGAAACAAGGCCGCCACATCACGAACAATTGTGTTTGTGTCCTATCGATCATATCGTCAAGGGAACGACTTGCCACAGTGCGGTGCGATACATATATATTAAACCAGTGCCGAATCTTTGGTAACATACAAAAGCTTCCCGTTTCCGATAAATCACTTACAGTTTGCATGTACAGGTCATGTCAACTGTCAGTTTTCTCCAATCCATTAGAAATCTTTAAATTCGATAACATCAACATTAAAAAAACTCAGTGCTACTTACGAGTAGTTGAAACCAACTCGTTAATGCTCTCATTGAATAAGCAGAGATATACTAGTACCTTGAGGGTTACAAGAAGGCGTAATAAAACCGGGTCGGGAGAATATTCCAAGTGCTGCCTTCATGACTGGACGAATAACACATCACTGACATCACATACTACTCTTATAACGCAACCAGTGGGTGGGATACGTCGCGGATTTACCGTTAAATATAAAAATCACTTTAGTAGTCGGTAATAGGAACTACTACCGTATGAAAGAATAAGAACCAACCAAACAACCATATCAACTGTAGTTTTGAACAACTGATAATTTTAGTGCCTTTGACTAAGCCATATAAAATGATTGATCTCATCATCGATCACTATAAAGTGCTTTAGATTCATAACTCTGCGTTATTTAAAGATCTTTGGTATTCCATTACGTCAGTTTGATAGAGCGATATATGAAAATAAAAATAAAATAGATAGATAGATAAAACTAGTCATTGATGTATCGTATATTTTTTATTATTATCAGCACATGTTAATTATACTGTTCGAAACCACCTGGATTTTGTTATGCAAGCTAACAAAATAGTAGTTACCCAGTTTTCTCTCAAATTATTTAACATAAAACCGGTTGTTATTGCTACCTAAATTATAATCTACTTCACAGAAAACTACAGTATGGCCGAGCATTAAAGCTCACTATAGGCATGATAAACCATAAACTGCAATTTGGCTGCACATGGATAAGAGTCAAGGCGACCCCACCTAAGGTTGGAAATCGTAAAGCAATATGGCACCATAAGAGGTGAACAGAGATAACATTCATATGTTGCTATAACTAGGCATAATTTGACATATCTATTGAATTTTTCGACCTTAATGCATTGTCAGTGTCTAACAATCTGTCAACGAAATGGGTCGGGAATTAAATTCCTTGACCGCACATGCACGTTTAGTTTTGTTCTGTTGTACGGTCCGGTTCAGAAGTAGATGGACATTTTAGTACCATGTCACATCAACTATTCCTTTTATGTGGTATGGTGACATTGGTGACACCTATCTTGCATTGTTAATAGTTGGTGTGACATAGTACTCCAATGTTTATCTACTTTTGAGTACAAAACCAAATCATTTTTCTTATATATTAACGACTAGTGGGCCCGGCAGACGTTGTCCTGCCCGATTACAGCGCCACCTACCAGGTCCAATTCAATTACGTATAAACCTTCCTTGAACCTATTCGAATACACACAGAAAATTTCGTAAGAATCTGTCGAGCCGTTTCAGAGTTTTTGCGAGACAAACACACGGCGTTTCATTTTTATATACCGGGTGTAACTGAACACCCCAATAACATTTAAGGGGCATATAAGTTAGATACTAAATAAATAAATAAATTATACTTAAATTAAGAACTAACTATTAACATAATTCACTTTGGAAGCGGCCACTGCACTAGACTCTAGGCCTGTGTCGCAGGAACCGGTACTTACTTTATATGTACATTTACTCGTTTTTGACGGCTTGTTCGTTTAATAGACTTTTATATAACACAATAAAACTAACTTAGAATAAACCAATTAAACAGGACTAAGGAAAAATCTATTGATCGCGTTTATGGATGTGTGTGTGTCTGTGCGTGTGCGTGTGTGTGTGTGTGTGTGTGTGTGTGTGTGTGTGTGTGTGTACGTACAGTTACTTATAATGAGTAATGATTGCCTCCGTCTCCAGGTAATCTAAGTTACTGAGGTGTTCACGTAAAGATCGCCTTAGCTGATTGGCAGAAAGATCCTTTACGCCCTTTAACGTTGAGGCCAATTTGTTATACACAAAACGATGGGAATATGGAGGGAAACGCTGTGCAAAACTTGTACGGGTGGTAGGTAAGGGGATTTTAAAAATTCGACGATCGGCTAAAGTTTTGAAGTCAGAAGAGGAAATTATTTTTTTATGAGTTGAGATGGCTACTTTAACTATATAAAGTTGTCGAACTCGAGCAACTTCGCTTTCTTTGTAAAGCTCGTTTGTGCCTTCGGTGCTTGTATGAGACCTGGAACCCCAATACTTTCGGAGTTATTTGATTTTAAACTGAAAGCAAAAACTTTCAAGTGACAACCATAATCAGCTCTTTAACACAAAAGAAATTTAAACACAAAAAGACACGTGACAGACGTAAGCGTAGTATTCCTCCTACGCTTACGTGGGGCTGTCAGCACTTAATACCAAAAAATAATTTATTTAGTTTGTATGACGTGAGCGTAGTATTCCTCGTACGCTTACGTAGGGTTGTCGGCACTCAATACCAAAAAATAATTTATTTAGTTTGTATGGGAAAAAAAAGTTGGTTTGTTAGCCCTAATATTTTTCCTACAGAATCTACTTCTGATGGATACATACCCTTAAATATTATTGGGGTGTTCAGTTACACCCTGTATAAGAAGAAGATGACAAAAGCATTCATATTATAAGTACTATTATAGAGTTTTAATATTCTTGTACTATGGTTTTGAAAGCTTTCAAAGAACAACACCTCTGAAATACACCAACCTTAAAGTTCCAACGAGAAATACCACAGCCCACATTATCCACCGACTGCGGTGCCCATAATGTGCTATTATGGGTTTAGCACGAGACGGCGGGCGAGCGAATTGTTGCCTCACGATTTATGTTGCCAAGATATTTTTCAATTTTAACAAGTAGGTAAGTACCGTTTGAGCATTCTCGAGATTGTTGCTATCCGCTGCTAATACTGCTCACAAAGACTCGAAAACTATATTTTGACAATCACATTAATACACGACAAAAAAACTATACAGTTTGAATACATTTTATCGCGACGAAACATACGCAGTCATCCATCATTGACTAAGATTCTGCAATAAAGGAGAATGGCGAAATAATTGTTGAGTTATTTATTTAGCGTCACAAAACGAATTTACATTTATTACGAATTTACATATTATTATACCATAAGATTTTTCCGACTCTTATTTAGTCGTAAGTCAGGAAAAAATCTATTTAAAAAGAAACTCAAATGACTGTTTATTAGGAAACAGCATGGAAAGTATGGAAGCAGCTATTTGTTGTTTTTAAATGTCAGTTTTTTTTGCTGCGGCTTCGACTCATGACATTTAGCCATGTAGGGTTATTAAAGACTGTGTATATTCGGACCCGGGCCCTAAAAGAAATCGATTGCTATTCAGAACCAGTTGTTTTTTTGGCAACTTGGCATGTCATGGTGTGCGCTTGCCAACGTCGCGATAGAGCAGTGATGTCGCTATACTGGTCAAAATGCGCCAACGCTTGGAAAACGAAAGTAAGATTGTTCAAAAATGTAATAAGTCATTTTCATGACTTTATTGTACCAAAATTCATACCACTTCTAAGCATAGTTAAAATCAATAACATCTAGCGTGCTATTGAAAAATCATTGTTCACATGTAGCCTAGCCTGTTTTGACACATCCCACACATGCTGTTGAAATTACAAAACAGGCGCGCCGCCAACTACCGCCTATTGCCCGCATACACGCATGTGCGTATGCGTGTCGTACACGGGACAGCCAGCTCACGAAGAGCCTCGATAAGTCAAGCCGTTAACACGCAGGCGCGCATCGGAAGAGGTTTAAGAGACCTTGTAAGAGATTCGAAGAACCTGCCCGGTGCAACCGGTTCCCGGTATCGACGCTCAAGCCACCGATAAATTCCCAAATCAATGCTTGAAATAAATTGAACTTTATAATTGCCTTGAAAAGTCAATAACGCAAAAACTAACTTGATAGGTTTTGAAGAAGCTCGGTCGGTACGTTAACTGGATACAAAAGATTTTAACCAAATTCAAAAAGGTGGAGGTTCTATGTTCGACCGTATCTATTTTTTTATGCATGTTCACCGATTACTCCACCATTTGTGCGTCGATTATCAAAATTCTTTTTGTAATCGAAAGAGTATACTCCTGAGGTGGTCCCATTGCCATCAAGTCGTGATCTGATAATGGGATTCCAGGAAAATCGAGAGAAACCGTTAAATTTCACAGGCACATCCAACATGTTTCATGTTTTTTTTTTCTAAAGATATTCAGATAATTGGATCTGGTAGTCATCATATCGTGTTACTGAGCTGATGATGGAAGATTTCTGGTGGGTTGGGAGTTAGGAGATAATTCAATATAATGGGAGTTATTGACACGTTGTTCTATTCTTATAAGTAATTCAGATGAAGTGATGAAAATATATCTCCTAAACAACTAGCTTGTTAGGAGTTCTAGAATAATTCTTTTAATACTGTTTAGAGTGAAAAACGATTCAAGTTATTGTGGTGTTTACCTTGGGTCAAATTGTAATACGCATGTATTAAATTTACTAAAAGAATTGAATTAAAAATTCAACAACACATTACTTTTATATACCATTAATTCGCATTTTCAACAAGATCCACCTACTCGTACTTAATTGTTAAAACTTTTAAATATTTCAAAGCCACATGGCAAATTTCATTGAACTAACATGCAACAGACATATTTTTTTACATAAAAAATTTATATATCTATACTATATAAAGCTGGACCAATACAGCCCGGGGCCCCGTTAACTACAACTTGTAGACTCAGTAGCAAAGACAAGTCACGCTCCAACCGAGCGATAGCGCCCGAGGAAAAAGAGGAATGATATCAGTTCAACTTTTTACCTTATTTTGTTACCTCGCTCGATTTCACGTTTTACAGCTAAAAATGTTACGACATAACACAGTTCGAGACAGCTCCCTGTCATCAACGTTACTAAATCTTACGTAGCTGAAGTATAAGTTCTTAGGCGTCTGTACGTTAATACGAACGGGAAAAACGAACGCTCAAAGTATCTCTCGGGGCTACGAATGAGATCCTATGCGTTTGCCTTGAGACTAGTATAGTTGATTTCGAATCTACTGAACCGATTAAGACAAAATATGATTATTTAATATTATTTTAAATTTATAACACAAGTTTTACGTTATGGTGACCAATAAAAGAATGTAAATCATCCAACATTCCAAAATTACTATAAGGGTATATGGTGTCGCCCAAAGTAGACTCCACCACGTCGGCGTTTCACCGACACTATGATTTGAAACCGACTACCAGATTCTAGAAAACATTGTGGCTTACCCCTATTCCAATTGGTCTCCGTATGTAGCCGGTGGACTTCCTGAGCTAGCTCGAAGGAAGCCGCGGCTCCCGAAGGGTTGGTGTCAATCCAACGATGGAGACCGGAGCACTACATAGGCCTATTAGGCCACCATCACTCACTTCGCGACGATAAAACCTTGCCACTATTCCCCGACACTACAGCTTTGCGGAACCTCGCACCAACAATCACTTGGTGCGCCGCGCAATACTATTTGTTGGATAATTTATATATTATTCTATTGATGCCCGGACATAACCTATATCAATGTCATGACATTTCGACTCGACTCAACTGACATGTTACATGCGGCCGGCCGCCAAAAGGCTCTCACTGCACAGACCACAATGCAGTGTTGCCACTCGCTCATCCTCGAGCGTAAACATCCCCCCGCTCCGGACAGTCCCGGACTGTCCGCCAAATCAGTCTAAGGGGAGGCGAGAAAGAGTAGCGACCGCGCGCTTCAAAACAGAATCCCCAACTAGGACCTCGGCAAACCTGGGCACACCATCAGACCCTAGAGTAAGTTGGACAATGCGTCCGCGACGCCAACGTAAGGGTGGCAGGTTTGGGTCCTTCACTAACACGAGGTCTCCAACCCTCGGTCGGTCAAATTAAATGGTCACCAGAAATATTTTTAAGATCCTAAGCCGAAGCACCAAATAAAATAAATAACTCCAAAAAAATAAAAATTGCTTTATAAAAAGGGTCCTAAAATATATGTTATAATCGTCCAAAATAACACACCAAAGAATAATTGCACGTTTTGTCCAAATATTCCTTTTGCTTCCCATAATGGTCACCAAATAATGTCTTACAAAAAGATTAATATTACAATCAAAAACCTTACTTCAAATTTGTTTAACTGTCATTCACTTATTACTATAAATTCTATAATATCCATCCATAACAACTTGTTCAACTACTGTATGTTTTTTAAAATAAATAAACTAGGAATGGGACCTATACTTCAGGAGCAGATTTTATCCTATAAACTAGCAGTCTAGTGTTGGTATATTAGAAAAACTAAAAATCAATTTAAATTAGACCTGTTACAAAAAAAAACTACAGAAAAAGTAAATAAATCACAACCGCTGAAAGGATAAAGTCAAACTCAAAAATCTTTATTCAATATAGATAGACCTTTACAGACACTTATTGACTTTAAACAAAACACAAAAAAATTCTAAACCAAGAAACTTATTAAAAATCTAATTTACTGGGATCTTTAGCCATTACATTACTTAATTCCTTGTACTCGTATACATTCACCCCAACCATAATAAAGATGTATGTAATATACAAGTAGCAAAATGAAAAGAAGAGGTGACTCTACACACATGTTCGGAAATTGGGAGAGCCTTCTTGAGAAGAACAGGAAAGAAACTCGGAAGGTCTGATTTTTTTTGTCTCCTCTTTTAAATCGGCAACATTACTATATTCAAAAATCAAAATCAAAATCAAAATATTTTATTCAACTTGGATTTTACAATCTCTTTTGAAAGTCAAGGAAGCTACGCCAATGGTTCACAAGTCTACGGCGCACTATGTGGAGGTGCCTAAGAGAGCTTGGCCATAAATACATTTTGTAAAAATCGGCGCAGGTACTTGTATTATACCTCAAACTATAGCTAAGAAGTTGATCTACTATATTATGTATAAATTATGTATGTAACTAGTACTTTTTTATAGTAAAGAGCATCTAAATACGATGATTGAAAAATTATCACGAAAACATCATAATTTGTATTTTTTTCAGGATGATTTTCTAGTAAGCTAGCAATGAAAATTATACAAGTATTACACCATTTTAGAAAGCTTATAATATATACTTTTTTTTGGTATACACAAATATGCTATATATTTATAAATATATTTACTAGAAATATTTATCTCATGACATATCATTTTTGCGTATCTGAAACTTTCAATTAGAGTTTTGACAGTTGCCGAAATTTGCCGAAGGTCTGTAAATGATGTTATTTGATAGGAAATTTAATATTTTTATACAGGAAGAAAAAAAAAGTTGCAACTTCATTGCACAACATAATGCTATCTATCATAACATGAAATAGTAATAATTTCTTAAAAATACGTGGGCGAATCTATTTGTGTTATTAGTTGATATAGGTTACACTTGTGATATATTATTAATTGCGGTTTATGTTTTGATAATGTATCGAGTATTTCTCACCATTTTTAGTTCGCCTACAAAATAAATTATCAATAAAACACATAGGAAACCGAGTAACCCCATAATGATAAATAGTTTTTATTCCCATACTTTGCACACGTTTCAAATCAGTTATTTAATATAAAATAGAGCATCTGCATACTGAATAATTACATACTGTTTTTCGTTCGTTATTGTCGTTATTAAAAGTGTATCTAACCACCTACTCTCTCGCAATGAGTGAATTCCAATGTACCAGACGCGACCTATGTCTTGTTTTGATTGAAAGTGACGGGAATTATGTTGTTGCTTTAACAAGTTATATACGGAATAATTTTATCAACTTTTCTGAGGCAAATATCGCTAAAATTGTCGCGAGTGTACAAAAAAATCTTATTACGAACTTTCGTCAACGCTACACTAAATCTGGCAGAAATAAAGAAAAATTTTTAAATCAGAATAGCCTGTGGTTGAATGCCACATTCACAGTCAATCTGGAAGATCCTACTTGTGAATCTGAACCTTCGACATCGACAGGGAAGCGAGGACGCCCTTCTAAAACCTACGAAGACAGTTCCGATAGAACACAAAGACGAAAAAACAAGGAGTTGCTTGAAACATGTGGCCTTGATTTTATACTGAATTCATATCTTCAAGGATTGAGATCTCAAGGGGAAACGGAAGAAGCATTCATTGTCGAAATTTTACGAGTATTACCCATAGATAAAAAAAGTGAAATACGTCAAAATCTTTTAAATGAACCGGCACATTTAACAGCGTACTCTAAAGATGAAGCTCTCAGTATTTTTATAGAGTTGGACCTTAACATGGCACAGTATGAAAACATGAGAAATTGCTTAATTGCGAAGAACTGCGTATTATTTCCGTCATATAAATCAATTCAGGAAGCTAAAGGAATGTGCTACCCACCAAGATCAAGCATAGAAATTAATAATATTACAGCAAAAATAAAACTGCAAGATCTGCTGGATCACACTATTGCAAGAATTTTGAAAATCAATGGTGTATACAAAGCTGGCAAAAAACATTTAATGCTGTATTCGAAATGGGGCTGTAATGGCTCAAGCGGACAAAGTGAATACAAGCAAGTCTTAACTGAAGAGGATGAGTTAATTTCTGACACAAATTTATTTATATCTTCATTAGTACCTCTGAAACTTGTTGATATTAATACAAATGAAACTTTGTGGGAAAACCCTGTTCCATCATCAGTAAGATTTTGTAGGCCCATTTTAATAGAATTTTCAAAAGAGACACCAGAGAAAACTACAAGTGTAGTTAATGAAATTATAGCTCAAAGAAACGCTCTCACAACAAGCTTAATCAATAAAAATGGTGAAAGTATTGAAATCAAACACACATTATTTTTGACAATGGTTGACGGGAAAGTGGCTCAAGTTTTGTCAGAAACTTCATCAGGTGCTGTATGTACTATTTGTGGTGCAAGACCTACAGAGATGAACAATTTAGAAAAAGTACAAAATAAACCTGTTGACGAAAATTCTTATCAATATGGGCTTTCGACTTTACATTGCTGGATTAGATTTATGGAACTAATTTTACATATATCTTATAATGTAGGCTTTGAAAAATGGTCTGCTACAACGACAGAAAATAAAGATTTGAAAAAACAAAAGAAGACATATGTACAAAGAAGGTTCAGAGAAGAACTTGGTTTAAATATAGATAAACCTAAGCAAGGTTCTGGTAACAGTAATGACGGTAATACAGCTAGACGATTTTTTCAAAATTATCAGTGCACTGCAGAAATTACCGGTGTGGATGAGGAATTGATAAAACGATTTTATGTTTTACTTCAAGTTATGTCTAGCGGAAAAGTAATTAATGCTACGAAATTTGGACAGTATGCTTTCGATACAGCACAACGATATGTTAGTAAATATATGTGGTATTATATGCCATCATCTGTCCATAAAGTCCTAATTCATGGGGAAAGTGTAATTCGGCATTATTCAGTGTTACCTCTTGGACAGCTCTCCGAAGATGCCCAGGAATCAAGGAACAAAGACTATAAACGATTCAGACTTCATCATGCTAGAAAATGCTCTAGAGTAGCTACAAATGAAGACGTTTTACATACACTTTTGTACACTTCAGACCCTTACATAACAAGTTTAAGAAAACCTTCCAATAAAAAGTCTATGGAACTTATAGATGAAGCTGTAGAGCTAGTAGAATAATATAATTCTATGTTATTTTCTTTTTCTTATTATATTTAATTAATAAGAGTAATTTTATGTGTTTATTTTGTATTAATTATAACATTTAGGTCACATTGTTTAAAATTAGTCGTAAATTTATGATAATTTTTCAATATTTCATGTTTTGTATTTTTTTACAATTATTAAATATATTTTTATATGCATAGACTGTATATTATTTTAAAGTACGTTTATCTCAGATTACCTAAAAAAAAAAATCAGCTGTATATCTATAAAAACATGGAAGTTATAGATTTATGACCCGAAACCGACTCGATCTCCACATAGTGCGGCGGGAGACCTTGTACTGGAAAGAACCAGTAAGAAAACCAGCAAGGGCTATTTTTTTCTCCCTGTATTGTTACAGAGTCGTCAATTGGAAGCTGACCTCAAGGCAAAAATTTGAGCTCAACTTCCATAACAAATGTATATTTGTTAGTTCTCTTCTTAGTACAACGTTACCAATACTACTTAATGAATAGTAATACACAACAACACGATTATTTACATTATTATCATTAATAATTTCTTCAAATTAACACCAGGCTTTGGCATCTTGTAAATAATCGTTGACTTTATAATATCCTTTACTCATCAGAGTCTTTTTTACATGCGCTTTAAACTTATCAAAAGGCAAGTCAGTTACATTTTGTGGGACTTTGTTGTAAAAAGTTATACATTTCCCCATAAATGAGCTTCTAGTTTTTTGGAGCCTGTACGTTGGAACGGCAAGTTTATTTTTATTTCTTGTGTTTAAATGGTGAAGTTGGAAATTGGTTTCAAATATATTATAATTTTTATAGACATAAATCAAATTTTCATAAATGTACTGTCCTGCTAAAGTCAATATGTTAATTTCCCTAAATAAATCTCTAAGAGAGTCTCTTGCTCTTAAATTATAAATAGCGCGAACCGCTCTTTTTTGAAGTACAAAAATACTTTCTATACTAGCAGCTGATCCCCACAGAAGTATTCCATATGACATGATGCTATGAAAATAACTAAAGTAAATATATTACATTATCATATTTACACTATCAACAATATATATTTCTTATATACATGATTTTAATAGAAATGCCTGTCGGGATAGTTGGAACACATATTTAAATCTAAATCAAATGTTGAAGTGCACTTACGAACCTCAAATTTCACATTTTTTATTTCAAGAAACGAATAAGTTCCTTATTTGTCACTTGCCACCTCTTAAAGTAAGTAAATTTGAATGTAAAAAGTGCCCTGGAGCTATTCAAACACACAAAGAAAATTTCATAAGAATCTGTCGAGCCGTTTTTGAGTTTTTGCGAGACTAACACACAGCGATTCATTTTTATTATATACAAAATGGGTTTCGCATGTGCAATAGTATAAAAAAATTGTTGTGGATGTTTGCCTGCGGAATTAAAATTGCCTCGTTGTTATGGTTACCCCAAGCATTACGTTTGAGATCCAAAAATATGTTAAGATTACATGCAATATCATTGTTCAAGCTACGCGTCGGGGATTATACTAATGTACATGTCCAATATTTTTTTAAGCTTGTATATTGTGAATGAATTGCAACATTACATTACTCATAGTCACTTCTAAGACCTAAAAGCAGCAGTAGTGACTTTGCCTAGTAGCTGAATAAACCTTTCAAAGACCAGTCGGTCAACAATTTTCCCGTACGTATAACTATAACGCCTTGTAGCATCGTTATTGGATTGTGTTGAAACTCCAACGATAACAGTACTAGGGGCAGTCTAGACTTGAAATTGAGCTTTAATATTTGACGAGGTTGAAGCAATCTAATTTTTAGAACATTTCGACAGCGCATCGAATCACAAAACTTTTTATTCTGTTGAGAATACTCGTTGAGTTGATGTTGAATATATACCACTTTTAGAAACAGTCTGAATATTTTAAGTCTGCTAATTAGCTTCATTGCTCATTGAATAAACAATTATGAAACAAAAGTTATGTGAAGTTAGTTAGAAACAACATAAACAGTTGGTTGATCATAAATTTTCTGCACTTATTACATCACCAATTTAGCAACTATTTAGTAATCTGTGCTTTAGCTCTTTAACCCATAAAAGTCCTACAGCTCAGTATGAATCTCTCCTTACGGTTTCAATATTCTATCTACCTGTGGATTTTGTTTCTAGCAATAGGTATGACATAATTAAAAAAAAAAAAAACGTCACCCCACACTAGGATTTTCTCCTGTGTCGTGGGTGGGCTTTTTCGCAAAACGTCTACCAGTCGTAATATGCAGTTACAAACATAGAATATCACATGCACATACGCCCCAACCGGAAAAAATTTCACAAAATAATATTTGTCCCGTACGGGAATCAAACCCGCGACCCTTTACGGAATAGGCGATCACTCGACCTCGTCGTCAAATTAAGCCCCGTACAAAACACGTCAAATTTTTATCTCCAACTAGCTGCCAGCCCCGGCCTCGCACGGGTATTCTAAAAACCTTTTGACAATACAACAATGTAAGAAAGAAACCATAGGTTTTTGGAATAACATGGATGTTAATCTGTCAATTTCGTCACTTTTAATATGAAGATTTTTAAATTCATAATTTTTTTTTGTTTTTTTTTTTTGATAATTTTTCAAACATTTTCTTTTATACGAACCTTGTCCTGACAATGACGAACACAACAAGACAAGAATTAACCAATTTGGTGACTTTGAAGTGATGGCGAATGCAAATATTTCGACGACTCGTTTTTATTTATGGAGATAAACAACTCATAGATAGGATATTGAAACTAGTCGTTAAACGAAGAGCAATCGGACACACTACATCACCCTAGTCAGACTGGTAGATACCTATAAGGTTTTGTTTCTTTCCATCACTTTGCAGAGGCATAACTAAAGTCAACTCTTCCAACGACTTCACGGGAAGAAATGGAGTGGCGTCACATGTATTCTAAATTAGTCACCGCACGGCCAATCCTCCAAATACATATTTATGCGAAACTTAGATTAAATTGGTTCCGCCCTTAAAATTCCTATTGAGCTTTATTTTTCACGAGTCTTACCTCAAACCAATCAATAGAATGATTTTATATTTTTTTGTCAAAAACAATCGATTCTCATCAGCTACAGCTTAATAAGTCTCCTAGAGACTATCTAGTATTTAGATATTTAATTCTATTCAAATCAAATTAAAATAGTAATTCCATCATACATACGAACCTTAGCACGCGACTTGGATTCATATCTCCTGTCGCCACAGCCATTTTTCAAATCACCACATTTAGCGTCGTTCGTGTCAAAACACTTATCATTTTTAACTTCGCACGAGAAAATGTCTAGCAGGACACATTTCACAAAGCGTATATTATTGAAAATTCTCATTTATTCGACGTGATACAACAGTCGCTCGCGCATGATGACGCCAAAACGTGTAACTAACTAACCCGTTTTAACCTACGTGCGTTCAATGCGGGTACTGGGGGACCAACGCGATGCCGATTGTAATTTTAGATGGGACATTTGGTACTAACTGCGACGGCGAGAAGATCATCGAGGCCTGCAGGAAAAATTGATGAACCAATTGAGACATCGCTATAATAGAATCTAACACATGCGTCTGCGTATGTATGGATGCAACGTGTTTATAATTAGTCACAAAGAGTTGGCCTCCAACAAAGATGACCGTCGATCTATTTTAATTAATACAAGTGACGCGATCGACCATCGGTGTGGACGGAACAATTATAGCGGACAGCATCATACTTGAAAAGGTTAACAGCTAAACATGGAGCTGAAGACATTCTTTTGGTACGTCGAAGATGGAGCTATGAGAAAGTCTTCCTCTCTACATGACCTCTTTTCCGACAGACTCCCATAGAAGAAAGGGATATAACGCGGCCATCAAATCGTAGGACTCAGGTGTGTAATGCTGACCACACCCGACTACGCGGGTTAAAATTGGCAACTGTACTCTTAGAGCAATTAGCTAAGATTGCATTTAGCTATAAATGCTCTAAGACTGTACTCGATGGATATCTAGCTACAAGTTAGAATACACCTTACTGTAATTAAGCCTCAAAATACCCTTCCGTCCTATTCTGCCATGGCGAAATTTTGTCATAGCGTACTCGTGGAGAATACCGCACAAAAATCTCACTGAAGCTATTTTCCTTGGCAAGAATTTTCCTTATTAGCTGGTTCATTTCATCAAGAGCATAAACAATGATGTGAGGTCTTTCCGAGCCGTTTGAATGTAAACGAGATTCCACTGAATATAATCTCTACCTTGTAACGGTGTGCTTTTTAATTTATAATTATTTGCTTACTTTTTAAAAAAAAATGAAATCTAACTATTAATAAATTAAACTAATCCAAAATACAATGCTTTAAATTACCTGAATCTATCTAATCTAATAATAAATCTAACTTTTTAATAAATTAAATAAATAATATGAAATAATTGCGCGCGCGCCGTTTGTTTACAAAACTAGGATAACCAGTCGATCGCTGAGCTCTCGGTGACGTCACGCGCCTATTGTTTCCATACGCCAACCGACCAGCCACTGGGCAATAGCTCCACTTTACTCGATTTTCTTCCTTAGTGCCTAAACGCTAAGGACGGTTATTGGTGGCGCTCCCGTAATGAACGGCTAGCCTTAGAAACGAAATCGTGAACGTATGAGCGGATTGATGAATTGAGAGACAATATTCTCACTCGCGAGCCATACGCGATATATATTCAAGTACGGCATACGCCGGGGCCTTTTCTCATTATTTGCTTGCTGGAGCGAAAACTTCTACTCGAAAAATCTACAGAACATTAATAATCTAAAGTTGAAAACTAATAAGTAATTCACTAATATTGTGAGTTTTTTATTCCAAGTACTGTGTTTACCCCGATTGGGGTTTCCGTACTGGAGTGGAAGTTTCCTTACTGGAGTAGAAGATTCCTGACGTTTGATTCCAATACTGGAGTTACCGCTCGTTGGAGCTGGTGCCGTACGAGCTGACGTACGACGACCGCATTTACACCGCCACGAATACCCGATACCGAAGTCAACCACCCGACGCCGACGCCCTGCACCTTCAACGTCGCGGCCAGTTAAGTGGTACCCCACAGGCGGTTACTAGTGTCCACAGCCCAAAAATCAACTCACGACCCTCTCTAATTGCTACCTACCGTTTTTAATAATAATTCCTCTTTCTAACGATTTTTTTGTAAATATTATTTAAATTAAATACTAAATTTGTAACTTTTTACTTTTTTATTTTTTAACCAACTAAGAAGGTTACAACCTACTTAAATATGAAAATAAAATAAAAACAATTTATATGTGTCAAGGGAAGAATTACGAATCTAAGACACACCGCCTACAAGGTTGTCATATAATACAGCAACGTTTGAATATAGAAAGAATAAACTCCATACACCATACAATTCTCATCTTATCTCACTATCGCCTCTTATTAAAAAAAACAATGTTGTTAACATAGTCAGATTGACTCTAGAGCCTAGAACCACTAGCCATGGTGATCAGGGTGGCGATTTTGTAGCTCACCGATTGATCGGCAATCGTTTTCAAACTGGGTAACTTAATGAAGAATAACGGAATTATATTCATTGGCTATACGTATTGGTTGATTCACTTGACAAATGTGCCAAAACCGCTTGGACGACGACGCTAAAAAATGTTAAACGTATTAAAAATCATTTTCAATCAAACAGATTACAGAATTATGAAATCTATACGATGTCCGATTGCCGATGAGTTACAAAATTGCCGCACAGATCTTTTTTCCAATACGTGGTGCAACCCCGGACTCTGATAGGTGTACAAAGACATTTCCACTAAAACTTCATAATGAATGATGATACGTCAAGTTCGAAATCGCGGTTATTTATCCAGAAACAGCAACTTCTCCTGAGCATTTGCGCAACTTTTGTACTAATTTCATAAGGTTAGTCCGCGATAAAAATGGAATGGCGTCTACAACTTAGGTGCGTCTAGAATCTACGCAGTGCGACAAACGTGTGTATACGAAAAACGGGCGGCGACAAGTGCGCAGCGACCTATAGGAATGGGAAAAGTGCAGACATATTTTCGGTACGCAGTGCTGGGAGCCAGCAGCCGGCTGAGAGGTGAAAATCAATTGGGTGCGGTGCGTGCCTCCCGGTCCAGGGTGTACGGGAGTCACGGCCAAGGTCGGTCGCGCAGACCCCCGCCTCCCGTCTCTCTCCTCTCCTCTCCGCCGTTCCTTCCCCGCGATCTCCCGGGCGACGCGGCGAACCAAGTCGATATCACGGCCGCTCATTGAGCTCGCCCGCACGCACACCGACGCCCAACAACGGGCGGGTATATAACGAGTACGCGTTTACACGTGCCTGGCAATATTTAGCCGACGACCTTGCCGGGACACACCTAAATACACACAATAATATTATCGTCGAGAGACAAAACAATCTCCGTTCCCGGGCAACTTCTATATTTTGCCTCAAGAGACAAAGCCATTGATTAATTTCATCTTTATCAATAATAAGATTTTTCCTTAAGTACAAACATAAGTCATCCTAAAGTACACATGTACAGAGCATGACATTCATTAGATTATAGGTACTTACTAAATATTATTAACAAAATATCAACTCTCCTTAATTACGTAATAGTAATAATAAATTATTAAAATCTGCATGAATTTTCATCAGTATACGAAAAATATCACGGCCTCAACCTCAATTATGCTTTATGTTGAAAGTGGGAATAAACCTAAGTATTGAAATAGCTATTGTTTTTGTTTGCTGGTTTCTTTTTACTGACTGCAGGTACTTTCACACGTATAACAAACATATAAGACATAATTTTGGGAAATTGTTTTGCATTTTTGTAAAACAGTGTAATTAATTTAGAAATTTTTAAATGTTAAACATAATTTTAACTATGAGCTTAATTAATAACGTCTTGTGTTAATTTAAATTCATTTTTGATGGTGAAAGTAGACAAATGACAAGTAGATGCACGATACTACAGCTAATCATACAATAATACAAAATTATATGTTATTAATCACTTTGGACGAAACATTCAATCATTATGTATATTGCGGATTCTTTGAGACTGCGCGCATCGAGATTAGCAGTGCGCTGTGCACTTTTTATTGATTACATGTAGGTATATGCCTGTATGTAGCCGTACTAGTGTGTGATAAATGATAGCGCTATCGTCAGCCGTGGCATTATTCAGTTTCAGACATATCGGGCGAGCGATAAGTTGATAACGGCGGCGCTGTTTGCGCTGCACGGGCCGCGAATATGCAAGGATGTGGCGAAACAAACCACACATACCAAGCTATGTGTATATTAATACCACATACGAATACTAATTGGATGGTGATTTTCAATTTTAAAAGTTGAAAATTACAATCATATTCAATGAAATAACGCTCACCTATAAACCGTAATTCTTCATATTAATAGAAATTTGCTACGAGCGCTTTTATGGTAAATTACCTTATAGGAAAAAACTCTAAATCTATTGCGTAAAAGAAAGACGGTAATTCGGGACGGGAAAATAATTTCTCTATAATCTGCATAATTTTGAATCAGAACCTGATACACGTCACCCGAAGCAAATAGCGTCCAGTTACAGGACAGTACCACACCCTCATTTCAAAGGTTAGGTAGAAAAGTACATTCACAAATATGAGTAGATAGATACATACTCGTATATGTGAGTTAAACAAACACAGAAACATTCATTAATATAAATGGACGTTGTGCGCAGCCGAGCCGTTCGTGCGCCGCGAATAACCGATCATGTGATCTTGTTACACTTAAGACACGATAACATAATGTTCATATATATACAGCACAATAGGCAGATACAGAGTTATGTAATATGATGGCAACAGAGGTTTTTTTTTTCAGGACATGCTCCACCTTCATAGTAATATACTCGGGCTGTTTTACTAATTGGACTTTCGCCATCCCGATCAGCCAGGATTGAGATATACGATGCTATTGGATTATCCACTTGCCGATATGGAGTCCCCGCATTACCGAAGGCTGACTAGTGACCTCTTTAGAGATTATCCTTACCAGGAAAAGGTAGCTGAGCGGTGAACGAGGAAAACCGCTCAATGTAGTTCTGGTAGAAAAGGAATTACCGGAGCGTGGCTTTTGTCATACAAAATAAAACCGAGAACCTGTGCTACGGACGCGAGCAAAGAATGTGTGCAAGTAATAGATAGAAAATGCCCGAATTGGCTCCGCTTACTCATACAGCAACCATCCCTGCACCAGAAAGTTGCAGAGCTTTCTTTCTCAATCCACGCGGCTTCCCCGTGCATCTCTAGTCGAAAAAGCATACACCGTCTTACAGCATCGCTACGTATCCTCGCAGTCATGTCTCAAACTACCTTACACATCTTTATGTTATACAATTTAAAATATTTAATAGTTAAGTCGCCAAATCGAGTGAAAGTGTCCATTTTTCTCCTTGGAATTTGATTCATTCACCATAAAATGATTTCTGGAATCATGAATGAAATCCTGTAACATATGTTACAACTAGCGTTGCCAGACGTCCCGTGTTTTCCGGGACGTCCCGTATTTTAGGCATAGTTTGAAATGTCCCGGCGGGCGGGACAGACTCTGTCCAGTATTTGAACCGTCCTACTTTTTTATTATGAAATCTATCGATTATTCTTTTGCGACAGGCCAATGATTTATGAAAAGATGTACATCTATTTGAAGAAAAAAACGTTATAATTACTTTTTAAGAAATAAAAATAGTTAAAACTGACTCGGTCCTTGGGAAAAATATTAACAATAGAATTTAAAAAATGTCACTAAATATAATTCTTCTTTATCCCGGGTAAAAAGATGAAATCCCGTATTTTTTGCCTATTTAAGAATTTGTCCCTTATAGGCTGGAAAAAAATCTGACAACCCTTAGTTACAACGTTAGTTCACCGCTTGGTGACTAACACCACCTTGGCTGCCCTTGGTCCGCCAGCACGGCCGGCGGCGGGCGGCGCGGAAGCACGAAAAGTTAGCCAACGCGTGCAGGCAGCGGTCAACCAGCCGAGGCCGGCTGGTTTCACCTTTGCCTCAATGCCTCGCAGCGCAGGGTTACTATAGAAAACGACACTTCGATTGGCAGTTTCTAAATAATAATAAAAAACAATGCAACCGACACCGTTTGCAACCTGAATACGTCAAACAAACGACTTATTGCTTATCTTACGTAAATGTTACACTTACGATCAAAAATAAACTGTCACGTATATATGAAGTGAAGCACGCATCGTACAAATAAATTTTACTGGGTTTATTATAAAATTGCAGGTATATGACTGGTTGAAAATATGAACACAACAAGATCAAACTATAACAGCATTTATAACTCATCGCACGTAGGTACTGTGCTCAGCTCAAAGCATTTTCAATATCAGTAGTTTGCAGTGGTTTCCGCAAAGTTCTTGTCCCGTGTCATCCCTGCAATTTCCAAATAAAAAAAAACTGAAAAAATATGTGTATGTGCTTAAGTGTTTTAAGTTTCACGACTACGAAAATGATGATACCGTAACCAATCACGAAACCATTGTGCAAGTACGAACCTTATTGCGTCGGCATACGATATGTTGTTCAACTTTCTCACGATCGTCCAGAGAGTATCTTCAGAATTGAAAGAAAATGATTTACTCATTGCATTATTAAATATTATGACCAATTTATGAAAAACAACTCCAGTTGCTTATAAAAGGTTATCCGTATTCGACAAAATGTATGGTTATATATTCGTATGTGTGTTTACTTGGCATGACAGTTTGAATTTCTGTCTGAGGAGCAATAGCAAAAGAGAATATTAGACTAGATTTAATGTTAAAACTGTCCAATATTTTTTCGAGTACGTCTTGCAACAAAAAGGATATCTTGTTTAGTTATCAAACTATGGAACAACGTTTTCGTGTGACTATTTATTCAGTCTTCAGTGTAGTTATCTACATTGGACTAGAGAATGAGCCTTTCCTCCTTTCAAAAATTCAACGCCAGCCATAAGGTCGTGCGATTGTTCGTTTGGCCTTACATGCAAGACTTGCAGCAGTCAGACATTCACAAAACAGTTTAGAGCGATGATTTATAAAAATGTTGATAAAATTTCATTATGTAACTATTGAACAGTGACAGAATCTAAATAATTAAGGAGACCCTGGTATTTCTATTATAAGGCAAACCTAGCTAGAACCGATTTTTATACTAGAGCAACAGCATCAATCACTTCTTTGAGCCATGTTCATTTGACCTTGGGTTTCCTGAGAATCTCATCATTTCTGATTTATTCACGCTGAAAAACTCGAACTATTGAGCTATAACTGTCAGTGGCAACGTCTGGGTACCAGTCATCACTGGCAACAGAATTTAATGACCCTCGCCTTTAAACATTACGGCAAATGGACAGAGAATATGCCGTAGCATATTCTCGACTTCCCGAACGTTGTTCAGCCGAGTTGTATTCGTCGATAGACCTCTTTATGGAAGTTGGAGCTACTGAGATGGACTTTTTATCCCAGGTAAATATACGCGTCGACAGTTTCTAGTGTAGAGCTTCTAACCGGCACAAGAACTATCAAAATTTGTGCACCCACAAAGACGAGATTCAATAACAAACATTCAAACAGATGTGTAACGAAACACACACAAAACATTTATATTGCATACAAACGGCATACCCAATTGTGCAAATTCCTTAGTTCAATAGAATATATTACCTGAAAATAAACATCACAATTCTTGTTTTCAGCTTCGCAATAACATTTGGAGGACGTAAGCGCAAATATCGTGTTTCACTAACGGCCAATTCTCGAAAATATTAGTGCGCAACAGTCAGGTTACCAAAACTAGTGTAGATCATTACAAAATTTATAAGTATAAAGTCTGACCACTTAATGATGTCGCCAAGGCTTTATCAGCTACTTGATGGGATAGACTGAAACTCTTTTAAGGGAGTACCCCTAAAAACTAATAAATACAAACTATATTAAAAAGATGTAGCAATTTATCAATTATCACCACGCTTCTTTCGTTCGCGCGTAAACAAGATCGAGAGTGCGAGCGAAAGACTTTAAAAATATAAAGAGGTGATAAATATTAACCCGATGACGCACTTACCACGCCAGCGATACTGCGGTATAGATATAGCGCTAAGCGATGTTAATATTGCTCAAAGTTTTCCGCGAATTTGTTTCATTTGGGAAAATGGTTATCATTTATTTGATACATGAAATCACACAAATTATGCTATATACACGGTAACTCTTCAAGTAGAAGCCAAATTTTGTGCGCTTGCTCAGACAAGCAAACTGAACAACTCTTACTATGGGACCAATCTTGAAATCGCTTAATTAAATCAGCTCTTCCATACAAATATTCAACATCCATAAATGTATTGAAAACCTGGAGGGCTACCGCCTAACTCATAGCGATCACTCGCTAGCGCTTTCTATATTTGCTAAAGCGATAGCGAGTGATCGCTTTGAGATAGGCGATGGGGCCGCGGATTTTTTTTCGCAATTTCAAGATTGCTCCCATAGTAAAAGTTGATCAGTTTGCATGTCTGAACAAGCACCCAAAATTTGGCTCCTGCTTGTAAAGCAGAGTTGATAAAAATCATGATTTTTTGTTTTAGACAGATTTTTTTGATTTTTTTTAAATAAATCAAAAAAATCATGATTATTTTGATTTTTTTGATTTATTTAGAAACTTCAGGGAAAAGTCATGATTTTTTATTTATTTATTTTTTAATGTCATTTGGTAAACTTTTATTAATTTCTGGCAAATTTAATAGAAATCAGACCAAAAAAAATGTAAACTAACATCACTCCCACCCACGTCACGTGAATCAAGTACTTATATAGAAAACACAGGGAATTCCCCAAATCGTGTGTGTTTTAAGATAAAAATAGTTTCGTGTTGATATTGAATTCGAGTTATGATGTATAAAATAAATATCATTACAGTTTTTTAAAAATCTACTTAATACTAAAAAATCGTTTTTGATTTAAATCATTGATTTTTTTAAATAAATCACTTGAATTAAATCAGTGATTTAAATCATGGTATAAATCATTTGATTTAAATCAATCAACCCTGTTGTAAAGTAATCCTGTATATGAATCAGATCACTCACACTCGCATTGCAAGTCTAGTC
Organism: Schoenobius gigantellus; assembly: GCA_963935595.1. Classification (NCBI taxonomy): domain Eukaryota; kingdom Metazoa; phylum Arthropoda; class Insecta; order Lepidoptera; family Crambidae; genus Schoenobius; species Schoenobius gigantellus. The sequence continues at coordinate 54,389,451 of OZ012541.1, forward strand.
ACACGTTACCGCGCGGGACTAGGCTAATTTTAATTAAAGGAGACTGTAACGATCACATACAAATCTGAGCCCTATACTATGTAAACAGATGAAAATGGTGTGAATTAAAAGTTCAAATAAGTCAACATAAAAATTTGACTGGAAAAAAATAAAGGGGGAAAGAACAGTACTTACAGAACAAAAAAATAATACAATATTTTATTCTACTTAAAATTCTAATTAAAATATCGTAAGAGATTGTGCAGGAGAGAAAATATCATGGTACCTAGCCCAGCTAAGGTCCCATAATGACAGACATCACCTGAGCACAGCAGCCTGCAGTTCGTTTAGCTACAATTACAATAATGCTTCCCTCTCTCTAAGAGAGTTGCCGCCTAAGGTATAAATGTAATAAGTTTTTCGATTTCATGGATAATAATATCCCTGAGTAGTCATGATGTTTCGTCGCCTGAAGGCCGTCATCGTCAGGAGGGGGAATCTCTAGGATTCAACTAGGGGCTGAAACGCTGACAAAGCCGCCAAGAGGATATGCCATTGGACTCGGGTATAAGCCCCATACCTGGCTAAACCACCCTCCAGCAACTTCTACCCCCATAGAGGCACGATCGAGAACGGCGCTAGCCATTCCCCGAGCGCGTCCCTGGAGACAGGCCCAGCGGTGAACCAGCACTGCTGACCAAGCGCTGGGGTTACTTTACGGAGGGGTCGCCAATGCCGTCAGCCTACAGTAAGTGTGAGTAATTGCTATCCCACAATTTACAAAGCGATCCATAGCTTCAACCATATCAATATCCATTCCACAAGCTGGCGATAAAATCTAATAATTGTTTTCAATAAAAAGAAATTTAACGGAGCGTCGGTGGCGCTATGGTCTGGGACCTGGCTTTCTAATCCGTGGTTCGATCCTGCCATGTACCAATGTGTTGTTCGTTTTTCGAATTTTAGGGTAAGTTCGAGCCCCTTGTGGGGACTTATATGAGCTGTGATGATGACGATGATGAAAAAGAAATTTAAAAACCACGCTTTACGCGTGTGGCGCATCAATTTCGCAATTTACTTTATGCCATTATGAAAATGCAATTGAGTGTTTTATAACTAAAGAAGTTTTTCAATATTTCATTTGTGACTAGTTCTCTTTCACAATTGATGCGCCCCACGTTTTAAATTTTCAAGAATAAGAGATAAGAGTTACGAAGCCAACCACCTTGTAGTGCATTTTTCTTCAAAACTTTTTTTTATGTAAAGCGAGGTTAATTTTTTTTATTTAAAACAAATATTATTCCCGTACTTTTTAGTCCTGTCGTATACCTACGTTATAAATATAATAAATAAATGGCTGTTTTCGTTCAGTTCCAATTAATTTGTTAACAAATGGCAGCAAAATTGCACAGGAAAGTTCACTAATGGTTGAATCCTGTAATATCATCGAATTCGGAACTCTCTTGAAAATTCCAACTCTATAGCTAGTCGCAAAAGGTTCGTAAAATCGATTCAAGACTTGCCTGAACAGAAAGATAGAGACGAAAGCGAACTAAGTAAAACGTGGTACATAATTACAATTGGGATGATGACTGAATTCTAATTTTCACGTCTCGTCATAAAATATTAAAATACCGTAGCAAAAGATACAATCCTGTGAAATTAGAATTAAAATCGTCTAAGAAATACATTAGATACAAGTAAGCATTTTAAGTTGTTAATTTGGAAGTGATTAGACAGAGAGATCCGACATCAACCGTGACGTCATTGTTGAGTACGGCCATATAAACTCCATGTAAATTGCCGTTTTGCGAGAAAGAGATGGAGAAAAATCTTTAATACCTTGGTTGTTTTTATAGTTATTCGATAACGGATTATTTCTTGCGTTTATTAAATGAATGAGCTTCTAATAAAGCAAAAAAAAAAATGTTTTATTCATCTAGCCTATTATTCTAAATCAAACCAGCGGGCGATCTTCTGTGTTCAACGTGAATGCAAGCTCTTACAAGGTAAGCAGGTTCGATGTCCGTGCGTAATAAAAGAGTAAAAAAAAATAAGTTTAACGGTTTTATTAAAGAGAAAGATAGTGTTGCAATGTAGATAATGTACGAGAAGCTAAAAATAATAAGGTGCTAATAGGCACCAGTTATCACACCACTCTCCTCATCAATCTACATAGAGCGTTGATCAGACGCAAAAATGAAATAGTGGGGCGTAACCTGAGTAAATATGTAAATAGCATTCATAATGATATGAGCGGTTGACTGTTGATAGAAATTTCACACGCGTAGACGATAAAAATACATCATAATTTAAATTTAACAATCTCTCAAAAAATAGGATGCATTTCTGCGTTCAGTTCAGGACATTGCTAGTTGAAAGTTTTTATTTTTTTCAAAAATGTTACTTTTGTATCACAGCGCCGTTGAGGGTACTTTTAAAACAGCGATGTTTAATGAAATTCTATCGTGTTCGTAGCAAAGTCCAATTTCCTTTTTAATCCAGATTACCCGTGTCTCGGTCCCGATGGGATTATCGGGACAAAAAGCAGCTTATGTTATTTCTGGATTACCCGGATTGTTATTGAACACTGGTTTAGTAATATCAATGTTTTGCGAGCAAATCATTCTTTTTTGCAATACGCCTTGCGCCTGAGGCTTCGCCCGAGTTGCTTAGGTTTTTTTTTATTGCAGAAAGTTGGCAAACAAGCAAACTGCCCACCTGATGGTAAGTGGTAACAGTTACCTATGATACATGTGGCTCTTGTGAGATTCGCAGCAAAACTGCAACCCCCACAAGAACCACAGTGTACGTTGCCAACTTGTGACACAAGATGTAAAGACACAGTACCCAGTAATTTCACAGCCATATCTTACCCTTCAAACCGGAACACAGCAATGCAAGCACTGCTGCTTTGCGGCAGAAATAGGTAAGACGGAGGTATCTAAGCAGACGACCCTGGTACAGAGTCTCCCTCCAGTAAAGGTACTTGATTTTGGTGTTTTTGTCTTATTCCGTAAACGGAATAACTCAAACTCACTCAAAAAAATTTATTCAATATAGACAGGCACTTATTGACGTCAAACAAAACATGAAAATCTAATCAAATTTTGTATCTGGTGTGCCTCAGCGTAGTAAACATATCTGAACGGTACAAACTGAATGCGCGGAGCAAATCTACGCTTATTTACATATATGCCAATGCGCATTTTACATAAAGTCAATACGTTCTCAATGCCAGTCATTAGATTTTTTTCTCATCAGATTCATCTCCCACTTGCAATATATGTCCTGGCGATAATCCTTTTAAAATTATTTAGTCCTCGTGACTCATTTCATAGAGGAAAAAAGGACTTTCTCTAACAGCTTCAATCAACTTTTTTGTTAATTTATCCATTATAACATTATAACACAATTGGTGTAATTATATCAACATGCGTAAACGATAATAATCTGTCCACTCCGACAAACTCGTCGCGGGTCCGAAGCTAAATGATTTCGTTCAGCGTTCCGCGTTCGGTCCGTTACCGTTTGCTTAGTTAGGCGGATACCACATTGCACCGGACACCGCTCCGGTGTGCGGTGCTGCGGTTTTTAATTTTGACTGAAGAATCTTAATTTGTACCTATACAAAAACCGCAGGGTATAAGGCGCATAACACATTGCACCGGACACCGCTCCGGTGTGCGGCGCTGCGGTTTTTAATTTTGACTGAAGAATCTTAATTTGTATACAAAAACCGCAGGGTATAACACACTCACACCGCATGCCCGTGCGGTTGTGCGGCGCGCGCGACGGCACCGCACTCCCGGACGGTGATGCGGTGCGGTCCGCGGGGTATGCCACACTGAGCCGCAGTATCGTACGGATTTTTGCGTAGAAAGGACGTGCATACGCGTAATAGATCTCGACATAGATAATGCGGCGACGCGGGGCGTCGTGCACCGCAGCTCCGGACGGTGATACGGAGCAAACCGTACGGTGGCACGGTTCCGTGCCGCCGCAGCCGCATGCGGTTTTCGTCCCTTCGTACACCGCAGCGGTGTCCGGTGCAATGTGTTATGCGCCTAACACACTCAGACCGCATCTCCGTGCGGGTGTGCGGCGCGCGCGACTGTATCGCACTCCCGGACGGTGATGCGGTGCGTACCGCGGGGTATGCCACACTGTGCCGCAGTATCGTACGGATTTTTACGTAGAAACGATGTGCATAAGATCACGACATAGATAATGCGGTGATGTCGTGCACCGCAGCTCCGGACGGAGATACGGAGCACACCGTACGGTGGCACGGTTTTGTGTCCCCGCAGCCGCATGCGGATTTCGTCCCTCCGTACACCACAGCGGGATGCAGCGGCAATGTGTTAAACTCCTTAGTGAGACGCACCGAACAAATTCAATAAAGACAACGTTTCGCCGTTCTACTTTTCGTAAATTCGCAATCGCGGAAGGCGAAAGGGGCCGTGGTAAGGTTCTAGAACAGCTCGAAAAAAACCCAATCCCTATCATTATTAAAGATGGCCTTAGCCAAGTCTTGCTTTAACCCTGACGCTGTCTCTACCTACATACTCTTATTAACACAAGTGAAAGAGCAAGAAAGTTTAAACCAAGACAGGTTTCGATTAGGTTTAGTTCAGACCGAATACATTATTTTGTGTAACCATAACCAACCGTTAATGTAGCATAGCGTAGATCGATCAATATCCAAAGTTAGATCATCAAACTACCCGAACTCGTTACACTGTAATCCCAGTCAGTGTCAAATAGCCATTAAAAGAGAGAACATTACGTGGCCCACCTGCGGACGCCAGCCAACTGAATGGTTATTTTTACGATCACACAAAACACTTGTTATTTTCAGCTGTCTTTCATTAACCGGGATTTGAGTATAATAATATATAATATAATATATGAGGCATAATTGAGATAGACAAATGTGTGTGTGTGTGTGCGTGTGTAAATGTCACTAGTTTTTTCCTTGGTTTTTCTTTGGTTTTCGATGTCCTTCGCAATAGTCACAGCACACACACCACACCTTCAAAAGGTAATAAGAAAATAGGAAATGTCGTTGAATCCTATATTTTTCTAGTGTAATGTAGCATGTTTCTTAAGTAACACTACCGCATGCCCATGACGTACTGAGAAGATTTGCATCGGACAAGGCAAAAAAGTGCGCTAAATAATAATTGTCAAAACAATTCTGAAGAGAAAGAGTGGCCCACTCTTATCACCTAGGGGTATAAAACCTACAGCATATTCTTAGACCTACCAAATAAGTACGCAAAAAAAACCAGGACAATCGGTGAATCTGAGGAGTTGGATAACAAACACTGTGACACGAGATATATATATATATTTGATAGATTACAAATCAAACGACAGTCGTATTCAGTGACGAAACGTAACGAACGGTGAACCGAACGCAGCGTGAATATAAAATGATATGGAAAATACCAGTTTGTGTTAAACCGCCAATTACAACATGTACATACGAGTTTATTCGAAACTGGCGAAAAAAGTCATTGTTTCAAAACACATACCATATATTAAAATTTTGTCTTACTCTAATAAGACCAAATACATTTTAAGCTACCCAATTATAATTTGTGATTTACATCCAGCCTCAATCGCAGAAAATAAAAATTTTGTTCAGCTTTTCCATTAAAATCAATACACATTGAGAAAACAACTAGTGATAGGTCAGAAAATGCAAAATTTAGTTGTCATACTTATTCGTTTGATTCTATTGTTTTTTGAAGCACCATTTTAGGGGCGCCACTCTAGTCCGTGTGTAGTCTATACAAATAAATAAAATTGAAGTGTCTGTTTGTAATGTCAAAATAACAAGTTTTTACTAAATGGATGTATATCGGGTACCAATAATGTAATGTATATAATGTATATCGGGTACCAATAACAAAAACACAATTTAAAAAATTTTTGTCTGTCTGTTTGTTCCCGCTAATCTCCGGAACAGCTGGACCGATTTTGACGGGACTTTCACAAATAGATAGCTAATTATATAAGGCATAATATAGGCTTTTTATCAAGATCGGTTCGGTCGTTACTATTCCACGCGGACGAAGTCGCGGGCACAGCTAGTCGTGAATAAAATCAAATGAGGAATAGGTAGCATGAGAGATTCAAAGCCTATTTGATCTATCTCTCTCTTTTCGACTATCAATCCTGCATGGTGGTCGGCCTTCCGCACTTTGCTTCTCCACTTCACTCTATAACCTACATCCGATTCGGAAGCATGGCATGTCTCCATATCCCTAATAAAGGCTATTTGATCACTGAAGCTTAACAAAACCCAAGGCACTGAGGGTCGCCTACGTGACCAGATAGCGGCTCCTCCTACGACTCTCGCAACACTACCTATCCACTTCAATTATAACCACTTTCATTCTGCAGGCCGCCCGAGGAGGCGAGGCTCCATTGAGTTTCTCCCGGGCTCAAGGCGTCTATTTTTAGGGAGTCCGGGGTGGACGGGCGGGGGTGACGTCACGCCCCCGCACCTACCCGCCCGCCCAAGTATAATGGGACATATCATTACACAAATATGAAAATCAAACGCAATTCCTGTGAAATCTCGCTTTTGGAACGCGAAATATTGTCTCATACGTATTAGATAAAGTTAATTGACATTTTCTGGCATTTCGGATATTAGATCAAAGATAATTGTGGGAGATGCTTTGGCATTAATTCCGATTTCGGTAGATCTATGTCAACAAGTTTGGTAAAATGCCCTTACACTAGACACCGAAATACAGTTTTGAGTAGCTCGGGGATTAGGGCCCTCAAAGATATTATAAATAAACATTATTATCATTTTTATTACACTGATGGATGAATTAGGAAAACATTACTATTTTGTGCATAAATGTAAAATAGGAGAAAACCCAAGTACGAGATACCTAAATCACGTACCAATGAAAATATAAGTACCTACCTACACATATAAACACGTATTTGCGTCACGATTGTTTTATTTATTAAGCTAGGTACATTAAACATTAATTTAATAAGTCATTATCACATTGTCTGAACGGGTTACTTTTAAACACTTGATAAGTAAATGGCTGAAAGCGTAACAATTAAGTTTAAGACTCTTTCAAATGGGAACATAATATGAGTTGAAAGTAGACTAATCTAGTTCCAATTATAGAATCTATTTGATAGGTACGGTGAGATATAAGCAGCTTTATTTGAATTTACATAGTATATGGTGACAAAGTTCTAAGATTTTACAAAATGTATAGACCACTGATAGACCTAGTCAGTGATGTCGTAGATATTGTTTTGCCGTAAAGCAAAAGCCTCGCAGTACCTTCTGTTTTTTGATAGTATGTATTTACGAGACGAGAAACAGTAATATTTTCTATTATTTTTTTTTTTGCGATTCGGCATAAAAAGGCCAAGGCAAGCTTACGGCACAAGTTGCCGAATAACAACAAATTCAATCCGCAGTACTCACTCGGCACTCAGAAGGTGAGCCAAGCAAACACATCCGTTATTATTATTGGGTCGCAATAAGAGCCAGCGGGCACAGAGCTCGACGATTAGATCGAGCCACGTTTTCAGTTTCATTTGGAAGAAAGCCGCCATTACGGTGGGTAGGTAGGTAGCGTTGTTTACGTACTCACTCACCGACCTCGATTCGATCAGGGGCGTATTGTTTGTCAATGATGTTTGTTTACCTGAAACAGAAAATAGCTTAGTTATTATTATGTAAATTCTGATAATCATACATTAAAATTGAAATATGTAGCAAAATTCAAGCACAAATGGCATCATAGAAAATTGTACTAAAATTCGCCAAATTGACGATCTAAACTTTTCGCAGTTCGCGCAATTCGCATGAATTTCTGCAAATAAATCTCTAGGCCAAAAATACAACGTACTGTTAAGATAAGACTGAAAAATGCCCAGCAACGTTATCCTTGCATTATATGTCCAACAATGTGTTCAATAAATTAATTAAAAGTATATAGTCTTTTATATTTAAAAATAATGTAACGCTAGACATTTAAACAATCTTATCATAAAAGCTTGAGGGGAATGTAGGCATGGCAATGGTTTAAATTTTACTTTGAGGAAACACTCGGGTCGAGAGAATGTGACTTTGCATTTTCTTTAAAAATGCTAAATAAATTGAAAAATGATGCATAAATCAACACGGTATGTTGGTGATGCGGGTTCAAATCCCGCCCGAGACGAATTTTTTTCTTTATTCATTTATTCATCATTTTTCAAAATAGGTTTTTTATGTATTGCTGCCGCACTGTGTCCCCGAATACAAGCTGAGCGCGATAGAGACAACTGCAGCTCGGACCGAAGATACCAAAAAAAGTACATTAAATAGAAGTTTATTTACTTTTAAACGGGAAAATAGTCCCCCTATTTCCTCGTATAAAACTACATCGATTTAATTACTTCTTGCATTAATAATCATATAAACTCAAAGCAAATCATATAAACACATCATCACATTAAGGTTGTGGCTGTGTTTATATGATTTGTTTTTTTTTTTCATATTATAATCTCGTAAAATTTGTTTGCGGAATATTTGAAAAATCTGGCCAGCTTAATAATCAACTTAATAAAAAAAGGAAAACACAGGAGTCACAGGACTATGCTAATAATGGCCATATATATTTCTTGGAAAAAATAGAGCAACTATTGGCATCATCCAGGAAGGAAACAGGGGACTACGTTTGTATGGAAAAACAGCCCGTACTATTTCATCTTTAAACGTTAAACAATTTCTCTAGAATATTATTTCCAACAAATGAACGGAAATTTTGGCTAAAAAGGTTTTCTAGTTGCTAACATACAGTAGGTACCTAGTTAACAAAATTAGCTAACTAGCCCGCCAAAAGAATAAGGCGAAGTATTATTTATGTACGTTAGCATACTATACCAATGGCTAGACGATATTTTGTTACGTAATACGAAATTATAGTAAAAATTTTCCTCGTGACACGATGAAATATTATGTGAAATCTTAAATCCGTGCAGTATTTTGCTGTCGAAGAACATACATCCGCAAACAACTTCTAAAATACGTTATGCGCAGTACACCCTACCCGGGCGAGGTCTGTTTGTCGGACTCATCTTTGGGTTCTTGACTAGCAATAAACTGTCTTCATGTCTGCCAACAGAATATTGATCACAAAGCTAGCGACGCTCACATTGCACCTTGGCGCCATCACCCAGAAGTGCAAATCTGCCGCCTTAAAAGAAGTTTTTTTTTTGTGACTCTCTGGTTTGCTAAGATTATTACTGCATACGTTGCTCCCATATCGCACAGAAGTGCACACTGCTTTATCATTAGACAACTGTGATCTGATCTGCCTGTATGAAAATTGTCAACTCAACGTATAGATACAGGGCGTCCGAAAGTAATTCTGTAAAATTATTGAAAGTAAAGTCCGACCTAGAAATATCAAGGCAGTTGAAATTGAAATTACAATGGATTCCATTTTATATTGGACTTCAGAAAATGAGGAGGCTGATAGATTAGCAAAACTTGGTACATGCAAAGTTCTACCCCAACAAATCACACCCTGCTATGAAGAATATTTACATAAGTATTTTAAAAAATCACTCATACCCAGTGGAAAACTGAATTTGACGTAAGATCTACTATAATTAACAGGCTTAGACCTAAGTTAACAGGATACGGTATCGAGTTATTCAATCTGAGCCTCCACACATTAATTCTTGGTTCTGCAATATTAGTTAGATTAAGTCGAGGCCTTATAGTGAATGCCCATACAAATTTCGGTTAGGACGCGTCCCGCGGAACAAATTTGAGCAACCTATAAAAAAAATTAACTCACCTAATTGCACGCTATGTGGAAAAAATTAAGATGCCCAAGGCCCATCTGTCTCTTGGCGGAATGTATCGGAAATTAGACACTACAAGAAGACTTGGTAGCAAAGCTGAAGCGTAAAGATTGAATATTGCCGCTTTCAAAGTTATTGTATATTCATGATGGGGCGGCTTGTATCTAATGTTTGTACAAAAGCCCCGTCAATAATAAAGATATAAAACTGTGGTATAAAATGGCACTGGCAGTCAGATTTGTTCATAGTCATTACAATTTAAACGTTCCAAGACGTAAACACAACACTTTTTTCACTTTTACGAATATAAGTATTTGGTCGTCATAAGCACTCATTTCCATCACATGAATTAATATGGCGTGTGCATTCATAATATGAATGTTTCTATAGACTAAATATTCGTGACATTTTGTTTAAAAAAAATTAAACTTAAACACTGAAAACAAAAGCCATCCCCAAATAATTATCATCTATCACGTATAATTGTTATTTTCTGCTGAACAATTTACATCTTCCAGTAATCGAAGATAGCGATGGAATCCAACCAATTCGCAGTAAATATGAAGTATCAGATCCTGGAATGGAGCAGGAAACACAGACAGTTTTTATCGCAAGTACCTAGCTGTAATAAAAAGTGAATACAATTGAATAAGCCTCGGCCGACGCCATAATAATAACAGACGCTCGACAAAGAACATCGTCGCCAAGTACGTTTATCGTAGTAATTAACACTATTTCCTGTCGATACTCTAGCAAGCCTATAAATCTACCTCCTTACCGTTCACTTCGAGTTTGCTGTTACCCCCCGTCGCACTCGCCCGCACCACACCCCCTGGCACGACCGTATGGTGGTGGGTTTTGTCTGTGAGGACGTCATATCCCAGCGGCAAACTCGTAGTATTAAAGAACTTTAGAGGGATCTCGCAATAGTGTCAAAATTGGTTCAATTAGCTTAGCAGCTTCGTCTTATCTACACAAGTAGGTACCCGCATAAAAGTCACGGAAGCATCCCTTTCTTGAGAAATGAATAAATCAATAGAAGAATCAAATTCACCCAGTATTCGAATCTGTGACTTAAATTACCATGTTGACGGCATGTATGACCAATCAGGCCACCAAGTAATAATCCAACCCGAGCGAAATTTCAAATTTTCAACTGTACCTGATCTCTTTTTTTAATTTTGCTTTATGACGAATTAGACAATATTCACTATTAATAAATACATAGTGATTAATAGTGAATATTATCTAATTCGGCATATTAATAATTATGTATACTGTGCATATATCGTCGACCAATCCTCACTGGGCCAGCGTGGTTGACAAGTAGGGACGTATATGAGTTGTGATGATGATGACGATGAATAACTATGTATCAACTTCCAATTTAGATATGTTTTTTTTTAAACTTCGGAGAAAATCCTGGTGTGGGGCACTAGGATTTTCTCCGATAAATTTTCTCCAGTAAACAATCAACGTTTAATTAAATAGTTTGCTTGCAACATACCTAACTAACGTTGAAACAATTCTATTTGCACCTGTTCCACTTTGCAATATTGTCAACAAACAAGTCAGTAATAAGCGAACCGTCAATAATTTATCAGCCACCAGGGCATCAGCAGGGCGAGGTATGTATGTATATATGTATCTAGTCACAACTAGTTTATCTATACGCAAACATTCGTTAGGGAGCAACGTCCTCGCTCAATGCAGCCGATGCGACCTCGCGTCATACGTCACAGAATTACTGATATACTTGCCCACCTCTATAGACTATGCTAGAACAACTACTAGGTACCTATACTTAATCTATTATAGACTAAGCTAGAACAACTACTAGGTATACGTAAATTGGATCGCAAGCTCGGTTGATAAATAAAATTAAGAGCAGAAGTAGGCAACACATTGCTATATTATAAATAACAACTAGGTTTCCGTTCGCAGCTTCGGCAGCTAGCTTTCGTTTTTCCCGTGGGAATTCTACATTTTCCCGTAGGAAAATATTCTATCGACTATGTTCATCAGGGATACTGTAGAATTCTAAATATGAAAGAATTTTTCAAATCGGTCCAGTAGTTTCGGAGCCTATTCAATGCAAACAAACTAACAATCAAGTCTTTCCTCTTTTTACTCGTAATATTACTAGCTGTGACCGCAAACTACGTTTCGCCATAATAATTCTAAAAAAAATCTGGCGAGGCGCCTAAAAAATAGTTTACAACCTATCTACCGAATATACACAAAAAAAAATCATAAAAATCGGACAAGCCGTTTCGAAGGAGTTTGGTTACAAACACTGTGACACGAGAATTTTATATATCAAGACTAGCTGTGTCCGCGAACTACGTTTCGCCATAATAATTGTCAAAAAAACCCTTATCACCTAAGGGTATAAAAATAGTTTATGACCTATTCTTAGGCCAACCGAAAATACACAAAAAAAAAAAGTCGGTGAAGCCGTTACGAAGGAGTACAGTTACAAACACTGTGACACGAGCATTGTATATATCAGAAGAAGACTCGCTATGGCCGCGAACTACTTTTCGCCATAATAATCACCTAGCTAGGGGTATTAAAAATAGTTTACGACCTAGACCTCAGACCTACCACATACACAAAAAATTTCATAAAGATCGGTCAAGCCGTTTTGAAGGAGTTTGGTAACAAACACTGTGACACGAGAATTTTATATTAGATAAAAATTAAGATATATCCGAGTATATTGAAGATCCAAATTTAAAACTAGAGTTCAAAAAAACATTTTCGTCTATAACGTTAAAATTCTTTATTCAGTGTTCTAAAATAATCATTCATTAGAATTGCTCCGAGTATATTGAAGATCCAAATTTAAAACCTTCTATCTTACCTATCTCACAGACCACCAGACTCAAAGGGCGACTTGAACAATACTAAATAAGTTTCACACTAAACGCGTTTACATTACAACAATATACATTACTTCTGTCTAAGTCAATTGCAAGCAAAAGAAAAAAACGTACTTTAAACGTATTTAGCGAGCGTTGTACTGTCGCTCCGATAGTTTCAATATAACCAGTTAACTGTGAAATCAATTGCTAGTGACCACAGCCAGGCACCATAGGTATATGAGCATTATAAACTTCAAAATCAACGCTAAACCACGGTAACAGTATACAGAACCGTGGCTAAAATGACTACAATACGCTCGCCCGACTCTACGTGATCTAAGGCACGATTCCTCTACATGAATTCAATGCGCTGAAGGAAATACCTTAACTTCAGCTTTAATCGTCTATTGAGTTTACCGTTACCGTAATATTTAATTAAACTGTATTCCTCTTCTGTCTCTACAAATACCTACGCATACTCGTTTACAAGTTAGTAAAGAGAGCAAATATTGGGGCTGTCGCTGACGGTCAATTCGGTCTAAACTGATGAACATGGACAAGACTAAAATAATGTCGAATTCCCGTGTAGTACCCACTCCTGTGAATGTTGGAGACTCTACGCTGGAAGTTGTTGACGAAAATGTTTACCTGGGGCAAATAGTCCAGCTTGGTAAGTCCAACTTCCAGAAAGAGGTAAATCGACGAATCCAATTTGGCTGGGCAGCGTTCGGGAAGCTACGCAGCATATTTTCGGCCCATCTGCCGCAGTGTCTCAAGACGAAAGTCTTCAATTTGTGCGAGTTGCCAGTGATGACATACGGAACTGAGACGTGGCCGCTTACGATGGGTCTCATAAGAAGGCTCAAAGTCACTCAATGGGAAATGAATAGGGCTATTCTCGGGGTTTCTTTACGTGATCACATCAGAAATGATGAGATCCGTAGAACTAGAGTTACCGACATAGCCAAAGAATTGCAAGCCTTAAGAGGATTGTGAAGCTGTAAATTTTCATACAAAAAGCGATAACGCTTTTCTCCCTCTAAACATAGTCCAATTTTCATAATTTTTGGAAATCTTGTAGATATAATGAAAAACTAGGTTTGTACGTTTTGATTTTGAAAAAATATTGCTCAGAATATAAGTTATTAGCATCTAAATATCTATATTTTCGACTTAAAAACTACCTTGAGCATTTTTGTCTTTTTTTGACTAAATTATACTGAATTACAAAAAAAGCAAAACGTACAAACATAGATTAAGGTATACTGAATCTTATGAGACCAAAAGCGTCTAATTTCATAAAGGTTTAGGGGGGTAAAACAGTTATCGCCCGAAACAATATTTCAAACAGAATTGTAGGCAATTTCGACCATTTCTTGCAACTCTCTCTATCGCACGATACGGGTCGGGGGCAGGGGTACAATGTAGTGATAGTGATGTAAGTGATGTGACATAATGTTATCGTAGTTATTGTCGCCTAGGGAGGAGAAAGTAATATCGATATATCGATCAATAGTGAAAGTTATTACTCAAGTCGGAACTATTAATCTTCACAAATACCTTATACATGAAAAAGTAAATATCTTTTTGAATACGTTTATTGATTTTAGTGTTTTATTTTAAAGATTTTATTTCAATACAAATTTCCTTATTTAAGGGTTAGCAGCCTGTAGCTTGTTAACTTTACTGTAAATTCCCAAAACCAAAAAAGGAAAAAAATGTAAGAATGTAAGTAGTTGTTTGTTATAATAAATATGTGCCATAAAGAAACCAACTCAAAATAAATTCGTATTTTGTTTCTTGTGATAGGTATTTGTTATGCAATGTATGAAGTTGGAGCAGCTAAAAACGTGTAATAGACTATGCAAGTAGCGTTATTTTTAATATTATTTTATTTGAATTTTATTCCTCTAAAGCTGGGCTCTAAGGTTTTACTCGCGTTATCGAATCTACGATTGTATAAAAAATACAAACGACAAAGTACCTAAATAATATACGAGTATGTAGGGTAGGCAGGGTAGGCATATATGGGAAGAAGGCACCCTTCGTACTGATTACTTACTGGTTTTGAAGTTTTTTTTTTCATTTTAACTATAAAATTTAAAGCAGCTGATTACATGTACTAATAGGTATTTTTTAACCGACTTCAAAAAAGGAGTTTCTCAATTCGATGCGTATGTTTTTTTGTGTATGTTACGCGATTACGCCGCCAATTGCAGACCGATTTTCAAAATTCTTTTTGTATTCTCAAGATTATACTCCAATGGTAGTCCCACGGTTACCAAAGTCAGGACCTGATGATGGGATCCCATAAAAATGGAGGGAAATCCTTAAATTTTTAGGTGCGTCCAACGTGTTTTTTTTTATAAAAACGTCGCCCCACACTGGGATTTTCTCCTGTGTCGTGGGTGCAGTTACAAACATAGAATATCACATGCACATACGCCCAGACTGGAACAAATTTCTGTAGGCCATACAAAACATCTATCCCGTGCGGGAATCGAACCCGCGACCTGTTGCGCAGTAGGCGATCGCTCGACCTCTGCGCTAACCGTGTCAACTGTTTTGTGTGTATGTTACGCGATTACTCCGCCAATTGTGAACCGATTTTCAAAATTATTTTTGTATTCGGTAGAGTATACTCCTAGGGTGGTCCCTAAGTCCACCAAAGTCAGGTTCTGATGATGGGATCCTATGAATATCGAGGGATACCCTAATTTCATTAGGGTTTCTTTCACTAAAAAGTTAAACAAAAAAAATATTTTACAAAAAATAAAATCTGACTTCAAAAACACTGAAAAGTTAAAAATAGTGTAATACCTATTCTTACACTATTTTTACATTTCTATATTACACAGACAACATTACATTTCTATATTGAAGTCGGTGCCAAACGATGATCTCCTAGAAAGTCTTAAAATTTGGCACCGTCTTCAATAATGATATGTGATGTTGTCTGTACCTATTCTTATATTATTTCTAACTTTTCAGTGTTTTTGTAGTCCGGACGAACCCGACGAATCGAACCCCGCCGGACGGACCTCCCGATCAACATCCGGTGGCCTCAACCGCTAGACCACGGAGGTGGTAAAAATTAGAATTCTAAGACTATTAGTATAACTACCCAAGATTAGTGTATAAAAATGAGAGGTATTTTTTATTTGATGCATAACTATTACTTTATATTTTTTAAATCTCTGCTCCTATTTAGTTTGTATGTAAAAGCTTTAATTTATCTATCTAAAATAATAGATTTTGTGTTATTTATTTTTAAGTTAACAAGAGGTCTGTTCTTGTTTAAACAATTGTAAATGTCATTTTATGTTTAGTGTTTATTTTTTTCATAAAAGGATCCATTATTGATTCACATCTCAAATGAAAATCATTTTAATTCAGTATAACACTCATCTTACAAAAAGTCATTTTCTTTAGACAGGTAAATGTACGATAGATAGGTACTTTCATAACAAATAACAGCTCAGTCCTATAAAGTAGGACTTGGTAGGGATACCAAGTAAGTGCCTACACTACAAATTTCAAAGGAATACTGAAATAATTTACGAAACTTATCTACTAAAATATTATAAAGAAAGAAGATTTGTATTTTTGTTTGTAATGAATAAACTCAAACACTAGCTCACTGGGAAGTCTCGGCGTAATTATTGTTAAAATGATTTTTAGAAATAAAGCTATTTTTATTTATTATATTTTTTATTTTTAAAAACTACTAGGCTGATTTAAAAAAAAAATTGACTAATAGAATGCTACATTATCACTGAGTAATATAAGGTTATAAAATAATTTTTCATACGGGAAAACAAAATTCCCTCACGAAAAACGAAAATAACGAAGGCAAAGTTGCGAGCGGAAAGGCAGTCAGGAATACCTAAGCAACGCAAAACATTACAAACGGTAAAATAATGATCTCGAGTTCTCGCACCGAGGAGTCGCGCGCTGCTGTCGTTGTGTGCGTGAGAATTTGCGCGTGTTGTGTTTGTGGTGTAAACGCCAGACGGGAGGCCGAGCGGTGTGAAACAGATAGCATTTTAGAAAATACCTACTCGCGCCGCGTACGATTACTTCACAATCCTCTTAAGTGGGAGTGGGCAGGACACATCGCTCGTAAGACTGACAGCCGTTGGGGCGGAAAGGTACTGGAGTGGCGACCGCGTACCGGGAGACGCAGTGTTGGTAGGCCCTTCACAAGGTGGACCGACGATCTGCTGAAGGTCGCGGGAGGCCGCTATATGCCGGAGGCGCAGGACCGATCGGTATAGAGATCCTAGGGGGAGGCCTATGTCCAACAGCGGGCGTCTCTTGGCTGAAATGATGATGACGATGAAATTAATAATAATTCCTTTTATAAAAATAATAATAATTTATTACATTTGTATCATTCGCACCTGTAATAAAATTCTGTTAATACTGCTATTCTTATGTTATTTGTAAATATCATTTTAAAAATCAATTATTTATGTATAAATTACTGTTTCGACCACTTGTACTTTCTTCCCGATTGCGCACCGTGCGCCCTCTTGTTACTTATAACAAAAACGCGATGACAGTCGAGTTGTTGCCTTCCTGCCGCCAGACGTATAGATAGACTAACTGACCACGCTGTAGCCGGTGGACTTCCTGAGCTAGCTCGAAGGAAGTCGCGGCTCCTGAAGGGCTGCTGTCAATCCACCGACCAATAACCCGACCACTAATACATTTTCCTAATAAGTCACCAACACACTCACAATTAGCGGACATTCGCGACAATACTAATTTTACTCGAGATAGCGCGCCGCGTGGTAACTAGTTCAATGGCATTACAAATTCGACAACATATTTTGGTAATTTAGCAAGAAAAAAACGTTACAACTTTACTGTTACGGATAGTATGAATGCACTCATTGTTTTTCATTTAATAATATTTTACCAGACCAATATCTGACCGTGAAGAATTGTGATCGACCTTATAGTGTGGATCCAGCCTAAGGTCCCAGGTTCGTTTGGCAAATGGGAACCGATGTGAATCGAAAATCGTGTATGCGACAAGTCGCAGCGATATCGTTGCTATCTTTTTACGTCAATCCGTATTATTATACGGGTAATGTTCGATTTATTCAATTAATTTCTTACATTGTTCAAAAGATAACATTATCAACTTCTTAAACACTTTCGAGTGCCTCCAATAAGTATCTGGCGTCAATTACAAAAGAAAATGTTGTATCTGAAGTGCAATATTAAATTATCAGTTTAGTACTTGTTGCAATAATATTTTTTAAACAGCATTTCCTCTCTTTTTTCCGCCCAATCTTGTTACTTAGAAGCATTTATGGGACCTCGGATTATATTATCAATTTCTGTTCAAATATATAGGAGTATACAGGCTGACAGGAAAAGTCGACGTATTCCTTGAAAGGGGTTATAGTACAGGTCATAAGCAACAAAAAAGCCCAATTAACCGAGGGTCAAAAACAGTTGGTTATCGAGCTACGATGGTTTTAAAATTTTTAAGATTTTTTCCGACAAGTTTTTAAAACTACACCATTTACAATGACAAATTGATTAATTGCGGAAAGCTGAAAAATGTGCAGTTAATTTAAATTAAAATTGTTATCAAAAACTTACATAATTTTGGAATTAAGAGGTCTTTATTGACAAAGTCGATTAATTTTTTATCTTTCTGAAAATCGACGTCAATTATTGAAAAAAAATTGTATGACAGTTGGCGTTAAAACTACTAAAATAACTTGCTGGTTTCATAAGCTTTTAAAAAAGGTAAAAATATTATTTACTTTTATTAGTCGTTTTTACAAAAATTAGCAAAAAAGTAGGTCAAAATTCATAATTTCATCTTTGAATAAAAATTGTCTGGAAAAGGCAAAAGTACGAAGTAGAAATAAAGGAAATTGCATTTAATACACAAAAGACTAAACAACAAACCAACATAAATAAAAACATTTATAAGTCCTGTTCAAATTGTCTGCCATTGTTACGTATGCACGCACGCAGCCTACGGCGTACCTCACTCACCACTGTCACATGCGTTGAAAGTGATTTTTTTATTTTATTTAATAGGTTTGTCAACAGTAGTCACAATCTTCTTAACATATAATTCAAATATAATATAGCTTAGGTCTAATTATGCTACTAATTACAGACAAACACCGCATCCGCTGATGAAACAGTGCATTAACTAAAAAAAATATTAAAACAATAACATTAAATCTAATATATAAAATTCTCGTGTCACAGTGTTTGTTACCAAACTCCTCCGAAAGGGCTTGACCGATCTTTATGAAATTTTTTGTTTATATTCAGTAGGTCTGAGAATAGGTCGTAAACTATTTTTTACCTATTTTTTATTATGGCGAAACGTAGTTCGCCGGCACAGCTAGTTATGTATAAAATTGTGGCACATCTACATGTTATGTACTCGTACTATTGTAACGTAGTCCCCGAGTGTCACAAAGATGGCAATACTTGTATTAATGTCCTACGAAAGGATGTTAGGGAACCAAAAATGTGATGTCTTAATGACTTCAGCAGCTGATAAGATCCTCGCCCTCAAATCTTCAATGGAAGTCGCAGGTGTGGGGTAGACTAGATCTTTCATGTGACCCCAAAGATAATAGTCACAGGGCGTCAAATCAGGACTTCTCGCCGGCCATGGAGTCGGGCCACCTCTACCGATCCATCTTAGTGGATAATTTTCATCCAGCCACTGTCGTACACCACGGTAAAAGTGAGCTGGGTACCCATCATGCTAGTATACCATATTTCTTCTTGTAGCTAGCGGAACATCTTCCAAAAGCGTGTTCACTTCCTCTCTTAAAAAAGTTTCGTATGTTGTGCCATTCAGGTTTTGGGGCAGGAAGAAAGGTCCAATTAAATTATCGTGTACAATCCCGATCCACACATTTAGTGAGAATCTTCTCTGGTGAGCCCTTTCTTTACTTTTTCTTGGGTTTTGACCTTTAGGGGCCCAAAAGTGAATATTGTGGTAGTTTGTGATGCCATCGCGATCGAACGAAGATTCGTCGGTCCACAGGATTTTCTTTAGAAAATCCTGTGATCTTCAATCTCAGCATTGATTAAAAATCTGTAAAAATCAATTCTTCTCACCGGATCACCTTCTTCAATGGCTTGAACTGGTGTGTAATGGAATGGATACAGTTGTGCTGTATGCGATGCGGCAAACCAGGCTCTCCATTGTGATATGCCATGTATTCTTGCCACTTGCCTTGTGGACACAGTAGGATCTGCTCTGAAACTCCGAATAATTTCATCATCGTCCTTGTCAACACCAACATTACCAACGAGCGGTCTACCAAGATCGCGTTGTCGTCGTTGAACTGAGCCCGTTTCTCGAATGCGCTGATAGGATGCACCAAACACGCTCACGTGAGGCAAACGGCGATCAGGAAATCTGATTTGGTACTCTCTTTGTGCTTCAGCGGCGTTACCATTACAAAAACCACAATAAAACAAAATATCTGCGTATTCTTCGTTTTCGAAAGCAGCCATTTCAAAATAGCGTATCGGTTTATTTGTTATCAAAAGTTTGTCCGTAATCTCAAAAGTAGTTTCAAACTTAACAAACAATTTCAATCAGGAAAACAAATGAATGATGTCGTCGAAACATTCGTAATCCTAATCAATCATGTTCCAAAACGTTCAAAACCTATGCAACTTCTATGGTTAGGTCAATTCAAAGAGGTTACAGCTTTTTGGATAGCAAAGAGGTTTGCTATCCAAAAAGGATTGCAAACTTCGTTCTGCTTCAATCAGTTCAACCAAAAAGGCTGGATAATGACGTACTGCCATGATTTCTTTTAAGTTGCATGGAAATTATCTAAATAAACCATAGCCTTAGACAATTTTGAACAGAACTTGTAGTATTATTTTGTAATTTAGTATTTTTCATTCTTTTATGTATTAGAAGCAATTTTCTTTATTTCTACTTCGTACTTTTGTCATTTCCAGACAATTTTTATTCAAAGATGAAATTATGAATTTTGACCTACAGCGCAACTTTTTGCTAATTTCTGTAAAAACTACTAATAATAGTACATAATATTTTAACCTTTTTTAAAAGCTTATGAAACCAGCAAGTTATTTTAGTAGTTTTTACGCCAACTGTCATACATTTTTTTTTCAATAATTGACGTCGATTTTCAGAAAGATAAAAAATTAATCGACTTAATTGTCAATAAAGACCTCTTATTTCCAAAATTATGTAAGTTTTTGACAACAATTTTAATTTCAATTTACTCCCATTTTTCAGCTTTCCGCAATTAATCAATTTGTCATTGAAAATGGTGTAGTTTAAAAAAAAATTTTTTTTGATAAGTCTGAAAAAATCTCAAAAATTTTAAAACCGTCGTAGCTCGATAACCAACTGTTTTAAACCCCTGGTTAATTGGACTTTTTTTGTTGCTTATGACCTGTACTATAACCTCTTTCAAGGAATACGTCGACTTTTTCTGTCATCCTGTATATAACATGTTTTCAAAATGCCAAAGTGCACGTTCATATTCAAAACATTTCAAAATGGCAATTATAAATATTTAAACAGGCAGAAGATCCTTTTATTAATGTCTATAAACTCGGCTATACATTTCGCAATACGAATTCAATAGACAAATAATAATAATTCATAAAACCAGTTCTCATCATCGACGTCTAAACAACAAAAGCTAGGCACATTTATCTCACACAAATCGAACATTACACGTTTGAGTGACCCACTGAATCGCATTTTTTCGAGATCACCTAATGAGAATATAATGAGAAATGTTGTCGTCGTAAGCGAAGATAGTTACCGTACCGACGATCATGCTATGCTACAAAGTTTAACCGTGTACAGTAAGCTCCCATTCAAGCTTTACATTTACACTACGAAAACCGTCACTATTACAAGCGACATAAGAACGGTCCAAAGGTCAAAGAGTATAGCCTGACAAGGAGCTTACTATACATTCTCTGAGACAGCAACAAAAATGACAGGAACGGTACACTGAATTAAAGAAAGCTTCCGATTGGCAAATAAAGGTGATCAAGTCACAATGTTACTGGTATTTACTCGTTTCTTAGAAATTAAAAAATATTTTTTAACGACACGCGACGACAATGGTGATTTGTTAACGACTTTATTATATTATATGCTTTTTTCGTGGAATAGAAAACTTACTTTTGTCACGATATAACAAATTAAGGTCTAACACACATAGCAATATTATGGTGTTGTAGCCATATGCAAATTAGGTAGGTAACAAAGTTACTCGTTCTGCTTATTTGCATACATAAGTGACAAATGGTTAAAACTTTACAAGATTAGCCAAAGACAGACAGATATATCCGTTTCACGTTATGGTCAGTTTGAATTAAAATTAAACCTACATAGTGTAAGATTCTAGAGTGAACTTTGTTCTCCTAAGATAATTTTAACCAGAGAGAAGATAATCAGTCACGTTTTACGAAATTTGAAAAGTGTGTACAACATACTACTGCTAGTTTCTATTCATTCAGCTTCTAAAGTAAAGGCGGTAGATAAATGTTTAAGATTTTTTTTTCTTATTTATTTATTTTTTCTTTGCAGGTTTACGTGGTGTGCTACAAGTAGACAGGGTAAAACACCTGCAATCTTGCAGGATTAGATAGCCAACATCATTAACTACAACGTTTGTTTTACGAGTTTTAAGATAACTCAATAAATTGAACAAAAATCAATTTTAGAGTTTTGATTGCACTGTCGTGATATTGATAAGTGTATGTTTTATTTATAAACGACGTTATTAATTTAATATATCTCTAGAATGTTTGTAACTCTACGCTGTACGCGTTACAAACATTCTAGAGATATATTAATTTAATATTTATTTTTGTATGAAAGTAAAATCTTACGAATTATCAAAAGTCGTAGAGCAAACGTTGTTGCTTCCTGCGAGGTTGCAGGTGCTTTACAAATAACCTTGTATATCCCTTCAACCGATGTCACATCAATACGTCCTCTCTCTCACTCGATCAAACACATCGGATCAAGTCGATGTAAGAAATGTATCGAACATGATAGAAATCGAGCCGGGACATCTGTCTTTGTGAATAGCTGTGTGCTTAGAATGCGTGTCGCAAGACGACTAACAAGCACTGTCTTAAGGCGCATAGTAAGGCGCATAACACATTGCGCCGGACACCGCTCCGGTGTGCGGCGCACAGTGGTCCGGATTTTCAAAAAGGTGGACATAGGATCGAAAATGCTTATTTAACTTAACAAAAAATTGTTTCGTATAGGAAATTTAACGCTGATTAATACTTATTTCTACAACTTTTCAAAAAAACTGCTCCTTCACGTCAAAAAAAAATATTGAAAATAAAAATGTATGGGAGAAAATCTATTTTATTTTTTTTCTCCGTTCAGTATCAAAGTATAGCAAGCAAACCTTATATTCTGGTAAGTACTTATTGTTCTTAATACGACGACATATAAATTGCTTGCGTATCCCTGCGGCCTTGGCACCTACGATGCTATAAAGTTTAAAATTTTTATGTTGAATTATCTTATTATTATTAACGAGTTTTTCTATTAAAATTAATCCAAAATATATTTTTTAATAAAACAAGCCCCCCGCGTGCCCCATCCTTTTATTAGGCTCGCCCCCTATTACTTGGGACTTAAATATAACTGGCGAAATTACAGTGTACTATAGTAGTATACACCTTTGCCTTCGGGGAATATAAAGCGTGACGTTATGATAAAATAAGCATTTTTGCTTATTTGCGGCCCGGGGTCCGCCCGGCCCGTAAGGTCGCAACCGGGATAACGCTCGGATGATGATGATGACTTAAAATAGTCATTTTCAAGACTTCAGAAAAAGCCCTTTTCAGGGCTAAATCTATTTCTAATTGTTTCTTTCAAGATAAGTCACACTAGTAGTATAACCACCAATATCAACCATGATTTATCAATAGGAAATATCAACAGATGAAAGAATAATCAACAGAAGATTATTTAAAACAAAAATAAGCAAAAATGCTTATTTTATCATAACGTCACGCTTTATATTCCCCGAAGGCAAAGGTGTATACTACACTATAGTACACTGTAATTTCGCCAGTTATATTTAAGTCCCAAGTAATAGGGGGCGAGCCTAATAAAAGGATGGGGCACGCGGGGGGCTTGTTTTATTAAAAAATATATTTTGGATTAATTTTAATAGAAAAACTCGTTAATAATAATAAGATAATTCAACATAAAAATTTTAAACTTTATAGCATCGTAGGCGCCAAGGCCGCAGGGATACGCAAGCAATTTATATGTCGTCGTATTAAGGACAATAAGTACTTACCAGAATATAAGGTTTGCTTGCTATACTTTGATACTGAACGGAGAAAAAAAATAAAATAGATTTTCTCCCATACATTTTTATTTTCAATATTTTTTTTTGACGTGAAGGAGCAGTTTTTTTGAAAAGTTGTAGAAATAAGTATTAATCAGCGTTAAATTTCCTATACGAAACAATTTTTTGTTAAGTTAAATAAGCATTTTCGATCCTATGTCCACCTTTTTGAAAATCCGGACCACTGTGCGGCGCTGCGGTTTTTAATTTTGACTGAAGAATCTTAATTTGTATACAAAAACCGCAGGGTATAACACACTCACACCGCACTCCCGGACGGTGATGCGGTGCGGTTCGCGGCAGGGTTGGATTTCGTAGTATAATTATACTATTTGTACCATTATTTCATGATGTGTAGTATGTAGTATCGTAATGCCAGGATACTACGCGAACGTACCATAATTTTACCCTCAGCTCGATTGACAACTTTTCTTGGTTCGATCATTCTCCTTTTTATTATTTAACAAATAATCAAAGTATCTACCCTACAATATAAGTAAGTTATGTTCTGTATGTATATGTATGGCACCATCGAAACAGCCAGCGACAAGCTCCAGCCGGGGATTCCTTGCATAGTGTTTTACTTTTTTTTCGTTTAGTCGGCACTCGACCGGGGGGGTGGGGGGGGTGGGGTGGGGGGGGGGGGGTGTTACGCCACTGATTGAATCTCTCCATTTTGCTTTTGCCATTGCCAATGACTCATTTTGCCAAAAAAAACGGAACGTAGTATAATTTTTGACAAGTAGTATATTTTTCATTTCCATAGACAATAATTTTGTGAGGGTCTGAATCCAACCCTGGTTCGCGGGGTATGCCACACTGAGCCGCAGTATCGTACGGATTTTTGCGTAGAAAGGACGTGCATACGCGTAATAGATCTCGCCATAGATAATGCGGCGATGCGGGGCGTCGTGCACCGTAGCTCCGGACGGTGATACGGAGCAAACCGTACGGTGGCACGGTTCCGTGCCGCCGCAGCCGCATGCGGTTTTCGTCTCTCCGTACACCGCAGCGGTGTCCGGTGCAATGTGTTATGCGCCTAAGGTCAAACATAAAAAATCACTGCAGAAAAAACCGGTGCTCTTCATAAATATTGAATAAAAAAATCTTTAAAAAAGATATGTTATTATTCAACGCATTCTTTAGAGGCTGGTCTTTTTACTTTTTTGATAAATTAATCAAAACTTTGTTAAAATGTGACCCAAACATGCCTCGATTTTAAAACTTTAAACCTAATCGCGTCGTAAATATTAGGTTAAATCATATACTTTCGATTTCAATAAATAAAGTGAACAATATTCTAGGGGATGGTCTTTTTAGATTTTTCTTATTCGCCTTAATTATTTTTTTATTGAAATAATTCATCTTACGCGTAAAGGTTTGCTTAAATATTCCCCTCACTCTCACTCACTTAATCCTATGTAATCAGTGCGGGACGATCGAAGCAAGGTCATTGGGACCACTATGCGCCTTAAGGGCAGTGTAGTTTCTAGACGTAGCGCATGTGTATGTACATGCATTTAGTTTGTTTTTTTATAGTTCATTGTTTAAAACTATTATTTTTTTAAATACCAATGTACTGTTAGATTATCCATTAATTTAATACAAAATCGTTATTTTAAAGTAACCTTGTTTTTCAATTAAAGTAAGTTTTTCAGCTGTGTGCATTTAAAATTCAAAATTAGCTTTACTTCAACAATTTTAAACTTGGTATCAAACAATGTTGATGCAGTAGGTGCTAGGTACTGCAGTCAGTGTTGACTCGAAAAGTCAAACCCACAATTTTTGGAACACATCATCCTTAAGTGTCTCGCGTGTGCATAATACGGTCATACACGTCAGCTTAAATAGATGAGCGCCATTTTCATGGCGTCAGACAAAAGAGCCGTAGCGCGCCGTCGTCGTCGTCGGCAACAATCGTGAAAGTTTGTCTCAGAACCCTGAGCCACTATATCCTGCACCGTACAAAGGTGAAAGTTTCAATTCACACTAAAAATAATCTGTAATACAAAATTAAGCCGACCGCTTTGTTTAATGTTTACGTATGACTGCCAAAAAGGAGAGAGCAGTATTATGGACAATATGTAACTAATACACTGACGAGTTCAAATAAGTAGTCTCAACAGTTAACATACGGAATCTACCGTAAAGTGAGTGAACTAATTTGATGTACAGTTATTCTTATACCTTAACAACTCTTTACCCTTTAAACCTTTACCCTAAAAACAACTCTTTATTTTTGATTAATTCCCTGTTGTGAATTAAACAAAAATGACGAGTCATTTTGTTACACGTACAACAGGGAAGCACTTGGCCTTCATCCCACATAATGAAAGGGACGATAAGATTGAAGGTAGCAAGCTATACTTACATACCTTATATGTAAGTAGAGCTTGCCTTGCCTTGTTCCGGGGTGTTCCGTCATTCCAGTCGTAGGGTGTCCTGGGATCTGGGTAAAAATATGCAAACCCTTTTTTTCATGGCGGGAAATCTCTTTACGATTTCGAGGGGCTTAGCTGAGTAGACCGCTTACTTGGGTATGTCGTATGACTCGGCTCACCTGCGGCTATTCTCTTGGCGTCCCCACCCTGCCAAGCCACCCTCCGAAGCCGTACTTTCGAGATCGGAATGCCATTTCACAGAACGCACCCCTTTTTTTTCGAGGGGAAATGGGCAACTGCACCGTACCCACCGTTGGTTAGACGGCGAGCGCGTGTGGGGCTCACCCGGAAGAGTGCCAGGCCTACCCACTAAAACCCCTCGATGTTCTCCCTGCCCTAATGCGCGCGCTAGGTAAGGTCCACACTGCGACTCCACTACCTACGCGCCCGGGCTAGCCCGACCACCCGGTCGGGCTCTCGCCAAGAACACTAGGGCAATCCCCATACGGAGTGCCTTACGGCGGCGTGCACGGGACCAACTGTGCACGCAGGCCACACGACAAAATGCACCCCCTGGAGACACGCCCACCAGTGTAAACATGTCGGAATTTCGCCTAGCAGCAACAGGAGAAAAAATAAGCAACCTCTACAATAACTACAGTGTATGTAGCCAACTTATTGTGACGTAAGATGTATAGTCACAATACCCATTGTGTCTGATCCTTTAAACTGGAGCACAACAATGCAAAGACCACATAGCATAGAGGTACCCCTTTTTTTTTGAGGCGGGGTAATCTCTTTACGATTCAACAAGGGGCTGAAAGCTGACAAAGCCGCCCCAAGGATATGCCATTGGACTCGAGTATAAACCCCATACCTGGCTAAACCACCCTCCAGAGCAACTTCTACCTCCGTAGAGACATACTCGGGATCGGCGTTAGCCATTCCCCGAGTGAGACGCAAGCGCCAGGTCTTACCTCTACGGGGGGGTCGACAAGTGCCATAATTCGACCCCCCAGACGGGCAGGCCAGGGGAAAAAAATGTGTCTCCCGACCGGTTGTCGGCAGGCCGGGCACTCCGAGAGGGTGTGTCCGGCCGTGTCGTCGGGAGCGCCGCAGTGGTGGCACTGCGGCGTCTCCTCCCTCCGTGCGACATGGTGCAGATAATGGCCGAAGCAGCCGTGCCCGGTCATCATCTGCACCATCCGGTAGGTGAGGCTGCCCTGCCGGCGCCCAACCCACTCCTCCAACACTGGACGAACGGCCTCGATCGTCCAGTGGCCGGCAGCTGGGTTTGCGAGCGTCTCGGCCCACTGGCGGAGAGCCTCCCTCTGCGCCAGGAGCCTTGTGCGCGCCACCTCCTGCGGGAGGGGGCGCTCCCCCTGACTTCTCGCTGCCACCCGATGTCGGTGCACGGTCGCAAGGACGCGTGCCTCGACATCCCACGGAGGCGAGCCCGCTAGAACGCAGCATAGAGGTACCCCTACACAAACTACTCGGGAACATAGTATCCCTCTGAGTCTGCTTTCCTCTTTTGTTCGAAATAAACAAATGATATCATATTGCTTGTATGCACTGCAATTATTGTGAGTGCGTAATCTAAAAAAAAAACATGTGTTATGAATCACCATTCATTATAAGGAGCGCATAGTAGCAGATTTATGCCAGTATTGATCATACTGTTCTGGATCAGCATCTACTTCAACATCGTTCTAAAGTGTCGAAATATTTATATTGCTGGAGATACCGAAAATTAACTAACCTTATAATACCCGATGTCATCGATCATCCCTACATTGTTCAGTCAGACAGACAAACAATCATGATGATAGGACGGTGTGTTGGAGCCCGCTCGACTTTGGCAATGTCGCCGGGCGGTGTGGCAACAGCGCGGTTACGTAACCGGAGCCGGGGCGGACGCGCGGGGCCGCGGGCGCCGGGTTACTGACCCGCATCGCCCAACGAGCTGCCAATTCGCCCATCATCACATCGCATCGCATCACGAAACATTCAACAGCATCACTGGCCCAGGTATTACGGTCGAATTACAATTCCTCAATATTGCAATGGTTACCTTAGCAACTGTCAATACTATATTGCAATGCAAATGACAATCAATGTGCAACTGAAATTAAAACTTTAGGGTGGCCGACCACATTTTTGGCTCACTATACGTACTGAATGCCCATGGATGCCCATACCAGAGATCCTTCATTGAAACCGCGAAACGGTGTCAAGGCATGTCTGGTCTGCCCACTTGCTTCATTATAAATAAACAAGTTTCGCCTGTACTGCACGATACTTTAATTGTATACAAAGTCACCAAACGCTATTCGAGTATAGTTTCGCCTGTACTGCACGATACTTTGATTGTATACAAAGTCACCAAACGCTATTCGAGTATAGATGGCTATTTTCAATTTTGGTAAACTCCACTGTCAGTAGGTACAAAACATGTAGGTACAATAATGTAACCATTTGATAATTTTAATGATATTATTACCCAACGATGATTGAGCATACCTATCGCGCAGTCGCATTAATTGGTTTTAGGGACTGGCCAACCAAACTCGAGCAAAATCTTATATTACTTAGTTCAAGACTGATATTCTTTTGAAAGAATAAATAATGTTATCAGAAAACAGAGTCTATCTGACTTCCTTATGTTTAATTAAGTACGCAAATCGTTTATTATTATAACACACCTCGTTTTTCCCCTTCAACGTAAGAACAGGCTGGAAATGTGGTTCAAATAATATCTATCAGCGCTTGAGCAACTGAAACGGACAAGTAAGTAATTTATGGACCTACCTACGTACCTACATACTAACAAATGGTTGATTTTCTCAATTTGAATATTACTTAGGTCGCGTGAGCATTTTCAAAAAAATACTATTTAAAAGTGCAGTCGGATAATCAAATCGGCAGAACGGCAACGGCGCCTCGTTCTGTTTACATTCCAAAACGTGTTCCGAAAACAACGGACGATAACTTTAGTAGGCGGGTGTATGCAATGCGAATTTTGCATGTGCTCCACCATTACACACAGCATAGCATTGAGCCAACTTCATGATCCAATAAGTTCCATTTCACATCTACGCCTTTTTAGTGTATCAACTTGGTAAAAAACCATTATGCCCGTATAGGATTTGTTTTCGAAATATTACCAATTCAAATACGGCGCGGCCTTCTCTCCGCGCTAGTTGACACGTGGAATCGTGATTAGGCCCATATTGGTGCGCGCGAGGATCTAACTACTATTTAGGCCGAAAGTATCGTGCTTGCCGCTCTACAAGGCTGCGTGACCGCATGCCGTTCAGCGACGCAGGGAGAGCGCACGCGGCAATACACGTCAAACGTGACGAAAACTTCGAGGACACAGTTGCCCATCAGTCTGGTGGCCGCGGTAAAAAACCGATCGTGTCAATGCGTCGGCCGCCGGTACCTACCTCGGCAACCATCACGCGGGGCCAAATTTGGCGCAGGCACGACTTGGCAACGTCGTCGGCTCGTGACCGGCTTGCTCGCAAAATGCACGCATACCTACCTACCTATACCCACTCCGGCCTCAAGTAAACAAACTGCTGGCGTTGCGTCATTTTTTCACAATTTTTCCGACATTAAACTCAACTGTGATACAATTACAGTACGTTTTGGACTAATCATGTTAATTATAATGTGCATTTGCAAGTTTTCGCATTACAACTATGTCAATACACAGTGGAAATATTTTACACTGAATTCAACTCAGCAGTATTGAGGCATAAGCCAAATAAGTCCATAATGACTGCATGCAGGTCATTTCGCGAATAAGTCCAGTGTCTATTAAGCCAAATGATCGTATAACTATAACTTTGTTAAAAACTGTAAATTATCTGTTTAGCAAAAGAGGATGAAATAGGAATAAGCACTACAACTGGTCACAAAATGAAAATAAGAATAATCTGTAAATAACGTTAAACTTTTACGAAACAGAAATCAACATTAAAGGCGCCCACACAGAGAGGCGGCAAGCGCAAGCGGGACGGTAGCGGAGCGGAATTTTGCGAATGTTCGTGTTGCTATGGGCCATGCCATACCGAAAGCGTTCGCGAAATCAGAGCGGCGCAAATAAATCGCTTACCGCAGTTCCACTACCGTTCCGCTTCCGCCTCTGTGTGTGGAGCGCTTTAGTCAAGCACAGCGGCTCCTGGTCTCTTTAAAAAAATTGACCGTGATCTTTCAGCCTCGACGGTTCGATAGTCTAGTTTGCCCAACCAATAGCAATGAAACCTATCTGATGCTAGGTATTGGTATAGAAAGCGTCGTTCGCTCAGCCGCACTATCGGGTCACGTCACGTTAAAACAGCCACGAATGTTCACGAGGCATACGTTTGAAGCCACGTGCCTAGTTTAAAATTGTTCAAATATTCACTTAATATTTTTCACTTTTGCAAGAAAAAAGTGTCGTTTTCTATTTGCTACTAAAAACAAGTCAAAGCAAGCCTAACACCTACGCAATGCATGTAATATCATCACTAATAAGGTGCAAACAAACTGGGTCTATATGATGCCAGGTATGTGATGTTACGTTCATCAGAAGACATCGGTCTTAATAGAAAATGTATGAAAAATCATTATTTAGAACTTCACATACGTGACGTCGTTAACGCGACCAATCACATAACGTGGCGTGGCATCACATAAGCCCAGTTTGTTTGCACCTATACTGTTGCGAAGTATGCTTTAATGAAATCATTATACGTATTTAATATCAGCAAATTGTGAGCACGACATTCACAACATAGAGTTAAGAAACAAGCCCTATAAATAGTTAATAAAACCATAGTTAGACAAAGAGAAGTAAAAGGTGTTCTCCCGAATAAACACCTTGCGAGGTCCACACAAACTCACTTTCACGTGTGCACCATGCGCCTATACTTGATGCACTGGGTGGTGCCCGAAATCCCACTTCTTTTCTAGGCCTAAGCCCAGCGTTGAGTGTATTATAGCTGACACGATGATCAAGACCAAAATATTAAAAATGCCATTTGACGAAAACGTCTCGCATGAAAATATTCACGAGTTGGCGTCATACTGCCTACCAGAAACATACGTAGAGACGATACGGCTCTGATAGCATCCAATTAGTCTCGTTCTAACAATTGCAAACATCGAATACTCAACGACGACAGCTGGGTACAGTGTAGATATCGCGCAACGATATCGAAACTCGCAAAGAAAAACCCTCGACAGAGAAATCGACACAAAGCCAGGGAGTGAGCGAACAACACAACCGACGCAATAAAAAACAAGAAACCTGTCCTTGAGCAATCCAATTATCGGTAAACCAAAAACCGATATCCGGAAGCAGAAAGGACCTGAACTGAAGCCGGTACGCACGATTTCGGTTAGGTTGCAAGCGAGTCAGTTGGCTCCGCTCTTGGCACTTTCAAAAGTGCCCCAGATGCTGTTAACGGTATAGAAACCCATCTCGCGACAGATGCCGCAGTTGCACATTGTGAACCGCTATTGAAACTCCACGAACGCGCAACGCAATGGCAGCCTTTTTTACCTTTCGATGAAAATTTCAATCATCCGTCGTTCTATGTAAACGTCAAAGTTACTTTCGAAATGAAATCACTGAACCACTGAACGGGGATTACTAAAAACTGTGGGCCTATTGCTTATTGTATGAAGTACTTGTTTAAAAATAAGACTATTATCATTTTATATGTTTACTTTGATAATGAACAACATTGATTGAATTAATAGATCCAAATTAATTGCGTATGATTGCCATATACATTCTGTCAAAAAAGTATCGGGAATGAATGATTTGTTTATGGTTCTAAATTCATTTTTTTTTTGTGTTGTTACATAAGCACAATTGTTTTCCATTTTGGCGCAGAGTTTGCATCTTTTATTTCGATTAAATAGGTATAGTGCTGTTTTAAGTTAGATCAATTATACTAGTGTGTATTGCGAATTTCATAATGGACAACAACGTCGAACAAAGAGTTTACTTATCTTAAATTTTGTATCGCCAATGGAATTTCGTGTTCGAAGTCACTGAAAATGTCACAGAAGGCTTACGTTGAATAAACTTTATCTAAATGTACTTATGAGTGGTACAAAGCGGTCGTGATGTGATGGAAGATTTGCCGCGCTCTGGTAGACCATCAACGCCACAAATCCTCATTCAATTTTGAGAGAGATAGCCGCTGAACTTGCTGTTTCACGAGTCATTCCGTACAATTTTTAATAATCACTCGGGAATGAAACTTGGTGCCACTCGGCTAGTTTCCAAGGGCCTGATTCGGCCTCAGCGACTCTTATATGCGTTTGATTTTTTGGACATCCAAAAAATCAAACGCATAAGAGTCGCTGAGGACATGCTAGAACGAGCCAACATTCATGAAACGTACTGTTACTGGTGGGTGACGAGACGTGGGTTTACGAGTTTGACATGCAAACTAGTCAACAAGCTTCGGAGTTGCGCCTTCCTACTCAACCGAAACCGAAAAAACCACGCCAAAATCGATTAGAAGTCAAAGTCACGTTGACAGTTTTCTTTGATTGTCGCGGTGTTGTGCACTCGGAAATCGTGCCAGAAGGTCAAACGGGATATAAAAAATATTATTTGAGCGTTATGCAAGGTTTAAAAGAGCAAATTCGACGAAAGAGGCCAGATTTGTGCAAAGAAAATTTTTGGCTTTATGCCAGGATAATGCGCCTTCGCACATGGCCATCGTTGTGAACGAATTTCTGACCAAAAACTCAACAAATACCATCGAACAACCACCTTATCACCGGATACGGCTCCAGCGGACTTTTTTTTCCTTAACTCAAATTACCACTTCGTGGCACCCGATTTTATTCGGTAAAAGACATAAAGGAGAATTCGTGGCGAGAACTGACCTCAATTCCGGTAAAAGCGTTTAGAAAATGTTTTGATGATTGTATTATTCGTCGACAGTGTATCGTTTATGAAGGAGCATACTTCGAAGGCTATTAAATAAATCTGGAGGAATCACTAACATTTTGTGTATTATTTTTTGGTCCTTTCCCGGTACTTTATTGACAAAGAAGTAAATCGAAAGCTATGTGCTTGCGATCCTACCCAAAAGCTCATGAATATCTTTAGGATGGGAAATACAAACCTTTCACATTCACCTACTCAGCGCGAATCGTGGATGCGTATGAAAATTCTTCCAACTGAGGATTTAACGAAAGAACAAATTATGTTATTGTATAGAACTGCAAAAAGTAAACAAATTCATTCACAATATCCATTAGAATACCATACATTAAAAACCTGTTTGTCATCTATCAGTCATCCGGGAATACCTAATTCTACACTAAAAATATAATAAGCGCTCCACATTCTCGCGAGAATCTCGCGAGAACGCGAGAACAACACGAGAACCGTGAATGTGGATCCGTTTGGCATGTTCTTGCGTAGTTCTCGCGTAGTTCTCCGACTTTTGTCGGTTTTTTGGCGCGAGACAAAGGCGCGAGAACTATATTGAGAACCTTGTTCCAGGGTTGGAAAAAATCATGATTTTTAATAAAATCCAATTAATCATGATTTATTGAATAAATCCCAATTTATCATGATTTTTTTGATGTTTTAGTTTTTATCTTCTAATTTTAATAAGTAAGCAACTATTTTGCGGAAACGAAAGAGGAAGAGGAAAAGTTAAATATTTACCCAGTTCTGAGGCAACTATTTGGAGCGATAGCCTCCTCAGCATCAGTGGAAAGTTTTTTTTTACATTTGGCATTGTTCACTCGAAATTATGTAACAGACTAGAGACCAAAAAGCTGGAAAATTAGTTTTTTAATTAAGAATTACAATAATGACACTGAAATATGAAATATCAGATTTACTCGGAAAATAGATATTCATGAAAATACATTTTTATTCACAAAAATAAAGACATTTGATTTAATCACTGATTTTGTGCCAACCCTGCCTTGTACGTTCTCGCGAGAATCTCGCGAGAAGTGTGTACCCAAGAAGTTCTTGCCGAGGTTCTCGCGTACTTCTCGCGTAGATTCTTGCCGAGACTCTCGCCGAGAATCTCGCGTGAATGTGGAGCGCTCATAACAATTCCTTGGGATCTCTGGATGCCTTTGGGATCTCTAGTACTTCTCCCCCATGCGGAATCGAACCCCAGACCTCCAGATTAATACCGGGTGATCTCCGACACCTTTACCAAGTATATCAGTAGTAGTAGCCGTAGTAGTTTTCGAACAGTAAGTACAAACATTCTTACTGTTGGTAATTTTTCATACGAGTATATTGTAAAAAATTCTCTTCCCAGTGAGAATCGAACTTTCGGTTACTAAAATACTGATACAGACGAGGTCATTGATCATTAATATTGGTAAAATCAATTAGTATATCAGTCAGGCGGGTTAAACAACAGTATAACTATTCGTTCATAAATTTTCATATTTTATGGTGAGTTACGAACCGATTGAGAGAAAGTTGACAGTTTTTAATCGTCAATTTTTAAACTCGACTTCCATGTAGGGCTCGAACTAGGAACCAATTAGGAGAATATTGACGACAGCTTTCACTCATCGGTTTTCAAATCAACTTTTTGTAGGACTAGGATTTACGGAACCAATTCAGATAGATATTTACGTCGTCCATTTTTCAACTTCTTGTAGAGCTAGAGTTGAGAGTCCTATTGACAGCAAATCGACAAGTTTATTTTAAAACCGAAACCAGTCGAATAATAAAACGCCGCTGACATAAGCAGGGCGACATAATAATGCGCAAAAAAGAAAAAAAATAGATAGCGCAGTCTTATTTACGAGTTTATTTATGTATGTTAATCGCGCGGTTCGCCTGTCTTCTCCTCTAAGATCATGATGCGAAGCGACCATGAAGCAAATACAAAGAGGAGGTGCCCTATCGCGTTTTCCGTATGAAATCAAGTGAAGCCAGAAATCGGGGTGCGGGGGGAGGTGCGCGACGCCACTGTCACCTTGTAGCGAGTAGAATTACTAAAATGCCAGCATTATTGACGTTAACATAAAAGTTCCGCTATACATTACTAGGTGGCAGCAGTGCTTGTACAGACTAAAATGCCAGCATTATTGACGTTAACATAAAAGTTCCGCTATATATTACTAGGTGGCAGCAGTGCTAGTACAGGGTCTCACTAAGGGATTTAATAAAATAAATCATTCTAAAAATAGATAATCTAGTTATGAAAAATTTCTATCATTTACAATGCATTCATTATTTGTGAAAACTTATAAATGGACTTCAGTTTATTTAGCTGCAATAGTAGTAATTTTGTAGTTTCTTGTGACTTTTTGTTTTCTTTGTGTAATATATGTGAAAGTAACTAAAATTTGGGATTTTTGGAAAAAAAATAACAGAAAAATATTTTTTTTAAATAATATTTTTTAACTTTCTTCGAATTTGTAAAACAACAAAACTAATCTTTATAATAATTTTATTCTTAAAGCGAATATTAAGTCTTAATTATTAATTCGAAATCTTAGGAAATACGCATATAGGTTCTGTATAATATGAAAGGTCTTATATTATCTATATATATCTATATCTATACAAATAAATAAAATTGAAGTGTCTGTTTGTAATGACAAAATAACAAGTTTTTACTAAATGGGTATGAATGTATATCGGGTACCAATAACAAAAACACAATTTTTAAAAAAATTGTCTGTCTGCCTGTCTGTTTGTTCCCGCTAATCTCCGGAACGGCTGGACCGATTTTGATGGGACTTTAACTAATAGTTAGCTAATTATATAAGGTATAACATAGGCTACTTTTTATCAAGATCTTCCACACGGACGAAGTCGCGAGCACAGCTAGTTTCATATAAAATCTGGATTTGGATTTGGATATTTGGATAAGCACCTTCTCGCAGTTTTTTATATCCTTTTTTAGTCTTAACAATATCCTCCTCATCAAAGTGAAGTGAACATATTTTAGTGTATTTTGTTGGTGTCCAACCGTCCCTTTTTATTATTTTAAGCCATGTATTTCTTAAATTAATTTCTGATGGAAATCTATAAAACATCAAAAGATTTTTGTTATGTTTTCATATAAACAATAAATCTATGTTAAAAGATACATTCGTAGGAGAAAGATAATTTTATTAGGTGCTGTGTCAATATAATCTAAAAATAAAAATCGTTAAAACTGCGTGTTTTGTTATCGCCCTTAATACATCCTTTGCTTTCGTTAGTATTTTTACTCGCCACTAGAGGGCTTTTTGTGCTTTATCGGCATATTGACAGCAGCGTCCATGTGGCGTCGAATATTCTAGAAGCAATACGTCAAGTAATAAATTAATAATGCTTTTTTAATGTACTTACAAATGGAAAGATATTTTTTTTTCGTTCACTTTGTTTCTGTCGTCCGTGTAACTTTTGCACGATAGAATACAACATTTCATTTTGTATTTAGGTAATTTAAAACTAAAATAAAGGAAGAGCGTACAACGTACTAATCCGACAGATAAAAAGATCGACTGATGTCAGCGCCTCTGGCGTAAAGTAGCTTAAACTAAAAATGCGTGACGTCAAGACTCTAATGATAGGAGCTGGGCCTAATTGCTTATAACATCTCCTCTTTGTATTTGCTTCATGGAAGCGACAGTGTTAAAACAATTACATATTCAACAGCCAGTGTTTAGCTCCAGCGCCGCACTGTGATATAAATACGAAATATCACTAGAACGCAATTCGCAAATTCAGTTTTAAGTTCGCCAGAATAGATTTACACTTAATAGATTGCCGGAGCGAAGAATACTAACGAATGAGAGATACCCAAGAGAGATAGTTTCACAGTATTTACATCGCTCTTTAGCGAGCGAGCGTACGCTAATGTACAAACGATTAGAGAAGTACCCTCACCTATCAGCTAGCATAGCAGACCACAGTGAAATACTGTCATTTTACCATGCGTGAGCGAGATCGCCAGTATTAATTGGGATGCTATCAACAATATTTTAGTATAAAGCGGCGTGGACGGTTTGGGTCGGAAAACGCACAAATGACTGTGGTCCCAGGCGAACATAATTTAACATCAGATGGACTGTATATATTGAGGTTTAGGCAATTAAAATCTGAAGAGCGGTATAATATTGGTAATGTGGTTATATACAGAAATAAATAAGGCCGTCCGTTTTGGGTAAGTTCGTCATTTTGAGAAAACGTTGCAAAAAGTGCGGTCAATGAGTCCGAAGACGACAACGGCCCTAGGACTATTAGTTGAATCAAGACAATATTGATTTAAGGCTAAGTCGGAGTAGGGAGGGATCATGCTCATCCAGCGTCTACTGAAACACACACAAAAGCAGTGACAACCGAAGCTCACCTTATAGGCGGCGTTGTCCGGTATCGTGTGTAGTGCTGCGTGTGCCGGGCGGGCAGAGGGGCTCAGTACGCGCCGCTTCTTGGCTGGCTGTCGCGCCGGCGACACGGCCGGCTGGTACTCGGGGTGGCTGCTGTGGGGCTGGATGCTGCTGCAGTATTGCGCCGGCTGCTCCGTGTACATGACATGCATTCCCTGCGCACACAACAGACAGACATTAGTAGTGTAGTCTTGACGTTTTGAAAGTATACATTACAACGAATTAAATATGTTCCATATTATTATTTACGCAGCCATTTAATATTTATTTACAGTTTTATTGTGCAAAACAAAAAAAAAGGGACAGCTACCTACTTAAGAAGAAAATGGACGGATATGAATTTATCCATTTAAATCAGTTTGATCAATTGATCACTGACAATTTTATGACATTTCTATATAACAAATTACAAATACAATCAATACAAAAAAAAAATTCTACCTCAGTCAGAACTACTTTTTCAGCACACCGTACTGACGCAATTAACGTGCTTTCATCAAACTCCAGCGAAATTTCGCTTGTTTTTAGCCTTTATGGTGCATCCAAAAGCGTCTATTTCTTAATGTTGAATTTACCATTTCAAATCGAGCGAGAAATAGAACAGTTAACAGTGACAAACTTTAGAAAGATCGTGGTGATTGGCAGAAGTTTATTTAGAAACACCAAAAAAATACCAAAAGAAGCTGCTTTAATTAAAATAAATGTTGGCACCACCCTATCCAGTTTAAAATCAAATTCGGGTTTTAATCAAACAAAATAGACTTCATAATTCGAATATTAAAATCAGCGGGCCAATTATGGATCTTTCATCGTATGACATGGTATAAATTTGAGAAAAAGAAGTCATGAAATGCTGCATTTCGTATTACC
Organism: Schoenobius gigantellus; assembly: GCA_963935595.1. NCBI lineage: Eukaryota > Metazoa > Arthropoda > Insecta > Lepidoptera > Crambidae > Schoenobius > Schoenobius gigantellus. The sequence goes on from OZ012541.1 coordinate 54,428,178, forward strand.
GATCTCCAATGATATCATCACTATGGCATAATTTAAATGATGTCATCACTAAATAATGAAAAAATGATCAAAAATCTGACCGGAAATGGTATTTTTTGTTTTGCACTATGATATCATATGATATCATTTGCAAAACCATGAGATCGGTAATAGGCCCTCAGGTCGAGAAAGTTTGCATAAAAAGCTATCTGTGTTTTTATTTTAATAAACTGTTATTTTTCTTTGCATACAATTTTATCGACACAATGTAACCAAACAGGTTCTTAAATATATCAAACAGATATCGCCGTTCGCACGCCTCGTGTAACCATATCGCGATAAGTGCAAGAAAAAACAAGACGTCGCTCACAATTTCAAATTAAAGCATAAGTGATATCAAGAGACGTCGTAAAATACAATTCTCATTTGCAAAGCCAAGAGCCGTTCCCGTTGCATGTTTCCATTCTGTGAGTGAACCGTAAAGCATTCGCGACAAGAAAATTGAGTGTGGGAAGTTTTACACCGACACATATCGGTGCTCAGAAGCCAACTTCTAGATTAGCCAGATAACGATGGGCTGTTAGCCATATCTAGACACCATGTTCACTGATTAATTTGTACCCTGTTTATACGAAGAGTTCTTTGTCGCAGTCCGCAAAAAAATCTAAGATTATCTCAAGAGATTAATGATTAATACGTATGTTTTTTTAACATACAACAGTGAAGCTCTTGGCCTCATCGCATCTGATGGTAAGTGATGAGAAGGCCGAAGGTGGGAGCGAGTTTCACCTGGACTCCTCAACAACTGAGGAACTGGCTATCTTAACCTCTCACTGTCGAAACAGAACAGTGCTATTAATATTGTTATTATGGCGACAAACTTAGATAAGACGATGGTAGATAATAACCTCTGCAACCATGGGGAATCGAACCCCGGATCTCCTGATAAACACCCCGATGGTCTCAGCCACTAGACCACAGAGGCGGTTACCTTTCAAGTCAAATAGGAGAGAGTAAGTCTGTCGTCCATCTTATACAATTGTTTAATATAAATATTGAAAATAGCTCAAATTGCATTGCCATCCGCGTAAAAAATAAAACATTTTAATAACAACTTATCTTAATTACCTCAGCTGCATTAGTCTTATCAATATAATACGACTTTCACGATAACACGTATGAAAAACAGTAAAATATCAAATTATTCAAATATGATCTAAGAATTTAAAATAAAACACAAATTAATATATCCGGCTGATTCCATGAAAATAGTACACCATTATCGAGGGTTTTCGTCAGTCCCTAGTCAAATATATGTTGAATTAAACAGTAACGTAACAAACATAAATGTCTTCAGAATACAATAATTATTGTTACTTCTATGTGAATATATATCTATATTTGAACATTTTTCAATATATTTAATTCTCCATTTCAAGTGATGACCAAGGATGCATGATAATCAAGGCAAGAGTTTACATCAAAATTTATTCAAATATTGCATTAAATTTCATTAATTATTTGAAGTAATAACATCAACTGCTTTTTTTTACAACATGATTGACCGTTATTAAACATTATTCGAATTCAAACAAAATCAAAAAAGTGATTTTGGTTGTAGAAAGTCGACCAGGGACTAACAATTGCTGTCAGAACAATTTTTTAAGTGATTTCAATATGAATTCTAAAATTTGTTTATGTGATCCTGTATTATTCGTAAATATGGAATTATTGAATATACTCTATATAATATTTAATATACTGTACCTAATTAACTAAATAACACATGATTGAGGACACAGAGTAATCCTATTTTTGCGGAACCATGCACCCATCCAGCACAGGGACCAGTACTAAAAAGGTTTAATTGCGGAATTTTTACTTAGCATAATAATTAGTATGGATGTGGAACATAAGACTCAATGAGGAAACTGGAATTGCACCTATGGATGATTACGACAGTAATATCTGCGCCTACAGAAAGACGAACGCCCAAAACCATCTAGACTAGACTTTCAGGGAAACCCGACTCGCAGTGCCGCATTAACTGTCGAGAGTCGAGACGGCGGCAGCGGCGGCGGCGGCGGCGCTGGCGCTTGGTCTCGGTCGGACGTGAAATCCGCTTATTATAACAAAATCTGAGACGTTTTCGCTTGTAGGACTTCGCGGAATATGTTTAAAGCTGTAATACTTGTATGCCTCTTTTACTGTTATAGGGCTCCGTACATCAAAAGGAAATAGTAGATTACCATTTAACAAATGAAAAAATGGTGAATTCTTTTCGAGGCACTAAGTTGTATGTATCCCGAGAGGAGCTAAGGATTTTAGAGTAGAATCCTGAGCGGATCAAGGGCTACAAGAGCCGAGATGATTTTTTTTTCACGTGTTAGGTACACTGCTTTTTATCATTGACTGAGAACAAAAAAATTACTCCTAAAATAATAACTCTTAAAATTTTAAATTGAGGCATATTCCATACAGCCAGTTATTACGTTTTGTTGGTTTTTAGTACGTTTATAGCGAGAGTGTGCAACCTCTTTGCACGTTTTCCTTTTTTCTTACTATAATCTGTATATACGCGCATGTTCCAAATTCAATTTTTTTTATTCACTCAGTAAAACAAAGAGCGTTTTATTCACTGTTTTTAAAGAATCGCGAGCCCTTTGTGCCTTTGTCGAGTGTCAATGGTAAAAATAAATACACTTCTTTGTTGTTCTTAGGAACGTGTACAGATATCAAACTGAAATTTATATCAAATATACCGGCTGTAACGAAATACCGAAAGAATATTTAAGGTTGTTGATTAACAAAAAAAAATGTTTTATGACTATTCTTTGTATTTCTATTATATGCCTATTACTTTCGATTTAATACGCTGAACTGTTAAGCGTGAACATGAAACATTAAAAATTAGATGTCAAATTTATTATAATTTTTAGAGGAATGATGATTAAAGCATGCCTAATGAAAGGTTCTGTATAATTTTAATGTCTTGTGAACAAGATTTGAAAATTACGTCAGTCGGTATCCTATACTTCTATTGTGCAGTGTGGCGAACAATAGCACCGTCTTTCTATCGCTCCCATCTATCACACTTTCTAAGCCATCTGGTGGGCGGATACACTAGCTAGATGCACCATTAAAGATCTGCCATTTTTAGCTAATTTGGTATCATGCGGTGTTAATTAATTTTAACTTTTGCTATATCAATATCAGTCTTTACAGTTTCTCTTCATTAGCACGCCATAGTGTTTCAAGTTGTAATAATTTATGCATATGCTGTACCACCGCAGCACAGCTACTACACAAGGACAGCTACGAGCGGCAGGTACGCTGTACCTACCCAGGGTTTAAAACTTTTACGGAGACTGTACATTGTACAAACTTTTACTATACCTGTTCAACGCGCTGCCGCCCAAAAAAGCCATACTGACACATAAAAAGGATTTGCTATGAAGCTTTAAAATGACACTACATAAATAAAATTGACACCACATAAATAATGAGCGCTCCACATTCACGCGAGATTCTCGGCGAGAGTCTCGGCAAGAATCTACGCGAGAAGTACGCGAGAACCTCGGCAAGAACTTCTTGGGTACACACTTCTCGCGAGATTCTCGCGAGAACGTTCAAGGCAGGGTTGGCACAAAATCAGTGATTAAATCAAATGTCTTTATTTTTGTGAATAAAAATGTATTTTTATGAATATTTATTTTCCGAGTAAATCTGATATTTCATATTTCAGTGTCATTATTGTAATTCTTGATTAAAAAACTAATTTTCCAGCTTTTTGGTCCCTAGTCTGTTACGTAATTTCGAGTGAACAATGCCAAATGTAATAAAAACTTTCCACTGATGCTGAGGAGGCTATCGCTCCAAATAGTTGCCTCAGAACTGGGTAAATATTTAATTTTTCCTCTTCCTCTTTCGTTTCCGCAAAATAGTTGCTTACTTATTAAAATTAGGAAAGATAAAAACTAAAACATCAAAAAAATCATGATAAATTAGGATTTATTCAATAAATCATGATTAATTGGATTTTATTAAAAAATCATGATTTTTTCCAACCCTGGTACAAGGTTCTCAATATAGTTCTCGCGCCTTTGTCTCGCGCCAAAAAACCGACAAAAGTCGGAGAACTACGCGAGAACTAAGCGAGAACATGCGAATCGGATCCACATTCACGGTTCTCGTGTTGTTCTCGCGTTCTCGCGAGATTCTCGCGAGAATGTGGAGCGCTTATAATAAATAGGCGAGATTTGCATTCGCAGTCAACTACGACATTTTTTTTTTTTGCAAGGCTTCTTCTATTGTAACGCATTATTGTTTTTATCTGTAGAAATAAATATTAACAATAAAAATCTAACAATATCAAGCCACGAATTAGGGCGAGTGAACAATGTGGCTCTTCCAGAATACGAGAAATAGTTATACCTATCCACTAAAATCTTCCGTGCTGCGGAAGTCCCTGCGGGATAGTAGACGACATCTCGGGGAACTCAATTCACGAAACCAATCTTGTCGGCTTATAACATTATACAAATACGAACATTATCATGAGTCATGAACGTAAATGCATCAACGTACTAAGCTAACGATTTCCTAAAACTGTGTTTGTTACGAGTTAACAACTGATAGATTGTTCTGTAGCCGCGGTTTAGTCGATTGTGCAATGCCTGTGAACGGCCGCGTCCCCTTTACCCCTTCATCACAATCGCTTTGTATGCGAACAAAACAATGTTGGCTCAGATACACATGGATTCAGCGCCGTTATTTGACATTCTGTGTTTATGTTTATAGCAAGAGACGCAGGTAGGGCACAACGTTTATCGCTCCAATAGCAGATCGTTGGTGAAAGTACCTCCACCGAAGATGCTCCACAACAGTAGACCGCAGGTATTTTCTTTTTGCGTATGGCATGGAAACTCTTGACCATCATCACACTTGGTGCTCAGTAATGATACGGCGAAAATGAAAGCGAGCTTCACCTGAATTGCCTCACAACTGAGGTTGTGGCTATTTTACCTCCAATTGTCGAAACACAGCAATGTTATTATTATCACGGCGACAGATGAGACGGTGGTAGTCAGGCAGGCTCAGAAGTCCTACCACCAAACAAAGCGGAAGAACTTCTCCTCGAACCGAATCGACCCCTAGACCTCCACATCAGAACCAGGTTGCCTCAACCACTTGACATTGGAGGCGGTGTTCCTATCCGTTAAATGCGTACGTCAACCTGATTAGAATTATGTCTTTAGACAGGACGCTCATTTCGGTTTTTATTTTTTCAGACGACAAATTCTTTCAGGAGTTTCAGGTATTGTTAGCTGTCCTGCAAGAGGGTTTGGATGCTTTTGGAGCCTTATTTTATACTAGCTTTCCGCTCGCGGCTTCGCCCGCGTTATTATTGTTTCCCGTGGGAATTTATATTTTGCCGTAGGAAAATAATTTTGTAGCCTATTAATAAGCCCGGATAATAAATTTCATAGAAATTGGAGCAGATTTTAAATCTTTTCCATAGAAATTTTTAAACCCCTATTTTGCACCCTAAGGGGGTAAATTCCTATAAACCATGAAACATGTGTTTAATTAAATATTTTTAAGAGCATGAATCTCAAGTTTTATCAAAACCGTTGCTAATTTAAAGATTTTTTCATACAAACTTGCAACCCGTATTTCATCCCTTCAAGGTTATATTTTTTTAAATCCCTTCTTAGTGTGCGTCCGCATTTTGAATTAAAACAACTGTCCAAATTTCACGTTTCTACCATTAGCGGTTTCGGCTGTGCGTGCGTCTATAGATGGGAACATCTCCTTTTATATATTAGGTTGGGGAAAAAGTCTTTTCGCATTATAGTATGTATAAACTTGTAATAAAATCTCTTTGGCTATACTATTTGTATCTGGCTGGTTTTGGTATCATTGAAAGTTTAAATTTTAAAGAACATAATTCCAAATTCAAATTAGGAAAATGTGTGATTTTCATTTGTTTTTCGTACCGCCAAGATGAGTGAATCTAATGAAGAAATTCGATACATTTTAAAATTTTACTACAAAAAAGGTAAAAATGCAACGCAAGCCGCGAAAAAAAATTGCGATGTTTATGGACCTAGTGCAGTGTCTGTGAGAGTAGCACAAATTTGGTTTAAGCGTTTTCAATCCGGAAATTTTGATGTCAAAGATGCACGTCGCTCTGGTCGCCCTATTACAGATAAAATGGATGCCATTTTTGAAAAAGTGGAGCAAGATCGGCATGTCAGTAGTTACGACGTAGCTGAAGAACTGGGAATTGACCACAAAACAGTTTTGGCGCATTTGAAAAAAACTGGGTACACAAAAAAGCTCGACATTTGGGTACCTCACGAGCTCACTGAAAGAAACCTAATGAACCGTGTACTCATTTGTGATTCTTTATTACGACGTAATGAAACCGAACCATTTTTGAAGAAGCTGATAACTGGTGATGAAAAGTGGATCACGTACGACAAGAACGTGCGATAAAGGTCGTGGTCAAAGGCCGGTCAGGCTTCACAGACTGTGGCGAAACCCGGGTTAACTCGCAACAAGGTGATGCTGTGTGTGTGGTGGGATTGGAAGGGCATTATTCATTATGAGCTGTTACCACCAGGCAGGACCATCGATTCTGAACTCTACTGCGAACAACTGATGAGATTAAAGCAAGAAGTTGAGAGAAAGCGGCCGGAATTAATCAACAGAAGGGGTGTGGTTTTTCATCATGATAACGCTAGACCTCACACATCTTTAGCCACTCAGCAAAAATTAAGAGAGTTTGGCTGGGAGGTGTTAATGCATCCGCCGTATAGTCCTGACCTTGCACCTTCAGATTTCCACCTGTTTCGGTCTCTTCAGAATTCTTTAGGCAGTGTCAGGTTAACATCACGAGAGGACTGCCAAAACCACTTGTCGCGGTATTTTGACCAGAAGTCCCAAAATTTCTATAGCAATGGGATCATGTCCCTACCTACAAGATGGCAAAAAGTTATCGAACAAAATGGTACCTACATACTTTAGTTAAATGTAAATAAACTATATTAAAAAATGTTTTGAATTTTCTTAAAAAATGCGAAGAAACTTTTTCCCCAACCTATTAGATAGATTTGGAGCAGCTAGAGGTCACTTCTTCCTTAATAGTTGGCACATTAAGAAATGCATGAAGCTCTGATGTTTTTAGAAACCATGGTTCATCTGCTATTTGTCTTAATATGCTCTGATGGTCATCAAGTTGGAGACATTAGCAGTGCCCCACAATTGCATACTTTTGAGGTATGGAACCAAAAAAATCACATATTATTAATATCGAAAAAATGTAATAAAATCTACCGTCACGCGAAGACTCGACCGACTCGGTGATAGTGCCTTTTAAGTTAACATCGACATTGCTCAAGCTTTATGCAAGCAAAATTGTATTTTATTAACGTCATAAAATAAGGAGGTTACTATTCGAAAGAGCAGAAGCAATTGATTGATGCGAGTAAAGAAGAAAATGTATGTGTATTTATTAACGGTCCGCCATAATCGACAAATTGCGAATGCTTTGTGGGTTGGTACTTTCTCGTCTCGGCTGCGGAAGAGTGACATGATAATTGGCCACAACAGTGTAAGAAACATGACAACTACGTGCAAGTATAAAAACAGCGCAAACACGATAGACACGAAACGGGAGTGACAGATATCCAAACAAGAAACACTCAAAGCACAATGTGGTTTACTTTTTGAAGTAAATTGTTTTCTAAAAAAAATATATCAAGTCTCTAGGCTGTAATACACACGTCGCACGGGAGACCAGCTGACCAGCACGGCGGCGTGGGAGGCTGTCGCCTCCTTCGGTGAGGATGTTATCTCGCAGAAGGAGGCTGCGGAGCGGGCGCGAGAGGATGACCCTCTCGCCGCACCGCTCCGGCGCAGGCGGTTAAGGAGGAGAAGGCGTGCGTTCCTGGACGCGCGCCACCAGCTCCCCTAGCAAGCTGGGGACTGAAACGGCTCGGCCGGCTGACTACCGGTCGAGAGACATTTTTCACCCCTAGCTTGGCCGCCTGGGGGGTCGAATTTCTCAAGATACTTGTTGACCCCCCCGTAGAGGTAAGTCCTGGCGCGTGCGCCAGGCAACCCTCCAGGGGGCACAATCGGGGAATGGCTAACGCCGATCCCGATTGTGTCTCTACGGAGGTAGAAGTATCTAGAGGGTTTTTAGCCGGTATTGGGTCTTCTACCTGAGTCCGGCATATCCTTGGGGTGGCCTAGTCAGCTCAAGTCCCTTGTTGAATACCGTAAAAACTAAATTATGTATAACAGCCTTTTTTTTATAGAGGGAAGATATTCCCTCTATAAAAAAAAGGCTGTTATACATAATTCAATAATAATATAAGGATCTCACAAGTACAACCTCCTTCAACGGATTCTTGAAATCTGCTGTTACAGCATGTAACGTGACCGAAAGTCACCAGCGTAAATAAGGTTAACGTGGCCCGCTGCTTTGATATTCTAAACAAATTTAATACTCTATGACATAGTAAAATCGTAAGGAAATGAGTCTGTAATTAATAGTAACCAGAAAAAAATACACAGAATACCTTAAAAGCACTATCAATTGAGATGTCAATTCGTAATGGCCGGTACACACATTGTTTAGTGTTTAGTGCGAGTGGCTTGTTTAGTGTTAAGTGTTTAGTAAAAAACACGTTCGGACAGCTTCTGTTTAGTGTTAAGTGTTTAGTGTTTAGTGTTAAGTGTTTAGTGTTTAGCGAATAGGAACGCGTTCTATTTTTTCTGCGAGTCGCCCCTCCCGCTCTCCCGCCTTCACCCCTCACTTAACACTAAACACGTCTGGACAGATCTGTTTAGTGTTTAGTCCATATAATGAACAAATAAACTAAACACCATTTACTAAACAGTGTATGGACAGCACCTACTAATCACTTAACACTAAACAGTCTACTAAACACTAAACACTAAGCACTTAACTAAACAAAGTGTATACCGGCCATTAGCTCGTAGTTAATATCATGTTATTTTGTTACATTTTCGAGTAATTATTGCTATTAAATGTATTTTTGAAAGAAGATTTGTGTTAGAATTTAGTTCTTATATTTGTGAATTGGTGCCTGGTGTAATTTTTATGTATTTAGACGACAAATATCAGACGACGTTATCACCGACTGTCAAATTATTTGAAACGTTGGATTCAAAATAAATTCACGAAGAATATTGACCCACTTGTATAACAACAAAATTATACAAACCATATTTAATTGGAATTGCATGAAAACAAGAAAATTTTATAAAGCAACCGCAATTCGACGCCATCAAGAAATTCCTTCGGCAGTGACGGCATCTTCGGTGATTAACGGATCACCGCTACATAAACCGGGGGAGTATTGACAAATTTTGTGTTTTTATATCCAGGCAGTCCGTGCAACTCATGCCTAACCCTAAATGACTGTCCAACTTATAGCACAAAATAAAAATTCTTATCCAGATTCACACACTAGTTGTATTTCACTTTAAATGAAATTCATTGGAAGTTTAGTTTACTTAAGTTAATACAGTGGCTTCACCTAAAGTCTAATTAAGTACAAGTTATTCATAATATCTTGATTATGTATATGAAATAAGATCAATAATTATTGATAAGCCCAATGAGTGACACACTGAAAGTGTGTCATTTCTTAATTTTGATTCTTGACTTTTTCTGTGCATAAGAAATAAAACATAATTGTATACCAATTTCATATTTATATGCCAATATTTATTTAAGTAAATGCATTTTGATCTGACTACCAAAGCAGAGAGATTGCAGTTCAATTATTACCTACATCTATATTAATTAAGTTATAAAATAAAATTGACAATTTAACTTGTTATTCCAATGTGATGCATTAATTAGTATTTTTATTTCACTTAAACTAAGGCTATTTCTTAATCATTTATGCTTAAACATTAATTGAAGCTTAATCATTTAGCGCTTCTTGATCTCTCACTGTAACTGTGTCCTGCAGTTGACCTTTATAGTTCCTTCAAAGTTCTGCTCTGTTGGAACACTGGGATCTAATGCTCACTGGAAGGTTTGCGTGGTGGTGGCGTTGTGCGTCGGGTCGTTACGTTCCCTAAAATATGGTTGAGCGAAGCGATGGCTGATTCATGCGTCAACCTGTGAACAGGTGCTGCCAACGGGGACCGGTCATTGATCCATGTGTTTCTTTATTGTTTATTGAGTAAATAGTACTATTTTTTGTTTTTCTTTTTCTCATGGTTGTATGGCGCAGTTGTTTGTGACAAATAGGGAGGCGCTTAGTAGTTTCTTAAATTGTAAATAGTGTCAAATTAGTTGTATTTCATAGTGACATCGTTAAAGTATAAACTATTTTTTTTCCTCTCGTTTTATTCGCTATATGTAAATTCTAGTATCTTTTTTTTTTTTTTCTCTTTTAACTTTGCTCCTTATTGAAAATGTTCTCTTTCTCTTTCAAATACCTATTTCTTTTCAGTTTTCTATGAAACCTTGGATTCTAATTTTGTTTGCCAGTTTATACTCTCTATTAAAAGGATTTTGACTTTTTTAGATTGCATTTGGAACCTGAGAAATCAAAATGTTGACACGTAAGGCTGCTGCCCAAAACACTGAGGTAAAACTCAGGCAAGCCGTTAATGAAATCAAGATATTGAAGGATACTCGTGATCAACTGCTTCATGAACGTGAGGAGAGTGAGGAGGAGATTAAAAAAATTATTGACAGGAATACAGTGCTCAAAAATAAACTCACTGTGTTGGATATAAAGTATCAGGAAGTGCTTGAGGAGCATCACCAATTACTAGACAATGTCAACAGTCTTGTTCAATGTCATGATTTGTATGAAACAGCTCTGAATAAGATCACAGAACTAGAATGTGAATTGAGTGATGCAAGCCAAAAAATTATTCAACTCGAACAATTAAAGCGGGACATGGAAAACACACACACACATAGCTTATATGAGGAACTTATGCAATCTCCTAGTTGCCAAAATCTTGCACAGCCCTTTTCAACTGCAACAGAGAACCTTTTGCCAAATCATTTCCAAAGTAAAAAGAAACTTCGGAAATATCGGAAAATTTGTAAATTGATTAAAAAAAATCAATACCTTATTAAAAAGAATAACGCATTTAAATCTAACATTAAGTTGCGAAAAGAGCGTGCTTGTCTATTTGAATCATTAGAAATTTTTGATAAAAAACTGAAAGAGAGCAGAAGTAAGTATGACAGGGACATAAAAGAACTAAATAATAACATTAGTAAATTACAAAGTTCATTGGCAAATATGTTACTTTTGTTTAATATATTTTTAAAATTTTAATGAACAAAATATTGTTAAAATTTTTGAACAGAAACGTGTGAAGTATGGAGAACTATGAAAAAGTGTCCATCAAACTACGGAAAATTAGGGTGGCGCCACAGTAGCAACAGGGTAAATTTCAAATAAAACGCCAAAGATATCAGAATTCACTTGGACGACATTTTACCACGCAAAATTGCCCATTATTGTTTTAAGTTTTAGGTATAACAGTAAGCACTAAAAAATCACTTAAGGGATTATTCAAAGTTCACAAAAATTCAATCACTCTCCATGTTTTCTCACAGTTGTAATTTTTGGTTATGTTTACAAAATTATTTTGGACTTCGTAAATAGTTGAGGTTTCGTTCGTACAATACTGGACTGTCACTAACTGCTCTTGTCACCAAAACATTAAATTTTCTAACTCAGCATACTTAAATCAGTCAACAACTAACTACTATTTTACATTCATACCATAGTACCATACCTACTCTTTGCCTACGCCAGCATCGTTTTGGAGGGTTTATGAACTGTTATTAAACTTATTATGTACTGGTCATAGCTGAACACTTTTTAATTTTCCCCTATTTGAGACGGTTCTCCTTAACCTCTACCCTCCTTATTATGGGGTAAAAGAATATGGCAGACATCAAATTATGCTGTCAAATCTGTCACATCACAGTCACGTCAAAACAATGAACAATTTTCTACTTTTTTATTTTTTACCTTGGTAAGGCAAAATAATCAAGTCCAGACATTGTTGCATAAATGTTACTTAGATTACATACAGTGCTGTTTTTAGTTAGATCACATAGTGTTTATTGTGAATTTCCTGATGGACAAAAACATTGAATAAAGAGTTTAAATTTTGCATTGCCAAGGGAATATTGTGTTCAGAGTCACTGAAAATGTTACAGAAGGCTTACGGTGAATCGACTTTATCAAAAACACGTGCTTATGAGTGGTACAAAGCAGTTGAGATGTGATGGAAGATTTGCCTCGTCTTGCCTTTCGCTCTGGTAGGCCATCAACATCTTCAACTGAAGTTAATATCACAAAAGTGAAGGAAATAGTAACTGAAAATACTCATTCAAAGTTTGAGAAAAAGGGCATGTTGGTTACATGCCAGGACTACTGAAATGGTCCAGTAAATTGTCAACAATCTTGAATTGCCACATCAATTACATTGACATTGAGAATGATTGAGTGGGTGCCCCACACTGGACAGTCAGCCAAGAAAATGGTATTACAGTTTAGAGAAATCTTTGCTTATAAAGGCATTGAATTATGCTCTATAAAAAAAGCACTTAAAGCCTTAGATCCTGCCAAGGGTCCCGGACCTGATGGTTTATCTGTCCATTTCTTAAGGCCCACAGCCAATGCCCTGGCGTGCCCCCTTTATATACTTTATAACAGGTGTCTGGGTGAAGGGGTTTTTCCATCAATATGGAAACAAGCCAACATTACACCTGTATACAAGGACGGTGACAAACATGACGTGGAGAATTACCGGCCCATCTTCATATTGTCAACTTTGACAAAGCTTTTTGAAGGTCTAGTGCATAATATAATTTACCCTATTGTCCATGGCATTATTATACCACAGCAGCATGGGTTTGTCAGGTGATGATCTTCAACAATGAATCTGATGACTGTTGCTAACTTTTTATTTGAGAATACGGATCAGTGCCTTCAAACTGAGGCTGTCTACACTGATTTTCGAAAATGTTTTGACAAGGTTGATCATGAACTACTCTTAGGGAAGCTTGCATTTAATGGCATTTGCGGTAACTTGTTGCGGTGGTTCACATTGTATATGTATATCAGAAAGGTTGCAGAAAGTTGTTGGTAAACGGCTATAGATCTGAGAAGGTTGACATATCATCGGGAGTGCCTCAAGATTCTATTCTTGGGCCACTACTGTTTATACTTTATGTCAATGATATCCAAAACTGCTTTCAAAATTCACACTTTCTTATGTATGCCGATGACTTAAATATTTACACTAAGGTCAAAGATATTAATGACACAGCGCGGTTTTAATATTATTTTGAGCGATCATGGTTAGGGGGCAGAAAAAAATAAAAAGCTAGTCATAGAACACCTTAGTAACGAGTAACTAATATTATTGATAGGTTAAATTTTCACAGCTCATAGTATGATCTTTCTTTTCTTTTTTTTGTATGTATACACGGTGTTTCATAATAACCAATAAATAATCAATGCGTTATCTAAAACTAATTATTAAATTGTGTTTACCCATAATGTCATTCAACCCAAAATTTTCATGTAAATCATAGTATATGATATACATGACAGTTTTGGGTTAAATGACATTACGTGTAAACACATTTTAATAATTAGTTTTAGATAATGCATTGATTTATTTATTGGTTATCATGAAACACCGTGTATATGTTAAGTATTGTCTGATTGTTAATATTATTTTTAAAATATTTGTATCGAGTAGGTATCACTGTTTCAAGTAACTTATGGATAAGGGTGTGGTGGGTATCACAATGAACTAACAGTATACATTAAGCATTATACCATTTGTTATATCTTATTGTGAATACTGTTTCTTGTCCCTAATAAAATAACAAAAAAAATATTGTGGAGGTTACCTTGATAGCTGTCAGTATGTTTGCAAAGGAAAGTCAACTTTGTTGTTTTATGACATGAGACTGAATTCAACCTTAGGGTGGTAAACCAGTTTTTGTTTGAGTGTACAGGCAGGATTCACACAAACTTGTCCTGAGTGGAGAGCCACATGTATGTTTTTTTTTACTATTATTCCAAGTTAACCTCGACTATATATCAATGTGAATTATGAGTGTAATGACAATGCCTGATAGATTTAGATTAGTGTAGAACCAAGAGAAAAACTAAAGTAATATCCACTGCTAGAAAAAGATGGCTGGTGGATATCCCTAAATTTTTTATCTTCTTTCTATGTCACCTAATAGACATTAGAATATATACGGTTTTATTGCTTTACTGAGTGTCTCATAAAGCTGTGATAAGATGTGCATGCTTTGCAAAGTAAATTGCTTGTAAATCACAAAACTGCAGCTGTATGATCTAAAAGTAATACAATAAGATATTCAAACCATATTTTGTTACTGCAGACTAAAGCTCAACCATACATTAAAGACTTAAGGGGGAAAATTCTGATATTTAAGATTTATATGGGTTTTTTGAATCCAATCTTGTTAAACATTGTTCATAACTTTGGTACCTAGGCTTTTCAAATGATAAAATAAACAAGTGTTTCAAATCCTAAAGCTTGTTTTGAGGACATTATGTACCTAATTCAGCTCATTAATCTAACAATCCAGTAACTACAATTAGGAAACAAATATTCAAACAGATCTATTAAATAAATTTATAGTAAATACTATAGTTATTATCTAGAAAATATATTACACTGGAAGATTATATAAACAAAATATATTTAACAGTTTACTCTGTAATAAGTCAAATGAATGATGAACTGAAAGATGTAGGATATTAAATCCTTCACTAAATTTGTATATATATATATAACAGAGGATGATCTACCTATTATTCTCTGAGACATATGCATCAGCAGCAGCTTCTCCGATACATATGCATTCTAATCGCAGAAAATCAATGAGAATTCTGTTTGCATAAGATGCAGGATATTACACTTTAGACTAACTAGGTAACTAACCATGAAACTTACCAGGCTTGTTTAGTGTAAAAAAAGCTATGAAAACCAGGGGGGTTATTGTCTAAGAAAATATCTATTGCAATCGCTAACAATTTGGCATTTGCAGTCTATCCCTGTACCCACTTCCTTTATAAAAGGAAGTGGGTACAGAGGCGCGTTCAGAGCCTCTGGGTGTAGTTGTCCGGTTGTTTTTTAACTCGCTCAAAGGCGTTGAACGGATTGCAGCAACCAAATCTTTTATCTCCCTCTTTCACATAATTTTTTATTTCTCTCTCTTTCTAGTAGATGACATTATAGAATATGGCCGCCAATATCATCCAATCACGTAAGAGTATTTCAGTCATAAACGTCAGAGCGTTTTACAACCATCAAATTCGATGGTTGTTCGTTTGTAACTCGCGCCGACACTCAAAGGTCTTGAACGGGCCGGTTGTTTCACCCGGTTGTCACGCTCGAAGGCATTGAACGGGGTTAGAGCGAAAAGTTGTACTTCGCGCGAAGGCTCTGGGCTACGTTCCAAAACATCACCCGAGTGCACTCGGTCACCCGAAGTATGTCCTAAAACATTTCGGGTGCACTCGAGAGTGTTGGAGTGGCGTGTCCTAAAACGCTACGGAGTGCACTCGATCGAGTAGAATCTCACCCGCATAATATAGCAAGGTGTAATTTCACTCATTGGATTTGGCGGGAAATTGTGTGGATTTTAAAGTTGTGTGTGATTGTGATTACAAAGATTTCATATTCACACACAATTTGTGCATCTCGGAGAGCGAGGATGCGCTTCGTAACGTCGACAATAAGTTAATTTTAAATTCCAAAGACTATAAGTATCGTAAGTGACACGATTGTAAATTGTAATTGTGTATTGTAATGGCCTTCATTTCCGCTGAAGCTAGGTTAGGCCGCGATTTAACAGAATTCATATTCTGTTGGTTTTAGCATTTTCGTAGATGAAACAGAGGAATGTAATCCGGACGCGCCGATAAATTATATATTTTCTTATTTTTGTATATTTGGTTATGTAAACAAAGCAGACAACACTCTTGTCGTTCTAAAACAACCAACACTCCGACCACCCTAACCGGCCACACTCCGACCACCCTAACCGGCCACTCTCCCCCCACCACCTACTCACTCGGGGCTACGTTCCAAAACATCACCCGGAGTGAGTAGGTGGTGGGGGGAGAGTGGCCGGTTAGGGTGGTCGGAGTGTTGGTTGTTTTAGAACGGCAAGAGTGTTGTCTGCTTTGTTTACATAACCAAATATACAAAAATAAGAAAATATATAATTCATCGGCGCGTCCGTTCGCTTTAATGCATGGATTACATTCCTCTGTTTCATCTACGAAAATGCTAAAACCAACAGAATATGAATTCTGTTAAATCGCGGCCTAACCTAGCTTCAGCGGAAATGAAGGCCAATTTTACAATCGTGTCACTTACGATACCTATAGTCTTTGGAATTTAAAATTAACTTATTGTCGACGTTACGAAGCGTATCCTCGCTCTTCGAGATGCACAAATTGTGTGTGAATATGAAATCTTTGTAATCAGAATCACACACAACTTTAAAATCCACACAATTTCCCGCCAAATCCAATCGAGTGAAATTACACCTTGCTATATTATGCGGGTGAGATTCTACTCGATCGAGTGCACTCCGTAGCGTTTTAGGACACGCCACTCCAACACTCTCGAGTGCACCCGAAATGTTTTAGGACATACTTCGGGTGACCGAGTGCACTCGGGTGATGTTTTGGAACGTAGCCCCGGGTGATGTTTTGGAACGTAGCCCTGAACGCGCCTCAGAGTCTTATGTTCACTGCGCAATGGCAGTTAATTTATAGGCGGTGGTGATAAGATTTTTTCTTAGACAATAACCCACCGTGTCCTCCATAGTCAAGGATTCCAGGGAAACAAACAGTATTCTATTGAATAGTAAGAAAAATAAACAAACAGTATCTATAATAGGTGCGTGTTAATTCTCGTTTACATAGATAAGATACAAAATTGAATATGGTGTTACTTGTATGACATATGAAATATTTAGTACAAAATATAAGTGATGAGCTGTACGAATTTTTATGTTGAAAATAATTTCAAAAATATACCTATCTGACAAAAATCCAATAAGATTGACACAATTGCAGATACGTTATGATAAACAATAACAAACAATGAAGTAGTTGGTAGCAAAAGTTGATGTATAAAATCACAAAACAATACAAAAAGATCCTTTTACAACGTAAATAGAACTCGTCTTCTAAATAAATAATTCTAAAAATAAGTATCATATGTTTACTTCACCGTATGACAAGAGCTCAGGAATGGCGTACAAGCCAGGAAATCAACACCAAGCTAAAATTATATCAGCCGTAAGCGACCAGCCTACGTTCGAGCTGCAAACCACTTCATTAGTTACTCAAGAAAATAAAAAGGTTATTAGAAACTCACACGTTGCAAGCTAGCGTTTTGTATCGCTTGCGTAGAAAGCAATCGACCGACACCGCAGTTCGGCGGGAACTAGTAATTTTCCACTTCGTATTTCGACACAGTTACCACTAGATTTAACTAGGCATCTTCCTCACCTCGCTAAATCAAAATTGTGACAGTATGATCCCACTATCATGCTGAAAGAAGTACACGAAAGCGGACAAAGGGTCCTTCAAAACACAGCCATTTTGAAACCGTTCATATGAAATGTTACGTGAACTAGTGTTTCGTGGGCCAAATACAAACTAAATCTATCCGTTCGCACTCATTTTAGACTGTAATCACAACTAAAACTAACACTAAACATTTCACACACTTTTTGTACGATTTCACTTCATACTTTCGCACACACCCGTTTTCGTCGCACAAAGTCCGTCAAACGGAAGCGACGAACTCACACGAATGAAACGACCGGTGGTAGGTAATGATGCGATGGAAAAAATTAGTGTTGTCAGAAGAAAACGTTTAAAAACTACTAATCCTACCGATTGACATTTGTCATTTAGAAAGAGAATGAAAGCATCCAAACGATTACGAATTTAGAAATAATGGTGCCACATGTATTCTAAATGTGTTTCTGTCTGTGTGATATAAGGAAATCACACCAAAGACAAAGAGACAGAAACTTGAAACAACTACCAATATCTATACAAATAAATAAAATTAAAGTTTCTGTTTGTAATGTCAAAATAACACGTTTTTACTAAATGGGTATGAATGTATATTGGGTACCAATAACAAAAACACAATTTAAAATTTTTTTGTATGTCTGTCTGTCTGTCCGGAACGGCTCGACCGATTTTGACGGTACTTTCACTAAAAGATAAATAATTAAATAAGGCATAACACTTTTTATCAAGATCTTAAAAAATTGCCTATACAAAAATCAAAATGCTGCCAAAAGTTACTATTCCACGTGGACGAAGTCGCGGGCACAGCTAGTCATCAATAAACTTATACTAGCCTGTCTGGGCAGAGCAATGTAGGTAATAGACGTTATTGGGTTAAAAGAGATGATAATGTTGAAAGTAGGTAAATGAAACATTTTATTCAACAATGAATATATCAATAGGAAGAAGAAAAAAATTACCTCGGACAGGACAAGGAAACTCTTGGCCTTCATCTCACCTGATGGTAAGTGACGATAAGGCCGAAGGTGGAAGCGAACTTCGCCTGGACCCCTCAACAACTGAGCAACTGGCTATCTTACCTCTAAATTATTATTTTTTATTATTATACATTTATTCAGAAAAGCATCTTAAATTTAAGTTTTTTACTACGATATATAGATATTACTATTAAATTGTCAGAACACAACAATGCTATACACATTGTTATTATGGCGACAAACGTGGTAGGCAGCCAGGCGGGAAGTCCTACCACCTCAAGTCCTACCACCAACCAAACCCAGTAGAAAATTTTCTGCCCCCATGGGGAATTGAACCCCGGACCTCCCGATCAACACAACACCCGGTAGTCTCAACCACTAGACCGCGGATAAAACGATAACTCAATATGAATTGGTAAAATATATTGCATACCTAATAATGGCCATATTGAAATTTTATCGACATTGATATACAAATAATGCCCAAAATAACAATACCAATATCCAAAATACACTCAAACCGATCAAACACCAAGATAACTTCCACCAAGAAAAATTTCACTTTTTTAACCGACTTCAAAAAAGGAGGAGGTTCTCAATTCGATGCGTATTTTTTTTTTTGGTGTGTATGTTACGCCCGTAACACCGCTAATTGTGGACCGATTTTTAAAATTCTTGTTGTATTCGTCATCAAAGTCAGGATTTGATGATGGGATCCCATAAAACTGAGGAAAACCCTTCAATTTTTAGGTGTGTTGAACGTGTTTTGTGTGTATGTTACGCGATTACTCCGCCAATTGTGGACCGATTTTCAACATTCTTTTTGTAGTCCATAGAATATACTCCTGGGGTGGTCCCAATCCCAAGGTCACCAAAGTATAAAGCCCATAAATAAAAATGTAGTTCTACACTAAACATTGATTTGATGAGGAAATATAAGGATTTTTATTTATTTATTTATTACTGCTTCTTTGCTTGCAGTTCTCTTGCAGTCCTAATGCAGATGGGCCAACTGCATGAGGACTGCAATTCGACCGACACAATCCGAATTCAGTCGGTGTGTAGTTGTTAGAACTGCACACCGACTGCAACTGGACTGCACGGTAGGTTTGCAGTTTCGTTGTGCCAATTACATTCAAACTGCATCTGAACTGCAATTTTGCAGCCGGAATGCAGTTGAAATGCAGTCCGTCTGTCAAGAGCCTTACCTTAGGTGTCTCGAAATATTCCCCTAAGCGCCCTCGTGTTTTAAGTGTTTTGACTAAGAATATCAATTTCGAGAAATTTCTTTAGAAGTTGAGAGTCTTCGGCTGAGTAGAGTATGAAGAAGTTTCGAGGAAACGTTTTTAGAATATGGGTGTTATGACTAATTTACACTTTGTTAAGTAGTAAGTGCGAGTGCGAAGTGACAACTTCACAGCGTAATTGTTAAGTGCGAAGGAAGCGTTTACACAGTGTATAGTATTTGTTTCTTGCAAGTCCATAATGTACTATGCACTTATCAAACCGATACTGTTTACACACTGTTAAGTGCGGGTGAAACTGCGACTGCGGGGAGTGCGCGGGTGGGCGGGGTGTCTACTTAACAGTAAAATTTAGAGCTCGCTTCTAATCAGTTTACTTCACACCTGCACTTCGCACTCGCACTTAACACTTAACAGCGTGACCGTTTACACGTTGTTTTTACTTGTAACTTCACACCTGCACTTCGCACTCGCACTTGCTACTTAACAAAGTGTAAATTAGCTATTAGTCTCGCCAATTTATACTAGCCAGTAGATTTTATTCATGGTAGTATATTTTTTTTTCATGGTAACAATGATGACACATAAGGCAGCCGTTATTAAAACAGCGATTAGTCAGACTGAAAATAATGGAAATACTACAAAACAAAATCCAAATTAACCACATAATCATGTACCTAAATTAAGTGATTAAAATCAAATAGCATAATAATATATTATATTATTATATTTATACAAATAGCAAAATAATATATAGGAGTTATTTGCTTTCAAACACTTTTCTCTATACATCATCATCTATACCTATATAAGATTATTTATATTATTCATACATAACTATCCACCAGTATTGCATATTTCATATTTGTGGGAAATCTGTTATAAAATTTATAGCTAAAATTTTGTACTGCGACTGCGCTGCGACGCTACTTACATAACCATGGCCTTTGTTTCTAAAAGCAAAATGGCGTTTCGCCGCGCATTGCGCGCGTAAATTCAATTTTGTTGCGTAGCAACGTGACTACAACTCTAGCGAGTTCATACACAGTAGTATTATGGATACAATTCATCATTCATTACATTAGTCGTCTATGCACAGTAGTACTTGAACGATAATAGTAGGAGGTTGGACACTGCCCGTTTATAATTTTTACGTACTTATAAAATGCTCAAAATGAAGTGCCTCATTAAAATATATTTTATAATTGCCTTGTTATTTAAAACTTGGCATTAATAATATAACAGTGGTGTTTTATGTAGTGTTTGTTATCTTTGTTTAATTATTTCAAAGTTAATTCTAATAATGTTAAACTGCAAAATATTATTTAAACTAATTTACGCCAGCGTTGTTTACCATGTATATGCTGAAGACTACGAAAGTGATGACAAAAGTGAGTTGCATTTTAAATTTTACTTGATTGATTTTATGTGTACCTACGAATTTAAAAGTAGATGGCAATGTTACTGACCCTCTGGCCAAAGTAATAGTTCAAGGACTGGCTATTCCGGTTAACGTAAATGCCTTACCTATTTAAAATGAGACAGCTTAAATCCAAACTACAATTAATTTTCAAATATATTAGTACAAAATTATAGCATTACATTCGGCACCTAAAATCAACGTTTTCGCCTAAACACACCCGGTGAAAAATAGAAGATTATTAACCAAG
This sequence comes from Schoenobius gigantellus, assembly GCA_963935595.1. Taxonomy (NCBI): domain Eukaryota; kingdom Metazoa; phylum Arthropoda; class Insecta; order Lepidoptera; family Crambidae; genus Schoenobius; species Schoenobius gigantellus. The sequence goes on from OZ012541.1 coordinate 54,449,696, forward strand.
GGGATAAAGCAGAGGTTTATGTCATGGGTGTAGACTTACATCGCGAGCGGAACGAAGGACTCTATGCGTGCCCAATCTCGATTATTATTCCCGAGGGAGAAGCGACGAGGTACCCGTTCACCCGGTCCCGCTCCCGAGCGCAGCGAGGCTGTAAGGACCATGTAAACGATCAAACATGTTTGTCTTTACGTGTTTGACAAACTTGTTTGTTCGTGTAGGGCTGTGTTTCACGCGTTTGACAAAGGAGCTACGTGTTTGATGTGTTTGACGACGACGACGTCAATCCAGATACTTTTCAAACACATCAAACACGTAGTTCGTTTGTCAAACGCGTCAAACACAGCCCTACACGAACAAACAAGTTTGTCAAACACGTAAATTTGACAAACATGTTTGACTTAAATCTATAACGCCGGCTCCCGTTCTAGTTCTGTGCCGTCAGGGTGAACGTAAAGATTTCAAATACATGAATCCAAATTGCTCTATGCGCTTTTACAGTACTGAGTGCAAATTATTCAATATGTTACTGAAAAAAAAAATATATATATACAGCGTGTAAAAAGACCGGTACCGAAGCCGAAACCCACGTATTGCTCCCATCATCACTATAGTTTTTGTCTTCTAGACTATGGTTGTAAAACTAATAGTTGCCGAGATATTCAAGGTGAAAGTTACAATTTTTTTTTTGAGATTTTTATACAAAACTGTTTGAAATGTATTTTGATAATTTTAGTCCAAAGAAACATCTACGAAAAAAACAGTTTTTCTTTAAAAAAAATATGACTTATAAGGAATCTCTTGCCCGGGAACTCGTCTTGCTTTACACGCACTCACACTCACTCACCAACACCGACGCGATATCCGGACGCGCAAACCAGGCGCGGGCACGCGTTACATTGCGTAGTATTTATTGTCGTTGGTGTTTTAAGCCTAAAAATTAATTTCGTTTGACATCGTTGATTTTTCGTTATATTGCTTTATTTATTGGTCTGAATGCGTAGACGCGGGCTTCGGTATACGCCTTTTTACACCCTGTATATACGTCTTTTTACACCCAGTATATACAATACTATATCTTTAATTTAAAATAGGTATCATTTAACCAGTTGATAACTCTAGTCCTGTTACAATTAATCATCTTGTGAAAAATATTCAGATATTGTATTTGAACAAAAATATTAAGTGATATTTTCAACCATTAAAATTATTAGATATTTTTATTCAACTATTAACTAATATTTTTTTTCACCCACCACGCCACCTCTAGTCTCAACCAATAGTACTAGACCACGGAGGGTGTTAGAACCTACAAATATTAGATAGATAGATAGATTAATACTTTATTGCACACAAAGAAAACAAAAACACACAAAATTCTTAAAATTCCCATTGTCCCATTGTGGCAGCACCATGCCCGATATCCGTATCAGACAGCGTGATGTGCGGGCGGAGCTCCAGTCGATCGATACTCGAAAAGCAAGTGGACCAGACGGCATTCCTGCGATTGTTCTTAAGAAGTGTGCAGCGGAGTTGACTCCGGTCCTTACGCGTCTATACCGTCTGTCGTTCTCTGCTGGTTGTGTGCCGAAATCTTGGAAAGAGGCCAATGTCCAGCCGGTTCCCAAAAAGGGAGATCGTTCTGATCCGGCTAACTATCGTCCTATAGCCGTCACTTCCATTTTGTGTAAAATCATGGAGAGGATCCTTAATACACAGCTGATCCGTTACCTGGAAGGTCACTCGTTACTTAATGACCGACAGTATGGGTTTCGTCCTAAACGGTCAACAGGTGACCTTCTAGCGTTCCTTTTGCACAAATGGGGTGAATCTATCGATAAGCGCGGCGAATCGGTGGCTATTAGTCTCGACATCGCCAAAGCTTTTGATAGAGTCTGGCACAAGGCTCTTCTTTCCAAGCTTCCGGCATACGGATTACCCGCGCAGTTCTGTACGTGGATTGCCAGCTTCCTCCACGAGCGTAGAATTCGCGTTGTCGTTGACGGCTGCGCTTCGCGGTTCGTGGCAGTGAACGCTGGTGTTCCGCAAGGCTCCGTTCTATCCCCCACATTGTTTCTTCTGCATATCAATGATATGCTTTCCTTGGGAGCTATACATTGCTATGCAGACGACAGTACAGTGCATGGGGGATATCACGGAGCCTCGGGGGCTGCTCGTGGTGATATTGGTAGGGAAAGGCAGAATCTTATCATTGAGCTCAACAGGACGCTGGACCTCGTCTCCGAATGGGGCTCCAACAATCTTGTTGAGTTCAATGCTAAGAAAACACAGGTGTGCGTGTTCTCGGCGAAAAGGTCACCTTTCCTCCCCCTTCCTTCTCTTCAGGGCACAACCTTTCACACACAGAGCAACATCACCTTGCTCGGAATGAACATTCGCTGCGATCTGAACCCCAGAGACTACATCGAATCCGTCATAACTACTGCCTCACGGAAACTCGGTGTCCTGAACAAGGTGCGTAGGTATTTTGCGCCGGACCAACTATGCTTGTTGTATAAAACTCAGGTTAGGTCTTGCGTGGAATATTGCTCGCACCTTTGGGACGGCTCCGCTCAGTACCTCCTCGATGCTCTGGACAGATTGCAGCGTCGCGCTATTCGCATAATTGGCGATGTAGAGGCAACTAACACCCTCGGGCCTCTACAACTTCGTCGTGACATCGCCTCTCTTAGCGCCTTTTACCGAATGTTCCATGGGGAATGCTCTGAGGAGCTCTTTAACCTTATCCCTCCCTCTCCATTCCTTAACAGAAACACGCGTAAGGGCCTTCGGAGTCATCCGTACACTGTGTCCTCCTTTTCACACCGTACCAAGAAATTCCAAGATTCCTTCTTCTGTCGTTCATCCCACACTTGGAATTCTCTACCTGCGCACGTGTTTCCCCCATCCTACAACATGGGTTCCTTCAAAAGAGGCGTGAAAAAGCATCTTTTGGGCCGGCAAGGGGCGGGCAGGTAGGAGAGTGGATGTCGTCCCTATTCTATCTGTCAACTCATTTGGGCCTCTTTCACCGCTTAACATCAGGCGGGAGGAGGTCATTTGCCGGGCCATCCATAAAAAAAAAAATTATGTGGGCAAAGGCGGTCTTAACGCTGGTAGCGATCTCTTCCAGACAACCTTGTCTACGGATAATTATTTGTAGACGGCAGTGTGCCGTCATAAAAAAAACCAGAATAATTGAACAATTAACAAGCAAATACATACATATTTAAATAATAAATACAATATTTATATAATAAATATTAGTAGGTCGATTTAGGTCCTACGTCCTACATACGTGAATACACTAGTACAACATATTGGATTATGTAATTTATTATAGTTAATGAGCTGTCCATGAGCTCATAAGCAAACCAATGCTCTAGAAAATCGTTGGCGCCAAACTAAGACAGCTTTATCCCCGAGGAAAATACTGTACTTTTTGCCGCGCCTGCGAGAAAATTTAAACAAATACGTAAAAGATACAGCCTTTATTCAAAATCACAATAAATTAATATTACTTTTAAAAAGTCATAAAAGTTCTGTATTGAAAAAACTATACAAACTACTTTTTGTAACCCTACTTTTAACTTGTTGAACTAAAACCTATATTAATGTAAGCAACATGGCGAGATAAATTGTCTGATTTTAATAATATTTTTGTGTCGCCAGAGCCCGCTTTGAATTAGAAAATAGACTGAATAGGTTAGTGTTAAGAAAGGACAGCATCCATTCGCTACTGCCTGGACGATAAAATGGATCCTCTACGGCAGTCTCGGAAACGCTCATCACAGTACTTAAGCCTGTCAAATCCTGTCCAAGCGAAAGTTGACTCAGAAAAAGGTACTGGTGAGTGTTTGTTGGTCCAGTGCTGGTGTTGTACACTACAGCTGCCTAAGATCTGGCTTCCTCCAGTCGGATATCGGTCCGACTGGGCTACTCCCTCCCCAGCTGCTTAGGGTGGTTGGTGAGCGCCTACAAAGGCACGTGACACGTCTCCTTCTCCCCACCGCCTGCGGCGGAGCGGGACGGCAAGAGGATCTTCTTCCCGCGCTTGCTCCGCAGCCTCCTGCGAGATAACGTCTTCACAGAAGGAGGTGACAGGGGCTGTCACCTCCTGGCGCCACCACATGCCGCTACGCAGGTCGCCATCTGTCTAATGACGTTATGTTTTAACCCTTAACAGCTTAGTTTGAGGCTGCTTACCCAGGACCCATAAAATCTAGATATCTACTAATGTGAAAAACATATTCATTTTCTAGTTGTTTCAAAAACTGCCTGAATTTCTGAACAATTTCTGACATAATATAAAATTATGTTAATTGATATTTTCTTAATGTGCCCTGCGTAACGTTTATGTGACCTTGAAGCAAAGTCACAGTTTATCTTTACTTCACAGTTTATCTTTATTTTTCACTTCAAGAATGAAGTACCTTATTTGTATTCTAAACTATTTTGCTTTATTGTAAGATAATAATTATTTAAGTTTTGTCATCATATCCGAGGTGCGGGGCCTGGTGATCTAAGATACAGGCAGATTTCTGCCTAATTTGGACTCCAGTCTCCCACCAGCATAGTAAGTAATTATTCAAATAGATTAAATGTAATATACATATATGCTTGTGGTGAGAACAATAAATTATTATTATTATTATTATTATTATCTAATAATAAAATTTACCCACTTTCACTAGGTAATGAACATCGAAAAATACTCAGAAGATTTCGCAATCACTATTTATAAACTAGAAATCTCCCAAATCCTGGTAATTTAAATAGGAACAATAACAACTTATCATTCAACGGCAAGGGTCATCACATGGTCACAGTTGGCTGCGCCCAACTAGACTCCACGCAGCGTGCAAATAATGGTGTGCCGCCACACAGTTTTCGACCATATTCATAGGAAGATAGAGAATTCGGTTTCCTGTTTTAATTTAGGACTGAACCCACGTCCGGTACACACAATGGATGCGCAGGCGCAGTGCCCGCGTGTAACCGCCTTCATTACTACTCTATTATATGGTTTTTTATACGTTATAGTGTGTCAGCAGAGGACATTTGAACCAAATCTTCACGTAATAATAAGTTCAGCTTTATTATTTGCTCTGTAATCTATTCCTTCGATAGACCACTAAAAAATTACCTTGACGACTATTGTATAAAAACCTATATACATATAAGAATTTTGTAATACTGCTGTAGTTTTTTATTTCGCTAATATATGTACAACATACCTACATTCTACGAGCTGGCAAAAACAAAATTTTCTGCGAACAACTCTGAATATTGCGAATAAAGTGAAATTCGGCAGGAATCGCGAACATTGCCTTCACCATTAAACCTTGCGACGTCCATAATATCAGCTTTTAAGAACTGCTTTTACAAATACATTCGTGTCATAACCAATTTAATTCAGAGTTTGTGGATACCACTTTATTTAAAAAGAAGTGGTTTATTTAATATTCGGCCGCAAACAGTTGATAACGCCATTTTGAATTCGTGTAAATTTTACGTTTACAAACCAGAAACCATAGATTTTGTTTAAATCTTAACAAAAGTACGAGTATTAAAGCCAATACAATTAAGACCGCCGATAACTCGGTTTGGTTTGTGATTAATGAAATTCATATTTTGGTATGCACGTTAAGCCAAATGCCAAGAAATCATGGAAGTTTTCTGTTTATACCTGAGTAGAAGCAGGAAATGCGTTTAGTTTCGTATAGTACAAAGAGTCGTGGATGGTACGGACTGGTTCGAAGATGAATGCCAGTGGAACATTATTTCACAAATTAGAAGCGAGAGCGTTTTCGGTTTATTTTAGTTTAACGATACACGAAAGTGGTCAATGTTAAATACCTATACTGCTCCTAATGCAACGAAGTTAATCTTATTACTCAAGTAATAAAGTGAATCAGTATAACTAATGGCATGCTGTCACATTCTTTTCATTAAATACAAAAAGAGACAGCATACGTCTAAGGAGCTTCCTAAGCTATTGAAATTAAGTTTATGGTTTTAATTGATCCTAAATAAAATATGCATTCGAGGCTTTATAGAAACATACAGGCATCATTATGGTCAACCAACTACGTTGCCGATAACCGAATAAAATCATTATCGAATTACAGAAGCATTCTAATAGCAATATTATTATAAACTAGCTGTGCCCACGACTTCGTCCGCGTGGAATCGTAATTTTAGGTAGCATTTTTAATTATTCTTCAAATAAGACATATTTCATAAATTTTTTACATATTTATATCATATCAAAAAGTAGCCTATGTCCTTCCTCACGGTTCAGTGGTTTTGATGTAACAGACAGATTAACTTTCGTATTTTAGTAGGGAAATATAATATGTCAATCTACAATACTGTTGAAAAATATCGCAATACGGAATGTTTGTTTTACGAAGCTACTCGCTAGGCGACTCGCTATAGCCTCTAGGCGCTAAGCGAGCCGCCTGCCTGTGCGTTCGCGACCTTATACAAAAATAATCCTTATAGCATGATTCAGTATTCACGCGCGATGGCTTATTATTAGGATATTTCATGTATAACTTTGGTGTTTCTATATCGATTTCTATGATTCTTTTTTATGGAATAGTTAATAATGTTAACTTTTTTAATAAGGGATGACTGAGAGTGTTATAAACGTAAGAGTAGACAGATATAATCAGAAAGCTTCGAACTGCTAAGCTATCGGCAGTTACACGTGTTATTGTGAGTCAACCATAAAAGATAGACATATGCTGTCGTGGGATATTTTTTATATAATTTTAAGAAGAACATTTCTGTCATACATGATTTCTGTGTAGCTTTAACCATTAAGGTTGCACATGCGAAGGAAGCTTAAAAAATGGAGTAACTTCTCCCGTTTTCCCAACATTTCCCTTCACTGCTCTGCTCCTATTGATTGTAGCGCGATGAAAAGTATACTATAACCAGCTCAGGAGTATGAAAAATAATTGTACTAAGTTTCGTTAAAATCCGTCGAGTAGTTTTTGTTTCTATAACGGTTATACAGACAGACAAAAATTTTACTGATTGCATTTTTGGCATCAGTATCGATCCCTAATCACCCCCTGATAGTTATTTTGGAAATATATTTCATGTACAGAATTGACCTCTCTACAGATTTATTATAAGTATAGATGTAATGAATTGTTCATCGCATTATATTACTTAGCATAGCGGCTTCTTTGCACAAAATCTGTCGATTGCCATACAGAGGGGCAACGCCGCCAGCGTACTGGGTACTATGTCACGGGACAGGGAGCTAGACGGCGTGTTCTTTTTATAGGTTATTTTTGTGGGATACTTTTTGTATCTAGTTTTTAATTAGTTTTATGTTATATAGGGTTTAGTTTCATAGGTATTTTAATAGGTTTAATTAAATTTACATTTTGTATATGTCAAAAGTAATAAATATTATATTTTTGTAAAAAAAATAAAGTGTAACGAGTTAATTCCCTGAAAATCAGTAAAAAACAGTAAATAATATTAAATAAAAAAAACAGCATAATACGAAATAGAAATGAACGCGACTGCTCAGAGTTGAAAGTTATTTTATAATGTACTTATTATTGAAAAATACATGTATACATACAAATACTTCAACAGAATAAATAAATGTTGCATTTTAACTCATTGTCTCCAGTTTAAAACTGTTTTTCCAGTCCAAAACGTCATTAATTCTTTGAGTTTTAAAAAAATCATTTAACCCTTTGTGGTATCATATCTGCCGTCTATATGTTTTTTTTATATATAATTATATCACCACAGACTCGTGGTCCGTGCCCTTTTAATGCTGTATTTTCGTTTTGATCTTTTTTAAACTTAATAAGTCCGACTACTCTACTCTATATCTAGGGTGAGTTGCGCATCACCTAAAATGTAACTATCCTACATGTTTATATGTAATATACACACACGCTTATACATCATATATATATTTATACTCATACATACCTATTATATTCCTATTACATTGTATACTTTACATATTACAGATTTTTGTTATTCTACATTACATTATATTAAAATATATTATATATGTTGTATTTTTATTATTATTAATTGTTTGTACAGCCGGCTCAAAAAGTAGACAAACATTTTAGTTCCATGTCACACCAACCATTAACAATGAAATATAGGTGTAACCATACTAAATAAAATGAATAGTTGGTGTGACATGGCACCAAATCTGCTAAAAAAATGCCTATCCACTCCCGGAGCCGGCTGTACATATTCCATGGCGTCTATATGTTAAAACTGTTTATGGCCACTGGTTAAACCACACAACTGGCTTTATTCTGTGGTTTTATTTTAATTTTTTTTCATTTATTTGTCAGCTCAAAAAATATACAACTTTTCTGTTTTGTGTGTCAGAGCTCAGAGTACAAAATAATCGTCTAGATTTACGACAAGATATTTTACTAAAATCAAAAACTGTGTGTAATTTTTACACTAGCTTTAGGTGATCTAACACCAGGCCTAATAATGTATATTTAAGAGTGCTAACCGCTTAAAGCTTATGACTCGAGCAAAATATAAACAGAGCAGTTGTTTTGTTACTGAAAGTTACTGAGGCTTCAATAAAGTATTTTATTCCAGAAATCACGCGATATTCAAACTGCCATTTTGTTTGTCAACCTGCCATTATGTACAATGATGGAACTGCCTAGTCTGAAATATCGGAACAATAGGTGTAATATTATTGAGTACGATGACTACATCTTCACGAGTACACGGGTTGGTAATATGCATTTTGTTCCTTGTAGGGGTTGCGTGTCTACGAATCTTACAAGAACCACACATGCTATAGGTGACGTAGCCACTTAACATGAGGTGGTCAGTCTACTAGTTTGCAGCCTAGTCTACCTATCATTGACCAGTTGAGTGAAAGTTTGTCGGATATACCTACAACTACGATGGAGAATCATATCTTTGCTAACATACTGCCTAATAGTAGAAGCAAGGATGATATAAAGAAAGGATTGTCAATGTCTAACATTTCTAAAATTAGTTATAACCACGAGCAATAGATGGAGCGAGCTGTATCAAATCCAAAATTTGTCGATATTTCTAAAAGCAACAAAGCACACACGCTCCTAGGGTGCACAGCAGTGATTACATAGATTTATGTAGTTATACAAGAGCACGATAGATGGCGCTATATACATTTTTGACACTTTCTACCAGACATTCCCTCTCATTCGAGAACAAGGTACCTATTTATGGAACAAGAAATTGATAACGTACGAGAAGCAAAGTGGAGTAATTTTCGCCTGACAGGAGTGAATTTCTCGTGGACCCCAGAAAGCGTTAAATTTTACCTGGTATTGACAGATGATTGTTCTGTGATTAGTGGCTTTCGTTTTTATGTAGAAGTTAAAGTTTGCAAATAGTAAGTAAAGCTTTGCGCAGAACAGTTGTAAAATAAAGCAAGTTCGCGTTGCAAAACACAAAAACTCTTTTCTTTATTTTTGAGCTACAAAAAAATTTAGGAGTGGCAAAAAATAAACCCTTTTTTAACCGACTTCTAAAAAAACCGTATCGGGCCACACGCAGTGTAGGGTTCCGTAGTTGCAAATGCCAACTTTGAGTTCACACTCACATCACACCTCAACACGTTGCTATTAAATTAGTAATTATTATTATGATTAAAGCTCCACTGATTTTATATTTACTTAACTTCACCTGCCCCCCTAGCACGTCCACCACACACGATGGACGTGACGTTACACGATATGATAAAGGGGTTTATCGCGGTGAACTGTCAAAATACAATAGGGTTTCGTCGTATTTTGACCGTTCACCGCGATAAATCGCTTTATCATATCGTGTTTTGGTGGACGTGCTACGGGGGCAGGTTCGTTTTATATTCAGTACTAATTTTTCGTCTATAACTTTTTAGTTTGTACTTAATACTCAACTCTGATAGTTTTCCTTTAAACATCGTTATACAAGTTGATTTTTTAGTTATGACAAAAATTTGGTGTGCTTGTTCAGACAAGCAAACTGAAACACTTTCACTATGGGACCAACTTAAAAATCGCAAAAAAAATCAGCTGTTTCATACAAATGTTCAACATTCACTGAACCTAATTGTATGAAACAGCAGATTTTTTTTTGCGATTTCGAAGTTGGTCCCATAGTGAAAGTTGTTCAGCTTGCTTGCCTGAATAAGCACACATTTTTGTCATAACTAAAAAATAACCTTGTATACATATACTACTGTTGTAATATTTTTCACGTGCCCATATAAACGGTAATTTTTTTATCACACTGGAAAATTTAAGGGACGCTTCACGACATGGTATTAGAATGATTTAAATTACCTATGAATAAAAAAATAACTCCCATACTTAATTTTATATTAATTTCCCAAAAAAATTCAAAGAATGCTGCACTAGTTAAGAGCAGCATTTTAGAGATTTATCTAATTTTTTTCTATTTTTTTTAATTTTTATTTCATTTTTTTTATTTTTTATATAATAATGGATGTGTCCTGAAGCGTCCCTAAAATTTTCCAGGGTGATAAACAAATAACCGTGTATAACCGTTTAGCAGTTAGAGGGGGGGGGGACACTTACCTCTAAGAAAAATTTGCACTTTAAAACCAAATATTTCAGAAACGAATTCCTAAATCGAAAAATGGTATTCTGAACCGTACATTGTTTTTTAAAGACCTATTCAGCAATACCCCACACGATGGGTTAGTCGAGAAAAAAATGTTACTCCCACTATACTTTTTTTCAATATTTTTTGCTACCACTTTTTTGGCATGATTAATATACATTACCCATACAAAATTACAGCTTTCTAGTACTAATAGTTTCTGAGTAAAAGCGCGGACAGACAGACAGACATGACGAATCTATAAGGGTTCCTTGTTTACTACGGAACCCTAAAAAGGAGGAGGTTTCTCAATTCGACCGTATATATGCTTTTGTTATGTTTGTTCGCGGATAACTTCGTCGTTTATGAACCGATTTTGATGATTCTTTTTGTATTCGATAGAGGATACTCCAAGGGTGGTCCCATGGTTAGGATCTGATGATTGAATTCCATAAAGATCGAGGGAAACCCTTAAAGTTTTAGGTGTGTCCAACGTGTTTTGACCGATTTTCAAAATTCCTTTTGTATTCAATAGAGTAGGTATACTCCTGGGGTGGCCTCAAGATCACTAAAGTCAGGATCTGATGATGGGATCTCATGAAAATCGAGGGAAATCCCAAATTTCCTTTATATTATTTTAGGGTTCTTTTCACTTAAAAGATTTCATTCACTAAAAAGTTAAAAATAAAAAATATTTTACAAAAAATAAAAACCGACTTCACAAACACTGAAAAGTTTAAAATAATATAAGAATAGTTACAGACAACATCACATTTCTATATTGAAGTCGGTGACAAATTTTAAGACTTTCTGGATCATCGTTTGATACCGACTTCAATATAGAAGTGTGATGTTGTCTGTACCTATTTGTAGACTTTTCAGTGTTTTTGAAGTCGGTTTTTATTTTTTGTAAAATATTTTTCTATAGTGAAGAACGCAAAATTGTTTCAATTTTTGATGTGCCTCATTTAATAAAAAATATAAGAAATAATGTTTTAACTCATAATATCATTAACAACAAAAATTAAGTCTTTTAAAGATATCATCAACTTATCATTTAGACAAAAATAATAAAAGTAGGTCGCTTCTAAAAATAACCGATCGGCACATAAATCCGAACGCATTCCAAAAAAAGACTAGAAGCCTTGCAACCATGAAGCAAATACAAATTTGTATTTGTAGTTGTATTTGCTTCATGCTTGCAACTCAGCACCTAAAAGTTTAGGTACCTACCGTGCATAGAATCAAGATAGAATTAAAATGTATCGGAGCATCGGGTATAACGAAGTTAATTTCTCCGCGTGTATTTTTTCTTTTTTTTACAGCTTAAAATACACTTTTTGTTACTTCTTTTAATATTTGTGTACATGAGATATCATTTACAATTCCAATAATATACATAGAAAGAATTTAAAAAAAAATATTATTGAATGTAACATTATCCATTAAATTAAGCACCATCTAGTAAAAAAGTATTATAACAATCTAAGCACCGCACTGACCGCACCGTGCTTAATTGTATTCGCCATCTAACCGTGTAATAGGATTAAACTTTTCGATAAAGATTAAAATTGTTCTGGCGGAATATTGTAGAATTATTTGTAATTTACTATTATTAAAACAACTTTTTATTAATTTTCAGGCATGATTCAGTATAAATTATCAACAAAATTTAAGTTAGCAACCTTATAGGTCAGCGCCATCTAGATATGAGGCGGGAATAGGACCTTTCTTATAGTTGTATGACATTGGCAGTCTATATTATTCTTCGTCTATGGTAGAAGTAAGCACAGCGAAGTGACTCTATGCGGTTGTAAGATAAATACCAAAATCGTAACCGCCCGTAGGTTATCCCACCAAGAAAGTTCACCGAAAAAACCTCGCCTTTGGTTTGTCTTCTTGAAATTACAGGTAACTTTTTAAATATCATTTGCGTGGAAACATGATGATGGTTATAGTCTATAGCACAGGTGGTCAAACTCGAACTGCTGGCGATCTACCTCAAAATTGAGACTCCTATCGATCGGCTCTGAGAGGCTGTAACTATTTATGATGCGGGATTGTCGTCTAGGTAGGTAGGGTCTATCGTAGCGCAAATACTATAAGTATATAGGGATGTAGCGTAATTTCATGACTATCCACGTAGAATTAGTAGGAATGCTCTAAAAAGTCAATAAAAAATCATACTAATTTTCGAGTTAATTGGTACTTCAAAAATTCAAAAGTCTCGAATGTTCATAAGAACCTAGCTAAGTCAAACACGCTACCCCTTTATGGGAAAATTCGCGGAAATCAAAGACTTTTCTTTGTCGCGGCTTTTCTTTGATAAGTACCGCTAACAGGTGGTTACTACGATAGAAGAAGTGATGAAGAGGCTAATCTGGCCTAATTGAGAATCAACTCAAACAAAATCTATAAATAGATCTATATATCGACATTTTTTCACGAGATCGATTCAAAAAGCACTCGCGGTCAACCGGTCGATAGCGATTGACCGTTTGAGCACCCCTGGACTATAGAGTTGTAAGTCCCATGTTGGGCGCCAATGTCAATGCAAAACTTACATTATTTACGTTTGTGGGACTTTTTTCTGTCGTTTGGATCAAAATTTCAAATTCAGACTCGTGTATTTCTGTTTTAAAGCAAGTGATTCATTCGTTTTTGCACTATTCAATTTTTCTTTAACATCGTTCTGTTCACGAAATGGAAAACTTAGAACATCGCGTTATTTGCCAATATGAATTCCACCATTTCCACCATGGCACCAGCGCTTCAGAAACAGCTCGAAGGATTAATGATATGTATGGGAAAGTTCGAATGCCTTGTTATAATCAACAAAGGATATGTAATATTTTTTTCCATATTCTTGAAACTTTTCTATTAATTGTTTTACGGTGTGAATGTGGTCTATCGTGGAGAAGTCACTACGGAAACCAGCCTGCTCTCTCGGCTGCTGTTCATCCAGGATTTTACTAAGTCTTTCAAGTATTATTTTGGAGAATATTTTGTACATAATTGACATTAAGCTAATGGGTCTGTAATTTTCAACTCTTGATTTGTCGCCTTTTTTATAGAGCAAAATTATAGTAGATTTGGTCCACTGAACTGGTATTTCTTCATGTTGCAATATTTCATTAAATAGTGTAGTGAGAGGTTGAAGTAAGTAGTCTATTGCCCCTTTTATGACTTCCCCAGAGATGCCATCTTCTCCTACTGTCTTTCCATCTTTTTGTGAGAGGATTGCTTTCCTGGTCTCGCTGATTAAAATTGGAGGGATGTTTTCTTCGTCCAAAGTTGGCAGCTCGGCAGTTTGTCTTCCTTCATGCCTGTATAAGTCTCTGAAGAAGTCTGTGGCAATTTTACTTATAATAGGTCTTTTGCCTGAGGTACGGTCTTTATTTCTCAGTTTGGGGATCCAAACTTTATGGTCACAAAGTTCTTTTAAGGTTTTCTTAATACCCCCAGTTTTCTCAATTTCTAGTACAATTTTGTGTAATCTTATATTGTGTTTGTGTTTTCGTATGCACACATTTATTATCTTGCTTATTGCCTCTATTTCCGCTATATTCTTTGATCTATTTTTTATTAATTCTTTGCGTTTCATTATTAAATTTCTTGCATCAGTACCTATTTTATCCGTAGCTTCTTTCTTAATTTTGCCTAACGCTTCATTGTTCACCTCTTTCAGAATACTTTCTAGAGTGTTATATTTGTCCTGTATTGTCAAGTAAGTATTATTAATGTTTTGCAGTCTATTCTCAAGTTTGTGGAATATATTCTTTGGGAGTGGTGCATATAAGGTGCTTGATTTATGTTTGATGTGTCTTCTAGATTTTTTACATATATTTGTAATTACTCCTCTTACCATTCTATGATTTGTGCTAAAGTTAAGATTGTTTATTACATCGATATCAGCAAATAATTTTGGGACACTGGTTAAGATAAAATCTATTTCATTTTTATATTTTCCATCGGGGGAGATCCATGTCCATTTCTTATTTTCTTTTTTCTTGAAGAAGCTATTCATTATTTTTAGATTAAATTCCTTTGCAACGTCTACGAGTTTCTGGCCATTGTTATTTCTATTCCCTTTACAAAAAATGCCCACATTATACTCTTCGCCTAACTGTCAGGCATTCGATACACTAATTCATAAATGCATATACGAAGCTTTAATGAGTCAGGGAATACCAGTAAAATATATAAGATTGATTAAAAACATCTACGATAAAAGCACCGCAAAAGTCCGAATAGAAAGCACTGGGGACGAATTCCACATCCAGAAAGGTGTGAGGCAAGGTGATCCCCTGTCTCCAAAACTATTTACAGCGGTCTTGGAGCATGTATTTCGGAATCTAGACTGGGATGATTTCGGCTTGGACATTAACGGGTGCAGACTGACTCACTTAAGATTTGCTGACGACTTGGTACTCTTCGCAGATAATCCAATCACCTTACAACTAATGCTGCAGCAATTAACATACGAAAGCGAAAAAGTTGGACTATCTATCAATGTAGCTAAGACAAAAGTAATGACAAATGGAGTTAAGAAAGAAGTTATAGTTAATAATCAAATTATAGACTATGTCGAAGAATATATCTATCTAGGCCAAGTTATTTCACCTAACCAACAGATGGATAAAGAGTTAAATAGGAGAATAACCAACACATGGTCACGATATTGGTCACTTAAAGAAATAATGAAAGGCAAATCCATCCCTATAACTGCAAAAAAGAGAATCTATGAGTCATCTGTACTTCCAGTACTAACTTATGGTTGTCAAACATGGTCACTTACTAAGAAACAAAGGAAAAAAATATTAACATGCCAAAACAGTATTGAAAGGAGCATACTAAACATCAGACTGAAAGACAAATGCAAACTATCAACTATTAAGGAAATAACAAAAATAACAAAAATCAAAAAAAATTGTAATGAAAAGGTTGAAATGGCGCTGGACAGGACATATGTTGAGATCCAAGAAAGGGAAATGGAATAAAAATCTAACGGAGTGGTACCCACGAGACAGAAAAAGAAATAGAGGAAGACCATTGAAAAGATGGGAGGACGATTTGCCTGAAGGATGGAGGAAAGTATGGCACGACAGGAGAGCGTGGCGTTATTTGGAGGAGGCCTATGTCAATCGACAACCTGACTGATATTAGGGATAAGTTATTTTTAAGTATTTATTTACGAAAAACTATGGTCAGCGAAATAAAGGCTATTATTATGGGAAAGTTACTGTAAAAGAAAGCACGGTACGTTTTTTATTCCAAGGCTGCCGTTCTGGAAACTTTACAGAACATATACCTTGGACGGCCATGAGGTCATAGTTAATGACAAAGAATTCAAGGTGATAGTGGAAGCGGATCCATCACAGACCACGTCAAAGTGACAAAAGCGAGTGATAGTGAGTGAGTATAAAAAACAATTTTAAATGAATTATTCCACTTTGAGGTCCTGGGTGATAACACCCAGGTGATCGTCACTTGAAACAAATTGGAAAAAAAATTCTTTTTTCTCGAAAACTGGCTACCAAATGAAAATGAAGTAAGCGAAGCACAGCAACAAAATCGCATTGAGTGCTGCGTTTCATTACTTAACAGTCACAATATCGGGAGAATCTTATTGGTATTTGTTATGAAAAATGGATCCTCTACGACAATCGGAAACGCTCATCACAGTGCATCCTGCTGTCCAAGTGAAAGCGAAAGACTCAGAAAAAGGTACTGGTGAGTGTTTGTTCGTCCAGTGCTGGTGTCGTACACTACAGCTTCCTAAGATCTGGCTAGACCTAGACGATTAGGTACGTAATACAGATCTGTATTGTCAACAATTGCAAATCATGATGGAAAAGCTCCCGAGATCTTACTCTTTCTCAATTCTCGCAAGGAAAAATATTGAATTTCGCCTAGGCACTTCAAAAACCACCCTCAAAGATTTTATTGATTCTCGCACCTATACTATTTTTTCGGCAATGGTGTAATGAGCCTATAAAATAGCGAAAGTGCCTAAATAATAATGTTTCATACTTCGATTGTTTAAATATGTATAATTTCATAATATTTTTTGTTTTACTTTTTTCCCCATATAAAACGCTAATTTCATATGTAAACACCTAATAATAATATCATCATCATCATCACAGCTCATATACGTCCCCACCGAGGGGCACGGGCCTACCCTAACTAGTTGTGTTATATAAGTATAAATAAATCAAGACTATCATGATAACTATCAGGGTATACTTCCGGGATTGTAATGAATGACAGACACCTAAAACAATCGGAATTATATGTTAATTTAACGTTATTTTTGATATGTTTGTACCATGAATCAGTAGGCTACGCTACAGAGGCGATGGATGAAAAATGAAAAAAAAAATAATTTTATGCTTCAGATTAGTTAATAATAACAATACTAAGGAGATGTAGTGTAGGCTTGTGTAGGCCAATAACACGCCTGCAATCGTCAGTATGGTAGTGCTATTTGAAAGAAAGAGAAATATTTATTTCATATCACATCCATATTTATAGACTCTACGTGACTCTACTTATGTCCTGCAGTTTATATGCTGGTATCTCAAGATCAGCACCTGCTCACTCCCCGTCTGGAAGACTTCTTCTGGACTGGGTCAGGAGATGGGCCTCCACCCCCGCCAGACCCGCCTATGTCTTCTCCTGCGATGCCCACAACACAATACGTGCACACTACTACAGTACTTGCTACAGTTTATTTGGATTCATATCCACCCCAGGTAAGAAAAAATAAGTTGTTTTAGAATCCTAATATTGGTTTCAGGTTTAATATTGTATAATAATTATTAAATGAATATTAATGATCCAATTTAAGTATTCTATTGATAGCTAAAATGTCTTTATTCAATAAAGAGCTATTTACAGGCACTTATTGATATCAAACGAAATACAAAAATAGTTAAAATTATATTTCTTTAGGCGGTGACAGACAAAACTACGGGAGAATGTGTACTCAACTGCGGAGAGCCAGTGCTACCTGATAGTTTGGAGACAGAAATTCCTGAAGATCGCCGATATTGGTTATTAACGGTTATACAGGGCTCTACGCCAGATAGCTTGCAGCTGCGACTCGCCAGACTCTACCAAAAAGCATTTCTTAGGTATAAACATTTGAGCATTAATATTGCTACGTTTAATGGTATATGGTAATTTTAATATTGTTTTTATAGACAACAAGAACGGCATTTGGGTATTATCAAATCACTAGACGCACCAACATCAAGGAAAAAACACGAAGTCCATTCTTTTGTTGTGAACAAAGAAAACAATATAAATGACTTGGAATCTTACAAGTCCGGTGAGCCCACAAAATACGCCAATATCATAAGTTCCATTAGCAATGTCGACATTGTAAACACTATTGATAATATTAAAGAAAATACTGTCTCTCTACATACACCAAACGTCATGTTGAGAGTGTATCCCGAGGAAGGCTTCATTCAAATTGATAATGTAGACCCATCATCAATGCAAACAGAAATAAAAGCGACAAGAGTCAGCGACGTGGAGTCATGGGTATTAGCAACACCAACAGTTGGAGTGAAGAAGCGAAAGAGAGCGGTGTCCGATAGAAAATTTGAGAGAAACAGTCCAGATCTAATTGATATACCTTTGGAAGCAGACTCCACAAATGAAACGCAATTGTTCAAAAGGGAAATAATAAAACCGGAACAACAACCACCTGTACAAGTCCACATTCAGAACATAACTGAGGTGAATATGTAACTAACCTTAAAATTTACCTACTAATTTATAGATTTCGAAGAGCGAGTAAAGTTAATAATTTTACTTCTCAACCACACGATACGTTTCTAAGGCAGATTCCAATGAATGAAGCATTGTTGCTTTTCAGTAGGTATTCATAGAGATTCAATGGTGAAATATTAATTTGCACTCACGTATATACTCGTAGCTATTCACTATTTAGACTTATTGGCTTAGCATTAATACACCATGACAGTACTGAATATTTGTAGAAAGATGACTGTGCTTTTTCGCACATTTCCAGGATCATTTTATCTAATTTTATTGACACTTAGTAGATTATGAATGAAATCCTTACTAATATTATAAGCGCGAAAGTTTGTGAGGATGTTTGTTACTCTTTCACGCAAAAACTAGTGAATGGATTTGGATGAAATTGTGTAGGTAGGTAGAAGGATTACGACAGGTATTAACATATAGGCTACTTATTATCCCGGAAGAGTAAGTAGTTCCCTCGGGATAGT
The DNA here is from genome assembly GCA_963935595.1 of Schoenobius gigantellus. NCBI lineage: Eukaryota > Metazoa > Arthropoda > Insecta > Lepidoptera > Crambidae > Schoenobius > Schoenobius gigantellus. The sequence continues at coordinate 54,468,583 of OZ012541.1, forward strand.
AACTTTTAAGGCGAAACATAGTTCGCGAGCACAGGTAGTCTTAAAGGCACAGGTAGTTTAAAAAAAACTTTCAAAAATGTAAGTAACATTATTTTATTAAAAGTTAATGGCTCATAAGATTTTTTCTGATAGTCTGCGCTATTACTATCCTAATTTTATGCGACAAGTGGGTAAAGTATATTTCTATGAGGAATAATCTTTCTGCGGCCTTGCCACGATCGGTTAGATCGAGGTAAAAAAACATTATTGAAACGTGATTGATACACAGACACCGTTCTTGCAACGTTAGCATATCTCGCTCTTGGTGTTTTTTTAACCGACTTAAAAATGGAGGACTATTTTTATATTTTATGTAGGGATGTTCACCGATTGCTCCATCATGGTCCTATTATCACCAAGTTAGGATCTGGTGATGGAACAAATTGAGGGGAGACCTTTGAAAAATTTCATAGGCACGTCCAACGTGTTTCATGTTATTTCTAAAGCTATTTAGGTATTTGCGTCTAGTAGTCATCATCTCATGTTACTAAGCTGATGATGGAATGTTTCTTGTAGGTAAGGAGTAAGGGGATAGTTCTTTCAATATGATGGAAACGTATTGACGAGTAGTTGTAATCTTTCAAGTTATTCAGCTGAGCTGAAGGTGGAGACTATGCTTAATTCCTTAACAATAAGATGGTTAGGAGTTCGGAGTTAATTATTTTAATACTGTTTGGAGCAAAAGACATTTTAATTTATCCTGATATTTGCCTCGAATCAAACTTTAATTCTATTCACTAAAAAGATTGAAATAAAAATATGAAACAAAAAATATGAAGCGAGTTCAAAACCAACAAAAAGTAAAAAAATTGAAGCAGCGATGATCTCCTTAAAAAAGATAAGAGATTAACTATGTAGTTGAAAGGCACCATCTTGTGTTGTGTTGTGTGTGATATTGTGGGTACGTATTCTTATATTATATTTTTTTCCTTATTGACGTTTTTATACCTACTGTTTTTTAATCATCATGTAATTTATCTTATCGTGACAAATAAGCTGTGCGCAACTTTTTTGTTCTATAATACCAACGTGACTTTTCGCTCATCTTTACATATACACTATACAGGTATATAAAAGCTATGATCCTTACTTACTTACGAAATCCCAAAAACTATTTGAAGTATGAACATGAAATTTGGTAGATAAAATTTTACGAAACTACATTTTCCGATATGCCAAAATAACTTATTATACAAATATTTCAATTTGTCCAGACTCCAGAAACGGGCAGCATCCAAATAGTGTACGTAGTGCTGGTTGGCGGTCGTGCAGTACCGGCTGCCGTGGCGGCCAGAGACATGCGTCTAGTGCGAGATGCGGAAGTGGCCAGAGAATTGGGAGCTGTAGTCACTACCAAAGCAGAACGTGAGTTTAAAATGGCACTACGGTTCATTCACGCTTTATTTATCTTACTCATCAGCTCTTCGATAAAAGAGTAGCAAGTGTTGCATTTTAAGTTTCATGTATCGAAACCCAAATTGTAGGTTTTGATAGCCAGGAATAATCACAGGACATATATGACACATCTTACTTTGCGTTTAATGCAAACAAATCCTCTAGCAAAGTAACATCGAGCATTCGCTGACGTAAACCTATATACCGGGTGTAACAGAATATCGAAATAATATTTAAGGTTGTTGCTTAACAAAAAAAATGCTTTATGACTATTCTTTGTATTTTAATTATATGCCTACTTTCGATTTAATACGCTTAACAGTTATGCGAATTAAATCGAAAGTAGGCATATAATAAAAATACAAAGAATAGTCATAAAACATTTTTTTTGTTAATCAACAACCTTTAATATTATTTCGGTATTCCGTTACACCCGGTATATGGAACGGCATATAATAATAAAATTATTTGAAGTCACATGGTTTCGTTTTATATCATTTCCATACATAGTCGCTCTAACGAGTAAGTGATTTTTGGCTAAATCTCAGGTATGTTTCTTGGTTTCATACTAGCAGAATAATCTGCATCCGTTCATCATAGTACAATACTTTTGCAATAGGTAAGAGTTTGTACGTCGCCACGGTAATAATATATATACTATTACCGTGACGTCGCGATGGTGAGCTTTCGGCACAGATTACTTAAGAGGATTGTGAAGCTGTACATTTTCATACAAAAAGCGATAACGCTTTTCTCCCTCTAAACATAGTCCAATTTTCATAATTTTTGGAAATCTTGTAGATATAATGAAAAGCTAGGTTTGTACGTTTTGATTTTGAAGAAATATTGCTCAGAATATAAGTTATTAGCATCTAAATATCTATATTTTCGACTTAAAAACTACCTTGAGCATTTTTGTATTTTTTTGACTAAATTATACTGAATTACAAAAAAAGCAAAACGTACAAACATAGATTAAGGTATACTGAATCTAATGAGACCAAAAGCGTCTAATTTCATAAAGGTTTAGGGGGGTAAAATAGTTATCGCCCGAAACAATATTTCAAACAGGAATTGTAGGCAATTTCGATCATTTCTTGCAACTCTCTCTATCGCACGATACGGGTCGGGGGCAGGGGTACAATGTAGTGATAGTGATGTGACATAATGTTATCGTAGTTATTGTCGCCTAGGGAGGAGAAAGTAATATCGATATATCGATCAATAGTGAAAGTTATTACTCAAGTCGGAACTATTAATCTTCACAAATACCTTATACATGAAAAAATAAATATCTTTTTGAATGCGTTTATTGATTTTAGTGTTTTATTTTAAAGATTTTATTTCAATACACCTTATTTAAGGGTTAGCAGCCTGTAGCCTTTACTGTAAATTCCCAAAACCAAAAAAGGAAAAAAATGTCAGTATGTAAGTAGTTGTTTGTTATAATAAATATGTGCCATAAAGAAACCAACTCAAAATAAATTCGTATTTTGTTTCTTGTGATAGGTATTTGTTATGCAATGTATGAAGTTGGAGCAGCTAAAAACGTGTAATAGACTATGCAAGTAGCGTTATTTTGAATATTATTTTATTTGAATTTTATTCCTCTAAAGCTGGGCTCTAAGGTTTTACTCGCGTTATGGAATCTACGATTGTATAAAAAATACAAACGACAAAGTACCTAAATAATATACGAGTATGTAGGGTAGGCAGGGTAGGCATATATGGGAAGAAGGCACCCTTCGTACGGTTATGAAGTTTTTTTTTCATTTTAACTATAAAATTTAAAGCAGCTGATTACATATACTACTAGGTATTTTTTAACCGACTTCAAAAAAGGAGTTTCTCAATTCGATGCGTATGTTTTTTTTGTGTATGTTACGCGATTACGCCGCCAATTGCAGACCGATTTTCAAAATTCTTTTTGGTATTCTCCAGATTATACTCCAATGGTGGTCCCACGGTTACCAAAGTTAGGATCTGATGATGGGATCCCATAAAAATGGAGGAAAATCCTTTAATTTTTAGGTGCGTCCAACGTGTTTTTTTTAAAATAAAAACGTCGCCCCACACTAGGATTTTCTCCTGTGTCGTGGGTGCAGTTACAAACATAGAATATCACATGCACATACGCCCAGACCGGAACAAATTTCTGTAGGCCATACAAAACATCTGTCCCGTGCGGGAATCGAACCCGCGACCTGTTGCGCAGTAGGTGATCGCTCGACCTCTGCGCTAACCATGTCAACCGTTTTGTGTGTATGTTACGCGATTACTCCGCCGATTGTGGACCGATTTTCAAAAATTATTTTTATATTCGGTAGAGTATACTCCTAGGGTGGTCCCTAGGTCACCAAAGTCAGGTTCTGATGATGGGATCCTATGAAAATCGAGGGATACCCTAATTTAATTAGGGTTTCTTTCACTAAAAAGTTAAACAAAAAATATATTTTACAAAAAATAAAAACTGACTTCAAAAACACTGAAAAGTTAAAAATAGTGTAAGTTAGAATAGGTACAGATAACATTACATTTCTATATTGAAGTCGGTGCCAAACGATGATCACCTAGAAAGTCTTAAAATTTGGCACCGTCTTCAATAATGATGTGTGATGTTGTCTGTACCTTTTCTTATATTATTTCTAACTTTTCAGTGTTTTTGTAGTCCGGACGAACCCGACGAATCGAACCCCGCCGGACGGACCTCCCGATCAACATCCGGTGGCCTCAACCACTAGATCACGGAGGTGGTAAAAATAAGAATTCTAAGACTATTAGTATAACTACCCAAGATTAGTGTATAAAAATGAGAGGTATTTTTTATTTAATGCATAATTATTACTTTATATTTTTTAAATCCCTGCTCCTATTTAGTTTGTATGTAAATTATTAATTTATCTATCTAAAATAACAGAATTTTTTGTTATTTTGTTATTTATTTTTAAGTTAACGAGAGGTCTGTTCTTGTTTAAACAATTGTAAATGTCATTTTATGTTTAGTGTTTAGTTTTTTCATAAAAGGATCCATTATTGATTCACATCTTAAATGAAAATCATTTTAATTCAGTATAACACTCATCTTACAAAAAGTCATTTTCTTTAGACAGGTAAATGTACGATAGATAGGTACTTTCATAACAAATAACAGCTCAGTCCTATAAAGTAGGACTTGGTAGGGATACCAAGTAAGTGCCTACACTATAAATTTCAAAGGAATACTGAAATCATTTACGAAACTTATCTACTTAAATATTTTTTTGTTTGTAATGAATAAACTCAAAAACTAGCTCACTGGGAAGTATCGGCGTAATTATTGTTAAAATGATTTTTAGAAATAAAGTTCTTTTTATTTATTATATTTTTTATTTTTAAAAACTACTAGGCTGATTTAAAAAAAATTTTGACTAATAGAATGCTACATTATCACTGAGTAATATAAGGTTATAAAATAATTTTTCATACGGAAAAACAAAATTCCCTCACGAAAAACGAAAAAACGAAGGCAAAGTTGCGAGCGGAAAGGCAGTCAGAAATACCTAAGCAACGCAAAACATTACAAACGGTAAAATAATGATCTCGAGTTCTCGCGCCGAGGAGTCGCGCGCTGCTGTCGTAAGGCGCGTTCGGATAGCATCGAGGTGGCAAAATAACTGTTAAAAATGACAAAATTGACACAAGGAGCGTTCGGTTAGAAGAAGTGTGAACAAAAATTGCATTTTTATCTGTTTACGTCAACCGTTCGGATAGCTGAAAAAATGTCAAAAATGGCATTGTGAACTGCCAATTTCGCCCCAGCTATCGAAGAGGGTCAAAAGTGGAAGTTTTTGACATTTAAGATTTTTGACGTTTACTAAACGAAAAATTTTTGACACGATTGAATAAGTTTTAACGAAATAAATTTTATTTTTATTATTTATGGAAATTAATGATCGTTAATCATGAAGCGAGCTTATTACATCATAATACATCCATAATCTGGAAACTGAAAATAAATTTAGGTTATAATAGCTTATGACTTTGACATATTGATAATGTAGCGTTCGGTTAGGGTGTGGAGCAAAAATGGCAAAAATGTCATAACCTTCTAACCGAACGCTTTACATCAACGCCAATTTTGATAATGCTAAAAACGCCACCACAGGCTACCCGAACACGCCTGTAGTGTGCGTGAGAATTTGCGCGTGTTGTATTTGTGGTGTAAACGCCAGACGGGAGGCCGAGCGGTGTGAAACAGATAGCATTTTAGAAAATACCTACTCGCGCCGCGCACGATTACTTCTAACTTTCGGTGCTACGTAAACCGTAATACAGTATACAGTGGACCTGGACAAACGTTTTGCAAGACGATGTTGGATTATCGGATTTCTCGGATTATAGACTACTGCGTAAGGCCCTCTATAGTCCGGAATTTTTTGAATAAGAGTACCTTGTAATCCAATAAGTTACAAATCAAAAATCTATTTGAACTACGAATCATACTACAAAATGATGTATGTAATATGTATGTAGAATTTAGTAAATTAAACATTGTCAAAATATCATCATCAGTGCTATAGGACTTACAAAAAATAATAACTTAACTTATTTACGTTAGAAAGTGAAGATTTGCCGAAATTTTTATGTAAATCAACAGTGATAGGCTTGTCGGATTACAGGCGTCGGATAAGACATGTTCCGGATTACCGCGGATCCACTGTAGTGGGATACACTCTTCTCTAGGTAGCTATCAAAGAACCAACAAGTCTTTCTTTTCTGAGACAGTTTCGTTTGATGACAAGTGGATTATGGTAAAAACTCGTGAAATAAGCGTAGGTTGCCAGCTTTGCTCTGACCATTAATGTTCACGAAGGCAGTTGTACGGTTGGAAAATCTTACCAAGATTTGATTGTAACAAGAATTTTTCAAACCAACTTAGAATGTTCTGTGAATGTTGCCAGCAGCGTTCTTGAAGGCAGCAGAAGGGTTGGAAGGGGAGGCAGCGGCGACAGGCGTGCACGGCTCGGAGCTCTGGGCGCTCGCGATCGGCGGAACGGTAGCAGTGTTACTTCTGCTTGTACTTCTGGTGCTACTCTGCTTGGCACACAGGTGACTATTAACAGCTACTATTATAGTAGTACCTATGTAGTGTCCACGCCAGATCTACGTTAAGTCGAATTCATTGAGTAGTTCACTTTCAAATACTCCTATTCTTGTAGTAAGTAACAGATCACTGTTTTGCGTTTTTCCTGCCTATGAGATTTTTTCGCCTTGTATCAGTTGACCGAACTGATGAAAGTTTTTCGTCACAGTAGTTCGATTGTGCGCATCCACAGTAGACCGGACCCGACAATTTTTTTTTCCCAATCAGTTTGACACTAGTTCAACCGGACCATGAAGTATTTGGCTTATTTCCCGTTAAACTACCTATATAATAATTATATCCTATTCATCTTCTTCTTATACCGGGTGTAACGGAATACCGAAATAATAATGGTGATATGCTCGAACTCCCCCACGCCAATACCAACTTCCTTCTCCATTCTTTCTGCTTTCGAGCTGCCCAAATGTGGAATAATCTCCCGACAGTTGTTCAACAAAGCCCATCTGTGCCATCATTTAAACGCAGACTCAAGCAGCACTTTCTTTCTCAACTCCCCACTTCAGTGTTACAACGAATGTGTACAACCTCATCATCTTAAGTAAAAGTATATATAACATTATATATTGGTATAATTTATGTATTTTATGTATATACGTGTGTTGTATTTGTGGTTTATATATTATTTTATTTGATTTATTTTATAGTGAGAGTAAATATGTAGTTTACGCGCTTGTGTTTCCCACAAAACAATATATCCTTCATACTCACAGGTTGGCTGGAAGAAATCTCTATGAGAGTTAACCTTTGTGTACATTGTCTGTTATAATTTTATAGTATAAGTTACTATGCGCAATAAAGAGTATTATAATATTTAAGGTTTTTGATTAACAAAAAAAATGTTTTATGACTGTTCTTTGTATTTTAATTATATGCCTACTTTCGATTTAATAAGCTTAACTGTTAAGTGTATTAAATCGAAAGTAGGCATATAATAAAAAAAATACAAAGAATAGTCATAAAACATTTTTTTTTGTTAATCAACAACCTTAAATATTATTTCGGTATTTCGTTACACCCGGTATATAAAAATGAAACGCTGTGTGTTAGTCTCTCTAAAACTCCGAAATGGCTCGACCGATTCTTACGAAATTTTCTGTGTATGTTTGAATAGGTCCAGGGAAGGTTTATAAATGTACAATTGGACCCGCTAGGTGGCGCTGTAATTGGGCAGGACAACGACTGCCAGGCCAACTAGTTTTTAATAAAATTACTATATGTTGAGGTTTTTTTGTGGTTTACCTATGTGTTAAGTATTTCTAATACTGCAACTAAAATATAGTAAAATAAAAAAATGCGCCAAGAAAAGTCGTTTTTAGTGAACTATCATTCTTTTACATAGATAGAAAATAATGGACAATAAGTGGAACCCCAAACAAGTGTTTCGCCAACACCGAACTACTGATACAAGAGGCGGCTCTACAGTCCTAGCTGACGCGTACAACCGAACTACAGAGATGAAAAAGTCTCATCAGTTCGGTCAACCGGACTGAGCTTCACCAGAATTCCTCAACCTCAATCAGTTATCTCTAACTGTCGGAATACACAAGGTTATTTTTTAGTTACTAAAAAAAATTGTGTGCTTCTTCAAACAAGCAAACAGAACAACTTTCACTATGGGACCAACTTTGAAATAAATCGCAAAAAAAAATCTGCTGTTCCATACATCTAGGTTTAGTGAATGTTGAACATTTATATGGAACAGCTGATTTTTTTTGCGATTTCATAGTTGGTCCCATAGTGAAAGTTGTTCAGTTTGCTTGTCTGAACAAGCGCACAAATTTTTTTTGTAACTAAAAAATAAATTTGTATAACCATTTATTTAAGATTTTTATGTCAACAAACTTAGGAAAGACGGTGGTAGCTAAACAGGCGGGCTCGGAAGCCCTACTACCAATCAAACCAAACAGAAAACTTCTGCCCCCGTGAGGAATCGAACTCGAACCTCCAATGGATCGTCTCAACCACTAGACCACGAAAGCGGATAAAATTGCGTTTTTGCTTGATAACACGGAAATCGATTTAAATTTCATTTTTCGTTAAATAATGTTTCTTCTCTATTCTATTTCGATTTCATTTAAATAAGCCTCGATGACCTTCTAATCGGGAAGTCCGGGGTTCGATCCTGCCATGTATCAAATCAATGCGCTTTTTGTTTTTCGAATTTCATATGACTGTATAGGAAGAAAATATCGTGAGGCAACTTGCATACACCTGCGAAGAAATTTGAAGGTGTATGTGAAATCGACGGGAACCTATAACTTGTCAAAAATTTGCTTGTTCGAATTTCATTTGATCGAAAGCGGTTCACCGACGTCTTTTTTACCATATGTATTGTTTGCCATATTTTTAAATCATCGAAATATCATTTGACATAGGTGTTATTTTACCGAACAACGTTTCACCGATTTTTAAAATATTTCGTTTACTATTGGTCGAAGTTTCTTTTGAACTTTTTTCATTTGCCATATACCTACTTCCACTTCACCAAAACAAAATTTTACCAAATATTATTTGGCTACAAATGTTACATTATGTTGTTTATCTATTTAACCTCTGTGCTATTACACCCAAGGTAACGAATGAGCCAGGTTATGCAAAAAGCGCAAGGGGTGCAGGGGGAGCAGGGGGCAGGGGGGCCCCCCGCAAGGAAAAGATGTTACAGGATAAAACAGGATAATAGCTAGGTTAGGTTAGACATTGTGACCATGCACAGCGTAGCGGAGCGAGCGAAGCATCAAACTGCATGTTGCATGCTGCATGCTTGCTGCATGTTGCATGCTTGCTTGCATGCTTACTTGCTTCTTTGTTAGCATGTTCGGAAACACAATACTTCGAACAAATGTTATTTCGGTTAAAATTTTTTTTGACCAAATGAAACGTTGGAGTAACGAAAAAAATCGAATTGATAATAGGTCAAATGATACAGTGGCAAACGTAATTTCGACGAAGGAAAAAAAACGAAACGAAAATAGTCGAAAAGTTTTCGGTTAAATGAAATTCGGTCAAAAAATTTTCGATCTTATGATAGGTAACCTGACCCAATCCGCACTGGGTCAGCGTGGTCGACTAAGGCCTAAATAAAACACTCTACTTAGGGTAGGCTCGAGCCCCTCGGTGGGGACGTAGCTATATGATCTGTGATGATGATGAAATGAGAACAGAGAAGAAACGTACATTGTGAAAACTTAGTAAGGTCCGTGTGTTTTAGATTGAAGCACCTAATTTACTATGCAACAAATAAATTTTGAAACTGTGATAATTTAAAGGAGAAAAGCAATAAAGTCAGCGGCATCTCTTCGAGCCTACAGGAGCGAGTTAATGAGAGAGGCTGAAAGGAATCAACCAAAGCAAGTTCACGAAGAAAAGGACGGCAGGGTACATTGTTTTAAAGATAATATTTATGAGTCAACCACAGCAATTAGTATTTGCGACGAAATCGAATTTTGTCATAGTTTTGAAGTTAAATTATAGTAGTATATATTGCATTTGAAGTAAATGCAATATACACAGGAGTTAGACGGTTTTTTAATTATTTAATAACATTTTATATTTGATAATATTTAATTTACATTGATGCACCTTTTTAGCGTTATTTTGTTTCTATAGTTTTTTTTGTTTTACTTTCTGTTTATAACTATTTAATACCGTATAATAAGGAATATAAATAATAAGTAACTATTATAACATCCTAAAGTACATAATGTACTAGTATTTCTCTCATGCATGGTTTAGATACCTATTAGTATGTAAACATTTTAATAGAATTTACACTATTTTTAATAATGAGTTTCTCTATTATACTTACATTATTTTTGTTTCAGTTGATAAGCGTGGTATCTCCTAGCCGAACCAGGCCAAGCAGCACTCTACTGCCGATATACAGAGCTGCCAGTGCATCCAGGTAACAAAATTAGGCCAATACAATTAGGATTCATTCTTCTCCAGTCTACAGATTAACATTCACCTTAAAAAATCAATTTATGTTTAGTTTAATTAAATTATCTAAAATAGCTGGAATGTAAATTAATTTTGCTAAAATCTCTTTTCTAGTTCATCCAGCACGTCCTCTGGAGTGTCTGAGGTGGCAGCCGCACTCAGGCGCCGACAGAAGAAACCGCATGCGCTCAGGATGCCACAGAAGAAACGAGGTATTGACACTCACTCCTAGGAATATAACAAGTTTACTTTAAAAAAATATTACTTACTTCTCTATATGAATTTTGTCCCTGACGTTGGTACAAAATAATGTTCAATGGTTTTTCTCTACTACTTGTAAAGATCATACAGAGAAAAGAAAGTCTGCTGCTGCGGCTGACAGGTGCCATTGAGTAATGAGTATGACAGAATTTTATATCTAAAGTTTCAATAAAATTCATTATTTTTATTAGTTCTTGAGTACCTAATAAACTGTTTTAGTGGGCACAACTGACAGTCTTCTCGAAGCAGCTGGAGTGGAAAGCTCGGATAGCCAACCTTCAGTGCCACATACACCTACCTCCTACCTCTCGATGCCTTCAATTACTTCATTCCCCAGGTAAGAATTTCCCTTTTAAATTATTACAATCCTCATAACTCTTAACAAAGAGCAAAAAATCATCAATATAAACAAATCTAATGAGTAGCTTAACAAGAACAATTTTTTTAACTTCAAAGGCTATATTCAAAGGCTTCAAAGGACGTTTGCTTCTGTGGACGTTTCAAGTCAAATTCCAGATAACTAACCTTTTCAGAGGCAACGTGGTAGAGCCATTATCTCGAATACTAGAACCAGTGTCAGTACGGCATCTGGACATAGACTCGGCAGCGTCCAGTCCAAAGCGAGAGAAAGATAAGGCGTTTGAGAAGCACGTGGTGCCACGTAGGCAGATGGCTTCGCAGCTTGTGAGGTTGGGTAGCATCGACAAGGACCCTGGAGTCATAGGACCTTTGGTGTGGGACCTACATTGCCAGAGGATCAAAGATGGTGAGTTCCTGGATCATCACAGCTCATTTACGCTCCCACCGAACGGCTGGAGCCTACCCTATGTTAGGGTGATCGATTAGGCCTTTGTCAACCACGTTGGCCCAGTGCGGATTGGTCGACTTCACAATTCACATACTCTTTTAAATTTCTTCGCAGGTGTATGCAGGTTACCTCACGATGTTTTCCTTCACCGTAGGAGCATCGGCAAATGTACATATGAAATTCACAAAACGAAAAACACATTGGTACGTGGCATGATCGAACCACGGACCTTCGGATTAGACGGCCAGTGCTGAGTCCACCGCGCCATCGACGCTCTTATGGCCATTTTCACCAACCTCTTTTTAGCTTAGGGGACTCTTAGGTGGCATGCTGTCACATTCTTTTCATTAAAGACAAAAAGTGACAGCATGCGTCTTAGGGGCTACCTAAGCTAAGTAATGGTTGGTGAAATCGACCATTAGTCTATTAATTTTAGATGGCAAACAACCGTAAAATTACTAGATTTAGGGGTTACCGGCTTACCGCAGCCTATGGCTTGTTAGTTCTGTAGGTATTTTCCGAATGACAAATGTATTATAAGTATTTATCATGTAGGTATATGTTTGATTACTTAGAATATACTGGGAGACGCAGCGTTGGAAGCCCATAACTTTAACTCGCTTTAACTCTGTGATTTTTTTTTCATCTAACTGACGAATTATTTAGATTTCGAATTTGCATACTCAATTTTCACCCTGTTATTAACGTTTTATCAGCGTCGAAGCCTCCAAGCCCGTCAGGCCAGAAGGCGGGGTCCCGCATGCGGCAGCGCTTCAATGAGTTAGTCGACGACGCATTCACACTATTCGGCAGCGCTGGCGCCTCCAGGGACTCTAAAGACACGACTACTCTCACCTCCGACAGGGATACTGGAGAGAACGCTCGTAGGACAGGTAATTAATACGTGCCCCAACATTGCATTGGTACCACACTAACCAAAATCCAGCTTAAAATCTCATCCAACATCTAAGAGTATTTTCCACTCATCATCAGTCACATAGAGTTAATGTTCTGTGCATAGCGTTGAACACATTTGCAATAAACATATCAAACTGATTACACTAATCCGAAAATGCGCCTTAGCAAAGTAATCAGAAATGCCTACTATGCGACTAAAGCCAGACACTATTGATGAATTTGGAATTATGCTGATACTTCGGAACTTTAGGTTTTTTTTCTAATCACCTCATGTAAACATGTTACTCTAAGAGGTCATTTTAGAAACTTTGCATTAATGGGTATGGTACAGTTACATGAAAAATACTTTTAATATCAATTTTGATTTTAGAATTTAACTGCAAAAAATTACAACCTGCGCACATCGATTCCTAGTGTGTTTGTCACACTTTGATTAAATACCTCCCAAGTGTCAAATAAAGTTCCACGCAAGGAATTTTTATACAATACAACGTACCTAGCTGGAAAGTTACAAGATCCGTGTCAAATAAAAATCCAAATAGGCGAACAAAATACAAATAAAGTCCCAATTATTTTTTCTTAACTCAATAATAAATAAAAAAATTAATAAGGCATATTTTGTCAAACTTCCATTGTCATCTACTTACGTAAGATAAGTCACATCCAATCATTTCGAATCACCATATCATTACGTTAATTACACCAACTTACTCAGAAAGAGATGCCGAAAGATAAAGACAAAAGACTAAAGATGAAGTCAGAAGAGAGGCTCTCTTCTGGCTTGCGATTTTAGTAACAGTGAACCTTCTGGATACTACTATACAAATTCCTTTGTTTTAAGTTCTTACATTACATTTGCCACTTCAGAGAGTGAGCCAGTGACGCAGGCGCGCAATGAAAACGTGCGACTGCCCGGCTCCCCGTACACCGCAATGGATACTCTGCGTGGCCGTTCTGCGGGTACTCGGTAACGTTATATGCAACAACCACTTATTTAGCATAGTTTGGTTAGCCAAGCTGAAGGTACCTAAGCACTGCTTTTATTAGTAATTAGTATGTTTATAAATATGTATTTGATAGTCACCTGTATGTATTCAAAAGGCGCGTTCCACTTAAGCACAGATTTGCAGCATTTTCAACATTTTTCGCATCATCGCGTTTCATTAGCTTTTGACGCTAGCAGGGCTAGCATCACATGTTAACGTAATGCGTTCCATTTAAATATCATGATTTTAAAGTTAGGTTCCCTTTGTGAAAAATAGCGTGGGTAAAAATGTTAACATTTTTTAACTACCGAGCCTGCCTGGCTAGCTTCCACCGCATGTGTGTGTTGTGTGAGAGCTCATTTTTTAAAGGTAATAATAAATTTACGAAATCCAGGAACAATTTAGGAAATAATTGTGAAATCTTCATAATGAAGATAAAAAAATTGTGAAGTCTATAGTTAGAAAGTTCTGGCCAATTAACTGGAACACACAATCTGCCAACTAGAGAAAATACTGTAACTCTGGTCTCAAAATTACGATTTGATAAAGGTTTATTTAGAACACTCAATTCTCTTACGGTGCAGACGGAGTGTTCCAAAACTTACCAACTTTGGCTTAAAAATCGTTAATATTCTTACTCTGTTTTCACAATTTCTGATGTGGTCTCCGTTTGTATATAAGATTGGGTTATGTAAATAAAGTCTAAAATAAGGAGCTCTCTAACGGGATGTTGAAAAGAAAGTTTTTTTTTTATTTGCTCTCTAACTATTATGTCAAGGTTTTTGATTCACAAATTGACTCTGTGTTATACTCGTAAAACGGAGTAAGAATTTTAACGATTTATTTAGCTAAAGTTGGTAAGTTTTGGAACACTCCGTCTGCACCGTAAGAGAATTGAGTGTTCTAAATAAACCTTTAACAAATCGTAATAAACCGTTAAAATCTTTTGAATATTTGTGAATAGGTTTCACACATTCAACACAATTGTTCCACATAACATGTTAAACATTTATCTTCTTCTTCTTATATATAGAAACGCTGTGTGTTAGTCTCGCAAAAACTTTTAAACGGCTCGACCGATTCTTACGAAATTTTCTGTGTGTGTTTGAATAGGTCCAAGGAAGGTTTAAACGTAAAGTTGGACCCGGTAGGTGGCGCTGGAATCGAGCAGGACAACGTCTGCCGGGTCCACTAGTATCTAATATATTTTGAGACCAGAGTTACAGTATTTTCTCTGGCTGGCAGATTGATTGAGTGTTCCAGTTAATTGGTCAGAACTTTATCTAACTATAGATTTCACAATTTTTTGATCTTCACCATGAAGTTTTGACAATTATTTCCTAAATTCTTCCTTGATTTCGTAAGAATATTATAACTTTCAAAAAATTTGCTCTCACACCACACGCACATTACCTTCGCCTTACCTAGCTTTGTCGCCATGACAACAGTGTAGTCTAAATACCATTGTTGTGTTCCGACAATTAGTGGTAAGATGCCAGTTCCTCAGTTGTTGAGGAATCCGTGTGAGGCGGCTTCCACCTTCGGCCTTATCATCACTTTACCACAAGGTGAGATGAAGGCTAAAAGCTTCCTATAAAAAAAAGAATAAGGCTTAGATATAGACAAAAATTTTAACGCAGAACAAAATTAATCATCGCATGCACTAGTACTAGTTGTGCCGTCCCAAAATGTGTTTTCATCGACACAACTAACTTATTATAATCATTCCTTGAATACCACAACTACAATCGAATGGGAAATACGAAAAATATATTTATTACAAACCTCTTCAGATATACTCGTAAATCACGATGTTGGTCACACTGCTGGCATATAAATAAATCAGAGAATTATTATTAAAATCATTAATCATCATCACCTCTTGATACCATTCATCAATGATATCTTGATATTAGTCTATAAATGTAATTTTCTTCCAACTATGCTTTAATTTCATCATAATTACACTGAAAACTGAGCACAAAGCGAGTCTTTAGTGCTCTAGAGCAATAAAAATGTATGAAATTTCATTACTGCACAGTTTTGTTTTTTTTAATCGCACAAAGAAGTTACCAATCTCAATGGAATAGTTATCTATTCAGCCAGCGGATATCGATACTTTCTTAGTTTATATACGTATTATTCGTTTCTATCCTACTTGTTCCAAATTTAAAAAATGATCGCTGCCAACTCTGATTTAAAAATGTAAATTAGCGGGAACTTTAATAATTTTGCGTGACAATATTTTTGGAATCGTTAAAGTGTGATACTGTCTTATTTTGAGTGCTTCGTATTAAGGCACATAGTGATCCCAATGACCTTGCGTCGATCGTCCCGCACTGATTACATAGGAGTGAGTGAGTGAGAGTGAGGGGAATATTTAAGCAAACCTTTACGCGTAAGATGAATTATTTCAATTAAAAAATAATAAAGGCGAATAAGAAAAACCTAAAAAGACCATCCGCTAGAATATTGTTCACTTTATTTATTGAAATCAAAAGTAGGATATGATTTAACCTACCTATTTACGACGCGATTAGGTTTAAAGTTTTAAAATCAAGGCATGTTTGGGTCACATTTTAACCAAGTTTTAATTAATTTATCAAAAAATTAAAAAGACCATCCTCTAAAGAATGCGTTGAATAATAACATATCTTTTTTAAAGATTTTTTATTCAATATTTATGAAGAGAACCGGTTTTTTCTGCAGCGATTTTTTTATGATTGACCCTACTATGCGCCTTAAGAATTAAAATGGAATCATCTAGCGACTTATTAACTCCGGAAAAAATTTTAAATGAAGCCGACGGTGTTATAGAAAACCTTTTATCCTTAAAATCACGAGTACAATATGTAAAATCTTAAACTTCTATTTACATTTTGACGTGAGGTTTTTTTTATCTACTATTCCTACAGGTAATAGTTGAAAGAAAAGCAGATTATGCACCTCGCCTTATGGCCGGTACACACTTTGTTTAGTGTTTAGTGCGAGTGGCTTGTTTAGTGTTAAGTAAAAAACACGTTTGGACAGCTTCTGTTTAGTGTTAAGTGTTTAGTGTTTAGCGAATAGGAACGCGTTCTTTCTGCGTGTCGCCCCTCCCGTTCTCCCGCCTTCACCCCTCACTTGTAGCTAAACAGTCACTAAACACGTCTGGACAGATCTGTTTAGTGTTTAGTCCATATAATGAACAAATACACTAAACACCGTTTACTAAACAGTGTATGGACAGCACCTACTAATCACCTAACACTAAACACTTAACTAAACAAAGTGTATACCGGCCATTAAGTAATTTATGCTCGGTGCAATAATCTACTATTATAATCGTTATCGTGTAGGTAGTCTGAATGAAAAGGAGATCATGTTTTTTATAAGACTCATGTATAGGTACTCTTAAAAGTTGATAAAAAGATTAAAAATGCTCGATTGTGTACGTTACAGACCGTCAACAAGCGGGCATCGTGCGCACACTGCGCGCGCGCCGGCACGCGCTTGGCCAGTCACGCCGACGCACGTAATTATTCATTCCTTTTCATATATCTATTATTTTTTCGTTATTTTAATATCGTTATTCTACCCGACACTAGGAACTTCACAAAAGACCGCAGCCAATGTTTTTTTCCTGTGCGTGAATAAGATTCAGCCAGAGTTCACTGGGGGATGTGGCATATGCCCATGAAGCAAATACAAAGTATTTGCTTCATGGGCATAACGCATAACTAACTTCATTGTTCAGTGTCCATGGTAAACGGAGAATATCCTCAACATTATTATTGCTTCCATAGTAACTTTTAATGTATTTGATTTTTTGAGTAACTGAAAAAATACTGATTTGCTAGGAGTCTGTGTTCACGGCCTCCTTAGTCCGTGGCCCCCTGGCTGGGTCCCGTCACATTTTGCCTCTAAACCACCCTCATTGACTTACCTTGTTGGTTATGCCACCCTATAGGTACGCCACTAAGGGCAACTGAGACCGTATGGTTTTGGGTCGGCAATGCGCAAGTGCGTTATAAATGAATAATTTGTTAAACACAAAGAAAGTATATTTTTACAAAGCGAAAAATGGCGGAATTAATAATATAATATTATAATTTAATCCCTTTTATGTTATTGAATTTCTTAGTAGATACTGACAAGATAGTAAGCGTCTAAATATCGCGGGTTAATATTACGCGCATAATTTATCATTGTTACAACACAAATGGCAAATAAGCGTATGGTCCACCTGTTGTTCAACGGTTATCATCGCTTATGGAAGCTTGTAGCGACCAGGGGCCTTACCATGATCGCTTATAGCAAGGTTAAAACAATATTGAAACAGAGACACCGCTCTTGCTGCGTATAGCGCCATCCCGCTCTCAGCGCGGTTTCAATATTGTTTTGAGCAATCATGGTTGGGGGGCAGTTCCCTTATCATGGTGGCTTGCAACAGTACTTACCTTGGTCTAAGCCATTCTAGTAAGGTCCCACTAACTTGCGCATTGCCGACAAATAACAGCACGTTGTAAAAGACTACTAATTAGATACGGTCCAACATAAAAGAGTATACAACGGATTTTTGATATTCACATTTTTATTCCTGGCAACACTTGTTACAGTGCCTATTTAACAGTATAAATAATTAAATTATAACCCTGCACTCGTCTCAAATTATTTGTTAAATACAGTTGGCTCAAAGGTTTTGTGGTTCGAGATATCAACAGTATCGATAATCAACAAAGTCATTCGTAGTGGCAATAGTACAATAGTAAAATTTTGTAATTAAAAAAACTGTGTTGCTACTTTATGTCAGTGGCGCCATCATTAAATATTTTCTCTTCTGTGTTGCACTGTATATGTCCCGTATTACAGTTCAGCCGCCGAGAGAATGCGTTTTCTCGACAGGGCCTGTCAGTTCCTTATGCCTAATATAATTACAGCCTTATTAATAAAAATTTTACTCCTTGGATCATCCTCGGATTAGTTACTCCGTCTTTTGTCTTGTTTCTGCACATGTCGGTTGTCACATGTCAAAATAAGACAAAACACGGAATAACTAAACCAAAGATGATCCAAGGAGTAATTTTTTTATTAATAGGACCGCTTGAGTTCATTTTCGAGAACAGCGTTTTGAATAACCTAAAAATGTTCCTTATTCCAAGTACATTAGAATCTGACAGGACCTGTCAAAACGCTTTATTTCGGCGGGTGAACTATAGACATCTAACATTTCAACGGCACCAGTCTGGCGCGGTCCGTCCGCCCGTCGTGGACAAGACCCTGGTGTCATCAGACAGTCGCCTTCCTCCAAACGACCCTGCCACTCCACTCATCGCCGCCATCAAGACAGAGATTCAGCGCGTGAGGGACCACGCGCAGAAGCCTAACACCTAGACTTGTATAATGATATCAAAACGAGTCGGATTAGAAATACTCATGTTAAAATGTAAACTGTCAAAATCAACAAAATCTACTCCATTAAAACATGTTAAATTGTAACCAGTCAAAATCAACAAAATCTACTCAATGAAAATCATTGTACCTTGCTCTACTAAGTACATCATACTTAGTAATCGACGCGACTATTCAATCGTTGACAGTCAGTTGACACCTAGGAAGTTATTATTAAGTAGGGACCTAATTTTTTTTTGATCTGTAGACTAACGGTATCGAATGTTTATATTGAAATTGATAACTTGCGCAAAAAATTACTAAGAAATGACATTAGTATGATATCCAATCCATCCATCCAATAATGATAGTCTCCAAAGATCATTATTGAAAGATTTATTCTAAGATTAATTTATATTCATCGAAATATTTGATATAAGTTATATAAAGCTCCCTCACTGTATGTTAGTTCAACTGCTCGTCAAAGTTAACATTCAAAACAGTCTCACACGCAAGTTTTTTTTGTCCGTCCGTTTCTATAAAAAAACCGTCGCTCGTTTTTATTTATTGAAATGTCAAATTTTTCATGTGTAGAAAGAAATCAAATAATAAATCAAAGAACACTATAGCGGGTTAAAGTGAGGTTGTGTATTGTCTTGTCATAGATAATAAATAACATTTACGCCAGGAAAAGTTGACGTATAGGGTGATGTCACATCAATCCAATAAGCGTTTGCGTGTGGTCTTTGAAATGCCATTTTTTTTACACTTTCGTTTTTGGTTTCATTTTAATTAAAAAAATTGAATTATGCAACATTCTCAGTCGTTAGAGTTGTAACATGCCTATATGAAAATATGTTACTGTCATGATCATGACTATGCCAATATTGCAAGAATCATTTACATTTTTATTGAACTTTGTTATCCTTGTTTTGTTGTTGACACAGATAATATGGTATTTGTTTATTATTTATTGTATTAGATCATCTTTATTACATACTGTTAAGTTTTAATAAAATATACAAATAGTGTTAATAAGTGCAACCTTTATTTTGTACTTAAGTAGTATTGCAATATAAAATTTTACCACTCCTATAGCATTATATTAATTATAGACAACTATTTACATATTTTACATCGATTTCGAACAATAAAATAAAATAAAATAATAAATTGTTTTCTTATAATAGAGATTAGAGCATTTTGTCTCCAATTAATAGTACTCCGGCACGTAAGTTGGCAAGAACGGGGGATATTATTACTAAAATTGGCTCGAATGGGGGACACTATGAATAATAATAATACTGAAATATTATTGGTCAGAATGAAAATTATATGAAAAGCAGTAACAATTTTTGTTACACACGAGGGTACACGCGCAAAATCAAAAAATCGACGTCAAAATCTTGCCAAGTTAGGTGCCGGCAACTATACAAACAAGATAATGATTTTATTTGAATTTCGAAAACCTGTCTGATGAAATTGTTATTTTCAAAACTGCCTCAAAACTAGCAACAATTGTTTACGAACTAAATAAATACAACATTTAAATTATTATGTAGATTTGACAGTCAAAGAATTATTACACAAAAAAACAGTTTATTAATCTTACCAATCCGTTCAATTGGACCCAGTAGATGGCGCTGTAATCAAACATACTATACAAATACATACATGTGATAAAGAAATATTCAAGGCAAGACGACTTCAGAAATCAAGCCCTTCAATTACAGTGGGAATCAGTTTATAATGATATCGAAGGAAAACACATCATACAAAATGGAAGATACAAAGCCTTCGAAAGTCTTCGAAAATAAACATTTTTTTTACTTTCGTATAGAGAGAAAACCGACAAATTGTATATATTAACAAAAAAATATGTCAACATACATTAAGAATCAAATCAAAAATTAGCCACGTGCCATGCACGCACTAAACGTCGTTGCAGGGAAAGGGGTGAGGGTCACAAAAACAAGGAAGGAAGCGGGATGGCGCTATACGCAGCAAGAGCGGTGTCTCTGCTTCAATATTGTTTTAACCTTGCTATAAGCGATCACGATAAGGCCCCTGTATAGCTAAACGCGGCCCTTACTTATACTTAAATTTCTAAGAAATTATGACATCGTGTGAGATTTTTATTTGTGTAAGCTTTCAAATCAAAACTTTTGTATAAACTTTCAGATACAGATTCAAGAAATCACAAAAAGTTTTAAGCAACACACATCACTCCTTATTTTCCCTTTCATATATTATCTCTTTATAACGTTTGTGAAAATATGCTAGCTTAAGAAATTAAATTAGACAAAATATACAAGACCGGATGGTTTCCAACGCTACGTGGATTGCATCGGTTGGTGGGGTGCTAATCTTCTCCACTGGTTTTGCTGTCTCTCTTCTGGCTCCTCGTCCTATGAAACGTTGGAGAAATCGCACATTATTTATTTTGTTTGAATATTGCCAACAGTTTTTTTTATTTCAAGAATTCAAAAATTTGTGCAATGTTATTAACGTTTTGAAAGTAAATAAACACGAAATGAGTTTAAGGTTGAAGATAGGCACAAACTTCTCGATTAGGCGGTTCACACACTGCCACGCACCACGCAGCGTAGCGCGTGAATGCGTGTTCTTACGTTGCCTGTTAGTATCTCCGTCTGTACAGAAAACACGCACAGTCCAACACACAGAAAACGCATCCACGCGCGTTCATGCAGATCGCGCGCCTACAAGCGGTGAAAGACGCACCCACGCGCGTAGGTGCGGGCGAGACGAAATATGTCGATTGGATGGTCCCGAGTCTGCGGCAACATCTCACAATAATAATATTGGTCGCTGTGGATACTGTTCCTCAAAAAAAGACCGTAAAATGCGCTACAACTGTGCCAACTGCAAAATACACTTTTGTTTGGTACATGCTATTATGGTATGCCCTAGCTGTTATGGTAAGGCTGATAACTAAGTCTATTTATGATTGAAATGTCGTTTGATAAGTATTTTCAATATGTAAATAGTATTTTTTTTGTTTTTTTTTTTGAAAAATGTTTTTGTTTTGTTTTTGTAGTAACTAATAGAAAACACACACATTTTGAAGGCTGTTTTGTGAAAGACTGATAGACAGTTGAATAATTAATAATAAAGTTCTTGCATACCACAATGTTTTTTATTATATAATATAATTTTAAAATAAAATAATATCTATGTAGGTTTTCTTAGAAAAAGAATATGAAACAGGACTCCAAATATTCGGTCCGTGACCCCGCGCGCGGGTATAGCTGTTACAAAAAATGGCGCGGGTATACGAAGGTTAATAATAATACTGAAATATTATTGGTTAGAATGGAAATAAAATGAAAAGCAGCCACCATTTTTGTTGCACACGAGGGTACGCGCACAAAATCACAAAATCGACGTCAAAATCTTCCAAGTTAGGTGCTGGCGACTATAACATGGGTAGGATTCGGCTCGATAGGGTAACCAAACCAAACACTTTGTATATAAAGTAAGATGTCTTCGACAACATTCATTGGGCAAGATGGGAAGTTTAAAATATCTGGAAAATATAAATAACAAAATAAAGCGATTTAAAAACAAACCTGTATGATAGTGATAGATACTGTTTCGGGTTTGATGTCGTTCAATCGTTCGTCAATTTGCTTCAATTCTGAAGCTTGATCTGGTGAATTTTGCATGTTTCTGAAAAAAAAAATTACAAATAAGTGAAATTTTGTCCACTCTCCTTGAGAGGTTAGGTGTATTAATGAAAAGCCTACATAGGGCTTAGACAGAGGGGTGTCACTCCGCAACGCGTGTAATTTTTTCTGTGATTATTGCAACAAAAAATGAATAAAAGATGCCATAATCCGTATTTTTTGTGCTACATTTATTATCATATCACATATGTGTGAAATAAGTTACTATAATTTAAAAACACTATGTGAACCCAATGTGGAATGTAGAACCAAACAATTTCTAAAGGATGAAGTGTAATATACTGCCGAGATATTGAGTTACCGTATATAAACAACTAAAAGGGTGTTTTGTAATGAAAAATACAAAAAAATCACATCTTTATTATGTACAATAAAATAATTCAACATAAAAAAGTTGCCAGTTCCTAGACCGCAATGGCAGCGGCGGCCAGTTGTTTTCTTTCTGTAATTCCCAAAATCCCTTTCTATACGAGGTGCGGTCCAAAAATTTCTGGCTGGAGGAATATGGCAATTTAAAAATAAAATAAAAACATGTCATTTTGATTGTCATTTATTCGTGTATAGTTTTGAGGTTTCTGTTGGCTGTGGTTTTGATTTGACGGCGTTTAGAATAATAGGAAGTCTGAAAGTTTTCGAATTGTTTAAGTTGGAATATCGTTCCGTGATCAATTTCTGACAAAGGGAGGGGTCAGCCCGACCGATATAAAAAAAAGGTTAGACGCTGTGTACGGGGATACCTCTCCGTCATTTTCCACCATTAAAGAATGGAGTAAGCAGTTTCGTTTAGGGCGGGAGTCAATTGACGACGAACCTCGCTCCGGCCGGCCTGTGGAGGCACTCACAGTGGACTGCGTCAAATTAGTGGAAGAGGAAGTTCTGAGTGATCGAAGACTGAAGACTAAGGAAATAGCGGCAAGGACAGGGCTTTCGAAAACTTCAGTTCTTAGAATTCTCCGTGAACATCTTCACATGAATAAAGTTAGTGCGAGGTGGGTGCCCAAACTTCTTTCGAGCTTGCAGCGAAGTGAGCGAAAAGCGTGCTCCCAACGCGTATAGAAGACACGGAGAGAGTTTTTTGGAGTCAATAGGCTAGATGACTAAAAATTTTTTTTGCTTTAATAGAAGCTCATTCATATTATAAACAGAAAGAAAAAAACGGATTTCGAATCACTATAAAAACAACCAAGATATAAAGTATTAAAGATGTTTCTCCATCTCTTTCTAGCAAAACGACAATTTACAAGGAGTTTATATGGCCGTACTCAACAATGACGTCACGGTTGATGTCGGATCTCTCTGTCTCGCCTTCAAATTAACAACTCAAAATGCTTGTATCTAATGAATTTCTAAGCCGATCTTAATTCTAATTTCACAGGACTGCATCTTTTTCCACGGTATTTTAATATTTAATGAGACGTAAAAATTTGAATTCAGTCATCATCCCAATTGTTACGGGGGACGACACCATGGTTTTGTACTATGATCCTTTCTCCAAAAGGGAATCGATGGAGTGGCGTCGTCCTGGTGAAAAGCCGCCTAGGAAGGCGAAGGTAACACAATCCACCTAAAAGATAATGGCTACGGTATTCTGGGATTGTCACGGAATACTATTGATTGACATAAAAGAAAGGAATACCACGGTAAATGGTAGCTACTACGCCACCCTTATTGAGCAGTTACGAGAGGCGATACTTAATGTTTACATGAGGCCTAATAAAAGATCATTCTGTTATGTTGTAAACCTATGTGATAAATAAATAAATTGATTGATTTTATGATTATCCTTAACTAAGTGTTGTTATAATAATAATATCCATTCATAATAATATAATATACCTTCTTTAATTTTAAAAATAAGCTGTTGGTTATGATTTTTCGTCAATGTAAAACCTATACAATAGATTTTTTTTAACTCTATACACCTCGGATAGATTCTGAAGAGCTTTGTGTTACAGACTAGTATTAGTCTAAGGAACATTATGCACTATGATTTAATGTTAGGCAGTACTTGGTCCAACGTCCATACAAAAATGGTCAATCTCCTTTGGATCTTTCTGCCCCTGTCTCCGATAAATCTGTTAATTGATGAATATCCTCTATGACATAGAAATAGATTGGAGGACGTTTGGTCGGCCCTTTTTTAAGGTGAGGATAGTTTTCACTCATACTGTTTTCTACTAGCTACCCGTACCTATTTGTGGTTAAATGCTGTCAGTTGTCGGGGAGGACTAGTCTTTTTCTGTTTTTATTTTTTTTACTGCCTGGTTTCAAGCACTTTAAGCATCATTTAATTTCATTACTACAGCTTCTCACAATATAGGATACATAAATTGTATGTTATTAATTAATTGTAAATTACCTAGTTGTGAAAAAATAAATCATGTTATTATTTATTTATTATTACTGAAATTCGTGGTCCGGGTGTTGCTGGGGACATGTATATTGTCAGATGTAGATGTTTCGTTTAGAGTCTAAAAGGTTGCTTCCTGGTCTGCTTAAGAAGAGGCTGGATCTTTGAGACCTGAGGGGGCAATCGCACTATTTACAATGTTTCAACCAAATCAGAAACGTTACCGTTCCCGTACATTTTGACAACACCTAAACAGCAGTCAGATGTCAAAACACATGGGAACGGTAACGTTTTGGTTCAAAAGTTCGTCAATAGTACGATTGCCCCTCTGTATTTAAGTTTACGGTTGCCAGTTTGTCACACTCAGGCCCTGGTACCTGTGAGCGCCGGGACTTAGCCGGTGCGTAAAGCAAATTATTATCACCACAATCACTCATTTTCATTGAAGGCTGGGAGAGTAAATGCTACACTTTTTTAAGGCACGCAGATTTCCTAGTGAAGCTCAATCAAAATTATTAAAGTTACAAAATTGTAGAAAACATCGGCAATGTCAACATTATTGTCTATTATTATCAATATCACAATGAGATACACTAAAGATAAATCAATATTATAAACAATCAACAGCACGTGTGCACTAGTAGAGAGTAGGGTTTTTGTGCCGAAAATTACAAGTGAAATAATTGTTGACTTACTTCCTACTGCCAGAGTGGAACCTGCCACCTTCTCCTCGTATTCTATTCATTGCATGCCTATGTCTGGACTCGTGTAGATATTTCTGAAACCAAGTAAACATTATGGTTACATAATAATTTCACCAAGTAAACGATACACAAGTCTTTAAAAATCTGTCCCTAATTGACGGAGAAATCCATGAACATACATTAAAGTTAATTACAGTTGATCGTAGAAACTCCTTTGTTAAGTCTGCTATTTCACTCAACTATTGTATAAAATAGTATTATGCCTCAAATCAAAATGTTAATTTACTTGGTCATTCTTTCGTATCCAGGTCTTAAACTAACACCTATGGAACATCTCATAGCCACTTCAGG
The DNA here is from genome assembly GCA_963935595.1 of Schoenobius gigantellus. NCBI lineage: Eukaryota > Metazoa > Arthropoda > Insecta > Lepidoptera > Crambidae > Schoenobius > Schoenobius gigantellus. The sequence continues at coordinate 54,494,551 of OZ012541.1, forward strand.
GACCGGAATACCCGTTCATTTGCTTAAGCCGGTCGAAAGGGTAACCCATTCGTATAACCCTAACCTAACCTAACCCAGTGGGCTCGGTAAGCCGTTCAACAGGTTTCCCGACAATAACGATAACCCGTAAAATAGGGGTTACCACCCACAACAATAATTTACCGCTCACCTAATCTTAAAGGTATTCAGACTTTATGCGTTTAATCGCTTACTAGTTCGGGTTAGGGTAACCCTTTCCCTCACGCACACCGAGCGATTGAAATAGCACCGCAGGCGCAAAAACGCCGGAGTTCGGTCGCGACTTTCGGCATATATGCGGAGCAAAAGCAATCTACACTCGATATACATAAGGTCTAAAATAACTTGCACAAATTAATCAGCGCTTATAACGGTAACCCATTTGGGGGTTATTGATATCGGTAAGCGGTAACCCGAATTAATTCAATCGAAGAGATTAATGTGTAAACCGGTAAGCCGTTTGAAAGCTTACTGTAAGGCAAAGGGTTTGAAAACCCAGCGTTATAAAATACCTGATCAAAACCCCCAAGGTTACCGGCTATAACGGTAACCGGGTCCGATCCCTCACTATATCTATACAAATAAATAAAATTGAAGTGTCTGTTTGTAATGTCAAAATAACAAGTTTTGACTAAATGGGTATGAATTTATATCGCGTACCAATAACAAAAACACAATTTAAAAAAAAATTGTCTGTCTGTTTGTTCCCGCTAATCTCCGGAACGGCTGGACCGATTTTGACGGGACTTTCACTAATAGATAGCTAATTATATAAGGTATAATAACATAGGCTACTTTTAATCAAGATCGGTCCAGCCGTTACTATTCCACGCGGACGAAGTCGCGGGCAAAGCTAGTCCCTAATATATTTTAATATTTCTTTTAAAGCCTGTGCACTCACCGGTCTCTCTTTCGGTATCTTCCCTTGTTCGTGCAGCTTCGCCCTGGCCGCCCTTCGCTTCAGTATGCGCTTGTACTGGCGTGCGTTGACGTACAGCAGTGGCTCCTCGTCCGACCCGCCAGGGGAACAGGCGCCCGAGACGACGGTCGCGCCCTCAGCCCCACCAGAAGTGCTAGCGCCAGCGTTCGCCCCACTACCACTAGCAAACTGTTCAACAATTGGGATGATGACTGAATTCAAATTTTTACGTCTCGTCATTAAATATTAAAATACCGTAGAAAAAGACGCAGTCCTGTGAAATTAGAATTAAAATCGGCTTAGAAATGCCTTAGATACAAGCATTTTAAGTTGTTAATTTGAAGGCGATTAGACAGAGAGATCCGACATCAACTGTGACGTCATTGTTGAGTACGGCCATATTGACTCCTTGTAAATTGCCGTTTTGCTAGAAAGAGATGGAGAAAAATCTTTAATACCTTATATCTCGGTTGTTTTTATAGTTATTCGAAAACCGATTTTTTCTTTCTGTTTATTATATGAATGAGCTTCTATTAAAGCAAAAAAATTTTCTTAGTCATCTGGCCAATTACAGTTTCAACTAAATATTTTTCTTTAAAACCGACTGAATGTTGAGAGCCTGTTTTTAAACAGACCAATCGCCAGACGATTTTTAGTCATGTGACAATGTTTTTTTTTTAATTAAATTATTAATTTTGATTTCCAATTAAACATACAATTTCGTATACTTACACCTACATTTAAAGGTAGGTATGTATCTAAAAGCAACAAAGCACACACGCTCCTAGGGTGCACAGCAGTGATTACATAGATTTATGTAGTTATACAAGAGCACGATAGATGGCGCTATATACATTTTTGACAGTTTCTGCCAGACATTCCCTCTCATTCGAGAACAAGGTAATTGATAACGTTCGAGAAGCAAAGTGGAGTAATTTTCGCCTGACAGGAGTGAATTTCTCGTGAACCCCAGAAAGCGTTAAATTTTACCTGGTATTGACAGATGATTGTTCTGTGATTAGTGGCTTTCGTTTTTATGTACAAGTTAAAGTTTGCAAATAGTAAGTAAAGCTTTGCGCAGAACAGTTGTAAAATAAAGCAAGTTCGCGTTGCAAAACCCAAAAACTCTTTTCTTTATTTTTGAGCTACTAAAAAATTTAGGAGTGGCAAAAAATAAACCCTTTTTTAACCGACTTCTAAAAAAACCGTATCGGGCCACGCGCAGTGTAGGGTTCCGTAGTTGCAAATGCCAACTTTGAGTTCACACTCACATCACACCTCACAACACGTTGCTATTAAATTAGTAATTATTATTATGATTAAAGCTCCAATGATTTTATATTTACTTAACTTCACCTGGTTCGTAAATTTATATTCAGTACTAATTTTTCGTCTATAACTTTTTAGTTTGTACTTAATACTCAACTCTGATAGTTTTCCTTTAAACTTCGTTGAGTTGATTTTATAGTTATGACAAAAATTTGGTGTGCTTGTTCAGACAAGCAAACTGAAACACTCACTATGGGACCAACTTAAAAATCGCAAAAAAATCAGCTGTTTCATACAAATGTTCAACATTCACTGAACCTAAATGTATGAAACAGCAGATTTTTTTTGCGATTTCGAAGTTGGTCCCATAGTGAAAGTTGTTCAGTTTGCTTGTCTGAACAAGCACACATTTTTCTCATAACTAAAAAATAACCTTGTATACATATACTACTGTTGTAATTTTTTTCACGTGTCCATATAAACGGTTATTTTTTTATCACCCTGGAAAATTTAAGGGACGCTTCACGACATGGTATTAGAATGATTTAAATTACCTATGAATAAAAAAATTACTCCCATACTTAATTTTATATTAATTTCCCAAAAAAATTCAAAGAATGCTGCACTAGTTAAGAGCAGCATTTTAGAGACTTATCTAAATTTTTTCTATTTTTTTAAATTTTTATTTCATTTTTTTTATATAATAATGGATGTGTCCTGAAGCGTCCCTAAAATTTTCCAGGGTGATAAAAAAATAACCGTGTATAACCGTTTAGCAGTTAGAGGGGGGGGACACTTACCTCTAAGAAAACCAAATATTTCAGAAACGAATCCCTAAATCGAAAAATGGTATTCTGAACCGTACATTGTTTTTTAAAGACCTATTCAGCAATACCCTACACGATGGGTTAGTCGAGAAAAAAATGTTACTCCCACTATACTATGTATGGTAGCCACCCCAAAAAAAATATTTTTTTCAATATTTTTTGCTACCACTTTTTTGGCATGATTAATATACATTACCCATACAAAATTACAGCTTTCTAGTACTAATAGTTTCTGAGTAAAAGCGCGGACAGACAGACAGACATGACGAATCTATAAGGGTTCCTTGTTTACTACGGAACCCTAAAAAGGAGGACGTTTCTCAATTCGACCGTATATATGCTTTTGTTATGTTTGTTCGCGGATAACTTCGTCGTTTATGAACCGATTTTGATGATTCTTTTTGTATTCGATAGAGGATACTCCAAGGGTGGTCCCATGGTTAGGATCTGATGATTGAATTCCATAAAGATCGAGGGAAACCCTTAAAGTTTTAGGTGTGTCCAACGTGTTTTGACCGATTTTCACTAAAAAGATTTCATTCACTAAAAAGTTAAAAATAAAAAATATTTTACAAAAAATAAAAACCGACTTCACAAACACTGAAAAGTTTAAAATAATATAAGAATAGTTACAGACAACATCACATTTCTATATTGAAGTCGGTGACAAATTTTAAGACTTTCTGGATCATCGTTTGATACCGACTTCAATATAGAAGTGTGATGTTGTCTGTACCTATTTGTAGACTTTTCAGTGTTTTTGAAGTCGGTTTTTATTTTTTGTAAAATATTTTTCTATAGTGAAGAACGCAAAATTGTTTCAATTTTTGATGTGCCTCATTTAATAAAAAATATAAGAAATAATGTTTTAACTCATAATATCATTGACAACAAAAATGAAGTCTTTTAAAGATATCATCAACTTATCATTTAGACAAAAATAATAAAAGTAGGTCGCTTCTAAAAATAACCGATCGGCACATAAATCCGAACGCATTCCAAAAAAAGACTAGAAGCCTTGCAACTCAGCACCTAAAAGTTTAGGTACCTACCGTGCATAGAATCAAGATAGAATTAAAATGTATCGGAGCATCGGGTATAACGAAGTTAATTTCTCCGCGTGTATTTTTTCTTTTTTTACAGCTTAAAATACACTTTTTGTTACTTCTTTTAATATTTGTGTACATGAGATATCATTTACAATTCCTATAATATACATAGAAAGAATTTAAAAAAAAATATTATTGAATGTAACATTATCCATTAAATTAAGCACCATCTAGTAAAAAAGTATTATAACAATCTAAGCACCGCACTGACCGCACCGTGCTTAATTGTATTCGCCATCTAGCGCGAAACCGTAGAAACCGTGTAATAGGATTAAACTTTTCGATAAAGATTAAAATTGTTCTGGTGGAATATTGTAGAATTATTTGTAATTTACTATTATTAAAACAACTTTTTATTAATTTTCAGGCATGATTCAGTATAAATTATGAACAAAATTTAAGTTAGCAACCTTATAGGTCAGCGCCATCTAGATATAAGGCGGGAATAGGACCTTTCTTATAGTTGTATGACATTGGCAGTCTATATTATTCTTCGTCTATGGTAGGAGGAATACTACGCTCATGCCTGTCACGTGTCATTTTGTGTTAAGAGCTGATTATGGTTGTCACTTGAAAGTTTTTGCTTTCAGTTTAAAATCAAATAACTCTGAAAGTATTGGGGTTCCAGGTCTCAGACAAGCACCGAAGGTCCTTTTAGTATCTAAATTATATAACCCTTAAATGTTATTGGGGTGTTCAGTTACACCCGGTATATGTATAATGATATTATCATTGATTATTAAAATTTGTTCTAAATTAATAGAAGTTAGACTATGTCTTCTACCGGAAAAATCCACTGTGGGCAAAACAATTTCTCCACTTCTACTGATGTCAGTATAGTTGCAATTAATCATATTTTGTTTAATTTCAATTTCATTACCTGTAGCAACTTAGTAATAAGTATGTTAATGTTCCGAGTCTTTTAATAAAACTTTAAACTTTGCTTATTCTCTTTCTAGCAAACTTGATTACCTTTGGTGTGGCTAAAATGACAAATCATTTGGTGTGGCTAAAATGAAAATGTACAAATCATGTTTCCTTGTTTGAAAAACCACGACTCTCCCAAAGCCTAAGTAACAAATACATTTTAACTTGTACCTAGCCTACTTATTCTCACCATGACAACGTTGGGTTGATTGACCAGCTGATGGGGCTGCACCGCATTGCCGACCCCTGCCACTTGCACCAGATTGCCATTTAGGTTTATTACTGGAAAAAGAAACAAAATAATAGAGATAAATCTCAAGAGAGAACTTTATAAAAGTCAACTAAATGTTTTTTGCGTAGTCATAAGTCCAAATATTCGTGCCTGTTATTATACCAGGTAATATTATATTAAGGGTTTAAATTAACAGGAGAGTTTCAGCAACATATAGGTACAAAAAGATTTAACTTTCATCAAATGTCATTCATTGGAATAGTGTAGTTATTATGAAAACAGATAGAGCCATTCTAATTATCAGGTAGTAGTTTTATTGTGTTCAGTATAATTTTTTGATAAAGGTTTATTATGATCTTATTAAATCCTATTAAAAAGCAGTGGTATGTACAGATTTACACTAATTCCATTAAAAATACTAATATCTAAAGGGAAGAACCACAAAGGTATGGTTGAACGCGCTAATCTCAGGAACTACGGAGTCAAATTCTTTTTGTGTTGGATAGTCCATTTATCGAGTAAGCTATAGGCTATATAACATCACGCTATGACTAATAGGAGCTGGGAGCTAAGCATCAATTAAGAATGTTGAAAAAACAGGAAAAAATATATGGCAAAACATATTTCGCGGGCACAGTTAGTGTACTATTTTTGTAATGTAATAAAAAATGTACCACTGAAATCCGATAATGTAAAAAACAGAATAGAAAATACATTATATTAGACTCTTTTTGCTGATTTAACAACTACTTTTGTAACTTTTTTTCAAAACAAGTTGTTTATGAAATCATACCTGTGACAATTGACAGGGCTCGCGGGACTAGTAACTATGCAAAAAAATTACCTGTAGGCTGATGAATTATCTGAAGCTGATCTACAGGGGCCTGGGCACTGGCTGAGGGCTGATATAAGAACGTCTGTCCGTCTGCAGTTTGAACTAATTGCATTGGTTGTACATTATTGCCTGTACCTGTAACAAGGTTCAAGATGGATTGTTATAAATATAAGAGAAATATATCTATTGATTATAAGGAAATAACAAGTGCACAACATTAATTTCGTGTACAGTATTATTATTTATTTATTTATTTTGCAGCACCATATTGTCAACTTTTATTGTTGTATTTTACTTATGGTATATTCGAAAAAAAGTAATTCTTACTCGGAGTAGAGTGAAGCACCCGACAGCGATTTAGCACCACCGATGTAAAACCGAAGGTGACTGATCTATTACCCTGCTCGTATTTCTAAATGCTTTCGTGACAGTAAACGCAGTGTAATTTCGCCTGAAAGGAGTGAATTTGTCTTTCTCGCAATATATCTATCCTTTTCTTTTTTAACGAGTGAAAACCTCACGGGATTTCGAGCGGCCCCTAAATACATGAGAGGAAAATTGCTACATTATAGGGTTTATGTTAGATTATCGGGCCAATTTCATCCAGGCAATTAATTGTATAAAAAAAATATATTTTGTTTAAACATTCCGTTTACTTAGACAATATGTAATGATTGTTATGTAATATTAGTGAAAACCTGTTATTGGCTTTCTCTTAAGTACTGATTTTAATATTTCTATGTTTGTTAGTTGTTGATTTTTTTGAAGATAAAATAAAAAATCCTAGTTAAATAAAATATTGGATGAGATCTTATTTTACATTAATATAAATTACAAAGTTAAAACATTATATAAATGTATATACCGGGAAGAACTAGAGTTACCGACATGGCCCAAAGAATTGCAAACCTTAAGTGGCAGTGGGCCGCAGGACACATCGCTCGTAGGACTGACGGCCGTTGGGGCGGAAAGGTCCTCGAGTGGCGGCCGCGTACCACCGGGAGACGCAGTGTTGGTAGGTCCCCCACAAGGTGGACCGACGATCTGGTGAAGGTCGCGGGAAGCCGCTGGATGCGGGAGGCGCAGGACCGATCGATATGGAGATCCTTGGGGGAGGCCTATGTCCAACAGTGGGCGTCTCTTGGCTGATATGATGATGATATACCGGGTGTAACGGAATACCGAAATAATATTTAAGGTTGTTGATTAACAAAAAAATGTTTTTTAATGACTATTCTTTGTATTTTTTTATATGCCTACTTTCGATTTAATACACTGAGAAAAATGTCATTTTGGAGTAATCTTAAAAAAACATGACGTAAGTATAAAATAGGTGCGGTCTCCTAAAATAAAGAAATAATAGGTTAATACTACGCTATCGTTGAAATGTGTAGATGGCATCGAATTATTTAGGTAAATAACGAAGTATTATGGTACTCGTCATCTTAAAAATTGATCACATAAAATAATAATTTCTTTTTTCAAATAATAACATTATATAGTAGAAAATAGTACACTGTCCTATAAATTTATGTGATAGTCATAAATCGGATAATAATCATAAGAAACAGTGACGTGTCACCGTATTTTAAAGATTTCATACGTTATTATGACGAATTATCTCTGAAAATACGATGAAGTCCCATAAATGTAGTGTGATAAAATGATGTGAAATTTGTAGGTTACGGAACATTCATTCATATTACAGTCATATTATTTTATGTGAAACATACTAAAATACGATTACAGAATCTTCTAGTTTTCAGAGTAAGCATCAAATTTCAATATAAAATCATACTATTTTTGAGTGAATTTTATTATATTACTATTATAGGAGCAATCATATCATTATGTGTGCTTTCTACAAAAACATGATGACCAGCACACCGTAGAATATTCTCATTCGCTTTTTCATTCAGTCAATCATTCATTAGTTCGGCATACCTATAGGCTCTCGCCTCGTTAGTCTCGCAGAGTCGCAGCCGGCGGGATTGTCTATTTAAGGTTTATGTGATGGTACTCTAGTTTTTAATTTAGTTAATCTTGTATAAACAATTGTACAGTGCAACAAAGAGTTTATTTGCAAGTGTGTGTGAGTGTGACGATGGACCAAGCAACGTGCGACTCTATTTAATTTATCATTACATCCTCTTATCTCGGGCAGGGATACGGAATATAAAAATCAACAATTACCATATAATGGAGTGTAAATCAAAAGTTGCTAAACTAAACCTATTGACTTTCGATCTACGCTCCATTATATCGTCATTGTCTAGCCTTATATACCTAAAATTCCTGCCCGAAGAGGATGTAATGATAAATAGCACGGTAAAACAAAAGGAAATGACCAGAGATAGTTGGAATAATAATAGGACCTAATCCAAAATTTAAAAAAACATCACAGTAGATATGAGGAAGTCATCTATAAGTAGTAGGAATAATAGTAAGACGTCACTGGATATATGAGGAAGTCATCTATAAATATTAGGATTAATAAAAGGCCAACACAGGAGATATGAGAAAGTCATCTAGAAATATTGGGAATAATAAAAGAATATCACAGGAGATGTGAGGAAGTCATCTATAAGTAGTACGAATAATAATAGGACGTCACTGCAGATAAGAGAAAGTCATTAAAAATTGTAGGAAATATAATAAGACATCACAGGAGATATGATGAAAGGAAGCATAAATAGTAGGAAACATAATCATAAAATGTATTCTCATTCTACTAAAGCCAGTGACACGTCATATTATATGCCGTTATCATCAGAAAACGTATTATCATCGTAATTTTTGTGATATCACTATACTCCGTCTTTTAGGTGAATTTACCATACTTTAAACTGAATTCACGTTATTCATGATAACCAGTTTTCTCAATGTACGCTTAACAGAAAAGTATAGAAATAAAACCCATTAATCCCAATAAACCCATTAATCCCTTTGATTGAATTAATTCGGGTTACCGCTCACCAATATCCAAAAACTTCAAATGGGTTACCGTTCTAAGTGCTGATTAATTTGTGCAAGTTATTTTAAACTTTACGTATATTGCGTGTAAATTAATTTTGCACCGCATATATGCCGAAGATCCACCCGAATTCCGTTGCGTTATTGCGCCCGCAGTCCTATTTCAATAGGTCAGTGTGCGTGAGGGAAAAGGTTACCCTAAGCCGAACAGTAAGCGATTAAGCGCATAAACCTTGAAAACCTTTAAGATTAGGTAAGCGGTAAATTATTGTTGTGGGTGGTAACCCCTATTTTACGGGTTATCATTATTGTTGGGAAACCTGTTGAACGGCTTACCGAGCCCACTGGGTTACCATACGAATGGGTTACCCTTTCGAACGGCTTAAGCAAATGAACGGTCCCTAATTAAAACTGAGATTGAAAAAAAATTTTTTTCCATAAATAAAACCAACTTCATAAACTTACCGCGAAATAGACCCGAGTTAATTGTATTTAAAATGTGTACAAATCGCGGAAGTCTAAAAACTTTGAACTTCAATAGTATAAAACTGTGATGTTGTATGTTTTACTCTATTATTTATGATTTCTTGGTGTTTTTGAAGTTGTTTTTTTTTTGGAAAAAAAGTTGAATGATATGTTTGTGCTTGTTGAAAAAAAGTTGTTGTGTGCGCTATAGCTAATTCCAGTGGTATGGATGACAAGATAATATAGTTTACCTTGAATACTGGATAACGGAAGAACTTGGAGCTGTTGCAGTTGCTGCCCATTTGGAGTAGTCACCTATATTGTTAAATACATTGTATGAAAAAACTGAGTTTGTAACATAATACAAGAAAATATAATAATTTATAAGATATAGAAACATGGCAACATTGATGAAAGTAAAAAGCGATGAATAAAATGGCAGGCGTGTACAGTCGACCCAACTGAATCATGATCCACTTTGCTGATGATTCCAATGAAACCATAAAATTAGTTAGTTTTTCTTCTCCATGTATGTTGTAGTTATAGTGAAGAGTAATCCATATAGACAAAAAATCACAGCGTTGCCAGAAGATTACTTTTTTAACCTTTTAGGTTACTTTTCAGCACTCAAGGTTACCTCGAGGTTACTTGAGTCTAAAGGTTACTTTTAGGTTACTTTCGTATAAGTACAAGGATCACGTAAAATGAACCACATGGTTTCACGTGAAGTGCAGAGTATTTATTATAACTCATTCAACAATACAATTAATTTTTGATTGATTCAAACAAACATCTCCATAATATTAAAGTAAGTTTTACCTTAAATATGTAAATTAAGAGTAATGGGCTCATTACCTCCTTTTATAAACTTATATTAGTTTTTTTTTGGTAAACATGAATTTTAGGAGCAACTATTATTGACGAACACAATTCTCCAGAAAAATAAATATAATAATTTTGTCACTGATATAAAAATTGAAAAGGTTACTTTTCCAAGAAAATGGTTACTTTTCTACCGACTTATAGTAACTTTTGGCTGGTTCGCTCTGGTAACACTGAAAAGTCACTGTCTTCTCTGAGCCTGTATGTATACATTATGTTTTATAAAATCTATTACATAATTTCTTTAACAAAATCATAAAAAAATATAGTACAAGCTAAAATAAACAAGACTTAATTTTTATTGATAAAATACAATTTCATACTGAGAGCACCATCTTTTGACAGCCGCAAGTTAATTATTGATAAAATCTCCATACAAGTCGTGGCTCCGCAGATTGTGGTGTGCATGCAAAATTCTTGTTCACGATACACAAGGAGAAAAAAAAGACAATGTCTTAAGAGGCCTTTCACAAAATCGCATCGGGCCATACTAAACAAACTATCATCGCCGGCGCACAGTCAATGGTCTCCATACAAGCTTGGTGGACAAAAAGTCAAAAGTGGTGTAATATCATTTCTCTGATGTCACGAAGAAGTATAGTCAGGTATGTCCGTTCTGTGCAGCATAGTCAGTGACTGTCAGTATCTAATAAAATGTTAACAGGTTTGTGAATTTCAACCTACTTGTATTTGAATGACTGTAGGAAAATGACCTGACGGTGGGTCATGATTGAATTTGGTCGTCTGTACATTATCTCAAAAAGCTTTCATATAAAACAAAACTAATAAATAAATAACTATAAAGGTTGCAATAAAATAACCACCATTATAAATAATAAAATACACTCAATGTAAGGTTTTGTACTACTACCTGGAGCTGTGGTGTTCCAATCTGATTGCGTGTGCAAAGGATGATAAGAAAAATAAATTTAATGTAATAGCATGTTGAGAACATTCGAAATATTTAAGTAATGAAAACAATATGGAATACCTGTACAGTTGGTGTTGATGTTGGTACTGCATGTACAAGTATTTGCTGACCATTGGGACCTTGAATCATATGGGGAGCATTATTCATTTGAAGAACTTGTAATTGCTGGCCATTCACTGTCATAACTTGGGGTCCATCAGAATTTTGCAATTGAGTATGCTCCATAATATATCACTGAAACCATATTTATTTTGTAAACTTTATAGGCTAAACTCATAAAGGTACTTAGTATGGGCTTCATTCAAATAATACATTTAAAATTATCATTGTTCTCTAATATAAACTCATAGTCATAGGGTGGGTATAAAATATTTTTAAAGATAGCCTAGTTAATAAGTACATAAAACGATATGCCGAATAAGACCCCAGGAAAGATTTTAATAACTTTACGAAATTATTTTCGTTAGTGAATTTTACTCATAACACGTCATTAATTTATCCGAGGACTATGAAACAAAATGGCTGCTTCCTTCTCGGCCTTCTCGCGTAATTTCTTTGAAAATTTATAAAGTTTTATTTTCAGTAAAAAATAAGTTGCGGAACTAAATCCATCAAAAGAAATTTGCCGAAACTTTTATATTTACCTAAAAGGATTCTCACTGGTTTTCCAATGATTGGTTGACAAAGGATAGACCAATGGACGAAGTCAATGCTCGCAAGAACGCAGTAGATTGGTTCAACACATTACCACTCCCGACGAAGCGCGGTCCCCCTATAGACCAATCGTTCGCGCAATTTAATTATGGATAGTCTATGGTACTTTAACCATTGTAATGAGCAAGGAGCGCGATTCTCAAATACTGGGTGTTATTATAATAATATAAAATATATTATCTCCTCCTATATATTAAAGACTAGTATTTACACTACACAAAAATATTTTAAACAGAATTTTAGTTGAAATCGCTTGAGCATAAAACTCAGATAATATTAATGTTACAGAGCAAACGAAATTGGAGATCGGCGAAATTGGGCCTAGCCGTTACAGGAATCGGACTATATCCAAAATTAATAATGTAATTTTAATAATCTGATCAAAATAATTAGTCACTGATTCTATAAGGAAACATTTGTATAATATATTATATATTATTTACTGCTGACTTCCTTCCTTCCCTAAAAAATTAGAAAATGTTACCAGTAGCAAAACATGTATCGATTGGAATTAATCGATTAGTGACTTCAACAAATAAAAAAATATTTTTTAACAATCGGGATGATGACTGAATTCTAATTTTTACATCTCGTCATTAAATATTGAAATACAGTGGAAAAAGATGCAGTCCTGTGAAATCAGAATCAAAATCGGCTTAGAAATACATTAGATACAAGCATTTTATGTTGTAGAAGGCGATTAGACAGAGAGATCCGACATCAACCGTGACGTCATTATTGAGTACGGCCATGGGTGCGGTTCATAATCAGATATCAGTGCAAACGTTTGCATGCATGCAAACAACCCGTTCAAACTTAGATCATTTAACCTATGGATGCGGTACGCAACAAATCGCAGTATACATTTTTCTGCCACTTTTCGCGGGAGGCGAGGTAAACACGCTACGCACACTACGAAAATGTTTACGAACACACACTATGAAAATATTACCCTACAACTTAGATAAAGAATGAAATAGATGGGCTATAAAAGCCGTCAAACATGAGGAAAAGAGATAAACTTATACACATTGCCAAAGGAAAGAAGAATATGGCATCATTTTTTTTTGTCCTTGTCACCGTATATAGGTGAACCTGGTAGTGGGGATTGTTTATCACCAGCGTCTGGTGCTAAACAAATACGTGGAAGAAATTTGTTGTGTGAATTATAGCTTACTGTGTAATTATTTAACACTTTAATTAGTGTAATTGTGAACTATTTGAACATTTAAATCATGGTGCACTGCTCCGTTTTAGGTTGTATTAGTGATAGTGCTAGAAAACAGGAAAATATAACCTTTTACAGGTAAGACCTAAATTGTGTCAATAAAAAGCTCCAAAACTATTTTTTAAATTATAAATACAAGTTATATTGCAATATTTTATCATTCTACTATGGTTCTCAATCATATTATGGGATTAAACATGAAATTTCAAACGAAGTAGTAAGGTTACTGTTAACCTAACAAGCTAGGAATGTCGCCATACAATATGGCCACGTATACAGCCAACGCGTATAACATTTTGCCGGGTTATAATGATACCAGTTGCGCTACGACTATTTTTCCTTGATTCGTAGGTAATTTGTTACGTGAAAGGGAACTCACATATTAGTTTCTGTGTTACATTAATATTGACATATTTAAGTATAAAATTTTGAGCATTTTAGATAACAAAGTTAATTCTTTTGAAGTGAGACTTTCCATTTGCTTGTTTGTCTGTATTTAACAGATTTCCTTCGGAGATAACTACTCGAAAACAGTTGGGTTAAAGCTACTGGTCGATTGAATTGGCAGCCAACCAAGCATACCCGAATGTGTTCTAAGCATTTTGAACAACAAAAAAGGCACTTTTCTTAGGAGTGGTGCTATTCCTAAACTTTTTTACAGAGTAGTAACTTATACATATTATATCTACAAGGTACATACCCTATCAAGCCAAAACCTAAATTTATTTTTCACAAACCCAACTATTTTTATGGGGGATTTCGAAATTTATTTTACAGTTTTGGATTAACATGGGTAGGGTAGGTACCAAATCCTTTTCTACTATTTTGATATGGCCTATTCATATAACAATGGTTCTATTAATATAACAAGTCTGACCATTAGTACAGATACAGTTTAAAAATGTATTAATTAATATTTTTAATGTTGTAAAATTAGAACCTGCTTTTATTTTTAACCTGTATACATATTGTTTCAGGACGCATCGGTGTTGGATTTCGGTTCAAATTTGAATACGCCCCGAAAGAGAAAAATGCGGCTTCAAATGCTGGGTTTGAAACAATCAGCGAGGTCATCAAATAAAAAACTGCGGCCAGTGCGGCAATCGCTTAGACGATTGGGAAAAAAAGTAGTCACACTTGAAAATGTGTAAAGTGATTTGAAGTGTAAGTTAATGATGCAAAATTAGTAGTTGGACATTTTAGATACTGTAGGAGGAACCAATAGAGATTTTCTGAAAAGATTTTTAGGAGTTGACAAAAGAAAGTATTCTGAACCTTTAAGGAAATTCGCGCTGTGCTTACACTTTTTAAGTTCAAAGGCATATGAGTTTGAACGTAAGCAATTTAATACGTATTTACCACACCCAAAAACAGCTGGTGAGTGGCGAGGAGTAGACAGCCTCTAGAAAATGTTTGTGATTTATTAGCAATTTTGTGCCATAGCTAGTAATCTGGCTTAATCCAAATGAAATAAGTCATATCTCTACTTTGTCTGAATATTTAACAAGAACACATAGGATGTAGATATAGCTCTATGCACCGAACAAGTGTTTCTAATTAATTATATAGATACTTGACAGAACATAATCTTCCTCAGAGATCTACAAATTGGTCTTGTCCTGCGCTATTTCCAAGTTGCCGCCAGCGGGGGCGAGGTTGGGGGTGGCAACACGGGCAACTAAGAATAACCAGCTATCTACATCGGCATCTTGCGTTCTTTGCCAGATCTTTTTTCCACATTGTGAGCAAGCTTACCAACTTTGGGCTTTTAGCACCATATTGAGTGCGGTATCAGTAGTTCAATTCTTGAACTTACCCAGCCCAAGTGAATTTTTACCTGTATTGTAGTGAATTTTATCTCTGTAAGCTGAAGTCCTTTATTCGATGATAATAACGGTGCTATTGAAATATAATTTTAGAAAATGTTTATTTAAAATTTAATATTATACATTTTCTAAATCTTCACAAATATTTAGTAAATGTGTAAATATTGGATTTTAAATAAACTGCAGAGATAAAGAAAAAACAATGATTATTGCCCGCTGTATTCTTAATCGAGCGACGATCTTCGCAAGGTACCTAGCTGGCAAAAGCTGAAAGCGAGTGGTCGCGGATCGTGCTCAGTGGCCTATGTCCAGCAGTGGACGCGTGTGGATGATGATGATGATTCCTAATATTTTTTCATATATTTGTAAAGATGTTTACATAATAGCTTAAATAAATAATAGTAAAATGTTTTAAAACGAAATATACTCGAGTAAATCCGAAAAGTGTAGTTTTATTTAAAAGTGTAAATAACTTTAGACTGCGGCGAAGGTTGAATGAAGAATTCAATAAAAAAAATCGCAACTTCCTCCCACTTTTATTTTTTGAGACATATTATTGAGCGAGGGGCGCTCATTAAAATGTTTCAAAAAAAATACGTAGATCAATCAACCCTACTTTATGTTTATAGTGGTAAAAAAAGCCACTATAAACATAAAGTAGGGTAAAACTTAAAGCAACACTGGTATACCCATCTACTTTAGGCAGGTATGACGTCATCTATGTCTGTCCCTTACGGGTATACGGTCACGTCCTATCTATTCATTCTTTATCTAAGCCCTACAATGAAGAAACACACACACGTCGACAAATTAACGTGTATCTACGCAATCCCCACCACAAAGAATTAATGTCCCTAGTGATGTGACACAAAGAATGAGTAACTATTTGGGTCGTCGTGAGTGAATGATTGAAATGTTACAATAAATTGTATTTTTATTACTATACCCTGTTCGGCTAGAGTTAGTAAAAATACAATGAAGACAGGGTTTCTTAAATTAGTACAAAGCGAGGCCCGCTAATTATTATTAAAATGCTTTAATTAGTTTTTTGTGTCAAATACAGCAATTTCACTTGCTATTTAGTTGATCGACTAAAATAAATATATATTTTCAGTCATAAGCGTAGGTATAATGTTTTGATGGGGAGGGGAGGGGGGGGGGGGGGACGAATATATATTTTCAGTTAAAGAAAGACAAAAGACAGTAAGCGCTCCGATGCGTAATCATAATTTTTATCAGCTCTCGGGGATGCTATGTTTGATGACTATCGATCCAAGATGGCCGCCGCCACAAAATGGTGGATTACGTATTTTTTCACAACTCTCTTAATATGGGTATCAAATGAAAGGGCTTGACTAGTAGAATACCACACACTATGATAAATGTAACTGGTATATTTACATTAAAATACATCAAGTAATTAGTCATGGTCAAAGTAAAATAAAGGTACTATGAAAAGTCAGTAAACAAATAACAGAACGACACTCCGGAGTGCGATCAAAACAATGACTAGTGTGACTTGACTTGCGCCACGCTTCTATCTGAACCCGTGGAAACAAGTTAGCGCGGGGTGCAGTGGGACGGTGGGGGGATACCGGGAATGTCTTAGATGTTTTACGTGAGAATTGTTACTACCAAGAATTAATTTCTGATTTTATTATATATCTACCTACATAGTTATAAACATGTTTAATAGGTTTTCGTTTAGCTTTGCTCGTATGGTATAAAACTTTTTCGTTTAGCTTTGCTCGTATGGTAGAAATTTGCTATCTCGTGCAAGTAAAAAGCACGAGATAGCAACTTACTGCCATATAAACAAAATTAGTATTTTAGAAAACCTTTCATTTGTGATAGGGCCCAACGTGTTATAACGCTTTGGACGATATCGGGCATTTTCCTTTAAGTTGCACCGAAAAATGTGAGTTAAAGTAAACATAAAATTCCTTGCTACACGTATGTAGCGTTAATTCTATCATTTTAGCTTAGTAGATGTTTACTACTATGAAAGTTTTTATTTACATATGTTATATGTTATTCATTTGTCATAACGTGACGTTGAATGTGTTTTTGTTTACATTGCCCGTACAAACTTCAAAGCCACTAAAATAAGAAGAAAAAGCTTTATTGTGTGATTTTAATAATGATGTTGCATTATTAAAATTTTCTCTGACGACGACGATGACGACAATCACTTGCTTTGTGCTCTTTACTGATGTCCCCAACAACTTGCTGCATAAAGCAGGTGGCATGAAATCGCAATGCAACGCGGAAACGAAACGAAAACGCGGTTAACGGTGACCGCAAAGAATAATTTTTCTATTTTGTATGCTGTCTGGCAGTCAACGTGTAAAATTAAATAGAAGTACAGTTGAATAAAATATACTTGAAAGTTTATGAACATTTTGCATCTTTTCAGCCTTTTAAACAAAAAACTAAAAGTACAAAAAAATTATTAATTTTTTTGTACTTATGACCTCAACTACAACATAAAATTTAGAGGACGTTATTGACATTTTTCTATCTGGAGTAAACTTACATTGCATTTTGTAAAATACCAATATAGATTATTTAATAGGCTTAAAATCAAGTGAGACGCAGTCGAAAAATTGTTTAGAATAAGTATGTATATTGTATGGCCAACTTAACCATGAGGTTTACGGCCATTAAATAAAGAAAAAAAAGTATATTATATAGAAAAAGATTTTTTAAACTACAAAGCAAAGTTGAGCAATATAATAGGTAATAATATAATATTTTCTTGATATTTTTTTGTTCTATTATATTACACGTGAATTTATATTTCTATCTTGTATCTCTGGTTAAACAAACTCCGGAGTGAATGAATGATGAATAAAAATATGAATCAGCATCATTCACTCACGTTGTCCCAGCACTAAGCAATAATGCCCGTGTCACAGATAATATAATGCCCGTGTATTGTGTTGAGCTACCATCGTACCATTGTATTTTTCTATCGTAACGGCATAAAACATACTTCAACATTGTAAACAAATGAAACAAGGTAATGTATATTTTATACTTAAATGTGATAGGAAACGCCATAATCTCGAAGATTTGAGTAGCTGGATCACCTTTTGCAAGAGGAAACTGCACAATTAACCATTTTTTTGGAGCTCTTAGTGCGACACGAAAACGATACCAAATGGCAGCGGCCGCGCGTCAACTAGTTTTATATAACGTGTATGGTCATATGGTCAGCGTAAATTGGCAGAGGGGTTCGCCCAGCTTTGCCGTCTCCCGTATGAATGCTCTAAGCGTTCAAATCGTTAGCACTGCTCACGGACGTAAGCACTCAGATCAATTTTGAACCGAGTTTTCGATCTGTGAGTCTGTCAAATAGTAATTTGAAAAGAAAAATTGGAGGGAGTCGTATTGTGCCTCCAGGGACCCGATTCTCAAGCCATAGACATAATGTCGAATTCGACATATGTCTAAATTAAATGGCGAATGTCGAATATATCTAAGTTTCCGTATTCTCAAAATGTCACGTTAGAGATATGTCTATGCCTAGCGTTCGACATGTGACGAGTGGTAGATAGCAATCGACATTTGAAAAGTCGAATACGAGCTACAGTAATTGGTTATTTCTGTGTCTGTTTTACATAATTTCTTGGGACTTTTTTTACGATTTTAGTTTATGTATGTATTTTAACTGCTAACATATTTAATTAAAATGAATAATCGATGATTATTATAACAACTGTTATTAATGTATAGTAGAAGAAGCTCGGTTTTTAGTGGAATTACCTCGAAGGCGTGGCGACCCTTTCGAAATATGAAATAATGCATTTAAGAACTTTCGCTTATCTAAAGATTTAGTTAACACTGTAATATATTTAGTGTTATTGACTTCTCCCAATTTAATTCCTCTGCGATACATTTTTGTTCACTTGTTCTTCTTCCACTTTTGTTCGGATTTTTTTAGTAAAAGTTCCCGAAAATTTGGCTTTACGAAGCTCTTCATCCCTTTCATTTAACTGACAAAGCCTCGAATTCTGTGCTGAAGTGGGGTATTGTTTTTTATAGTCCATTATAGATTTATTAATGTATCTCTAATAACTCTGTTTTCTAAAAATATTCAAAAATGTTTCAAAACACGACCGCCGTAACGTGAAGTGAAAAAAGTTGACAACTCACTTCGTAAAGGCGCGTTGTCTGCTTTGACAAAGTAACTTTGATGACAACTTGGACGCTACTTTTTTGTGTTTCTTTTGATCGTATAAATCAACAATCAAAGCGCACTTTGACGTCGGCGTCGTATCACTCGTATCAAAGTTAACTTGGACCGTGCTCAACTTTTCAGCTCAGCTTTAACGTAAAAAACGAATCAAAATTGCGCCACATGTAAAAACATCGATGATCGTGATAAAGGAAAGTGGACAGACCAAACTCTCCGTTTGCGGGTTTCCCTTTTTTTTCTTGTTTAAGCTTCTCATTATACTATACTGGAGTAACATATTTAAAGATAAGTATGTAAACTATGAAGGATGACAAAAAGAACAAAATAATCAAAGTAAACAATGTAGGAATCAAAGTATACTTTGATCAAAGCTATTTTATCCTCAGAACAACAACTAATTCTTCAGAGATTTTACCGTAGTTACTTTGTCAAAGCAGCCTTTGAGCATGTCAACGAGGCTACAACAAAACGTAACCATTCATTTTTATTCAAGGTGTGGTCCATAATCAGACAACAATAAACGTTTGCATGCATGCAAACAAAATAACTCATACAAATCGTTTGCACTGCTCACGGACGGACGTAAGCATTAAGATCGATTTTTGACCGAGCTTTCGATCTGTGAGTCTGTCAAATGTCAATTTGATCAATCAATGTTATTTGAAAAGAAAAATTTAAGGGAGCTATTGCCTCTCCAGTATCTTAATAGAGCACTTCTGTATCTATTAGATATACCTAAGAAAAAAATAATTCGAACAAATTAAACTCTGCGAGAAACTAACGTTTACTTTGTCAATGACAGTTCTAGAGACAGTGCGCTCCTCTTTTCTGTTATTCCGCTTACAAATGCGCATATCATGAGCAATTTTGAACCGACTGTTTGCATGCAGAAAGCGCATACGAGGGCTAATATCAAATTTCGGACCGCACCCTCATAGTCATTCGACATACATCTCTATTGCCAGCGAGAATACGATTATTTCATATCATAGACATTTTTGAGAGATTATTAGTAGAGATGAAAACTAATAGAGATATGTCGAATTAGAGATATCTCTAAAATACTGAGAATCGGCCCCCAGTATCTTTACAGAGCACTTCTGTATCTATTGTAGATATACCTAATGAAAAAAATAATTCGAAGAAATTAAATTCCGCGGGAAACTAACGTTAACTTTGTCATTGACAGTTCTAGAGACAGTGCACTCCTCTTTTCTGTCATACCGCTTACAAATGCGCATATTATGAGCAATTTTGAACCGACTTTTTGCACGCAAAACGCGCACACGAGCGCTGATATCAAATTTCGGACCGCACCCTCATAGTCATTCGACATACATCTCTATTGCCAGCGAGAATACGATTTTTTCATATCATAGACATTTTTGAGAGATTATTAGTAGAGATGCAATGTAATAGAGATATGTCGAATTAGAGATATCTCTAAAAAACTGAGAATCGGCCCCCAGTATCTTTACAGAGCACTTGTCTATTAATTGTAGATAATCTAATGAAAAAATAAATAATCGGTGACGTCATCAATTACGTCATACCGCATACAAAATGCGCACATGAGCAATTTTGGTCCGATTGTTTGCGTGCAAATAGCGCACACGAGCGCTGAAATCAAATTATGAACCGCATTCCATATAAACTCCTTGTAAATTGCCGTTTTGCTAGAAAGAGATAGAGAAAATTCTTTAATACCTTATATCTTGGTTGTTTTTATAGTTATTCCAAAACCGTTTTTTTCTTTCTGTTTATTATATGAATGAGCTTCTATTAAAGCAAAAAAAAAATTTTTTGTCATCTAGCCTATTGTGTTAACGCCGTCGAGCCATGGAGAGTTTGTTGCCTCGAACATATGAGTATCAAAATAACGAAAAAATAATATTATCATCGAAACCACATATACGATTTCGTTACTACACAGAAAGGCGACAATCGACTAGTCTTTTAGTACTCGGCGTTTCCGTGTCTCAATCACTCAAAGCTGGCGCAGGCCTATTCGCTAACTACAGTTGGTAACTAGAACTGTCATTTTTGAAAGACACTTTATATCGAATACAGAGGCGCGTTCAGCGCCTCTGCAACGCGTTCAACGCCTTTGAGCGATTTAAAAAACAACCGGACAACTACACCCAGAGGCTTTGAACGCGCCTCCGTTTTGGCGCAGAGGCGCGTTCAGCGCCTCTGCCCCCGTAGCACGTCCACCAAAACACGATATGATAAAGCGATTTATAGCGGTGAACTGTCAAAATACGACGAAACCCTATTGTATTTTGACAGTTCACCGCGATAAACCGCTTTATCATATCGTGTTTTGGTGGACGTGCTAGGGGGGCTGGGTGTAGTTGTCCGGTTGTTTTTTAACTCGCTCAAAGGCGTTGAACGGATTGCAGCAACCAAATCTTTTATCTCCCTCTTTCACATGATTTTTTATTTTTCTCTCTTTCTAGTAGATGACATTATAGAATATGGCCGCCAATATCATCCAATCACGTAAGAGTATTTCAGTAATAAACGTCAGAGCGTTTTACAACCATCAAATTCGATGGTTGTTCGGTTGTAACTCGCGCCGACACCACAGATTACTATATTAGTAGCTCAAAGGTCTTGAACGGGCCGGTTGTTTCACCCGGTTGTCACGCTCGAAGGCATTGAACGGGGTTAGAGCGAAAAGTTGTACTTCGCGCGAAGGCGCTAAACGCGCCTCAGAATACGTACGAGTGCGCAAGCGCACACACATTTTACTCTTTGAGGGGTCCGTTCGTTCAGAAACATTTCATTTTCGGACTCGTTAAAAAGAACGAAACAGTCATATTTGTACGATAGAGAAAAAGAATGTTTCTGATTGACAGGTAAAGTTTATCGGCTCTCCGGCAGGGGTTAAAATTAGCACCTGTCAGTGAGAATTTACTTGGCAGATTATTTTATAACGAGCTACCCATTTTTTTTAAGGAGGGGGAATCTCGTTGCGATTGAACAAGGGACTGAAAGCTGACAATGTCGCCCAATGATATGCCATAGGACTCGGGTGTACACCCCATACCTATCTAAACCACCCTCCAGCAACTTCTACCCCCATAGAATCGGGATCGGCGTTAGCCATTCCCCGAGTGCATCCCCTGGACAATAGGCCCGACGGTGAGCCAGCGTAGCTGACCCAAGCGCCCGCCGGGGCTAACTCTACGGAGGGGACGCCAAGTGCCATAATGCGACCCCCCATACGGGCAGGCCAGGGGTAAAAAAGTAATGTCTCCCAACCGGTTTTCGGCCGGCCGGGCCATTTCATCCCCAGCTTGCTTAAGGGAGTTGGTGCCGTTGGTGGCGCGCGTCCGAATGCGTGCCTCCTCCTACCGAACCGCCTGCGCCGGAGATGTAGGTTTCACTCGGGCTAGTTTCTGAACGGCGAGGGTAAAAAAAAACGTAGGTTTTGAACGCTTTGAACGTTTTGTTTTTTTTATGGGCTAAAGGACTTGAATCCTAAAGCAGCCAAAACAATGAGTATTTTTCATTTTGAATCTTTTTAATCTGTAGAGGACGCAAATTTTTGGAAGATTGCGAGATTTGCAAGTGCATACACACACAAATATTTTATGCGATAATAAACTAAAAATATACGAATGTTATTCTAAAAGAATTTGTAAGATGAATTCCACAATATCTGATGATTTTACTAGGGATCACCTTGCATTGGACGCAGCTAAGTGTATACGTAGGTTATGTTTCAAATCTGGAATGTATATTCATTTGTTTTTACGACTGACATATATATTTTCATATTCCTCAGAAAATATACATATAAATTATCAAAACCTCAGTGCGTTGCATAAGGAATTATTGGAGATAAATTTATCAGTAACCGCCTACATTGAAGAAAGTAAGAGCCGCTTAGGAGCATTGAAGTTGGGTTTGGCTCACGAGGTCAAAAATTCTCATAAAGTCGTAGAAATATTATCAGAAAAATGTGAGTAATCATTTTTTTATCACAATTGGAAATCCTTCTTGCAAACATAAACCTCCCTAATTATTTAAAAGTATGTAAGTATGGCTATACTGCCATTTAAAAAACAAACATAAAATTCTATTCTTCACTAAAAACAGCTCAATTTTCCTTTTTCATGTTATCGGAATATTAAAATGTTTCCTTCATTATTTTCGTCACCCATGTTTAAAAAACCTAGATATATAATTGCATCAAAAATTCCATGAAAATAGGACTACTATCAAGGGATTTTGTCCTTAGTCAAAGATAAATGTTATTTTTACAGTAACACAGCAAGATAAAAACTTCAAAATATGATAATTATTTGTTTTTATGTACTTCTATGTTAATATTACTTGAACATTGTTCAGTATTTTAATTTTTCCATTTCAATTGATGACCAGACTACAGTTTACTTCAAAGTTTATTTTTTCAATAATTATTTTAAGTAATAATATTAACTTCCTATTTTGCAACATCGTTGGCCATTATTAATTCTAATATTTATTAAAATTATAAACAAAGTAAGTTAAAACACTGATTTTTAGGAGCTGTTCGAAAACCCGTGCGGTTTTCACTCAGTAAAGAAGATAAGAATAGATATATTGGGAGAAAGAAAAGTTTAATTGTTTTTGAAATGCTCTGGAGTGATTTTCGCAATTCAGGTGTTTTCAAATGGGTTTTGTCAGTTAAAAACTAAATTAAATCAAAATAATTTTATTGTATAGAATCACATATTGATCACTTGCAATCGTCACTTAAAAACTAAAGTTACCATGGCTTCAGAAAACGTGCCTTGTCTGAGAAGAAGCCACGAGAAACTCACAGGGGTATTTTTTTTCATGTGATCGTATTCACAATCGTTATGGTACAACAAAAAATATAATCAGTTATAACAGTAAATACAATCATTTATAATTAAAACTGGAACCAGAGCAATTGGGTGCTTGCTTATGTCCAAGGGTTTTTATTGAGATAAGAAGTAGTATTATAATATGCCTTATTTATGAGTTTACACTTTACAAATTTTTTAAACTTGTTAATAGACATATCAGCTATATCTAAAGGTAGCTTATTGTAAAAACGCACGCCTGCACAAACAAAAGACTTGCTTATTTTATGGAGCCAACTATTGGGCACGGCTAGATCATCTTTATTTCTTAAATTTAAATTATGAATGTTGTGGTTTCTTTTGAATTCATTTATATTCTTGCAAACATACAAAAGATTTCATAAATATATTGCGAGTGAACAGTTAATATATTAATTTCTTTAAACTTTTCTCTAAGCGATTCCTTACAGCTCATTCCGTAGATTGCCCTTATAGCCCTCTTCTGCAGCATAAAAATGGTATCTATGTCAGCAGCACAGCCCCAAAGTAGAATTCCATAGGACATTATACTGTGAAAATAACTAAAATAGACTAGGCGGGCAGTTTCTACATCTGTGTATTTGCAAAAATTTTTAACAGATGAGTTCTTTCATTTTGCAAAGCGAACTTGCTTTATTTTACAACTGCACAAAGCTTTACTTATCATTTGCAAAGTTTAACTTTCACTGAAAAACGAAATGTTAGCCACAAATCACAATAATCAACTGTCAATGTCAGATAAAATTTAATGCTGAATGGGGGCCGTGAGAAATTCACTCCTGTCAGGCGAAAATCACTCTTTGTGTACTTTCAAGAAAGCGTTTAGGAATATAAGCAGATTAATAGATTGGTTTCCCTCACTTTCAATCGGTTGATCTTTGAACTCTATCGGTTGAAATTACTTTATCCCGAGTAAAAATTAAAATTACTTGTTCTCGAATGTACCTCTAATGTAGAAAATCAACAAGTTTTCAAGTGATTTCATTATTATTTCTAATATTTGTTTATGTGATCCTATAGTATTCGTAAATATGGAATACAAATGATTTAGGCGGTTATCACATTGCCGCCGCATCCCGCTGCGGTGTAGGGAGGGACGAAATACACATGTGGCTGCGGAGGCACGGAACCATATCAACATACGGTTTGTTCCGTATCTTTGTCAGGAGCTACGTTACATGACGCCCCACGTTTATTTCCATCCTGCGTTCATTTAACATTTGAGCGTTGAGGTAAAAACAGATCCTAGTGGTTGATATATGGATACAGAACTGCAGCAGACCACACCGCATCTCCGTCCAGCAGTGCGGACCGTCGCGCACGCCGCACCCCCGCAAGGAGGTGCGGTGTGAGTGTTTTATACCGTGCTAGAATATTCTACAGTGAAAGTTAAAAAACTGCAGCACCGCACACCAGAACGGTGTCTGGTGCAGTGTGATAACCGCCTTAGAATTACTGTATATACTTCATAATTAACTAAATAATACATGCAGACATAGAGTTGTCCTATTTTTGTGAAATCACCCAAATTGTTGTTGTTTGTTGGAAGTTGACAAATTAAATATTTTTCTTTCTAATTCACAATGCCCCATATTTACTATTAGTGTCAAAACGGATCTGTATTGTGAGGATCTGATGTGAGTTCAGTGCTATTTAACTTACCCACGAACCCACAGAATATGGAATACATATTTAATTTGGAGGATTGGCATTATCATGCAACAATATCGAAAGATTAGAATGGGTTTTCAAGAATAAGCCTACTAGCCTTAATTGTCTTGCATCAAGGATCACTCCAGCAGGAACAAAAATTAAATGGAGTAGGTCTGGAAGATTAAGAGTCCCACACACCCCTATCAAATTACACTTCATCTTGTCAAATAATAGACCAGCCTATGGTTTGCAGAATCATTACAGTACCCATGTTCTAAGAAGTTTGTTTTGACCGAGTTCCATGTCCATGAGGCATTAACAAGATGAAAGTACCTATGAGTAAAATGTCTGAAATCTAAAATAGTGTCTGACTGAAACAGGATTTTCAGCCAAAATTGAAACCAAACCCTTCGTTTTTCTCAGTTTCGGCCGAAACCTATACTAAACACAAAACCTCAGTTAACCCAACATATTTTTATTTGAAAGGAATTATATAAATTAAACATATTCTTGCCATCATTTATGAAGGGATATTCATTTTTCTGTTTTGTTGCATTTCTTGCAAATTTGAAACTAGTGCGATGTTACCGCGCTTAGCCGTCGCGTCGCCGCCAATAGATAAGGCGATAGAGATAAGTAAAATTAAAAAGCAGCATCGATGTAAAAATAACTTTCGCCAAATTTGACAGTAAATAAACAGGGTAAATTTTGAGGTCCGGGCGCGCTGGTAGTGGTAGTCGCAGTGTGGACCTTACCATGCGCGCCCATAAGGTCACGGAGAACACCGGGGGGTTTTAGTGGGTCGGCCTGGCACTGTGCCGGGCCAGCCCCCCACACACGCCCGCCGTCCAGCCAACGGCGGGTACGGTGCGATTAGGCATTTCCCCCCGAAAAAAAAAAAAAAAAAAAAATGGTTAATTTTGAGGTACCAGCAACCTCGCAAGATCAGATAGCTAACATCATTAACTACAACATTTGTATTACGAGTTTTAGGATAACTTAATACATTGAACAAAAATCCCTGTCGTGACATTGATAAGTCTATGTTTTATTTATAAACGACGACGGAAGATAACGCAATGCTCGCGCGCTGTGCGCGTAGAGTTACAAATATTCTAGAGGTATAATAAATGAATATTTTTTTTTGAACAAACATTGTAGTGTAGTTAATGATACTAGCTATCTCATACTGCGAGGTTGCCGGTACCTCAAAATTTACCCTGAATATTGAGGTCAATAATTGAGATAAAAAGTATCCTATCTTTTAAGTTGAACCGTATTACATACAGTAGGTAAACCAAATTTCATTACAATTGGTTAAGTAGTTTCAGCCCCGTAGTATAACCACCAGAACATGATTGCAGTGAACTGTTAAAATACACTATGTAGAGTATAATAAAAACATATCGTACTCTACATCGTGTGCTCATGCTCTATGGGCATTTATACCGGACAAACATAGTGTAATGTATACAGATACAGGGTTACTTTTTTTATCACCCCGGAAAGTTTTAGGCTTAGGCGGTATACTACTCCTATCAATAAAAAAAACATGTGCTTGCATCATTTTTTCATTTTATCCACCATTTACATTGAATTATGGATATTGTTCATTTTTACTACAAGATAAGGTAAGATTGTCAATGAATAAAACATTAACTATTACATGCTTAGGATTATGCGGCAATGTCGCATTATTAATTTAAGCAATCTACAACTCATTTGAAATAGGAGTTATTATTGCACTAGACACTACAATAGCGAAAGGCAGAGACCTATTAAGGGTTCCTTAATTTCTTCAAATCATTAAAATATATTAAAATCGATAGTTACTCACATGGTGTTCTTTTATTGTCAAAAATAATAAGTAGTACCACGGGCAAAATTAATCACCCGTAGTACTACCAGACACGTTACCACGAGCAAAAAAAACGGTAGTACAGTAAGCTCCTCATCAAGCTATACTGATTGACCTTTGGACCGTTCTTATGTCGCTCGTAATAGTGGCGGTTTTCGTAGTGTAAATGTATAGCTTGAATGCGAGCTTACTGTAGGTACCATGGGTAAGCACCGGAAAGAATTGTTTATATTTATTGTAATGTCATAGTTCACTGAGAGATCTTACAGATCTGAAAGTCAAATATGTGTTTCTTTATTATCTTTAGCTAGACACGACAAGAACCGGAAACGCGATTTAAAGATTTTGCCTCAATACATTTTATTTTTTAAATAACCTATTAAAAATAAGAAAATTCAGGATCACTAGTAAACGGTATTAGGTATTCATTAAAAAGTTCCTTAAATAAGTAGACAGCTACTCAATATTAACATGCTATAACAGTATTAACAAACGTACAGAAGCATTTTTTCTAACCATTGTACTTATTTTTTTATAAAATAATTTGTATTTTGTCGCTTACGTCAATAATTTCTAAGCGACCTGATTACATGCGTCGCGGGCGCAGTGCATTCACGACTTTCATGACATAACATAAATATAAAGACTAGCTACTTGAGCACGGGGGGCGCCCCGCGTTTGCGTATAAACCACGCCTCCCATTAATTGAAATGCAAAAAAAAAGCGTATGCTGCTAAGGTCGCGCACTCTGCACTGCGAATAGTCTAGAAATATAGTTAAGGGCAGAAAAATGAAAACTGTTTTGGTCTTTGGAACATACTGAAGTAAACATTATGCCCTAAGGCTTCAAAGTTTGGAGACCCCTGGTCTAGAAGACAAAAATTATGTTGACGGTGGATTCAATACGTGGGTTTCGGCTTCGCGTTCGGTCATTTTACACTCTGTATAGAAGAAGAAGATTATTATCATAATTAATACCTAAAATTATTGACAACTTAAGATTTGAGATATTTTAATAGGTTTATTACTTTCATGCCGTGAATGCCTCATAGACTTTTTGCTAGTTTGTTCTTCCGAAACGGAAAGGAAATTTTGGTACAGAGCCCATAGGGTTGCTTCACCCACTGATTTGTGTATTTTTGATTAAAACATATTCAAATCATATAGATTTTAATTAAAGATTAGATTTACTTTAAACGGTGCAGGCTGCTTTTCACTGAAGTTAGTTAACAGACTAACTTCAGTGAAAAGCAATATGCATTAAAAAAATATTTGCGAGAAGTTTTTATTTCAGTATTATATATGATTTCACCATCTTATTTGATTTCAATGTGTATGTTAAAAAATATTATAGTTTATATTTTGATTATGGGTTTTGTATTTTATTACAATATGTATTCCAACATTGCGTAATTACAAACACATTTTTAAAAACCCAAACATGTAACATTAAAAGTAAATTCATTGAAAAATATGATTCTTAGTGTCAGAATTTTAAGAAGTTCATTTTTTTTTAGAAATAATGTCTCAGCTATCATCATCAGCTTCCCAGAATTCTAGTTATAATCCAATCACAACAAAGAGATCCCAGGTCAAAGATAGCATCACAACAGATATTGACAAGGCAAAAACATTTGCATTGTGGTATAAACATATGATTGATAATAATAGACAAAATCTTGGTATGTATTTATCAGATGATGCCATTCTAGAATGGTTTGGCAGAACAGTTAAAACTAGAAAAAAAGTGTCATTGTTTATAAAACATGAAATGCAGTGCTCCAGGCATAATTTTGTCTCAATTCAGAATATTGATGAGATACAAAATAGGCTTGAAAGTGGACAAAGGTTTGTGTTCTTTTTAACAATTCTTTTTAAAACAAAAAGTATTTGTGTTATGTCAATTTCTAAACACTACACTTACTTACTTGAAATTACACTAATTTTAGGAAACAAGAGATGAATTCTAGTAGTTTTCGAAAACACTCCCCAGAAATGATTGGTTTCAAAAAAGAGAGAAAGTGCAGGAAACGTGTATTAATATCAGATGATGGAAGTCCAGAATGGGCTGATGGTTGTGGACTTCAAAAAGATATTCATACAATTGAAGCAAAAAAGATGAAAAGTAATAATAGACAGTGCAGGAAACGTGTATTAATATCAGATGGTGGAAGTCCAGAATGGGCTGATGGCTGTGGACCTCAAAAAGATATTCATATAATTGAAACAAAAAAGGTGAAAAGTAACGATTTTGAACTTATAGGGCATCAAAACGATGATTGTCTACAAACTGGTTATTCCGATTGTAATAGTAAGGGTGATGGAGCTTTAGAAAGAAAAGTAAAACGTAAGCTAGTCCTAGCAACTCCACCAAATCGAGAATTGGGTCAAGGTGACTGTTTACCTTCCACTAGCAGTGCTGCTTCAGACATGTCTCATGAGGCATTAAATGCTCAACTACCCAAAGTGTATGTTGAATGTAATGGTTTTATTAAGTTCATTAGAACTAGAAATGGCCATAGTATGGATGCAATGAATTGGGAGCGAAAGTGCAAAATTCAAATTAGCTACTCTGAAGATCCATTAAATGTCGGAGAGTATATTATTTGGGCTATTCATTACAGCGATGAGAGTAAATGTAGAAGAAATCTTTTAGCAGCTTTTGAGGAAGTTGCGATAGAAGAGGCAGATGATAGTCATAAATAAGTTTTATAATAAAATTATTTATGCCGATAATTCAGTGATTATAAAATGGAAACTGTATGTTGACTGTATTCAATACAAGTATGCTTATGTATAAAAGGTATTCAAAGCATCATAACTATATCCATAACATAAATATTAATATAATTGCTGTAATGTTATTCTTTTGAGATCTAAACAAATTATGTGATACACTAACTATTATGAAATTAATGGAGTTTAAAAAGAAAAGGCTAATACAACTAAATTGCCATGTGTTTAGGTATTAAATAATTGCATTTACATAATTACTTATTTCTCTACATTGACACGCCCTACATGACTTAAGTATTTAAAAATAGATAATTTTACGGGAGATCAATTTAAAGTTTTTGCATACCTCAATCGCTCCGTTGATTATTAAGTAAATGAAATTTGGTTTAGGTAGAATATTAACATTCATGAGAACATTAAGAAATGTATGACGTTAAACTATATTGTAAAGCACTAAGCAACTCCGCTGTTAATAGCTGTCTGCCGAAAAACTGGAAAAGAGGTAGTTGAGTAAAAGGTTGTTTACATATGTATGAGTAATTGGGTAACGGGGACGTTTTATTAGATCATGATATTTTTTTTTACATTTGAAACAAAAAGGATGTTAGAATGAAAATAAGGAAATGTTGACATAAGTATTTAAAATACCTACAAAGGTTACATTAATGCATTTGTACCGATTTTTTTATATGATCGACACAGTAGGGCGTGTCAACATGTTATATTCTTTAACATATTCTGATTGACCTTTTATGTGTTTATAAAACGTTTTTAATTCAACGTGAACAAATTGTTATTGTTTTTTGGGAAAGCTATCTTGGATTTTGTAATGAATTTAAGTAATTTATTTACTGTATTTCTGCATAGAAAAATATACACGGTGTTTCATAATAACCAATAAATAATTTATCGTTATCCAAAACTAATTATTAAATTGTGTTTACCCGTAATGTCATTCAACCCAAAATTTTCATGTAAATCATAGACATGATGATGATACTATATACATGAAAATTTTGGGTTGAATGACATTACGGGAAAAACAATTTAATAATTAGTTTTAGATAACGATAAATTATTTATTGGTTATTATGAAACACCGTGTATATGAGAGTGTACTTTAAGATGCAAGTCTGTAGCCGGTCATAAACAGCAGGCGTAGTTTATCTATGCTTAAGCCTCTACCACAATCGCATTGATTAAGATTCAATTAATAAATCTTTATTACCGTAAGTTATAGGAAACATCTTGTTACATTACAAACACAGGATTAATAACAATATTAAAATGTATAGCTTTAATGCAGTTCTAACACTATTGGTTTGGTGTTCATGGTAAAGGGGCTGGGCACGTGTCGTCTTGTTTCCTTTAGTCATATACAAGGTGGAGACGACAATGCGACGATAAATTTAAAAAAAACTGTCAATATTAGGTAGTAGGTTAGTAGTAATTTGAAATAATTAAAAGTAATTTTAAAAATTTAAAATAATTTTTCAAACTATATAAAATAAATGGAAACAAAATAAACACACTAAGGTCGAATTTCACCAACATTTAACAGGCGGTTACAGTTAACAAACAACCGTTTTTGACACTTATTGTATGAGTGAAATGTCAAAAACTTGTCTGTTAGTTAACTAACCACCTGTTTAAATATTGGTGAAATTGGACCTAAGTGTTTCTCTGTTGTGAATGGTTAGAACGTTAATATTGCAGTATCAGTTAGCGATACCTATGTATCATGTGAACATTAGGCATCCAACAAAAATAATTACAATGGACACCAAATTGTTTACACCGACAAGGAGTATCTTGCCTTTGCCAAGGAAGTTCTACAGCCGGCATTAAAAGTAGATTATCATTTTTAGCTGACTTAGTACCATGTCACACCAACTATTACTTTTATTTAGTATGGTTACACCTATATTGCATTGTTAATAGTTGGTGTGACATGGTACTAAAATGTTTATCAACTTTTGAAGCCGGCTGTACATCATGTAGAAAATATTAAAAATAAAAAGAAACGCTCTGTAACTAAACGAGTTGCTATTTTATCATTTTTTGGTATACTTACAGGCTTTAGGAAGTCAAGATGCAAATCTAAATGTGCGACTAAATAGATGTGCTTGTCACAATTTTTTTTTGTGTAATTTGAAATGTCTCCAATCTTTAGATTGCATTAATAATTTATTCTAAGTTTTTTTTCATATTTGCAATAATATGATTGAATATATTGCAAATTTACAACGCAATGTACCCGTAGCTTTGAGCATGTTACCGTCATCTCTTTTATGTGCTTTGTTGATCTTATTGAAGTCTCTTTAGTTAGTTGCCAAATTTGAATTGTTATTACAGCAGAATAACATACAAGTTTATGTTTGATTCATTTAGTTTTTATTCCTTTGTTTTATTATACGCCGCAAATTATCTAATATATAAAATTCTCGTGTCACAGTGTTTGTTACCAAACTCCTTTTTTGTGTATGTTCGGTAGGTCTGAGAATAGGTCGTAAACTATTTTTTACCTATTTTTTATTATGGCCAAACGTAGTTCGCCGGCTAGCTGTGCCGGCGAAATATTCAGGTTCAGGCGAAGTATTCAATAAAAGTAAAATTATTATCGTATCGACTGCGCCACCTTGTAAACACTTATGCAAAACTATATGCTCACAAATTATGCAAAAATCACTAGCCAAATCTTTGTAACAACTTTATAATTATTATGATTCCACACTAACTATCCCTGAAATATTCTTCCAGATGTGATAACTATTCAAGTTTACTGAATACGAGTGTCTTGTTGATGATTAATAACGTAGACTGTAATTGATGGACAAGCCAAAATATTCAGCTCAATAAACTACAATAAATAAACAACTTATTGACCTGGTTTTTGAGTCATTGTCATCTTTTAGATAATAAAACCTTTTAGGATATACTTTTAAGATAACTAACTACATATATTCCGACTTATCCATTAATTGCAGGACTCGTATACTTTTATGTATTGTGATACATAGTTTGTAATTTTTCTACAATTAGCATTAAATATTTTAGAGTGTAAAAATGTATAGGTATGTTATACAATTTGACAATGTTGTTATCTCTTGAAGTTATGAATTGTTCTGTACTGGGCAAAATAATTGGCAATTAATATTGCACATCGAGCTTTGGAAATTTTGTCTCTCTTGCACGAAGCACTAACAGTTGGGTATCTATTCGGAGCTGCTGAAATAATCATATATTTTTTAATTGAAAAACAAAACCTTGTACAGGCGTTATCCGCAAATCTGTAATTTGACTGTAGAGCCGAGTAAGTATTTGATATTGATTTATAATTATTGCTGAATTGTTTTTTAGGGTTCCCTTATAGGATCACTTTGTTGTCCGTCCGTCCGTCCGTCTGTCTGTCAAGACCGTTTTTCTCAGGAACACGTGGAGGTATCAAGCTTAAATTTATATCAAATACTCAGGTCTACTGTCCCTTGGAGCTGTGAAAAAATCAAACTTCTAAGCCAACGCAATCAAAAAATACAGCCGTTTATGCCGCAGATTTTCGACACTCGCAAGGGAATCAAAACCTACAGGGTACAGTCAGCAACGAAAGTCCATGAACACATCCAAATTTTCAAAACACCTGCACACTATAAAGGTTCATATGTAACTGAACAGGCTGTTGGACAAATCCCTGTAGACATTTGGGAATACCAAAAGTCGATGTACATTATTTTTACAAAAGTTGCTGAACATGTTTAAGTACATAATTAGCCTGATCTGTAAAATATCAAAATTTGCTGAACAAGTCTGACTACATAAATCCACTGATATGTACTACTCAAAACTTGCTGGACATATTTAATTACATAATTAGCCTGATCTGTTAAATAACAAAATTTGCTGAACATGACTGACTATATAAATCCGCTTATATGTGTATTTTGTCGCCGGACCGGGGTCCAAAAGAAACGTTCTGAGAAACTTAAACAGGAGGTCGAGTTAATGTTTGTAAGTATTTCTGTATTTTCTATAGAACAAAAAAAAGGGACTGCCGAGACCACCTACCACCAGGCAGTATACTGGAGAAGGAAACATCATTTTCTGGGAGACCTCATCCATCCGAGCGGGTGCTGATAGAATATGAATGTGTAGAGGATACATCCGTAGAGACCATACGGAAGCACAAAATCCAAGACCCACAAACATACACAGATGGCAGGAAAATTGATGAGTGGGTTGGAGCCGCCGTCTCGTGGTGGGTAGAGGGAAAAGAAACCGCCAGTTTCACATTTAGTCTCGATCCCGCCTGTACGGTCTTCCAGTCTGAACTGTATGCTTTGCATAGGGCGATAGAGTTGGTCCGGAGAGAGGGTGTCACCTCAGCAACAATACTGAGTGACTCCAGATCCTCATTGGAAACCATCAAGAACCCCAAAGCAGGCCATCAGCTAGTTCAGAGGATACATGAAGACATCAGAAGTATCAAAAGGAACGGTGGAGAGGTCAAACTGTTCTGGCTGAGAGCACACGTAGGCACAGCGGGAAACGAAAGAGCAGATGAATTAGCCAAAAAAGCAGCGCGGGTGGTAGACGGAACGCGGGACTACTGTGAGATCCCCGTGTCGTTCGTAATGAATAAGATAAGGGAGGAGACGATCCTAAAATGGCAGGATAGGTACGTTACCTCCTCTACAGGAGAAGTGACCAAATGGTTCTTTCCAGATCAGGTGAAAGCCTATAGCTGGGTCAGAAAAGAAAAACCATCACCTCGTCTGATACAAGTCTTCACGGGGCACGGGGGGTTCGCAGAATATCTGTACCGATTCAAACTCAAGGACATTCCATATTGTGAATGTGACCCCGGGGAGATAGAATCGGTATTGCACGTGATCCTGGACTGTCCCAGATTTACCAGTGCCCGCCATGACTTAGAACATAGACTAGGCAAAATAGTGATAAGAAAAGAGAATATCCATGCGCTACTGATGGATAAAAATGCAAAACCACCCTTAGTGAAGTTTATAGAAATAGCAGCCGATCTGGCGACACAGCGTAACAAGAACTGTACTCCACCAGCGCAGGGGGGTGATGATGAGTCGGTAAATATGGCACCACGAACGCGGGAACCTTACGTGGCCCCAACGATAACGCAAATGCAGTGGTTGAGCGACGGAGAAAAAGGAATAGTAGGTCTCCTCACAAGGGCTGTGGCGTTGTTCATGGACAGTGCAGGAGAAAGGATTGGCATTAGTTTCTGTATGTCCAGAACAAGGAAGCACGTTGTCATATCACTTGGCTTAGCAGTCCTGCTAAAAGGCAGCACTACCAGGGCGACCATTAAAAGAAAAGTGTTTGATGCAATGCCCGAGTTGATGCTCGCAGGGCAAAAATGCCGGATAGTACGTTTCAGGAATAAGTCGATCCTACTCCTGGACTGGCACATTGACAAGTCGTCCTTTACTATAGCGGGGAAACTGCTGTTAAACATGGACGGAGACCCAAGAGTCATCAGCGTGGATGTCATAAAGGTAGATCTCGAGAAAGGGAAAGTGTCCGATTACACTCCCTTATTGGAGTCCTCCCGAAAACACACAATTATCGTGTACGAAGAAAGAGGCCAAAACCTCGACTTTCTGCTCAAAGACCACGAGCAGACTCCACGCAATGAACCAGCAGAAAGTGGCTCAGTCCGGGCACAAAGGCAACACGAGGAGGCGATGCAAGAAGCAAACGAAAGACGCCTCCAATCACAAAGACAATCCCCGACAGACGACCTCGTCAGGGGCATATCTGTTGCCTGGGCCAAGCTCGTCCTCGTAGAACAGGCAGTGAGACAGTACCGGACGTGGTCCCCAAACATAGAACGATCTCCTCACCCAAAACCACACTGGCAGACATGGGCAGAGTGAGACCGCCATCGAGAATAGTCACTGATCGGGGGGGCTACCGCCTAACTCATAGCGATCACTCGCTATCGCTGTCGTGACATTAGAACAATAGCTCAAATGTCACCTATGACATTAAAACTATTGTTCTAATGTCACGACAGCGATAGCGAGTGATCAGTTAGGCGGTACGGCCGCGGGACGGAGATGACCTAGTCAATGCCTATCTAGAGTACCTGGAGACACTGCGGGCGACGCCGCAGGTAAAACACACCACCCGCAGCAAGATTCTTGAGGCATTTCAGATAAAAGCCCGCATGTTACTACGAGAACTCCTGGACGGGGCGAGGGCGGTGGTGGTCTATAACAACGACACCGGGACTGTGGTGGCGGTACTCGCCCTATAGATAAAAAGCAGATGGCGGCGTACAGTGGCACGTCAGGCATGGTGCTGGTGGGTCATGAAGCAACTGAGGAAAGGGGAGCACTCACATTATGCGCACCGATCGAGGACCCAATAGTGGTAATTGCCAAGTGCACCCGCTTTCTAAAAACGGCGAATTCTAAAAACGGCGGACCGTGAGTGGAACTTGGATCTCCGAACCATGCGGTAAACTAGCAATCAGATGGGTTGACGGTGTGCCGGGGTGCGGGAAGACCACGTGGCTCCTCAACAACTTCCAAATGAAGGAAGATATGATCATCACTAGCACACTCGAGACGGCAAAAGAACTGTCGGACAAAGTGACGACTCGATTCGGGGCGGTCGTGAGGGGAAAAATAAGAACCATTGCCTCAGTCCTCATCAATGGTGTGGAAGCATCAAAACGCCTTTTGGTGGATGAAGCTCTCCCAGTCCATTTTGGAGCTATCATCATGGCAGCAAGGCTGACCGGGACAAGAGAATTGGTACCGATGACCGACACAAATCAGATCCCCCTCATAGGCAGAGACAACCTGTTCCAGATGCGTTACACGTCGGTAACAGAAAAGCTCCTCTGCACACACCGAAGTCCGATGGATGTGGTGTATGCCCTCCAAAACATCTACAAGGGTATTTACACATCACGGCAAGTACTGAGGTCCATGACATGCAGAATGGCATCGGAGGCGGTGTTACGAAGAGGCAACCCAAATACTCTCTTCCTTACCTTTACTCAAGACGAGAAATAAGCGAATGGGAGGGAAGGGTTCGGCACCGGAGAACAATCTAGACTGCTGACGATCCACGAAGCACAGGGACTAACGTACGATCACGTGGTTGTGCTCAGACGAGAACCCTGTCCACGAAAGTGTCCACGTAATACCAGACACACGGTATCCTGCACCTACTTCTACCGGGAGTTGAAGGAGGACGACGCAATTAGACGTCTCATTGCCCTTCCCAGCATAGCAACAGATGAAGTGGTCATGGAGTACAATAAAAAATGGTGCTCAGGGCCCTATTAAGCGGACCTTGGTGTAACTAAAAAAAATAATAATAAAAAAAACAGACGTAACATATGCTAAATATAATAACTGACCAAATCTTGTTAGGAGTACTGGCATAATAATTATAATGATGCAAAAATGGTGAAATAAAAAAACCAAAAAAATAATCATTGCGTTATCTAAAACTAATTATTAAATTGTGTTTACCCGTAATGTCATTCAACCCAAAATTGTCATGTAAATCACAGACATGATGATGATACTAAGATGATGATGATACGTATTTCTGAGAACACGATATCTAGGAAATAAATTAAAAAAAAATACTTTTGAAATTATGTTATAGACGTAAGTAGGTTGAATGATTGAATTCAGTCATGTTGTTATCAAATATTTCAGTGATTGTCATCAGTCTTTCTTAATTCGAAAATTAGTCCGGTCATGATCTAACAAATCACTTTTGAACGATACTACGTCCAGCAACTTTTGGATGTTTACTGTCCAGCCACTTTTGAAAATATAATGTCCGGTCACTTTTGGAAATATACTGTCCAGCAACTTTTGGAAGAGTACTATCCAGCCACTTTTGGAAATATACTGTATAGCTACTTTTGGTAATTTATAATGTAAATGGAATTTTGTTTGTAACTATGATCAGTAACTTATGTACAATTCATGTGTCTAGTATCTTTTGTAACGTTATTTTGTTCGGCAAGTTTCGTTGCTGACTGTACGTCCCGTGAACTCAGAATCTTGAAATTTGGTACACGAAGTAACGTCTTATAGCACAGATAAAGGATAAATTGCGAAAACCGTAAATTTTTTGTTACATCATATAATAAAAATATATGGGTGAACTTTTACTAATATACCTATAGGTTCGTACGGAACCCTCGGTGCGCGAGACCGACTCGCACTTGGCCGGTTTTTTTAATATAAAATGTCAATTTATACTGGAAAACATATGTTATAAGTGGAATGTCGCCTACAGCTTATCTAAATATCAATTAAGCTGGAACTTTTGCTCGTAATTCCTTTTCCATAATTATAACAAACTTTCCTTAGTCCTAGTTCTGTACTGTAGGTAGGTACTAAATTGTAGTTTAATCTGTTATATCAAATAGTTAGTAACTTTAATGTTAGAGCATGATCCCGCCATTTTGATAATGAAAGCCGGATTTTGTCTAAACTAAGCAGGTGCCAAAATTATAATGTTTGGTATCAAATAGTAACAAATGAGTACTAAATTGCAGTGGATTTTTAAAAACAGGAAGTGATCCCGTCACCTTAACGTTTATCGCACAACCGTCTCAAACACGAATCGAATACGGATAAGTGCGCAAACGCTAGTAAATTTCCCGTTCGGTTTTTTCACGTATAGAACACGAACCGAATATGTTTATGTGCGCAAGCGTCCTAACTTGGGGTATGCTTGGGGTAGACTCGAGCCCCTCGGTGGGGTTATAATTATAAGCTGTGGTAGTGGATATGACGCGTAACATTCTTTTCCAAAGCTCGATGTACATAATTCACCGCCAGCCTCTGAAACTACTGTTGCTTTACTCTTTTTAATTTGTGTTTGAAAAATTATGAATTGTGCTCTAGTTTTCTTGGTTTTTGCCTAGGTATTTTTTTAGGTATATTCCTCGAATGATTAGAGCTTAGCTTTTAAGTTTATGGATTAGAGTCTAATCCATAAACTTAAAAGCTATAACATAATGTAAGATAAATTCGGCTATTTTCGTGTTTCCGAAGATGATCGACACATCGAGGCACTCACGCAGTATAAAATACTTTTTGTCAATTGTCTTTTATAAGTTACACGATTGTTTCCGATGTTTTTCGATGCCTATTATTTATCTTGATGATCTGCGGGCCTATTATGGATCTTTCATAGTATGATATGGTATGATTTTGAAATAAAGAAGTCATGAAATGCTTCATTTGGTATTACCGATCTCCAATGATATCATCACTACGGCATAATTTCAACGATGTCATTATGATGTAATGAACGAATGATCAAAAATCTGGCCCGAAATCTTATATTTCGTTTAGCACTAAGATGTCTTAATAATATCATTTGAAAACCACGACATCGGTAATAGGCCCGCTGTACAGTAACCTCCCATTCAAGCTTTACATTTACACTACGAAAACCGCTACTATTACGAGCGATAAGAACGGTCAAAAGGTAAAACAGTATAGCTTGACAAGGAGCTTACGCTTACTGTACAATATATTGGTTCCAAATTACTTCATGCTGCCAATTGTTGTTTTTGAACCTGCTTTAATTATGTAAGTAGTTAACTGATTGTCAAGATTTATATGAACAATGCTTCTAAACACCGTAAAAAATTCATCGTTATAATCCAGCGGTATATAGTTTATCTAAAAAGAATTACCACCACCATTAATAACTTATAAACAAACCTGAGCTTGTGCGGGGGAGCCTGGGAGCGCCAGTACGGTGACTTTTTGAACAACCAAAAAAATTGTAAAATGTTTTATTTTATCATTACGAATCGATAGTGTCATCCTGCTTCTAACACGCGATTAAAACGATAAGAAATTGACCGCTTATGTTTCATATTAATTAATAGGAATTGATGAATTTAAAAAAAATACAAAATTTCTGATTTATAGGGAATTTCACGGGACAGAAAGAGTGAAAGTGATACGTGAACGCGGCGCGCGTATACCACATATATATTTGGTTTTGTTATACCTTCTGCAGCGAATTAAGGAAGATGTGTCTTTGTATAACGGTGTTTGTTCTATGTATACTCGTTTTTCTTTTAGGAATGTTAGAGAAAAATACGAAAAATCAGACAATGTTTTGTTAGTATTATTTTTTTGTACCTATGAGAATTTGGCGACAGCGGTCGCCATTGTAATACTGGCGTATCGTCTTACCCTTTTTTTCTGTTTCGTGAAAATTTCCCTTTCACATTAATTTTAGAAATTCTTCCTAAGAAATGACATTACTATTTCATTTCTTTAGATGTCATATACCCTGCTGGTGATACACGCATACATTCCATGATCAGTAAATTGCAAATTTTAAAGCACATTCGGCATTCCTGTTCATTAAAAATTACCTTACCCTTTTCTGGAACAGCATTTTCATACTACAAAAACTACAATTGAAATTTTTGTTCTTGTGGCATTGTTGTTCTCTTTACGCTCACTGGATACCACCGATATATTTTTAAGGCACATATACATACCTTCATAAATAATTATTATTTGTAATTGTTCTTATTTAGGGTACGTCATCATAAGATAGTTGTAGGCTAGATGTAAAGAAAACGTATTATGTTATGTTAAAAATATTGCTTTGCAATTATTAGTCCGCGGGACGGCATACTTTTTGTTACATGCTCAGTACCTATAAAACTTCGCGAGTGGCTTCCCTTTGGCAAGTCTAC
Organism: Schoenobius gigantellus; assembly: GCA_963935595.1. NCBI lineage: Eukaryota > Metazoa > Arthropoda > Insecta > Lepidoptera > Crambidae > Schoenobius > Schoenobius gigantellus. The sequence continues at coordinate 54,535,757 of OZ012541.1, forward strand.
CAAACATTCTACTACTACTACTACTACTACTACAAACTAATTGATCATTTAACGTAAAGGGTGCTGTTCCCGGAATATATCTTAATTATCGTCGCATCTACGTACTAATCCACTGCACTAATCTAGAAGATAGGACGCTTGGTCCAATGAGGTATGTCGAGGTAACTGTATTAGTAAATATTGCGTTGAGTAACTTTTTGTAAAGTTCATTTTGTGCCATTCTTTGTTTTTTTTAATGAAGGTAGTTAATATTTTACAATATGTAACAAAGAGTTCTAATTGTGATTTTACTAGTGACGTTAATTGCTTGTTCAAGCAAATTAATTTTTAATGTAATGCGATAGTCTGAATACACACTAATGTTACGAGACAGGAAATATTGAAGTCAATGAGATTTATAATTTACAATTATTATCACTAGGTATCACTGTCTATTTTAAGCTATCTTAAGACGTATGTTGTTATACATTACTTGAAAAGTAATTGCCTTAGATTTTTGTTTTATTTTACTAGAACTAAATATAATGGAATAAATATTATTGTATAATATTTAGCGTTATTTTAAATGGACCGTTTCTGCCCGTGTCCCGTCCGTCCTCTTGGATCCACCAGCAGGCTCCACCAGTGGAGCCAAAAAGCTATTTTTTCAGCTGAAAGTTTATGGCCGGATCGAGATAGAAATCCCAAACCATGAGGAAGCTACAGGGCAGCCTAATGGTTAATCCTGTCATGGCAATGCCAGCCGATGCCATGATTGAAACTTTGGAGTTCAAGAAGAACTACAAAATCATGATTCCTAATAGGGATGAATGGGACAAGCAAGTCCCTGACCCCTTTAGGAAAGCTAACCAAATATGGTACACTGACGGCTCTAGAAAAGAGGGCCAGTCAGGTGCAGGTGTCTTCGGAGGTAGTGCGAAATCCAGGAGAACCACGTGCCTGGGCGCATATGCCACCGTATTCCAGGCAGAAATGTATGCCATTATCGACTGTTCACGCAAACATGTCGAATGAGGGTAGGAACATCCTCTTCCTGTCGCACAGCCAAGCTGCTCTAAAAGCGCTTGATGCTGTAGAAATCAAGTCCAAAATCACCTTAGAGTGCACGAAGGCCTTGAATGGATTGGGGAACAGGAACTCGGTAATGATTGGCTGGGTTCCAGGCCACTCCAATATCCGAGGCAATGAAATTGCCGACGAACTGGTGAGGGCTGGTTCCGAGAGCGCACTCATAGGACCAGAACCAGCTTGTGGCATTTCGAGGGGGATTAAAAAGGGAGTCCTCAGAGATTGGGTACAAACACAGGCCCGACTCCAGTGGGCCCATTCCCCTGGACTACTGCACTCGAAATTGCTCATTAGGGAATTTTCACCCGGAGTCGCAATGCAAAACCTCCAACTAAGCAGGGGCCAATTAAGGGCGCTCACTAGAGCCTTAACTGGTCACTGCAAACTCAACAAACATCTGCATAGAATGGGCCTGACTAATGTTCCCACGTGCAGATTAAGTGGTGAGGATGATGAGACACCTTTTAATAATTTACAATTATTATCACTAGGTATCACTGTCTATTTTAAGCTATCTTAAGATGTATGTTGTGTTAAACATTACTTGAAAAGTAATTGCCTTAGATTTTTGTTTTATTTTACTAGAACTAAATATAATGGAATAAATATATATATAAATATAGATGAGACACCTTTTCACATCCTTTGTGAATGTCATGCTCTCATCAACACAAGGAGTCGAACTCTGGGTGGACCTAGTCTGCCACCACATGATGCGAAGGCTCTGTCTCTAAAGGTTCTTGGCTATTTCAACGCCGCGGGCCTATTTGGAGACCTTTAAAATAGATGGGTCGGCCGCAATAGATCTGTACAGGTCGCAGTGGCCCGCTGGGGGACGCCCCTCCGTCGCCCCTAGTCTCCTCTCGAATTCCAGATAGATAGATAGATATGGCCGGTTCTAGACTCTAGTACGACGCTGTTTCGAGGCCGGGTATTCCTTATGGACTATGTAGGTATGCACAACTATTTTTTTTTGTATACATAGGTGTTGGTTCGTTGAAGGTGTCATTTTACGTACGATATACAGTACTCGTAATGACATGTAATAAAAAGTTCGGTGAGTACCCTTTTTTCGGGGGGAAATGCGCGATCGCACCGTACCCAACCGTAGGATAGATGGGGGGTATGTTTGGGGCTGAGCCGGCAGAGTGCCAGACCTACCCACTAAAACCCCCTGCCCTTTTGGGCATGTGTGCTGTGTGGTTGCGTCCGTAAAGCGATACCACTACTCACGCGCCTAGGCTAGCCCACCTCCTGCTTATCCGTCTGCGGCGGCGGGGAGTGGCCTGAGGATCTTCCTCCCGATTCCTCTCCGCAGGCTCCTCCGAGAAGACATCTTCGCAGAAGGAGGCGACACCCCCTATTCCGCCTCGCCGCGGAGTATTAGCTACGACCAAGCTCAGCAGCGAGAGGTCTCCGCCTCCCAGCGCAGCGTTGAGATCCCTGCGTTTGTGACGTCGCCAGGCGAGTCAGTGAGTGAGTATATACCCTGCTAATAATACTGCACATTGAGCTACATATGTTCGGCTTTGTAGAAGGGAACCATAAACTTTATTCACCTGGGCTAATTCACCTAGTTTAATAAGGTACCTACCTATACTATTTAGTACACGTAATTCACCTGTTTCTTATTTTTTGTGTACCTAGGTGATTTAAAATAGTTTCCAAGTTATAGGTGACTCCTCAATCCATACATGTGAATAGAGGAGTCACTTTTAAATTGATGTAACTTTTGATGTGTGCTGATACAAATTCCAGAATTTCGCCTACAAAATTAACTAATTTGCAACTAAATCATGCTGGGGTGAATTGAATTCACGACGTGGCTCCTCTATCCTTTAAAGAAATAGTTTTATAAAAGAAACCAAAAACTTAATCATCATCATCATATCAGCCAAGAGACGCTCACTGTTGGATATAGGCCTCCTCCAAGGATCTCCATACCGATCGGTCCTGCGCCTCCCGCCTCCAGCGGCTTCCCGCGACCTATAGCCCAAAGAATTGCAAACCTTAAGCGGCAGTGGCCGTTGGGGCGGAAAGGTCCTCGAGTGGCGGCCGCGTACCGGGAGACGCAGTGTTGGTAGGCCCCCGCTTTCCTATCGAGGGCACGGCGTTCCCGTCGGTGGGCGAGCTGATCGCGTGGCAGCGCGCCAGCGGCGGCGTGCTGGTGACCGCGCGCTCGACGACGATCTGTTAAAAAACTTAATACTCGACATAAAATATATAGGTAACTAACGCAACATGTAAGTAATGACCCGCACACTATGCTCCCACTGGCCAATGGGACCACGAGGAATCACATTTCCTCGTGGTCACACCAGTGGGACAAAGTAGTGGAACCAGGAGTAACGACCCCAAGATGCATCTGAAACAGTAGTACAACCAGGGGGGTTGCACTCCGCAGTTTAGGTGCGTTTGCCCGGCGCACCGGCCGGGCCGGTGTATTGTATGGCTGAGGTTTGCCGCTCGGCTCGCACGCTGGCCGCGTCGCACGTAATAATTTAGATTTTTCACGGTAATTTCTGTAACGATAACTGCATATCGGTGAGGGGAACCCTGCGCTCTCATCGCTAAATCGGTATCGGGTCAGCGGAATACGGAAGACGGTAACGGAATTGGAACACTCGTGTTATGTAATAAATTTTAATTTTCCGGGCAGTCAGCTGAAGGTACTGTACTACAGGCCCTAGAGTTTGTCGGCAAGTTTCAGAGTTTGTGGTTTACGCGTTTCAGAGATATGTGTGCCTCAGCTGGGGTAACGTTACTCTAGCTGTGCCACTCGGATCTCGAAAACGAAAAAACAGCGACAATCTGATTGCTGATATACCTACATAGGTGGTAATTTGTCGGACAAGTTTCAGAGCTCCTCGGGCTCGCGTTTAAGGGAGCTGTGTGCCCCAGCAGGGGCACCGTTGCCCCAGCTGAGTCACACGGATCTCGTAAAACGGAACGACATAGCGAAAACCTGTTTACTGATATAGATAGGCGGAAGTTTGTCGGACAAGTTTCAGAGTTTGTCGATCTACTATTTCAGAGCTCACCTGCCTGAAATCTACCCATATTAACATCTTCATATATATATATATAAAAATCTCGTCTCACAGTATTTGTTATCGAACTCCTTTGAAACGGCTTGACCGATATTTTTGTTTTTTTTTTGTAAGAACTAGCATACGACCTATTTTCAGACCTACCATATAGGTACAGTATTTTTTTAACTGGGACAGTATGGAGAAATCCGAAACTATAGAAGATACAGGGAAACTGTCTTAGGAACCATTTGCCTTTTTTTTGTGAAAACAATTTTTACATATTAATTTTTTTGGTCAAGCGTGAGTTGCCCAAAAAGGCATAAAAATGTCATTTTGAAAAATTTTTTTTAATGCGGATTGACTTAGTATCATGTAAGGAATAATGTAATGTAATATATCATATAATGTAATCCCCCATTTTTCATTGTATCGGAAGAAAAAAGTCTGAGCAGCAGATGTTAGTCAAAAATAATGAAATTTTTTCTCATACAATTTTACACTTTAATTTAACAAACCTGCTTTAATAAAACTAACAACGCAATAAATGTTCAAAATGGCTTCCCTCTTGCTGAATACAGATACGAGCGCGTTTTAGAACACTTCTTGTTGCCTTAGCCAAGGACATGTGATGAATATTATTTAAGTGGTAAAGGACTGCGTCTTTTAGTTCTTGTACAGAGGTAGTAACTATTAAGTAATCTGTGACAGTATTGTATCGAGATTCATAAACTCGACCTTTAAGATGGCCCTATACAAAGCAGTCTAACGGCGGCGGCGGCGTCATGTTGTATAATTGTAAAAATTGTAAAAATTGGCAAATGGTGCCTAAGACAGTTTCCCTGTATCTTCTATAGTTTCGGATTTCCCCATACTGTCCCAGTAAAAAAAAACACTATTTGGTAGGTCTGAAAATAGGTCGTAAGTTATTTTTATATCCCTAGATGACAAAGGGTGACCTCTCCAAATTTTTTTCCGCAGTCGTTTCGCAGAAAAAATGTATAATGGTAACGACATTAGCTTGCGACAAGTCATCATCAAAAACTTGCTTAGCTATTCTAGATTCCAAAAAGGTATCATAAGCCTAGGCATTTTAAATATTTTTAACTAGCTGTTACCCGCGACTTCGTCCGCGTGTATTTGATTTTATCACGCGGTTAACTGTTATACAGCAAAAAATAAATAAAACAAAAATACAAAGTTGGGATTAATACGTAAATCGTAGATTAAAAGAAAATGTAAACAATTGGATACAGATTATTTTCCAACTTAACCAGGCCGGTGATTGAACCCGGATCCCTGCAGGCCAAAGGCACTTGCGGTACCATAAACGACCACTGTGCCACAGAGGTCGTTTGATCGACACGATCAGCAAAAATAAAACCGGCCAAGTGTGAGTCGGACTCGCGCACGAAGGGCTCCGTACCATATCTAGCTAGTACCTTATAATGCCTCTTTATAGACAACGTTCGACGTGGTTTGGTTCGGAACATAAACAAACAGTTTGTTTGGTTGACATACTTACTTAAAATTTATTCTAATGTAATTTATGGGGAATGTAGATGCAATGCCAACGCTGCAGCTAGACTTTATCGTGAGAGGTACCCAAATGCAGCTCGTTTTCCGGATCATCGAGTCTTTACAAATGTGCACCGATTACTCTTCTCAGAGGACCGACTGCCGAACCAAGTACATAGTGAAAGAAGATTTCGTCCCCCTTACGAGGACGTTGTACTAGACATTGTCGAAGAAGATCGGAGTATTTCTGTACGTGGAATAGAGAGAAGCACAGGAGTACCCAAAAGTACAGCCCATCGGATTTTGCAAAAAAATCAGCTACACCCGTACCACGTACAGCGAGTACAAACTTTACTACCCCGGGACCATCGACCCCGTGTTGCTTTTTGTCAAACAATGCTACAAAAACACAGAGAAGATCCGCGATTCTTCGAAAAAAATTTGTGGTCAGATGAGTCGACAATTAAAAAAGATGGTTACATGAACCTACACAACTTACACGAGTGGCATATCGAAAATCCTCATTTGATGAGGCAAGATAGATCACAATATCGATTTAAAGTGAATATGTGGACCGGAATTTTAAATGGACAAATAATAGGTCCTTTTGAGCTGCCAGACGCCTTGACTGGTGAAGTTTATTTTCATTTTTTACAAAATGATTTACCAAATCTACTGGAAGATGTGCCACTTAACATTCTGAGAGATATGTGGTTTCAACAAGATGGTTGCCCAGCTCACTATGCCAGCTCAGTAAGAGAATATCTCGATGAGGAATACCCAGGCAAATGGATAGGACGATCTGGTACTATCTCGTGGCCAGCCCGTTCCCCAGATTTAAATCCATTAGATTTCTTTTACTGGGGAGCGGTGAAAGAAAAAGTTTACGCAAAGCCAATCGAAACTGTGACTGACCTACGGCAAGGAATAATAGAAGCAAATGATTTTGTTAATAATGGAAGATTCGCCCGCTTGATAGCCCGATCTTTTTTAAGAAGATGTGGAGCCTGCATTTGAGCTGAAGGAAGACAGTTTGAACACCTGTTGTAAATCTTGACATTTAAATAAATTATGTTAAACAATTTTTGTGTATTTCATTTATTTCACTATCTGTCTCTCTCACACTTCGTAAAATGACTCTCCAGGTCTCACTCAAACTAGAATGTTAAAGTTACGGCCTTAAAGCAAACCATGGGTACATTAGAATAAATTTTAAGTACGTAAGAAGAATTTGTTAAAAACTGCCTGTTTTTGGAAAAAAAAATATTGTCTGCAATCGTAGAAATTATCTACCAAGTATCATACCATTTTGGACTCCTTATTGAATGCGCCAACTTTTGCAGTTACTTGCCAAACTCGCATAGTACATTTTTTTACAGCTTGTTAAAGCTATGCAAAAAATTAATTTTGAATATTTAATTTAGATAAACATGGCATATTCTTCTAATTTGGAGCAGCTGGCTTTAAATTTTAGATTAGAGTATACAGAAACATTATTCAGGATTACAAAACAAAAGAAAATGTTTAGAAAAGTCAAGAATTGTAGCAACAACAGTGAAAAAACCGTCACAGGGTGTAAATTTTATCCATTTTTTTAATGCTAGATTTTTTTTAAAATAGGTGACTTAGATTTTTTTTTATATTTTTCTGATAACATATATGCGTTAGTCTATCACCTGCTTTCGGCTTGACGTCGGCTTCTGGGACACCTGTATAGAAAAAATAAATGACAATGTCATTATCATGTCAGGATTTGGGGTCCCTATTAGACATGGACCTAGTATGAGAATAGACTAGACGCGAGATAATAATACCAAGTGAAAGCAGGATATGTTTATACAGAAACCCTTAAGAGTGACAGAGATATAAATACTTTCTTTGTCTCTGTCAGAATCTCGCTTTTTTTTGTTGGTCACAACTGCAAGTTGAGACCACAGATTGTTTTGCTAGCGTGCTCTTTTAATCGCATTTATTTTATATTTCCAAAGAGTTTTAAACAGTGTGTGCATTATTTAAGTGTTGAGCAATATATTCTACTTCTTGCTATTATGGTGCATTGTTATGTAATCGGCTGCAAAAGCCGAACTGAGCGGTAAAGTGAGAACATAACTTATCATTCGTAAGTATGAAAATTCAATTAAATTAGTATTCCAAATGTGATAACTATTACAGCTCAGTTCAAATTATACAATACTAGCTTTTGCCCGCGGCTTCGCTCGCGTTAAATTCGGGGTAACACCGAAGATTAAAAAAAAATAAGGCAGGTATTTTTCGTTGGTAACAAAGAGTCTGTGTACTGATTTTCAGCTTCCTACCTTGAAAACTGCAAAAAGTCCCATATAAAATTTCACCCCCTCTTTTAAGGGGTTGGGGGCAGATTTCAAAAAAAAAAAGATGCACGATTTTTTGTTAGTCATAAATACTTAATTCGCATACCAATTTTTAGCTTTCTACCTTGAAAATTGCGGAATGCTCCATACAAACGTCCACCCCCCATTTTAGGGAAGTGGGGGGTTAGAAAGAGACAAAAAGTAGCCTATGTCACTCTCCATCCGTTCAACTATCTCCACTTAAAAAATCACTTCAATCCGTCGCTCCGTTTTGCCGTGAAAGACGGACAAACAAACACACACACTTTCCCATTTATAATATTAGTATGGATAGTATCTCCAAATCAATAGAAAATTAATAAATCTATTGAAATAAGCTTATGAAAATATTATTTCAAGGTTAAACCGCCCAAATTTTTAATTTGACAGTTACCACACGATCTGATTGTCAGAAAGACATTTTGTATGACTTCTTAATTTTACTGCATTATATGTAGTTTAGGGATGCCAGTAATAAAACGATTACGCTATCCATATTTTCGGGTAAAACGAAACATTTTTATTAATTACGTATGTTATTTTATTCATAAATGTTTCAGATTTCCAAGAGATCCAATAAGCCGTGATATTTGGATTGAATTGCTTGGCCAGCCCGTAACCCTGATTTGACACCACTGGATTTTTTTCTATGGGGGACTATGAAACAGCGGATTTACCTATAGGTTCCTAACTTATGAGAGGAGCTTTTACAAAGGATTTTGACCACAGCTGACGAATTAAGGGCGGATACAGAAATGATACGGAGAGCCTCTCAACAAGTAGCATTGAGGGAGAGTACTTGCTTATTAAACAATGGTGGACATTTTTAACAATATTTAAAGTGACAAAATGTGGTGTTAACTTTTCAAGAAGTATCTTAAATGTAAAAGCTTTTTAATCGGCAATATGAGATTTATTAAAAATGTGATTGAAAATTATTGTCTTTCTTTTTATGTCATTTTAGCATAGCAGTTACTTAGTTGTTTTTTTTTTTTCTTGATAACATTTCAAAGTTTAACTCATAAGGTACAACTTAAGAATACATGAATACATTGTTTTTTTAAAAAAGGCAAATAACTAAAAAAAATACGGTAAAAAAATTGATTATTTTTTCTAAGAAATTGGTAGACTTGGCAGACTTCAAAAAAATGTAGGCCCTAATTTGTTTTCTATAATTTTCACAATCAAACATATTATTTCAAGTCTTGTAACTTTTTTTGAAGTCGACATATTTTTTAATTACTTTTTATTTCGTAATTTTTAGTCATAACAAATAATTGGAAAAGCTTTGTAATAAGTACCTACTTATTTTTCTTATATGTGTACTCGGATTTGATTAAAGTTTCGAGATGTTCCCTTTGAAACCATACTCGAAAGTAGTAGTAAGTAATAAGCCAGCTGTGACGTAGTACGACTTAGGTTAGCGTATTCATTACAATACAATTTTCGCTGACTTGCTCATATTTGCTCACAAGTCTTGTCCTCACTCAGCCCATTACACGTATTAAAAAAATATGTCCATGCACTATAAATAAACATAAAGTAGGTAGGGTAAAACTTAAAGCAACACTGGTACCCATCTACTTTAGGCAGTTATGACGTCATCTATGTCTGTCCCTTACGGGTATACGGTCACGTCCTATCTACTCCATTCTTTATTTAAGCTATTAGACCATCTCACACAAAAACACCTTTTTTTTAGCATCAAGCTTCCATTTCCTCATTACTGATCAAATAATTAAAATACTGTTAAATAAAATATAGACATTTTGCTTCCTAGGCAACCTGCATACATCTGCGAAGAAATTCAATGGTGTATGTGAAGTCAACCAATCCGCACTGGGCCAGCGTAGGTGACTAAGGCCTAATCACCCTAACATAGGGTAGGCTCGAGCCCCTCGGTGGGGAGTTGGGGACACGTATATGACCTGTGATGATGATGATGATGCTGCCTCTGATCAGAGAGCAATTTTTCCTGTAGTGGGTACAGGAAAAATTGACGTATGTTAGGCCCTGTCCTAATTGGCCATCGCTCGTGCGATAATGCGTGCGTTCGATGAAACTGTTCGCGCGATGGTGCGATCAAACATACTGATTCTACTGAATGTCCTAATTGGCGGTCGCGCGATTATGCGATATGACCAAATTGTCTAGTTTTCATCGCACGACCATCGACGCATTGTTAAATCGGACGTTCATGCGATCAAACATACTTGAACAGACAACACTGATGTGTGGAGGGTATGTTCGTGCGAGTTGGCAAACTCCTTTGATCTGGGTACAATTTACCGCCATCGGACCGATCGCGAGCCAACACGAACCAACACCATCCAACATACACAAACTATCTCTCTACACGTGGAAGGTTGGACGAACAGTTGGAGTGTTGGACGAATGTTTGGAGCCGGCATCAGAGTGCACTCGGAGTGCACTCGAGCGTAGGTTCTGAACGCAGCTCAGAGGCCCAGCCGTTTCCAAGAATCTGCCGTTTGAAAAATCTGCCATTTCCAGAATCTGCCATTCACCGAATAAAGGGTCTAGGGGGGCTGTTCTCTCTGCAACGTTATTAGTGCAAATCTGTTAAACCCGGAATCCTTGGTTACGTTATGCGGATGACAGCACCGTTGTTGAGAAATACTAATCTAGCGTAAGAACTACTAAACTGGATATTGACCACCAGAGAGAGGCAATGGTCCTGCATACAAATATGACTCTCCAAAATGTGTCCGATTGGGGTGACAAAAATCTAGTTACGTTCATGATGTTTCTGCATCCATCCAACCAAATTCAGGGACTTTCAAGGCAGAAATGAACAGGCACTATTTAAGTTTGCTTGCTCTACCACGTCTTCGCTATCCATCAGGCTAGATTGTGGTCAAACGCGCTCAAATCTAACTTAAAAAAAAACTTTCAAAATCAGACTATAAAAATTATTTTCTTTAATAATTAAAGAATGTGAAGATAACATAGGGACAGTTTTTTTGGACCATGACAAGCTAGGCGCTAGTGAATTGCATGCATCACGAGTTGGCAATGTTGCGTTTTGTAGGAATATAATGCACACACCTGCTTGTTATAAATAAAGAAGAATTAAAATGTTTTTTTTTTTAATTTAAGTAACGAATCAAACCACATACAATTTTTTGAAGAACTGGGAGAACCGGGTCGCTTCTTTTTAGACACTCAAAGAACCGGGATATCGTGGGAATTTTGAGAACTGGGATTCCCTGGTGCATTTCCTAACCTACAGTAAACGAAATTTTATCAAAATCAGTTAAGAAGTTCCGGAGTTTACACCGGACAAACATAGTGACACAAGATCTTTATGTATATGTATAGAAGAAGACTTCCTAATTATTTCATAGAACATTTTGATTCGGAATATCATTTGTTCTACGGAACTGTTGTGCCATGGATCAATTACAACTATAACAAGCACACTACGATCTATACAGTTGTGTGTAACAAAAACCCTGTCAACCCTTTTACGGGCATATTCAGAATTGATATACAATCATTTCTATGTAATTTTTTTAAACTCCTCATTTAAAAAAACAAAATAATTATTTAATCATGAATATTTTAATAGAAGCACTGAGTGCTCAACCTTTTGGGCCTATGTGCGAATTTTGAGGCTGAGTCAACACGAGTCGGAAAAGTATACGTGGTACATTTCATTGAGTAGTTGGTCGAAGGAGTACTAAGTAAAACATTTTTTTAGTTAAAATGTAAAACTGCACAACTGGTTATGCCGTGGGGAAGGATGTCAGATTAGCATTCTCGACCGCACAACTAGTTGTGCATGCTAGTTGGTTGCTGGGGTAGTAGTGGTAAAAAGAATGTGGAATGGAATTCAAATACTTTTGTTAGCAAAAGACAAATTTAATAATGTAGGTACTAAAAAACAGCATCTTGATGACAGTTATTATTAGGCGCTTAACACATTGCCGCTGCGGTGTACGGAGGGACAAAATCCGCATGCAGCTGCAGGGACACGGAACCGTGCCTGCAGCCGCATACTGTTTGCTCCGTATCTGCGGTGCACGACACCTCGCATCACCGCATTATCTATGTCGAGATCTATTACGCGTATGCGTAATAGATCTCGACATAGATAATGCGGTCGTACATACTATACATACGACCGCACTATCTATATACATAGATAGTGCGGTCGTTTCTACGTAAAAATCGGTACGATACTGCGGAATACCTGCGGACCGCACCGCATCACCATCCGGGAGTGCGGTACCGTCGCGCGCGCCACACACCCACACGGACATGCGGTGTGAATGTGTTATACCCTGCGGTTTTTGTATACAAATTAAGATTCTCTACAGTCAAAATTAAAAACCGCAGCACCACACACCGGAGCGATGTCCAGTGCAATGTGCTATCCGCCTTACCTATTATGTTTATGGAACTACACGAACCATCACAGAATTTATAAAAAGCAAATGATTTTCCATTTGAATAATGCAGATTGCATATACAGTGTTTTCCTATATTGAAATAATATCAGATCTATATTAAATCTATCAATGTGGCACCATAATGGCTTGTTTTAACAAATAAGTATACCCTGTTCTTTTGTTAATGAAATGTCAGACAATACATTATGTAAAGATTCATCACATTACTTTAACAACATTATTAACAATGTTCAAGACGATATTCATCAAATCAATTAAATGGTATGTGAATGTAAATTTATTGGCTCCTAAGTGAGCTTTGAACTATAATTCAACAATTTGGACAACCACTAACAATGAAGAGAAAACCTCCATCTGTACCTTCAGTAAAAAGTAATTCAACTCAAAGGAAAATGGCATATAAAGTTAAAAACAATTTGAAGATGATGAAACAAAATAAATTGACTTGATATGTCCAGTATGACTCAAACATATTCAATGATGTCTCAGTGATCTCCAAAACAGTCTCTAACTCGTGACACATGTCTATTTTATAGAAAATGTATTAGAGGTTATCAATCTGAGCAAAGATTTTCAAGAGTTTGCCATTGCCAAAGGCTCGTTCATGGATAGAGCTGGATGAATTCAAGATGCATCACTTTTCACTGAATGACCATAATTATTTAAAAAATACATAATATACAATTATGACATATTATTTGAGACAATACTAAATGATGTATGGATACAGTATGTTTATTTTTTATCACTGCACACAAATTTTTCACTTATAAACATGAATTAAGGTCATCAACATCATGAGTATCAAGAAGTTGGTGATCACTTATTTTTTTTAATTAACTGAATTATTGTACAAAATAAGAATTATGACTGAGAAATACAGTAAATACAGCACAATGTGTTATTGCTTCTCTGCTTTCTCTTTATGGGAGTTGTTGAATTCGTAACAATTAATTTTAGCTAATACTATTTATATTATTACAATAATACTTAAAGCTATTTATTTATGTAAAAAACAAAATGAAAAAATCATTGAGCTTAAACGTTTTTCATAATATCATTTGATTCGAAGGTTGATAATTTAGAGAGTATACTAAATGTAAATCTAGTCTTACACTATTGTACTTGTGGGTCAAAATCATTACCATCATTTAAAGCATTTGGATCTTCCAATTCCTCTTTTGCATCATTCTCTAGGACAGGTTCATTAATTGGATTAAGTATATTCAGAGCTGGGCTTAGTTTCGGTGGTTGGGCAGCAGGGGTGACCTTTGCAGGAGGTCCAGGTGCACTCTTAGTTGTTAATGAAAATTTTAGTTTTTCTACTTCTTTCTCCAACTCTTCAATTCTTCGTTTCCTATCAGCAAGCTGTGATGTCAATGTTTCTTTCTCAAGACGCAAAGTATCCAATGTGGCGGATTTGCTTACTTGTAAGTTTTTTAGGCTCTGTAACTCAGTTTTGCACAATTCTAAATCTACAAGAGTGCGATTAACTTGCGTCTCTGATTTTTCCAATTTATTTTTGTAGACTGACATATCAGCATTCAGTCTGATTTTTTGACTATCAAATTCGTTTACTTTGGAGACATAACTATCTCTCTGTTCTAAAAGAGTCAATGATTCATCCATACATGAAGTCTGCTGTTTAGAACAAACTTGTAATTGTGAACTGATTTCTTCAACTCTGTTTCTTAGTTCAGTTTCTATACTCCAACTATTAAAGAGTGAAAGGATAAGTAAAATGCTTACGGCGAATACAATATACATTGGCCAACGACGCATGTTTTCTATGCCCATATCTTGCTTTTTACAATGCACAAATATATCCAATACATTCAAACCTTGATGGCCTATCTTTTGCAGAATGTTTATATTCGCTTACAATATAAATTAAATAGAAGAAACTACATACAGCTACAGTAGTAATCGCACCTAGCACCACAACACAACATGACAAATAATATGACAATACCAAACAGACATTTTTTTTTTTTTTTTTTTAATTATTTCACCTAGTAGGTAGGCAAAGGTCTAGCCATACAGCCTTTTCTTATATAAAGAGGTTCTGTAGTGGGAGGAGAGGAGTTTTATCTGTCTTGATTCTTGATTTGTTTCGAATTCAACTTTAATTTTAATTTAGATATTTTCGACTGTGGATGTTAAAAATTGATATATTGCTGGATATAAATCGTTGTTTTTTAAAAGGTCTTGAGTTGTGCGCGGGATGTTTTCTGGTTTATCATATAATTCTATGAGCTTCTCAATAAATGTAAGACGCTGCAATCCAAAAGCTGAACAATCAAAAAATAAATGATCTAATGTTTGATCATAATTGCCACAATAATTGCATGTTGGAGAATTAATAATATTCGTTCGATAGAGGTGAGCATTAAATCGAGCATGTCCCAAACGCAGTCTCGTTAACATAGTAAAAAAGTTTCTGTTTGTCATTACATTACTTTGCGTAAACCAGGGTTTGTTTCCAACTTCACTAATAATAGAAGCCAACCATGTGCCTTTTCTTGTTAATGTTTCTCGCCAATCTTCCTTCCATTGACTGAGTAATTTTTCTTTCAGTAAAGGTATTAAATCTGACGTTGGGATGGAAATATCGTCATCAGGGCTGCCGCTGTCTCTGAGGACGACACTTCTTGCTAAATCATCTGCATTTTCATTTCCGGGGACTCCAATGTGAGAAGGTGTCCAGATCATAACTACCTTAAAGTTTTGTTCCACAAGTTGAGACCACAAATGTTTAATTTCATAAATTATGTAATTAGTGTCTGCAGATAATTTATTATTTTTAAGAGCTTTTAGAGCGCTCATGCTGTCTGTGACTATGAGCCAATATTGATATTCTTGCTGTGCGATATATTCAAGGGCTGCGTAAATAGCATAGCATTCTGCAGAGAAAATGCTAAATTGTGGTGGTAGTTTCAGACCCCTTCCCCATTTTATATCAGGTAAGTAAAAAGCCATAGCAGTACTCGAGATATTCTTTGATCCATCCGTGTAAATAGATTTGTAATCTGGATATTGAGATATTAAGTTAAAGACTTCAGTTCTGTGATTAAGTTTTTTATCAATTACTATAGACATATCGGTAAATTTGCTATTGTATTCATGATCATAACAAGGCCAAGTATAATCTTTTTTGTAAAGATTATATTTTATGTTCAATTCCATTAAAAATGAAAGGTCATGAAGAATAAAAGGGACATTAGCGGTTTGAGAGTAAGGGAAGTGATTGTGAAAATGAATTAATTTTTTCATTAGTAAATTTTTTTTAACACCAAGTAGTTTAAGAAGAAATCTAAATTTAAGGTAGTTAAACCTTATACTGAGAGGGGGAGTGTTGCACTCTATTTGTAGAGAATTTATAGGAGTAGTCTTCATTGCACCTAGTATGAGTCTAAGATTGCAATTCTGTATTTTATCTAATTTATCTACTAACTTTTTGTTAGACCCAAAGCATAAAAAACCGTATTCAAAATGACTACGTACCAAAGATTTGTAGAGCATCAATAATATTTTTGGGTCAGACCCCCAGTGAGTTCCTGCTAAACACCTGAGAATGTTGTATGCTTTGGAAGCTTTTGAAATAACTTCATTTACATATTTGGTCCAAGTTAAGTTTGAAGTGAAGACTACACCAAGAAATTTCACTAATGGAAAAACACAGATATTTGTTTGATTGTAGTAAATGTTCACATGGAATGGTCTAATTCTGTTAAACACTACAGCTTTGGTTTTGCTTGTATTTATGTCTAGGCCAAGATATTGAAAATATTCATGTAACCGGATTAAAGCATTATTTATATTAGTAACTACAGACCTAATATTAGTTCCTGCTGCATAAACAACTAAGTCATCTGCAAATTGTAGGTTATTGACCTGAGATCCTAAAATCATATTTAATTTTCTGATGTACAGTATAAAAATTAATGGACTTAAAATCCCACCTTGAGCTACGCCTTTGTGTGATAACCTAGGCCCTGTTAGATGATTATTGTATTTAACAAATACTTCTCTTCCATGTGAAAACTGAAAAATCCATTTGACAATTTTTTCAGGTAAACCTATAGACAAAAACTCGGATACAAGTATATTATGATTCACGCTGTTGAATGCAGAGGAAATATCAAAGAAAACACTAATAAGGACTTCTTTATTTTTAATGGCATTGTAAATATCAAAATTTAGATGAGCAACGCTCTCTCTGGCAGAACGCCCTCTACGGAAACCAAATTGATTGGCTGGTAGAATACCATTCTTCTCAATAAAGAATTCAAGCCTTTGCTTTATAAGTTGTTCAAAGATTTTTCCCATACAAGAGGTTAAAGCAATAGGTCTATATGAATCAACTTGAAATTTTTCTTTGTTTGGTTTTAAGGCTGGAATTAAGCAGTCAACTTTCCAATCTGGTGGGATAGTATTAGTTGTCCATAAGAGATTATACACCAGTAAAACAGTTTTTTTTGACTGACTTGACAAATTTTTCAGGACTTTGTAGGGAAGACCATCAAGACCGAATGCTGTATCACGTCTTTGGGACAGAGCTGATGTAAATTCTTCAATGGAGAATGGTTTTGTTAAATAATCACAATTATTTGAAGTAACGAGCAGTTCATCATATTTTAAAGGAATTTCTACTGAATCCGGTGTGTATTTTTTTAAGAAATCAGGAATCCAATGGTCTATGTGACTTTGAGGTGATATAGGGCTTTTGCTGAACCTTTTCATCATACTCCATATTGTAGAAAGTGGGGTAGTTCTATTGAAACTTTCACATAATCTTAACCAGCTTGCTCGTCTTTCCTGTTTTAATACTAATTTTTTGGTGGCCTGTTGTTTTTTAAATTCTATATAATTACTTTGTGATGGATCATTTTTAAACTGTATATAGGCATTTTTGGAGTTTTGTACTGCCATAGTACATTTATTATTCCACCAAGGTAAAGGGATTCTGGGCTTGTGAAACTTTCTTGGTTGTAAAGATGAAAGTGAAGAAGCATGTCTGTTGTAGGGCAAGGGCATTGACATCTCTATGGCTGACTGTATTTTATTAATTAGAGTATTATAAATACTTAATGGACTATGTTGATGACATTCAAAGTTTTCTAAAAGTAAATCAGTGCTCTTTGTATACTTTTCCCAGTCTACTTTATGGAAATTATGATGAAAAGGTGTATTTGATGTGTTATTGACGAAATTGTGCTTAATGTTAATCTTTGTGATTACAGGTAAATGAAAGCTACCTAAGGGATCATCATGTACATGCCATTCACAATATAAAGCTACATTGGGAGATATGATAGTTAAATCAAGAGCATTTCGACGCCTGTTATGGGAGCCAACAGTGGTGGGTTGACCGTCATTTAGTAAAACAAAATTATGGTCCTGTATACAGTTAAGTATGTGATTACCACGCGAGTCACATTGATCACAACCCCAAGCTGTATGATGTGCGTTGAAGTCACCTGCAATAAAAACTGGCTGAGGAAGACTGCTAAGTAGATTATTTAATTTAGATACTGACACATTACTTCTAGGCGGACTGTAAAAGCTTACTATAGTTATTTCTTTATTTACATCATATTTTAATCTTATAACTAAATTTTGAATAGAGTCATCATAATAAGTATGAATTTTTTTATACTGTAGACTGGTGTGAACAAGTATAGCCACTCCATTATGATCATTACCACTATCAAGCCTTATAATATTATAATTTTTAAATTTAATATGTTGATGTGACTTTAACCACGTTTCACATATAATTGCTATGTGAATTTGTTGTTCGTATAAAAAGTAAGAGAAAATGTGTTTATTGCTATTCAAACTCTGAGCATTCCATTGCACAACATTCAAATAATCCATTAAATTAATTATGAGGGAATTTTATTTTTTAATGAATCTGTAATGACTTCTCTAATACTTTGGGTGCTAATTTTCTCACTATTTTTATTAATACTAATCAGTTTAACAACTGATTCAACAATTATGTTCATAATTACATCTGAGTTCAAGATAGAACTCAGATCTAATGGTTGGAATCTATCCTTAACTAAAGGAGGGAATGACCTTTCATTATTTAAGGTGACATTTGCATAACTTTTTTTCATAAATCGTTCCTTATTTTCTTGTATTTTTTGTTTTTTTAAAGGACAATCCAGTGAAATAGCTATGTGATTTCCTTTGCAGTTGCAACAGAAAGCGTCTCCAGTAGATTTGCTACATTCTCTGTAACCATGCGCTTCACTACAAATGGAACATCGGACCGAGTTCTTACAAAACTTTGCAATATGCCCATATCTTAAACACTTCAAGCACTGTTTTACTGGTGGTATATATGGTCTTACATCAAATCTCCAGCTATTTAAGTCTACACTATCTGGTAATATTGGACATGAAAATGTAATAGCTACGGTTTTTGTTGGTAACAAATTGTGGCCATCATTTATAGTTTTCCGCATGAAACGGCGAATGCAAATTATGTTGTTGGTTGAAGTGAGGGCAGAATAAATTTGCTCATTGGACAGCTCTGGTGGAACATGGGTAATAACGCCAGTAATTTCCGTCGCGGCAGCCGGAATGCTTGCTTTTAACTTATTTGATTTAAGAAAATTTACATTCATTAAAGCTGCATTAGCAAGACCTGGTCGTTCAAATATAACGCCAATTTTAAATTTATTAATCCTTTTTAGTTGTTTTATACCTTTATTATGTCGTTTCAGGATATTGGCAAGAGACATCATATCCCTTGTCCCGAGTGGTTTGTCAGGTTCTGCACTCTCCAAGAACACAATGTACTCGAAGTGCCGGCTATCTTCAGGATACTTCCTTGTGTAGTTAGGCACGCGAAAGGGAACATACTTATCTGCTTCAACCTCGATGACAGATGCAGCATCAGAGCTTTCCGCAGACTCCTCATCCTCACCATCTACTTTCTTCTTTCTTTTTCTGGCTGATTTGGTCATATTTTAATTGTTATATATTAAATACTATAAAATAAAAATTATTTGTCTTATTTTTTAATAAATCGCTTATAAAAAGAAACCACAAAAACAAGTTTTAACAAAATATGTGAAAAAGGCGCCTGAATTTTTCAAAGGTTCCCGCGCGAATCCACCAAACAGACAGACAGAAAACAAATTCAATTTTTTTTTTCAATTTGTTGTGACAATGGTGTCAATTCTGAGGCGCGTTCAGCGCCTCTGGGTGTAGTTGTCCGGTTGTTTTTTAACTCGCTCAAAGGCGTTGAACGGATTGCAGAGGCGCGTTCAGCGCCTTTGGGTGTAGTTGTCCGGTTGTTTTTTAACTCGCTCAAAGGCGTTGAACGGATTGCAGCAACCAAATCTTTTATCTCCCTCTTTCACATGATTTTTTATTTCTCTCTTTTTCTAGTAGATGACATTATAGAATATGGCCGCCAATATCATCCAATCACGTAAGAGTATTTCGGTCATAAACGTCAAATTCAAATTCAATATCCTTTATTCAATTGGGATTTTACAATCACTTTTGAACGTCAAAGAAGCTACGCCATTGGTTCACAAGTCTACGGCGGGAGACCTTGTACTGGAAAGAACCAGCAAGAAAACCAGCAAGGGCAATTTTTTTCTCCCTGTATTGTTACAGAGTCGTCAATTGGAAGCAGAACTCAAAAGTAAAGATTGTGTTCAACTTCCATTACAAGATTAGATGTGTCAGTGTACATTATACATTTAAATCTATAAATTAAGTCTACAATTAAGACCAAGCATTGACATCATTCAGATAATCATTGACTTTATAATATCCTTTACTCATTAGAGTCTTTTTTACATGCGCTTTAAACTTATGAAAAGGTAAGTCAGTAACACTCTGTGGAACTTTGTTGTAAAAAGATATACATTTCCCCATAAATGAGCCTCTAGTTTTTTGGAGCCTGTACGTTGGAACGGCAAGTTTATTTTTATTTCTTGTATTTAAGTTATGAAATTTAAAATTGGTATCGAATGTGTTATAATTTTTATAAACATAAATCTTTTCATAAATATACTGTCCTGCTAAAGTCAATATATTAATTTCTTTAAATAAATCACGAAGAGAATCCCTTGTTCGTAAATTATAAATAGCCCGCACGGCTCTTTTTTGAAGTACAAAAATACTTTCTATACTAGCGGCTGATCCCCACAGTAATAGCCCATATGACATGACACTGTGAAAATAACTAAAGTAAATCAGTCTTGCCGTTTCAACATCGGTAAGTTGTCTCATTTTTTTACAGCATATGCCGCAGAACTGAGTCTGTTTGCTAAAGACGCAATATGTGGATCCCACTGCAAAGTCGAATCTAGTGTTATATCCAAAAATTTAGTAAAATCGACGAATTCAACAGTATGATTATTCATTTCCACAATATTGTCCACTTTCCTAACATTTGGCAATGAAAACTTAATACATTTAGTTTTACTCGAGTTTAATGATAAATTATTCACAGTGAACCAATGCAATACTTTAGAAAGAGTACTATTTACAACGTCAGTATTTCCGTTTCCTCTGTCAATCTTAAATATTAAAGAAGTGTCATCTGCAAATAGTACTGTATCGCACAGATTATTGGTGAAGTGTGGGAGGTCATTAATATAAATTAAGAAGAGCAAAGGTCCCAGTATTGATCCTTGAGGCACGCCCATAATGATAGGTGCACCAGAAGACTCAGTTCTGTTAATTACAACTTTTTGACCCTATTGGACAAATAAGACTCAATAAGCTTAATTGCCTCTTCAGACACACTATAATGCTTGAGCTTATTTAGAAGAGTCTGATGATCAACGCAGTCAAAAGCCTTTGACAGGTCACAAAATATACCGATCACATCCTGTTTACACTCCCAGGCGGCAAAAATGTGTTTGAGAAGTGCAACTCCAGCCTCTGTAGTGCAACGACCCTTAGTAAAGCCAAATTGGTTCATATGTAGGATTTTATTGATTGTGAAATAATCTGACAGCTGATTAGAAATAATTTTTTCAAATATTTTGCTAAGTGCTGGTAGAATCGAAATTGGTCTATAATTTGCAGGATCATTTTTATTTCCAGATTTAAATAAAGGTATTAACTTGCTATATTTCATTAGATCAGGAAAGATACCTTCATCAATACATTTGTTGAAAATGAACGCTAGTTGCGGAGCAAGTTCTTTTATTATAGATTTGATTAAGTGGGTCGAAATACCCCAAAGATCTTCAGTTTTTTTGGTACTGATCATGCGGAATGTTTTTAGAATAGTGTCGGCGTCAATGTGACCAAAGTTGAAGCCTATGCTGCACTTCTCTACATTTTGTTCTAAGAGGGCTACAGCCGCATTGGGGCATGAGTTGAGACTACTTGTAGTTTCTATAGGTATGTGGTAGAAGAAATCTTCAAACGCATTTGCAACTGCAATATCCGATTTTATTGCTTTATTATTAACTTCTAGTGAGAAAGAATTTACACGGCTTTTGGGTTTCCCTGTTTCCTGGTTAATGATGTTCCAGGTGGTCTTTACTTTGTTTTTAGATAAGCTAATTTTATTACTTATGTACATCGCTTTTGCAGACATGCACACTTTCTTAAATGTTTTAGAATAATTTCTTACATAATCTATGAAAGCGGGATCACTGGAGTTTACTTTTAAAGCATAAAGTTCAAATAATTTCCTACGGCTTTTGTATATGTCAGAGCGTTTTACAACCATCAAATTCGATGGTTGTTCGGTTGTAACTCGCGCTAACACTCTAAGGTCTTGAACGGGCGGTTGTTTCACCTGGTTGTCACGCTCAAAGGCATTGAACGGGGTTAGAGCGAAAAGTTGTACTTCGCGCGAAGGCTCTGAACGCGCTTCAGCAACCAAATCTTTTATCTCCCTCTTTCACATGATTTTTTATTTCTCTCTCTTTCTAGTAGATGACATCATAGAATATGGCCGCCAATATCATCCAATCGCGTAAGAGTATTTCAGTCATAAACGTCAGAGCGATTTACAACCATCAAATTCGATGGTTGTTCGGTTGTAACTCGCGCCGACACTCAAAGGTCTTGAACGGGCCGGTTGTTTCACCCGGTTGTCACGCTCGAAGGCATTGAACGGGGTTAGAGCGAAAAGTTGTACTTCGCGCGAAGGCCCTGAACGCGCCTCTGTTGGCATTTGTTGGAATCTCAGACTATAGAAAAAAAGAGGACTCGGCATAACGAACGTAGTTATAGGAATGTGATGTATTTCGACGGCATAGTTTCTGACATATTGGCATCTCTTTTTAACTTATGAGGATAATCATAAGTAAAAAAGGACAACAGTAGTTTTATCATTACCAAAAATGGCAAAATTATCTTGGCGACGTCACAGAATACCTCACTGCGGCCGGTCGCCATGTTTTGTCACAGTACTCACAATGAACAACAAGTACATCAGTTGTCATCGCGACTTGTTTGTTTCAGTGTTTTGAAGAAAATTTTGTTATTAGGCGAAAATTGTGCTTGTTTAAAGTGTTGAACTTGCATAATACTGCATTTATTATGGGTAAGTGCAGTGTGTTAGGCTGCCGCATGAGCAAGCAAGCCGCCATCTTTGTGCCAGATTCACATTTAGGTATGCACGTTTTTTTCGTAGGTATTTCATGTCTATTCTTTTTTCCTTAGTCTGAGGTTGGAATAGACTAAACTAAGGGGTCGTTCGAAAACCCGTGAGGTTTTCACTCGGTAAAAAAGAAAAGGATACATAATGCGAGAAAGAGAAGTTTAACTGGTTTTCAAACGCTAGCGAGTGATTTTCGCACGATTGTGTAGAGGGCATGATTGTCTATGAGCGGCCATCATCGCCGGTAATCGTGAGCAATCGGCGAATTGTCGGTACATCAAAGGAATTATGGCCCATGATGGCATACGCGTCCACACAATCGCCGATTACTCAGTACGTATTTGTCTCGAGTACAGTGTAGACTTCTCGGTAAATAAATTTTACTCTATGATTTCTTTTTTCACGCACATTAAGTAGATGATTATAAGAGTATTTCGTAAAGGCGCCTCTTCACAATGGCCCATGATGGCCAAGTATACACAATCACGATTGTGTAGAGGGCATGATTGTCTATGATCGGCCATCATCGCCGGTAATCGTGAGCAATCGGCGAATTGTCGGTACATCAAAGGAATTATGGCCCATGATGGCATACGCGTCCACACAATCGCCGATTACTCAGTACGTATTTGTCTCGAGTACAGTGTAGACTTCTCGGTAAATAAATTTTACTCTATGATTTCTTTTTTCACGCACATTAAGTAGATGATTATAAGAGCTAAGTAAAAACATTGCCGCTGCCGCGATAATCTCTTCGATGTCCATTTTTAACCGACTTCAAAAAAGAAGGAGATTCTCAATTCGATGCTTATGTTTTTTTTGTGTGTATGTTACGCGATTACGCCGCCAATTGTGGACCGATTTACAAAATTATTTTTGTATTCGATAGAGTATACTTCAAGGGTAGTCCCATGGTCACCAAAGTTAGGATCTGATGATGGGATCCCATGAAAATCGAGGAAAACCCTTAAATTTTAAGGTTTGTCCAACGTGTTTTGTGTGTATGTTACGCGATTACTCCGCCAATTGTGGACCGATTTTCATTTTTTTTTTGTATTTGATACAGTTTACTCCTGGGGTGGTTCCAAGGTCACCAAAATCAGGATCTGATGATGGGATCCCAAGAAAAGCGAGGAAAACGCTAATTTAATACCAGCGTTTAAATTAGCGTTTTCCTCGATTTTTAATACCAGCTCACCGAAGTGGAGCTGGTATTAAATTAGGGTTTCTTTCACTAAAAAGATTGCATTGACTAAAAAATATTTTACAAAAAATAAAAACCGACTTCAAAAACACTGAAAGGTTAAAAATAATATAAGAATACGTACAAACAACATTACACTTCTATATTCAAGTCGGTGACAAATTTTAAGACTCTAGAAGATCATCGTTTGGCACCGACTTCAATATAGAAGTGTGATGTTGTTTGTACCTATTCATATATTATTTTTAAATTTTCAGTGTTTTTGAAGTCGGTTTTTAGTTTTTGAAAAATATTTTTGATAGACGTCTTATCATAACAGTAAACAGTTAGTAAATGAATGTTCACGATTGTGTGGAGAGTTGCCCGATCATGGCGGCATTGATGGACGATCATTTGATGGGCCATCATGGCCCATTGTGAAGAGGCGCCTTTAAACTAAATTTAGTTTAGTTTAATCGAATAAGTGGACTCAATTCTGTGCGCCCGCCGTCTAAATAACCTAAAACTAATTTAAATGGCCGGATATGCAAGTGCTATTCTACGGTGACAGGTCAACTAAATTTAGGCAGAGCGTAAGCGTAATTCTAAAATGTCTAATGGCCGTTTTCACCAACCTCTTCTTAGCTTAGGTGACTCTTAGGTAGCATGCTGTCACATTCTTTTCATTAAAGACGAAAAGTGACAGCATTCGTCTTAGGGGCTTCCTAAGCTAAGCTACGGTTGGTGAAATCGGCCATAAGATTAGTTTTAATTGTGTTTGTGTTGCTATCGTAAAAATATCAAAAGTAAATTAATGGATGGATCTTGTTGTTAAAGAAACTAAAACGGGTTTATGTTTATAGTATATATTTATATTTATATTTAATGTAAATTTTTTCTTATTTAAACAATATAATTGTAAGTAGGTACTAAAAATTATTTTTATTTTCCTGTTCATTTAAGGCGAAAACGATCAATTTGGGCAAAATTAAAATTTCTACCTCATTTCTATTTCGATTAGTACTTTTCATTACCAAAATGGTGGATTTTAGCAAGGTTTTAATTTTAATCGGGATGATTTTAGTCGCCGCTAAAATTAATCAGTTTAGGAAGTTTACGCGTAAAAATCTCACGTCCGGAATAGCGTTTGGACGGCTAAACCTAGAGAGCGATCCTATTTTTTGGCAAGTCCAGTGCGAAGTAGACCCCTCCCTCGCATCGCCCCCACCCCGCCAACTTAACTCGCCGACATGTAGACGCCGCAGACGGGCACAGTGTTGCCAAATTCAGAGGATTTCCCTAAATCCTAGGGGTTTTTGCAGGTCTTTGAGGTTTTTTGGAGGTTTTGATATCACGAAATTTATCTAGGGGATTTTCTGAAGGTTTTCTACTATTCTAACCAAATGGCAAATTCCTTTTTATATCAGACAAGACCGACAATTTATTCACCAAATAGAATGAATGGGACACTAAAACTTACGAGTATTAGCTGGCAACACATTATGTTACCATTGAACTGTCTTGTTTATCATAATTCCGGCTAAAAGACTGTTTTCCACAGCCTCACACAGACATTTATAACGAAAAATCCGAATCGACAGACACACGGCTATGTATGTGAAATAAATTAAAATAGGTAATTTGAAGAAACCTAAGTTTTTTATTGTCAATATTAGAAAGCTTATGTATATGACATGGCCAAAATAGTCAGAGGTTTTTTATCAACCAAACTGGAGAAACTAGGGGTTTTTTAAATGTATTTGGGGGGGAAGGTGGAAAAAATCTGGCAACACTGGACGGGCATGAGTTTAGTACAGTCCATAAATTTGTAGAGTGCGGACGCATACACGTGTTATTTTTTTACGTAATAAAAAATGAAGTGGTCTGACTACACTACGTGTACATTTGTACAGGAATATTTAAAACATGAGTGTTTATATAATTCCAAATGCAATAATTACTGTATAAAACAAACTAGAGATGCAGCTATTATTAAAATATGTGAGGCTATGAATATTAGTGATTTCGGGCCGAAGTAGGCTGTCTCGAAAATAAAAAGCATCAGGTCTACATATAGCCAAGAAATAAAAAAAATAAATGAACACTAAAAGCGGAGCAGGAACCGACGATGTTTATGTACCGACACTCAAATGGTTCACGATATACCATGGTGTCATGAAGGACAAACATCTAACACCCAAAGAAAGTCAAAGTAATCTGGTAAGTAGACTGTTTTATTGTTTATTTTTGAAGTGAGAACTTCTTTAGCGGCGTTATACACTTTTTTTGTAATGGGTAAAAAATGATAAACTCGCGTCAGGATCACGTGACACTGATCGAAAATGCGTAAGACCAATTAAAATTGAAATGGCCGCAGGAACTGTCGAGGTGCGGTGAGGGGTCCACGAAAGCCGGCCGAGAACAATAGCGGCTGGCAAAAGTACTGGAAGTCACACGTTATTTGAGACAGTTTTAATCAATTTATTTACTTTGTTAGGAAAAATCTAAATTGTGCTTTTATTTGATTTTGTTGTAAATATTAATTAAGTAAGTTAGTATAAATTAAATATTATTTATTTGTTATAAAATTACGTTTTTAAGTAGTATATTAATGTCTGTTTTGATCATATTTTTAATTTAATTGTAAATATTTTGATTCATTATTACTAGTTATATAATTATGTACGCACAACGTTACAACAGGAAGTTGATTCTTCTGAGGGATACATTTTTTAATGTAATATAAATTGTCATGTTTGTGTACGATAGCGCAATAAATAAATATTGTATTCTAGCACATAAAAGATAGTACTTTTATTCTGATAATTAAAGCAATTCGTGCAAAATTATTCCATAACCATTCCAAAATATCCAAAACGCACAACGTTAATACTTAAGTTTTCACTTCTGCCGGCACTCCCGGAGTGCAACCCGTCAATTTTTTTTAAATACATGGTAGGTATGCGATATTCAATGTATCATTCTTAGTTGGCAACGCACAGAACCATCCCCAACAAAATAGGAAGCATAATTATTACGCACGATACGAGCTCTCTCTGCTGAGTGATTGGCACTGCTTCTAGGTAATGGTATGAGACCATCGCTTGGCACATCTCTCCAATTACCAGGTATTGTCTGCCCAGTGTTGATATCTTCCTCGTCGATTGTCACAAAAGAGTCATCGACGTTTTTTAAATATCTGAGCCAGTTATGTAAAGCACAGCAAGCCTTTACTATTTTTATAACTTTATCTGGATGAAATGGTAAAGGTTTTTCAAATATTCTAAAACGGCTTACTAGAATACCGAATGCATTTTCAACTATACGACGCCCTCGAGAAAGTCTGTAGTTGAATACTTTCTGAGCAGTGGTCATTTAATGAAACCGTATGCGGAAAGCAGCAATATAAGTCTTCAGTGGAAAAGCATTGTCGCCTACAATACAGTGATTTTCTGGTAGCATACTTTCCAATCGATTGCTGAGGCTGCATTTTTGAAACACGCCTCCATCGGATACTCTGCCGTTGCCTCCAACATCGATATATGAAAAGCTATAGTCATCGTCAACCACGGCCATTAGCACTATGCTATTTTGGCGTTTATAATTATAGTAATAGCTTCCAGCTTCAAAGGGCGCCTTTATTACAATAGGCTTCCCATCGATAGCGCCACAACATCTGGGAAAGTTCCATTTATTTCTAAAACCCTCTTTAATTTTCTTCCATTGGGTTTACCACTTGGAACCTGAAACAGAAATTTAATAATAAAATCACTTTTCAGAATTCGGCGAGGACTACGATAGAAGGCAGCGCTTCAGCTGTTGACGAATCCACCAGCCAGGAAGTTCAAGGTTCGAGCAAAGATTCTCAAGATACTTTCATTACACAAGAAACAGAAACTGCTAAGAAACCTGTGTATAGTCGCAAAAGAAACATCAAATGCTCAGAAAGTTTGGTAAACAAAGTCAAAGCTGTTGGCGAGATGATTCAAACCCCAATGTCAAACAACGACAATGAGTTTGATATTTTTGGGCGGAGTGTCGCTGCGCAATTGAATGCCATGCCTCTTATGCTGGCGTTACAAGCGCAATCACACATTCAAAATTATTTAACATCCCTTCGGATGCATTCTATAGCGAATCCATTAAACCTACAAACTTATTCCCTTTCCCCTCCATCTAGCACGACATATATTTCTTCACCGTCACCAACGATAACTGGCTCCGTTTCAGGAGTTTCTTTGAACAATAATTCGACAGTGAATCTTAAAACATATTTTCCTCCAGCAGATTCACCAGTAATATATCAAGTACCTTCACCATTAGTCATAAATAGCTCGGTTATAGAACCATCCTTAGAAAATAATAATGAGGAATCTACAGTAGTTCAATCTAATGACCTACATGGTGATA
Source organism: Schoenobius gigantellus (assembly GCA_963935595.1). Lineage (NCBI taxonomy): Eukaryota > Metazoa > Arthropoda > Insecta > Lepidoptera > Crambidae > Schoenobius > Schoenobius gigantellus. The sequence goes on from OZ012541.1 coordinate 54,564,367, forward strand.
TATTAGAGTTGGCTACACAACAGTTTAATTAATGAGTCAATAGTTAAAATCAAAACTTTGTTTGATCTGTGTTTTTTTAATTCTTAATAATAATAATTCACATAATTATTATATTTTTTTATTTCTTACCTGTATATAATCCTTGAGTACTATGTAAATCGCATCACATACTTCAGATATCATTGTTGATATGCTAGCTTTTGATGTTCTGAACATGTGCGCTAAAGTACGCAAACTGGTTCCATTAGCAAGCATTGTGCAAGCAAATACAATACAATTTGTAACTTTAATTTTGCTGGTAAAGCACATCTCATGAACGTATCCGACCTCTGAACCGCAGGTGTAATTTTATCTAATAAATACAGAAATGAGGGCTCACTCATTCGTAATGCATATCTGTATTTAACTGTGTCTTCTCCAGACAATTCTATTAGAAGGCTACTGCTGGCACCACGTTCTTTTCTTCTAGCAATCCACTTCCTTTCCCATATGCGTTTGGGTCTGCTCTTTTCTGTTAATATTTCATCTTCAATATGTTGCAAAAGTATTGATACTATTTCTTTTATTATAACACGTACATTGGTATTAAGTAATTCAACGTCCATTTTCTGTATTAAAATAACTGTTTCAGAGAAACAAAACAACCGACGCGACTAGTCTTTTCCTAGGAACGGTAACTTATGACTACTTACTCGCCTACGTTTGAACGCTACTTACAACTTACCACTTGTTACTTAACTGACTGATTTCTTAACTCGCTACTGTACTTACTAAAGTGTAAATCGGGCATAAGTTGAACCTCAGAACAATCACTACAGCAGTTATTCTTCTGAGAGTTGAACTGACCATCTAAAATTAGAAACGTCAGATTCAAATTAGCAATGTCAGTTGAATTTGACAGTTACCGTAGAATAGGAAAATGGTTTAGCGACACCTAAATAAAATTAGAAAATTTAGCGGCCGCTTCAGAATTGAGTCCAGTGCCAACAGAATTGCCACCACCGACAGTAGTAGAAGTGTTCGTCCCACGCATGGACTATGGTCCCACTCCCACGTTCCCCACGTTCGTCCCCTCAGAACCAAATACATTAGGTGCTGCTAATAGAAGTTAGACAGAGACACGTATATGCAAGATGTCTCGCTTGTCAGTTCTTCTCCAAGTGATGTCGTGCTCATCACTCACCTAGTTTCAACGTCTATAATTATATTATGTAGGTATTTAATAGATCCCTAATACTAAAAAAATATTTTACAAAAAATAAAAACCGACTTCAAAAAAGTTAAAAATAATATAAAAATAGGCACAGACAACATCACACTTATATATCGAAGTCGGTGCCAAACGATGATCCCTAGAAAATCTTAAAATTTGTCACCGACTTCAATATAAAAGTGTGATGTTGTCTGTGCCTATTCTTATATTATTTTTATCTTTTTTGAAGTCGGTTTTTATTTTTTGTAAAATATTTTTTTATTTGTAACTTTTTTTGTAGTCGGTTAAAATTCCCTATCTCAAAACCTACTGAACCGATTTTGATGAAACTTGCAGTATTCCCTAAGTTGAACAATACCTAGTACAACAAAAAAGGAATTACTTAAATCGCACTTGTAGTTCCGGAGATATGTGAACCAAACATAAAAACATACATACACATACACTTTAGAAATTTGGCACATTTGTTCTGCGCTGATATAGACTAACATATACGAAAACTGGGCAGTTTTGGAAATATTACATACATACGGGTCGAATTGATAACCTCTTTTTTTTTAAGTCGGTTAAAAATGTCTTTATTACGAGAAATATAACATAAATAATTAAGGGTAGATTTACTTATGTAACTTATCCAGCTAATAGCTGCTGTGTCTCTTTGGTATGGTCAGGCTGGAAGTTCATGAGACTAAAAGCGGGAAGTGCAAGTCGGACTCGTCCACCGAGGGTCCCGTATAAAATTGTAGGTTATACTTTAAATAGAGACTAAATATTTTATGATTTAATTACAAATGTGGAGTTTGAGATTTTTCCCTGTACTTGTAGTGTAACTTCACAAATTTCATAGTTCTAGCTAGACATACATTTTGATGCCCGTGAGAATATCGAAATATACGTTTTTGGCGACATAACGGCCGTACCTTTTTTATGTTAACTTAGAAGTTTGATTTTTTCACAACTTAAAGGGACTGTAGACCTGAGTAATTATATGGTTTTAATTACAACTCGTTACATTCACGCGTTTCCAAGATAAAGGGTCTTGGCAGACAAACGGATAATAAAGTGATCCTATAATGGTTCAGTGTTCCTTTTGAGGTACGGAACCCTAAAATTTGGACTTTTTAGGTGACGGGTATTTCCCGTTATCTAAAATGTTGGAATTTTTCTATTGCAGAGATTCACAAATTCTATGGGAAGGAAATCGAAGACACACTGCTTTTATTTCATCGCCTAGACTTAATTCATTTTTTATCGCATCGCTTAGAGGCACTTGAGGTTAATCTCATATTTAATTTACTTACCCGAAAATTTAACCCTTATGGATTTTAAACCTTGGATAAATTCGTGAATGCTAAAACTACTATTTGTACATATGCTTGGAAATTAAACTAAAAACATTAACATTTGACCATAATTTATTGTTAAGACATTTTTCGATAGACTTATTACGCTTGATGTGCGGCCGGGTTTAGTTAGAATGTAAATTTTCCGAAGGCGGCGTTTTGATATTTTATCTTTTGACTCTTTCAATTCTTTTCTTTCTCTAATATTTTAATTCTTAGAAAAAAATCATCTGAACTGGTTTCTCTTGGCATCCGTGTCAAGGATTCCTTAAAGAAATAAAATACGTTTTTATTTTCATAAATAATATTTTAATTTAAAAATTTATTTTCATTAAATTACATGACTTACGTCATGACGTCTCCATTTCATAGTTTTACTACTAAGTACATACAAATTAATCGTATGGAAAATATCTGGAGCAAATGTGACTGTTTTCTTGGACCCCGATTTCGTCTGACAATACACTTTATCTATATGTTTTTTTTATACATTGTCTTTAGGAAATCTGTAAAATAAAAATATCGACAAAATTTTACAACACTACGCATGATCAAGATAACCTTAAAGTAATTTTCTAATAATCGCTAAAACATAAAAGTAAAGTTGATATTGCGTATTGTTTTTCTACAAAATGATTCAGCGATATTTTATATATATTTATACTGACTTATTGGCTCACATTCAAGTAACAATATGAGAAAACATACTGATTTAAGGTCAATAAATTTTGATTATTTTCCTTTCGCGACAAATGAAACTTGCAGCCCCAAACTACACAAGACATTGTGCTACAGAGTGCACAAACACACACTGGTAGTTTTCCAATTACAGCACAAGAGCGCATTAAGCCGGGTCCGCTGCGCCATGTTTTCATGTTTGTAAACACGAAAACATTGTTTAGTTAACCGATTAGGGGCGTGGTTTAACAGTTTTGTTAGAAAAATACGATAACATGTTTTCCGCGACGAATGGATAACATCCCCCGCGTTCGCCTGCGGGAGGGGAAGCTAAGCATTTTTTGTTAGCGCTCACTAGAGATACACGTATCGCTTGAAGGCTCTTTGGTTTATTTTTGAGTGAAATAAAGACAATATTTCGTTTTTAATACAACTAATAAGAGAGGGACCGGTGCTGTGGGATGTTACATTAAGAGATTATACCGAACCTATCATAAATTTTTAGTTCTTGATAAATAATGACAAAAACATTTTAAAAACAGGCGCCATGTTTTGTTAACATGTTTTGTTAGAAAATTGGCGCAGCGGACTGGCTGTTTTTCTTAACATGTTTTGCTAACATGTTTTGTTAACATGTTTTGTTAAAAAATTGGCGCTGCGGACCCGGCTTTATGCGGCATAATGCTTAACGTTGAATGTTCCAACTACAGCAACACTTCGCACAATCGAGCACTCTCAAAAGCAATGTTTTCGTGTGATGCGTGCAATTGATACCAACTCAGTGACAGAAAATTAACAAGTGTTTTTTCCTTAAGTTGGCATTGATCGAAATGTTTTATTTATATATAATCGTTAGTAATATTATTTATTGTTGAAAAATTTTTAAAGCTTTCGTTTCATTGCAGTTTTTTTGAAATAATCAAAGTTAATTCAAACTGTGTTAAAAAATAAATATAAGTATGGATGAAGGTACAAAAATTACTCAAAACAAAAAAATGGTAATGAAATAATCAAAATCCAAATTACTTAAAATAACCGTAAATAGTTTTCAACCAATTATTATGTATACCACATTATTTACACATTAATGAGGTTATTGCTAACTCTATGAATATTTCTTTTTTTCAACACTGAACTTAGCGCACTCTGCTGGTGCATTTGAAAACTAATTCACGTTCCAATTAAGCATCAGCCTATTTCGGCATTGTGCGCCACTGAGTCGCATTATGCTCTGTAATTGGAAAACTACCACTATTTGTAAATACCTAAAGAATTCTTGCATTCTAATGGCTTAAATAGTAATAAAATATCATCAAAATATTACTAGCCACTGGACGCACAAACAAATATTATACGAACAATTCAAATAGTTCAAACTCGGATGGTCTATCTTCGATACAAGGTACTATAGAATTTAGCCGTATTAAATTTTAACCAAAATGACAATTCATCTACAATTATAGTAACCACCTTACGTGATATGCCAAAAGACAAATATTACTCATCTCTTACATTTACACAGTTTTGTGCCGTATGTTAGAAAGAGACAAATAGCACACAATTAATTCTTGTTTTAATCTTCCTTCTATGCTGTAGTGATTATTCTGAGCTACAAATAGTCCGGAGCCAGCAGCCATATACACAGGCCCTTTTTTTTTTTTTTTTTTTTTTTTGGGAGGGGGGAAAATGCATGGACGCATTCCTCGTGGTTGAGCCAAACCACGAGGATATGTGGGACTCCCCAGACCTTACACGGCCCGGGCCTACCCACTAAAAACCCCCCCCAGCAGCTCCTCCGTCCGTCACAAGACAAGGGGAAGGGGACAACAGCCAGGCCTTATTCCCGCTGACCCCCTGCCTGTGACATGTCCGTTGCCGGACTCCCCACCTGGCTCAGCTACTTTGTGGAGCGGCACAGAATTGCGCCGCTCTACACCCCGAAGTTGGTTTTTTATTGTGGTTGTCTTCCACGCGGTCCGACGCTCAGTGCGCCGAACCCCCGGCCCGCTCAGTGCGGGTAACGGGTTGCCCGACGGCAGACCCCACTGGATCCACCGCCGCGCGGTGAGCCGAAGCTCAGGGAAAATCCCCAGAAGGTGCAAAGCACCATGGCGATAAGAATCGCCTCACCTCCGCCAGCCGAAATCGACTTCCAGCGAAAGCCACACCTCTTCTTAACATAAGAAGAGGGGACTTCGCTCTTCCCCGCATGAAGCGGGTGGCCACACGAAGTGACCCGCCGGGCTAAGCCCAGCCATCCCACGCCCCCCCTCCATAGGGGTCCTCTCGTCAGACTATTAGCCCGCGGCAGAGAATCTGCCGGGTTGCCCAGGGTGCACCACAAGGAGGTTGTCTGACATCGCACCCCATATACACAGGCCCTAGACCAGCCATACTCAAACTTTTTTTTCTTGGGCCACTTTCAGATTTCAGCTGTGTCGCGCGGGCCGCTACCTAATAAATCACAACCTGTTTTTTAGGTGTTAACATTGATTTACTACCAATAGTAAATCAATGGGTGTTAATGAAAAAAACCTATTAAGTTTAATTGTTTATTTAAAACTGGTATCGAGGAAAGAACTATTTTCTTCATTATTATAGAGAGTAATTTTGTGAAAGCAGATAGCGGAAACTTGCCGAAAAATGATGCCATTTTATGGTCGGAACTGTCTTTAAAAATAATTCCGGTTTTTACTCACCTGAGCTAAGGAATATTAAAACAACTATGTAAGTAGAATTTAGGTAATTTAGATATTTTAATAGGTTTTTAATTGGCTTTCGTTAATAGAATTTGAAGCTACAACGGGTGGGTCACTTTCAAATGCTTAACGGGCCGCAGTTTGAGTATGGCTGCCCTAGTCAAATGCCACACGCTAACTTTTTCGCAGTCGTTCCTCAGAAAAAATGTATGGAGATGACATTAGCTGCGGAAAAAGTAGCTTGAGGTTGTCGTAAGCTAATGTCATTTCCATACATTGTTTTCTGCGGAACGACTGCGGAAAAGTTAGCGTGTGGCATTTGTCTAGGGCCTTAGGGCTGCGTTCGAATCGAAAACATTACCCGGGGCTACGTTCCAAAACATCACCCGGAGTGAGTAGGTGGTGGGGGGAGAGTGGCCGGTTAGGGTGGTCGGAGTGTTGGTTGTTTTAGAACGGCAAGAGTGTTGTCTGCTTTGTTTACATAACCAAATATACAAAAATAAGAAAATATATAATTCATCGGCGCCTCCGTTCGCTTTAATGCATGGATTACATTTCTCTGTTTCATCTACGAAAATGCTAAAACCAACAGAATATGAATTCTGTTAAATCGCGGCCTAACCTAGCTTCAGCGGAAATGAAGGCCAATTTTACAATCGTGTCACTTACGATACCTATAGTCTTTGGAATTTAAAATTAACTTTTTGTCGACGTTACGAAGCGCATCCTCGCTCTCCGAGATGCACAAATTGTGTGTGAATATGAAATCTTTGTAATCACAATCACACACAACTTTAAAATCCACACAATTTCCCGCCAAATCCAATCGAGTGAAATTACACCTTGCTATATTATGCGGGTGAGATTCTACTCGATCGAGTGCACTCCGTAGCGTTTTAGGACACGCCACTCCAACACTCTCGAGTGCACCCGAAATGTTTTAGGACATACTTCGGGTGACCGAGTGCACTCGGGTGATGTTTTGGAACGTAGCCCGGAGTAAGTCGGTGGTGGGTCGAGAGTGGCCGGTTGGGGTGGTCACTGGTCAGAGTGTTGCATCCCGTTGCATCTCTATTAAGTCTGTGGAGTGTTGGTTGTTTTCGGATAGCACGTATGTTGTCTGCTTTGTTTACATAACCAAATATACAAAAATAAGAAAATATATAATTCATGGGCGCGTCCGTTCGCTATAATGCATGGATTACATTCCTCTGTTTCATATACGAAAATGCTCAAACCAACAGAATATGAATTCAATTAAATCGCGGCCTAACCTGGCTTCAGCAGAAATAAAGGTCAATTTTACATAGTACGGGACAAATAGATTGTATGGCCTACAGAAATTTGTTCCGGTTTGGGCGTTTGTCCATGTGATATTCTATGTTTATAACTGCACCCATGACACAGGAGAAAATCAAGTGTGGGGTGACGTTTTTTTTCATAAGATAATCTTTTTTTTTATTTATTTTTTATTGCTGAAAGTTGGCAAACAAGCAAACTGCCCACCTGATGGTAAGTGGTAACAGTCACCTATAATACATGTCACCCACAAGAACCACAGTGTACGTTGCCAACTTGTGACACAAGATGTAAAGTCACAGTACCCAGTAATTTCACTGCCATATCTTACCCTTCAAACCGGAACACAGCAATGTAAGCACTGCTGCTTTGCGGCAGAAATAGGTAAGACGGAGGTACCTAAGCAGACGACCCTGGTACAGAGTCTCCCTCCAGTAAATCTCCATAAGATTCTCTTTCTGCACTGTAAAGTAAAATAATCTTTTAAGGAAAGTTGTTGTAGTGTGTTCCTTCATGTATGAATATAACCAAAAATGATAGTTTTGACAAATGCAATAAATCGAAAAGTATTATTGTACATTTGTGTATTTTTAATTTTGAAAAATATTGTAACATACCTACTTACATAGTTGTTTTAATATTCCTTAGCTCAGGTGAGTAAAAACCGGAATTATTAAGAAATTACTCTCTATAATAATGAAGAAAATAGTTCTTTCCTCGATAACAGTTTTAATGTCTTATAATAACAAAACAACCAAGGATAGAAACTCCGTTAACAAGACAAGCAATGATTAAAACGCAGTGACCATAATCCCACATACTCTTTGGCAGTGACAGATGTTTGTTTATACCACAGACCTCACCACAGACATATAAATATACGTGTGACGTGTGTGTGTGGTTTATACACGTGTGACGTCACAGTAAATTAAGCCAATCAAAACCGTTTACTATTATATCGATCCAACCTGTCATACCGAGCCGCTATAGGCAAACTGCCTACCAAGCAGTGACCCCCTTTTCATGGTCAAGCGTAAGTCGCCCTGCGGTGCCTACGTGACCGAAACTGCTGACGCCGTTCAATGGAAATTTCCGTCAAGTAGTTTACTTAGTTAATATTAAATTTAATTCTTCCATTCTGGTTCTAGCATCGAACAGACATAGTCGTAAGCCTAATTGTAATTTCTTTTATTAAATCTTATAAAGTAATTTTGGTTTTTTTTTGGGACCTCCGTCTGTGATTTCCATAATTGGCGCAGTCGGTAGGATACTCGAGGCGTCTCGAGGCAGTAAAGTTGCAATAGTCTAACATCGAATATAACGCGGAATCGCTGCCACGCCGGGAACATCCTGTAAGAAGTTCGTCTGGAGTATCCTGAAAGAACCTGAGATCCAGCCGGAGGGAAAGTCTAGACATCGACCCCAGAGATACCAGAATGCAGTTTATGTAAGTGCACCGAAGTCATTTCTGTGTGTTGCATTTTTTTATATTAGTAATTTTTATAATTCTTCACCATTTTTCACCCTAAGGAATCTACCCCTAGAGGGCCTGCACGTGCTACTCAAGCTCGTAGGCTTATATTAGATTCGTTTAGGAATATTAATATAGATAGTATAGATTTAGATAATAGTATACTCGAAGAATCCGAGACTTGTTCCGAATTAACAATGAGTCGCATTGACGTGGACACCATTTTTAAGGCCTTACGCCTTGTTCCGGAATTCGACGGAAGCTCGCACGTTTTACCGCGTTTCATCCACCTATGCGATCAGATAGTCGACGAGTATATAGGGGCTAATCCAGGGGGCCGATTCTCAGTTTTATAGAGATATCTCTAATTCGACATATCTCTATTACATTGCATCTCTACTAATAATCTCTCAAAAATGTCTATAATATGAAAAAATCGTATTCTCGCTGGCAATAGAGATGTATGTCGAATGATGGTCGAATGACTATGAGGGTGCGGTCCAAAATTTGATATCAGCGCTCGTGTGCGCGTTTTGCGTGCAAAAATTCGGCTCAAAATTGCTCATTATATGCGCATTTGTAAGCGGTATGACAGAAAAGAGGAGTGCACTGTCTCTAGAACTGTCAATGACAAAGTTAACGTTAGTTTCCATCGGAATTTAATTTCTTCGAATTATTTTTTTCATTAGGTATATCTACAATAGATACAGAAGTGCTCTGTAAAGATACTGGAGGGACAATACACGTCGCCCTTCAATTTTTCTTTTCAAATAACATTGATTGATCAAATTGACATTTGACAGACTCAAAGATCAAAAGCTCGGTCAAAAACTGATCTTAATGCTTACTTCCGTGAGCAGTGCAAACGAGTTGAATGGGTTTTTTTGTTTGCATGCATGCAACCACACCCATAAAAATGAATGGTTACGTTTTGTTGGTTTATACGATCAAAAAAAAACAAAAAAAGGAGCGTCCAAGTTGTCATTAAAGTAACTTTCTCAAAGCAGACTTTAAGCATGTCAACGCGGCTTTACGAAGCGTATTGTTAACCTTTTTCACATAGTTCGAAACGTTGAAATGTTTCAAAACATCGTGTTTTGTATTTGTAACATTTTTGAATATTTTAAGAAAACAGAATTATTAGAGATGCAGTAATAAATCTATAATGGACTATAAAAAACAATACCCCACTTCAGCACAGAATTCGTGGCTTTGTCAGTTAAAGGTTGAAGAACTTTGTAAAGACAAATTTTCGGGGACTTACTAAAAAAATCCGAACAAAAGTGGAAATGTATAGCAGAGGAATTAAATTGTTTGGGAGAAGTCAATAAGACTTGGATCTTAGACCATTTAGTACTAAATGGTCTAAGACTTGGATTGACTAAATATATTACAATGTTAACTAATTCTTTAGATAAGCGAAAGTTCTTAAATGCATATATGTAATGGTAATTCAACTAAAACCGAGCTTCTTCTACTATACATTAACAACAGTTGTTATAATAATCATCGATTATTCATATTAATTAAATGTGTTAGCAAGTAAAGAAAGTTCCAACAAATTATGTAAAACAGACAGAGAAATAACCAATTACTGTAGCTCGTACTCGACTTTTCAAATGTCGATTGCTATCTACCACTCGTGACATGTCGAACGCTAGGCATAGACATATCTCTAACGTGACATTTTGAGAATACGGAAACTGAGAAATATTCGACATCCGCCATTTAATTTAGACATATGTCGAATTCGACATTATCTCTATGGCTTGAGAATCGGGTCCCTGGTGATGAGTTGGCTAAGCTCTGTCTAATTAACGGAATTTTAAATAAAATAACAGGGCAAGCAGCTCGTATTATCAATTCTAATGGCATTTCTGAGAATTGGGACTGTATCAAAACCGCTTTAGTCAACAATTTCTCTGACCAGAGGGATGAAACTGCCTTATATAACGATTTAATGTTAGCTACGCAGGGCAATAGCTCACCGCAAGAGTTTTATGATCGTTGTACTAACCTATTCAGCACTATCATGACTTATGTTACATTGCATGAGACATTACATACCACAATTGAAGCAAAGCGTTCATTATATAAAAAACTAACAATGCAAGCATTTGTTCGGGGATTAAAAGAGCCCTTAGGCTCACGAATAAGATGCATGCGTCCTGATAGTGCTGAGAAAGCTCTTGAGTTTGTGCAAGAGGAACTTAATGTCATGTACCTACAGAGCCGCACCGATACAGCCGTTGAACGTAGGTCAGTACCCAAACCTACACCAAACCCTATAGCGCCGTTACCTATCCCTCCATTTAAGCCATTCACAGTCCCTGCACATGTACCCCCCAGCAACTGGCAACCACATCAATCCCAACCTTCGTATAAGCCTTTTAACTATCCTCCTCAGCCAGTTCAGTTCAGGCAAGCTGGAATGCCATCTCGCACCCAGCAAATGTTCCGAGCAGCACCCCCTGGTTACAACCCTTACCAAAATAAATTCCAGATGCCCCCTAGAAATTTTGCACAAACTGGCCCTAAGCCTATGAGTGGTGTTAGCCACTATGTCGTTAAGGAACGACCCATTGGACAGCTTTCTGGTCATGACTGGCGTAAGCAAGGTAATCCACCCCCGTCAAACTATTTTAAAACAAGGGAGGTGAATCATAACGAGTGTAGTAACTATAATGATTGCTATTACTATCCCGAATATTTCTATCCATATGAACCTATAGATAATAATTATTATGTCGATTATGCAGATTGTACTACGGAACCTATCTATTACGATGCAAATGAGCCAAGTTTCGAATTATCGAATATTCCAGATCCGTACGAAAATCCTGAACCATCAACCAGCTCCACTGTAGAACAGGATTTTCCGAAGCGCAGGAATACCGACAAATCAAAATAGAACTCAATCTGCAAACGCAGAGACAGCTCCCATACATACAAATATGTAATCCTCCATTAAAGCTACTTATAGACACTGGTGCAAACCAATCATTTTTAAGCCCGGATGCTGTAGATAAATTTTATAATAATGTAACTCTAGATTTTGACCCTTTTGAGGTAACAAACGTGCACGCTACAACACGTAACAACTATTCAATATCAATTCCTTGCTTTGAAGAATTCCGTGAATCAAACGAGATAAAATTGTTCATTTATAAGTTCCATGATTTTTTCGATGGCCTAATTGGACTCGACTTGTTGGAAAAATGGGAAGCTAAAATCGATCTTAAAGATAAATTATTAATAACGCGAAACTCTCATAACCCAATTAAAATGTATAACTCCCGAAACGTAAATTTATATGAAGATGTTGTTCCCGCTAATAGCACCAAGTTAGTTAAATTACCAATAAATCTAAAAGATGGCGATGCTTTTATTAACGAACAAGTTATATCCAATTGCATCGTTAGTGAATGTCTCACTAACGTCCATAATAACCGTGCCTATTTAGAAATAACAAATCCGTCCCCGCATGACGTCATATTTTCTATGGATCGCGCCGTACAAGCTGAGGCGTACAATATCGAGTGCACGCGCACCGAACAACCGTCCACGCGCGCGCAAGAAGTTCTGTCTAAATTGCGCACTAACCATCTTAACCCCGAAGAACGCGCCAACCTAGAGGCTCTATGTTCTCGATATGCCGACGTATTTTATTTAGAAGGCGAGGCGCTAACATTCACGAATAAGATTAAGCATTCTATTAAAACGACCGATGAAATTCCTGTCTATACAAAAAGTTATCGGTACCCTTTTATTCATAGAAAGGAAGTTCAGGATCAGATTAATAAAATGCTTGAACAAGGCATCATTCAACCATCAGACTCAGCCTGGAGTTCTCCTATTTGGGTTGTACCTAAGAAGGCTGACGCCTCAGGCAAAGTCAAATGGCGCATAGTTATCGATTTTAGAAAGTTAAACGAGAAAACGCTGGATGATAAATATCCCATCCCTAACATAGCTGATGTCCTAGACAAGCTAGGCAACCGCCACTATTTCACGACCCTCGACTTGGCAAGTGGGTTCTACCAGGTTGAGATGAATCCCCAGGACGTGCCCAAAACAGCATTCAACGTAGAGCACGGTCACTATGAGTTCTTGAGAATGCCTATGGGTCTCAAAAACAGTCCGTCCACCTTCCAGCGAGTTATGGACAATGTCCTTAGGGATCTGCAGAATACTATATGCCTAGTATACCTGGATGACATCATAGTCTTCAGCACATCCTTGCAGGAACATATGGTAAACCTCGAGAAGGTTTTTCAAAGACTACGCGAATCTAACTTTAAAATACAGATGGATAAGTCTGAATTTTTAAAGTTAGAGACGGCTTATCTCGGACATGTCATTAGCAAGAACGGTATTAAACCTAATCCTGATAAAATAACTGCAATACAAAAATATCCGATCCCGAAAACCGCTAAAGAAATTAAGCAGTTCTTAGGTTTGGTTGGGTATTACAGAAAATTCATCCCCGACTTTGCTCGTGTCACAAAGCCTTTCACTCAATGTTTAAAGAAGGGTAGAAAAATAGTATTTAATTCCGAATATGTTAATTGTTTTGAACAGTGTAAACAGCTCTTAACTAATGATCCGATATTACAGTACCCTGACTTCAATAAGGAATTCATATTAACAACCGATGCCTCTAATGTCGCATTAGGCGCGATATTATCTCAGGGCACCATAGGCGCGGATAAACCAGTTTGCTACGCATCTCATACTCTTAACGAAAGCGAGATAAACTACAGTACAATTGAAAAGGAACTCCTGGCAATAGTGTGGGCGACGAAATATTTTAGGCCATATCTGTTCGGACGTAAATTCAAAATTGTAACAGATCATAAACCTCTTCAATGGGTTATGAATCTGAAGGAGCCGAATTTTCGGTTGACTAGATGGAAACTAAAATTATCCGAATATGATTTTTCAGTTATTTATAAAAAAGGCCTTTCCAACACTAACGCAGATGCCTTGTCACGTATTGAAATACACAACGAGGAATCTGAGTCCCTTATAGTTAACGCATCTGAGCGCCCATCTTCAGTAGGTAATTCTTCTACAGCATCAGCCCATACCAGTCAAGAGAACCCCATATTAGAAGTTCCCATAGTTGCAGAACCATTAAATAAATTTCATCGTCAACTTCATATAACTGTAGTCGGTGATCTTAAGAAACGCCCTGTAGCATCTAAACCATTCGATACACATACGCGAATTGCAGTTCAAGTTTCAATGCCGAATTTAGAAAGTGATGTTATAAGTATAATAAAAGAATATGTTAATCCGAAAGTCAAAACAGCCTTAATGATCGAGCCACCCCTATCTATGTATGACGTAGTGCCTATAATACAAAATAATTTCAAAAGTTCTTCTATGAACTTAGTATTAGCTAAAACCGAAGTAGAAAATGTTAAAGACTATTTGGTGGTGCCCAAGGTAGACACCACCACGTCGGCGATTCACCGACTTCTGGGTTGCTGATTTTTATTCACCGAATACCAGCTCTTAGATAATTGGTATTACTTACCTTGGATCCGATTGGTCTCCGTATGTAGCCGGTGGACTTCCTGAGCTAGCTCGAAGGAAGTCGCGGCTCCTGAAGTTCTGCTGTCTGACCGAACCGGATGGTACACTTGCCTATTAGGCCACCAATACCCGAACTCATTAACGAACACAAGGCTTGATACACTATTCCCCGACACTAAAACTTGGCGGAACCTCGCACCAACAATCACTTGGTGCGCCGCGCAATACTATTTGTTATATCTTAAATTATATTATATTTTATTGATGCCCGGACATAACCTCATTCAATGTCATGACATTTCGACCCGACTCGACTGACATGTCACATGCGGCCGGCCGCCTGTGACATGTCAGTCGAGTCGGGTTGAAATGTCATGACATTGAATGAGGTTATGTCCGGGCATCAATAAAATATAATACACAATATTTAAGCATATAACAAATAGTATTGCGCGGCGCACCAAGTGATTGTTGGTGCGAAAGCCCGCTTTGTGTTGTGCAAAGTTTTATCGTCGCGTGTGTGAGCCGTGGTGGCCTAATAGGCATTTGTAGTGCTCCGGTCTCCACCGGTGGATCCACCGCAGAACTTCAGGAGCCGCGACTTCCTTCGAGCTAGCTCAGGAAGTCCACCGGCTACATACGCAGACTGAACGGAGACCAATCGGATCCAAGGTAAGTAATACCAATTTTCTAAGAGCTGGTAGTCGGTGAATAAAAACCAGCAACATAAGTCGGTGAAACGCCGACGTGGTGGAGTCTACCTTGGGCAACCGACTCGACTGACATGTCACATGCGGCCGGCCGCCAAAAAGGCTCTCACTGCACAGACCACAATGCAGTGTTGCCACTCGCTCTTCCTCGAGCGTGAACACTATTTAAAACAACAGGAGATATTAAAAGGGTATCATGAAGGAAAACTAATCACCGCGGCATAAATGAATGTCATTTAGCTTTGTCTCAACGCTACTATTGGCCAAAGATGAAAGATGACGTCACTAAATTCATTAACGACTGTGTCATATGTGGACAGGCTAAATATGATCGTAAGCCAATTACACCAAAGTTTAATATCGTACCACCTGTCACTAAGCCTTTTGAAATAGTACATATCGACCTGCTTACAATAAACATGAGAAATATCTGACAGCTGTTGATTCTTTCTCTAAATATGCTCAGGCATACCATCTCAGAGACGGTACAGCCATTAGTATATTACAAGCTCTTCTTAAATTTTGCACACATCATGGACTACCACTAACTCTAGTTTCAGACAATGGTACAGAATTTACTAATCAGTTATTTAATGAATTTATTAACTTACATAAAATCAACCATCATCGCATATTACCGCACTCACCAAATGATAATAGCATAGTCGAAAGGTTTCACTCTACATTATTAGAGCACCTTCGTATCCTAAAATTAAGCCATAAAAAGGAAGATATATCTACACTTATTCTATATGCTATTTTAGCTTATAATAGTTCAGTTCACTCATTTACTAAATGTAGACCCTACGATATAATAATTGGACACTTTGATCCACGAGATCCAATCGATATAGATATAACTAAACATTTAATGCAACAATATATACAAAATCACAGAGATCAAATGAAAATCGTATATGAGTTAATTAATGAGCATAGTCTTGCTAACCGCACTAATATAATCGAAAACATTAATAAAAATCGTGAACCGGAAGTAGAGTACCAACCACACCAAAGAGTGTTTGTGACTAATCCTCTTGCCAGTCGTCAAAAGCTAGCTCCCAGATATAGTCGCGATACCGTACTAGCCGACTTACCTATACACATTTATACTTCACGTAAACGTGGGCCTGTCGCTAAAAATCGATTAAAAAGAATACCTAAAAGTGCCCAATTATTACAGGGTGCTACTGGTCCTTTAATAACGTCGCAGAAGATGAGTCCGGAGATAAAACTTGAAAGTCTAGAGGACGGCCCAGGACTTTTACCATTTCGCCTTGGCATGACTAGACTTATATCGCACTATCATAGATTTATACAATTCATAGATATTAAGGATATAGATGATAAAGTTAGTTTACTGCAAGGTCAATTAGTAGATTACCAAAATAGCTTAACTAATGATACTTACCCATTGTTTGAACTTCAATTAAATTATCTCGTTGCTAAAATCGCTAAGGTTAAAAGTCATTTAAGTATTTTAAGGCCAAATAGAGTAAAGAGGGGCATTGTAGACGGGCTTGGTTCTGTAATAAAAAGCATAACCGGGAACTTAGATCACTCAGATGCCATCAGATATGATAACGCCATAAAAACTTTAAAAAATAATAATGACCATATTATGCAAGAACTCAATAACCACATAAGCCTCAGTAAGGAATGGATGACAGAGCATACTAACATCATTACTAAATTAGTTGAAACCCAGATGAAAATCGATGAAACTTTGCAATTCATTGTAAAAGCTCAAGCTCATGACACAAGTATCATTAAACTGGCTAGGTTCGCACAGTATTTAACTATTACTACAGAAAATATCAATGACGTATTAAACGAGATAGTTAGAATAGAAAATATGTTAGCCTTTATTCATACGTCTAGTACGCACCATTCCATGATTAGTATTGACACCTTAAGTAAAATGATAGATAAGTTAGTTACAATATATGGCCGAAATCAAATACTAGAATTAGAACTTAGATACTACTATGATCTTATAAAACCCGGCTATTATTACTCAGATAATAATATTGTTATCCTTTTTAAATTGCCTATATTCTTAGGAGATGATTACGATTTGTATAAGCTTTCAGTAGCTCCCAATAAACTCAAGCAGGCCCTCATCCCTCCTTATCCTTTATTAGCAACCAACAGAAAAGGTTACGTGTACATAGAGGCTGAATGCCCGAAGTACAATGACTGGTATCTCTGTGAGGAGAAAATGGAACATCAACTCCAACATAAACCAGACTGCACTCAAAATCTAATACTGGAGCAGCGTCTTGATGAAAATTGCGAGTACACCACTGTAAACCTGTCTAGGATCGCCATGGAGGAGCTGGATGAGAAGCATTACGTCATATCGTGTCCGAATGCCACAAGAATACATACCATATGTGGAAAAGAAGACTACACCATGGTCAGCGGCAGCTATTTAGTGACTATACCCAAAATTTGCTACCTGTACACTGCTGAGTTTACTATCACAAATATTAATGACCAGGTCAAAGGGCGACCTTTAAAAATTATGAAGTTATCCTTTGATAGCAAAAAGCCCTTAGATAGCGTAACTCGTGTCAGTCTAAAATCAATAGATCTGCGAGAATTACACAATGTCCAGAGCAAGATCTTAACGCAGCATCCCATACACCTGCAACGAATACAGAATGAATACATATATCATACAACAATTCCATTATATATTGTATTACTCAGTATCCTGACAGTGGGATCCATCTTCCTAGCCCGACGATACAAGATCTTCAAGCATCAGCTAAGAACAGATATATCCCAAGATGGAACAAACGAAGAAACTGGAACAGTTGAAATTAATAGACCACAACCAGCAATATTTTCTCAACTTCGTCTTCAAAAATAATTGCTGTTCTGAGGGGGGAGATGTCATACAGAGCCGCTATAGGCAAACTGCCTACCAAGCAGTGACCCCCTTTTCATGGTCAAGCGTAAGTCGCCCTGCGGTGCCTACGTGACCGAAACTGCTGACGCCGTTCAATGGAAATTTCCGTCAAGTAGTTTACTTAGTTAATATTAAATTTAATTCTTCCATTCTGGTTCTAGCATCGAACAGACATAGTCGTAAGCCTAATTGTAATTTCTTTTATTAAATCTTATAAAGTAATTTTGTTTTTTTTTGGGACCTCCGTCTGTGATTTCCATAATTAACCTCAAAACAAATAATTTTATTTTGGTATTTTTGTTAAAAATATTCAATATTTTTATATGTGTTGTAATGCAAATTACTTTTATAATTCTTTATCTATGCGGATGGCAATAAATAATTCAATATTTTTCATATTGTCAAATAGCCTATTGGTCAGCCGTGAAGAATCGCCGCACCTTGTTCAAGACTCCGAGTTTTCGTGAAGCTGTTTTTAATATGCCTTCAATATAGTCCTTTGGATTTAGGTCGCAGCGCACGTCTATATCGAGCATGCTAATTCTGCTCCTCCAGCTCCAGTTTTGTGCCCTGAAGAGAAGGAAGGGGAAGGAATGGTGACTTTTTTGCTGAAAACGCACACATCTGTGTTTTCTTGACATTGAAATCAACCAGGTTCTCTGTGCCCCATTTAGATATGAGGCCCAAAACCCGGTTGAGTTCAGTGACAAGATGATCCCGACTCTCCCCGGTGTCTACCCGTCAAGCCGCCGCGTGTCCAAAATATCCCGCATGCACTGTAATGTCATCCGCATAGCAATGAATATTCCCAAGAGGAATCATATCATTGATATGCAGAAGAAAGAGTGTCGGGGATAAAACGTAACCCTGGGGTACTCCGGCATTCACTGGCATAAGCTGCGAACTACATCCATCAAAAAGGACACGAATTTTACGCTCACGCAGGAAATCAGCCACCCAGGTACAGAGCTGAACAGGTAGATCGTAAGACAGAAGCCTGGAGAGTGTTAGAGATATGAATGAATGAAAAAGTATAATCTTAGAACTGCGTGGGAAGCAACAAGCTCAACGGAAAAAACATTAACAAACTTAATATCAAGAATCAATTTAGAGGTAAAAATTAGAACCAAAAAGAGTGATGAACCAATAAAGACCACAGAAAATGCCTTTTTCATAACCAAAAGATGCTTTAAGTGCAGTAATATGGGATATGGGACATTGCGAGATATTGTAGAAGTAGCGAGACTCCTCAAGAAAAATATCAAAATTTCAACACATGTTTTAAATGCGAGAAGACAGGACATAGGAACGCGGAATGTAGAAGTAAATACAATTGTCACCATTGTAAATGTGATACTCACTACAGCAAATTTTGTTTTAAGAAAAACAACTCGGTAAGGTCTAATTGTTATGTACAGGTCTAATTATATGTAGTAACACTACATATAATAATAAAATATCAGGAGATCCAAAAGAAACCATTGAGTTTATTATTGATTCTGGTGCCATAAAATGTAAATCTCAAAAAATGAATATAAATAATGTCTTGTACGTTCCAAAATTAAAGAAGAACTTAATGTCAGTCTCGAAGCTTGCCGAAAATAATTATAAAATTAAATTTTTCAGAAGAACCTGTGAAATATACGAGCAGCAATGTACGACTCCTCTGTTAACTGGAGAGCTTGGAGACGATGGTTTATACTACATCCGGATGAAGGCTGTCGTAAGGTATGAAGAGACTATAAGGTCAGTCAATGCTCCTCTTGCATTTAATATTACTGAAAAAATTCTTTTTGGCATCGTGCATTGGCTCATACACCTTTATCAAAAACTATCAAAATGTTATTGGCATGAATTTAGATAATGACAAGGAATTCGACTCCTGCAAAATCTATACACAATCTAGGTTTTGTAGATTACCTTTTCAATCGGAAAGACGACGTACGAATAAACCTTTAGAATTAATCCATTCAGATCTTTGTGGTCCGATTAGCTGATGGATTTAAATATTTCACAACATTTTTAGATGATTACACACACTTCGTTAAAATATTTTTATTAAAAAATAAGTCCGAAGCTTATAATAAAATAGTTATATCAATAATGCCGAAATCATTTTAATACTAAAGTAAAAACTTTTAGGTGTGATAATGGAGGGGAATATACCAGTAATTTATTTAAAAAGTTTTGCGATAATAAAGAAATAAACATAGATTATACTATACCATATACACCTCAACACAATGCTAAGGCTAAACGTTTAAACCGAACTATCATGGAGAAAACGCGATCGTTATTATTTGAGTTTAATCTACCAAAAGTTCTTTGGGGCGAAGCTGTTTTAACAGCAGCACACTTAACAAATAGATGTGCTAATTGTATGCGATTAATAGTAAAACCCCAGCAGAAATGTGGTTTAGTAGGATACCAAACTTAAAACACATAAACATTTTCGGTTCTTTGGCATACTATAAAGTTAATACAAAATTAAATAAATTAGACAATACATGTGGCAGAGGATTATTAGTAGGCTTCACTAATAACGGGTTATTAGATTTGGGACGCTTTAAATAACAAAATTATTTATTCTCGTGATGTTAAATTCTTTAATGAAGTGAAAGAAGTTCATAATTATCTGCAAGAGTGTAAATTATCTACTACAAGTAGGACAGTGTTGTCTAAGCTATTTGAAGATGAAGAAATAGATAGTGAAGATGAGGAAAACATTGATGAAAATTGTAAATTTGAGAGGGGAAGAAGTGAAGAGAGGAGGAGTGGTACTGAAACTGGTATTATTGGTACTGGAACTGGCATTGGAACTGGAATTGGTACTGGAACAAGAGGAACTGGAGCAAGAAGAATTGAAGTTATTGAAAGCAAAAGAAATACTTTGAAAAAAAAAACGAGTTAATTAGTAGCGAATCTGAAGATGAGTTGAATAATGAGGAAAATATTTTATTAGATGAAGATAGATTTGAAGACAGTATAGAAGATACATTTAATGCTGAAAATAATGAAGTTTTGGAGGAAATAAGAGATGTTGATGATGTTTCGGAGGAAATAAGAGATGCTGATGAGCTCTCGGAAGGAATAAGAGTAGGCGGTGAAGTTTCAGAGGGGACAAATGTTGATAATGAAGCAGTAAGTGTTGAAAAAGGATCTTTTGAAGATGCAGTGGAGATTGGTGAAGATATAGGAAGAAGAATTTTACCAATGAGAAATAGAAGATTACTAGAGAGATTGAAGGATTATGATTTGGAGACATCGTTTTTGACATATAGTGAAGTTTTGAAGAGTAATGAAAATTATTTATGGATGAAAGCTATTGAAAGTGAAAAGAATTCTTTAGAAAAGAATAAAACTTGGGAGATTGTGAAGAGATCTGAAGTGAAGAATAGAAAACTAATAACAAGTAAATGGATTTTTACAATTAAACCGGGAAATATATATAAGGCAAGACTAGTTGCAAGAGGTTTTCTACAAAAATATAATGTGGATTATAAGGAAACATACAGTCCAGTGGTGAATACAACTAGTGTTAGGTTATTGTTTTCGTTAGCTGCACAAAGAATACCCTCTTTGTGAATAAAACAATTTGATGTAGAAACTTTTCTCTTATGGTGATTTGAATGAGTAGATTTTTATGGAAGTGCCTTAAGGATATAATGTTGGAAAAGACAAAGTATTTAAATTAAAGAAAAGTTTGTATGGCTTAAAACAAGCCCCGCTGACGTGGAACATAAAATTGGCATCGGTTTTGAAAAGGTTAGGTTTTAGTCAGTTGAAACTAGATCCTTGTTTTTTGTGAGCAGAGATAACGAAGTTATGCTCGCCATTTACGTCGATGACGGCCTTTTGATGGGGCGTTGTGAAATACAGCTAAATAATATAATAAAAAGTTAGAAAAAGAATTTGAAATTAAAAGATTTGATAAGATAGAAAAGTTTATAGGAATTGACATAGAAAAGGGAATAGATAGCATCAAAATTTAAAAAAAAACATACATTAATCAATTACTGGACAAGTTTAATTATAATACTTTAAAAGAAATGGTTTTCCAAATATTTTAGTAAATACACTTTAAGAGGGGAAAGTTGATAGTAGTGATGTGCATCGTTATAGGCAGTTAATTGGTTCTCTGTTGTACTTAGTGAATAAAACAATATTAGATTTATCGTTTCATGTAGGATATTGTAGCAGACATCAGGAGTGTCCGAATCTAAATGATTTTGCAAATATTAAAAATATTTTTAGATATATTAGGAGTTCAATTAGTTCTGGTATTATGTATGTATGTAGTATGTTCGAGGGAATGATACAACTTTAAGAGCCTATTGTGATGCAGATTTTGCAGGTGACCCTGACACTAGGAAGAGCACGACTGGTTTTATAGTTTTTTCTGCCAGTGGACCCTTTTATTGGTGTTTACGTAAGCAGTCTGTAACAGCTCTCTCCAGTACAGAGGCCGAATATATTTCTGCTGCAGAGTGTATTAAGGACTTTTTGTTTGTACAGAGTCTATATAAAGAGATTACAGGGAAAGTACCTAAAATTGAGTTATATATCGACAACCAGTCAGCAATAGTTTTAATTAAGAATGGAATTCTAAACCGAAGGAGTAAACACATAGTTGTTAAATATCATTTCATCAAGGAAAAGTAGAACAGAATCAGATAGAAATTTTCTATTGTTCAACCAATACCAATATTGCGGATATTTTAACAAAAGGATTAGACAGAACGAAGTTTTTACGATTAAGAAAGAGTATTGTGAGTGATCAGTGATGTGTCAGGGCTACGTTCCAAAACATCACCCGGAGTGAGTAGGTGGTGGGGGGAGAGTGGCCGGTTAGGGTGGTCGGAGTGTTGGTTGTTTTAGAACGGCAAGAGTGTTGTCTGCTTTGTTTACATAACCAAATATACAAAAATAAGAAAATATAAAATTCATCGGCGCGTCCGTTCGCTTTAATGCATGGATTACATTCCTCTGTTTCATCTATGAAAATGCTAAAACTAACAGAATATGAATTCTGTTAAATCGCGGCCTAACCTAGCTTCAGCGGAAATGAAGGCCAATTTTACAATCGTGTCAATTACGATACCTATAGTCTTTGGAATTTAAAATTAACTTAGTGTCGACGTTACGAAGCGCATCCTCGCTCTCCGAGATGCACAAATTGTGTGTGAATATAAAATATTTGTAATCACAATCACACACAACTTTAAAATCCACACAATTTCCCGCCAAATCCAATCGAGTGAAATTACACCTTGCTATATTATGCGGGTGAGATTCTACTCGATCGAGTGCACTCCGTAGCGTTTTAGGACACGCCACTCCAACACTCTCGAGTGCACCCGAAATGTTTTAGGACATACTTCGGGTGACCGAGTGCACTCGGGTGATGTTTTGGAACGTAGCCCTGTGAATTCTCTCATAGAATAAGTATAGTTAAGGTGGTTTAGGTATGTAATTAATTCGAAATTTAGTTCTAGGTTTTTAATACTACCTATGATAGTTGATTAATTAATTTCAAATTTTGTTATTGTAAGGGGATAGGTTGAGTTAATATATATTTTATCAATGGTAGTAGTATATGGGTTTTAAGGTTGAGTTTAAGAAGGTGTTTGTAATTTAAACTTAGAGGGGATGTTAGAGATATGAAAAAGTTTAAATTTAATTTATGACTTGTCTTTGAACTTTATGAAGAGATTTTGGTTCGAATATATCTCAGAAGAAAAAATAGATGAACTAGTTTTTATAAGAGAATCAGCTGAGATTTTTGAAGGGATAAAGTGCAAAATATTTGTTTAGAAAAATGTTTAAATAATTTAGTATAATATGTTTTTGATAGACTTGTAATGTGGAACTGGGAATAAGATGTTTATATAAAGTTAAATCTAAATGTGAAGTAAAAATAAAAGAAAAGGTAATATGCTGTGAAGGCTCAAGTTTTATTTTGTAAAGGCCCCTCCTCTCAGAGTTACACCACCAATAGAGAGAAGACTTTTGTGCCAGACTCTGTCGAAGGCTTTGGCGATATCTAAAAAAAAGGATAGCAAGCGATTCGCCATGCTTGTCAATAGCTTCACCCCCACAGATTTAGAGTAGGCTAGATACCACTTGTTCATTACACCGCGTTTACACATTCGCGCGAATCGCGAGGCGAATAGCGAGGCGAATAACGAACTAGCTGTTTACACATGCGTGTTCGTTATTCGCCTCGCTATTCGCCTAGCAATTCGCCTCGAGATTCGCGCGAAATAGCGCGTTTACACATTCGCGCGAATCGCGAGGCGAATAACGAACACGCATGTGTAAACAGTAAGTTCGCTATTCGCCTCGCCATTCGCCTCGCGATTCGTGAGTTCGCGTCGGGAGCGGTTTTTTGGACGCGAATCAAAGGGCACGAATGGCGAACACGAACTTACTGTTTACACATTCGCATGCATTTAGTTGACTGCTAGCGCCCGACCCAACCGAACGTGTAGACAAATTAGAGTGGAGTAAAGTGCGAATTTTAGAATTCCTAGAACTTTATTATAGAGAAGAGCTCATTTGGAACCCAAAACATCGCAATCATAATTACACATAAAAAATATTTTACAAAAAATAAAAACCGACTTCAAAAACACTGAAAAGTTAAAAATAATATAAGAAATAGGTACAGACAACATCACACTTCTATATTGAAGTCGGTGCCAAACGATATCTCCTCGAAAGTCTTAAAATTTGTCACCGACTTCAATATAGAAGTGTGATGTTGTCTGTACCTATTCTTATATTATTTTAAACTTTTCAGCGTTTTTGAAGTCGGTTTTTATTTTTTGTAAAATATTTTTTATTTTTAACTTTTTAGTGAATGAAATCTTTTTAGTAAAAACAAAAAACCCTAATTTAATACCAGCTCATCAGTGAGCTGGTATTTCATTAGCGTTTCCATCGATTTTCATGAGATCCCATTATCAGAGAATACAAAAAGAATGTTGAAAATCAGTCCACAATTGGCGGCGTAATCGCATAACATACACACAAAAAAAACATTCGCATCGAATTAAGAACCTCCTCCCTTTTTGAAGTCGGTTAAAAATAAAAACCGACTTCAAAAACACTGAAAAGGTAAAAATAATATAAGAATAGGTACTGACAACATCACACTTCTATTTTGAAGTCGGTGTCAATTTTAAGACTTTATAAGAGATCATCGTTTCGTACGGACTTCAATATCATCATCATCATCATCACAGCCCATATACGTCCCCACCGAGGGGCTCGAGCACTATGACGTCACGCGAGTCATTTAGTGATGTACACACATAACAAGAATCGTTTCAATCGCAACGCGCGATGCGCCGCGCTCGCTCAGTGAGCCAACAGACTTCGACGAGAGACGATGCGCGTTTAAGAACTATCTGTGTGCCAAATTTCATCCAAATCCGTCATCCACATTAACAAACATTGAGACACAGACACACTAACAAACATTCACATGTACCTATAATAAAATTGATAGGATGTAACAAAATGTGTTTGATCCCTAAATTACCTGTAATAGCTTCCTTTTTCTGATTAAATCAGAAAATGTCGTATTTTCATTTGTTGTTGGTTGGTGGTAAACTTTCTGTAAAATATAATATTATTTCTTTTTTGCGCACTTGATTTAGAATTGACCAAGTAGGCTCATTAAAGAATAGAATAGAATCTCAAAATTACTAATAAATGTCATAATTATCAGTAGCAGGTATATGTAATGACATAATGTAATGTCATTAGCATAGAACACTTATCCACTTACTTCTTCATTTTGTGTCGTATTCAGCACCAAAATTTTCGGATATGCTGTTCCGGATAATCGTCTTAATTTTTTGCTGATTACATAGTCCTCTTTATTGAAGTGGATTGAGCAAATTGTACTGTGTGGTGAAGGAAACCAATTTCTATTACCTGTCACTTCAATCCATTTATTTTTTACAAGCATTTCAGTCAGTTTGAGCATTGCTCAAACTCGGGGCGTCTCGGGGCACGCTGCACCGGGCAACAGGTGGTATCTAGCCTACTCTAAATCTGTGTTCACCCCAGACATGCGTTACATACGCTAGGATATCACCCGTCGATCGGTTCGGTCTGAACCCGTATTGTCGATCGTTGATCAGAGAGTGGTCCTCTAGGTAACGGATCAGTTGGTTGTTCAGGATCCTTTCCATGACTTTGCATAGTACTGAGGCGACAGCTATTAGCAGATAGTTGGCCGGGTCCGAGCGGTCCCCTTTCTTGGGCACTGGCTGCATATTAGCCTTTGTATTAGCATTTACTTCTTTCTGAAAGTTGATGGAGTTACCAAACCGGGCTATTTACCCCAGGTAAACATATTCGTCTACAACTTCCACTGTAGAGTCTCCAACCTTTACAGGTGTGGGTACTACATGGGGATTCACCATGATTTTGATCTTGTCCATGTTCATTTTGAGAACCTCTTATTGGGAAACTCTACAGAGGTTTTCGAGCATTGTGCCTAGATATTCTACGGTCTCAGCCATAACTACGATATCATAGGCAAAATGAAGGTGATTCATGTACTCGTCGTTTATGTTGATGCCGAATTCTCTCCAGTCCAAAAGCTTAAATACGTCCTCCAACGCTGCTGTGAACAATTTAGGCGATATATCTTATCTTATCTTAGAAGTGGGGTGGCCCAAGTAGTGAGCCTTTGCACTTCGACCCACTCTGGATCTATTGTGCATCCCCAGGTGTTAGTCCCTAAAGCCATCACCACCTTCGGTCCAGTTCACCATGTCCATGACCTTGATGATGTCCTTTGGTGGCATGGCCCTGTAATCTTCCGGTTTTGGATAACCAACTCCCGTCAGCATTAGCCTCCTGCAGGCAAGAGCATCGCAATGGCACAGCAAGTGTTCCATGCTTTCCTCTTTATCCTTGCAGGCCCTGCAGATTTTGGACCTGGCTAGTCCCATCCTGGTTAGCATGATCCTAGTGCTAAAATGTCCGGTGAGTGCACCGAGCATTAGGCGGGTCTGGGATCTGCTAGAGCTCAATGTAAATTTGAGCCAGTTGTCCATGCCCATAAAGAGCTTGGCGTGCTTCATTCCATTTTGTTTGGCCCATTCTTCCTGGTGCCTCCTTTGTGATTGAGCTCTTAGGCCTGTACTAACTGTTTTTGCGGTAATTCCGACAAACGGTTCCGGCCCAACAAATTGTGTTTCCGATCCCTTTCTTGCCAGACAGTCAGCCTTTTCGTTACCATCGAAACCCTTATGGCCTGGAATCCATACTAGACGTATGGTGTTGTCTTTACCTAGTTTGTTTAGTGCTTCAATTGTGTTCATTACTAGTTTGGATTCCACCTTATGTGACAGAAGCGCTTTGAGAGTCGCTTGGCTGTCGCTGAGAATGTAGATGTTAAGGCCTTTGCGACCTTTATCTAGATTCTCCTGTGCACAGACAAGAATGGCGTATGTTTCAGCTTGAAACACAGTAGCCAGCTTGCCCATGCCAATTGAGATCTCAGTTTTATTGCAGTATATTCCTGCTCCCGTACCAGATTTCATCTTTGATCCATCTGTGTACCAAATCATGCTGTTTCCCTTCGGGGGAGCCAGCCCCTTATCCCATTCCTCTCTTGTTGGAATGTGTACTTGAAAGAGTCGTCTAAATACGTATTTAGGTATCATTCTGTCGCTGGTCATGTCCAGCAACAGAAGCTCTTCCTCAGCCTTGAATATCGTATGTCTTGATAAAGGCCTGTTTACACTCCACAGGCCCAAAGTTCTGAGCCTATAAAGTGCTCTCATAGCCTCTCTTCGTATAGCGCTATGCAGTGGCTCAAGATTTAAAAATCTTTCCAGGGCCGCCGAAGGAGTGGTTTTGAAGGCCCCCGTTATAGCCATGCAGGCTAGTCTTTGGAGTCTATTTAGTGCTTCCCTGCATGTGACCAGATTTGTTCTTGGCCACCAGACAATACTGCCATAAGTTATGACTGGCAGTATCATTATGTTATAAATCCAGTAGAGTATCCTGGGTTTGAGACCCCAGGTTTTACCGAAAGTAGATCGACACATGTTGAAAGTCCTTATGGATTTTTCAATAGTGAGGTCTACATGCTCCTTCCAATTTAGTCCTTTATCTAGGGTGACTCCTAGGTATTTGACCTTTGTGGACCATGATATCTCATTGCCGTAGAGTTTTAAATGTCTCATGTTATTGAGTTTCCTCTTTCTTGTGAACGGTATGATCACTGTCTTTTTCGGATTGATGCTAAGGCGTGTCTCCTTGCACCAGTCCTCGACCTTTAGTAGCGCCCCCTGCATTAGGCTGGCTACCACACTTGGCACCTTGCTATTAACCGTAATGACTATGTCATCAGCATAACCCACTGTGTTTAGTGGACCTTTGTTCAGTTCTTCGATCAATGGGTCAATCACTAAGCACCACAGTATCGGAGAGAGAACTCCTCCCTGTGGGCAACCTTTGGTTGTCATGATGCTCATTGTATCGCCTAATATGCTTGCAGATATAACTCTGCTCTCTAACATACAATTTATCCATCTTATTATGGTGTCATTGATACCATGCCTTCTTGCCGCTCTGCTAATGGACTCAAATGTAGTTTTATCTACATCGAGAAAGGCGCCTAAGCATACCTCCTTTGAGTCCAGTGCCTTTTCGATCCTGCTAACTACATAGTGTAAGGCAGTCTCCGTTGACTTGCCTGCTTGATAGGCGCATTGCAGTCCATGTAGGGGCCGTTTTCGAAGCGGTCCGTCCCGGATAAATCTGTCGATGAGTTTCTCCATCGATTTCAGTAGAAAAGACGAGAGACTTATCGGCCTAAATGCCTTTGGCTGTTCGTAGTCAGCTTTGCCCGGTTTCGGTATAAAGCTTACGTTTATATGTGTCCACGCTACAGGTATGTAGCCAAATGCTATGCATGCTCTAAAGAGCCTGCATAGAATGGGGACAAGTACAGATTCTCCTTGTTGTAGTAACGCGGGATAAATCCCATCAGGGCCAGGTGATTTGTATGGTTGAAAACTTTGTATTGCCCATCGGACCCTTTCTTCTGTTACTACCTTTTTTGCAGACGTCCAGTTATCTTTCGTGGTATGGGTTCTCAATTTTTCCCTACAAGTCTGTTCGTCTGCCCTGGAGTTAATAACCTTAGAACCAGGGAAGTGTGTATCAAACATAACAGCTAGTGCTTTCACTCCCTGTTTCCGTCAATCTCCTATCTGCATCTCTCACTGCTGTGAGTGGATTGGCTTTGGTTTTAGACATAGCTTTGCTAAGGCGCATGCCTACAGGCATTGTTTCTATTGATTCACAGAAGCCACGCCACGACATGCGCTTAGCCTTCCTTACTTCAGTGTTATATGAAGTAAGCTTTTTTGCGTATTCTGAGTAGTCGTTTTTACGTTTCGCCTCGTTGAACGCCTTTCTCGTTTCCCTCCTAAGTTTGGTCAGTTCCTGTGTCCACCATTGAACCTTCCTAACCTTTATCACCTTTTCTGGACAGTTACGTGTCCAAGCATTTATAAGACTGTTGTTGATTCGTTTAGCTTCCATATCTAGTTCTGGAATTGAATTCAACCTATAAGTAGTTACTCCTAATTCAGACTGTAAGTCCCTTTTGAATAAATCCCAGTTGGTATTCCTAGGATTTCTCCTTAGTACAGAGCCTAGTTCTATGTTAGTCCTATACCTAAAGCATATGTAGTTGTGATCAGATAGTGATACTTCACTTGACACATGCCAGTTGTCGATTAATGATAACGCTTGTTTTGTCGCAACCGTCACATCAATTACCTGTGCCCTATTCTTGTTAACAAAAGTAGGAGCCGTTCCTCTATTGAGTAAATATAAGGATGAACTTACCAGATATTCCAGTATGTCTTCACCTCGTTTGTTCGTGTCAGTGCTGCCCCACACAACGTGGTGTGCGTTAGCGTCTAAGGCAATGATGAGTTTCTTTTGCCCATGCATCTCCGTCAGTCTCCTCAGGTGTGCAGAGACTGGCGCCTTATCCTCATAGGGTAGGTATGCTGAGGAAATTACAACACTTTCACCAGGGTTCCCCCCCTCCGTCTTGATCTGCAGTGTAGTCAGATCCCTGTAACATAGCGAACGCAAGGGCTTAGCAACAATGCCTTCCCTCACATAAATGCATGTCCTTGTGTCATTAGTTGGGCAGTAATAGTGAATTACCCCCCCTGTATTATCTAGTCCCCTAACTAAACCTTTATAAATATAAGGTTCCTGTATCAGAGCTATATCATATTTATTCTCTTTGAGCTGTTTGGCCATAATGGCTGTAGCAGCCTTACTGTGGTGTAGGTTGATCTGTACAAACCTGAGTCCCTCCATCTCGGTGTTTTGATGGGTGTGTAGGTTGTAGCTGTCTTCTTGGGCTAAGGCGATAAATGATCCGGCGACCCGACACAGAGCTGGTTCAGGTCAGCCATGATGTCGTCCGTCCCTGCCGACATCTGCGACAGGGGCAGACACGCCAAGTCGCCCTCACCATCCCCATGCGTCTCGCCCGACCCTCCCGCCTCAGCCCCTACTTTGCTGACACCAGCCTGACTGCTAGGACCAGCCTCACCGCTAGCTTCGCTGCCACTAGCCCTACCACTGCGACCAGACCTAGCCTCATTTGGCTCCGGATTTCCCCGGCCATGCCCGTCGCCGCTGTCCGGTGTTTCCGTGAGCAACTTAAACGAGCACAGCTCGAAGCACCCTTCCAGGATGTACTCTGCCTCCTTGATTACTTCAGCGGATCTCCCGTCCATGAGGACGATCCGACGTATCCGGTTCCCCTCCACCTTAGTGTCGACGACCTTCCAGTCGGCCGTCCTCAGTGACGGGTTGTACCGCTGAAGCGCCAAGCAGGCCTGTTTAGTTTCCAGCAGCTTCATGTTGCGGCTCTTCCAAGCCATCTTAACTGGCTTTGGAACAGCCGCAGCATCCACTACCTTCAACCTGACTTCTCCTATGCACATCCCCTGGACATTTGTTAGGAGCCATTCCGCTGACGGCTTGTTTTTGCAGTCTACAAAAACAACCCCCGTTACTACCGTTTGGCCTATCAAGCACCGTGGAGGAGGATCATCAGAGGCCATGAATTTCTCCGTGACAAGCTCCAAGAGCCTCTCCTGATCCCCCTCCACCAGGTACGTGTTAGGATAGTCCTCAGGGATGACCGCCAGCCTGACAGCTTCGAGAGCATCCCGATAGGTACCATAACCATGGGTTTTGGCCCTTTTCGGTACTCCCTGACCGCCAGCCCGCGAGTCATCGCTGAGGGCTTCCCTACCGCGTTTGAGAGCTGGACCACTTTCAGTCAGCCCTTCCTGTGCCTTTTGCCTGGCGAGTCGAGCCCGCACTTTGGCAGCTCCACTCCTGTTCTTCTTCCTTCTGCACCCCGATTCCACGGCGGCCGGCGCGCTGGAGGGCCCGGCTGCTGGGTCTGTTGTGTTCCCCTCAGCCGTGCCCTCCCCCCCTCCAGCCCCCACAGAATCGGAGTACGAGGTGAAGACACCCGACACGAGGCCCGATTTCTCGAGCCTATGCTGCTCAGTCCTCACCTCCCCTACTGACAGAAGCACCGGCTTTCCTACAGGCGCCGAGCCTGTCTGGCGAGAGGACTCTGTGAGCTCCTTACGGTTCCCTTCAGTGACCCTCTCTCCGTGGCCCGGCGCACTGCAAGGAACGTCGGGCCTCCCCATTGACGTTGAGCTCTGTGGCTCCTTGGGCCCGCCTTTCGGTGAGCCCTGATTGGAGATGCCATAGGCACCCCCGCTGTATGCAATTGATAAGCGCGCAAACTTGCCCCCCCCAGAATACGAGGGACTCTCCATTTCTGGTACCCTCCTGGGGTAGTCTATATTCTCTTCGATTTGCGCTCATTATATAGACTTCAAAACTCCTTCAACATCGGAATGGGTGGCGGTGGGGATTTGGGAATTGGGATTTGGGAGCTAGACATGGGTTAGGATAGGATATTAGAAAGGTGAGGGGGAGGGGGAGGCGGCTGGAGGTTTCGGTTATATCTATAGCAGAGGGCTATAGAACAAAAACGGGCGACAACCTCGAGAAAGATAGTCCACCAGCCTTGCCTTAGGGATCTTCACGACTCTGCGCTCTCCCCTAAGGCCATTCGTCAGACACGTTGACGGACAGCCAGACGTGAATAGGTGCCCCCTAATCGCATGCTGGCGATGCGATTAGGTGACCCCCGCCCGAGGCGATATAACGTCACCCTGTCTCACAACTATCTGAAGTCATATTTTTTCCTTTCTTGTTTCCAGAAGAAGTACCCGAATCTTCTAAATTATCTTCAACTATTTCATTCATCTGCTGTATCCACAATTTGGTCTTCTTCTTTTCTTTCACTAAAAAGACTTTCTTCCAGTAATTGTGTATTAGAAAGTTCTGATAAATTTGATGTATCACAACTTTCATGTATAGTTACGGGTACTCGATTTCTTTTCTTATAAACTTTTGTCCTAATAAAAACGTAGTTTACATTCAAATTACAATGAGAACTCATTTTTTTATTGTTTTAGTTAGTTACTAATCATTATTGTATTCTGCTGTCGTATCACCGGCATCACCGCGCGATTTATGTACAAAAAGAAATTAAATTATCCGAATGCCTAACGACAACAAAATAAGTATTAGTCTGGTTAATCGAGTCTTTACTGTAAATGTGATTTGAACGTTGTGTAAAATTATGCAACTTTTAAAATGAAGACCGTTCCTCAGGCGCGACACTAACAAGTGAAGTTCCAAAAGGGCTATGTGCCCTTCCACTCGCACGTTCGTTGTTCTATATTTCTCTCGCTCAGGGCGTGGGAAAGATGCACAGGAGACGTTTGGGCTAAGTTATATCACTTTACACCAATTAAGTAACCACAATGTTTGTTGCGATTTTCAAATGTGTTTGATCTAAGTAACTTATATCACATGTAAACACATGTACGAACCTTTTGTGGTTAATGATATTAGTCTACATGGATAATTAGACACAAAATAAATAAAATTTTGTTTTCTACTTTTTGTGCTGTAAATTAAGTTACATTCTTTTTCACCAACCTGCAATACATAGTATTTTTTGTTTATTTAAATAAGTCTTCTTGTATTATTAATCACAAATTCAATTGTGTAAAAAGTAGTAACATAAACACGAGTCATACCTCTTGTCACATTAAAATATTGAATGAACCTTCCGGTTCACTTTTTTGAATGTAGACATGTATCAATAATAACGAAAAAAACTCAAAAATTGGTTCACAAAGCCTTACTTATATCATTTCGCACAAAATTATTTTCTTTTCTATACGACGTAGAAACTAGAAATATGCCGACTATAATATTAAACAAAAATAGCTAATTTTAGAGATTCACAATAACTAATAAAATCAATTTCGATTTAAGTCGAGTTAGATCCCTTTTCACGGAAGGTACAGATTTATTCAAGTCGAGTTGTATTACTTTTCACAGGATGCACCATGGAAATGACATTAGCGTGAGACAAGCTCACGCTATGTTTTCCGCAGCTAATGTCCTCTCCATACATTTTTTCTGAGGAACGACTGCGGAAAAGTTAGCTTGTAGCATTTCTATAATGTCTTTGTGCCTTAGATAAAGAATGAATAGATAGGACGTGACCGTATACCCGTAAGGGACAGACATAGATGACGTCATACCTGCCTAAAGTAGATGGGTATACCAGTGTTGCTTTAAGTTTTACCCTACTTTATGTTTATAGTGGCTTTTACCACTATAAACATAAAGTAGGGTTGATTGATCTACGTATTTTTTTTGAAACATTTTAATGAGCGCCCCTCGCTCAATAATATGTCTCAAAAAATAAAAGTGGGAGGAAGTTGCGATTTTCTTTTATTGAATTCTTCATTCAACCTTCGCCGCAGTCTAAAGTTATTTACACTTTTAAATAAAACTACACTTTTCGGATTTTCTCGAGTATATTTCGTTTTAAAACATTTTACTATTATTTATTTAAGCTATTATGTAAACATTTTTTATAAATATAAGAAAAAATATTAGGAATCATCATCATCATCCACACGCGTCCACTGCTGGACATAGGCCTCTCCAAGTGCTCGCCACTGAGCACGATCCGCGACCACTCGCTTCCAGCTTTTGCCAGCTAGGTACCTTGCGAAGATCGTCGCTCGATTAAGAATACAGCGGGCAATAATCATTGTTTTTTCTTTATCTCTGCAGTTTATTTAAAATCCAATATTTACACATTTACTAAATATTTGTGAAGATTTAGAAAATGTATAATATAAAATAAACATTGTCTATTTAATTTCTCGCTGATTGTTTCAAACCCAGCATTTGAAGCCGCATTTTTCTCTTTCGGGGCGTATTCAAATTTGAACCGAAATCCAACACCGATGCGTCCTGAAACAATATGTATACAGGTTAAAAATAAAAGCAGGTTCTAATTTTACAGCATTAAAAATATTAATTAATAAATTTTTAAACTGTATCTGTACTAATGGTCAGACTTGTTATATTAATAGAAAATGACCAAAATCAAACCATTAATAATATGTTTGGCTATATCAAAATATCATTGTTTTTTCTTTATCTCTGCAGTTTATTTAAAATCCAATATTTACACATTTACTAAATATTTGTGAAGATTTAGAAAATGTATAATATAAAATAAACATTGTCTATTTAATTTCTTGCTGATTGTTTCAAACCCAGCATTTGAAGCCGCATTTTTCTCTTTCGGGGCGTATTCAAATTTGAACCGAAATCCAACACCGATGCGTCCTGAAACAATATGTATACAGGTTAAAAATAAAAGCAGGTTCTAATTTTACAACAGTAAAAATATTAATTAATAAATTTTTAAACTGTATCTGTACTAATGGTCAGACTTGTTATATTAATAGAAAATGACCAAAATCAAACCATTAATAATATGTTTGGCCATTAATAATTTGTTTGGTCGGAGCGTCGGTGGCGCTGTGGACTCGGCACTTGCCTTCCAAGCGGGTGGTCAGGGTTCGAGACCCGCCATGTACCAATGTGTTTTTCGTTTCGAATTTCATATGTACATTTATCCGACGCTCCTACGGTGAAGGAAAACATCGTGAGGCAACCTGCATACATCTGCGAAGAAATTCAATGATGTATGTGAAGTCGACCAATCCGCACTGGGCCAGCGTGGTTGACTAAGGCCTAATCACCCTAACATAGGGTAGGCTTGAACCCCTCGGTGGGGACGTATATGAGCTGTGGTGATGATGTTGATGATATCAAAATAGTAGAAAAGGATTTGGTACCTACCCTACCCATGTTAATCCAAAACTGTAAAATAAAATTCGAAATCCCCCATAAAAATAGTTGGGTTTGTGAAAAATAAATTTAGGTTTTGGCTTGATAGGGTATGTACCTTGTAGATATAATATGTATAAGTTACTGATCTGTAAAAAAAGTTTAGGAATAGCACCACTCCTAAGAAAAGTGCCTTTTTTGTTTTTCTGAATCCACTGTTGTTCAAAATGCTTAGAACACATTCGGGTATGCTTGGTTGGCTGCCAATTCAATCGACCAGTAGCTTTAACCCAACTGGTTTCGAGTAGTTATCTCCGAAGGAAATCTGTTAAATACAGACAAACAAGCAAATGGAAAGTCTCACTTCAAAAGAATTAACTTTGTTATCTAAAATGCTCAAAATTTTATACTTAAATATGTCAATATTAATGTAACACAGAAACTAATATGTGAGTTCCCTTTCACGTAACAAATTACCTACGAATCAAGGAAAAATAGTCGTAGCGTAACTGGTATCATTATAACCCGGCAAAATGTTATACGCGTTGGCTGTATACGTGGCCATATTGTATGGCGACATTCCTAGCTTGTTAGGTTAACAGTAACCTTACTACTTTGTTTGAAATTTCATGTTTAATCCCATAATATGATTGAGAACCATAGTAGAATGATAAAATATTGCAATATAACTTGTATTTATAATTTAAAAAATAGTTTTGGAGCTTTTTATTGACACAATTTAGGTCTTACCTGTAAAAGGTTATATTTTCCTGTTTTCTAGCACTATCACTATTACAACCTAAAACGGAGCAGTGCACCATGATTTAAATGTTCAAATAGTTCACAATTACACTAATTAAAGTGTTAAATAATTACACAGTAAGTTATAATTCACACAACAAAATTCTTCCACGTATTTGTTTAGCACCAGACGCTGGTGATAAACAATCCCCACTACCAGTTTCACCTATATACGGTGACAAGGACAAAAAAAATGATGGCATCTTCTTCTTTCCTTTGGCAATGTGTATAAGTTTATCTCTTTTCCTCATGTTTGACGGCTTTTATAGCCCATCTATTTCATTCTATATCTATGCTTTGTGCTATAATGATTCTCTCATGGCTGGTCATGGCCACAGATCAATATATGTAGCAAGCTCTCAGCAAGCTACACACACAGCATGTGGCAGAGATTTATATGTCTGTGGGTCATGCATAGATATAGAATGAAATAGATGGGCTATAAAAGCCGTCAAACATGAGGAAAAGAGATAAACTTATACACATTGCCAAAGGAAAGAAGAAGATGGCATCATTTTTTTGTGTCCTTGTTACCGTATATAGGTGAAACTGGTAGTGGGGATTGTTTATCACCAGCGTCTGGTGCTAAACAAATACGTGGAAGAAATTTGTTGTGTGAATTATAGCTTACTGTGTAATTATTTAACACTTTAATTAGTGTAATTGTGAACTATTTGAACATTTAAATCATGGTGCAATGCTCCGTTTTAGGTTGTAATAGTGATAGTGCTAGAAAACAGGAAAATATAACCTTTTACAGGTAAGACCTAAATTGTGTCAATAAAAAGCTCCAAAACTATTTTTTAAATTATAAATACAAGTTATATTGCAATATTTTATCATTCTACTATGGTTCTCAATCATATTATGGGATTAAACATGAAATTTCAAACTAAGTAGTAAGGTTACTGTTAACCTAACAAGCTAGGAATGTCGCCATACAATATGGCCACGTATACAGCCAACGCGTAGACGGAGAAAACTATAGACTGATTCATAGTTTTGGTAGCATTATACAAGAAAGAGACCAACTTATTCGAACGCCGTATAAAAGAGCGAGACAAAACTATAGCATTTTTTGTTTCGCGTTGCGTGCCGGTTTTTTCAAGGTCGGCAAACTACTTTGCGAAACAATTCTGACAGATGAAGTTTGTTTATATGTCATCAACGCATAAATAAACGAAAATTTTTAAAAGTAACTATTTACGTCTACAAAACGTATTAATATCGTGTAGTACATAATTATTTCTAACAGTAAAAATAAAAAACATGGTTCGTTGTACTGTTTTAGGATGTAAAAATGATAGTGAAAGAAAACTTATGGACTTATCTTTTCATTCGTAAGTATTGCGTGTTTTAACAGTAGTCAGCTTCTCAATATAACGGAATTACAATGTATGAAAGAGTTGAAAACTTGTAGTTATAATGTGAACTTCGTATAACATTAATAAATAGCAAAAACATGTAAATGAATCATAACATAACCTAAAAAATATATGACTTCGTGTTTCCAACTTTTCAATATATACTTTCCCACAATAACGGGGAATATAAAGTTTGTTTTATCATAACAATGTAATATTATCTTCATATCCCTATATTATCTTACAGTTTCCCGGAAGATGAAATTGCACGTCAGAAATGGATTGAAGCGACTGGGCGTACTAGTTGGACACCACAAAATATTCAAAAATTTGTAGCCAACATTTTGATTCTAATTATTTATTTAAGAAAAAGAAGGTTATTTGCCAGATAAGTTATCTGGAGGTAATGAAAGAGAGCCTAAGACTTAAATGAAAAAAAAAGAGTGATTATAAGAAACACCGGGATAATCATATTGAAAAAAAAATATAATTAATATTATAAATTTTTTTTCATTATGATTAATAAATGTTAGGATTTAATGTTTAGTAATAAATGATTTAAAAAAAAGTCTTTTTATTAATATATTTCCTCAGAAATGAACTCGATTAGAGGCGCCGTGAAAGTCCGGAAACTTTGAAAGAAGGCTATTACGTTTTTGGGATTTTGAAACTACCAAGATTTCCAAACCCTTTTTTGAGAAATTTCATTTTCAGATTATTGAATGTTCATTGTAAGAAAACAAAATTGATACTCCTGACCTTCTGTCTAAACTAAACTTTAATATTCCAAGTAGGTCTAAACGTAAAGACCTTTAATTGGCCGACTGTTTCTATCTAAATTTATACTCTGTATATGTTCGCCGTTGGTTTTCAAAAATTAAATAAATAAATAAAATAATCAGTCGCCCGCCATCGCCTATGGTCGCCACCGATCATCGGGTGTAACTAGATACCCGAGATAATCTAGGCTCGGACAACAGACCAGGGGCCCTATTTTTGAATCATTCTTCCGACATCGAGCGCTCGTCACTGTATGATTTCTACTTATTTTCGTTTCGTTTTCGACGAAAATCAAAACAATATTGATCTTCCTCGTAATATTCTATTGATTTTTATCGCAAGAGAAACGAAAATCAATAGGAATTGAGCACAGATGACGTTTGAACAGCGTTCGATACCGGACAAACGATTCAAAAATAGAGCCCCAATAACGCTAGCTTTAGGCCTCCAAGACTCTCCCCAGTCAACTATAAAGAAACATCATTGATTTGAAATTTCTAGAAAATCACGATTCATCGCTCCCTATCACTGCGGACATCTCGATAGAAAGCAGAAATTTGACGATACGGTAGCCACCCTTACCCTTTTCATTCAAAAGTCCGCTACGCTGTGACCCATCATAACCCTAGCCTTACCCCCGGGGGTAGAGTGGGTTCTAATCGTACTTTTACATTTTTTTCAGCAAGTCCCAGCATTATTATCATGGGTCTACAATACAAAAGTCGCTTAGAGTAGCACCAGGAAGGTGCATAGGCGCAAGTTTCTACAAGTTAATCGTATCTTATAATTTAATATTGGTGTTGATTCAGAGACACAACTTAATTAATTAATTAAATTAATAAAAACTAATGTGGGGTAAATAAGTACATAGGGCAACACTGGTTCTGAGACTATTTCTATCGCATGTGGCCACGCTCATCCTCCGTCTATAGTTTTCTCCGTCTACGAGCCAACGCGTATAACATTTTGCCGGGTTATAATGATACCAGTTACGCTACGACTATTTTTCCTTGATTCGTAGGTAATTTGTTACGTGAAAGGGAACTCACATATTAGTTTCTGTGTTACATTAATATTGACATATTTAAGTATAAAATTTTGAGCATTTTAGATAACAAAGTTAATTCTTTTGAAGTGAGACTTTCCATTTGCTTGTTTGTATGTATTTAACAGATTTCCTTCGGAGATAACTACTCGAAAACAGTTGGGTTAAAGCTACTGGTCGATTGAATTGGCAGCCAACCAAGCATACCCGAATGTGTTCTAAGCATTTTGAACAACAGTGGATTCAGAAAAACAAAAAAGGCACTTTTCTTAGGAGTGGTACTATTCCTAAACTTTTTTTACAGATCAGTAACTTATACATATTATATCTGGCCAAACATATTATTCATGGTTTGATTTTGGTCATTTTCTATTAATATAACAAGTCTGACCATTAGTACAGATACAGTTTAAAAATTTATTAATTAATATTTTTAATGTTGTAAAATTAGAACCTGCTTTTATTTTTAACCTGTATACATATTGTTTCAGGACGCATCGGTGTTGGATTTCGGTTCAAATTTGAATACGCCCCGAAAGAGAAAAATGCGGCTTCAAATGCTGGGTTTGAAACAATCAGCGAGGTCATCAAATAAAAAACTACGGCCAGTGCGTCAATCGCTTAGACGATTGGGAAAAAAAGTAGTCACACTTGAAAATGTGTAAAGTGATTTGAAGTGTAAGTTAATGATGCAAAATTAGTAGTTGGACATTTTAGATACTGTTGGAGGAACCAATAGAGATTTTCTGAAAAGATTTTTAGGAGTTGACAAAAGAAAGTATTCTGAACCTTTAAGGAAATTCGCGCTGTGCTTACATTTTTTAAGTTCAAAGGCATATGAGTTTGTACGTAAGCAATTTAATACGTGTTTACCACACCCAAAAACAGCTGGTGAGTGGCGAGGAGTAGACAGCCTCTAGAAAATGTTTGTGATTTATTAGCAATTTTGTGCCATAGCTAGTAATCTGGCTTAATCCAAATTAAATAAGTCATATCTCT
This sequence comes from Schoenobius gigantellus, assembly GCA_963935595.1. NCBI lineage: Eukaryota > Metazoa > Arthropoda > Insecta > Lepidoptera > Crambidae > Schoenobius > Schoenobius gigantellus. Next base: position 54,604,561 of record OZ012541.1, read on the forward strand.
ACTTTGTCTGAATATTTAACAAGAACACATAGGATGTAGATATAGCTCTATGCACCGAACAAGTGTTTCTAATTAATTATATAGGTACTTGACAGAACATAATCTTCCTCAGAGATCTACAAATTGGTCTTGTCCTGCGCTATTTCCAAGTTGCCGCCAGCGGGGGCGAGGTTGGGGGTGGCAACACGGGCAACTAAGAATAACCAGCTATCTACATCGGCATCTTGCGTTCTTTGCCAGATCTTTTTTCCACATTGTGAGCAAGCTTACCAACTTTGGGCTTTTAGCACCATATTGAGTGCGGTATCAGTAGTTCAATTCTTGAACTTACCCAGCCCAAGTGAATTTTTACCTGTATTGTAGTGAATTTTATCTCTGTAAGCCGAATTCCTTTATTCGATGACAATAACGGTGCTATTGAAATATAATTTTAGAAAATGTTTATTTAAAAATATTATACATTTTCTAAATCTTCACAAATATTTAGTAAATGTGTAAATATTGGATTTTAAATAAACTGCAGAGATAAAGAAAAAACAATGATTATTGCCCGCTGTATTCTTAATCGAGGACGATCTTCGCAAGGTACCTAGCTGGCAAAAGCTGGAAGCGAGTGGTCGCGGATCGTGCTCAGTGGCGAGCACTTGGAGAGACCTATGTCCAGCAGTGGACGCGTGTGGATGATGATGATGATTCCTAATATTTTTTCTTATATTTGTAAAGATGTTTACATTATAGCTTAAATAAATAAAAGTAAAATGTTTCATATTCATTCTTTATCTAAGGGGTCATGGCAGCACCTCAGAACAATCACTACAGCACCCTTAAATAAAGAATGAATAGATAGGACGTGACCGTATACCCGTAAGGGACAGACATAGATGACGTCATACCTGCCTAAAGTAGATGGGTATACCAGTGTTGCTTTAAGTTTTACCCTACTTTATGTTTATAGTGGCTTTTACCACTATAAACATAAAGTAGGGTTGATTGATCTACGTATTCTTTTTGAGACATTTTAATGAGCGCCCCTCGCTCAATAATATGTCTCAAAAAATAAAAGTGGGAGGAAGTTGCGATTTTTTTTATTGAATTCTTCATTCAACGTTCGCCGCAGTCTAAAGTTATTTACACTTTTAAATACACTTTTCGGATTTACTCGAGTATATTTCGTTTTAAAACATTTTACTATTATTTATTTAAGCTATTATGTAAACATATTTACAAATATAAGAAAAAATATTAGGAATCATCATCATCATCCACACGCGTCCACTGCTGGACATAGGCCTCTCCAAGTGCTCGCCACTGAGCACGATCCGCGACCACTCGCTTCCAGCTTTTGCCAACAGCGGGCAATAATCATTGTTTTTTCTTTATCTCTGCAGTTTATTTAAAATCCAATATTTACACATTTACTAAATATTTGTGAAGATTTAGAAAATGTATAATATTAAATTTTAAATAAACATTTTCTAAAATTATATTTCAATAGCACCGTTATTGTCATCGAATAAAGGACTTCGGCTTACAGAGATAAAATTCACTACAATACAGGTAAAAATTCACTTGGGCTGGGTAAGTTCAAGAATTGAACTACTGATACCGCACTCAATATGGTGCTAAAAGCCCAAAGTTGGTAAGCTTGCTCACAATGTGGAAAAAAGATCTGGCAAAGAACGCAAGATGCCGATGTAGATAGCTGGTTATTCTTAGTTGCCCGTGTTGCCACCCCCAACCTCGCCCCCGCTGGCGGCAACTTGGAAATAGCGCAGGACAAGACCAATTTATAGATCTCTGAGGAAGATTATGTTCTGTCAAGTACCTATATAATTAATTAGAAACACTTGTTTGGTGCATAGAGCTATATCTACATCCTATGTGTTCTTGTTAAATATTCAGACAAAGTAGAGATATGACTTATTTCATTTGGATTAAGCCAGATTACTAGCTATGGCACAAAATTACTAATATATCACAAACATTTTCTAGAGGCTGTCTACTCCTCGCCACTCACCAGCTGTTTTTGGGTGTGGTAAACACGTATTAAATTGCTTACGTATAAACTCATATGCCTTTGAACTTAAAAAGTGTAAGCACAGCGCGAATTTCCTTAAAGGTTCAGAATACTTTCTTTTGTCAACTCCTAAAAATCTTTTCAGAAAATCTCTATTGGTTCCTCCTACAGTATCTAAAATGTCCAGTAGTTGGACATTTTAGATACATTATAGACATTTTAATTTTGCATCATTAACTTACACTTCAAATCACTTTACACATTTTCAAGTGTGACTACTTTTTTTCCTAGGTTTTTATTTGATGACCTCGCTGATTGTTTCAAACCCAGCATTTGAAGCCGCATTTTTCTCTTTCGGGGCGTATTCAAATTTGAAACGAAATCCAACACCGATGCGTCCTGAAACAATATGTATACAGGTTAAACATAAAAGCAGGTTCTAATTTTACAACATTAAAAATATTAATTAATAAATTTTTAAACTGTATCTGTACTAATGGACAGACTTGTTATATTAATAGAAAATGACCAAAATCAAACCATTAATAATATGTTTGGCCATATCAAAATAGTAGAAAAGGATTTGGTACCTACCCTACCCATGTTAATCCAAAACTGTAAAATAAATTTCGAAATCCCCCATAAAAATAGTTGGGTTTGTGAAAAATAAATTAAGGTTTTGGCTTGATAGGGTATGTACCTTGTAGATATAATATGTATAAGTTACTGATCTGTAAAAAAAGTTTAGGAATAGCACCACTCCTAAGAAAAGTGCCTTTTTTGTTTTTCTGAATCCACTGTTGTTCAAAATGCTTAGAACACATTCGGGTATGCTTGGTTGGCTGCCAATTCAATCGACCAGTAGCTTTAACCCAACTGTTTTCGAGTAGTTATCTCCGAAGGAAATCTGTTAAATACAGACAAACAAGCAAATGGAAAGTCTCACTTCAAAAGAATTAACTTTGTTATCTAAAATGCTCAAAATTTTATACTTAAATATGTCAATATTAATGTAACACAGAAACTAATATGTGAGTTCCCTTTCACGTAACAAATTACCTTCGAATCAAGGAAAAATAGTCGTAGCGTAACTGGTATCATTATAACCCGGCAAAATGTTATACGCGTTGGCTGTATACGTGGCCATATTGTATGGCGACATTCCTACTACTTAGTTTGAAATTTCATGTTTAATCCCATAATATGATTGAGAACCATAGTAGAATGATAAAATATTGCAATATAACTTGTATTTATAATTTAAAAAAAAGTTTTGGAGCTTTTTATTGACACAATTTAGGTCTTACCTGTAAAAGGTTATATTTTCCTGTTTTCTAGCACTATCACTATTACAACCTAAAACGGAGCAGTGCACCATGATTCAAATGTTCAAATAGTTCACAATTACACTAATTAAAGTGTTAAATAATTACACAGTAAGCTATAATTCACACAACAAACTTCCACGTATTTGTTTAGCACCAGACGCTGGTGATAAACAATCCCCACTACCAGTTTCACCTATATACGGTAACAAGGACAAAAAAAAATGATGCCATCTTCTTCTTTCCTTTGGCAATGTGTATAAGTTTATCTCTTTTCCTCATGTTTGACGACTTTTATAGCCCATCTATTTCATTCTATATCTATGACAGCACCTTAGATAACTATGTTACACTCAGACTAAGGAAAAAAGAATAGACATGAAATACCTACGAAAAAAACGTGCATACCTAAATGTGAATCTGGCACAAAGATGGCGGCTTGCTTGCTCATGCGGCAGCCTAACACACTGCACTTACCCATAATAAATGCAGTATTATGCAAGTTCAACACTTTAAACAAGCACAATTTTCGCCTAATAACAAAATTTTCTTCAAAACACTGAAACAAACAAGTCGCGATGACAACTGATGTACTTGTTGTTCATTGTGAGTACTGTGACAAAACATGGCGACCGGCCGCAGTGAGGTATTCTGTGACGTCGCCAAGATAATTTTGCCATTTTTGGTAATGATAAAACTACTGTTGTCCTTTTTTACTTATGATTATCCTCATAAGTTAAAAAGAGATGCCAATATGTCAGAAACTATGCCGTCGAAATACATCACATTCCTATAACTACGTTCGTTATGCCCATGAAGCTATAGATAAAGATGGAGACCACATTTCACACAACAGCTTGAATCAAATACCTACATATCTCGATCTCGTTCTCTGTGGTCTGACCTCTCTTTTTAGTGTGTGGTCGGTATTGCTACTTCTTTATTTAAATCTCCCAGTAAAAACATTAAAAAAGGTAACACTAGTATCAAATAGTTTATATTTATTAAAATTTTTCAACTACAATTACCGATTTCAAATACAAAGTTACATTAGATGATGAATTTATAAATGAGTCAATGAATTATTATAGAAAATCAAACGAACTTACCTGTAAGTGACGTTCGATGATTATTAAACGAAGTGATTCGCCCGAGAGATTACACCATTAATAGTTTTATTTACTTGTAGTAGCACGCGTATGTGCTGCCATCTTACACGATTTTAGAGTAACATTTCACTTAAAAAAAAAAAAAAGTGAAAATGTTAACTCTCAAATGAAGGTACTTTCATACACGTTTCAGTACCATCTAGGCCTATCGTAACTGCTGTTTCGTGATGCTCAGGGATGACCGAGCCTGGAGGTCTCGGTTTGGGAGGGAGGGGGTGTAATCTCTCGGGCGAATCACTTCGTTTAATAATCATCGAACGTCACTTACAGGTAAGTTCGTTTGATTTTCTATTAAACTTCAGTGATTCGCCCTTCGAGATTACACCATTAATAGTTTTATTTACTTGTAGATGTTTAGAGATTATCACGAAACAGCACAAATGGAAATATTACAAAAGTAGTTTATAAATATAAGCAAAGAAACGATATAATTAGTGTACAATCATTATTTATTCTTAATTATGATGTTAAGTATATCTAATAATCTAAATTAAGTTAATCATCAGAGTGATCTAAGCAATCCTGTAACAAAGAGCGAGCGAACTCATCGGATCTATCAGCATCAAGTTCTCTATTATAGAACCGTGCGAAAGACTTAGAGGTGCCAGTCCAGCCTGCTGTCCTCTTTATAATGTCAATATTCACGCCGAGCCTGTTGGCCGCGGAAGTCGAAGCATGCCGTGTACTGTGTGCGTTAATTATGAATTTCTCATTAGCTGTTCTCCTTATATTAGAGAGTCTGATAAGGGAGAGGGTTTGCACGCGGTGTGCAGTGACAATAGCCAGTAAGGTCACTAATTTCTTAGACAAAACATTAAAAGAAAGGGTCTCATTTGGATAGTAATTGCTAAGAAAATCCAACACTATTGTAGGATTCCATGTATAATTATAACGTGGAGTGGGAGGTCTTAATTTATATAGCCCCTTCATAAATCGTCTTATCTGTGGGTTATTCATAATATCGGCTCCAAGTATAAGTGATAATGCTGCTTTTGCGCAATTAATGCTACCATATTTTTGACTTTGTTGATACAATGTAAATAAAAATGAAATTATGTCTGGTACAGAATTACAAAAAATATTCAGATTTTTTCTTCTACAATAAGAGTGCCAATATTTCTGGCTAGTGTTATACTGCTTTAAAGTATTTTTTGTCAAAGAAGCTAGCATTACATCCACAGCATCAAGAGGAGTGCCCTGCTTTAAGAACGCCTCCCTGACAACACTCCGGCAACCAGGGTAATCAACAATTTTTGGAAAAGGGGGTACCAGGGCTGAGTGGGCCATAAAGGGACCACGACTATCCCTGTCGCTTTATCTGTTTGGATTTTTTGCAATACTTTTAAGATAAGACAAAATGGGGGAAATGCGTAGAAATAGTACGCAAGCCAGGATATTGTAAATGCATCCACCTTGTACGCTTCAGGGTCACGATGCCAAGAGACAAATTTAGTACATTTGTTATTCAAGCGGCTCGCAAATAAGTCTATCTGCGGTCGGGTAAATTCTTGACAAATTCGATCGAATGCGTAATCCGCGAGTTCCCACTCGACATCGGCATGTATGCGACGAGATTCCGCATCAGCCCTGAAATTATCGGCTGAGCTTACATACGAAGCAAAGATAAATATGTTTCTTTTTTCGCACCACTGCCATATGTGCCGAGTCAAACTATTCAAGTGGGGAAACTGAACACCACCCATTCTATTTATATATGCAATTGCCGTGGTGTTATCAATTCTTAATAAAATCTCGCAATTCCGTTGATTTTTCGCAAACGTTTTTAAACCGAAGAAAGCGGCTGTCAATTCAAGGTAATTAATATGTTCGGCTTGTTCTTGGCTAGACCACTGCCCATTTGCTGTGTTACCGGAACAATAAACACCCCAGCCCGATCGCGAAGCATCCGAGTATATTTCAAGCTGAAAGTTACCTGACCGTAAAGGGTTACCTGGTACTTCTATATTACGAATCCACCAGTTAAAATCTGAATTTAATGAATCGGGTAATTGTATGTATTGATTGTAATCGTCTTTTTGTTCTAAACAAAGAAATTTAAATCTCTCAAAGTTTTTTGTATATAACCAACTGTAAGGTATTGCTGGGCAAACTGAGATTAACAAGCCAATCAAATGTGCAAAATTTCGAAGCTTACACCGTTTTATGGAAGAAAAATATAGAAGTTCCTCTTTAATTTTTTGTCTTTTATTTTGCGGAATACTGAGTAGAAGATCGGCAGAATTAAAAACAAACCCTAGGTACTCAGCTGATTGACTCGGGGTAGATACCGATTTTTCATAGTTTATCGTGAAACCGAGAGAAATGAGTAAGTCTTGAGTCACATTGAAATTATGTTTACATTGTGAGTATGAGTTTGCGAGTAATAAGATATCATCTAAATAGATTACTGATAATAAGCCTTGACTGCGTAAGGATTACATGACAGGCCGCATCAACTTAGTAAACACATAAGGAGATAGGTTTAGCCCGAAAGGTAGTACCTGAAATTCATATAGTTTTTCTAACCACAAGAAACGTAAAAGTTTTCTATAATCCTTATGTATACTTATTGAAAAATACGCATCCTTTAGATGTATAGAACACATGTATGTGTTTTTTGTTATGAGTCGCATTGCAGTCCTATAATCCTCAAGCTTGAAATGTGAAGTAGGTATAAACTTATTCAGAGCCTTGAGATTTAAAATAAATCTATTTTTACCATTACTCTTTTTTACAAGAAATATACTTGACAGAAATTGACCTTCGCAAGGCTCACACTCTCTTATAGCACCGAGTTCAAGAAGGGAATGTATCTCTTTAGACATTTCTCGTAGATGTGACTCTGACTCTGGATTATTCATTGGAATATTACGTTGCGTGAGGTCACCCGAAGTAGGGATCCGTAAATCGGACACCCATGATAATATAACGGGGTCGTTGCAGATTTTTAACCAATTATTATAAAAAAAAAGGTAATCTACTAGCCTGTGGGGTGACGTCATCAACTTTAAGCGACGGGAGGTCCGCGGAGGATGACGCGGGGCTCGGCGGTCGCTCGGTCGTCGCGCCCGCGGCGGCGGCTGCCTGCGCCCACCAGCCGTCGAGCTCGGCCTCGCGGGGGGGTGGCGTCGAGGCGGAGCTCGGGGGGGTGGCGGTGGGCCCCTCCAGTTTAAAGCTCGTGATGTTGTAGGCTCCGTTTTCCTATTCTTAGGCGGTGGTTTTGCTTTTTCAGAGACTGGTTTAGCAAGTTCGGCTCCTGTTCTCGAAATCGCTTTCATGGATTTTAGATTCTCTTGCAAATTGCTACCAAAAAGTAAATCATCTCTTTTTAGGTCTCTAATATTTTCTTTTACGTCCTTACTGAGGCAGGCTAAAAGGAAATTTCGTCTGACTTGAGTCTCAGAAAAATGAATGTGACATAGGAGCCTTCCTGTATCGCTGAGCGATTTCAGGGCATTGATTTTTATGTCAACCGACTCGGCGTTGGATGATAAAAAAGCTGACATCGTAGATGCAACCCCCGTGATTGCAGTGGCAAGTAAATTTTGTTTATCAACAAGTATGTTATCTCTTTTAAAAACGTTCTCATTAACAGCTGCCTTGATTTCAGGGTTAATGATCGGAGCTTGGACAATCTTGAAATTCTCGGGTATGTTGTTATCTTTGACAATGGCTTTTTTATTCTCCTCCTGTAGCCCATTCACTAAGATATCTGACCATCTGCTGGCAATATCCTTTTGGATAGTTGGACCAAAAATCTCCTTAGCAATAGGTTCATCACCTAGAATACATAGGACACTGGGATCTAACTCAGTAGCAGGCGAAATATCTTCTTGCGTGATGTCATTACTCAGCGCAGGAACCGGTATCACCACGGAAGCCACGGCTGGTCTGGGTGATGAGACGGGGGACTGCCCAGACTTATCTTGGCCTGACTGTGTAGGTGGTATTGCACAGATTAACAAAATCATCATCGTTATCGACAGGGGGCGCTCCTGTAACCAAAAACAAGGGCCATTGTGCAAAAGAAAACAAAATCACGATGCAAGCCTCACGGACTGCACTCTATATAGGTATCTATAAAATGCACTGACCAACATGTCATGACGTAGCCTCTCGGACTATGTTCTAGACAATAAATTGTGTGCAATACTATTTTTAAGATACATACAATGATCAACCTCCCGGATTAACCTAATGTATTATCACATTTATGACCGGCCGGTGACTATAATCATTGCATTACGTTATGTACTTGAGATATGTAAACTGACATAGCCTCTCGGACTATGTTCTAGATAATAATTGTGTGTAATACTATTTTAATATACAACATGTAAGTAAATAGACGTAGCCTCCCGGACTGTGTTCTATATTACTTGTGTGCAATACCATTTTAAAAAATGATCAATATCCCGTATTGAACTAATGTTCCATTGGTAATTTAATATCATTGGCCGGTATTAGCCTTACAGACTATACTCATTGCACCTATATTATGTACTTAGGTAATTAAAAACCGACCGTACCTTTACTTGTTGAAGTATGTTGGTCGTAATCATCATCATAGTAATAGTCACTTTCACTCTCGTCACTATAAGAATGTTCCGATGGTGATCTTGAACGATGACGATGGCGAGAACGTCGCCGGTCGTATCGATCGTCGTGTCGTTCACGGCGAATCTTAGCGCGTTTTTTCTTTAGTCTCCTTATCTTCTCCTCTATGTCGTCCTCCTCTGCTGCATAGTATTTACGCTTTCCCATTATCAATTATCACACACACAAAGCTAAAATTACTGGAAAATAATACTTTTAGAAGCAAAAAACCGATATTTAAACTTCACTAGCGTGTAGATGGCCGCCACACAAAACGTGTATGAAAGTACCTTCATTTGAGAGTTAACATTTTCACTTTTTTTTTTTTTTAAGTGAAATGTTACTCTAAAATCGTGTAAGATGGCAGCACATACGCGTGCTACTACAAGTAAATAAAACTATTAATGGTGTAATCTCGAAGGGCGAATCACTGAAGTTTAATTACATATCCTGCAGACTTGGTAATATCGTCGGTCGGAAACAGTAGGTGCCTAATGGAACATTTCAAAATCACATGTTCTGAGTAATTGAGGTTTTAAGTTTTTGACAATATTCAAATCTTATTTTACTTTATCTTGAGACTTGTATTCTCTTATCTGTGCTTGAGATCATTGATGAATGATTTATATTACATGTTTAGAATTTAAGTATTTTAAATATATGACAAAAATGCAACATTATAATATGTTTTCATCATAATGTTAACATTATTATTAATTTTCAGACAACAAGTGCCTTACATAAAGAGTAAATGTTCCAAATAACTGATGTTGCTGTTCCAAGCACCAGTTCTGGCATTTACAAAAGTGAATGTCCGTTTAAGGATACAAGACTGAAACGTGCTAGTTGCGATTTGGAAGGTCCAGCAAGTAAAATACAATGTCGTAATATCCTGGAAGACATAAGCAACCTTAACAAGTTAATTAATGTGGTATCACAACATTTTACGCCTATGCTTCAGCAAATGTTTAACCACTCGGTCACGGACTCAATATTTTGTACTGATTTGCATGAAACTACGATAGTTAAGCGATTAACTAAATCTTTCTTTTAATATGCGTATACGAGCTCACTTAAAGAGGAAGACAGAAAATATATTCATAAATTACGTGGAAATAGACAGAAATTACACAGAGCTGTGTAATATAATATCAACATTATAATAAATGATATTGATTTTAAAATGTTTTTTTTTGCACATCATCATTCCCCGAATTTTGTCCCATATAGTCGTAATATACTTTCTTAAACAGATGTTTTTAAAGTGATCCAAATTTTTTATGTATTTTTATTTGAAGTCTTTTTAATCTTATTAATAGTTAAATTAAATACTTATATTAATAGTTTAATTTAAACTACTTAATAGTTTAATAATCAATTCCGATGTTGATTGGAAATTTCCCTGATTCATTTTGGGAGGCTTAAATCTATCAGTGGTGACTGCTGAGACGACAATTAACCTATACATTATACGTCGACGTGACGACGTGGGCCGCGGTCCGTAAATCGCTAAAAGCGATAATATCGCGAATCCGACCAAATTAAATAGTCACAAAATATAAGGGCTATTGAATCAGTAGGTTATGTTGTGACTTTGGTCGGATTTGCGATATTATCACTTTTATCGTTTTACGGACCGCAGGGGTGGTCATGATAATCAAAATTTCATCATACAGAATCTGTACGGTTAAATCGTAATTACGAATAGCGTAAACGGATACAAGGATTTATTTTATTTATTTATCTGTTGTATGTAGCGTTAACGGATACAAGGATTTATTTTAATTAATAAAATGTTAAAAAAAGTAAAAAAAAATATATTTCGATCCGGTGGATGTGTGGGATGTGTATTATTTAGTGTGAGTGTGTGTTGAGTGTGATGCTCTGTTTACTGGGATGATTCACAAAATTGAGGCAGTCTCCGCACTACATGTGAGATAGGTATATTGGTTTCGTTTTAAAAAGAAAATATAGACGTCGCTGAATTTCTCTTCAAAAGTGTGCACGATTCTGTGCAGGACAGTGTGAGCAGCAAAGTTTGACCTAACGGTTTCAGTGTAGAAATTAAAGAATATTGATATGCAACATTTATACAGCTATAAATAATTCCCGATTAAAGTATAGCGATGTCCTGAAAAAATAAAACAAAGGTTACCCTATTTGAAAGAGAAGGTTAGCCCACAGAGAGTGAGATAGCGATACTGAGGTATTGCCTCAAATAGGTATTCAAGGTGTGGTCTCCATCTTTATCTATAACTTCATGGTGGTCTCCATCTTTATCTATAACTTCATGGTTATGCCGAGTCCTCTTTTTTTCTATAGTCTGAGATGTTACAGCACTATTGGTCACGTGAGTAATATAATTTGTGTTATCTATGTACGTAGTATCTCTATGTAGTCTGCATAGATATAGAATGAAAGTAGTCTGTGATTATACCATAGCCAATAATCTTCATCGACTTCTTTGGTTTATATCCACGAGGTTTTAGCAAAATTTCAATTTATTAGTGAATTGTTAGGGAAAATCATTTGGTAATAACAAAATGCCGCCAAGTAATTCATTACCGCCCAAAGAAAATGCGCTATTCAAAAGAATCTTGGTAAGTAATCCATTAAATTGTTTTTTTTTTGTGTTGTATACTTTGTCTCTTTCTGAGTTTACAGCACAAGTTTTTGTCATTTATAATTTATATAGAAAATATTAAATACTTATTATTATATTTTATATAATAGTGTAAAGAAATTGTTATTACAATGGTCGCAATTGATAAAAACTGGGCCTCTAATGTGTTTCTTTTTTTAAACATTTATCACTTATTTGGGGCTTATCACTTTGGTTTCATAGGTTAACAGTTTTATTTTATGTTTTGTGTTGATTTCCAGCGCTGCTATGAACACAAACAATACAAAAATGGATTGAAATTTGCGAAGCAAATACTATCAAATCCCAAATTTACTGAACATGGAGGTGAGTGTAGTGCCTTAGTCCATCACAAACAGTGGAATCAAGTAAACAAAAACATCTCCTATTTCTATATAATAATTACTACCTTTAAAAACTCATCAAATATAAAACAAGTTCTATAATTTACACAAATTGTTATAACATCATATGATTTAAGTGTTTCAATAATGATATTCTTAGAATTAGAACTGTTGATGAGAGAGGCTCATATATAATGCCATTTAAAGCGGGATAGTAAATTCATAAATAAGCTTTAAAAAAACATGATAACCAATAATATTATTTTCATGTGTGCTTGCAGAAACATTGGCTATGAAAGGATTAACTTTGAACTGCTTGGGTAGAAAAGATGAAGCATATGAGTATGTTCGTCGCGGTCTACGCAATGACTTAAAGTCCCCAGTGTGCTGGCATGTCTATGGCCTTCTACAGAGGTCAGATAAGAAGTATGATGAGGCTATTAAGTGTTATCGGAATGCTTTGAAATGGGAAAAAGAGAACATACAAATTTTGAGAGATCTCTCTTTGCTGCAGATACAAATGCGGGACTTGGAAGGGTATAAAGTAAGTATTTATAGCAAAATGTGAATTTCATTCAATGATGCCTGTGATCTTTGTAAATTCTAAAATAATATTATATTTTAGGATACCCGCTATCAACTGTTTATGCTGAGACCTACTCAGAGAGCATCCTGGATTGGGTTTGCTATGAGTTATCATTTATTAGGTGACTATGAAATGGCAAATAGTATTCTAGATGCATTCCGCACAAACCAAATGAAGGGGCCCTATGACTATGAACATTCTGAATTGCTTCTTTACCAAAACATGGTATTGGCAGAATCTGGACAGTATGAGAGGGCTCTTCAGCATTTAAATAAGTTCCAAAGTCAAATAAATGATAAGCTATCAGTGAAAGAAACTTCGGGTGAATATTATTTAAAATTGAGAAGGTCTGTACAGTAGTAATATAGTTTTTAAATAGTTTGCAGTATTAAAACCCTAAACAAGGATATTTTACTATGCAATGCTAGTCAATAAAGAATAGGCAAGCCTGAGTTCATGTGATTTAATAAATTTCAGGTTTAAAGAAGCAGAAGCAGTATATGATGATCTGTTAAAACGTAATCCAGAGAATGTGATGTATTATCAGAAATTGATAGAAGCTAAACAACTTAGTGACCCTGATGAAATAGTGGCCTTTTATGATGTATATAAGTAAGTGCTTCATTCAAATACTCTCTGCAATTAATTAGTTTGAAGAGCAGTCCAAAATGTCTAATCTATTTGTTAATATATGTAGGCAAATCTGTATGAAAATAATATCTGCATAGTAGTGTAGTTTTAACAAAACCTTATAACATGGGTGCAATGGTCCATACAATAATAAAATTAATGTGTCATTACTTTCTTTCTTTTAAGAGTATCAGTAGTTGTGCTGCCAAATATACTTCATTTGAATAAGTGTTTGCTTTAGTTGGTAATTTTTTGGGCTTATTTATTTTATTCAATGTCATGGGCAGGATGACCCAAAACATAAACTATTTATTTATAATGAGATAATCTTAAAAATTTAATTAATCTTCAATAAAATCAAATACTTAGTAAATATGATAGATATTGTATACAATGAGGACCATACCATCCACAAACACCTCGATTGGCCATTCGAAAGGAGAAATTGGCACACACTCCCTGTACATACTGCACATACCCATACTAAAGGTCTTATTCATTTTACACTTAACAACTATACTTATATATTTAGTTGTAAAGGGATATGATGCAGAATCGGTTGTTTATGCATAGTACTTTGTAAATGAAACCACCTGTTTATGGGATTAAAAATGATAAAATTTGTAAGTGTTACGCACTTACAAATTTTATCATTTTAAATTTTTAATCCTCATCTCAAAATCTGTTAAGGCCCTGATCAATAAGTGAATGTTTATCAAAGAAAATAACATTGTAACACTGCTGCTATATGTGAGCCACATTTATTTAGATAACTATCACTTAGAGAGTCATTACCATTTACAGGAAAGAATATCCAAAAGCAATTGCACCACGACGGTTGCAACTGACAGACGCTGGTGGGCAAGTGTTCTCCAGGCTTGTGGACGAGTACTTACGGCATGGCCTGCATAAAGGAATCCCACCATTATTTGTGGACTTAAGGTCTGTTGATGTAATTATTAGTCAAAACTTATTTAACAAGTGAAGCTTTGTGAGTGAGAAAATTGGAAAGCTGTTTTTCTTCTGGTGTAGAATATTAGCTTTATTTGTGTTGTGATTATTTTTTATAAAATGTGTATTATATTTTTGTTTTTTATATATTATACATAATATTGTTAGTTCAAATTTCATAAACTGCATGCTTCATTCAGATGGAAAATGTTTATAAATTGTGAATTCAAAATTCACAATTCTGTCTTAAATGTATGAGGTTGTTTAATATGTTAATTTTTATTATTAGTGAAAAAAACAAATCAGAGCAAAATAAAAATTAAAGTTGTGGTGTAAAATAAATGTCTCTCCTTTATGTGTTTACATTTACATAATAAAAGGGATGTTATTGTTATGAGTGAAGTGTAATAAAACAATTCCTCAGTTCTTTTTCTTTTTCTTACAGGTCGTTATATGCAGATCAAAGCAAAGCAGACGCAATTGAAAAGTTGGTATTACAATATATTGAAAATTTAACAAGCAAGGGAACATTTAGCTCTGACCCTGGAGAGGAAAAACAGCCAGCGAGCGCGCTACTCTGGGCATACTACTATGCAGCACAGCACTTTGACTACAAGAAAGATACAGACAGAGCTTTACACTATATTGATGCAGCCATCGAACATACTCCAACGCTTATAGAGTTGTTTATTGTCAAGGGCAGGATATACAAGGTAGTTTTTTAAAGAACGTTTACCCTCTACTATCCAGCACTTTTAGCATTTAAATGTCAACAATATCATTTAGATATTGGTAGTCGTCACTATATTTACTTATTCTTGTAGAATTTTTTAATATGGTACTGTCTAAAAATTACAAACACCTCAGGGTCAAACAATCAAACAGCCCACCTAATGCTAACCAGTTGCCTCATAGTATTATAGTTTATTTGAAAATAGTAATGGTATACACTACAGACTTCTGGTGCCTTTTTTCTATCGGATCTCTTTCATTTTTAATACTCTCAAGCCCTTTGCAGACTACACTATAAATTACAATAACATATAGTTCATACCACAACAATTTCGCGCACCATACATTAATTATGGACACATTCACACTTAACAGTACTATATATTATTGGTTTACTATACACTATAAAAGAGATATAAAATAAACTATAAAAGAGATATATATTGAGCGATGTCCTCCCTCACCCCCCGCCCATTCCGCACGTACCGCAAGCGAAATGAATGACACGATCTTGCTATATACAATAAATGCTTGCGATTATATCGCGTAATATGAACGCAATGCAATATAGTACAACATTATGTCCTTATTTGCTAAACTATATAGTACAATAATATAGCGTAGTCTGTAATGAGCTTTAGGACTACTCTTCACTTATTCTAGGGTTAGTTGTGTTGCGAATCGTTACCTATTACCCTATTATCGTTGTCGACTACCTTACTGCAGGTACGGTGTGCAGCAGTGTTACATCATATAATAAAATTAGGCCTGCGAGATACGGGTAATTCCCCAGTCGGTTCGTTTAGTGTAGCGCTGTGCCTTCTATTAATTATAGTGTTTTGTTATAGCACGCTGGTGATCCAGTGTCCGCATACCAGTGGGTAGAAGAAGCTCAAGCAATGGACACTGCAGACCGATACGTGAACAGCAAATGTGCGCGATATATGCTACGCGCCGGTCACATAAAGCGCGCTGAAGACATGTGCGCCAAATTTACCAGGGAAGGTCAGTAATTGCATTTCATGACTAGATCACATAGAACTGCTGTAGAATTTTTTTTATACGATGTTGGCAAGCAAGTAGGCTGTCCAATAGAATAGTAATTCGCCAGCCTCAATGGGAAATGTCAGAAATATTCGAATCGGTGGGTGGCAATTTCCTATTCTATGTTGTTTTTCAGGAAATGCTACTAAATATGTTTGCTGAAATATGAGGGTATGCTTATAGTAATAAGCTAGTGATTGTTTTAAATCTGTCAATAAATGAATTAGAAATCAACTATTTAATTTTACGTAATGCATTCGCGGGTCGCTCTCTGGTCGTATGGTTCTATGACGTCACAAGACCATTGGAGTGTGGCGCTGTTGCAGTGCATCACAAATTATGCTTGCTTTTTAGTTTTTTATCTTTTGTCGATCGATATATATATGTCGATCTACAGGTCTATGCTCGCAGGGCTGATTTGGTTAAAACACTGTAAATTGTGCAAATGCCCCTCTTCTATGAGATGCAGTCCTATTACACCCAGAGCCTGGCTCTTAGTTCAGATTGTAGCATATCACTAAAATAGAATGTGAAGGTGATCATCCTCACCACTAAATCTGCACATTAGAGGCAAGTCTTTTATGTAGATGTTTGTTAAAGCTAGCCCTAGTTCTCGCATCAATTAAGTGCTAGTTCAGACTGTAGTAATGCTAGCATAAGCGAATGTGAATCAAATGTCGGTAGACGCCGCTTGCGTTTGTAATGCGATAATGCGTAGCTTGCGCGAATCGCGCGTTCCTAGAGTGATCGGGCCTCTGGAGACTTGCGCGTGTGGTTCTAAATTGTTTTGATTCATCCGAAGCCGTGTCAAGGATACAGTAGAGTTTGTAACTGCTGTACAGTATCATACTGCAATTTGTCAACGTTTAACCTCTGCATTATAACCACATACATACACAACAAATAAATTATAAACAATTTTTTCAGAAAGTTGCAGAAAGTTATTTTAATATACATATGTGCTTTTTTAATTTCCACATTATTGACTAACAAATTTTCCGTTGATGATATTAAACTTTCGTTTATTTTGAACTACGCAACAGTTTGCTAATTACTTAGTACACATGCAATATCCAATGCATTGTAAACGCAAAGACGCCAAGACCCAGCGCTTGCAGTTTGGATTTGGCTCTAGTGAGCGCCTTAAACTAGCCTATTCATCTCGAGCTTTTATATTGCGACTTCAGCTAACAATACCCTTATCAGTATTTTCGAGTGCAAAAAGCCTGTGCCCTTAGTCGATCAAGACGAAGGTTCTGTACCTACAACTTCTTGAGAACCCGCATTTTGTTGTTTCATTTAAAAGAAGATTTGGATGACATAGCGTAATTATAATTCTTCATTGGTTCCAGGTGTTCCAGCGACGGAAAACCTCAACGAAATGCAATGCATGTGGTTCCAAACCGAGGCTGCGGCAGCGTATCAACGCCTTCACCAATGGGGAGAGGCGCTTAAAAAGGCCCACGAAGTTGATAGGGTGAGAATTTTATTATCTTGATTGAATACAAATTTTTCTTTTTACAGACGAATTTGCAAGGACATGGTTCCTCCAAAATTTTGCGCCTTCTCAAAAGTTCACATGGGAATTTCTAGTACATGTTGTAAAGGGCATCTGCAGGATAAATAGGGTGAAAATGGTTAAGACTGGAATACTCAGTACTATTTTTGGATATAATACTAATAAAAAGACACTTGAATTGTACTTCTATAATAAAAAATAGGGCTTATCACAAAGGTGCAACTCACTGTTTTTTAAGTCTATTTGGTGTAGGCGACTCATCGTAGTACACACAGATACTATAGATAGAGTTAGTGTAATTAGAATTTCGATTAAAAAGAGTACTAAAGTAGAGATCTATATTAGGGTGTCTAAAGCTAGACGAGAGAATAGCTTAAGCAGTCATAGTTGACCTAACTACATAAATATGTACATATTATGTATGTGGATAGAAAAGTACTCAGCCTTATACAGACCCATTTAATTCTTAAAATCAAAACTACTCTCATTATTTACATCAGTCCTGGCTAGTTAACTTCGCAAAGTTCGAAACGTGTGCTAGAATCAGTTGTGATTTTATAAATTTACTAGCTTTAGTCCGCGACTTCGTCCCCATGTAAGTCCTTTTTTATTGATTCCATTTACAAATCCCCCCCCCCCCCACAACCAACACCCTTAAGAAATGATTTCGGGGATAAAAACAACTCTTTATCCTTCCCCACAACTCAAACTATCTCCATACCAAATTTCATCTAAATCAGTTCAGCAGTTATTGATTCCCCATACAAACTTCCACCCCTCTTTTCTCCCCCTTAAGGGGTGATTTCTGCGATAAAAGCTATCCTATGTCCTTTTCTGGAACTCAAACTATCTCTATACAAAATTTCATTGAAATCGGTTGAGTATGTTAGGCGTGATTGCGTAACACACGTTTATAATACTAGTTTACTGCGTTTATAATACACATTTATAATATTAGTAAGGATTTATCTAGTAGCCCGCAATCATTTTCGCAAATGGAGCAAATTGAGCAGCATGCAAGTACAGTAAGCTCCTTTTATCAAGCTATACTGTTTGACCTTTGGACCGTTCTTATGCCGCTCGTAATAGTGTCTGTTTTCGTAGTGTAAATGTATAGCTTGAATGGGAGCTTACTGTACCTCCATGAGAAGGGGACTATCACTAAAGGCTATCTCTGATCATATGGTCAGTACATTTGGGGATTCTGCTCTGTCATATTTTACCGTCTAAAAATGGATAGCAGAATTGAAGCGTGGTAGAAAGTGTGTGATAGACGATCCGCGCACTGGCAGGCCTTCAACGTCCACTACTGGCGAAAATATTGAAAAGGTACTTGATTTAGTTATGCAGATTAAAAGTTAGAGAGAAAGTAGAGACTTTAGGCATCTCTTATGTATGAACGAACACAAAACATCATAGTCAACGAATTGGGCTTTCACAAGGTGTCAGTGAGGTGGGTCCTGCGGTTGCTTTCAGTTGAACAAAAAAGAACGCGATTGACGACTTTTTGGAGTTATTTGAAGCAGATGTAGATGATTTTTAAATTGGTTTGCTACTATGGATGTTTCTTTGGAATTACTATGGAATCAAAGTAGTGGCTCATATTCACACATCCATGCAATTAGTGGCTAAAATTCATAACTGTGGCTTTGAACTGTTACCGCATGGCCTTATTCATCTGCCCCCTAACCATGATCACTCAAAACAATTTTGAAACAGCAGTGAGAACGGGATAGCGCTATACGCAGCAAGAGCGGTGTCTCTGTTTCGATATTGTTTTAACCTTGCTATAAGCGATCATGGTAGAGTCCCTGATCTGGCACCATCCAACTTCTTTCTACTGCCTAACCTTAAAAGCACTTAGGAGGTCAGACATATTCGACAAACGACGAAGTCAAAGCAGCAGTAGACGCGTATTTTGACTCCCAGCATAATTTTTTTTTTCAACGATATAAACGGTTTGAAGGAGAGGTGTCAGAAATGCATTCAACTTGATGGTGATTACATAAAAAATATAATTTATTTTGTCTGTGTTTATTTTCTTAGCTGAGTACTACTTTTCAAGCCTTCCTTGCATCATACCATTCTTCTATAAATGTTAGACAGAGGTGTATCATGCATTTTTAGCAATTTTTTTAGTCCATGTAATAGGGGGTGGAGCGTCGGTGGCGCCGTGGACTCGGCACTTGCCTTCCAAACGGGAGGTCAAGGGTTCGAGACCGCCATATACTAATGTATTTTTCGTTTTCGAATTATTTCATATGTACATTTGTCTGACGCTCCTATGGTAAAGGAAAACATCGTGAGGCAACCTGCATACATCATACGAAGAAATTCAATGGTGTATGTGAAGTCGACCAGTCCGCACTGGGCCAGCTTGTTTCACTGAGGCCTAATCACCCTAACATATACGGGGGGCTAGAGCCCCACAGTGGGGACGTATATGAGCTGTGATGATGAATAGGTGGTGAGCCTATTGCCACGTTCTTAGTACTTATTGCATACTGGGAGCTGCTTTTGAGAATTTTCTAAACAGGAAAAACTCAATGTTAGGCTCGACGCTGGTGTCAAACCTTGGACGTTGCATTGGCAGTTGTACTCGTAACTTACTAGAGAAGATGCAATCGTTATTAATTTATAACGCCATTGTAGATAACTCGAAGACTTCTATGCCAATTTAAAATACTCACTCGGGACATTTTTTTCAGCATTTCTCTGAAATAATGGAGGACCAGTTCGACTTCCACTCGTATTGCATGCGCAAGATGACGCTGCGCTCTTACGTGGGCTTGCTGCGACTAGAAGACGTATTGAGATCTCATCCATTCTACTTCAGGTTGGTTTTAAACTTTCGAGTGTATTGTTGATTACCAATTGACAAATATTATTAAACAGGAAAAAGGAAACGGAAAAGTTCATGAACCATAGATTAAAAAAAAAATCATGACACTATTGAATGATAAATTACAAATAAATGTCAAGCCTCATTTAACTATCCTTCAACCTGTAATGGGCCGAAAAACCGTGATAATGATGTCATAATATTTTTTTCTTGCTTTCTATTTACTGCAAGGCAATAGTTCGATTTTCGGGTGTCATTCTTTAAAATGTCATACACCAGAATAAGTAATATTTAAAACAATTTTGGACTTTAACAATTTGTGGCTTGCATAACATTTCTGTTAGTTTGATTTCTGTTAGTTTCAAAATAATGATAGGTGGAAATTGATTGCATAAATTAATTGCACATTGAATCGTAATTAACATTGACCTACCAAAAATTGACGACGTTTTTAAAAACAAAATCCAAAAAAAATTGTATCATCATCTCTGTAGTGCTTCTTTGCTTGCAATTATTATTTATCATCTTGCAGTCTCTTGCTGGATGGCTACTTTCTACCGTCTAGCTTGGCTTAGCACAACTGCCGCCGCCGGCAACGGTAAAAATATTTCGTCGTGTCGAAATAGACCTTCCGAGTTTCTTGCCTGTATTTCCTGAGAAGGCCCTCCCAATTTCCGAACAGGTGTAGAGCCAACTTTGCAAATACATTCGGGTTGGGGTGTACAGTAATCTCACATTCAAGCTATACATTTATACTACGAAAACCGCCACTATTACGAGCGGCATAAGAACGGTCCAAAGGTCAAACAGTATAGCTTGATAAGGAGCTTACTGTACATACAAGGAAATTCATTGTTTATTTTTGGTTAATTAGATTCTTGTATTTTGTTTGACGTCAATAAGTGCTTGCAAAGGTAAATATTTTATTAACGATTTTTAAGTTTGAGTTTGTTCTTGGCGCCGGCGAGTTACCAATTGACAAAATTTCATTTTTGCTTAGGTACCAAAATTCAAAAACCATTTCGAGATTTTTGCATTTTTATCACAATTAATATTTAACGTTGTATGGATATTTAAAATACAGTCATTTTAAAGATATTTCGAAAAAACTTAAGAGTACGATGTGTTGGGCTGAACACCTGGGATAGGCCTTTGCTTATCTTAAAAAACTAGTTTTCAAATGCTTACATCATGTTTATCTGTGGCTAACATTCAAATGACATTTGCGGTTCGTTCCAGATAAGCATTACAACCAACATCTGAGTTTAACCGTGTTTTGCGTATCTTTTAAGAAAGGTTAACATTTTTAGTTACTTGTTACAAATGAAATGGAACTGATTTTTCGTGCTAATTTCTGGCACCTCACCTAGTCCTATAACTTAAAATTACAAATTGTACAAATAAAAATCGGCTAAAACTTTATCAATTTCTTTCAATTTATTTTTAAATCATCTGCAAAATCTTTTTAACGTCTGAAAAAAGGTTTCATATGTCAATGAAAGCTGTCAAAAAGTGGTATTAGACTCTGTTTTATAGCCTTGGTATTTGATGCCAACTTTTCGTGGTAAAAATGTTTAGAGAGATACCCATAACCAGTACGAAAACTTAACAACAAAAGCTACCAAATGAAATGCGTTGGTGCTAGAAATGTTAAAAATGTTGCAAGTCCGTGCTTACCTGGAACGCGCCTACCGCACGTTTGATGTCTGTCACGGCAAAAATTTTAAAGTTTCTGTATAGCCCTAGGCAAACACAATTAAAAGTATCATGCCCAAAACTACTTTTGTGAAATAGTCAAGTTTCAAAAAAATATTTGTATTGTAAAACATGAAAAATACGGGTCTCTTTATTTTTCAAGTTCTTTCGTATAAGTTAAAAAAATGTAGGGGTCAAAAATTTGCAATGTTGTTAATTGTGACATATAAAAACTTCATACATATTTGCTTCGTCGGCAACCGTGCGTGGCGTTGCCTTACCTGGCGCCGTGCCCTTGCAGTGCAAGAACTACCTATACAATACACTATAACATTTTCATCCTATGCGGCTTCTAACACAGTTCTATTTTTGGGTTTTTGAATATTTGCTTTTTGTTGCATAAATGAACCTGATGATACATATCTTAATACATATAAAAACACCCAAATAGGATTTTTTGTTTAATTAATTATGCATTGCCTAATAAAATGTGCAATATGAAAACAAATGGCATGCGATTGTTTTTGTTTTTATATTTTGCTTCCCTTTTGGCTCGGACACTTTTAAATGCGGTCTTTTATGCGGTTTTTTACACTGACACTTTTAAATGCGGTCGCGGTGTTTAAAAACTATTGACTACCTGAGAATTTTGAAAGTACAGGTTTTAAAATGTTGGAAACTATAAATCTACTGAGGCGCGTTCAGCGCCTCTGGGTGTAGTTGTCCGGTTGTTTTTTAACTCGCTCAAAGGCGTTGAACGGATTGCAGCAACGAAATCTTTTATCTCCCTCTTTCACATGATTTTTTATTTCTCTCTCTTTCTAGTAGATGACATTATAGAATATGGCCGCCAATATCATCCAATCACGTAAGAGTATTTCAGTCATAAACGTCAGAGCGTTTTACAACCATCAAATTCGATGGTTGTTCGGTTGTAACTCGCGCCGACACTCAAAGGTCTTGAACGGGCCGGTTGTTTCACCCGGTTGTCACGCTCGAAGGCATTGAACGGGGTTAGAGCGAAAAGTTGTACTTCGCGCGAAGGCTCTGAACGCGCCTCTGTTAATGCGGTTATTAGAATATCACATGGGATACACAATTTTTTAATTTAAAATTAAAGAGTCGACATGAGTGCGAATGTGTAGGATTTTATATATAAAAGATTGTGATGCAGCGCCCCATGCGAATGTTTAATGAGCTGTAAGTTGAATAAGTAGGTATACATTTTCTGCTTACCTAGTAGTTCATTGGGTTACTGGGTGGGAAATGGCCCTAACTCCTCTTCTTGTGGGAGAATGAATATGCCCAGTTGTGGTTCTATTGATGTGTGATGCTAGAGTTGCATGCCTGCGCAATGTTTTATAATGCTTATTTGTGTTGTTTGAATTGTCACAGTATGTTTTCTTCATCTTTTGACGTAGTTAAGCAAATAGTAACAGCAAACAGGCATTTCCATATTATTTCTTTAAAATAAAAAGTTTAAAATTTAAAAGAGGAGACAAAAAAAATACAAGACCATCCGAGTTTCCTGCCTGTTCTACTCGAGAAGGCTCTCCCAACTTCCGAACAGGTGTAGAGTCAACTTTTTTTTTCAATTTACTTTTACTTGTATTTGCATACATCTTAATAATGGCTGGGGTGTAAGTACATACAAGGATTAAATAATGAGTTAATTAGATTCTTGTTTGAAGATTTTTAATGTTTTGTTTGACGTCAATAAGTGCCTGTAAAGGTCTATATTGAATAAAAAAATTTGAGTTTGAGTTTGAGTAGTAGTTATCATTGAAGCTTATAATTTTTTTTCTTGTCTCTGTAATGTAACAATCGTAGAAAACTTGGAGAGAAGCTAATTCGGCCTTTATCGTACAGTGGGCTCCGTAAACAATTTTGGATTATTATTTCTAGAATGCCCTAATGTTTCACGATGCTCTGCAGGTGTGCAAAAGTGGCGATACAGGTGTATTTAAGGCTGTACACGCAGCCCCTGCAGGATGTGCCCCAGACTACAGAGCCAGACACAGGTAAGATCTTTTAGATTACAATAAGTGCATTGGTACTCTTAGTACCAGTTTGATAGTTTTCGAGTGAACCACTGAGTCTGGTTTCGACCAATCAGAATGACACATTATCACGGTATCGAACATTTGAAGGACGATCTATGCATTCCGATTGGTCGAACGTACAGAACAGAAAAAACAGTGGAGTGCGACAATATTACTTAACTTTAATTCAGTGAAGAAATCAAAGTCCAAGTGCTACGCACGCAGCTACGCGTATTAGTGGCACGCCTACGTGCCACTTCCGTGGTTGAATGCAAAGGTTATTTTTTAGTGTAGTTTACTAGTCTTGGTCCGCAAGTTGCAGCCTCACTGCTACAG
The DNA here is from genome assembly GCA_963935595.1 of Schoenobius gigantellus. Lineage (NCBI taxonomy): Eukaryota > Metazoa > Arthropoda > Insecta > Lepidoptera > Crambidae > Schoenobius > Schoenobius gigantellus. Next base: position 54,629,030 of record OZ012541.1, read on the forward strand.
GTGCGACAAACGCGTAGCAAACTTGTCCCGCAACTCAACGTTATCATAGCTGTGACTAAAATTGCTGCCAGAATTTCATGACCGATTTTAAACTCGCATTTATGTAAAACCTTTCAATACCTAATATTCGCAAATCTATTAACGCCAGTTGAGAGCGTCGGTGGCGCTGTGGCATCGGCACTGGACTGTGCTCCTAGTAGAATTGGGAGGCCCGCGATCGATCCTGCCATGTACCAATGTGTTTTTCGTTTCACAAATTTCAATTATGTACATTTATCTGACGCTCCTACGGTGAAGGAAAACATCGTGAGAAAACCTGCTGCATACACCTGCGAAGTAATTCAAAGGTGTATGTGAAGTCAACCAATCCGCTCTGGGCCAGCGTGGTTTGACTAAGGCCTAATCGCCCTACCATAACTGGTCAGGGTAGGCTCGTGCCCCTCGGCGGGAACGTATATGAGTATTATTGTTAAAGTTTATCTTTTAAAAAATCGTCAATCGAGTAATAAGCTTTGTCAACTACAAAATCATTCAAAACATGTCCAAAGGACAATGTCGAAAATCGCCCCATGACCATAAGAATAAACAAGTATAGAAGCGAAACTCCCGGCCGTCGAGCGCTCAAGGCCACGTTATTCACCTACCGTTTGATTTCCGTTGAACGGAATCGCCAGTCAAGGCGCGCACCGCATCCCGCACGTACGTGACTCCTTCCCGCGCGCCGCTATCTACCTAGTCGCCGCGATGCCGACTTATTGTTGCGTTTATGGGTGCAAAAATAATGCCATAATAACCCCAAATTTAAAGTTTTACAATTTGCCCGAAGATAAAGAAAGGTAAGTACAAAGGTATATCTACTTGTTTTATTCAATCCTCTCTAAGCAACTGCGAAGATGACTTGGATATATTTCTTTTGAGCAAAGACGACGGCACAGAACCTTTTTTTGCAAACCATATGACATCGGAGATTTCGCCGCTTGCTGTTCCGACATGCGATTACAGGTCTGAGGGCCTATTACCGATCTCATGGTTTTGCAAATGATATCATATGATATCATAGTGCAAGACGAAAAATACGATTTCCGGTCAGATTTTTAATCATTTGTTTATTATTTAATGATGACATCATTGAAATTATGCCATAGTGATGATATCATTGGAGATCAGTAATACGAAATGCAGTATTTCATGACTTCTTTTTCTCAAATTTATACCATGTCATACGATGAAAGATCCATAATTGGCCCTCAGATTTGCCTACACAAAACGCACTTTCCTACGTTTGTGGGTATCTACTCAAAAAATGCTCGCTTAAACATGAATGCCCAGCTTTCAATAAATACAGAGATTACAAGGGAGAAAATACAGAAAATTCTCAACTATTTATTAATTTTAAAGCATTCAATCGGACAAAAATTTTCGGAAGTTTAACTGTTCCTCCGGCACATTTTGTAAACTATATTGAGAAACTCGAGAATATATTCGTAAATAGCTTCAAAAATTTTATTTTTACCGATGGTGCTGGTGCGATCTTGCTAGATACAATGAAAAAAATTGTGTTTCAGGTACCTTGTGAATATTTTCCTATTGATTACCTGATTAAGCTTTTTATAAGAATGCGTATTTACTACGCGCTGAAGTTTAATAACCGAAACTTCAAATCATCTACAAAAACGCCATCTTTTATAAATATCAGACATTTGTAAATATTTCTGTTGAATTGAAACCTTTTAAATAAAAATGATTGAATATTTTAAAATTATTTTTATTATACCTACCCTAGATACAGATACAGTTTTATTCGTAATATTCATTACATGTCAAAGCTAATACAATATAATGTATCGAGTTTCTAAAGCTGTCATTGTAGTGCAATTTTGAAACTCTGTAAGTATGGGATTTTTTTTTGTCAAGTCGGGAATAATTTGAATTATGAGAAACTTTGGTACTGCTATATAGGTATATTTTTATCGACCTTTGTTACTGTTCCATATAAAATTTAAATACAATCAATACTTGATTAAAATTATGAAACAACAGATTTTTTTTCAAGTGAAAATGTTGGTCTGATAGTAAAAAGTGAGCTTAGGTTTTATCCATTAGTACATTCATAACTTCAGCTCTTGGACTATAAACGTAGGTACGATACCTAAATTACAAACCATTTTTGTACATCGAAATTCGAAACATTTTAATGATTTTGTTCTCTAAGTTGTAGGGATTAAGCTCAATTAATCAAAAATAGGCAGGTTCTTATAACTACGGAATCAAAAAAAACTAAAAATGTGGGTACTATTGCTAAAGATAGTCGCTCGCTCGCTACACTTGAAGTACAAAATCAATAAGACTCGGTGTATACTCAGTTTCTCATTTAATGTAAAATATGGAGGTACCTATATAAAAAATATTGTAGTGGTCACCATACGTCCATGTGGTGACCCTAGCGGCGCCCGCAGACTACTGCGGGGCGTTACAGGAGGAAGGGCGCTGTAGGTATGCAAATAGCGGCATTTGGTGCACCCACAAAGGAGATTCGCTTCTATACTTGTTTATTCTTATGCCATGACCAACAAAGATTTGATTTACGTCATAATTATATGTATATTTTATAACACTCATGTTTTCGACGGACAATCAAAAATATATAAAGTACTAGCTGTGCCCGCGACTTCGTCCGCGTGGAATAGTAACTTTTAGCAGCATTAGGCAATTTTTTAAAAGATCCTGATATAAAGTAGCCTATGTTATACCTTATATAATTAGCTATCTATTAGTGAAAGTCCCGTCAAATCGGTCCAGCCGTTCCGGAAATTAACGGGAACAAACAGACAGACAGACAAAACAATTTTTAAATTGTGTTTTTATTATTGGTACCCGATATACATTCATACCCATTTAGTAAAAACTTGTTATTTTGACATTACAAACAGACACTTCAATTGGGATGATGACTGAATTCTAATTTTTACGTCTCGTCATTAAATATTAAAATACCATGGAAAAAGATGCAGTCCTGTGAAATTAGAATTAAAATCGGCTTAGAAATACAAGCATTTTAAGTTGTTAATTTGAAGGCGATTAGACAGGGAGATCCGACATCAACCGTGACGTCATCGTTGAGTACGGCCATATAAACACCTTGTAAATTGCCGTTTTGCTAGAAAGAGACGGAGAAAAATCTTTAATACCTTATATCTTGGTTGTTTTTATAGTTATTCGAAAACCGTTTTTTTCTTTCTGTTTATTATATGAATGAGCTTCTATTAAAGCAAAAAAAAATTTTTAGTCATCTAGCCTATTTTATTAATTTGTATAGATATAGATTTTCAGAAACAAAACCAAATGAAGTAAAATAAACTAATGGTTATTGTTACCTTTGCTCGACTAAATAGAATTGAATCATTTTATGTAGGTATGTACATTTATTTATTTGTATAAAATATGTTTTTCATAACTATTTTCACAATTTACAATGTGTTTTTGACTTGCTTTATAATTTCGAGATTTCTTGTTCTTTACTACGTGGCTATAATAACGTTCTTTGATGATTGCAAAAATTATTATTTTAATAATTGTATAGGTATGGACTATGTGTATTGCTCTTAACGAAATAAAGCATTACTTTAACTTATACCAAAATCTGACTCATTTTGATGTATAATTCGATTTCAAAGCTTAGTACAGTATTTACTAATGTCTAATTATACGAAAAGCATTTTTTCACTGCTGTTGATATTGGGGCGAATAATGTATGGACGCAGAGCAATGTCCTTTAGCCATACTTTTTTTGTCTCTTATGTACATACGACGGTAATTTTTAAAAATAGTGGGTGCCATACAGAAGATACTAGCCCGAAGATGACGCGTTCGACTCATAATAGTACACCATATCATTTCCTGCCTTCTATGTCCTTCTGGATACATTTCAAAGAGATGAATATTCTTCTTAGCAAAATTCGCTACCTTGCAGATGTATATGTACAGGAAAGTCAACATTTGTAGTTGTTTAAAACGAGGTCTGCATGTTTCAATTTGTTGTACTCGACACATAGCTCTTATACACTTAAGATGCTATGATTGTCGTACGATATCGTTAGAAAATAAGTATTAAGTAAATTCTAAACATATAAACAATCTGACTTACAAAATTCTATGTTTAATTTGAAAAATGACCTACATCGGAATATTTTTCACTGTCTGTCACTGTTAAAAAACGTCGTCGTACGTACTGTCTGATTTTTTTACGGTATGTTCTAAAGACCATTGTTGTATCGCCGATATGAATAATCGATAGCGTAATGTGGGAGAATTAATTTGTCGGATGTCATGTGTTATTTAGATTCGGGACGTGATACGAATTAAAATTAACGATAGTTATTTTTAATACTTCGTAGAAATACATATAAGTGTTATTTGTGAATCTATTATAATAATATATTCAAAAACAATTAATGTTTCATGTAGGTATATTAAACCAATCTACTTATTCTGAGTATGTGGCATAAATCGATTTTCTATTCGGATTAGTTTTGGTTGTATTCATAACTCCTAGTTGATTTTATGTATCCCGTGGTCTCGGTCACAATATACCACATCCCCTGAAGTTGGAATAATATGATGGTTGTGTTTGGCAAAGGAGTGATGGCCGACTACTCTATGATGGATCGCTTCGACCAAAGCGGGGATTCTACTTTAATCCCACTATGGGCCCAGAGGATAGCGGTGTGATGCAAATCCTATGCCTTGTCGATTGGGTGAACTTTACACACATTATAGATAGGTTCGCGAAAGATGACCACAAATGGAGGCCGTCTGCGCATTATACACTCACGAAGAAAAAACTTAAATCAAAAGATTATGTTGTCTTTCGTTGTCTTCAATAGCGTCGCTCCGGTCTTGACGCATTCCGCCCTCGTCTCACCCCGCACCTCCAAGGGGACCTAAAATGCCTTCTGAGCAGTGGTCATTTTGAACTGTACTGTTTGTAAACATGTTCTTAAATTTATATAGCCTTTTTATAAATTTCAATAATAATTAAATTGGCTTACGTAATCTGAAAATACTAATTAGTTTGCACACATTAATTTGTTTTAAAACTTGTTTATGACAAATGACAACAAAGAAGTTGAAGATAACAAAATTAATGCAAACAGTAGTTGCACATTATGCGCTATGATTCGGGTTTCACCACGAAACGTAGAGCTCAAACTACTGGAGCGGGAAGCATGAAATTCAGTACAGCGCGGTGGTTCGTTGGCTTATGTAGACGTCCACTAAGGAAGGATTTTACAAAATTCCCCATTCAACTGAGAAATCCCCATTCAACAAATAAGGAAACTACAGCGTTGAACTTTTTAAAGCGAACCTATAGTCTATCTATATCTATACATCTATACGAATAAATAAAATTAAAGTGTCTGTTTGTAATGTCAAAATAACAAGTTTTTACTATATGGGTATGAATGTATATCGGGCACCAATAACAAAAACACAATTTAAAAAATTTTTGTCTGTCTGTCTGTCTGTTTGTTCCCGCTAATCTCCGGAACGGCTGGACCGATTTTGACGGGATTTTCACGAATAGATAGCTCTATTCGTGAAAGTCCCGTCAAAATCGGTCCAGCCGTTATCAAGTTATCAAGATCAGTTCAGCCGTTAATATTTCACGCGGACGAAGTCGCGGGCACAGCTAGTTCAGATAAGAAGGTTCCTGTGACAGGTGGAAGTTTTCCGTTTCATGCATACTAGTTTCCGTGATTAAAAATATTATGTTTTAAAAATGTCCCATTTCTTGAGGTTTTTTTTTCAAAAACTGCAATAACTAATTCCACATTAAATAAAAACAAGAATATCGGTCTAGTTAAAAAAAATATAATTGTGAAACAATAATTGTTTAAATTTTACAAATAAAATATTTGTGTAAAGTGTATTTACTTGAATCGTTCCGATTCACGATTCAAATACATTACCTACTTAATTCAACAAATATTTTTCAGAATTAGATAAATAATTATATTTAAATGGACTGGTATTCTTGTTTAAATATTTGATGTATTTTTGATAAAATAACCTACAGAGATATTACATTTTAAAAACATAATAAGTATTTTTAATTATGGAAACTAGTATGCATGAAACGAAATTCTTTGACCTGTCACAGGAACCTTCCTATCTTGAATAGACTATAGTTCGCGGGAACAGCTAGTCTATACTAATATTATAAAGAGGAAAGATTTGATTGTTTGTTTGTATTGAATAGGCTTCGAAAGTACTGAACCGATTTTGATGAAAGTTGGTATAGGGATACTTAAAAGACATAGGGTAATTTTCCTACGGGATAAATCTGACAGGAAAAGTTTTCCTACGGGAAAAGTTAGTTATAATGCAAACAAAGTTGCATACGGTCAGCTAGTCTAATAAAATGGTGATGGGTGCACATTGATTTTCATAATTTTTTTACCAAAATAAAACCGACTCAAAACACCATTATTATTTATGACCTTTTGGTGGTTTTAAAGTTGGTTTTATATCTTGTAAAAAAAAAAATATTTCAATCTTTTTAGTGTTGATACATACGTATTAAAATTTGCCCCAAGGCAAACACCAGAACAACTAAAAATAAAACTTATTTCGCTCTAAACAGTATTGGAAGAATTATTCTCGAACTAGTTATATGTTCCACTATCAGCTCACCTGAATCACTTGATGAAAGAATAGAACTACGCCGCAATAAGTTTCTATTATACTAGGATCTCACCATCAGATCATGACATGGTAACATTGGTAACAATGGGGCCATCTTGGGAGTATACTCTAACGATTGAAAAAAAAATTGAAAATCGGCCCACAATTAGTGAAGTAATAGGTGAACATACATAAAAAATCTCCTCTTTTATGAAGTCGGTGAAAAATTTTAATGCTGTTTTGATGGATTCTTAGTTAGACAATCGATCGGGTCATTATCTTTTATCCCATACTCTCAAACTGAAATTCCTCAAAACACAATCAAACGAGCTGCCCGCGCGGCCGGCGATCCTGTGGGAATTTCGGGATAAAAAGAGCCGAGTGTTAATCTTGATTTCCAGCTGTCTGCACGACAAGTTTCATCGCTGTTAATTCAGTGGTTTCTTTGTGAAAGGGTAACAAACCTCTTCATTGTTATAATATAAACTGTCGCGTTTATAATATTAGCACGACTTGTGCACTGCGCAAGCCGTTTAATTATTATACTACCAATGTAAGTTATGTCACTGTTAAACTGTATATTATAAAATATGTGTGTAAAAGTCAAGGTCGAGCATTTTGTGCCTTACTTCCCTAACGATGAAGTGTAAACAAGCAAGCTTGTTGTGCATTGTCGCGCAGATCGCTTTGGACCGTGACATTTCTCTTTGTCCGCGACTGACCTTAAGCAAGTGGGCTAACGAACCAGGCCGGGGACGTAATAATTGCCTGTAAGAACTTTATCAAGGCCTTATGTAATTTTTAATTGTAGATCTTACATAGGAAATGTAGACCTATGCATTTCTTGCATGTTTTAATATCTCATGGATCAATTTCTTTTGGTGGACGTGGACAAACAAAATACAACTAAAATAAAGTATTTATAAGTTTATTTTCAATTTTTTGATAAAATACAAAAATCACAATGATTAATTTGTTTAAATATCATCAGTAACAGTAACATTCATAATGTGTCACTGTTCATCGATTGCAACAACATTCACAAACATTAACATTCATATCGACATATTATCACAACATTCCTGAGAGTTCATTGAGAATACTGACAAATAAATAATCTAACACTACGCATGCACCACAGTCTCTTAACAATAATTTAATAAATAATTCATTGAGAGTAAAGCGTCCACGTTGATTGTCAACAAATTCGCACTATTCGTAAAACTAATAAAAAAACTTTCGTTTTTCTTCTAAATATTATGGCAATGCGGTCAATCCGCTAGTCTTTCGTACCTTACACTAGTTAGGACACTTATAACATCACATTTGCGCTTTATATTTACACGGGACGTCGCGAGCCGCGGCGTTTATCGATCAGACTAGAGCTTTGGTTTCACCGTCCGTAGCCGGGCGATCGGTATCTCTCCCTGGCTGCCTGCGCCGCCTGCGCAGCTTGTGGTGTGAGGAAGTACACGTGTGCTCCCTCGCCGGGCAACCGGTACGAGACGAACGAACCGGCTCGCCCCTCACCCGCCGCGTTCACCGGCGTAATCCACTCTGCGTCCGGATTAACTGGCGGCAATGGTCTTTTGTAGTTTACAGCCGTGTCTCCGGCCAGAGATGGTCTGTTCAGATCGTATTGCTCGCCGGCAAAGTACGGGCCCTGCACTTGCGACTGTACTCTGTATTGCTGAGACTGCTGTCGGCGTCCGTTATTCGGGTTCGGGATCGGGATGAATTCACTGTCCGGATTTATTGTGGGTCTCGGCAGTCGGTCGTTAACCAGAGTGTCGTGAAGTAGCGAGGGCGGTTTCTGTTGAACTAATTCAGCTTTTTGTACATGAATCTGAATGGGTTCGCTGTCGGGGTTTATTGGTGGTCTCGGCAGGCGATCGTTAACAACCGTGTCTTTGTCTAGTGACGGTGGGTTGCCACCTCGCTGTGACTCTACGATCTCGTATGCGTACTGTAGATTGATGTTGTTATCGATCGGAGTCTTCACTGTCTCCAACGGCTCAGTCACGGCTATACTGTTAACGTTTTGAATGTTGTCTTCTATTTTTTTACCAAACACATCAAATGAATTCTTCGTGATGTCGTCAAGGTACCGTTCGTCTTGCTTTGTGTAGTAACCGTGGCTAATGGGATTTGGTGTCGTATTTGGATATCTGTTTACGTGATGAGGAACTGGTTTGCCAATTTGAATCGGTATGCGATTTCTGTTGCCTGTTACGTCGTCATATTCTTCTCGAGGTTTCTTTTTGGGATAAAATCTTGTAGATGTAGGCGTTTCAGTAGTTACTTGTAGATTCTCAACTAAATATTGCTGATGGTAGGCTGGAGAAATTGACGGTGTGATGGCATTAAATTCATTCGCTAGGTTGAAAGGTTTGCTATAACTTACCATAGGTCTGAATGGCTCTGGATCCAATTTTGGAGCTCTGAAAGTTAACTGTTCTGGTCTTTGTTTTGACTGATAGCTAAATTGATACACTGGTCGTGACGTAATTGTCTTAGGTTTGTGGACATGAGGTCTGTGTGAATGAGTGTTAGGTCGTTTTGGAGCATACAAATCTATCGTCTGCTGAATGTCAGCTATTTGCTGATAAAATGAATCTGGTCGTTGTTTTTGCTGTTGATTGTACACTGCTTGTGGTTTTGGTTTCTGAATGCTGAAATATTCTTGTGTTAGGGTTCTAGGCCCTTGTTTTTGTGGCCACAGGAATAGCGCGTCCGCTTGGTCAATTGCTCCGTAGGCTACGTCCACTGCTGGCGAGAATCCTGATTGTGGATTGACATTCTGTTGAGGGTACGGAGTGGGATTTGATGGGACAGTCTTGTAATAGTTGCGTCCGTCGAAATATGTCGTAGGTGATGGCGAAGTCTTAGGTTGTTCATCGTAAAAATAAAAGGAAGCCACGGCGTTTTCGTTTGGTTGTCGACTATATACAGGCTCAAGTTTTGTTGTCGGTACATTATTTTGAGTATTAGTATAATATGCTCTTAATGGCACTGGCGTTGATGTGACCTCATTGTCTACTATTACATTGGATGTTGTCTGTGGTAGTTTGTACACAATATAAGGCTTATCGGTAGTTGTTGGCACTTTAGGACTGTATTCCGGTTCTGGATAATCGTATATAACAGACACGGTTAAAGGCTTTGACGTAACCTTCGTTCTTGTTTTGTGTACGGGTTTTTCTGATTTTGGCCGAGTTATTACATCGTCTGGTAGGTTGTGCACTCTAATAGGTGCTCTTGACGGAATGCGTTGTGGTTTCCGTATCTTTGGAGTTGTTATAATTTCAACCGGTGGAGGTGTAGTATCAGTTGTAGGTATTTCAGTATATTTCGTTGGTTCTGTCGTAGTTGTCGGCCTCGTCTTATATTTGTTTCGGTGTACATTACTATTAACCTTTGTTGTAGGTTTCTGCCTTGGTGGCGTTGTCGGCCTGTTTGTAGTTGTGGCTTCTGTAGTCGTTTTTTCTTCAATTGGAGCAAAGAAGTCTGGTGGTGGAGGTAGAATAATTCCAGGCACCAATGGTCCTGCTGGCACGCTGTTATTGTAGTCCGCGTGATAAGAAAAATTGTATGGCGGCGGATAGTAGATCGAAGGGTCGTCTTCGTCGTAAAGGTCTGTCTGGTTGCTGGGTGGTGGTAGGAACGCTGCGCCCGGAGGAAATCCTTCTGGAAAAGAGCCGTTCATGGATGCGGGGAAAGGTCCTTCGTTCGCATTCCCTGGTAGGAATGGGAACGGAGGAATTGGCAACGGCGCTCCCCCGGCAGAAGTGTTTCTTTGATTGTCACTCGGGGCGTAGGGCGCTCCCGGCGCGAAGGGGAATGGCGGAGGATATACATTGCCTTCGCTTTCTCCCGACGGGAAGGGAGGGAAAATGGCCGCAGGGACACTACCGTTTGGCGTAAGGAAAACGAGCGGTCCGTCGTCGGTGAGTTGTACTGGAAAGGGCGGTGGCACTTTAGGTTTTTGTGGTAATTTTACTTGCCTTCTAGGTGCCTCATAGTCGTCAATCGGTGGCCATGGTCTGCGTTCGTTCTCCTTAGTGCGCTCCGGGAACGAGCCTCCTTTCAGAACTAATAAGTGGTCTTCAGCTAGCCATATTTCATCTTTTTTTAAGCCTCCTAGCGTTTGTAAGTTATCTTTCGATCTAGTTTCTGAGTTTGACTCGTAACTAACAATACCCGGGCGTTTAGGCACTTTGGCGAAAATTTCATTTTGTATAAGACCGTATTTTCCTTCAGCCACCTGATCGGACAGTGTTTTCTTATCTTCATCGTCCACTTTGGTTTTAACCGTTTCCTTTCCCTCACCGGCGCTCGACATAAGCATGCCATCGTCCCAAATGCCTTGGTTCCATCCTACGGTGCCGCCCGACTGGTCCGCTGCAATCGGACCACCGAATTTTCCGCTCGACGGCTTCTCGTCGAAACCGATAGAGTTTTTGGTGGAGCCGTAATCTTTGTCCGGTTTTATTTTGATGTGTCCGCCGATTAGACGTTTGATGGTACGCTGCGATTCGGAGACGTCGGAGTCGGGCGGTGGGCCGAGGCTGCGTTGATCGCGCACGAACGAGTCGGGCGGCAGCACGTAGGTAGGCACCAGGACACTGGCGCTCGCGCCGCATGCAGCCAGCGCCATCAGCAGCGCCAGCGCCGCCCCTCTCACCATCTGAAAGTTTTAAAAACATCACCGATTAGTTAACATGTCACTGTCACTACACTTAACACTTGTCACTATGTCGGGAACTTATCTAAGTGGGATTTTCTTTGTTATTCAAACACGCTCTATCGACAGTCATGAGCGAGCGAAGTGAAAGGACCGGCGGAGACAAAAGCGGCGGCTAGCAATTTGGGCACTGGCGAGCCGCGCGCCACTGCACGCCTTTTATCAAGTCTCATAGTCGACCACCTCCGACCCGCTGGCATTGAGAATCAAGCGTTTAATTGGAAATTGAATGGCGAATAATGCCAACGACAGGAAGGCCGTGGAGCCTAAATACGAAAAAATTGAGGTGTCATGCCAAGTTGTAATTAGCTTCTCAATCGACTCGATAAACAATTTATGTTGGTCTTACAAATGATATAGCAACAGCGAATCTTCTAAGTAATTCGTCAACGTTGAAACGTTATGAAATATCAGTATTATCATTGTCAATTGGCACGGGCTTCGCAATGTAATCTTCAATGCGCGGTCTTAGTCTCGAAACAAACTAATCAAGTTTAAACGGCTATTTGGCTCGCCTAATTGCATCTCTTCATAATACAGCTAACCGCTTTTAGTTTTGTAAGCTGCGTAGGTGAGATGTGACAAACTAATGACAAGGGTAATTATGATGAAACCTATAGTGAAAGTAAGTAAGGGTTTCGCTCACATACATTGATTTACTACCAAACGTAGATAACGCATGAACGTTCGAAAAGTGGGCCGGTGAAGAACTGCCCAATCGGGCCTCGTGCAGTTCTTTTCTATGCGTTGGATAAGCAATTTTGAGCATTATGTTTGAGAACATAAAGTTGATATTTTCTTGTAGCAATTACTAAAACGTCAAATTTAATGTGGCTAGGTATGAAATGATGTAACTGCACACGGTTGTACTTCAAATAGTTGCCGTAATAAAAAGAATAAGGTTGAATTCGATAAATACGGTACTTTCTTTATGGTAATTTTAATGCGGGTGTGCATATTCAACTACCTATTTAACAGCGTACAAATGTATAGTCGATTAGGTGACAGATTTCAAGCGCGTTTTTGTATGAAGTGCTCTATCTACGTTTGGTAGTAAATCAATGCTCCCATATGATAATGGCACTGTTATAAAAACTCGTTAGGGCGGTGAAGGCAATGCCAGTGTCCGGTAGGCGTGCCAGGGCTCTGTGAAAGGCTCGGTCACCTAACTCGCTCGATTTCGCTCTTGATAAGCTCTCGACCTAAACCGCTTTTGGTCGTGCTAAACTTTGATACCAAAGTGTGCCAGGTCGGCGAAGGCGGCGCGTGCGCAAGTCACGTTGCAATTCACCACTCCAGAGTCGGTTTAATTGGATTCTATTGTACATCTGATCAACTTAAACGATATCTGTAGCTCTGGACTTATTTCTTGGTAATTTAAAGATTATAATATCATAACCCAATTTATAAACTCATTCACAATATTTGAACAAAACGAGATATTCTCTGTCACATTTATTCGGCCGGTTAACTTTCGTTTTATTCAGTGTTTGAATAGGTTCTATGCGCTGTTTATTTTGCAATAGGTGCATAACGCCCACCCCTCATTTTCAAACCCAACTGCTTATTCATGTAACAGTATATTATCGAGGATTTGTACTTGTTCTTACAACAACATCGTGCATAAAATGAACTTTGAGCCATAAATGCTGTGTGTGTGCTTGTGCACAGGATTCGAGGTTCGCTAGCTCATCCTCTTTCACTACTTCTAAACTAGGCACAGGTTAGCCTTCCTAAAATTGTGTCGCGATTGTTTGGAAGCTCACTGCTTCACGGTATAAAATGGCCATATTGTTTTTCGTAATTGCGCGCCATGAGCGATCGAAACTAACTAAGACAAGCGCGGGCGGCCTTGCGGCAAGGTGCCCGATTTTTTTTTGCGGTCAGCTCGGAACGTGAAGTGATTAACAAACTGGTGGTGCTTTAGGAGTGCCGCGGTGACCTATTTTTTGAAAAGATCTTGCCATTATATCGAATGTGTTATCTGAAAAGTTTCACCAATTCGAGTCAAGTAAGTCAAGCAAAGATTTGTTGTTAGTAAATGTTTAGTATTCAATGCACAATACGAGATAAATCAAGTACGTTTCGCCATTGGTTGCTCGATGTCCGTTCCTTTCTGTAAAACACTGCAGTTTACGAACCAATCTCTAATGTGTCGTAAGCTTTCTTTGTTCTCATTTCGCTGACTGTGCGGCGATTGGGAAACGGAGCGGGTGATGTATTGTGGACAATTTGTATTCAGTCCTCGGTCAGCAGACTTTCCAACGGCCTTTGTCTGACCAGCTCAACCATCAGGATACGGCAACGTTTCACCGAGTTTCACGCTTTCCAACAAAAGTTTACTTCGGTTGGCAGCGATAAAAATTATAATTGTATTATGCAAGCAGTAAAACTTAGCGTTGTTTCAAACAAACGACAACGAATTTTTTGTGTCTTTATACGAACACACTACGAACTTATCAATGTTACGTAGCATGGCCAACAGAAAATTGGTCACACGAATAAATGCCATGTTATTTTAGTAATTACATAGCGTAGTTCAACAAATAGGGTCTATGTGCCTGCGCGGTAATTGCAAGCACTGATCTCCTTGAGCTCGCGGAACGACGGATATCTATGTACTTATGTTTATTTATTACCGTGCCTAGTTACAACCTGTGGCAACGCCGCGTTTGCTAACCACACCTTATTGGCGGTGCACACTTGTCTGCGACTCGACATAAACGACACTTGCGCAACACAAGAATGAGTTCAATCGACAATCAATAAAGAATGAAAACACTCGATTTAGAGGTTCAAATATCACCTCTATACATCATGTAATAAGACTGCGCGTGTGATTATACTTTAAATCAAGTACTCTACGTCTTACGCGTGCGCTTTCGCAATTGAAACGAATCACCAGCTGTGGCATTGGAACCCCCAACCGTCACAAATTATACCATTATGTCTGCCGTCCTCATGCGGCTTGTATTAAAATTATAATAGGACTATCATCACTTAACTGGCGCGTGCCATGAAGTTTACGAGTATATACGTGCACATTTAACATGTACTAAAGTTAAACTCGACATAATCAACAAACGTCGAAATAATAATGTCGTATGCGCGTACGCATCATTAGTGTTGTTACGTTTCAGAAGTCGTGACTTGCGTATTTTTGTAGTTTATTATGTATTTTTATGCAATTTATTCTGTTTGAGAAATAACGTAAAAAATATTATATTGTTATAAGAAAGTAATGGTATCAAGATTGGATATCAATGTGCGGACGCATCACACGCGCGTGCTGTTATTATTAATGACGACGACTCTTCATTATCTTCTTAAATTACTAGACCTCCGTTAATCTTTTGTTTATATGTAACTGAAATTAATGGCATTTTGCATTGTTTCGATTTCAACTTTATTGTTGTGTTTAATTGAAAATTTCAACATTATTATTGATGATCTTTGGCCATTTAAGCCATATAAATGACTAATGAAATTAAGGCCTTGAATCACGATAATAGACTCACAATAGGTACTCGAGTTATTATGATTTTAGACTTCGAATGATTGGAGAATAATGAGCAACATGAAAGCTTGTAAGTATAAGGAGAATTGTTCGCTTCGTACGTATATGCAAAACGTTTAATGTCTATAAATGTCGAGTTGCCTTAACGTTGACATTCTGCTATAGAATCTCAGAAATGCTAATAGCGTCATGGTGCCTGCGTTCGCATCATGAGTCGTTCTCGGCCAAGGCAAAGCCATCTTGCAGGTATTACAACCTGTTTTAGACCTGCAGGGTCAAGATGTGTAGTAAGAGAACCTATTATGTCATCTATAGGGTTCTGCTTCTACGATACTTGAATATGTGCAAATGTGATGCTGATCTAGCTGTATAATGTGAGATTTCTAGTCTTATTTATTTCATTCATATTTCGATAATTCAATCCACTATGTGACCCTTAAATAGTTGCGTCTTAAAATTAAACTTATCTTGATAACAAATTTCACTTAAATAGTTTACTGAGGCTCGTATGTGGGCTTATTTTGTTAATGGGACAATTTTAAGGTCACCACATAAAAATTGATCTGATTCCTCGAGTCGTGACTGACGGCGATCATGGAGCGCGCACGTGCCGCTGCGTTGTTTGGGGGTCATTTCATAGTCGAAATATTTCAAACTATTTCCACTTCGTGGTCTGTCATGTGGCCCATTGTTGTCGTACTTATGATTTATAACTCTCCTTTGCAACTTCCAAGGTGATCTCATTGAGCAAGCATTTCTTAGCGAGGCGTATAATGTTATTATTTCTTGGCTGTGTTAAAGTTAGCCTTTTATGTTAACAATAAATTCCCACCCTTGAGACCAAATAACCTTGACGCGACTTAAATATTAAATTCTTCCGTGTGCTGATGTCGAGCAAAGCCAAATTTTGGCCAAAAATTACCATTATCGAATAAATTTTATTCATCAATATCGAATATCCTTATATGTTACTATAGCGAAGAAAGTGATCAGTTTGCTCATTACTAAGAGACTATTCAAAGCCATACACTCATTTAAATTGGTGAAGTCGTGTTTGTAAATATTTTAACGGGTTTGATGTAAGACTCGCGATACGCTTTTGTTGTAATGAGCGCACTTTCGTTTCTTTGTTGACTTACGACTTTCTTGTTTCTTTGTTTCGTAATTTCACAGAGTGGTCCTGTGCACAGTTATTGTAGACACGTAATCTTCCGTGTAGTGGTCGCTGTTTGTTCTCATGACATGTGTCAGTAATTGCTATTACCGCATGGTGAATTTAACAGTTGACATAACGGTTTTGATCATAGATACGTATCATTCACTTGTTAACATTACGAACTGCACGTTGGTTTTTTAAAGAATATGTTCCTGACTGTTATCGTTAATTTCGATTTCAATTGTTCCAGGTAAGCTTATTGGAGCCGTTGCGAAGTTGCAATATATGGAATTGTTTTCGATCGGATCGCATCGCATGTACGCGAAGAGGGCGGCGCGGTCCCGCTGCGATGAGGTAAACATCAATTAGTTGATTTTAGATAGATAATCGTCGCTATTAGTTAGTTCTGTATTGTTTAATATGAGTCTGTCTTGTGCAACAAGTTTCAAAATTTTCCGCTGTTCTGGTGTTACCTTTAGGTGGTTTTCGGAGCGTGGCGGATAATAGGCAACCTTAGATTGCGCCCGAGTCCTTCGCTCGGAGTCGTGCGAGGAAAAGCTGCATATTTTATTAGTATGTTTGGTAATTTTTGTGCAATCCATTTTAATGTTTAGCTAGCTCATTAATTCTTTAAGCAAGGTGAGCTAACAGTTATTGTACTATTAGAGCTGTACATGTCCTGTGGTAAAGAGTAATTGATACGGCGGGTTTGGCACGGTACTCGTGGTGGTTCTAGAGAACTTCACGATGAGCGCGACCAATCGATTGGATACCGGCCATTGTCTGCGTTGGCCAACTTTGTACCATCAAGTTGTCACACACTTGATACAGTCATCACCTTCTTCTATCTCTCTGTTGTTAGTATAAGCTGTGATGTAAACTTCTCGTTTGTTAGTTTGATAACATGAACGCTTTGGTCACTCGTAGCCGGATACGGCTTTTTTATTAATGGACGCACGAGCGTTGACGTAATGCCGTGTTTATGTTATCGCGTCGAATGTAAATCATCTCGATTCCAAAGATAAATGTAGAGCGAATGTTTTGGACAATTTGCACAGGTACAGGTGTCGTCACCGTGTGCACGTGGGTATAATTTTAGAGCTGGAACAGGAACTGTTTGGAATCATGAATTGGAATAAGGCCATATCCCTAGCCTAGCATTACGGATTATTTAAGGAGCGAAATTAATTTTGTCCGTAGAATTAATAAACACAATGATTCACAGTCCTGCTTATAGTATTTGAATAAGCTAAGACGCGAACGTAAAAGGCAAACAGCTTTCAGTCGGAACAAGATGTGTCATCAGAATTGACTTACAAGGAATTTATATATTGTTACATTGATATTTTATTTGCGATCTCGTGTGCATTGTCGATAAACCTTGATCTTTGCAAGTTGCCAGTAGAACGAAATACACCGCCTCCGTATAATTTTTACTGTTTTATAAAATTTATGCATGCTACATTATATAATGACATCGCGAGCAAAACATCGAACTGGTATCTTCCGGTAAAAATATGATTTGATTGTATGAGGCAAGTGTTGATGAGGAACAAACAGAACGTGCATATACACAGTCCATATTATATGACTATCGACTTACAGTATTTTTAACACAATAGAATATGTGAAATCTTAGTACAGGTTTCAAACGCGGACGTATGAAATTATCCAAAACAATTTAATTCCCCATATCCGCGTTTTAATTACGCTTAATTTTCCCACGATAAAATATTGTTTGTATACGAAATATTTTACGCATAGATTAATGGAATTGATTAATTTAAAATGACTTATTGATAAATAACAAAGAATAAAATATTGTAATAACTCACGATTTAAATGTATATTTTTTCAGTTGTATATCAGGAAGATTGTAATCCGCAGGTAGGTTCTGGTATATATCAGTTATAACTTATTGCGTGGAAAGTATTATGTGATAGATTTCCACTTGTAATTTTTTAACAGAAAAAGCGACGAGAAAATTTCGATTTACTATTAAACCACCTAAAAGCAAAATTAAATTTTATCTCGTACATGAAATGTTTTATTTTTGTCCTAAAAATAATTTACGAAAGCTGTTAGCCATTCGCTCACTTCTATCTAGAATCCACCATCTATTATAAAGTTTGTGGTCATGATTGTTAAACTCGGCTAGCACAAATGGAGTATACGCATCGCCAAAAATGTTGGCTGCTGAAATACAAAAAGCTTGCTACTTAAAATTGTGAGTAGCTTTTTTTGTGTCCTTGCGCAGACAACATTTAACAGCAGCTCAATCAAATTGTATTTTCCCCAAGAGTCAATACTATGTATGCGAGATATGTCGTTATTTTTATATACTAATTGAAAAGCCAACTGTTCTTCGTCACAAGGCAAACTGCAAACGTCTCTGTCAACGGATTGAAAATACTCACTGTCGCGTAATAAAGTTGATTAAACATTAAAGTCACGTACCGGAGGCGAGCGTGTCTAGGATGCCGTTATCCGGATGAACGCGGAAATTATTTTAACCGATTACGTTATACTGTTTTTCTTCAATAATCGTAAAAGGTTTTTCCAATTTTGGGTATAATTGACACCATCTAATCACAATCCATGGCTTCCGTACTTTAAACACGTTCGTGTTATTACTTCAGTACATGTTTTGGAATTGATTACGCGTGGTAATTTCAGTTTTTTTTAACACTTTTGTAGCAATTTATAATACCATACACGGTTATTTTTTTATCACCCTGGAAAATTTAAGGGACGCTTCACGGCATGGTATTTAAATATACATAAAAAAATAACCCCACTCCTTAATTTTATATTAATTTTTTTAAAAATACAAAAAATGCTGCACTAGTTGAGAGCAGCATTTTTGGAGATTTTTTTATTTTTTAAAAATTTTTATTTAATTTTTTTATTTTTTATATAATATTGGATGTGTCCTGAGGCGTCCCTAAAATTTTCCAGGGTGATAAAAAAATAACCGTGTATAGTGATTTTCATTTAAAAGTCAGTAATTCCTACATAACATGAATAAACAGTTAGGTTTTCTAGGTTAATCAAGATTACGCAGCATTAGACATTTGACACTACTTTTTCTGATTATAAATTGGTTTTGCGAAATTTTATATTTATGTCAATTAAGCCGAGCATATTCAATGCGATATTACATCCGCGATTTCTTTTACTTCTGTTTGGTATTTTGTTATGTGTATAATTTTATTGATTATTTTGTAGAATAACAATAATCTTACAGTGTTGTCACACACCATTTCGAGTGTTTCAAGGTGGTTTAGCTAAAGCTTTAGTTTGTATATTTCTCACAGGTGATTCTATTCTATTCCCGTCATTGAGTTAAGCGTCGAAGGCTGCTCGGTCTATGTGAAACTTTGATTTTAATATTGTGTCGCGATACATAGTAGCATTGTTTCTGGAGTCGCGCACATTGTTGACGCCGGCGAGAGCCCGTGAGATCTAGGTCGTCACAAACCTAGCGCTATAACATTTTGATTGCTGCCTCATACGAGATTGGAACGTAACATGTCTTAACCTATCTATCAAGTAAACACAATCTTACATTTTCTTATTGAACGGCTGAGGCTGCGGCTGTAAACACTTCCGTCGTCACTCTTCTTAGCACATCACACGACGATGCTGAAAGTCACTTCACTTTTAAGTTTATATTTTGCACTGCTGTCTGATCACTGGCACATAATGGGGGGACTGCTTCGTGATCGGTCTCCGGTGGAATGTTGTCGCTATCGGTAGAATGTTGGTGACCTGTCCTGTGGTGGGGTGCACGTGTGATCGGCAGGTCGCGCGGCGCATGAGTGGCGGCGGTGGTAGGGGGCGCCGGCGTAAATACTCGGCGGTAGCGCGTGCGCGCCGCCCACGCACACTGCGCCCGCTCGCACGCACACCAACGACCCCGCCTCGTGCGTACGCGTGTGACGATGCGCTCGATTGAGCGTCTAATGACGGCTGTTGAGATGATACTTACTGATTGGGGATCCCTTATGCCCACGGATGTCAGCTAACGGTGCGATACTTATTATACGTGCTTGGATTGTTAACAATGTGATTGTAAGGATATAGGTATTTGTAGATTGATGCCTTCTTCGACTTATTAGTTAATATGTTTCGCTTTGGGATTAAGGCAATGATGATGATTTGTACGAAATAACTTGAACATGTTGCTATTCTCCTATTGACATAATTTTTATGTTTTAATATTGTAAAAATTTTACAATTTACGTACAATAATTTTACGTCATTTTTACCTAAACTTCATCATAAAAATTAACGTAACGTGAAATTGGATTAGTTAAACGATGCATAACATTGTTTAACATGAGTTTCAAATAATCTAGTAAACGTAGCTCAACTTTCAGCAACAGTCTAAGAATTTATAGATTTTGCAGTATGTTTGCTGTCTTCTTTCTGATGAAAAGGTTAGAATTGCAGTAGTTTTTCGTTAACATTAATGTTTGTTTCCGAAATAGCTTAACCGGCCGGCCGGTGCGCGTGAGATGTCAGCGTTGTTTATAAGTTGCGCAAGAGTGAGCGAGACGAGTCATCGACTCTGCCGCGTCCTCGGAAGGTCGGCCGCGGATCGCGATCTGTGACGACCGAGAGCATCGGTATTGGCATGCATTTTTTCCTTATCACCTTGTTTTTGATAGAAAAAAAACTACAACTTGTTTATCAACCGTCCCGGATCTAGTCGAACTGTTTCAACGTTTTCAATTATTCGTTTTCAAACTCCCAGCACAGCGGGACTAGCTTTTGGTTTATGAAAAGAAAATTTGATTGAATGTTCTTTTCATGCATAGTTCGGTAGGTACTTTCTTAATTGATGTCGCTTTCTTGTCATTTCAACTTGTCTGTCAATTGGTATTTATCTATTTTGTTATTAGTAAAATAGCCAAGATCTTCTTTACTACCTTCTTCTTTATTACTTAGACGACTTGTCTAAGTATAGAAAATGCTGTTTTATGCGTCAGATCATCGTCATCACCATCATTAACTCCGCCACAATATGCTCACTGCTGGGTATAAGTGAGGTGCTTTTGGAACCCCTAATATCTCAATGCGCTATAGGCAAAAGATAACTTTTAATTTATGATGTGTTTCTCGCTGCAACTAATGTAATATTCGGAAAATTTTACTACATGTGTTTGTAGTATTCGTGATATAATTTTCGGTGTGAAGTGTGGTATTAATAATTCTAGAGCTGACGTGTTTGCTTTTATACTATGCTCTTGAGATTGTGTTTACGATTGATGCTGTCATTGAACGTCACCAATTAGTAAACTTTGCCTATGTTTGGATTCGAATAGGCACGCAACATGCCATTTAGATTAGTCGTTCGTTCCGACATTTGAGCTTTTGCATTAAAACATTTGAGCTTTCGCACAAGAGTTTAATAAAATGTTTGACCTACAGATCTTCAGGCCCATTTAAAATGTAGGAGTTGTCGTTGAATTAATTTTTTTACCTGAGGTTGTTAGTTAGGTAGCGCTATTTTATCGAATCCGTACTCTTTTGGCGTCTGTATAAACAAGTTTCCAAAAAGGTTTGCGTTATTAAAAAAATGTCTGTTAATAATTTTGTCGATTGAGCAATGTTTACTACAGCTGTAACAACAGTAAAATATCTATGTTTATTTTCTATTTTTTTTTGATTTGCGTCTTCGCTTCGGAGTAAAAGAGTCTCCTCTTTGCAAAATGACAGGAAACATTTTGAACGCACTCAGATTGATGCGACGACGTGTATCGGTATTTTCTAATACAGTGTATTCATTTCTCCTTTGATTTGGAACCGGTTAACAGTGAATATGCTATTTAAATTACGTAATTAAAAAGAATTCCTTTTTAGGGTTTCGTACCTCGAAAGGAAAAACGGAACCCTTATAGGATCACTTTGTTGTCCGTCCGTCCGTCCGTCCGTCCGTCTGTCTGTCTGTCTGTCTGTCTGTCAAGACCCTTTTTCTCAGGAACGCGTTTAGGTATCAGGCTGAAATTTATAGCAAATACTCAGGTCTACTGTCCCTTGGAGCTGTGAAAAAACTCTCGACACTCGCAAGGGAATCAAAACCTACAGGGTACTTCCCGTGAATTCAGAATCTTGAAATTTGGTACGAAGTAACGTCTTATAGCACAGATAAAGGAAAAATTGCGAAAACCGTAAATTTTTAGTTACATCATATAATAAAAAGAAAATTAATAATTATGTACGGAACCCTCGGTGCGCGAGTCCGACTCGCACTTGGCCGGTTTTTTAAATATATAAAAACACCGTAACGCGCATTCCTGTGTTGCATTCGTTACATACGTACGGCAACGAAACAGCGAATATCCGGCATTAACCCAGAATCTCCAGAACGGCACAGCCAACCAACTTGCAGGCGGAACTCGTGAGTCCGTCATAAATTCATCTCGCCTCGCGAGCGGCCAATTTTCCACGGTTTTATTTCGTTCCGCAAGCAAACCGTGTTTGGGCGGTGTCGAGCGTCGCCGGCGCCGCATTCCGCGACACCGAGGCGCTCCGATCGACTTTGACCGTTCGACCGACCACGCCGGACCCCCGGCGACCTTACCATTGGCGACGACGTCGAACCGCGATGGGCAATTAACCATGTCACAGTTTGACGTGCCTATATTAAGAACAATAAAACTGGTTTGGTTAATAAATGAATAGGAAGTTCTTTTTGTTTCGTTCCACGTTTATTACCACGGTATTAAATATTATACTTAATAATTGAATGAAACGCTCTTGTAATTTGTTGTTAACTGTGAATCCAAATAGAGAACGTTTGTGACTTCTTGTGTGTTGATAAATTGTTTTGATATCTTGATTTGGAAATAATATTTTTATTGGAAGGTAATAGAGTTGCACCTCGTTGTTATTTTTATCTTTATGTCGACGTAGAATAACACCTTCATTAATATTTATATTGAATTTATGAACAGAATTCGTGGTAAGGCCGAGTAATATTCGACCAGGCGCCGGTGTCTGCTAAAAATCGTCGACGTCGTCGTCTGTCCACTTAAATTATGTAATCGAATATTCATGACGCCTTTTGGGTGCATTCCTTTTTTATCGACCAATTTTATCATCTGCACGCGGAGTCTTGGCGGTTTTATCGATATTTAGAATCGATTTTGCGCTTATCTCCACACCACCTCTCGGTATTTTGGGCCGAGTTTTTGTTTTTGGCTTAATCGTTTCCGGCTGTATATTGGTTGGGCTTTTGTTTGCTGCAAACTTACTTAGGTATTGAGAAATCGAACCTTTTATGTTGTTATGCTGTGATTATAATCAAAAAGCTAGCATTCGGTATTCCGAACGAACTAGGTCATTAGTTTCTTTTTAGGGTTTCGTGGTCCTAACAAGAAACCCTTATCGACCGCGAAACGCTGTGTTTGTGTCCGACTGCTTTAGGCTGTAAAAATAGAATACGGGATAGATATAAAAAAAAACATAAATAAAAAAAATACGTTGGAATACAGAAAACTACGCAGTACAATTGAATAATACTCACACAAATAAGTTGGAAGCCGTTTTAAAGATTTTTTGCATGTTATTCGAAAAATGTCACGGTTAAAAGTAATAATCGTGAAAAGAATCCTTTTTGTGGTTGTCTAGATATTATATTTCAAATTTGGCTCAATGCTTTCATTTAATCCTGTATGTTATTAATCACGCCGACAAAGTGGTAAAAAAATGTTGATAAAAATATTCCTAAATATCCTTTTTGGTCTTTTCCACAGTGTTGTATATGTATAGGGGCCTAATAAAACAATAAAAGACCGCGAAAACTATTTTAAGAATCACCAGTCTGTTTGCGAAACATGAAACTTAAAAGTTGTAACTTTTATTAAAATCTAATATTATTAAAATTCGTTGTTAAACTTTAAAAAAATATTTAGACGATGTTGCCGGGGCTCTCCCGGCTGAGTACCGGGTTTACCCACTAAATCTCTCGGTGTTCTTCCTGCCCTTATGAGCGCGCGTGATAGGGTCCACATTGCGCCTACCACTACCAACGCGCCCGGGCTAGCCCGACCTGATGGGCATCGCCAAGGGGGGATTGCCCGAGAACACCTCAGACGGAGACGGAGGGCCTTACGGCGTCGTGCACGGGGCCAACCGTGCACGCAGGCCTCCACGGACTAACATACTAACCTAACGACCTTTTATACTACAGAACCTTAAACTGCACGTGGCCCGAAACTCATTTGACCGTGTTTTTATTGATATAGCAACTAGTATATTTACTAACAGTAGCTATTGGTGTTCTTACCTACTTGTATATTCCTCATTGCGTGCGTTGCTCGAACGAACCCCCTCACCTGAGCGAGCATACCTACCCACCTCACTATTTTACTATTTTAGAATAAAAAAAATTATAAACATATCTTTTGCTTCTGCCAGAGAACTTTCACATCCGTAATATTAATCATTATATTTTTAAATATGCTGCGATATAGAACAGGCACTATCTTTCTTCCGTTCGAAATTCGTAACTATCACCCCTTACCATCACAATTTATTGGTCATGGGGATTCAACGAGTATATTACTCCCTCGGTTTTAGTTCGATTGCTTAATTACCCGTCGATATTCTCACGAGTAGAATAGTCGAGTTTTTATCATCCGCATCGATTATTATTCAATCTTATTATTGTTTATTGCTTTGTATTTTTTTTTCATCGTTCGTATACCTAATCTGCATGCGCTCGCCACTTCATAATTATGCCGTGACGTCCGCAAAAGGTGTTCCATTAATTTTCAAACGGATTTAGTTTTTCTACTCTATATTGATAATAAATGTGTATCACGAAGGCTTGGTCGTGTTAACATTCCTCAGATTCCGGTATTTTGACGTAAATAAACAATCAAGTAAAGCGTTTGTTCTCGTTTAACTTTATGGCACCATTAATCTTGCCATTTGGATTACACATTTGATATTTTGTTTTTGCGGATAAATTTTTTGTATCCGTATTCTTAAGGAATCATATACATACTATATGATATGTTAAAGTGATATCTAGTGATGCCGATCAACGTCGGCATCATCAGATTTGTTTGTCGCCGCCGTTGTGACCTTTCGCTCTAATTTAGTCTACGGAATTTGAATATTTAGCACGTAAAAGTTTTGCTGATTTTGTCGTATTAAAAAAAAAAAGAACGCCAAGGAACAACAAACTGTCAAAATATCGGCAGTGTATAGGTATTTTTACGACTAAATACAAATACTCGTCAACCTGCTAAACATGTATGGTGTTATAGCAAAACACTGTTTAACAGTTGTATTAAGTTAGTCATGGCTTAAACACAATGCTGTCTCTATCTCACTTATTAACGAAAATTAAACAGCGTCATACTATAGACTATATCAACCATGACTATAGACAACGTTTTGTAGTAAGACCGTTAAATTCTTTGACAGTAACTACTTAAGTTACCTTTGACAGGCTACATGATGTGACACGATATCCCTCAGAAGAATAACTAAAGCATAGAAACCTAGCAAAAATAGCTACTGAACTTAATATATTTGACTCACTTTGACATTAGGCGCTGCTAATAGAAGTTAGACAGAGACACGTATATGCAAGATGTTTCGAAATTTTGTAGGTCGTCACTAATTCTCGCTTGTCAGTTCTTCTCCCAGTGATGTCGTGCTCATCACTCACCTAGTTTCAACGTCGATAATTATATTATGTAGGTATTTAATAGATCCCTAATACTAAAATGTCTTTATTACGACAAATATAACATAAATAATTAAGGGTAGGTTTTCTTATGTAACTTATCCAGCTAATAGCTGCTGTGTCTCTTTGGTACGGTCAGGCTGGCCGTTCATGAGACTAAAAGCGGGAAGTCCGAGTCGGACTCGCCCACCGAGGGTCCCGTATAAAATTGTAGGTTATACTTTAAATAGAGACTAAATTTTTTATGATTTAATTACAAATGTGGAGTTTGAGATTTTCCCTGACTTGTAGTGTAAGACTATATAACTTCACAAATTTCATAGTTCTAGCTAGATCAACGAAAAGTACCCTATACATTTTGATGCCCGTGAGAATGTCGAAATATACGTTTTTGGCGACATAAACGGCCGTACCTTTTTTTGTTAACTTAGAAGTTTGATTTTTTCACATCTTCAAGGGACTAGAACTTGTTAGTGTAGAACTGAGTAATTATATGGTTTTAATTTCAACTCGATACCTTCACGCGTTTCCAAGATAGTCTTGACAGACAAACGGACAATAAAGTGATCCTATAATGGTTCAGTGTTTCTTTTGAGGCACGGAACCCTAAAATTTGGACTATTTAAGTGACGGGTATTTCCCGTTATCTAAAATGTTGGAATTTTTCTATTGCAGAGATTCACAAATTCTATAGGAAGGAAATCGAAGACATACTGCTTTTATTTCATCGCTTAGATTTCATTCATTTTTTATCGCATCGCTTAGAGGTACTTGAGGTTAATCTCATATTTAATTTACTTACCCGAAAATTTAACCCTCATGGATTTTGAACCTTTGATAAATTCGTGAATGCTAAAACTACTATTTGTACATGTGCTTAGAAATTAAACTAAAAACATTAACATTTAACCATACTTTATTGTTAAGACATTTTTCGATAGATTTATTACGCTTGAAGTGCGGCCGGGCTTAGAATGTAAATTTTCCGAAGGCGGTGTTTTGATATTTTACCTTTTTGACTCTTTCTGTTCTTTTCTTGATCTAATATTTTAATTCTTAGAAAAAAATCATCTGAACTGGTTGTTCTTGGCATCCGTGTCAAGGATTCCTTAAAGAAATAGTTAAGAAATTAAATACGTTTTTATTTTTTATAAATAATATTTTAGTTTAAAGATTTCCTTTCATTAAATAACTTGACTTACGTCATGACGTCTCCATTTCATAGTTTTACTACTAAGTACATACACAATTAATCTGATGGAAAATATCTGGAGCAAATTTGACTATGCTTTCTTGGACTCCAATTTCGTCTGACAATACACTTTATCGATATTTTTTTTACATTGTCTTTAGGAAATCTGTAAAATAAAAATATCGACAAAATTTTACAACACTACGCATGATCAAGAAAAACACAAAGTAATTTTCTAAAAATCGCTAAAACATAAAAGTGAAGTTAACATTACGTATTGTTTTTCTACAAAATGATTCAGTGATATTTCATATGTATATAAGTGTACTTATTAGCTCACATTCAAGTAACAATATGAGAAAACATGCCAATTTAAGGTCAATAAATTTTGATTGTTTTCCTTTCGCGACGAATGAGACTTGCAGCCCCAAACTACACAAGACATTGTGTTACGGAGTGCACAAACACACACTATTTGTAAATACCTAAAGAATTCTTGCTTTCTAATCACTTAATATTAATAAAATATCATCAAAATATTACTAGCCACGGGACGCACAAACAATTATTATACGAACAATTCAAATAGTTCAAACTCTGACGGTCTATCTTCGATACAAGGTACTATAGAATTTAGCCGTGTTATATATTTTTAACCAATTTTAATATTTTTAACCAAAATGACAATTCAATCAATTCATATACTGACCACCTTGTGATATGCCAAAAGACAAATATTACTCATCTCTTACATTTACACAGTTTTGTGCCGTATGTTAGAAAGAGACAAATAGCACACAATTAATTCTTGTTTTAATCTTCCTTCTATGCTGTAGTGATTGTTCTGAGCGATATCCTAAGGATTTTACAGTCATTATTATTCGTCGTTACCAAGAAATTTGTGATAGTAAATTGACGCGTCAGTTTAGTTTTCACATCGTTGTGAAGATTGTTGTTATTATTAAATTTAATGAAATAGAACACGCAGCTTTGACTTGAACGACCAAATTGTCTGATGTCTACCGAAGCTTCGGCACTTTCCACATTTATAAATATTTCAGTAGAGTTATTAGGTAACGTAATGTGTATATTTGTTCAAAACCTCAGTCGTGGCTCCTTTCAATAACAATAAAATTATGTATTTCAATTAAGCAACGCATCTATTCATACATTCGGGTGCATTATAATTCAATTGTTCAATGCTTTTTCGTTTGTTTTCCCATGTCTTGCTGCAATGGGACCTCGTTCTAATTAGCGTTAGTGTTATGTAGCTCGTCTAAGTGTTTAGCACCCTCTTTAATATTTCAACAGAGCGAACAAGTACAGTAAGCTTTTCAGTTTTTGTATTTTGTTGTCGCTATTTTAATAACAATGCCTTTAGCATTGTTCATAATTCCAGCCAAGACGCGCCCACTGTTGGACAAAGGTCTCCCCAGGGATCTCCAAACCGATCGGTCGTGCGCCTCCCACCTACAGCGGCTTCCCCCGACCTTCACCAGATCGTCAGTCCATCTTGTAGGGTGCCTACCTACGCTGCGTCTCCCGGTACACGGCCGCCACACTAGGACCTTTCCATCCCAACGGCCATCCGTCTTGCTAGCTACGTGTCCTGTCCTATACCAATAATGAGATTCATTGTAAGCGGTCATGTCTCAGTTCCGACCATGGGCACCGTCAGGATTACACATATACTATTAACCAATATAAAATGAATAGCCTATGTCACACCCACGGTCTTCACGAATCTAATGACACGTCCTTTGCTGAAATCCGTTAAGCCTTTTGGGCTCTAGCGGGTGCTATCGAAATGGTCCTACATACAAACACTGGAAATACATTATCCTCTCGCTGGTGTAGTCGGCTAAAAATATGTAATATTTTCTTTGTATTTTCTTTTCTGGCAAGGAGGTGCAAGTGCACCCCCTTGCACCCCCGGCGCCGGCGCCCATGGCTCCGACCGTCATCACTGGCAAAACGCACGAATTGAAGACTCGTCTTCAGACACTGCAGTAGATGGTCCGAGAGTATGCTGCGTAGCTTCCCAAACGCTGCCCAGCGGAGTTGCCATTGTTACCTATATCTCAAAGATATCTTGTTGATTAATCTATTTAATTAATAAATGAAATTCGCTTCCAACACCTACTTTATTGTCATAAATATACTATCTAAGGCTTCCCTCTTGCGAAAAATTCAGTACTCTTGTAGATAAATCTTTCTTCTTTTCTATCAATAATTTGTTGCTTTTTTACACTTGACTATAACTAGATATATCAGAAAATTTGACATTTAGTTAAGATGATAAAAAAATAAATCGACACCACCACAGAAAATATCTGAAGCCAAACTAAAAATTATACATAACCAAAAGTTTTTGTTGGAAACTTATTTGTCTCTAAAAAGGTAGTGTTGTAATAGCAATGCTCCGTTGATTTCTTGCTTAATGTAACAAAAAACTTAAATATTCGCTGAAAATGAACTTATCTCAAAGATAGATAGCAGATCATTTTATAATGTCTGATGACCGGTTCGTAATGTCTGTTTAGGATGTTAACGTTTTTCTTGCTTTCTATGAATAAGAAACATTAGCTTTATACGAAGGTATTCCCCACGGAATTTCCGTGCAGTTTTCAAATGATTGAAGCATTATTAAAAAAAAGTGTATTGTGTTCGAATTCATGGTTAGATTTCTTGCATTTATTATGATAACTATACAAAGATTATGACATGGGCACGTAGTCGTTGTTATTTTTTATTATCCTAATGGCTGTTTTTATAGACCTGTTTTTGTTGATGTCGCTTCTTACACAGTCCTCATTATAAACTCTGCACAGCTCACCTAAAAATTTTAACAAGCTCCATTTAATGATGGTCGTAAATACTTTGACAGAACATGTTTGTTATGAGCCAACCTTTTTTATACTATACACTGTATGTAAATAAAGGTTACTGATCAAACTAATATTTTAAAGGGTATAATTTAAACGCTCACCAAAATAACCTCTGACCCTAAAATAGAGACCCTGAAATAACACTTCCTTAGTCCTAAAGTTGTACAAGTGTTCGACCGAGACATTATTTTGATCCAAAACCGAACCTTCGTTTCTGAAACCGAAACTTTTTATAGACATAAAGTTTAAATTATATTATTTATATATACCATATTTTTATACAAACCGTGACTGTGAAAAGAAATGTATAGGGCATAAGAAAATTAATTTTACAATTAAAAATTTTAAATGATGCCATATCTTTTTCGTTCAAAATATATCGCATATTTAAATTTATTTAACATGCTATAAGTCAGTTAGTAAGTTTTATGTATACCGGATTATTTTTTAAAGCAGGAGCCAAATTTTTGCTTGTTCAGAGAAGCAAAATGAACAACTTTTTACAATGAGACCAATTTTGATTTCGAGATAAGTCCCATAGTAAAAGTTGTGTTCATTTTGCTTGCCTGAACAAGCACACAAAATTTGGCTCCTGTTTCAAAAATAACCCAGTATAATCACAATTAACTTTTCACAAATAACATGAAAACAACAAATAAAATTGGTAACAAAAATAATGACTGATTTACTTATGTTATTTATTATAACAATTTAACGGTAACCAAAAAATTCTAAGTTAGCCGAAGGACACACGACTATGACGAACACTGAGTTTCGTCGGGGCCGAAAGTTCGGTAAATTTTTGGCCTGAACCGAAACTGTCCGAAAATTGATTTTTGGGGCGAAGCTGATCGAAACCGAACCGAACAAAATATACCTTAGTATTTAGTAAAGACCGACCGAAGGTCTTTACTAAATACTAAGGTTTATTTTGTTCTTGCTACCTAAAATGCATAAATGTTCAACACCAAAACCTGTTATCCTAATAAAATTATCTAAACTTTAAAAAATATATCACTGTCAAAATTAGAATCGTTTCTTTTTATTCCTTCACACGGCCACTGCACCGCCGCCGCCGCGCCGGGGCCGCCCACCTAGACAAATGTCACACGCTAACTTATCCACAGTCGTTCCTCTGAAAAAATGTATGGAGATGACATTAGCTGCGGAAAAAATAGCGTGAGGTTGTGATAAGCTAATGTCATTTCCATACATTTTTTCTGCGGAACGACTGCGGAAAAGTTAACGTGTGGCATTTGGCCTCCGCTCCGGAGCTGAGGTGAAGCTGTGGTAGTGGTGGTAGAATATGATGGTTATGTT
This sequence comes from Schoenobius gigantellus, assembly GCA_963935595.1. Taxonomy (NCBI): domain Eukaryota; kingdom Metazoa; phylum Arthropoda; class Insecta; order Lepidoptera; family Crambidae; genus Schoenobius; species Schoenobius gigantellus. Next base: position 54,660,240 of record OZ012541.1, read on the forward strand.
GTGACAGGTCAAAAATGACATCGTTCCATACAAACATTTATCCCTTATTGTTATTTCTACTATCAATAAAATGTAATATTTTATGGTATAAAGTTAAATCAAAGGCAAAAAAAATATGTTTTTAAGCATTTCAGATTTTGTTAGTAAAACCTGTTAGATGCCTACAATAATTCATTAAACACAATTTGGATATTGGCAGAAAGGCAGCCTTGTCGAATTTATTGATAGTGAAGTTGGTACATTTCTGGTAATCGTTTAAAAATTAGATTATTAAACAATTTTTTTCTCACCCCATAAATTCTGGCAGCTGTATAAACAATCACATATCGTCAATTATTATTTTAAGCCCAATAGGTGTACCTATTGGGCTCAATGCATAGAAGCGAGCTTATATTCTTATTCGAGTGGAGCAATTCAATTTATAATTGCTTTTTTATTCATTAGAGCTGCTACTAAGAGTTTTCTAATCAGAAAAAGTCAATAATTTTGTTTTGACGGGGTTATCATCAGAAACCTTTTGATTTTATAGTTGCACTTGTGAACAAGTAAGAATACAAATGAGTCTGTGGATAAAAACATAACTTTAATCCCCCGAAGAAGTTATACGTTGCACAGGAAAATAGGATTTGTAATGCGAAAGGGCTGAATAGATTTAGATCTTTCAAATTGCCAATGTCTGAGGTAGTAGCGTTCAGTACTACTGGGTAAATAAACATTGGCGTCCCGGATACAGCGTATGCAAGTTGGCAATTGGGTTTCCTCTGAACGTTCTTTTTGGGTCTCTTTGACGAAATAAAAAAACAAAAAAGTTGCCCGCCAAAGTTCTCACCTTTCGTCGTGTGCCCTTGCGCCGTGGTGGCGCATTATTCATAACGGCCCGCGCACCAAGGTCGTCGTACTGTCGAGATTGCGGATTTCGCCCGCGGACGACGAAAAAAATGCAAACGAGCGGGATGTACCCGGATCCCGGCGCCGACGGCGGCGGTCGCCATCTTTGGTTCCGATTCGCCAGTGGAAAAACCAATTATTTTTATTAATTCTTTTTTGTTTTTCCTTCAAATATTTGAAGCCCTCTTACTCTCTTTGAACATCTTATTATTTGCATTGAATTGAATATTTGCATTGTGTGTGTAAAGTTTTCGAATTCGCAAAGAAGCTATGTATCTTCTTTGCGAATTCGAAAACTTTACACACACAATGCAAAAACAAAATCAAAATAATTATGCTTAACGCTTTTTTGCGGTGCAAATTTATGAAGTCTCCGGGCAAACGCGCTACCCATGTTACGTGAATACCAAATTCAAAAATCTTTATTCAACATAGGCCTTTACAGACACTTATTGACATCAAAACAAAGCAAAACAATCTAATTTAATGAAATCATATTAACCTTGTATTTGCATACATCCTGAATATACTCAAGATGTCTGCAAACACAAGTAGGAATGAAAAAAAAAAGTTGACTCTACACCTGTTCGGAAATTGGGAGAGCCTTCTCGAGAAGAACAGGCAAGAAACTCGAAAGGTCAAAATTTTTAATCTCCTCTTTTAAATCGCCGACAGAGATTCCACGTAATGTGGTTCATTAGAACGTAGGAGGACGGTGTCGCTTTTTGATCCATATGTTTATGGTCATAAGTGGCTTATCCAAATTAGAACAGGTTCTGGATTTTGATCTTTATAAGGATCTCCAATGGATCGTAATAAAAAACCGACCAATAGCCGATGATGCCTACTGGATTTGAAAGTGTATCTCTGAGGACTAATTCATCTGTTGTATGTATACTTTATTTTGAAATGTAATTATTGTAGATTAAATTATATTGAAATATACTGGCGCCGGCGTATGAGAGTTGGGCAAAATCATAGTTTTATTTCGATGCTGATTTTAGAAGGTGTAACTTTCTGTAGGTACTGATATTCCCGCTTTCCTCATGGACCAACTATATATGCACAACTAGTTGTGCCATTAGGAACTTCTTTGTTAAATCTTTCCTACAGGCACAACTAAGTTGTTACGCATTTATTTACGCGCTTGTTTTCGTTTTAATGTTCCTTCTTCTTTTTTGTCGCCCCACATCCGGTATAAAAATTATTACCCAAGGACAGTGGGATGACAGCTGCCAAGATTGTCTCGTGTTGATAATACAGAAATGTCTCGAGACTTGCAAGGTTGTTATAAATCAGGAATGGAGATGTGTTGAGCAGCATTTAATAATAATAATACTTTATTTGACCATCTTTAAAAGCACAAGAAAAGAAATAACAAAAAAGAAATACAAACAATACTTAAAACAAATTGATTAGATGTTATAGACTTGCTGGTCAAATAGGACCTGCTCTCAGCTATTGCTTCTGTGGTGTATGCCACAGAAGCGCTGTAAGCATTTGTATTTTTATATGTTGTAACGTAAATTTCTGTACAAGAAATTTCTAATCAGGTTCCTACTGCCATCTTGTGACATTTCCATGTATTAGTTACCTTTTTTTATCTAAGTTCAGAAAACATTGAACGCGCCTTGGGTTATAATAGTTTTATGTATATCGTGTCTTTGATTATTTTCAAATTTAGTTCAGGAACTTTAAATTCAATAAATATCGATAGTTTACTTCGTTTTTTTTATCTATGTTTATTAGTCTATGTTATCTCGGAATAGTTAGTCTGTGGACTGGCCGAGCCGAGACAGCCATATTTTCTGTTTTGACGTTGACGGTCGAACGCTTGTGCTTGTTGGCTATCTACAAATTATTTTATTAAAACAAATCTCAAGCATCGATAAGCGAACACCTAATCTTCCACACTGTTGGATTTACTCAATTTAATATAAGGGCCTCTAAGCCATTTTACCCGTTCGTTCGCATGATTTTGGAGCACGCACGACATAGTGTAGCGTCATTAGAATATACACCAGCCAGCAATCTACCAGCACAGCTAGGCAGACCCACTTTCCTCCGACAGGAGGAATTTCCTTACCCCGTGATTATCGCATACCCCGGAGTCAGACTCAACTACTGAACCCGGTTACCCCGACTTCTCTTCTACCATCGGTGTCTGGCGGCCCGGAGCCTGTGGTGTCTCCGGAGCGGGATCTCCTCGAATATAACAGCTGAGTCCACTCCATACAAAAAAGTTAATTATAAAACAAATCGTCTTTAGGTAAAGGCTTTTAGCGAGTAAATTACAGAGTGCGTTATCGATCAAATCGTGCAAAGAACCTGTACCATATAGTTAAATAATATTAGTGATACAAAGCGGAACTTCATATCCTCACCACTGATTGGCAGCCGTAGGCTACAATCAGTGCGCCCACTAATATTGTGTTCCCTTGGATAAGATAAAAAAAATTATTCTGTCGGCTTTGCCGGATTAAACCACATATTTTGACACTTTACTCGTTTTATTAATCTCTTTAATATTAAACAACCTTAATTAAAGCTAACTCAAAAAAAGAGTATTATAATGTGAGCATTTGTGTATAATTTGTTTATTTACTCGTCACAAAAATTAAATTATATTGGCAATTAAACTTTATGTCTGTGTGTATATTATATATATAGCGGCTGACTGATCGATCAACACACGTTAACTATGTTAGAGGCTACAAAATAGAATTATTTACGAGCGACGAGAGCGGGCTAAAGGTTCAAACAGTATAGCTTGACGCGGCGCTAACTGTACACAATTTTCATATAGAGAGAAAATATAAAGCGAACATTTACAAGGGCGAGCTAACCTCAATAGGATCTCTTTCAGCCAACTCTAGAGGAAGTTAGATAATAAAGTAGAAGTTTAAAGCATTGTTACGACGCCAAGTTATAGAAAAGTTTAGAATAGCGGTCCAAACCCTGTCCGATTAGTTGGACTATTGGATTAATATGGATAGCCTGTCATGCGGTAGGGGCAATAATCCAATTGTTATTTTAGTTGGACAATGACCCGATGAACCACTTGTCCTATTTATAGTTATTGCGATAATTTGATTACGACCACTGCAAATTTTATGAGAACTCAGTTCACCGAGGTTCGCAGTGGGTTTGTAAATAAAATTGATTGGCAATTGCACTATTTACAACATTTTAACCATGTCAGAAACGTTTCCGTTCCCATACAGTTTGACAACACATTTCCATTAAAGAATTAACGCGAGAAATACACGTACTCTCAACTATTTAAAGTTTTTTTATAAAATAGTACGGTCAAATAAGACATTCAATGATGGTTACAATAATGGGGATGATGACTGAATTCTAATTTTCACGTCTCGTCATAAAATAATAAAATACCGTAGGAAAAGATACAATCCTGTGAAATTAGAATTAAAATCGACTTAGAAATACATTAGATACAAGCATTTTGAGTTGTTAATTTGGTAGCGATTAGACAGAGAGATCCGACATGAACCGTGACGTCATTGTGTAGTACGGCCATATAAACTCCATGTAAATTACCGTTTTGCTAGAAAGAGATGGAGAAAAATCTTTAATACCTTATATCTTGGTTGTTTTTTTAGTTATTCGAAAACCGATTTTTTCTTTCAGTTTATTATATGAATTAGCTTCTATTAAAGCAAAAAAAAATTTTTCCCATTCCCATAGAGCCATAGTTCCATAGTTCCCATAGAGCTACAAATTGGTATAAATGATGTTTATTAATGCTTAATGTTAGGAATACTATTATAAATTAATTGTCAAACAAGAAACTCTTGTACAAAACATTTTATTCATGGTTAAAGTTTGCAAAAATGTTTATTTTTTTTTCAGCTTAACAGTGAATTTTACAGCAAACATAGTTCAGACAATAATTGCAGATTATCCAGTTCTCTAACAAAAATGTCCTTACACTTTTTTCGTAAGATATAACCAATATATTTATACACGGTGTTTCATAATAACCAATAAATAAATCAATGCGTTATCTAAAACTAATTATTAAAATGTGTTTACACGTAATGTCATTCAACCCAAAATGTTCATGTAAATCATAGACATGATGATGATACTATGCTATAGGTACAGTAAGCTCCCATTCAAGCTATATACATTTACACTACGAAAACCGCCACTATTACGAACGGCATAAGAACGGTCCAAAGGTCAATCAGTATAGCTTGATAAGGAGCTTACTGTACATGAAAATTTTGGGTTGAATGATATTACGTGTAAACACATTTTAATAATTAGTTTTAGATAACGCATTGATTATTTATTGGTTATTATGAAACACCGTGTATATGATTATATACATAGGTTGTTCGCTCGTTATGCATATAAGTACACTAAGTAAGCTCCTTATATCAAGTTATACTGTTTGCCCTTTAGACCGTTCTTATGTCGTTCATTAAAGTGGCGGTTTTCGTAGTGTAAATGTATAGAATGGGAGCTTACTGCACTAAGACTACGACTTCTTGTATTACTATAATAAAAAAAAGTTACGCAACGGATATCGTTGGTCCCAGCGGACATAACTCTAGTGTAGAAAGTGGTCCGGCGCATGGAAAACATGACTCCTGTGCTATTTGAAGAGAAAAGCCATGGTTCGGAACAGGTTCCTGGCGGTATATTTTACATTTTATTCAATTAATATTTAACAACAATCCTAACTAGTTTGCTCAAAGCGAAGCCGACAGTTTAATTTGTTGGCGCGGAGTAGCGAACAATGCTTCGGGACACATTATATACCAAATATTATTATGTTTTGTATTGATAGAGATTTTATTTCAACCTATGGCATGACAGTCCTAACAGTCTAAATTTTAGCACTTTCACACATATCTTACTAAAAAGTTACCTAGATTTACAAACTGATGTTTTCAAACGAAACCTTTTTAGGGTTCCGTAGTCAACGAGGAATCCTTACAGTTTCGCCATGTCCATCTGTCTGTCTGTGCGCGGCTTAGGTCAGAGACTCTTCGTACTTGAAAGTTGTGATTTGATATTAGTAAAATAATATTGCAAAAAAAATTCAAGGTACCTCCGCTACACCATGATTTTTATCTCGTCTATCCAACGTGTCGATAGCTAAACGGTTGTGTATGGATACGTGAAAAAATTCATGGCACTAGTATGTAATAGTATAATGAAATTAAAAGGAAAACTAGCACATCTAGGTATAGAGTTTACAAATAAAAGAGTTACAGGCGACCAAGTTATAAAATATACTCGGTGAAGGAAAATTTCGTAGAAATTCCACTGAAAAATAGTTAGATTAAGTTGTTAGTTAAGTAAAGCAGGTATAGTAAAAGATTAAAGAATTATGTGAAATTATGGAAAAAGAAAACCATAACAGTCTTAATAATAATAATACGGAATCCAACATTGTGCGTGGCACGACACGCACTTACTTGTTTTTTTTTTAAGTATACTACACAGTTGGCGGACTGCCCACCTTATGGTAATTGGATAAATTATATTGTAACCGATATACATATATAAATGTATAGATTTATAGAATACCAATTAATATAACGTCGACAATAATCATCGTCTGGCTTTTATTCCAGCTGTGTATGGTCAGATAATAATTAGCTTTAGCCAGCCAGTACAGTACAACCTTGTTACTAGCAGTATTTATTATTAGTTATTACGGAGACGCAGATGCTGAAGACTAGATGTGAATCGCGGACAGAGATCGCTTATTTCCTGCAAACGAAATTTTTAATTGCACCTGTCGAATGCCTATCCATCCATTCTACCGTGGATCGACGATCGATCGATTGGTATGGTAGAAACTAGAAACTATCGATTGAGGTCGACCAATCCATTCTACCGTTGATCGATAGTATCGATTGATGATCTATCGACACCCTTCAGACCGCAACACGGTAATGTAAATACTTTTCTTTCAAATCATAAACAGAAAAGATAGACATACCCGCGCATATGACTTGGTATTGCCTCTTCTGGTAAAATATATGAATTTGTATATACGTAACTCATTATTATATCCAAAGCTAGGATTGTATGGTGCAATGTAAAGTTTATGAAAATAGTGTTCTTTAATTATGTTCCAAACGCGGAGTTGTATAATTTCTTTTTCCCTTAGATGAATGTACAATAAAACAATGTACATTTACAATCGATAACCTATGTATTTACACCAAATAATAAATGTTCTATTTTGAATATCAACTCTTTGGTAGATATAGCAAATCTACATTACCTAATAACACGTCTCATAACATAACGTCCGTCCCTCTCATAATAAGTCAAAACTATTCAAAACGACTAAATGAAATAAAAACTACGCGCAAAACAAAATTATATGTAAAGCGACTGATACAACGCGAACGAGATCACACCGGTATATGCGGTGATAAATGGTCGCTCGGGCTATACGCGGCTATTAAAATTTGAATTTTATTTATTTGTATCTCGAATAGTGTGTGTGTACCTACGTTGTAATAATATAAAACGTGGCGCCGCCGCCGCCCGCGCCGCCCGCCCGCCGGCCGGCGCCGGCATCGCGTCCGCGACGCTCAGCGCCTAATGAATTGCAAAATATGCCGAATGCGCGGTCATCTCCGCATTCCATTCGGGCACATGGAATTCCCAAATATTTTGTATAAACAAACAGTGTTATGACAAATAACCTTTTGACAAGGCTCGTTTTTCTAGTGTGGAAATTATTCGTTACAGTAATGGAATAGGCACTCTTCTTACATGGCGATCATTCCACACGATAGAGCTCGCTTTTTTGTGAATTACGTACGTGATCGAAGAACAATCGCTCAGCTTTGTTATGTTGACGTATACGCACAGTACCTACACATATTTTTTTTGTCTCTTATGAGTAGCGTTGACGACTGAAAGTGTCGGAGTCCTGTTCAAAATAAGCCAATTCGAAATGTTGCGAAGTTATGAAACTACTGAAATCGAGTCATTTAGTTACTAGTTTGTTGTTTTTGTTGTTTTTTTTTATAATTGAGACATCTATGTGTCAATTTTCATCCAAACTAGTTTTAGTATCAGGCAAAATGTACATCCATACAAGCTTACCAACAACGCGGCAACGTTGAGACTATAAATATCCCTAATATTTTACGTTTTAAACAACGTCTATATGTAGTTACGCAATTAATGTAGTGGGTAGTATTTGATGGCCTCTTCCTATTTTTGTAAATTCTAATGAAGCAAAGTGATGATTAATCGTATTTAAAATCGTACAATTGATCACTTTTAACGTATGCTCACCTTTGTTTAGAATACACTTATTTGGATGTGGTTGTAGGCGTCTGTTTACAAGTAGCTCGAGATATTGATATGGCGTTGGTCGTTTATATTTCGACTGTTACTAGATGTTTCGCCATAATAATTGTCCCAAAAAAATTCTGGACCCATACCCGTATTACCTAGGAGGGCTATAAAAATACCCCACAACCTATTCTCGCCTACCAAATATACATAAGAATCCTGTTTTCAGAGCGGGCGGGGCGATCATGAGGGGGGATTTCCGACATCCACGCGAAGGAAGTCGCGGGCACGGCTAGTGTTATTATAAAGGAAAATCAACTGTGTTGTTTTATGACATGAAACTGAATTTCAACCTTAAACTAGTTTTGGCTGACCGTACATTTGTAAAATCATTAATTTTGAAGTTTACCGAGCATTCATTATCTCAACCTTTTTAATTGAGCGAGTGTGTTAAAATTAAAAAACACTACTCATCATTTTCCAACTGAACTAGCAATTGAAGACGAAATGGGATAAAATTGGACACCAAGTTTGATATTAAATTTTTTTTATGTATGACCCGGCAAATGACCTCCTCCCGCCTGATGTTAAGCGGTGAAAGAGGCCCAAATGAGTTGACAGATAGAGTAGGGACGACATCCACTATCCTACCTGCCCGCCCCTTGCCGGCCCAAAAGATGCTTTTTCACGCCTCTTTTGAAGGAACCCATGTTGTAGGATGGAGGAAACACGTGCGCAGGTAGAGAATTCCAAGTGTGGGATGAACGACAGAAGAAGGAATCTTGGAATTTCTTGGTACGGTGTGAGAAGGAGGACACAGTGTACGAATGACTCCGAAGGCCCTTACGCGTGTTTCTGTTAAGAAATGGAGAGGGAGGGATAAGGTTAAAGAGCTCCTCAGAGCATTCCCCATGGAACATTCGGTAAAAGACGCTAAGAGAGGCGATGTCACGACGAAGTTGTAGAGGTTCGAGGGTGTTAGTTACCTCTACATCGCCAATAATGCGAATAGCGCGACGCTGCAATCTGTCCAGAGCATCGAGCAGGTACTGAGCGGAGCCGTCCCAAAGGTGCGAGCAATATTCCACGCAAGACCTAACCTGAGTTTTATACAACATGCATAGTTGGTCCGGCGCAAAATACCTACGCACCTTGTTCAGGACACCGAGTTTCCGTGAGGTAGTAGTTATGACGGATTCGATGTAGTCTCTGGGGTTCAGATCGCAGCGAATGTTCATTCCGAGCAAGGTGATGTTGCTCTGTGTGTGAAGGGTTGTGCCCTGAAGAGAAGGAAGGGGGAGGAAATGTGACCTTTTCGCCGAAAACGCGCACACCTGTGTTTTCTTAGCATTGAACTCAACAAGATTGTTGGAGCCCCATTCGGAGACGAGGTCCAGTGTCCTGTTGAGCTCAATGATAAGATTCTGCCTCTCCCTACCAATATCACCACGAGCAGCCCCTGAGCTTTCGTGATATCCCCCATGCACTGTACTGTCGTCTGCATAGCAATGTATAGCTCCCAAGGAAAGCATGTCATTGATATGCAGAAGAAACAATGTTGGGGATAGAACGGAGCCTTGCGGAACTCCAGCGTTCACTGCCACGAACCGCGAAGCGCAGCCGTCAACGACAACGCTAATTCTACGCTCGTGGAGGAAGCTGGCAATCCACGTACAGAACTGCGCGGGTAATCCGTATGCCGGAAGCTTGGAAAGAAGAGCCTTGTGCCAGACTCTATCAAAAGCTTTGGCGATGTCGAGACTAATAGCCACCGATTCGCCGCGCTTATCGATTCACCCCATTTGTGCAAAAGGAACGCTAGAAGGTCACCTGTTGACCGTTTAGGACGAAATCCATACTGTCGGTCATTAAGTAACGAGTGACCTTCCAGATAACGGATCAGCTGGGTATTTAGGATCCTCTCCATGATTTTGCACAAAATGGAAGTGACGGCTATAGGACGATAGTTAGCCGGGTCAGAACGATCTCCCTTTTTGGGAACCGGCTGGACATTGGCCTCTTTCCAAGATTTCGGCACACAACCAGTAGAGAACGACAGACGGTATAGACGCGTCAGGACCGGAGTCAACTCCGCTGTACACTTCTTAAGAACAATCGCAGGAATGCCGTCTGGTCCACTTGCTTTTCGAGTATCGATCGACTGGAGCTCCGTCCGCACATCACGCTGTCTGATACGGATATCGGGCATGGTGCTGCCATAATGTTTTTTATTATTTAAAGTAACACTTAATTGCAAGGCTAATCACTGGAATTTTCGAAAGAGTTATTCGTACCGTTTTAAATCTCCTACTTGTTTCAAGTTTTTTTAACTAAGCAAATTTTGATCGAGGTCGCTGTTAAGTTTTAATTTGTCGTAACAAATAAATAACTTTATATGTAAGCGTTAACATCGTACAGAATTATTACTAAATACATTGCTAGGCTAGTGCTGTAAATTTAGCTCATTGTGAAAGTTTCCCATTGTACACAAATGAAATATTTTGAAACGGTACGTGATTCAGTTTTCCTGAATGCAATACAGACGTGGTTTCTGCATTTGTTCTGTATAGAATCATAGTATGCTGTGAGTTGTGAAAAGATTGAATTTAATTATATTTAAAAAATGCAATAAATCAACATACGGGAGTTCACTTTCGATGGGTCCATTGTGCGCATAATGAAACCGCTCCGTTTTTATGGCAAGATCAGCAATCATGGCGCTAAAGATTGTGAAGCTGCAAGGTGCTTGCGCTACACGGACCTAGAGAGCTGTATCTGGAAGAATTATTTTAAGCTTACTGAATGTTTACCGAAGACTGTTTGGAAATTTCTCCTTAAAATCATTTTAATACATCAGAACAGTTTTGTTAATATTTATGTCGCTCTGGATTTGATTTTTGGATTGAACACCATATTGATAAATTACACAAAATGAAAAGTATTGAAATAGTTACTTTTCATTTTAACTGTACATTTGTTTTTCTACACGTCTTGTAACAACATTTTGTATACGATTTTGCATTTTCTTTAAAAGTGCTGAATTAATTGAAAATTAATTCGTCTCGTCCCGCCCGAGTCGAAATTTTTTCCTTAGTGATTTTATTCATTTTTCAACATCATTTATGTTCCATAATTAACGGGATATATTATTATACTAAACTTTATTATTTATTTTCATCACCTACCGGCAACTTTTTGCACCACTTGAATGCTAGAAAATTATAAGTGTATATTACTATGTATATTACTAAAACGATGTCAGCTGTCTCTGATAACATAAATACAATACTGACTTGTGGTGTAGTGCAATACTGACGTCCGTTGCAAAAATCTCAGCTTATTCAAAACCATCACACCTGAAAACTGGCTAATGTTTGGAGCTTTCCATATTGTTGTATATCATGGTTCTGTTTTCACACGGGAAGCAGGCGTGCTCAGACACAATGACAGTGTCTCGACACTGACAATGAGATGATAACCTGACTACTTTCCACTTTCCCGCCTCTTCCCAAGGCGGTCGATCGCGGTTGCCGCGAAAATTGCAACGGCTCCTCGCAAATAATATATGGAAAGCGGGAAATGGCAACATTTTTATTTCTTTAATCTGCATGATAATAATTTGCGCATTATGTTTAATTTGCGTAAGTAGTAGATCTGCAGTCTGCAGTTATCGGCTTCAATGTATTTGGCATTCAGCCCTCGTCTTAATGCCAGAAGAACAAGTTGTAGGTGGCCTAAATGTTGTTGGTGTGCTGTTGACTGTAGTACATCGCTTTCCAAAAATCATTATCACTAATGAATTTGCATAAGTAATATTTTACGTGGTATACTATGTTTATTACGTTTATTACCGCTGAAATTCTATTCATATTTTAATTAATAATGCTTAAATTCGGGAGAAATGTAGAAAATAATGGGAGCAAATCAGACGGCCGCGCTACGCAAAATGTTTCATTTCTGAAGCTCCGAAAGGACGCTTGAAGCTATCTAAATAGAGGGACGAAAACAGTATTTTCCTGCCGGGGAAACGATTAACCTTGCTCTCAAATTATAAAAAAAAACATTTTCTATTTTGATGTTTCTTTATATAAAATTTTCTATAAAGCCACAACAATATTTGACCATTTAATGAAAAATGCTGTGAAAAAATATGTATTATTAACAATTTTGTAACATGACTTTATACTTACAATTTATTTTTCACTAAATTATTATTTAGTTTAACGTAGAGTTGAGCTAAATATTCACCATCTTCAATTATAAAAAAAATAATGGCTGGTAGGTATATCCACAGAAACAAAAACATAATATAGGCGGGAAAGCGGCAATTCGATCTTCAGTTATTTTATCGAGCGCTAATTATTATTGACGTATAAAATGAATTCATCAGATACCGTTTAACTAATAATATAATGTTTAATATTCCTTGTGTTCGCATTGAAAAGCAGTGTTTCCTTTGGGCAAAATACCGATTTAACGTCCGAGTTGGTTTGGTTCGGGGTCCTTTCGCCCCTAGGGTAGGTAACCAATCTACTATTCCTAACGCGAATATTAGTAAATCCACGGTTGACTAAAGTCAGCCTCTGCACAAAAATTGTCTACAAAAAATAATAAATTAATAGGAAAATTATTTTATCGTTCTTGTGGATATCAATGAACTCAAATAATTTTTGTTGATGTTAAAGTTTAAAGTTTTATGAATAATTTTATTATGATAATTTGTTCCAATAGATAGAGTTTAGCATTGTCATTCGACAAGTACAAAGCTCATGGCACGCACTTATCGAATATTATTTATTAGATCGATTTTTACGAACCTTTTTGTTGGTGGCGCCAAGTCGGTCGTCTGTATTATAAAATATAAATGAGGAATAGTTTTACAATGACGATATAGCTGGTAGTCAGGAGGTATGGACATAATTTTAGTTGGCAATATTATACAACATGTTTTTAATTTTCACCTCGTCTATATGGGGAAATCCAATTTTAAGCATAGTTTATTGTAATTAAGTTTTTCTGCCGACGAAATTTTTGGACGCTCGCACAGTCGTGACTTGTTTTCGTCTCGTAGCGTATGACGACTTGTTTTTTTAAAAGTAGTATGTTATGGCCATGGTTTTCGTTAGGATGGAACTTTTTAACTCGATGCGTATTTTTAATATCTCATCTCATTACATCATACTGTTATAAATACAGACTTTATAATTAGAATAACCCATTAGTTCACTGATTAGTTTGGTCCGGTGAATTAAACTTGTTTAAATCGCAGAGTAATACTTAGTACGAATGTTCTTGCTATCGCGAAATGTGGCCGTCGCATTACAGACATCGTATAGTTCCCGCATTTTAGGGTAAGTTCCATAGACGCCCTGCAGCCTTCCTTGCGCCACGCTACGAGGCGTAAACGACAGTAAACGTATTTCGCTAGAAAATACAATCACCGATTAGTAATAGTACTATTATACCCTTAAGCATCCATCGCCAAGGAAACAATCCAGATCTGAACGTTATACCCACTAAAATTAAAAAGACATTACGACCAATCACTCAATGTCAGCGATTGTGATCTCGATCTAGCCACTGTTGTCATAGGGTTGTCACGCCAATTTATGTTTCATTACACGAATTCGTATTTACGCTGGAAAGTAGACAATATTTGTCATATTTTTGTTTCTCTATTAGTCAATTTTATTGTCTTGAGCTCGTTTTTGCGTTTTTTTTATAAATTTATGGCCTTGAATGGCTATCGGTGTATTTATCGCTTTTTGCAATAGTGGAGAATTTCTGTTATTGAATTGAAACATTTGCTTTTTGACTGAGTTGGGACATGACCGGAAATCGTGACTTCTGTTTTGCGAAGGGATATTTTAAAACTTTCTTTTATTGTAATCCGTTTTATTGGTTTAAATGTTCAAGATCGGGAGCTACAGATACTGTCTAGCTTTGTGTTGAAAATTTAAGATAAATATAATACTTTAATATAAATTTGAGTATTTATATATGCATTAATAGTTTCTTCAAATGACATTGGGACAACCCTGGCAATTGAGGATCGAATAGAGTATGACATTCGAGGTCATTGTCATAAGTTATATGCATAGTTTAATTGGGTACATGACAATGGCCCAAGTATTGATATTAAACCTATCCATCTATTCTATGTATTTGTATATATAACAGTATCAGCAAAGCTAATTTGCGACAATCACATAGGAGGGGCACAGTCCGCTATTGTATGTAACATATCTGTCTAAACTGTTATGAAGGAAGACGACGTATTATGGTTGTGATGCTATTACGAGTATTTCGACAGTCGCGCATAAGAGTAGTTAACTAGTTAGTATGCTAAATAAAACGACATGTTGAAATTTTCGACGAATTTATGTAATTGTCGGAAGTATGAAATTGTGTAATTACATTGTCATAGCTAATTCTAGTTTCAACAGAATATGAAGTTTCTTGCAATAAGTGCTTCGAGTTGTATGTGATTTGCTTGTCTGGTCTGCAGTTTTAATCATCTTTGAGATCAAGAGGGTGCGACTTGCGACTATCCTCTTAACATCTGGGTGTTGATTTTGTAACTCATCGATTGATCGGCAATCGTTTTCAAACTGAATGACTAGTGAAGAAAAGCCGAATTATGTTCATTAGCCATAAGTATTGGTTGATTTATTCAACAAATATACCAAGATCGCTCAGACGACGATGTTACAGAATGTTAAACATATTAAAAATCAGTTTTAATTAAAAAGAAATATCAAATCTATACGATGGCCGACTGTCGATGAATTACAAAATCACCCACCTGATGTGTGGTTTCGAATTAAATGGGAATAGTCTTTTTTTCGTATAGTTCCGGTTAGTGCCGCTAATGTTTCCGTAGTACACCTGCCTAGCCACCACCACTTTACCCGAGTATTTTTGATCGTCCGATGACATCTTTTATATACCTTTTTTTGCGGCGAATTAAAAAGTTGGTATAAGTCGAAAAGTTTTGTTTTTTAACGACTGTGACTTTACAAATAAATAATAAACATGAGCTTAATTTGTTTTCGTATAATAGATCTAATAAATTACAAAAATTAATTTCTTGTGCTACCCATATTTGGCGCTAATTAATGGTGGTCCAACCAGCCGCAAGGTTGTTCATGTTTTTTAGTTTATGTTAATTCATTTAATATTTGTTCTTCCAAGTTCGAAATTCTTCGTTTCAAGAATAATGAAACTTGAGTGCTCTATTTGTGTAGAAATACAATTTTCCTTTTAGTTTCTCTTCAGTTTCGATAAAAAACAAAACATGATTCAGTTACATTACGTTCATTCATTTATATGTCTTAATAATATCAAACGAAATATTTAAACATTTTAATTTATACAAATTGCTTTATAATCGGTATGTCATGTCATGTTATCGGTATGTAAAATATTTTAGCTACTCTCGTGTATGGTGACGACATTTCTGTATATAAGCGAATCTTTATGTGTATATAGGTTATCTGTGGCATGTTATTTTTTGGCTTGTAATGATGTATTCGAAGAATAAACACGTATTATTATGGTTTTTGTACCACGGACGTTTTTCTACAATACGGAATGAATTAGCAGTGTTATTTCTATTTTTAAACAATTTTATGCGCAATGTTAATTTTATTAATTATGGTTAGTATGAATAATGAAGATTGAACTATTCTTTATAATGTGTATTAAGTCATTTATCCCCATGATTATAATTCAGAATTTTATGATATGAGTTTTTTTTTTTTTTTTTTTTTTATGGATGGCCCGGCAAATGACCTCCTCCCGCCTGATGTTAAGCGGTGAAAGAGGCCCAAATGAGTTGACAGATAGAGTAGGGACGACATCCACTCTCCTACCTGCCCGCCCCTTGCCGGCCCAAAAGATGCTTTTTCACGCCTCTTTTGAAGGAACCCATGTTGTAGGATGGAGGAAACAAGTGCGCAGGTAGAGAATTCCAAGTGTGGGATGAACGACAGAAGAAGGAATCTTGGAATTTCTTGGTACGGTGTGAAAAGGAGGACACAGTGTACGGATGACTCCGAAGGCCCTTACGCGTGTTTCTGTTAAGGAATGGAGAGGGAGGGATAAGGTTAAAGAGCTCCTCAGAGCATTCCCCATGGAACATTCGGTAAAAGGCGCTAAGAGAGGCGATGTCACGACGAAGTTGTAGAGGCTCGAGGGTGTTAGTTGCCTCTACATCGCCAATTATGCGAATAGCGCGACGCTGCAATCTGTCCAGAGCATCGAGGAGGTACTGAGCGGAGCCGTCCCAAAGGTGCGAGCAATATTCCACGCAAGACCTAACCTGAGTTTTATACAACAAGCATAGTTGGTCCGGCGCAAAATACCTACGCACCTTGTTCAGGACACCGAGTTTCCGTGAGGCAGTAGTTATGACGGATTCGATGTAGTCTCTGGGGTTCAGATCGCAGCGAATGTTCATTCCGAGCAAGGTGATGTTGCTCTGTGTGTGAAGGGTTGTGCCCTGAAGAGAAGGAAGGGGGAGGAAAGGTGACCTTTTCGCCGAGAACACGCACACCTGTGTTTTCTTAGCATTGAACTCAACAAGATTGTTGGAGCCCCATTCGGAGACGAGGTCCAGCGTCCTGTTGAGCTCAATGATAAGATTCTGCCTTTCCCTACCAATATCACCACGAGCAGCCCCCGAGGCTCCGTGATATCCCCCATGCACTGTACTGTCGTCTGCATAGCAATGTATAGCTCCCAAGGAAAGCATATCATTGATATGCAGAAGAAACAATGTGGGGGATAGAACGGAGCCTTGCGGAACACCAGCGTTCACTGCCACGAACCGCGAAGCGCAGCCGTCAACGACAACGCGAATTCTACGCTCGTGGAGGAAGCTGGCAATCCACGTACAGAACTGCGCGGGTAATACGTATGCCGGAAGCTTGGAAAGAAGAGCCTTGTGCCAGACTCTATCAAAAGCTTTGGCGATGTCGAGACTAATAGCCACCGATTCGCCGCGCTTATCGATAGATTCACCCCATTTGTGCAAAAGGAACGCTAGAAGGTCACCTGTTGACCGTTTAGGACGAAACCCATACTGTCGGTCATTAAGTAACGAGTGACCTTCCAGGTAACGGATCAGCTGTGTATTAAGGATCCTCTCCATGATTTTACACAAAATGGAAGTGACGGCTATAGGGCGATAGTTAGCCGGATCAGAACGATCTCCCTTTTTGGGAACCGGCTGGACATTGGCCTCTTTCCAAGATTTCGGTACACAACCAGCAGAGAACGACAGACGGTATAGACGCGTAAGGACCGGAGTCAACTCCGCTGCACACTTCTTAAGAACAATCGCAGGAATGCCGTCTGGTCCACTTGCTTTTCGAGTATCGATCGACTGGAGCTCCGCCCGCACATCACGCTGTCTGATACGGATATCGGGCATGGTGCTGCCACAATGGGACAGTTTCGGAGGTTGTGTACCACAGTCATCGACACGGGAATGAGCCGCAAAGAGTTTTGCCAGGAGGTCGGCTTTCTCCTGCGGCTGATGAGCAAGTGAGCCATCGGCAAGTCTCAGCGGTGGCAGCGAGGGTTGGCAGAAGTTTGATTGCACAGCTTTGGCCAGGCGCCAAAAAGAACGGCTACCCGTAGGGTGCGATAGCAGTTCCTGGCCCACTTGTGCAATGCGCTGAGCATCCGCTCTAATGTAAGCCCTCTTACATAACTTGGTGGCATTATTGTAGGCTGTTTTCAGTAGGCTTGTATTGGGATCCTTAGATGCGCGGCCTCTGATCCAAGCGCGGTAAGCCAGCTGTTTGTTTTCAACAGCAGAGGCGCACTCGCGATTGAACCAGAGGTTACGTCTGCCTCTACTGACGAGATTGGAATGCGGAATATAATATTCCATTCCTAGTATGATCTCGTCAGCAACAGAGGTAGCGCAGGAGTCCGGATCCATCCTATTGAAACAGCGCTGCCACCAAGGAACAGATGCGTAATAATCCCGCATACCGTCCCAATCTGCTGACGCATAGTGCCACAGACGGCGTGCTGCAACCACAGGCGACGGTCGTGACGCCTGAGGCACTGAGACGGATACCAGGCAGTGATCCGAAGATCCTAGTGGAGCTCGAACCACCACCTGATATCCGTCAGGGCGATTTGTCAACAGAAGGTCCAATAAAGAGGGCGCTTGACCGATAATATCTGGTACCCTGGTGTTCTGGGTGACCAATTGTGTCAGGTCGTGCGTGAGAGCGAATGCGTGGGCAGTCCTACCCGCATGGTCAGTTTTAGAGGAACTTAACCACAACTCGTGGTGAGCATTGAAGTCCCCTAAAAACACCAGCTCGGCGGAAGGAAATCGCTCCTGCGCGTCATCTGCCACCCGACTTAGATGTTCAAAAAGTCGAGTTGTCTCCAAGTCACCACGATGGGAACGGTAGACGCAGACGTAGACACGGCAATGAGTGCCAAAATCGACGTGTACCGCAAGGAAGAAAAGGAAGGTTCCTCCAAACAGCGCAGGCGACGACAGCAAACGTCCGCCCGGACGAACAAGCAAACACCAGCCTTCGCCTTGAAGGACTCCTCAAGAGCGTAGCCGGGGTAATTAAGGTAGCTTGTATCGGCCGGGCAGATAATTTGCGTCTCCGTCAAAAACAGCATTGCTGGACGGGCTGTCTCGAGATGGTGGTGGACAGCTAAGAGGTTAGAGTGGAGCCCGCGGATGTTAGCGAGCCCCACCTCGAATAATGGTGTTTTGGTGGGATAATGCACCGCTGTACGACCAGTCTTAATATTTTGCGCTGCCATAATTATTGGAGTGAGAGGCGTGAAACTGAGGTGTCCTTGCTGCGCTTCGCATAGTTAATGTGTGTAGGCCTGTTTCGCCAGGGAACAGCCGACAGCTGATTTGCGCTGACCCTCCGCACGGAAGGGCCCCCGAACCCCCCCGGAAGTGGCCGCCGGGACCCACCGTCCGGTCACCAACCGGCACGACGGACCACCCCGAGATTATGCGTGGCATGGTGGGGCAGCCTCACGGACTGGTTAGTTCCGCTTGGGCCCCTGTACTATACCACGGGCGGCCAGCGGAACAGCCGTTTCTTCGGGTCTTCCTGGGCGGAGGGTCAACGCAGTCAACCTGGCACTGGGTCGACGGAAGCCCGCACAAACCATACGAATCGCAGCAACGACCCCTCAAGCTCTGGCTGTGCGCAGACTGATCCCGAAACGCGGACAAAAATGGCCACTTGACGGGTTTTACATCATGCGCACGGTGGTCGCTAGCCAGTCGGGTTTTTCAAGCCCTACCACCAGAAGTTGGTCACTCGATTAGCACCACCCGGGGATCACGTGTAGGGTCTCGAGGGTAAAACCTACGGACGTGAGCGACTCCAATGTAAGCGACGAAGTAAATGTGAGTGTTTGTACAAACACTCACATAACCACAATACTCATCGTTAGTTACATAATCATACAAAATAATGGAATACCTATTTGTAAATTAAACAAAGTTTCGACTTTATTTGGCATAACTTCCTTGCATTTTTAACCGACTTCAAAAGGAGGAGGTTCTCAATTCGATGCGTATGTTTTTTTTATCTTTCTAAGCGGTAGGCGAAGGTTCATGAATTCTTAAGTTATAGTACATTACGATATAAGAGCGTTATGGTTATAACTGACGAGGCGGGATATCAGTTCAAGCCGAAGGCGAGGGCGTAATAGAGCCGAGGGTGTATAACCAAGGACCGGAAAACCCCTTTATTTGCTTAAGCCGTTCGAAAGGGTAACCCATTCGTATGGTAACCCAGTGGGCTCGGTAAGCCGTTCAACAGGTTTCCCAACGATAACGATAACCCGTAAAATAGGGGTTACCACCCACAACAATAATTTACCGCTTACCTAATCTTAAAGGTTTTCAGTGTTTATGTGCTTAACCGCTTACTGTTCGGGTTAGGGTAACCCTTTCCCTCACGCACACCGAGCGATTGAAATAGCACTGCGGGCGCAATAACGCCGGTGTTCGGTGGCGACCTAGGGCATATATGCGGTGCAAAAGCCATCTACACGCGATATACGTAAGGTCTAAAATAACTTGCACAAATTAATCAGCGCTTAGAACGGTAACCCATTTGGGGTTTTTGATATCGGTAAGCGGTAACCCGAATTAATTCAATCGAAGCGATTAATGTGTATACCGGTAAGCTGTTTGAAAGCTTACCGTAAGGCAAAGGGTTAAAAAACCCAGCGTTATAAAATACCCGAACAAAACCCTAAGGTTACCGGCTATAACGGTAACCGGGTCCGGTCCCTGTGTATAACAAATATATGCACGTATATCGTACGATGTTTTTGAATACACTTGTGAGGAAAAATACTTTATAAACGGAATTTTTGAATTAAGTAACACAAATTATTGTTTATTTGTAGACAAAACTAAATAATGATATAAAATTATTCGTTTGATAAATCAATGTAGTTGATAGCTTTCAAAAATAATACTTACGCAAATAGTGCGGCTATAAATCTCTAACCGTACTATTTGCGTTATAACACACGTGTATTTTATGTTCTGCTTTATGTATCTAAAACCGGTGAAATTGGATCCACTTTACGAGCAAGTGTGTTGAAAAAGTTTTTAATTTATTGTTATATTCAAAAGCTCCCTCCTAACATCTCTGATAGTGTCGTCGATAAGTTCCATTGTTTATCTGTAGATATTGAAAAACACGGAGATTTATGTTACTAAAATTGTTAGGTGCACCATTTTTAACCGACTTCAAAAAAAAGGAGGTTATCAATTCGACCTGTATTTATGTAATATTTCCAGAATTGCCCAGTTTTCGTATAACATATTATGTTAGTCTATATCAGCGTCTGAACAAATATGCCAAATTTCAAAAGTGTATGTATGAATGTTTTTATGTTTGTGTTCTCATATCTCCGGACCTACAAGTCCGCTTTAAGTAATTCTTTTTTTGTTGTACTAGGTATTGTTCAACTTAGGGAATACTGCAAGTTTCATCAAAATCGGTTCAGTAGTTTTCGAGATAGGGAATTTTAACCGACTTTTTAACCGACTTCAAAAAAAAGTTAGAAATAAAAAACATACAAAAAATAAAAACCGACTTCAAAAAAGTTAAAAATAATATAAGAATAGGCACAGACAACATCACACTTCTATATTGAAGTCGGTGACAAATTTTAAGATTTTCTAGGGGATCATCGTTTGGCACCGTCTTCGATAGATAAGTGTGATGTTGTCTGTGCCTATTCTTATATTATTTTTAACTTTTTTGGAAGTCGGTTTTATCAAAAAATACAAGGTTATTTTATAATTATCCCAAAAAATTTGTGTGCTTGTTCAGACAAGCAAACTGAACAACTTTCACTATGGGACCAACTTTGAAATCTCAAAAAAAAAAATCAGCTATTCCATACATCTAGGTACAGTGAATGTTGAACATTTGTATGGAAGAGCTGATTTTTTTTTGCGATTTCAAAGTTGGTCCCATAGTGAAAGTTGTTCAGTTTGCTTGTCTGAACAAGCACACAATTTTTTTGTGATAATTAAAAAAAAAAGTTGTATTATATCAAACTATTTCGCTTGTAGTAAATAATGATTTGAATTTAAAATCAATAAACATGTAAAAATGCTAGTGAGATAGATTATATCAAGTCTTTTCTGTTTGTTTCAGGTAAGCTAGTGTTCAAAATTAGTGGACAATTTGAGTGAGTATAATTTTTTGTATTTGGTCAATGACAATGTGTAAGTTTGCCAATCAGTGTGATTGAGTTCCTTAAAAACCTAATAGCCTTACCATTTATTGTGGTGGGATAAAGTTTTTTGGTATTTCTAGCTACTTCTTATGTAATTTACTAGAAAAAATACATTTGCTTATTTCATGATCTAGTTACTAATTGAATTGAATTTGTGGTAACATGTTCGTTTGGTATTTTGGTATGAATGAATGCTTTATATGTTTAAACATTCATTCATTAAGTAATATTTCTTCACATCGACTACGGGCTCCAAAAAGCTCAACCCTCTATGTATGCGTAATAATTAAAAGGCACAAATTGTCAATTATACTTAAGATTTGTCACGAACGTTTCGACAGATCCATTCTAATGAGGTGCTAGCTAGCTATGATTATGCGCGCCGTTCTCGATTTCCGCGTCCTTTCTTGAGACACGCAAACCCGTTCGACGCTGTCATCTCGGATAGTGGCTGGTAGGTTGTTGATTTTTACGATACACGCGAATCGGTGACAAGGTCGGGGAATGTGTTAATAACACCGATCGGAGGTGAAACACGAGCTGCCCCGGGCGCTTCCGTGACTCGGTCACGATTCACGATTCATCGGGTCACAGTGTTGCTGCTTTGCTCTCGGAAGATCTTCAATGCTTTTTACTTGGATCGTCGTCGCGCCAGCGCAGGGCTGTCTGCGAGCCGTATAAATATTGATCTTATTATCGCTTGGATCTTTATGCTATCAATATTATCGTTGTAACTGTTGTTTTGTATTCAATTTGTTATTCTTATCTTACCTTACGTTTGATTAGAACTTAGATGAGTACATACATAGTGTACTTTTTATAAGCACGCTGAAGGTTCTAATTGAAAGCCTATAGCTGGAGTGGTAAAGTAAACTTTTTGATTTTTTATCCTATAAATCTGACTCAATTATTTCATACTAGCTGTTGCCCGCGACTTCGCCTGCATGCGAATCAGATTTTAATAGGGAACAAAAAGTAGCCTATGTAAGATTAATAAAGGGCTTGAGCTATAAAGATAGCTTAAGCTCTGAGGAGGAACCTCACGGCTTAAGCTATCTTTAGTAAATTTCATTACAATTGGTTTAGGCGTGTCATTCAGACAGACAGAATTACGCAATTATACTATTAGTAGGGATTTCAAATATAAAATTACATATACAGGGTGTAATTGAACACTCCAATAACATTTAAGGGTATGTATCCATCAGAAGTAGAGATTCTGTAGGGAAAATATTAGGGCTAACAAACCTACTTTTTTTCCCATACAAACTAAATAAATTATTTTTTTTGTATTAAGTGCCTACAGCCCTACGTAAGCGTACGAGGAATACTACGCTCACGTCATAGAAACTAAATTAATTATTTTTTGGTATTAAGTGCCGACAGCCCTACGTAAGCGTACAAGGAATACTACGCTCACGTCTGTCACGTGTCATTTTGTGTTTAAATTTCTTTTGTGTTAAGAGCTGATTATGGTTGTCACTTGAAAGTTTTTGCTTTCAGTTTAAAATCAAATAACTCTGAAAGTATTGGGGTTCCAGGTCTCAGACAAGCACCGAAGGTCCATTTAGTATCTAACTTATATGCCCCTTAAATGTTATTGGGGTGTTCAGTTACACCCGGTATATATTTTTAAATTCTTACTAATATTATAAACGCGAAAGTTTATGACTATGTATGGATGTTTGTTACTCTTTCACGCAAAAACTACTGAATGGATTTGGATGAAGTTTTGTAGGTAGACGGATTACGACAGGAATTAACATATAGGCTACTTATTATACCGGAAAAGTAAGTAGTTTCCGCAGGAAAGTAGAATCACAGTTTTTCTTTGAACTTTTAAGGTGAAACATAGTTCGCGTGCACTATCTTCTATGTAATAGGCTACAAAATTATTTTTCCTACGGGAATATACAAAATTCCCACGGGAAGACAAAAATAACGCGGGCGAAGCCGCGAGCGGAAAGCTAATATAAAATAATTTATTGTGTTGATCTTGACTCCATTGCATATTTGCATCCGCTGTGTTATCGGCAATTTTCTCATAATAACCAAGAGCAGTAATTTTATTTTTAATAAATATTTGCCATATAAGTAACGCTATAATTTTTCGTCGAGGATTCTTAATTCATATTTTTGATTCTAATTCTAAGAAACATGCATCCGTTCGAAACCGTCTCTGTTGTGTTTACATATAGCATTGTATTTTGCATATTATTATTTATTAAGAACTAGTGGACGCGGCAGACGTTGTCCTGCCCGATTACAGCGCCATCTACCGGGTCCAACTGTACTTTTATACCTTCTCTGTACCTATTCTAATATACACAGAAAATTTCGTAAGAATCTGTCGAGCCATTTCAGAGTTTTTGCGAGACTAACACACAGCGTTTCATTTAAGATTGTTATGTTCCTATTTTTTTGATTTTAAAATTTATAATTTGTTTTGATTTTAAAATTTGCCTATTCTGTGGAAGATTTCCGTGGGCATTTCTTCGATGTAAACATACTCTTAGTGTGACGTAGACGTAGACTTTATCCTTCAATGTGATCATAAACTGACGGAGCCCATTTTCCTACGGTCATTTTGCATTGGTCGAATTATTAAATATGTATAAAGTTCATAATTGTTTGTCATAATATAATAAGGATAGTTGGTATAAACAATCACAGATTTTGAACCTAAATGACAAAATTATGAATAACTAGCTGTGCCCGCGACTTCGTCCGCGTGGAATAGTAACTTTTGGCAGCATTTTGACTTTTGTAGGCAATTTTTTTTAAAGATCTTGATTAAAAGTGTAGCCTATGTTATACCTTATATAATTAGCTATCTTTTAGCGAAGTCCTGTCAAAATCGGCCCAGCCGTTCCGGAGATTAGCGGGAACAAACAGACAGACAGACAAATTTTTTTTTAATTGTGTTTTTGTTATTGGTACCCGATATAAATTCATACCCATTTAGTAAAAACTTGTTATTTGACATTACAAACAGACGCTTCAATTTTATAACCGACACTTCAATTTTATTTATTTGTATTATCTTTTAGTGAAAGTCCCGTCAAAATCGGTCCAGCCGTTCCGGAGATTAGCGGGAACAAACAGACAGACAGGCAGACAGACAAAATTTTTTAAATTGTGTTTTTGTTATTGGTACCCGATATTTATTTATACCCATTTAGTAAAAACTTGTTATTTTGACATTACAAACAGACACTTCAATTTTATTTATTTGTATAGATACTAACTTTCAAACTTTCGTGTTGCATTATCAATATAAACATATAAACGGGAATTAACACGATAAACACGAGGTATTTACATACCTATTTTATTGCCTGACGTTTCGGCTAGGTTGCCGATCTCATACAACCCTACGGCCAGAGTTACACGTAGAATTCGAGCTCTGATCCAGGAAAACCAGGACTTATTTGCAGAAGACGAGTACGAAAAATTGTATAAGCCGTCACCACACCAACCACCAAGGTTATATGGTCTGCCTAAAATACACAAGTCCAACGTACCATTGCGGCCAATCGTAAGTCAAACTGCCTCTCCCACTTACGACCTTGCAAAGTATGTTGCGTCAGTATTGCAGCCACTCGTAGGTAAAACACCGTCTTTTGTTAAAGGCTCTCGACATTTCGTCCAGATTGTAAAAAACCTCACATTGGAACCAGATGAGGTGATGGTGAGCTTTGACGTGGAGTCGCTTTTCACCAACGTTCCAGTCAAGGAGTGCCTGGACGTCGTGAGGGAGAAGTTAGGAGACAACGATATGCCGTTTAATTATATTGATCTACTAAGAAACTGTTTAGATGGCAATTACTTCCTTTTCCAAGGTCAATATTACCTCCAGATTGATGGTGTCGCAATGGGAAGTCCTGTAGCCCCTGTACTAGCCAATCTCTGGATGGAGCATTTCGAAGAGAAGGCGCTGAAGAGTGGCCCTAAAGTCGTAAAACTTTGGAAGAGATACGTGGACGATGTATTCAGCATCGTGAAAGGGGGTAGACAGGAAATAGATCAATATATAGAACACCTTAACTCCATTCACCCGAGGATAAAATTCACCTATGAGATGGAGGCGGACAGATCGTTGTCATTCTTGGATGTGAAGATTACCGCCAGACCCGATGGATCACTATCACACTGTGTATACCGGAAACCTACACACACAGACAGGTACCTACACGCAACGTCACATCATCATCCGCGTCACCTACAGTCCGTTGTGACGTCTCTCAAGAACAGAGCCTATGAACTCTGTGACCCTGAGCATTTGGAGCGCGAGCTAGATCATGTTCAGGAGGTACTTAAAAACAACGGATATCAGGTAACGCGAGGACGAAAGCAAACAGCTAGGAGAAGCAAGCATCCGGAGGTAAGCAGGCAGCCAGCGTATATGCCCTATGTCAAAGGAGTGACAGATAAAATCGGGACCGTGTTAAGAACCTACTGCATACCTACTGTATTCATACCCGGTATAAGGGTAAACAACATGGTGGGTACACCGAAGGATGTCTTGCCACTACAAACTCCAGGTGTCTACAAAATTGATTGCAGCTGTGGTAGTTCTTATACAGGGTGTCTCAGAAACAATGGATAAACCTTTAACTGTTGATAGGTTTCGTCGAGACCTCTCTAATCTCAAATTTTGACTTTAGTAAAAATATCTCGGTTTTCAAGATATTTGATAGTTTATGATTTTTTTTAAAATGCCACTTTTGGTTGGTTTTTAATGTGCCATTTTTACAAATACGGACTTTTTCTGATTCAGGTTTTTTTAGCTTCTAACGGAATAGTGCAGCTATCAATAACAGTGGTTAAAATTGAGCTAGCTAATCACGAAGTGCTTGGAAAAAACAATGTTCCAAAAAAAATTAAACAAGAAATTATTTTTCTTCGTGTTTGGTCTGCTACCATGTAAAAAAAATGTATGACGCTCATCCTGCCCATTATCTTAAAAAAATGCTTAGTTATTCTAGTTTCAAAAAAGGTATGATAAACTTATGCTTAATGTATCTCTGAACTTTTATTACTGCTTGAATAGCAAATGGTATGAAAATTTTAAAAAGATTGTTTGTCGGATTAATTATTTTTCGGATTAATTTTATTCGGTTAATTTAGTTTTCCAGTATTAAGTTTATGCTTTCTTGACTTTCTGACTGGTTGAATAGCAAATAAAATGAAAATTTGAAAAAAAAAGGTTTTTTTCCACTAATAAGCACTTAAAGCTTATTTGTAAACATTCGTTTGCGAGTCACAGAGTTGAGAAACGTGTTTTTTTTGTGGCCCCTGCCTGCCACATGTCTCATCCACTATGCGCAATCAAAAAGGAGCCTTATCATTAACAGCACATGAGTCATAAGCATTTGCAACCTTACCTGCTATCGAATTTCCTGGAAGGACTTTTTTTACCTGCGTCTGATCATTGAATTCTTTGTTACGATTGTTAGTGTCCTTCTGAACTCCGGTTGTGACCCACGCGTGTTTTCTGTATTCGAGAGATTCGATAGAGCTTCGATGATTTTAAACGACATTTTGCTGTGATTTTGGACTTGACTAGCTTTGCGATTCGGATATTGTTTGTGCTGTGAAACCTATTGACAACTGGTGATCATATGGACTTGGCTAGCTTTACGATTTGGATATTGTTTGTGCTGTGAAACCTAACTGACAACCAATACATAACACTGAGCATGCCTAGACATCAGTACACGTCGCGCGAATATGCAAACATGCATTTCGTTTATGGCGAATGTCGAGGAAATGCTAACGCTGCTGCTCGTCTGTACGCAGAGAGGTAAGATTATTTATTTTCTCTTTAATTCAATCAATCTTATTTTTTTTTAAATCACACACATTTATTGCAACTTTAGTTAAACGTATCAGGATGGGTCTTACATTATGTTATCCTTCTAAAAATAGTCACACGCCGTTTTTAATTAGATTTTAAAATTAAATGAATTAGTAAATTTAATAACGTCATTTTTTGTATTAGGTACCCCAACGCACGTCACCCGGACTATCGAGTTTTTGCTCGGGTACATAATTCGTACTGCGAAGGGAGGCTTCCAGGAAGAGGCATTGGTGGTGCAGGGCCAGGAAGACCAGAAAGAAACGACGATGAAGAAGTAGTAGTCCTCGACGAAATAGAAGAAGATTCAACACGTTCTGTGCGTGGAATTGCACGTCGAACCGGCATTAATAGAAGCAAAGTGCATCGCATATTGAAAAAATACCTTTTGCACCCTTTCCATATTCAAAGGGTCCAAACTCTACAGCCTGCTGACTATCCGCGTATGATTGCATTCTGCAGAATCATGTTAAATAAAATAAGGGAGGACCCGCAATTTTTCAATAAAATTTTATGGACGGATGAATCCTCATGCCGGAGAGATGGATATTTCAACATCCACAATCTACATAGCTGGCAAGTTGAAAACCCACATTTGATGAGGGAAGATCGGTCCCAAGTTCAATTTAAAGTTAACTTGTGGACTGGGATTATTGACGGATAGTTGATCGGGCCATATGAACTTCCAGCTACACTGAATAGTGAAATTTACCTTAATTTTTTACAAAATGATTTACCCGGCATGCTAGAAGATGTCAATTTAGAAGTGAGGCGGAGTATGTGGCTTCAAAATGATGGGTGCCCAGCTCACTACGCAATAGTAGTAAGAAATTATTTAAATCAACACTTCCCACAAAGGTGGATAGGCCGGCTCGGCCCTATTTTATGGCCGCCCAGATCGCCGGATCTAAATCCCTTGGATTTTTTTTATTGGGGATGTCTGAAAAATCTTGTCTACGTGAGGCCAGCATCCTCAATAACAGAGTTGCGTACTAGCATACAAAATGCAGCTGCACACATAAAAACGTCTGGTTACGCGCGCCGCATCAAACTTTCTTTTATAAAAAGATGTAGGGCGTGTATCAGAGCGCAAGGACGCCAATTCGAACATTTATTGTAAATTTAATAAAAAATTAAAATTTCATGTTGTTTTATTTCAAATTCTTTATTCAAACTAAGAATTAATAACTATTCCGAAAAAAATCTTTTTAAAATTTCATACCATTTGCTATTCAAGCAGTAATAAAATTTAAGAGATACATTAAGCATAGGTTATCATACCTTTTTTGAAACTAGAATAACTAAGCATTTTTTTAAGATAATGGGCACGATGAGCGTCATACATTTTTTTACATGGTAGCTGACCAAACACGAAGAAAAATAATTTCTTGTTTAATTTTTTTTGGAACATTGTTTTTTCCAAGCACTTCGTGATTAGCTAGCTCAATTTTAACCACTGTTATTGATAGCTGAACTATTCCGTTAGAAGCTAAAAAGAACTGAATCAGAAATAGTCCGTATTTGTAAAAATGGCACATTAAAAACCAACCAAAAGTGACATTTTTTAAAAAAATCATAAACTATCAAATATCTTGAAAACCGAGATATTTTTACTAAAGTCAAAATTTGAGATTAGAGAGGTCTCGACGAAACCTATCAACAGTTAAAGGTTTATCCATTGTTTCTGAGACACCCTGTATAGGCCCAGCGAAGCGGTCCATAGCTGAAAGGGTCAAGGAACATATCGCGGCTGTGAAAAACCGACAAACCACCAAATCGGCCATTGCGGAACATCTCCTCGAAGCAGGCACCAACCATTGGATAGAATTTTATCGTACGCAAGTCCTCTCCGCAGATCGCCACTTTTATTCAAGAGTAGTGCGTGAAGCGATTGAAATCAAAAAACATCCAAACAAATTCAATCGCGAAGATGGTTTCAAATTATCAACTGCGTGGAATCCAGTGGTGACCAAAACACAACCTCGATTTGCACAGTCGGTTGGTTCGGGCTCGGCAGTCGATTTTCGAAATACGGACACTGTGAGTGTAGTGTGTGACGGTACTTGGATGACAAAAAATATGCCGGTGGTTCGAGAAGAACGCCGCATCACGGAGACCTGACAGCGCAGCTCCAGTCCGCCTGCGACCACGGCTGGTGCAACCTAGCCGAAAAGTCAGGCAATAAAATAGGTATGTAAATACCTCGTGTTTATCGTGTTAATTCCCGTTTATATGTTTATATTTGTATAGATGTCATAATTCAGTGCCAACCCTGGCGGCAGTAATGTGAACTTGACCCGAACTAAGAAGTTGCATGTCTTGGTCCATGAAGATGAGCCACTGGCTACGTTCACCAATACCGTTTCGGTTTATATCCAGTTACAGATTGTACTTGCGTTCCATTGCATGCTACCTTAACATCAATTTTCCAATCAATACACTGCTTCAATAGTAATCGTGGCCATTCAAAGTAACGCTACGTTTCGGAACGATGGCATTGATCGGTAATAGCAGGGCAACTCGTATTGTGTGGTGTGCTTTATGTTTTCGTTATAGAAATAATTATGTCGGTCATAATAGGCTGGTAGGTATGTCAAGATCAATTTTACTATGACACGACATAATAATTGTTTCGTATCTCGTAATGTTTCGGTTAACCGTTGGATAAATGTCTACCTATTGATTAGCGAGAAAAACGTTTGTACCACGAAAATTTATGAATAGAAAGTGCATACTAACATGGCGGATGATGACAGAGAATAATAGAGGAAACTTATTCCTGCACCGATGTCTCTTATTGTGGAACAACGACATGAAGGTGTTGAATAACTAATTACTTATGCCTCATTTTATTGCTGCTCAAATACATTACCTACTCTAGTATTCCTCACTAATAAAGTTTTCCGCAACTACATATTGAGATTCTGTTACCTTGCTTTTGACACGCCTATTCTCCGACATAATGCCCGTGTAATCGATTCTAAAGAGGTCTCGCAGTGTCGGTCGGTCTCTCGAGAATCGAGATGCGCGCAAATCCGTGAACTTGACCGGGGCGGCCGGATGCGCGCCGCCCGCCGCCGCCGCCGGTCAGCCTCCGCCGCCGCGGGACGATTTAGAAACGAACACGCCACTGCTAGAGGTTAACGCTCTTGATCTTTAATGCACACTATCATGCGATTGAGATGCCATTGAGATGCAATTCACAGCTTACCATTAGTGAAGTTGGCGAGGAGCAAGCCTGCGGATGGAACACTTTCACAGTCTCCATTCCATAGTATAGAACAGCCAGAGAACTTTGTATTTGTTTCTGATTGAACTCATTAGCTGATCGAATCGAGGTATCGATGATAATGCAATGCAATGGGCGGTAAATACATTATAGTGGTGTGATAAAGTATGAATATGTTCCTTTGGAAAGATATCAAGAGTTTTATGTGTTAATTCAGTATAATATAGTCAATGTATGTTTTAACTGTCGATTCGGCCGTTTTTTAAATTGACTAACAAACACCTAAACATAACATTACTCCCATTCCTATACAGCATTAGTATTGTATCTTAAGAATAGATCTCTCTTGCTTGCCTCCTGCTTTGCCTTTTTAACAGAAGTTTTTTTTGCGGGACTTACGCTGTTGGCTGCACAGCTTCACCTCAATTAGAATTATATATAAGATGGTGAGAACTTTGGTGGGTCCTCAAGCCTTGTTGGCAAACATTACCGGGTAGATTTCTCCTCTAGGGTGTCCCCCTGTCCAAGGAAAGGGCGTTCAAGCCGCAACTTGACAGAAGTGTTTGCAACTTCGATATGACAGAAGAAGTGTTTGCAACTTCGATATGACGCGCCTCTCACTCAGCCCGCTATAACATTCCAGCATAACTTGTCAGTGAAACACGTAGCGTAGGTATATTGCGATCGCTCGCACGGGATACACCCACATAACGCTTAACTCTAGATTATAGACAACAAAACAGTGCAATATATCAAGACATTTGATTTGTAAAGAGATAAGTGGCATGAATTTGAAGTATGATTGCCGAGTAACAGACCAACTCTGTAGAACGGTAACAGCGAGTGATAAATCTTTGCTGATATTTAAAAAAAATCTTGATTCTTTAGTTTAAAATATTAACGGTAACGCGAACACCGGTCGCCAAATAGGATTTTGACATGTTGTATATTCATTCTATTTTGTCTTTTATTATTGTTATTTCTTCAGCCCCATTGGTCACATTACTAAGGTTTTATATGTATTTTTTAAAAGGTTTACGTGATGAAATAGTGAAGTTTAAGGTGTAAAATTCGGAAGCAACTAAAACTAGTGCGCTGTTATTTAAGAAACTTAAAACATTGCTCCTAGGTATGTAAAATTCGAAGCTATATCTATAATTTTTTTTGATAATTTTATTGAATCACAATTTTTGGAGTTTTGAATGTCAGTAACCGAATCCCTGCAATAAAGGAGAATAAAACGAACCTTTAATAGACATCATGTAATAGACAAAAGGAAACAAATTGATGGTTGTTATGGAAAAGGTTAAAGCTGAGTTTGTGTAGCTTTCAATTCGGTTTCTTTGATACCTCATATGATGAGACACCAGCATCACACAGATGAAAGTTCCGTGTAATGTTTGTGTCTGAAAGGAACGCTACAGAACGAAATCTACGCCGTAATGCGTGTTGAGAATAATATACATCTGAATAATCTTAAACAATGAATAATATAGACTGTCTCGACTAAACAACACCTCACTTAAGTGTCACCTGTAGCTCAAAAGAACTATTGTTAGCTATTGCAACGGTGAAAGTGCAGTTTCACTTTTGTTCATGAGTCGACTCGCCGCCGCCCCTTTGAAAACTGCGTTCAATGTGACGCCATGACAATGGTGAATAGAGAAAAAACTTACCTTTTTGTCGTTAAATACATTAGGACATAACGCCTGTAAAAAGCTATTTAATCGGAAATTCTGTTGTAGCTGCACCTAATGGTGTTATAGTTGAATTAGCATTGGCTAATAGTTCTGATTTAGTTATTGTTACTCGTAGATATGCTTCAAGAAACGCGAGCTTGTTAAGGAGGAACCTCTAATCGGTAGCTCCCACTACACGAGATAAGAGCTTAATTTATTCATTTTTTCAAAAGGGACAGTTTTGCATAGTAATAACTTAATGTATGTGTTTTTATCATTTCAACGGAATTTTTCTGTGTAGAGGAAACGTGGTCGTCTTTCGTCTTTAAATTCCTAATATTTTGAGGAAAATTTTCGAATTAAAAGTGACGTGTTAAACACTAGAAACTATTTGAGTAATTTATTTATACCTCGCACACTTGAGCTTTTGAGAAACGTTAAGGAAAGAACAAAAACCCTTCACTTAGTCTCGGCTCAAATGACCCTGACTGATATCAATCGGCCGCATACCGTTCTCTAGACTTGATACCTTATTTTTAGACACGCTTTTTGTTCCGAAAGCTTTGTGCTTTGGTTTTAGATTTAAACATGCATTTGATTTCAGTGTAACAACTACTGAGTCTTTAAAACAAGGAGTTTTGCACATAGGCTATTTCCGTTACATCTGCTAGGATTCACATTTACTTACATTTACTACATATATTATATCATTTTGCCATTAGGATTTTGTATATTTTGACACTAGTGCCATCTGGTACCTTACACTTTTTGACGTTATGTCATACAGTACAGTACCCGAAGTGCAGCTATGTTGCTTTTGTTGAAAATTTTCGAAAAACTGTTAGTCGGGTCATTTTGTATTTTGTCTTGTCTAGACTCTGGACACTTTACAAGATGTTGGGGCTTTCGAATTCCGACCATTTGAGAAGTCTAGATGCAACACAGAAATGTATGTTATTGAGTTTTACGTATCAGCTGCTGTCTGATTCCTTTGATTGATTTCTCATCTAATCGAATTCTGTTTAACCTATGAGATAAAATTCGGAGGATGAGATCAGTTCAGTATATCTATATCGTGTTTCAATTATGGTTAATGATCTATTCTAGTTTATTGACACTAGTCATAGTGCTCAGTAAATAATTACGTCAAAATAAATTTGAGTTATTAATTTAGATGGTCTTGTCTCCTTGAATCGACTCCATACGCCCGTGGGCTGTCATACAAACATTTAAGGTAAAGAATACGAATGCGTGAGTCATTATCTACTTATTGATATCTCAAGGCGCGTTACAGATGTCTGTGTCATAATATTAGAAGACATATTTTTCTCGGAGGAATTGTCCATTTCCATATAAGGGCCAGTTCATGTCGCAACGTGGCGGCCAACCTGAGAAATGGGTTAGTGCATACGCGAGTTAAAAGTTGAAACGTTTTCACACAAATTCAAGGTTCACCGGAGTCGTTGACACAGTAAGGATTTAGAAATCGTGATCGTGACACATGCCAGCTACATTTGCTTTACGGTATTTAGCTTTATGCAGGTGGTTTCGATCGGCGTGTCTCAAGTTGACTTTGTTGTAGCTGTTTCGAGCTTTTGGCGGACTTTTGCTGCTTTTGCAATCGACTCTTGTCATATTTGTCTATTCTATATTGTGGTCTCCTGACTAACTAACGAAATTGTTACGTTCGATTTGTAATAGTTATATATTATGGGCAATTTTTGTGGTGTTTTGGTGGTGTTTGGTTTTTTTGGTGTTTTTATGGGGTCAATTTTAGTAAATTTGCGTCTGACTGATTAATTAACCATTGAAACTCGCAAAGCTATGACAGTCTGGCGCTGATGCTCTTTCTAAAAAGCTAATATTTATTATAAAAGGCTTAATCCTAACTCATACAAGTCTTATATTAAACATTATACTTATACAATATTCAGGACAAAAACAGATAAAATATAAAATCATTAATTTTGTTTTAATCATAAAATGTAATCTGACTTGTACTCTGTGTTATTTTTGATGATGCCTAAAGTAACCAACAGTTGTTTACTTGTATCTTAGGCATCTTTAGTAGGTTAAGTGCTTAATTGACTATAATAAATAAGATTGTTTATATTGAAATGTTTCAAGATTTTGTTTACGAGTATAAATACGAGGCATTTATTTATATTGACCTGAATCTGCGATCTTCACTATTAAATATATATCTTCTATCCTTATTAACACAAATGAAAAAGCATCATGTTTAAACCACGGCTAACTTTAGGTAACTGTCATACAAAGTCTAGTAAAGTATCACCATGTTGCTAAAATGTACCTAGAATTGCATATATATCATTAACCTTTAATAATTACTTATGCGTGGGGTCTATTGGACGCCAATCGACTCGGATTTTGTCATATTTCGTCAAATATAGGACGTACGCGACTATGCGTTCATGTAGATTCCTAGCTTATGCGCTCCTTCTCTTGCCTCAGTGTTTCGTCAGTCGCCGTGACAACTACATGGTCCAGTGGACCCCGTGCGACTAATCGTGTAGTATAATTTTTCCTTCAAACCCTTCCTTCGATTCCCTACTCCAAAACAAAGGGCAATTCTAATGATTCCAAGGCTTGGTCCCATATGTGTGTGAGGTTTAAATAAACTACGAGTAAGTGTAATGAATGTTATTTTTTTATGTGTAATGAATACCAATCTGAAGTCTATGATTTCCTTGCCAAATAATTATTTACAATTTTAAACACCGTTTATGAAGTTTTTGTGGTGCTATTGTTGCTTAGAACTACGATATTGTTCTTAAAGTTTTTATTATATGGATATAAATTAGTATTATTATATTTGTTTGAATCACAAAATAATTGTGGGGTCTGATGGACCCCATGCGACTAAAAACGTAATAGTAATTTGACGCGACTGAATATAGGTTAATATAGCTTGATATGATCTCATCAAAACATTTTAATATCCAGAGAATGTTATTTATTTTTGATTAGTGGGCCACCTACCGGGTCCAATTAAATTACGTATAAACCTTCCGTGGACCTATTCAAACACACACACAAAATTTCGTAAGAATCTGTCGAGCTGTTTAAGAGGAAACACTAAGGGAGGGAACTCAGAATAGGTATTTGTATATGATAGATAGATAGATATATCTATCTATCTATATTATATGTGTATAAAATTTATTGCTGTTGCTCTGTGTGCCCGAACAATTGTTCTAAGCGCGGTAGAGACAAATGCAGCTCGGACCGAAAATACTTATATAAAAATATATAGGTACGTTTCGTAGTCCCCTGTTTTCTCCGCTAAAACTAGACCGATTTAATTACTTATCGCGTTAAAAATTAAAAAATGGCTTTGACTATGTTTAGCTTTTTTATATGAACTTGTAAAATTTGTTTGCTGGATGTTGGAATATGGGACAAATTCCGGCCAATTTTTCAGGTTTTCAAAGGTTTATATCTCATTTAATAATTAACTTAATAAAAAAAGGAAAACATAGGAACATGCTAGTAGTGGCCATTGATTTTTTTGGAAAAATGGAACGGCTATAACCATTATCCAGGAAGAAAACAGGGGACTACGTTTGTATGGAAAAACGACCCGTATGATTTCCTCTTAAGAGTTTTTGCGAGACTAACACTATTTTTATTTTTTCTTGATGTGCTTATGAAATCGAAAGTTAATTCTCAAAACTACGATAAGCGGCCATCGCCGGCTGTTTCTGTTGCCGCAAATAACATCAGTCTTCAAGGCAATATTTCAAGTGGTTAATTCGCACGTCTGATATGGACAGAAGTAGAAGGTATGTGTAGCCGTGCTGTCTCTGTTTTTTACTTATTCTTCTCTTTGGTTAAATATTAATATTAGACGAGACGTTAATGAGTATAATTTATTAATTTTCCTCAATCTATTCGCAAATAGGTGTTTGCAAAAAAATACCACGTTTGTGGTTTGAGTCCTTTAAATATTGGTGTATTAACCTCGACTAACTATCTACTCTCATTAAGTGATCGAGTACAATGACATGCCCACCGCACTGATCATTTGTACAAGGATAATTGAAATTTTTCATTCAATGATATTAAATTAAAGTGAACCAAATATGTCCTTCATCTTGTGCCTCATCTCCCTTTCCTTTCCCCTGGGTTGTGTTAGTGATAGTACGAATAATGGAATAGAAATTGGCTATGTGTTGGCGCAAATATTTGGTGCACAATAATATCTTTCGCGCAGAAATCTTATAGTGTTGAGACTAGAGACGCTTCTAAAAATCTGTCGGGAGGACTTTTTACATAAATGTTATTTAACAGACTTAAAATTCCGTAAAATTACATTAATGTTTTCTTCTTCGATACCCAACAAGAAGACCTTGAGCGGCTGTCGTGTTTGATATAAAATTTCGATTTGATTCGTGTACTGTTTTTAGACAAAGTCGTGTCTCGCCAGCCGGCCGGGTCGATTCTATTTGTCTGAGAAATATAATCCATGAATCACTGTGGATTGTTGTAGCCAAGGCTGCGAAAGCTACGCCTTTGTTTCTGGCGTGGTGACGCCGACGTAATTAACGCTATGTAAGTAAGTACGTAACTATTGTTGCGTGTAATGCGAGATCAGTGATTGTTAAGTTATACATTTAAACATCAATACATACATGATTATCATATTCATGGTTTTTCTGACGTTTATAATAAGTACGATGGTTGCTTAGGAACAAACAATTGAATTTTATCTATATCTATACAAATAAATAAAATTGAAGTGTCTGTTTGTAATGTCAAAATAACAAGTTTTTACTAAACTTTTTATCAAGATCGGTCCAGTCGTTACTATTCCACGCGGACGAAGTCGCGGGCACAGCTAGTCAAAAATATGTTTATTGCTTTTCACAATAATAGCATTTAGGACGTACTTTAATTAAGACCCTTGAATCTAGACTGAAAATAATAGCTCTAAACATGCGTTCTGTAGGCCTCAATTGCTTCTTCGGGCGATCTTTAATTACTGGAAACAAGAAGTCATTGGGTACGATGTCGGGCTGTAAGGCGGATGACCACCAATCAACTAGACAACCATCAATTAGATCTTAAGTGTGTCCAAATACTCGTTTGTTCATGTGACGTGTGTGTAAGCTCGCACGTCGCACGGAGCGGCACTTATAATCGCACGCGTAAACACAAACATATGGCAATATACGATGTTGTTCATAGAGATGCGAGACGGGAGCACCGACGGACGCGGCGGTGCCATCCGCGGGCTCGGCCGTAAAAACGCGCCATTTCAAGCAAAGGCGTGTAAAATCGCTTCTCCGTAAACGCACTCATACAACGCCATATGTTTGAATTCTGAGCGGGCCGCGCCGCGGGCCGCGCTGCGCAACGCCTCGCGTCTCCGTAAACGAGGCCTAAACAGAAAAACGTCGGACGCGCCGCGAGACGCCACGCCACACACGACGCGCGACGCCCCGCGTCTCCGTAAACGAGGCCTTAATGTTCCGAGAACGAATAACTTTTGTTGGCTTTTCGTTATATACACACATCCACACTGCCCATTGGCCTTTTCATTATGGCGCATACACGTAAGGCGCATAACACATTGCACCGGACACCGCTGCGGTGTACGGAGGGACGAAAACCGCATGCGACTGCGGCGGCACGGAACCGTGCCACCATACGGTTTGCTCCGTATCACCGTCCGGAGCTGCGGTGCATGACGATGCCCTGCATCACCGCATTATCTATGTTGAGATCTATTACGCGTATGCACGTCCTTTCTACGCAAAAATCCGTACGATACTGCGGCACAGTGTGGCGTACCCCGCGGGCCGCACCGCATCACCGTCCGGGAGTGCGGTGCCGTCGCGCGCGCCGCACAACCGCACGGTGATGCGGTGCGAGTGTGTTATACCCTGCGGTTTTTGTATACAAATTAAGATTCTCCAGTCAAAATTAAAAACCGCAGCACCGCACACCGGAGCGGTGTCCGGTGCAATGTGTTATGCGCCTAAATCCACGGCTTGTCACCTGATGTGACAAATCTATATATTATTGGATCCACCGCAATTTTTTAATCATTTTACGACACCAATTTTTTAACCACCAACGTTAGACGAGTATTTTTCGAGTAATCAAACCAGCATATAGCTTGCAAACACTCAAATGTTTTAGTACGACCAGTATTAATATTAACATGCTTAAACATTTCTGGATTTCGCGACATGTCAGCACATGACGTTCTTTAATTAATTTTCTCGATGGATATTTCCGGCATAACGAATTATTGGTTTTGTCCGATTTTCTTTGACTTTGTCCGTAAGCGAACTACAAGTATTATACAAATTTGAATTTTGAGTACCTACCTACCAGGTATAAACAGCGGCTGATGGTTTGAGTTCTCGTGTAAACGTCGAAGTCATAATAAATTATTGTTCGGAAATTTTCGTGAGCTTCCATCCATCTTTTGGCCGTGATTAAATTTTTTACTTAAGTACTGTAAACAACACAAATGCTCGCACGTCAAAACGTTCCGAGTTCGTATAATGTCACAACACAAATGTCAAACTTCATGATGGCAATGTGGAGATCACATTTCATAATACTAGTGTTACCAGTTCTCAATATATAAACAGCGACCCTCTTATTATTTTTGTAAAATTTTAGTAACCCCCGTAAAGTTTTAAAGAAGCTGGACGTAACAGATGAGCTTTGTTTCTTTTCCGATTATATCAGAATGATCAATTAAAAATTAATTTCAAAACCTAAGGTTTGATTATAATAAAGTAGTTATTTGGCCTTTATTTTTAACGGTGTGTCACTAGTGACAAACAATCATTTCACTCGAGGAGGAAACAGGAACTACGATAATGTTTATGATTGTTTAATCACTAATATTAAATACAATTCACTAAGCACTTTAAAAATATCAATTGAACTCATATCCCTTAATAGGAAGTATCAAGAGTCGCTGAGCAAGGTCAAGAGCACAACTAAATTGCATGTTGTATTAATAATGTTACCGTATATCAAGTAAGTTATTTAACCGGGCGCGCCGTGCCGGCATTTTTGCAAACTATAACGGGTGCAGTAAAAATATTGTTTGGAGAAAAATATATTTTTTTCGTAAAAGAAAGACTTCTTTATTTTGAGAGTATTAAAGGGTCAGCGGCGCGAGACATTGCGGAGATGTATATGGTTTTCTTTTATCACAAGCTTTTTAGTCTTTTTATGAGCAAACAATATTAAAACCTAAAAGAATTTCAAATGACAAAAGTGAAAATAGTCTACGGTTGACTATACTTCGTACATCACAAACAGTGTAGTTTAATTTGTGATGTTCAACATTATAACGTTCCTTTATTAAAACTATAATTCTTTATAAATTAGTCAACGAGAGTTCTGGAATTACATAATTATGCAACATAATATGTAATTTTGTAGAATTTCACAGAGAATTACATTTTTATTTCGTCAAACTTTTCTAAGGTTACAATAAACTAAGAATCGAATTATGTTGTTAGTTTCTCACTTAAACAACCTCATTACTATCATAATGATCATATAAATAATAGAGATTTCACATAACCTAGAAAGGGCGGCTCGAACCACGTTTTCCATTGTTTTGTTAGCATGTTAGTTAGACGATAAGTGTTGCTTGTAAGTTCGCAATAGTTATTCACGATTGACGGTGTATTGTTTGTATTCTAACTATTATATTGTTAATGTTGTGTTTTG
Organism: Schoenobius gigantellus; assembly: GCA_963935595.1. Classification (NCBI taxonomy): domain Eukaryota; kingdom Metazoa; phylum Arthropoda; class Insecta; order Lepidoptera; family Crambidae; genus Schoenobius; species Schoenobius gigantellus. Next base: position 54,700,708 of record OZ012541.1, read on the forward strand.
GCATTTGGATGCTAAATGATTTGGACTTGATTAGCCTAAGAAAATAGATGAACGAATCTTGAATATTAAAATGAGATCATACATATTAACTTGCCATTGTTGTTGTCGATTCACTTAAATGTTGGTTGTAAATAATTGCTATTTGCTTTAATACCTGTGACTTTGACTTGTGCAGTTTAAGTTATGAATTTAAGGAAGTTCTTTGCTCTTTGATCATCACATATGTAGCTAGCTATATTTTACTTTAACTTTTGTCACCATGCAGCCATGATGATAGTATGTCTAGAATAGTGCTTTTAACATTTTAGCTAACCTTTAGTTGAACTCTTTACACGCTGCGACTTTTTGCAGCGACACAGCCGCGATGCATAATGTGAAGCGCTCACGATATAGTCATTTGCACCGATGCACACACGCAACAAAAGAATCAACACACAACAACTTTTGGCAGCGAAACAGTTGCGATGCAAACGCGATTGTATAGTCGTGTTGAAACGCGCGTGTGCATCGGTGTAAACGACTTTATCGCGATTCTGGACCGCGTCGCTGCAAAAAGTTGCAGTGTGTAAAGTTTCTTAATTCTTTTGTTTGTAGGACATTGTTACTTGATAGTTATTAATTGATATCAGACCGCTTTTAACAAAGACCTAATCACATCCAAGGGTAACATTCCCCAGCAGGCAAATATGGGCCCGGTCCAATAGTGATAAATGAGCTTTTCAATGACACTGTTAATGAAAAATATTGAGTAGGAACTTCGCAGCGGAAACTGTTCCGTTTCATATTTCGGAAGTCAATCACTCTGAGTTTGGATACAATAACATTTTTTTTAATTGTCAATCCTGTTTGTTGTTTGATAGCAGGAAAAAATTAATTAGTTTTGTTACTTTTTTTACTTGAGTTTGATTTGATATAGTTCTCTGAATAGAAAGAACGTGCCTGGAATGTATCGTATAAAATTTTTAAAGAAAAAGGTTTATAATCAATTGTAAGTATACTTATTATTCCGCTATTTCGGCTATTTCGGGGCTTTTTAGACAAACAATGTTTATAAACCTCAAGTAGGTAGTATAATTGTATTTTATGTTTGTGAAACAGCTGTGCTTTCAATAAATACATGTTTTGCGTGAATAGAAATTAAGTTTAAAGTAAAAAAAAAACACAGGTATCTCACTACACAGCACTACTACGTCTATTTACATTCTTTGATATTATATTTTTCAAGTAATCTTATTAGTTTTATTAACAGGGGGCACCTGTTAATCTGTCTCATCTACGTAAGCAACTTGCTTGCAGGCACTTCATTAATGTTATAGGCTCACGCGACTGAAGAGGTTGAACTTAGCGGCTCGTTGCCTCGGTTGTTGGTATTTTGTAGCAATTAATGTAAGTGCAGCGATCCGTTGCTCGGCCTTGCAAGGTCGGCGCGCGCGCATCCCATTGCGACCGACGCGTGGTTGGCGTTTATTCATTTATGTTGCAATATATTTTGACCGAGTACTTAAGTTAATGTGGTGTCATGTCATTTGAAATAACAATAATCGAATATGGATTTTGTAGCTTGATCGTCTCGAATCTATGCGTAAACCGTTTAAAATAATTTACCGTGTTATTTTCACTTATATTTATTAAGTCTTGCTGACCTGCAGGTTAATTATTTAAATGTGATTGCTAACTAGAATTGTATTTTTGAAAGAAACTATGTATCTAAAAGTACTCACCAAACGAGCTATGGATATAAAGTTTTTTTAAAAATACGGTTCTAGTCAGCAACCGAAGTAATCAGCCCAGTGAACTTCGTGCCACATTGACAGATCTAAATACATAGATAAACAATCGCGAAGTGTACCATCACTATCCATTAAAAAATCATCATTACATTCTATTCTTTTTCAATGCAGTTGCTCCTAAAGTAGTCATATTTGTGTATAGATAGATGTTAATCAAAAATTACCCTTTACAGGACTGTACGGAAACTATGGAAATCCTTTATTTCACGCGTGCAATGAAGTTTTTTTTTTAAGTTTTTGTTAATTTACACCACGCAGTCCATGCAGCATGGAGTAGAATAAAAATTTTAATTCACAAATAAACCCGCTTTAATTCGTAAAAAGCGAATAAAACCATACAATATAATATCATATAATATAATATCAAATAAAACCATACAATATAATATCAAATAATTGCATATATCAATATGCAATACTTGTTATTGTTTTTGTTTCATGAAATAAATTTTCTTACCAATAGTTTTTTTTTATACCTGTATTTTTTGTACCTGTATTTTTATTTACTCGCAGAAGCATTAAAAATTATGTATGATACGTGAGCATAACGGGTCTTTCCGAATGACTGTGGCACTTATTCGGTAAAGACCTACTTCCTGCACGTGTATCATTAATATTTTGCTTTTCTCTAGGATTTTCCCAAATATAATTTGTTATTAAACCACCCCCGTATTAAAGCGAACAAAAGAAAAATAAATATTCAAATTGATTTTCCGAGTTTCTCGCCTGTTCTTCCGAGTTTCTTGAATGTTCTTCTCGAGAAGGCTCTCCCAATTTCCGAACAGGTGTAGAGTCAATTTTTTTTACAATACTTTTACTTGTATTTTTGCATACACCTTAATAATGGTTGGGGTGTGTGAACATACAAGGATTAAATAATTAGTTAATTAGATTCTTGGTAGAATATTTTTTGTTTTGTTTGACGTCAATAAGTGACTAAAGGTCTATATTGAATAAAGATTTTTGAGTTTTAGTTTGATTAAGTTGTTTTTGAGTGAGACTAAAGTGTAGGTAAAGATGACATTGTCAGGTAATAATTTTTTCACAGTGATCTTATGTATTAGAAAACAATAAGAAATCTGTGAATTAATAATCAAGTTAAACCTCTTGATTTAAAACAACCGTAATATACCCGATTGTTATTTATAATGAAATTGTCATTTATAATGGCAATGCAATTAAATGGCAAAATAATATCAGTAATCAGTATTGAATTTCGGATTCGGATTTTATTATAATAATGTAGTTTTAATAAAATATTGGATAAAATTATGTGATTAAATTCGGATTTAATCACATAATTTTATTTGGATAGAATAATGTGGTTCTCTACATGTTTATACTTTTCGACTTGAAAAATGCTTTACTGTCGCAAATATTCAGGGAATGTTTACGTCGAAAGTTTTCTCATTAGGCACATCTATTTTGAATCTATTTTAAGGGCTTTTATTTATAACTATAACACACGAATAATTTTTTAAAAAAGTCGCCCCACACTAGGATTTTCTCCTGTGTCGTGGGTGCACTTACAAACATATAATATCACATGCACATACGCCCAGACCGGAAAAAATTTCCGTAGGCCAATATTTGTCCCGTACGGGAATCGAACCCGCGACCAGGTGCGCAGTAGGCGATCACTCGACTAATTGGTTGATCTTTTGATGTAACACCTCTTTTTGGTTAAGCTGTAGGTGTTGCAGCTCTTCTTTAATTTCTATCCTCACCTGTATTTATTTGCAGGAGCTTTTACTGTACTCTTGACATTTATGCTTTAATCATCATTTATGTTGGTCATCCTGAAGCTTTTAATTTTACTAATAACCATAGTTTCATATTGAATGTCATTTTTCAATGGTTGGGTTTTAGTTTCTTAACTTACTTTTCCCATTAGAAGTTGACGATCTGAATCGTTAATATACAGGGTATAAGTGACGGTGTCCCATTTCTTTTAACAGTGAGTTCAGACCATGATCCCAATTTGAAAATCACTGAAATTTTCTCCCGGAAAATTCATAAATATTCAGATTTTTTATTTTTTCTAAATTTTCTGGTGTAATATAATTAGTTAACGTTTACAAATCATATTCTGTAAAAAAAAAACAATAATTACACAAAAAATAAACATCACAATGTAAATCGAATCACACCTACATTTCCATCATCGAACGTCATTTCGAACGTCAGCGCACCGGTGTGAGCGGAACAAAAATGATACCGGCGCGCCATACATTGCGTAACAGTTAAAAATGAAAACTCCCTTTTTTAGCTTTAAAAGCTTTTCCGGGAAAAATAAACATCGGTAAACAAATATTAACATTGGTCTGAACTTACTGTTAAAAGAAATGGGACACCGTCACTTATACCCGCTATGTAGATAGTAGAATATTTTAATATAGTATTCGTTAGGTGTATTTCGGCTACTTTTCAGTTATTGTTTTTAACGTTTGAAAGCTTATTTGCGTTTCAATTTGAACGTTTATTCACGTATTAAATCTAAAACTTTATTCAACAGCGGTATTTAAATACACTGCATACAATATTTTACCACTGCGACTGCGAGCAATTTTCTTCAGAGTTTTGCAACCCGTTCTGTCTGTTCCCGGAAATTAGCACAGTAAATAATATTTTGTAATCATTGGTGCTGTTTAAACAACCTCTGTTTAATAAGTATTGTTCGATTTTAAATTTTAGGTTATTAAGTTTAGTAAGTAAGTATGATGATAGAATATATTGAATTTGGATTAGCGGAAGATATATCAGTTGCCAATGATCACAAAAGTATTCTCATCAAAGATGCATAGGTATATTATGTTCCTTTGTAACGTAACTATGTACGTAAAATCAACTAATAATAATCAACCTCTGTTTAATAAGTATTGTTCGATTTTAAATTTTAGGTTATTAAGTTTAGTAAGTAAGTATGATGATAGAATATATTGAATTTGGATTAGCGGAAGATATATCAGTTGCCAATGATCACAAAAGTATTCTCATCAAAGATGCATAGGTATATTATGTTCCTTTGTAACGTAACTATGTACGTAAAATCAACTAATAATAATTGCAATGTGTAAACTAGTTTTGCCGATGATTAGATAATAGAGATGTTCGAACACGGGGCTGGTTCTAGTCGGTTAACACGTAGGTCATTTTTTTCGGATGACATAAGGCTGATTGTTGTTATTTGTGTACAAATATCATAATAACACCTTTATTTTCGGTCGTAACTCCTGTCTTATATGATTATGCGAATTGCGGGAAATCTTACAAGAAATTAAACAGTAGGAATTATTTTATTTCCGAGAAAAAAGTGTCTAGGTTTTTCATGGACATTTCAATTGAAAAATACGTGTCTCAAAGTAGTTCTACTGGTAATAGTTTCATGAGGAGATTCTTAATTATATTTCTTTTTATACATATTAAGATATTTTGAACACGACTGTGACATTATTAGTGACTATTATATAATTATGAATTGCTGCCTTAAAGCCTTTTTTTTTAAAAAAAAACGTCGCCCCACTCTAGGATTTTTTCCTGTGTCGTGGGTGCAGTTACAAACATAGAACATGCACATACGCCCAGACCGGAACAAATTTCTGTAAGCCATACAAAATATCTGTCTCGTGCGGGAATCGAACCCGCGACCCGTTGCGCAGTAGGCGATGTGAGTTGGTGAGGGTGTCTGCTGGTTAAGTTTCGCGTATTCTGAATCTATTCATCTTCTCATTTTTGTTTGTTAATAAGTATCGCCATCGTTATCAAAATTTCTACGATACATTTCATCTCGATCTCTCACAATTGACAACATTTAAAATTTTTGACCGCTACATTTATTTAGCTTATAGGAAAGAACTTGAAAAATAGGAGAGACTCGTATTTTTTATTTTTCCAATTTGTTATGTTTTACCTAAGCAAATAATTTTTTGAAACTTGGCTATTTCACAAAAGTAGAGTTGGGCATAATACTGTTAATTGTATTTGCCTAGGCCTATAAAAAAACTTTGTAATTTTTTCGTGACAGACATCAAACGTGCGGTTCAATTACTTGTGACGTATTATTAACAAAAAATGTCAACCTATCGATACTGCCGAATAAGTAAACTGGCAAATTAGGGAAACTGACAAATTAGGAAAATGACCAGTGATACGCTGCTGCTTTTGAGTTAGCGTATCAATGGTCATTTTCCCTAATAGTCACTTTGGTTAATTTGCCAGTTTACTGATTCGTCAGTTTCGATTTTTGTTAATGATACGTCACAAGTAATTGTTTTTGTTTCACAGATACCGTCAAAGTATAGGCCATAACATACAAGTTACATAACAGTGACGACTGCTGCACATCGATTATTCTGCTTATAAATTACCCTCTAATGATGGCTGTTGTTAATTGTCATATTAATGTTACTCAGTTTGTTTGCGTGCTCCCTAATTGAGGGGCTAAGTGCTCTCAATGACATCCTTGTGTTGTGATTAGAAAATATCTGCAAGTTGACTACCCTTTGTCGTACAATTTTTTATTATTTATCAATCGCTTATTATAGTCCGCGAGTCAGGGTACAAATTTGGTCAGTCATTTCCTCTCGCGATAATATGTAAAATTTGATTTGGAATCATGAAATTTGACAAGAATTAAGGTCTTAAATAGCACATGTTAACCCTTAACTGGATTCGCCAAAAAGGGCAACTTAGTTGGTATCGGGGGTGATATGTGACCCATGTGATGAATTAAGTTATTAAAATATGTATAGTTAATTTTTTTGTTAATTATTATTTTATTTAATTAAACAACTATTAATCTATGTACCAAACAACTTTTATTACACTTTTAAACACAAAAAGGAACTTATTATGGATAAATAACTCTTGGTACTATTTTCTTATATAATAATTATAACAAATATAGGAACATTATATGAGATCAATGAAATAATAAAAAAATGACAACCAAAATGTCTTGGTGTCGGGGGAGATTTTTGTACGTATCTCTGTTTCCAGTAATATTAGAACGATGAACGTCCGTCGCCCGCCGCACCCCGCGACGTAATGAGATTAGCTTGATGCGCCGGAGTGTAGGTTATAAAACTGAAAATTTATGTTAAAAAATATGTTGCAGGTGTATATTGAACCCCGATACCAGTTAAGGGTTATGGAAAAAAATCTGTAAACCGTAAATATGTACATAGTTAGGAGCTGTACTTAGATAAGATTGTTCGGAACCTTCGTGCGCGAGTCTTACTCGCACTTGGTCAATATTTTTAATATGTTGAATCGTATAACATGGTATTAATTACTTACCTAATATTAAAACCTAAGTCATGGAGAACAACAATTTTTTAATTGACAAATAGAAATATAAGATATAGTTTTTGCTCGATAAATCTAGGCACATTTCTCTTATTTTTAACCGACTTAAAAAAAGGAGGAGGTTATCAATTCGGTTGTATTTTTTTTTATGTTTGTTACTTCATAACGTCAATTTAAAACCGATTTCCAAAATTCTTTTTATATTCGATAGAGTATACTGCAAGGGTGGTCCCATGGTCACCAAAGTCAGGATCTGATGATGGGATCCCATAGAAAATCAAGGAAAACACTAATTTGGAAAACATTAATTTGGTTTCTTTCACTAAAAAGTTAAAAATAAATTTGTTTTACAAAAAATAAAAACCGACTTCAAAAACACTGAAAACTTAAAAATAATATAAGAATAGGTACAGACAACATCACACTTCTAAATTGAAGTCGGTGACAAAATTTAACACTTTCTCGGAGATCATCGTTTGGCGCCGACTTCAATATAGAAGTGTGATGTTGTCTGTACCTATTCTTATATTATTTTTAAGTTTTCAGTGTTTTTGAAGTCGGTTTTTATTTTTTGTAATTTTTTTAATATCTGCATCGTGAGAAACCTTTGGGAAAGGATTGCCTATTTTAATGCGAAAATAAATTGAGAGAAACTTTCAGTATGTTTGCATGGAACACCTAAGGTGTTATAGAAAATTAACTTATAAAATAATTAGAGGAATACGTCGTTGGAAAAACTAGTTTTCTAACTATAATAGCCCAACATCCATAGTAAATAACCATTTATATTTTTGTTTCCATCGATTGATTTCATGGGTGCGTCATGTAATGGTTCTATAAAAGTGTTTAAAATAGTTTAAATCATTTTAAGGTACCCGTATGTTCAGAATTTATTTACACAATATAATTACATATTAGAAGTCATCTTGGTTTAATATCTGATAAATAATAAAAGAAACAAGACACTTAAACGTTTTATGGCCGACGGCTGTATGTGTTATAGTTTACGACAGGCGTTTGCGCAATCGCCGATTGACTGGTTTCGATCGATTCGATCGACGATAACGATATTCGATTATTTGTAGTTTTGCCTTACTGTCTCGTCCATGGTTTGATTTTTAATATCTTATCGTAAATTGTTTGGTGGTAACTGGCGCTCGATTGGGTCTAATGGCTGTAGTAATCGGAGTCTGAAATCTAATGCGAAGGATTAGGAATGCGATTCGACTTTACTCAGTTTATTCAAGGACAGTGATTTTTTTTCTTTGCTAAGGTTTAAAGGATTTGGACGCTCAAAACTTTATTATCTTTAATAAAGTAAATTAATTCATATCTTCAGGGCCGGATTTACATACTTTACGTCTATGGGCCCCAAATGCCGCCCGCTCTACCCCCTCTCCCCTTTTATTCTAATTTTAACATTTTTTTTGTATAAAAAATGTTAATATGAGTTACAAACATAACATACCTATATCTTTTTGATCTTTAGAGAAATACACCAGTTTTACACAAAAGTTATTATACTATAAACAAGGACAGTGCGAAAAAAGTGGTAATGGCGAAACGCACCATCAACAACACTAAATAATAATAAAATGTTGGGGTATCAAATTGTACTTATAGGATCACAAGTTTTAATCACATTTTCAAAGTGGCGGCTACCTACTGAAATACTTAATAATATTTTCTGAATTCCAGTTTTTTTACCGCTTTGCCGCTATGGGCCCAGGCCCACTTGGCCCCTATGACAAATCCGGCCTTGCATATCTTAATTGCGATTACTCCTACATTAGACATTTAAAAGCTTATCAGTATAGCATCATGTCATCACGGGAGATAAGTAAGACGTTGCCATTTGTAATTGCTGGTACCCAGTCAAGGAGATATCTATCTAGAATTCGATTGATAGGTAATATTCAGCACGTTTAGTTTAGGTACATGCAGTTGTTGTTTTCAATTAAACTGTCATGGCCTTATCGCCTATTGGTACCAATCGAATTTCGTATGCCCATTTTGGCGTTCTGTTCTCCATTGAATTACTTTGACAAATTATTTAGACTAAAGGTGAATTGACGTTGTGAATCTGAACTTAGAAGTGCACGAAGAAATCATCACTTATGAGTTCTCAGTGTACCTACTTGTAGTTTCAGCTAAGGTGTTTGGCTGTCTGCTATAGTAGGAAAGCTAATTCAATTTAACATAGTGACCATTTCCGTTAGATTTATTTACCAACCTGTAGCTGGTAGGTTTGTTTGTTCTTAGTGTTTCTAGTAAATTGATCCCACGATATTATCACGAATAAAAAGAATCTTGCGCACGTTCTAGAAGTTGTATAATAATAAAGTGACACGATTGGCGGTAGGCAATTATTGTTGACGTCTCTTAGGGCAGGTCGGTAAATGGATGTGTAGAAAAACTAGATCATTTACCTACGTAGCTCATGCGAGGGTTATGTCATGGTTTATTAGCATTCTTTTGCGTACTATCTATCAAGTATCATGTTTCGAGTTTGATGAACTATTTTTTATTTCTATTCTGAAATAAATTACAATCTTTCCAGGAAGAAATTAATACTTTATATACTTTATATAATATTAATACTTTAGTAATACATTTACACGGACCTTGAAAACTATATCTGACCTAACCAGCTATGGATTTTTATTGTATATACTTTTATTATATCAGCTTTCAAACTTTTCTTCCGCCAGCTTCTTCTATGCAAAAGCAAAATTCTATGGATTTTATGAACATAAATAGATGACATGAGTTATTAATTTACTGTATACCCTCTCAAATATTGTTTCAGCTGGTAATTAAATGTAGCCCTTGTATTCACAACAACAAACAAACAAACACGAGCGATATCGAAATCGATAAAATACGGTCGATGGGGATTCGTACAGCATTCTAACTAAGATGGCGCAGGTGCTTGCAGATGTGCGGGGCGGCTCTCATTCATTCTTTTATTTCACATCCCGATTACCATGTTAAACTGCGAACAACTGTACTTGCAATACAACACAGTACAAAATAAAATATTTTGTAGACTTCGATATACGATGTCTGTGATAAAAGTTACATAACATATTTTCTCAAATTTTCTATAATTGTAGTACTTAAATCCATACTCAGTTTCTTACTTGTCCGTTATATTAATAACAGTTTTTTTTTGGTTGAACATATTATAAAATAATAATAAATCGAGAGTCGTAAATATAAGCCATTGTTTGTAGAAATATTCATGTGAACTTTTTGTGGGAAACTTTCTTTGTACATTGTTCATTTAATTGCGGTAATTATAATGAAAAGGTGTTTTCACATCTAGATAGTGTAATGATGTAAATGGGTTTTGTTGAGACGTTTGTGTTTGCAGCTTTATTAGAGAGATATACGAAGAATTTTTTTATCCGTTCGGAAAATAACAAAAAATATCGATTACGTTTTCTTCTTTTTGACGTAATAAATAACTAGCGACGTTACATAGGTCCATATCATCATCATCATCACAGCCCATACACGTCTCCACCGAGGGGCTCGAGCCTACCCTATATTAGGGTGATTAGGCCTTAGTCAACCACGCTGGCCCAGTGCGGATTGGTCGACTTCACATACATCATTGAATTTCTTCGCAGATGTATGCAGGTTGCCGCACGATGTTTTCCTTCACCGTAGGAGCGTCAGACAAATGTACACATGAAATTCGAAACGAAAAACACATTGGTACATGGCGGGTCTCGAACCCCGACCCCCCGATTGGAAGGCAAGTGCCGAGTCCACTGCGCCACCGACGCTATATTTATATATTTATTACATAAATCATGACATCGTCTTAGGCAGGTAAATTTTCCACTGACTATAAAGTAGCGAGCTCCTAGTCCTGAATAGAATTTAGAATGTGAGTAGGTAGTTTTCTATTATTATTTTGACCAAGTACAAAATGATTATTATTTCTTACTAGTGGGCCCGGCAGACGTAGTCCTGCCCAATTATTGTACATTATAAACCCTCCCTGGACCTATTCAAACACACACAGAAAATTTCGTAAGAATCTGTCGAGCCGTTTAGGAGTTTTTGCGAGACTAACACACAGCACAGCGTTTCATTTTTATATAGTATAAGAAGAAGATAAGAAGATTATCCAAATGTCGGACTGAATATTGTTATTCGATTTTCATTCCCAGTCCGCATACCATAATAAGTTTTTAGGTAAAACCTGGGTTAAACGGTAATAGTTTTGCATTGACGTCAATTCTTTTAATTGGCGATCCCTTGATGTTTATACAATGTGTTTGGTCAGCGGTGTCTGAGACTTTAGTGGCAGGTAATAAGATCAATTTTATCAACAAATCCGACTCTTTTTATATTTTTTCCCCACCAATCTGAAATGGCAGTCATCAAGTTTGGATGTGTGTTTTAATTTCGCATTATCAGGCCATAAGTCCCAAAAAGGCAGAAATGTTTTATTTGATAGCTCAAACATAAACAAATCAATTTTACAAATATTTTCAACAGAATTGCAAAAATAACCCTAAAAATTATTTGCTTACAGTGATTTCCAAAAGTTTTAGGTATTAAATAAAATTTTATTGTTTTTTTTTGGACTTTTATATGGGCTGATATTGCAATTTTAAAACAAATCCCCATACCTTATTAATCTTAAATTGTAAATGGTTGTCATTCCATATTGGTGGGTCAAAAATGACAAATAAGTTCTGCGGGCCTATTATGGATCTTTCATCGTATGATATGGTATGATTTTGAGGTAAAGAAGTCATGAAATGCTTCATTTGGAATACCGATCTCCAATGATATCATCACTATGGCATAATTTCAACGATGTCATGATGATGTAATGAACGAATGATCAAAAATCTGACCGCAAATCTTATTTTTCGTTTTGCACTAAGATGTCATAATGATATCATTTGAAAACCATGAGATCGGTAATAGGCTCGCTAATTTGCCGATAAAATTGGTCGAAACCTGCATCGCAACAAAAGAGCCAGCTTAATTAACGCAGCTGCTGTAGACTTCTCATTCTTCTTTATGTCCATAAATTCGCTCTATTAGTCGCCAAAATGTTAGTCGGGTTATGTGTATAATTACAATACTATATACTAGATTTATGTTTATACAAAAAAAATAACGTGAAAGACCTTATATGATTAAGAAAGACAAATATCTAATGACGGGCAGCTTTTTTTTCATTATAGCCTTAATTTACACAAACATTAAAGATAGTTCAAACAATTTTTATACAAAAGACAGATGCATAAATAATATGTCTTTAAAATGTATTTGTAGTTCATATATTTGATTTACTACGATGTCTTCGTGCACTGTTTGTTTCATGATGGGTACTAAGAATTCTATCAATAGACTTATTGTATCACGAAAATTACACTTGTACAAACAAATAGCGTGAATAGTGTGAAGCATAATGTAATTGTGCAAAAATGGCATATATTTGGCAATGATAAATAGACATTAAAACATGTCTTTGATAGTGTGCCTATAATTAATATACTTATCGATAAATTTATTATTTGCGTTCGCGAGTAGAGAGAAGTAAGAACACAGGAAATAAAAAATTATAAACTTGAAAATCTAAATTGCTGTAATCCAACATCAACGTTTGGGTAACGAACTAATGAGACGTTAGAAAACCATTACGAGTCGAAATAACTGAACGCTCAGATCAACTTCCTGTGTCTGAAATAAAACGTTAAGGCGCATTCACGTGTCAAAACACATGTTTAGTTATGACATTATAATCAATCGTATCAGTTTAGTTTAAATTTGACCTTGTCGTCGAGTCCATAGTCTGTCGAGATTAGAATTTAGTGCATCAAGAGTTTGTTGGGTGTTTACGGACTATTAGCTAAGATATCGCCTCATTGCGACTTCTAATCTGATGATGTCAGTAATTAATTACATATTTCAGGACGCATATATACATATAGTGTGTCTCTAAGGTTAATTTTGGTGTTGGCAATTATTTCGCGTTTGTTCATTAACTTGATAAGCTGTGAAATCTTTAAAGGAAAATAAAACGGCTAAAATATGATTAAGGCATGGCCAGTTGAAGCCAGGCACGAAATGATGTAGAATTCTACGATACAAAAATCAATGTAGACGAAAACAATAACCGAATATAATAAATATTGAAAACAGAGTTACCAGTGTAAAAATCCTAAAATCAAGGAAGTTCTAATTCTATGTTGACTATTTCGTATATTTTCAGCAACAGTGATATATTTTTGCCATCAATTAGGGTTAGGGTTTGATAAAAAAACTATTATGACAAAGTAATATATCCTTTCTCTATCAAGATGAAAACGACAAATATTGGGTACCTACACACATCTCCTGTGTCGTGGGTGCAGTGGGTAAAAAAGCAATTGCAAAGTGACTGGTCTTCTGTCTATGAATTCTGCATTCCGCTGGTTTTAACGCATTCCAGGTGACTCTTCTCGATCAAAGCAATTTAGCAACATTTGCGATATCCACTGAAATAATCTGCTATACACGCGGTGAAGCATCTGGGACAGTTTGACACATACTAACTAATGGCCTGTAGAGTTCTTCCCACAGACATATTTCTATGGTTCTTTCAGATGAGGTTAGAGTCTGCTCTGAAGTTGTCGCATGCCTCTTTCTTACGCACATAAATTATACTAAGTTAATTCTTATCGTGGTAAAACTTATTTAGTGATGTGACATTCATCTTTTATTTATAACTTACGTAAACAGACAATTTAATTAAATTATACCTATATTACAACAGTGCAACGCGAATCGTGCTGTATTCAGAGCGGACTAATAGAAGTTTGGCGCAATTTGTACCACTCGCGTCGTCATGATTAATTTCTAGCAATCATTCGGAAAGCAGTCAGTACATCGTTTGTAAGCACTCAGAAAGGGGTAAAAGCAACTACAAACCTCATTTTTCAAAGAAGCCCCAGAAGATCACACTTTTAAAACAAAACAGATACTATGATCTAACCAACGAAATAGCTAATATATCTTTTTTGTTTGTTTATATGCGTATGTAGAAGTAGATGTGAGAGGTATTCCGCAAAACTTCTTTCGAAAATATACCTTGCTGTAAGATCTAGACTTATTGAAAACTTCCGTTAGTTCACTACCGAAACACGGTAGCATAACAAAAACGGCATTTGCAGAATCGTATAAAATATGGTGAGGCAGAGGGAGCCAGGTGCTGCCTCCATTACGGAGTGGATGTTGATGCATCGTAAAGTAGCTGTTTCAACTTTGAACTGGATGGTTTGTCTGTCCCAGGCACTGTTCATGGCTTCTTACTTTGTAATGCGATGGATTCGGCGCCCACACGATGACTCCATGAAATGCTTCTCGTAAGTTGTCATCTCAAACGTGCATGTACGCGTCTAGTTATAATTATTTTTCAAATGTTAATGATAACATAATAATTTCATAAATGCGGACCGGTCGTCCGTGAGCAATTTTCATAATAACGCTATTAATAAAGCAGTACATGTGAAATGATCCATAATGCATGTATGTCACATATCGAGAAAATCCACGAACTAATCTTGGAAAATCTCTTGGCAGTGTTCGCATGTTGAACGGGATATCCGGCATCACATCACTTCTTATTATACATACGTGTTGATAATAAATACAAATTACATGTATGTATATTTTTAAGTTGCTATGATGGATATACTTACTAATGATGGGTTAAATGAGGCTCTTACAACAAGAATAAACATAGCTTCATAATGTTATATCCCTGCTCCAATTATTTACAAAGGTTCTGGAAGTGCGTCGAGAATTTATTCTTACTTAGTCTGTGGTCATCTCACGTCTTTGATGTTCCTAGCCTTTCATTATCTGTGTTTCGAATGGTCCTTTATTAGCCTAAAGGAAGTGACTCAAATAGACTAGGTTTCACTGTCGTCAATTCTTGATCCATACTTTGGCGCCTCGTCGATGCCTCGCACGATGGGCAAAGGCTATACGAATGCTGTTTGTGACTCTTGAGGGTGCGCTCATAGACATGTTTTTTTTGTATCGAGTGAGACTACTCTCCTTTCAGAACATAACTACTTTGATGGAAATCCTTCCTTTACAATAAGATGAAGTGTATTGGACGAAGTTTCCGTTGGATGCGCCCTTAACAGGTTAGTATATAACCACGGAACAGAACTGACGCAATAACTGTACGCCAATCACTTGGCTCTCCTTCTGACGGTGAAGTTCATTTCAAAATTTCTTATGTGCTCTTTATGTTGTCTTTTTGAAAAGAATGCCTCGCTTGTCCTTGTTTTACAGGATAATAGATGTGTTAAAATATTTTTTTTTTCTAATATTTATACTCAAGGACAAAATGAAATGTTAAACTCTGATCATTTATGGATACTTATGCTTTGTACATATATATTGAGCATATTTTATTAATTTGTAGGGTCTTTTTATTGTAGGTACACAGGATCAGTTCGATATTATGTATGGATTCCACGATTTGACAAAAAGCAAATTAACAGTCTGCAGTCGTGTGACATTAAAGAATTGTTACATATATGAATGCGCTCGTTTATATCGTGACTCCCCTTGACTGCCGACCGACTGTGGGTCGGATTCCGTCACATATTTAACATAGCAGTGGCGATGTGTGTGAATTGGCGGAATAATTGGAAATGGCTACATTAGGGTCGCTGCTTATTAAGCTGTTGTCAAATACGTAGATTTTATGTTTCTTTTTAGTGTAAAAAGGGAAGATCTTCATAACACCTGATGACAAGTGATCTTCAACTGTAATTTCTCTAATATAACCCCAACTTAAGATAATTCCCGCAAAAATATTATCATCATACTAGCTATAGAAACGTACACTGCTAGGACATTAGTCTCCCACCATACTGACCCCGTGTGAGCATCAGAGATTCAATGATTAATTTTCAGGGTGCATCCAAAGCAGGTGAGGTGCTTAGATTCCGTATAATGTTGTGGACAACACCGTATGCCAAATGTTGCATTTGGATATTAAGTTTAAAAAAAAAGAAAATAACAACATAAGAAGAACAAAGACGGCTTCATCATTGATTTTTTTATATATCGATTTATTCACAACATGTAATTTTTTTGTATTTGACAGTTGTTATATTATAGAGTCGATGTTAATCATAAAAAAATATGCGAATATTGCGGATACTAGCTTGCTCATTTGTATGCCTCTCGAAACATTTTTTCTTTTAAGCAGGCGTTTGTTTGAACTAGTAACCTAGCTTCGGAATGCGTATGCGAAATTAAATAATTAAAAGTGCGATAGTTATATATGCCGACACAAACGAATACGTGAAGATAGTGGTTGTAACGTGTATGTGATGTGTGTAATAAATGAGCGATATAATTTCGTGCCAGTGTACACTACAATCATACAATATGCTTTATTCACGGTAATGTATTTTTACGGAAAAACAAAATCGCATTTCAACACTTGAATACATATATTATTGTGTCGAAATGTAGTTTTATTGGTTGGTGACCTATTGAAATAGGTAACTTGATTTTATTTATTACATTTTTGTTGGTGTCGGATTTATAAATATTTTTGCTAGTGAATCCACTTCCAACCTCTTTGAAATTATATTTCTTTGATTATTCCTTTTTTATTTCAAAATATTTTTTTTTTCGATTTTTGGATTTTATAAAATTCCCAGTTACTCAAAATAATGAAAATCAATAATGAAAGAATGAATCTACAGATAACTCTAATGGTGCGAAAAATCTGTTTTAAATTGACTTATAAGCGATTGGTGATTTTAAAACCAAGTACACAATCTTTCAAATTTATTTAGTCTTATATTTTTAAGCTTTAAAAATGTCAATGTGTCATGTCACACAACTAAGATCAGTCGTGGTAAGTCATTATGTACTATTTAATTTACAAGTCGAAAGTTGTCACTGTGGTCTTGTCGATGATGTGTGTGAATAGATTGTTACTTTTTTGGCGAGAAATTGTGCGAATAGCGACGTAACCCTGTTTTGTTAACTCTGTCTGTCATAGATTTTCCATACTGTCTGTGACACGATTTTGTTTGTTGAGTGTGCTTGCTAGATTGTGTGGTAATGTAGAAGAATTAATTTCCACAATTGCCACAAAATTCAGTAACAACCCAAATAAATAAAGTTGTATTCTGACTACAAACTCAGATTACTTACGCAATTAATGATGCGAAAAGTAAACACACTAATTATCATTTCATTTATTGTACAAAACATTCAAATACATTTTTTTTTTCAAAAGAAATGTCATATCGACGAAAACCTATTAAGGTTTATGAATCGAATGAAGAGTTCGTTCACATTGTCATAATTATTATCGCTATAAACATAATGAACTTATGCTGCTGTATAGGGAATAGTTGGATCACAGTACAGTACACATGGTTCGATTGTTATCAAAATTGAATGTCTTTGAATGAAAATGGTAAATGGACCTCGGAGTTTTTAGTAGTTAAACAAAATCGTATCATTACGTTAGTTTCGAGGAAATTAAGGCGCTGCTCCACTGCGGCGCACGATGTCCACGTTTACGTTAAATGCATGTGTCCGCTTGTCAGCCCACACGGTCGACGTTTTCACTACTATATAAATTCGTAGTCTCTCACGGTCACGCTATACACTACCGTGGAGCTTAATGATGACACGAGTACGTGCATGCACTGACCCACGCAGTTGACCTCCGAGTGCTGCTGTGGAAAGATAGGCAACTAGGCATACATAGTTAGATCAATGGACCCACGCTGCTAATGTTGACGACACGGTTAGCGCAGAGGTCGCGGGTTGGATTCCCGTACGACACTAAATATTTTGTATGGCCTACAGAAATTTGTTCCGGTCTGGGCGTATGTGCATGTGATATTCTATGTTTGTAACTGTACCCTCGACACAGCAGACAAATCCTAGTGTGGGGCGACGTTTTTTTTTTAAAAATAAAAAAAACCCCGACTCAAAAAATCACTAAAAGGTATAAAAATAATATTTTTTTAGCTCGTTTTATAACTTGATTAAAAGTACCTTTTTATATTTTTAAGATGAGAATCGCCGCGACGGGGACCGCTATATATTATGAAGAGGTAAAATTAATCAATAATCTATCAAATAATACGTTTAATGAACGGTTTCAAATTATACCTACGGCTCAACTTAGTTTCGTCATATTAAATTTGATTGAGGTAAGAATTTAGCGGTCCCCCGACGCGGTGATTCTCATCTTAAAAATATAAATAGGCACTTTTAATCAAGTTATAAAAGGAGGTAAAAAAGTATTATTTTTATACTTTTTAGTGTGTTTTGAGTCGGGGGTTCTTTAAAATTTTTAATTTTATTTTTTATTTCAATCTTTTCAAATTTCTAATTAATTCTAATAGATACCAATTGATCCAAAACGCAGCTAATAAAAAATAGCTATCTCGTCTTGGCAAAGCGCTTGTAGCTCTTGAACTGCTAATTCGATTTTCATAATACATACCTAAGAACCACCGCGCTGAACAAGACTACCGATTAAAAATAACCGCACAAATCGGTTCATTAATTCAGGAGCTACGGTGCCACAGTCAGACGCACACAGACAGACAGGTCAAACCTATAACACCCCTCTTTTTGCGGCGGGGGTTAAAAAATGTGGATAGAATTGCGTGCCAGCTGCGGAAAAATTGCGTGAGGTTGTCACAGGCTAATGTCATTTCTATACTTATTTTTCTGCGGAATGACTGCGAAGTAAGGGGGCAGGACACGCGTGTATTAATGACGTTAATTTATGCGTATATCATGTCCGTGGGTTACAGTGGGCGTTATCACTACCATTTGTTTTAATGGCATTTTTTGTGTTTATGTGTATTCATATATTAGCTTGTTTACATTAGTGGCATACTCTCATTTTGTTCTCAGTGTTCCCAAACCAAAGGTTGTCTGGAAGAGATCGCTTCTAGCGATAAGACCGCGTTTACCGTCATTAATATTAAGAACCATATTGTACCTACTGTATTTAAATTGTGTTGAGTTCAATAAAGAATCTATCTATCTAACGTGAGTAGCTTTGCCGTGCGCCGCGCCGCAGTGGAGCAGTGCCTTTAAACGTCGTCGTAGCCCACACGGATCGCGTGTTCGTGTATCAAAGGCCACGCTTATTAAATGCTCATTGTCTGACTGATCGGCTAATGAAGTAAACTGCGTTACAAATTGGCTAAATTGTAATATCGTGTAGGCGAGACAGCACGGTCACCTAATATGGCACGGCTTCAGTTTCGGCGTCTTACTCATTGGAGACATACCACAAAAAGTCGTGTACTGTAAATAAAAGCTTCGGCATTGTAAGAATCCACAGCCTCTGAAAGAAAAATATTAGGACATTGATTTTTCGCCGAATTATCAATACAATACAAAGTCAATTTGATATCTGTTCTTTAAAAGTAAAAGTTTAGATATTGTTTTTTTAAGGTTTTATAAAGTTCGTGTGTGGGATTTTTCATATTCGCTTTTTAACTTCAAATTACGCGCGAGTATTTTTTTTACAAATTTCCATTTCCTGTAATTAACACTCAAAGGCACGATCTTTTAAAATTAGTTGCTAAGCCTCGTAACATAGGTTGTTTATATGCATAGCATATAGCTGTAACAAAAGGAGCCATGAAACGTTCATGAGAAATAGGTAATACCCACAATGATTTGTTTAATGTGTTACGTGACAGTTCGCCTACTCCAGTCGGACAAGCCATTCGCATTATACTTACATGTACTCACGTAGTCTACAGCATAACATAATTAATCTTCATAAAATTCAAAATTTCTTATCCAAACATCATATTTTACCCTACCGCTGTAAGTATAAAAAAAAAGAATATTTTTCACAGACCTAATCACGTGTCTCGTGACTATAAAGACAATCGTGTATTTCTGACCCCCGTCTCTGTAGACTGTACTCGTATCATCCATCATGCAAATGAGTCGGAAAATCCTTAACGTTTCATTTAAACAATCGGAGATTGTGCACTTGTCAATCTGAGATTTATTTGTTCCCACCGACTTGCCGGAAAGGAAGGAGTTAATGAGTATAATTAATTTTTATTTGTGTCGGTTTCGTAATCGAACTAATGAGAGCAACATGCTTCATTTTAATATGATGTTGATACGTGAAAATACTCATTAGGTTACTGTGATAGGTACACTTCTTTTGCATAGTTTAGACAAACGTCGCAAGTTTTTTCACTTTCTACGACCCGAATATAATTTTTGAGCTTTGTCGGCCGCCCCTTACTATCTGGCCCATTTGCATTTGCGTATATTTCTTTCGTTAATCTGCCATTCATCTCTTCTCGATCCCCAAATTATCCTAGTATTCCCTTTTCTTTATTTTTGTTACTACATCTCTCAATTTCCTAAATAGTACTTTGCAAAAGGTGCTTACAAAACTCCAGGATGTTGACGTACTGTAGTCCTAATCATAATTGCTCGTTGTGTCATTGGTTAAAACATGCGCTTCCCTTTTACGGTCGATGCAAATTGTCACAGAGTCATCTTAGTTAAGTTTGATCATCGTTTGCTGGAAACCATTAACAGAAAATAGCTTTATGTACCTACATACGGCTGAATAATCAACTGGCTGCGATCTTTATGGTTTGGTATGATAACTTTTTGTGTGTCGTTATTGAATTGATTGATCGTTAGCTCATCCCCTTGAAACTGGCATTTATTAATGTTTTTGAAGTTTCGTTTATAAAAAGCCATTGGTTGTATTCCTGTGCTTTCGTAAACTAAACAATACAAACATCTCAATTTGGTAGATTTTTTAAATGATTATTTATACTATCTTCATTGTATATTATCTTTTGTTTTATACACGAACTTTCATGGAATTGCCCTGTATCCGTAAAATCATCTCATTGTTGTATGGTAATACAATTTTTTGTGAGACATTTTCTCACATTGAATTTCCGTGTCCGGTTCATTGACACTGTAATAATTATAAATTATTACGGCTGAAGGTTTCATTGTACGGACGATATTCAATTAAGGGTTACGCAGATCTAAATTTAGACGGCGCAGCTGTTTGTTTAAAAATTACCGCCCCCAGCAGAATGAGTCAGTCGATACGTGATGCTATTTGACGCCGTCACCCTTCGTCATCATTGAATATGTAATGTATATGTGACGTTTTGGCCTAGCGCACCGTCCTATCAACGCCGACGATCCAATGAGGATGTCGACTAATATTAAGAGAGCCGATTGATGTTTTAAATATTCACGTTTGTGTGAGCGAGCGTCACTCATGGATGATGTGTTTTCCTCGTGATTATGTTATTTCGTTCAAATTCCAATTACACATGTATCAGTTATTACTATCGCCAATTACCACGAACTATTATCACGTTGAATGGAATTATTTATGTTGTTTGCTCGTCGTGCTCTAATTAGGTATGATAAATTAGATGAACTATCAACAATCCGTATATTACCTAATCACAGAGATATTTCGCACTGGAATCATAGTCCGTACAGAAGTAATAATATTATAAACGCGAATGTTTGTGAGGAGGTTTGTTACTCTTTCACGCAAAAACTACTTAATGGATTTGGATGAAATTTTGTAGATAGACAGATTACGACAGGGATTAACAATATAGATTATTTTTTATCCCGGAAAAGTAGTATTTTCCTCGGGATAGTAGTTTTACGGATTTACGAACTTTTAAGGCGAAACATAGTTCGCGGGCGCAGCTTAATAGGCTTATAATGCTGTTTTTGATGCCAAAGCTTTATTTGAACCCATAAGTGAGAAATATAAAATGACAATATTGATCATACGAAGAAAAGGTATATACCATAGGAAACTGTAAAGACATATCTCAAAGTAAAAAATTGAAAAAAAAAACATTGCAAAATAGAACAATGTACCAAAGGCCAATGCGTCTTTAAATGCTTTAATTGTTTGGCCCTGTTCGTTTGATTGTTCATGCGTGACACGCGGCGCTTACTGTATCTACTGTATCTAGCTTACTGTGTAATAGTCAAATGCCTAATTTGCACTCGTAGCCCCGGTCACGAGTCACGATGATCTTGTTGGTTTTTCTGATGTGTTGTACCCATACACACCTCGTGGACCAGCGTCACGTCCACCGCTCACCTCGAATGAGGCAGTGCCGATTCAGAACACGTGCTACTCACCCACGCGTCTAGATGTAACAATGATGTTATTGTTTTTTTTTAACGTCTCAAGTGGTGGTTGGCGTGAATATAGTACTTAAGTACAATATTTATTTTCGCAAAACACAAAATGACGTTGATCGACCGCGTGGAATCCGTTTGGAAGTGTCTTGGATGTCGTTGATCAGTCCAATAATCCTTGAGGTAGTCGGATTTCTGACAAGGTATGGTCCCTGATCTCTGCAGGGTTGAGTTGTTTGATCATTATTATATGTAGTAACTTGCCTTTAACAAAGATACACTTACCATCACAACTTTTATTGAATCGAATCAAAGGTATGATGGATTTGCTGGCACAGATGCAATTGATAAATTAATAGTAGATACGAATAGAATTAATGTTGAAAAAGATCGTAAATAAAGTCAATGGTAAAAAATGCTTTTAGAATGCTTGCAATCACAGTTTGATCTACATAAATAAAAAAACGGGAATACACGCGATAAAATTCGGTAATCCAGTAAAACGCTTCATGCGTTTGTGAAACAAGTTACTGCATAGCTCTTATTTTCGAATGATCTTTTTGAAGTACTTAGGCAAAAATACTTTTTGAAAGCAAATGTTTTATAACGATACAGTTGGTTACTGTACTTATATTGTATTTAATGCGTATTAAATTTAATCTGCAATAAATTAATGTCTCACATTATCATAATTCTAATTCCCATTCTAATTCTTCCTGTTCGGAGTAAAAATACCGTATGCAGATTGATCGTGACAAGACCAGTGATGATCCGGCTGCCGGTATAATTATCCTTTGCCACACGTCATTGAAATCTGACAAAGTTGCATACAACTGTTAATATTGATAATATTATTAACATAATGAACAATACGCTTAAATATAGCTGTGCTTAATGAGTCAGTAAAGTTGGGTGCTGATGCAGTTGCAACCTGCGCCTGCGCAAATATCACGCGACTCGTTATTAACTACAAACAGGCAGGTTTGTAATTGAAAATTTGTAGGCAGGACCTTGGATCGTGACATCCTCCAACGTTAAAGATTAGTCTTGTACTTACTTTACATTTATTGTTGTTGGTGGCGATTCATCAGTCAATGCGGGGGCTTGATCATGGTGATTATTCACCTCAATGCCTGCCTGGTGAATTATTGTTTATTTTGCACAATGTTCCAACGAGTTTCAGATTTACGACATGTGAATTGAATTTTTTGAGCTTAAGAGGATTGTGAAGCTATAAATTTTCATACAAAAAGCGATAACGCTTTTCTCTCTCTTTACATAAGTAGTTTAATTTTCATAATTTTTGGAAATGTTGTAGATATGAACATCTAGGTTTGTCCGTTTTGATTTTGGAGTAATATTGCTCAGAATATATAATATAAGTATCTAAATATCTATATTTAGACTAAAAAACTACCTCGAGCATTTTTATCTTTTTTTGACAAAATTATACTGAATTACAAAAAAGCAAAACGTACAAACATAGATTAAGGTATACTGAATCTAATGAGAACAAAATTAAATGTAAAAAACGTTTTTAAAAACAAGCTTTTATTTAAATGCGCTAAAAAGAATTAATAAACTTTTACACTAAAACTTTTACTTATAACGTCATTTTACATTTGACACAATTTATATGACATAAAAGCTTGTCGCGAGATTTGCTTGTGTGTAGTAACTTAAAAGTACTTAAAAGAGTACTTTTAAGTACCTACTCGTATTTACTATGAAAATTGTAACGTATAAAATTATTCACATCAAATTATTTAATTTACTTGTTTATCTACAAAAGTAAATCTCGCGACAAGCTTTTATGTCATATAAATTGTGTCAAATGTAAAATGACGTTATAAGTAAAAGTTTTAGTGTAAAAGTTTATTAATTCCTTTTAGCGCATTTAAATGAAAGCTTGTTTTTAAAAACGTTTTTTTACATTTAATTTATTTTTTACTTTTTAGTTATCACTGGACACGTTTCTCAGTCTGTTCATCTCATTCAACGCATCATTGGTGCAAGGTCGTTTGCCGGAACGTCTATACAGAATTTCAGCTCAATCGGTTTAAGATATCTACTTCAAAATTGATTTTTAGCTTTAGAAGTACGACATATTGGATTAATAGTGACATCACTTAATTTTTCAAGTTATTCTTAGCAAGACCTTTTATTTGATACCCATATTGTAGGAGTGCATTAAAATAATTGGTCCGCCATCTTTTGTATGCAGCCATCTTGGATTTAGAATGACGTCACACAGTTAACCGTGCATTTTCATCCAAACTGTGTGTATACAAAATTTCAGCTCAATGTTAAAGATATCTACTTCAAAATTGATTTTCAAGCTTTAGAAGTCCGCCATATTGGATAAATAGTGATGTCACATTATTTTTCGAGTTATTCTTAGCAAGACCTTTTATTTGATACCCATATTGTAGGGGTGTATTAAAAATAATTGATCCGCCATCTTGAGTATGCCGCCATCTTGGATTTAAAATGACGTCACACAGTCAACCATGCATTGTCATCCAAACTGAACGTGTATACAAAATTTCAGCTCAATCGAGTAAAAGATATCTGCTTCAAAATTGAGTTGCAAGATTCCACCCGAACATACTTACATACATTGCAAGTTAAATAAAAGCTTGTAAAAAGTGTCTAATTTCATAAAGTTTAGGGAGGTAAAACCGTTATCGCCAGAAACATTATTTGATATTTCAATAAGAAATGTAGGCACTTGCCTCGGACTTTCAACTCTAAGCGGTGTGCAACAAACTGCATTTTTGAAAGTGCATACTCGAGCCATGAATTGAAACTTCACAGTCCTCCTAACTGTTTATGTAGTTTTTTCTCCCTTAGAAATTGTGTGCGATCATACTTAACCCAATGACTTAAATTTATAATTAAAGTGTGGTAAGCGCGTTGGAAGAAATAGTTACAAAGATATTGAACATAGATTTTTTTAACGTTGCCCCACTAGGATTTTCTCCTGTGTCGTGGGTGTCGTTTTTTTTTGTCCTACCGTGGTGCAGTTACAAACATAAATGTCACGTGCACATACGCCCAGACCGGAACAAATTTCTGAAAGCCATACAAAATATTTGTCCCGTACGGGAATCGAACCCGCGACCCGTTGCGCAGTAGGTGATCACTCTACCTCTGCGCTAACCGTGTCGTCTTATGAACTTCTGGTCATTTGCCTTATGGAGATTATTGTTATTTTATGTGATGTGATAAGATAATTCTAACGATAAGCACATAATTGAAGATGATTAATAAAATAGAAAAATATTTCAAATCTATTTCATGAATTATATATATATATATATAATTCATGAAATAGATACAAGTACAACTGCTAATCCGAGGTCCCAGATTCGTTTTCCGGGTCCGGTAATAGTTTGAAGCTTTTATGTTTTTAAAATCCAAAAAGACAGCTTGGAGTCTTGAATGAGTACCTACCCGAAAAGTGCCTATTGAAAGTGGCAATAGGCTCGCCCCTCTATTACACGGGACTATTAAATATTGACAAATATTCTCTTTTCCTTATTCTGTCTTACATTTCCAGAATAACTATACATGTCAAATATGGTTCACATTTTGCTACGCCATGACACTTTTCGGGGCTGGCGACTGAAAGTAAAGTAACAATGTTGTGAATCAAAGCTCCGGTGTGACTGATATTGTCTTTGTAAACTTGTAGGTAGTATGACCTAATAAGGCATTACGGCAATGACCGCATCAGTGACTAAATTTGGTTCGCGTAGATACTTATTAGAGAAAGAGTTATACCGACGCTATGATCTGTCAGAAAGTGTACGTACATATTGGAAAATAGACATTGTGGTAAATGAAGGTTTTAAGAAGTGTGCTCAATGAGAAAAGGGCAAAGTGGGAGTTCACATAATGGGAAGCGGTCATGTGACTGATTCTATTGATAGATAATCATAGAAATGTTTTTTTTTTACATTTCACTGTTTCCATACCCACCTTTTAAAAACAATTGAATGTATAATTTTTATATTTCTTTGTTTTTTAGCCTCCCGGAGGCATTTGGTTTGACTCTCCTTACATAAGTCATACACTATACGTAAGATCTTTATCAGTGCTCATTTTATTTGTCTGTTTATTCGCTAGGAATGCTTAGCTGTGTGTGACGCAGTTCATTCATGTCTCGCTCTGTTACTCAGACATTATAATGTACGGCTAAAACGTCTCTAGCATTAAAAGTTATGTTTTATTTTACTAACGACAATCACAATAGTTGGCAGTCACACCAGCGTCTGTTTGTGACTTCGGAAAAAATGTGCTCGCATTTATAATAAGATGGAAAACAATGAATGAAATATTTTATTGCCAACATTTGTGTGAAGTTTCTTTGGAGCAGAGAAAGTGTACAAATAACAAAAAACTTGTGATTGTCGATAAAGCTTCGACATTTTTACAATTTATAAATCTATTTATTTACTGATTGACACACTTGTTGTTATATCAATTACACTTGGAAAAAGTTTTTTTTGTGGAATTTTTTTTTTGAAAAATTAATAGAAAAAATTCTCATATTCTGGCGCACTTGTTAATTTTTTGAGTGTACTTCACCTTAAAAAAGAAGCTCTGAAAGTTTGCTTTAATACTTGCTGCATTATAAAAGTGGAGCGTTGAATACAACTTGCACAATATGTGCGTGCGTAAATAATTTTAGTCAGCTAGAAAACATTGCGGTAGCTTTAATTGTTGCTAAGGTGAAAAATTATGAATTTTTCGTGACAGTGCCAAGGGCGCAAGAGACCAGCAGCGGTGGTGAGTGGCGACGCGCCAGCGACAAAAATTACGTCAATTACGCGCAAGCGCAGCCAGGCACGTCCTCAGTCGCAGTTGCTGGCCATTTAAGTCGCTGAAGCCACGTTCAAATGACACTTTAAAGTCGCAAATAATGAAATTTTCTTGAGTACTCCCATTTTAAAATGATTTAATTTCAAAAATGTAATCAGTGTCATAAGGAATGTCATACCAGTAAGCAGCAGCTGCGTAATGAAAATCGTAACAACATTTCCATACAGTTTAACTGAGAAAGGTTTTGTAATATGTTAGTCTTTGAATTTGGAGGCTAGAAGCTAATGAAAAATTGACTAAAACTTTTGGCCGCCATAATTTATAAAAATTTCAGTTCGTGTAATTTTGAATTATTTTATTAAAAATGATATTACGAGTAGAGATGAGAGTGAAACTGAAAATTTGACGCCGTCAGAAATAACACAAAAACTCTGAGTCTTCTGCGCCACTAATAAATTTTAATAATTGTAATATACCTATAAAATATAAACTACTATCCCACCAAAAACATTCTGTAAAAAACTAGCCAAGTCTCGATGGAGCTGCTTGTTTATCTCTAAAAAGTAATGAAATCTAGACAAAGTCGTGCCAAGTCTAAGGTTCCTTACTGCGATTTCTTTATTATAATAGTTAATGTTGTGTGACTTGGTCGTTAAACCCTACTAGTTCTATTTTGATGATCATGAGTGAGTGAGTGAGTGTCATAAATGCGAAACTTTGCTTTCGCTTCACTTCGGAACTAAATGACCTACAGACTTCAAATTTTGGATTTTAAGTATGTGATTATAGCTTACTAGATGACGAAAATTTCTGCGTTCTGGTCTTATCCAGAGGTTCTCAAATAGGGGCCTGAAAATGCGGCGAAATGGTTCCAGTAAAGGATGGTACGGCAGTGTTTGCTTCGCGCTCGACTTGGCTTATTGCTTTTGCACCTTCAAGAAAATTTATCCGAGAAATGTTCGACAGTATGTCCGAAAGCAGAACTTCGTAGCAAGCACAGAGCAAGTAAGTCATGCAAGCGAATTTACTTGCAGGTGGAAACGCGGCCATATGCACACGTGTAAATAGTGTGCTGTAGTATCACAATGCGCGATAAGATTTGTCTTCAATGCAATTTGACAAAGTTTCGGGTTCCTTTCACTGGGTTCATATACGTAGGCAAATTACGTTGATGATTTCCTTAGAGTTATATCGTTATCTTTATGGGTACCTACCGATTCATTTCGTGCCCGGGCGGGATATCCTGAATGAAATAGATTTCAATTTAAATTACGTCGTCGCGCAGCTTTATTTATTCCGCGGGTAATGAACGCAGTTAGTGTAGCTATGATATCGGCAACGTCTAGTACGTTTTCCGCTGAAAGTGGACCGGCGAACGTGACGGTGTCGTGGTTCGTGCGGCCCATGTATTTTATCTTTTACATGCACCAACGGAAGGAAAGAAAAATAACGAAATACACTATCTCCGATAACTTACATTCTCTTTCACAAAAACATAATGTTTTTTTTATACGACTAAGTTGTCAAACACGCA
Organism: Schoenobius gigantellus; assembly: GCA_963935595.1. Lineage (NCBI taxonomy): Eukaryota > Metazoa > Arthropoda > Insecta > Lepidoptera > Crambidae > Schoenobius > Schoenobius gigantellus. Next base: position 54,729,379 of record OZ012541.1, read on the forward strand.
GGCCTGATGGTCAGCGGTTACAGTTGCATATAGTACGGGTGGTTCCTATAGACTTGCTATTCTACAACCCCTACAAGGACGACAATGTACATTGCTTACTTATCTATACTTTTGTTTGTTTGAACGCGCTAATCTCAGGAACTACTGGTTCGAATTCAAAAAAATTATTTTTGTGTTGGATAGTCCATTTATCGAGGAAGTCACAGTGCCCAGTAATTGCAATACATGTCTTACTCTTCAAACCGGCAGAATTTGGTAAGGGAGAGGTACCCATGGAGACGGCTGGTACAGAGTCTCCCTCTGGTGTAAAGTCAAGTTGCCTCAAAGTCGTCATTGATCAGGATTAGCGTGAAATTTATGTCATTTAGTCATTCGACTGTATGTACATTTAGCTCATTTTCCTACCTTGCACATTTCACGATAGATGCATTTAGAATATTTTCTGCGAGAATGCAATATCGATTACCCTTTCTAATCCAGTTTGTTCAACCATTGTTCTAAGAAAATATCGATTTGAAAGCTTGAGCAACACGCTGGAGCAATGCCAACAGGAAAATGCTCGACTGCAACTTGAATCGAGTGCCTAGTTAATGCTTAATGGATACTTTGTAGGAGGAAGTCTGCTGTACTATACTATAGCTTTGTTAGATTTAATATTATTTGTACTGACATTATGGAAATGTAGATATATAATTTTCAAATATATTTACAGATTTGATCGAACTACTGAGAGCTTTTGACATGCTTAGGTAATGACTTTGTATTATTAAATTGGTTTACCTCTAAATAAATACCTCTTCTTATTCTCTGAATTACTACTATAGTTTCGTTCAATTTAAATCCTTTTTATTTCTTACTGGCTGTACTGATAGACGTCGTTCTAGCAAAAGCTCTTCTTTTCGATCAAACTATTTGACACCATAGCACAGCTGGAACAGTTTAGGAATAATGTATTCATAATATTTTTTCCCAGTTCTTTAGTAAGAACATTTTCCAATAACAATAAATACTTAGTTCTGGGCTTGGCAACAAATTTACCGATTCATTTATATTATTCTAAAAGATACTCGTACCTACTACAAAAAATAAAAATAGTGTCTATTACATTATTGAATAGATAAGCTTCCCTTCACAAGAGGCTAATCGTTAAAATGGCTTACGTCTCGGTTCCATAGATTAGTAATAAAGATGGCTTACGATTGCTTGATAACCAGTCATAAATTGTTCATTTATATTTTGATTGTTATTGACGTTTCTAAGTAGGTACTAATAGTAGATTAGTAGCTAAAGGCTGTAAGGCATCAATTGCAGCCCGAGATAATTTATATTATATTTCGAGTGTGCAATTGGTGCTTACACCCAGCTAACTATTCTGCTTTACATCTCGATTGTGAGGTAAGTAGGTCCTTATTACCCCCAAATAGGGCTTGTAGGTGACCAATAAGCGCTCTAGGGTAATAATGTAGCTTGGAAAGCCCTAGGGCGGTAAGTAATTAAAATAACACTTCACTATTTCAAAAAGTTCGCGTACATCTAACCATCATACTGGCAATAAAATACTTACAGCCCTAGGGCTTTTCTAGCTACATTATTACCCTAGAGCGCTAATTGGTCACCTATAAGCCCCATTTGGGGGAAATAAGGACCTACTTACCGAACATGAGAGATGTAAAATAGCATTAACGTTCCGTTAGTCCGTATGAACTAGATTTAGTTGTGTAAGAAATGGACTCATCTCGATCTAGTTCTTAGAACGCCATCAAAATAATTTGGACGATATTTTACAAACATACGAGTCTTTTGTAGTGGTAAATTTATGATGCGATGAAGTCATCGGCTGGTATCGTCATGTGATATACAAAAGCTTCATGACTTACGCTCTTCGAGTGAGTGACACTCTGATCGGTCGAAGGAAATGAATCAGCGTACTATGCAATAGAAGCAGCCACCGTAAAAAAAGATTCCGCGAATTTAACAGAATAAATTATTGAAGAACATAGTATAGATTTGTTATGTCCGTATTGTCCGTGAAACATGACAATGGGCTTTAATTGAGCATGCAACGTTAAGAGATCGGCATGTTGTATGTGTAGAAAATAAGCGTTGACGCATTGATTTTCATGCGCAAGCAAACAATTTAACTGCCTCTTTGGTCTTATAGTTGCGATCAGTAAGAATGTTTCGCTTCAGATCCTAAGGTCCGGAGTTTAATTTCTAATGTGGAATTTCTAACTAGGTATCAGAAATATGTTGATGTATATACAAACACGTGTATGAATAAAATAGTTTTCCGCCCGTGTGAATAACTTGATTTTGGCTGTTTTGTTTTTTCCTGTTCTCCCCAGGGTTCCATAAATACTACATTATTTTATCTCTCTTTGAAATCAAACGCTAAATAACAACTACCATATTACCAAATGCAAAAAGATGATTTTCCTATACAAACCAATCCCCATTATTACTAAATAATTTGCAATAAAAAATCTTGATGTTGAAAATTAACATAAACACTATCCAATCTTTTAAGTTGGACCAAATGACACATAGTGAACCAAATTTTATTAATATCGATTAAGTAGATTCGAAGTTTATTCTAATACACAATTTAACACTCGAGATTTTTATGTGTAAGTGTAATAATAAGACAGGACCATAGAAAGGAGATGCAAAGTCATATACTTTTTTACATCGACTAAACCAGACAGACGACATGATTTTAGCATTAGCTAAATCTGGGCCGAGTGTTTTGCATTTTGAAACATTTTGTAGGAAAGAGTGAAATAGATTTCACTGATACTAGGTACATACATATGAACTCTGCTGAAGAATTAACGACCATCGATTAATCCCAGTGTGCACTGCGCGCGGTGCTTGGCCAATAATGAGTTGATCCAATTACGTCGCAGTGTAATGATTGTAATCGATTTGGAGATAAAGATGCTATTGCGTATTCTAACCCATGGCTAACCGAGATTGCATAATCTATTCTCTACGCCACGCTTCCGTTACAAGATCATCAAAATGTTTCACCTGCTCACGGGCTCTTTGGCTGGCACCTGTATATATATAATATGTACGATGACATGCGGCTTTTATATGAGTACATGATGATTCATAATGGCGAGTGCAGATTGGCAATATCCCTTATACTTAGTATTTTGATGTTCTTCGAGCATGATCAATATAATAATATGTATGTACCTGTACAAGTTTCGATAAAATCAAATCAATCAAAATCAAAATATTCTTTATTCAATTATGACTCGATAGTAAGTTCTTTTGAATTGTCTAAAACTTTTTTCCTATTTAGCTAATGAAAAAAATTGATGCAAGAAACTTATCAACTTTATGAAAAGAAGTACGTTAATACGGCAAGTTTATTTTCATTTCTTGTGTTTATATCCTTTGATAGCCTTTGAGCTCGATCTATTTTATTCGTATTTTTAACATTTATTATTTTATTACATAAAAATCTCGTGTCATAGTGTTTGCTATAGAATTCCTCCAAAACGGCATGACCGATTTTTATGAAATTTTTTATGTGTCTGAGTATAGGTCATGGGCTATTTTAATAGGTAGGTGATAAGGGTGGCCCTCTCCAGATTTTTTTTTAAATTATTTAAGTTTACGGGCACACCTAGTTTTATTAAAATAATTCAAGTCTGTCCCTATTCTTGTCTTTCTCTTTTGTCTTGAAATAAAATTGTTATTAGTTTGCGGTCTACCGGAGGTGTTCTTTATTATGTTGATATAGGTTCGATTGCTTAGTAGATAAGTTAATATTTATATGGACGAATAAAATGTCATTCATGAAGACTGCTTTATAAACTACACATGTTCTCTTTGGAAGAAAAAAATGGAATTGAGACCTAAAGACTAGGACTTGGAAACAAACACATTATGGTGGTGCCCCAAGTAGACTCCACCACGTCGGCGTTTCACCGAGTAAGGAATTTGGGTTGATTGCTGATGCCCTACTACCCGCTCAAAAAAAGCATTGTGGCTTACCCCGATTCCCGTTGTCTCCGTCCGTCTCCTCCGTAGCCGGTGGACTTCCTGAGCTAGCTCGAAGGAAGTCGCGGCTCCCGAAGTTCTGCAGTGGATCCACCGGTGGAGACCGGAGCACTACAAAGGCCTATTAGGCCACCACGACTCACACACGCGATTTTGACACACAAACACAAAGCGGGCTTTCGCACCCCGATATTAGGTGCGCCGCGCAAATCACTATTTGCTTGAATATTGTGTATTATATTTTATGGATGCCCGGACATCATCCTAACCACAAATTATGACATTTCGACTCGACTCAACTGACATATCACATGCGGCTGGCCGCCAAAAAAGCTGTCACTGCACAGACTAGAATGCAGTGCCGCCACTCGCTCTTCCTCGAGCGTGAACATCCCCCCGCTCCGGACAGTCCCGGACTGTCCGCCAAATCAGTCTAAGGGGAGGCGAGAAAGAGTAGCGACCGCGCGCTTCAAAACAGAATCCCCAACTAGGACCTCGGCAAACCTGGGCACACCATCAGACCCTAGAGTAAGTTGGACAATGCGTGCGCGACGCCAACGTAAGGGTGGCAGGTTTGGGTCCTTCACTAACACGAGGTCTCCAACCCTCGGTGGGTTTGTCTTATCTGACCACTTAACGCGCTGTTGCAAAATGTGTAAATATTCAAGGTGCCAGCGGCGCCAGAAACTCTGGGTAAGCTGCTGGAGCAACTCAAACCGCGAAAGGCGTCCGGGATTGATATCTCTATAAGGATACTCGGGCAGGGCGTTAAGTGGTCTGCCTATCAAGAAATGGCCCGGCGTGAGGGCCTGCAAATCGTTCGCGTCGGTAGACAACGGACATAACGGACGCGAGTTGAGAACCGCCTCAATCTTATGAAACACCGTCGCGAGTTCCTCAAACGTGAGAATAGTCTCCCCAATAACGCGGCGAAGGTGAGTCTTGGCGGCCTTTACAACAGATTCAAAAATCCCTCCCCAGTGAGGGCAAGACGGCGGGGAGTATCGCCATGTTACCCCCCTACGGGAGAGTGTGGATCCGATCTCAATATTATTTTTATCTAAAAATTCACAAACTTCTCTTATATGTCTATCAGTGCCCTTGAAGTTCGTCCCACAATCGGACCGAATTAGAGAAGGCAGTCCCCGGCGGGAGACAAATCTGCCTAACGCTGCTAAGAAAGCGTCCATGGTGAGTGCACTCACCACCTCCAAATGAACGGCTTTAGTGGCCAAACAAACAAACACACACAAATAAGCCTTTTCAGTCTTAGCATTACGGAGTCGCGACGTTTTTATAGTGAACGGTCCCGCGAAATCAGTTCCAACTCCTAAGAAGGTCATCGATTCATTCACACGATCAGCAGGCAAATCACCCATTTGGGGCTGCATCGTCTCGGGGCGTAAACGATAGCAGGGCAGACATCGAAAGATAACAGATCGGATTATTCTTCGCGCTGACAAAATCCAAAACTCCCGTTGGAGGAGCGCGGTCAATGCATTACATCCGGCATGAGCATTCTTCACATGGCGATCAATGATCAACAATCGCACCAATGGTCCGTCCTTGGGGAGCAACAGGGGATGACGTGATCTATAAGGCAAGTTAGCGTGCCTCAATCGGCCTCCTACACGCAACAATCCTTTATCGTCCAGAAAGGGAGTCAAACGCACCAAGGGTCCCTTCAATTTGGACGTCCCGGTACGGAAAATCTTAAGTTCCGGTTCAAACGCTCTAGACTGGGTCATACGCACCCAATGCAGAAGAGCATCTTGGCGCTCCTGCGGTGAGAGGACCGGACACAAATCTTTGTCCTGAGGCCGGCGACAATTTCGAATAAATCTTCTTATCCAAGCGGTCACGCCGAGCAACTTGTCCAGAGAACTGTAGCGGTCTAATAAAAATTCCCGCTCTGGAGCCGCCATAGTCTCGACAGCGTGAACACGCAAGCCCGGATTTGGTACCTTCACCACAGCTGGTGTGGAAGGCCAAGACGGCTGTAACAACCATTCGGGACCCCACCACAGAGTGTGGTCAATAAGCTGAGGGGCTTCGCTGCCACGTGATGCACAGTCAGCAGGGTTTATTTCACCTGGCACGTGGCGCCAAATCAACGTGGCCTTCGAGGCCTGTATTTGGGATACCCGATTGGCCACAAATACTTCCAGGGAGTGGACGGAGTTCTTAATCCAACACAGGACAACCTGACTGTCGGACCAAGCAAAGAGCGACTCAAAGTCCACACTACAACCCAGGGTGTCAACAACGTGGTTCATCAACCGAACCAGAAGAGTAGCTCCAGACAATTCTAACTTCGGAATCGTTAATCGAGTCCGAAGTGGAGCAACCTTACTCTTAGCAATTAGCAAGTGGAGCTTAACAGCTCCTCTATCATCGACCGTCCGGATATATACGACGGCTGCGTATCCACTCTCAGACGCGTCACAAAAGCCATGAAGGCTGGCCGTAAACCGTCCCTTAGGCAGTATATGTCTAGGGATACTAACACGGTTAATGTCGGGGAGAGACGACATGAAGGACTCCCAATCTCGCAGCAAACGGCCCGAGAGGGGCTCATCCCACGACACTTCGGCTGACCAAAGTTCCTGTAGGAAGCACTTCATCCAAAACACTACGGGACTAATCCAGCCATTTGGGTCAAAGGTACGAGCTACTGTAGACAAAACCAACCGTTTCGTCCAGACCTTGGGGCTTGGCAGCTCCAATCGATAGGTGAACGTGTCCTGGACAGGTCTGTATTGCACTCCCAAAACAGACAGTAAATCTGGAGTGTTGGCATTCTCAAAAATATGAGGCTCCTGCTGGTGGTCGTCTGGCAAGTCACACAAAAGCTGAGGTGAGTTGGACATCCACTTCCTCAGTTCATAACCACCAGCCCCGAGAAGAGCAATTAGTTCATCTCGCAAAATCAAGGCTTCCTCGACACTAGAGGAGCCCGTACAAATATCATCAACAAATGCATCCTCCTTGAGAACCAAGGATGCGCGAGGGTATCGTAATCGTTCACGTTCAGCGAGTTCCACAAGTGAGCGAATTGCCACAAAGGGGCTCGAACGCAAACCGTATGTATTGGTGTTCAGCTCGTAGACCAGCATGGGATCCCTGGGATCCTCCCTCCATAATATGAGCTGATATCGCCTATCGTCCGGGTGAATCACAGTCTGCCGAAACATCATCCGGATATCGGTCACAAAGACGACGGCATGGCGACGGAAGTTGGTCAATACATCACCCACCTCGTGGTGCAACTTCGGTCCAGCATGCAGACATTGATTCAGCGACACTCCGGTAGACGTAGGAGCTGACCCATCAAAAACAACGCGTATCTTCCCGGTGGAAGGTTTCAAAACCGCGTGGTGAGGAAGAAAATTATGTTCCTCGTTTCGCCAGTCCAGTCGCGAGACCGACATGTGCCCCAGTTGCTCATATTCTCGCATGAAGTCGACATACTTCTGTTTGAGGTCGGAGTTCCTACTCATACGACGCTCCATGGACAGCAGTCGCTTCTCGGCCAACGGCCGGGAGCTGCCAAGTGAGGGGCGAACTGACAAAAAGGGCAAACGAGTGATCAGCCGTCCCGAGTGAAGGCGACCTGTATTGTTCTGGTAGAACAACTCACACTCCTCGTCTAAGGGGTTCACTCGCTTCACGGTAGGTGGCTCTTCCACCTCCCAAAACCGTTGAAGGACATCCGATAAGGTGGAGCTAACAGTTATGTAACTGTCCACCGATGGAGATGGTGGGTTATGCCTAACTGGTCCCATCACTACAAACCCAAGCGATGTAGATAAGGCTACCAGCCCACCCTTCTGTAACTCTCTCCTCTTCCCACAATACACGCGGCCTAGAACATCGGCACCGAGCAATAAGTAAATCGGACCGGTTCGGTGGAAGGAAGGGTCAGCCAAGGTCAATCCTGATGTCGCATCAACGACAGCGCGCGAAACGTGCTGTTGCGGAAGCTGACCAACAACCTTCTCATAAACAATCGCGGTAGCGCCAATTTTGGGCGCTGAAGAGAAGTGGGGGGAGAAGGAGAACAAAACCTGACCGATCGGATCCGGGATCCGCAGGTCTCCGATTCCCCGTACCGATTCAAGGTATGGAGATGTGTTCAAACTCAACTGCCGGACCAGCCAGCTGGAGGCAATGCAACCCTGAGCTCCCGTATCCAAAAGGGCGCGAACTAAAACAAAGGTGCCCCTCGGGCCCCACACCTGTACGGAGGCTGTTGGTAACAGCACCTGCTCCTGTTGGGGGGTTGCAGCCGACAGTTGGTTTAGTGAAAATCCTCCCGCATTCCCCGCAACGGGGGGGAAGGGGGGTCCGAAGAAAAATGCGTGCGCGGCGGAGGAATAGGGCGCTCAAGGCGCTCGAGCGGGTCCCAATCCGGCACGTACACACCCCGACCAAAGCTGCATCGGGGGGCCGGGCGGTGCCCATGATGGGCGAAAGTTGGGGGAGCCCGCGATAAACGAGGTCTCTCCATCAGAGGGGGAGAGAAGCGTATCGGCTCCCGGCGTGGCTCCCTAATTACCGCGGCCCAATCCCGCGGTGGCGCCTCATAAGCGGCGCGTCGATCCCCCCCGCCCGTAGGGGGGGTGGGGCGCCCAATCCTCTCACTGGAGGGGGGGCGCCTGTCCAATCTCCGCGGAGGGGTGGCACGCCCCTCCGATCTCCTCGGAGAGGTGGGTGACCTAGGAGGGCCCCCGCCCGTGTGCGAGTCCCTCTCTCTCACCACCTCACGAGTGTCTCTATTGTTGAAGCACAAAAGGGGGTGATGGGCCCCTCCACAACAGTGGCAATCTCGTGGGTGGGGGCAAGCCGATGCCATATGGGCCCCCAGGCAGCGGTAGCACCAATTCCGCTGCTTGGCCATATTCCTACGCCCCTCGGTGCGTAGGCCAACAAATTTGGGACAGGCCGGCAAACGATGGCCATCCCGCTTGCAACACTTGCAAGGCATCGGCCTCTCCCTGTGTGGAGAGTTCTGCCGCTCTGCAGTATACTGCTTGTACGGGCGGCGCTCTCTCCGTGGCGCTGCCCGGGTCGCCTCATAGCGACCTGTACTCGGTCCCGGTATAGGAGCCAGATCCAAGTGGTCGGTCATCCGACACTCATCCTCCAAAAATCTGAGGAGATCCGAGAAGGGGGGGAGGTACGAGGCACTATTGCCCCCGTACCTTTGTTCGAAGCGTCCCTTCATCTCCATGGGAAGCTTATCGAGGATGAGGTGGAGCAAAATAAAGGACCACTGGTCCACCGGTAGATCAAGTCGTTTGAGCGCGTTAATAGCGCTCAGCAGCGGGTTCAAAATCTCCTTCCTCAATGAGGAGACCCGCGATACTCGTGGCAGCCCTAAAATGGCAGCCACATGTGTGTCCGCTAACAAGCGAACATTCTGATACCGGGCGGTCAACAACGCCCTTGCAATATCATAACTGTCATCATTGACAGGTAGATGCTGGACAAGTACACCAGCCTCTCCACGTAAGGCAGAGAGCAAATAGGCCAATTTCTGGCTAGGGAACAGGTCGTCCCTCGAGTGAACCAGGCTATCAAAGAGGTTAATGAACCCCATCCAAGAAGCCAGGTTCCCATCAAAGGTTGGGATGTCCAAAGTGGGCAGTCTGCCCAGCAAGCCGGCCGGGGTAGGCTTGACCTCCCCGGGCGTGCACGACTCACCCCTCCGGACGGATAGGATTGCCTGAGCCTTGTTTATAATCACATCCGCCTGTTCAAAACACTGATCATAATCGGCATTAAATTGGTCGACTGCCCGCAACTCAGCGGCACCCTCGGCTGGGTGGTCGAGCAGATATTGTTGATGAGCAACGAAAAGCTGCTCCAATTCCTTCAAGCGAGCCGGTACTCCCTCATGCCGAATTAACAAGGCCTGTTCTCGGTCTGGTCGGTCTACCAAAGCGACGGCACTAGCAAACCATCTCAAAATCTTTTGTGCACCCGCGCGGGCACCACTAAGCGGGCTGACTGGCGGGACCATTTTGCACCAAAATTAATAAACACTATAATAATACACGGACAAACAGACCGACAACCGCAGACAACAAAACAGATCGGGAGGAACTTCAAAGGCAGAACAAAATATATAAACAAACCAAAATCAAGTATAAATGCTAGAACTTAACTAGAACAACAAGGCATTTAACAACAAAATTTTTCAAACAAATTAAATTCAAGCATTAAGTCAATAACTTAACAAACACAATATTCAAAGGCAAACAAAACAAAATCAAATGTAAATGCTAAAACTTAACACAGCAATATAGTGTATTACAACAACAGCAAAGTCATTTAGCAGCAAAATTTTTTAAACAAAATAAATTCAAGTATAAGTTTACAACTTAACAAACAAAATATTCAAGGGCAAAACAAAGATATCAAAAAACAAACCAAAATCAAATATAGGTAAATGCTAGAACTTAACTAGAACAACAAAGACATTTAACCCCAATTTTTTTTTTTTTTTTCATATACAATGACAATTAGTTAAGGAGATCGGTCCACAAATGAGCTGGTAGTCGGTTTAAAATCAGCAATCAAAACCAATTAATATGTATTGCCCGTTTGGACAACCAACAAGATTACAATATTAATTGTACAATACTAATCAAATACTCAAATCTAAGAACCACTCAAATCCAAAAACCACGCTCTGCTACCAAGAGATGGTGGTGCCCCAAGTAGACTCCACCACGTCGGCGTTTCACCGAGTAAGGAATTTGGGTTGATTGCTGATGCCCTACTACCCGCTCAAAAAAAGCATTGTGGCTTACCCCGATTCCCGTTGTCTCCGTCCGTCTCCTCCGTAGCCGGTGGACTTCCTGAGCTAGCTCGAAGGAAGTCGCGGCTCCCGAAGTTCTGCAGTGGATCCACCGGTGGAGACCGGAGCACTACAAAGGCCTATTAGGCCACCACGACTCACACACGCGATTTTGACACACAAACACAAAGCGGGCTTTCGCACCCCGATATTAGGTGCGCCGCGCAAATCACTATTTGCTTGAATATTGTGTATTATATTTTATGGATGCCCGGACATCATCCTAACCACAAATTATGACATTTCGACTCGACTCAACTGACATATCACATGCGGCTGGCCGCCAAAAAAGCTGTCACTGCACAGACTAGAATGCAGTGCCGCCACTCGCTCTTCCTCGAGCGTGAACACATTAGTTTATTGATAAATTTTCTTTTTTCTTTTATTTTCACGTTTTATAAATGATCTTTATTGTGCAATTGATAGTTAAATCCACAACTGCTGCGTTTGTCTCAGCCTCATACTTATATGGTTTTTCTCCACTACTTTTTATCAGGTGAAGTAAGATCAACGTAAAGTTGACAATAAAAAAAAACAAAAAAAGTTACGGAGAAAACGATAAACTTTTATGACATACTTTAACTAGCGCCTTTAAATGGACATCAACGACAGTACAGAATATTAATTTCATTACAAAAAAACGATATTGCCTTAAACAATGGAATAGAAAACAAATTCTATTTCAAAATAGCTGATATACGTGCGGTGCACGGAAAGTAGATCGGCCGGACCTCAGTGATCAGCGGGGAACTTGTTTGCGTTGCGACACCACCGGCCGTAACGTAGGACCACGGGGGGCTAGTGACCCTACGGCTATGCGGCCGCCCAACAGCATTTTAATAACCACCCAATTCAGACTTAATTGAAATCTACTTAACTCCAAGGATTATAACACCTTTTTCGAATAACAATCGCCGTTTGCTCTATTGCCACAACAGCTAAAAGATCTCCACGCAACCGCAAGTGTTGGTATTTCATTATATTTTGTAGGAATGCAATCCGTTAGCTGCGCATAGGAGGTGTTTAGCGAAGAGGCGATTTGTGGTTTGCGTTGACACATCGCGTACCCAATGTCTATTATAACTCGATGCTTCCTCGTTCTGGGCAGTTTCTTTTTTTATTTTTCCATAGTGAAAATACATATAGGCCTAAAGGATAAAACTCAATTATGGTCGCAATTGATGAATTCAGAAATTTATCAAAATCAGTTCAAAGAAATTGTCGAGATTTCTTTTTGCTTGTGAGGCTAACTTTATTAACAAAAAGAGCAGCTATTATTGTGAATACGTTAGACCGAATAGCGTGTAGACCGATGATGATGTTTAACTTAAAAACAATGAATAAAGAAATAAGCTTATTATTATAGCTCATTTCGTCGCTCGTCGTAGTATTTAGGCTCTGTTTTGTAAATGAATCTTTTAATGTTTTATTGGAAAGCAGCTTATCATGCTGGACACTTGCTGAACACTACCATTTGGTTTACTTTTGGCACTATTTGTGTCCGTAAAAACGTTTTATCAACTATGTTTTCTTTCCAATAAGTACCTAGAGAAGGAATAAAACTTTGGGTGTATTTGAAGCGAGTGTATACAATGTGATACTCCATTTATAGTGATCACCGCAAGTGACCTCTGTGTCTGCGGGTCTGCGCCACGGCCATATTTGCGAAACCCGAGTGAATTAGAGCAGCAATTTGTGCATAGTTGCTTGTCCCATACGGGCTGACGCTGAGGCACAATGCGTTTCGCAAAATTGCCGTTTTGTTACCATCAATCCTTATGGTGAACTCGCGAGACTAAAATGAAGCGGCATACGTTTATAAATACAAGTGCAAAGCCATTGTTTCGAATTAACAGTATTTAACAAACTTTACACTTTGGTTTCATTAGTCGTTAATACAGGATCTGTAGAAAGATAGATATCTTTATTTGTTACCTACCCTGAGGGTATTCAAAGTAAAACCTACTCGTTCGTCGCGCTGAAACGCATAGAACAATCATGTAAGGAAACCATGCGTGTATTGTCGTTTGTTAGCGAGTTGTAACTTTAGCTAGATGCTTTGGCCAGCTGTGGTCACTGTCATATTGGTTGCGTTAAAAGAGGTATGGAATCACATTACGAGACCGTGCCACTTGCTGTTAACCCAGTACATTATATTGTCATTATTATGAATTGTCCGGTGGTGCAGTGGGGTGAGCGCTCGACTAATAGTTGCTAAAGTTAAGCAATGTCGACATTGGTCTAGTCTGTATCAAAATGTGCAATTATATCTCTGGAGTTCCTGCGTGTTTCGGAAGGCACTAACGATATGTTCTTGCACCTGATCTCGTTCCGGTCGTGTCGGTTAATTGTCTCATCGGCCTAATGTGCCTGATGGTACCGCGATGGCGTCAAGCACAGGCTTGCGCAGACACTTGCTTATGCACTATAAAACCCTTTTATTTTTCCACTATAAATGACTTTTGACTAAAAGTTAGAAGTAAAAAAACGAGTCAGTGTAAAGTGTTTCATGCACTTAGTACCATTTACAAGCCTACATCTTGTTTCTAAATTGCCTTACATTAAAAACCTTATATAGGTACCTTATAGATACACTACACTCAAATAGTTAGTCATCATTATCGTGATGTATTCTACAAGTATCTCGTTGTTTATGCTTATACTGAAGAGACTTGAAAATCAAAATTACGAAGACGAAGATAAACATTAGCTTTGACATTAACATTATCAAAAACGCTGGAAAATAGTATCGTTACATACCATTTCACCGGTTTTAGATTCATAAAGCTGCTCATAAAACACGCGTGTGTTAGGGTATAACGCAAATATTGCGGTTACAGATGTATAACCGCACTATTTGCGTTAAAGTGTTAACGAACGAACTACATTGATTTATCGTAGGAACGTGGATACGTTATCTATTGAAAAACTGTTCGAAAAGAGCTATAGGGTAAAATTACAAAATCAGCAAAGAGTTGTCTTAAAAACTGTAAGAAACACTGAGCTAGAGGTAATACAAAAGACATCAACGAACTACTTTGATTTATCTTTATCGTTGGAACGTGGATACGTTATCTATTGAAAAAGTGTTCGAAAAAAGCTAAAGGGTATAATTACATTAAATCGGCAAAGAGGTTGTCTTAAAAACAGTAAGGGAAATATTTTTGTTAATAAATAAACTCTTACTAAAATATAATAAAAAACGTTTATTTTCATACCATTGTTTAGTTTTGTCTACAAATTAACAATGAATTGTGTTATTTAATCAAAAAAAACCAGTTCATTAGGTATTTTTCCTTACAAGTGTGTTGAAAAACGTCGTACGATATACGTGCGTATATTTGTTATATACACTCTGCTTAATTACTTTGCTGAAATTCCGCCTTGTGAGTTAAAACCACCATAATGCACTTATATCGTAATGTACTATTATTACACTAATATGAATAATATGAAATCGCTGCTATAGTCTTTGTAAAATTTAAACCTAAACCAGCCTTATAAAAAAAAACTTATACAACGTGTTTGGAACATAGCCTATCAAGCCGATAGAAATATCAGTTGGGTCCGTGAAAAAAATGTATGGCGAATTAGGAAATTAATTTTATTACAATTCCGAATTTTCAATAATGTCATTTTATATGACTATATTAACATGGATAGGTTTCGGCTTAATAGGGTGTGTTCCAAACACCTTGTGTACATGTTGTTGTCTTGTTGAAAGTATATGTAATGTATCTAGTTGTAAAAAGTATTTTTGACTGAGAGCGTCAGCCAAAATCACTTTTAACCGCTTTGCAGTCGAAATTACTATTGATCAACTAAAAAGTTTCTGTCAAGTACTTTTGCCTGTTCTTTTTAGTTGACATATTAAGAGTTTTGACTAAAATATATGTTTAAGAGGCAAGATATTCTATAAAGGTATAGCGGAAAATGTAAAGGAGATACCACGACGACATAAGTTAGGAAATAATATGGTGTCATGGGCTGGCACATTGTTCAGAAACGTCTTCCTTGTTTTAAATAGTACAGTGGACTTGCGAAACGTATAACATTCCTAGATGTATCTCACTACACTATAACACCATATACAGTAATGATAACATGTAATTTTGGTACGAAACGTGACCGGTTAGTGGGGCAATGCGTCGCATGTCCGCAGATTAGCACGTAACGGCCGCACTGGCCGGCGCGGCGCGTGCTCGACATTAGCATCTCGTGTCGTGTGTCTTTGGCAACGATCGAATCGAGGAAGCTGCTTTCAGACACGTTTGGAAAGTTTGCTGATAAAGAAACAGTCACTTTGGCGAATAGCTTCACCTCACTTTCTGATTAACTTGTCTTCAACATAGTCAAACTGATGATAATGGCCTGCATCATGTACAGTACAGCTTAGGTGCGATAAAAGTCTATCATTATTGAGATTAATATATGATTTTGATTAGTAATTGTAACAAATCTACAAGCGTCGGTCGGTGGCGCTGTGGACTCGGCACTGCCCTTCTAATCAGGAGGTCTCGGGTCCGATACTGCCAAGAACCAGTGTGCTTTTCGAATTTCATGTGTACATTTATCCGAAGCTCTTACGGTGAAGGAAAACATCGTAAGCCAACCCTCATACATCTGCCAAGGCCAAAGCACCCCAACTTAGGGTTGGCTCGAGCCGCTCGGTGGGGATGTGTATAAGCTGTAATGGTGATGACAAATCTACAAGACTAGACAATCATACAATGAATTTATAAATCGGTGTGTTGTTTTTTGTTGCACTATCAACACCATTACAAGCGGGTTTGTAATAGTACATTGTTACCCAAGGGGTGAAAGTAACTTATTTAGGCCCGAGACGGTGTTTGGCGCCCGAGCGTAGCGAGGGCACCAATAGTTCGAGGGACTAAATAAGTCTTTAACCCGAGGTAAACACAGTGCTTTTCATTACGAATACAAGAAAATAAAACAATGAATTAGCTAAAGAAAAAACGTGTAATTTTTATTTTGCATAAATCAACAACTTCTGCTTTAGCCCGCTTTCTCTTATAAAATCAGGCGTTAACTCCATACATACCTGAATCAGATGAACTCATTGCGTTAATTATTAACACAATGTTATACAAATATAATTAACAGTTAATACAAATCTCTGCTATACGGAAGTATTAACAAAACTCTACAAATGGAAAAAACAAATGAAGATCGCATTGTCGCTTTTTCTGTGGCCGGCCAGCTATTTAGCCGTTATTTTTCATTTTCACAATTAAAAAAATGAAAATATTTTGCCCAAATCTGTTATTTTAAAGAAATAGTAAATTCATTTAAAAAATATATTCTTTAAATACTTAATATTTTGTTATCTGTATAGAAACTCGAAACATAGTTCCATAAAAGTAACTTCAGACCTACTTTCAGTCTATGAGTAATGAAAAATATTTTTTTGTCGTTTTCAAGTGTATGCTTTCATACCCACGAAATAAAAATATTTTCATTTGATTTCATTTCACTACACGATTCAGTTGTATCAGGATTAGTAGTTTAGTGTGTAAATGAACATTGACTCCTAAAAGGACCCGTTCTTGAAAATACCTATTTCAAAACTATGAGTTCCGAAAATGACCACATACTCTTACGAAAAGGACCTAAATCCCGAGAATAAAAAAATACTAATAAAAGTAAAAACCTATCAGCAATAAAATCATATTACAATTCAGAACTAAGTTTTAATTAATATGTAGTGTGGTAAAGATAGTTATAACTAAAAACTAGTAAAAGTTGATTTTTTTATAGAAGGCCTGGCAAACGTGTCCATTCCTCCTTATCATGATTAGTGGCTGGAAATACAGTCAAAATGCGACTATCTTCGCATTTTGACTGTCCTTCCAGCCACTAATCACGGTAGAAAGAATACACGCCGCACTATAGCCACCTTCACCTTGCCGACATGCAAGGTGCTTCTTCACCCATCTTTTAAAAATATGTTTTTTTAAAAGAAAATCTTACCTCTTTGTAAATGAAGTCTGCGATTATCTTCTTATATATCTTTTATTAATATTTATATTGATTTCTTTTACAGAATGCAACGAAATGTTTTAAATGTTTTGTCAATTTTTCACAAAAATACAAGTTGTATGTACATTAATTCCGAGACGCCAGCCCCCAAGGCCTGCTATTGTTAGCACATAATTATTAAGAATAAAGAGTTATTCATTAAGAATAATATTTACTCATGTGTTGGTAGTGCGATGTCGCTGCTTTGCAATACTTGGAGACTACTGTCTTTCTTTCTATTGTATAGTGTTCATACTGTGAATTCGCATGCGATTAGCGCGGGGTCATGGGAGTGATGGGATTGAACGGAACCTATGCGTCAACATTACGATCTGGAAGGGTATTCAGTTGACCTAAAGCATTTGGTCGTTCATGTTCACCGTAGAGATTGTCCGCCTGGCACACACGAGTTATAAGTGAGTTGAATCACGCACGAGGGATGACTTTTCTTTACCCTCTATTGGTTTTCGTAAATTATTGATTTCCAGTATCCACCAATTTATGCTTATCACTTAGGTACCTACGAGGAGATTTGTATTCTTTCGTGTGCTATTCTATTACTAATGCATTGGACGATTCATACGAGCATTTTAATTGGCCATATTTTGAATAAAGATTATTTTGAGATATTGTGTGAACTGGGCCCGTAAGTAATTTCCTGGCAGCAATAGCTCAGCTATTTTGTGCTGTCCGTTTAAGCTCTTAAACGGCCGGCGTATAGTTTTGCATAATACACAGAAAGACGCGGCTTCGTGCACAATCTCAAAGCAAACGTTTGTGCAGGGTAAATCAATATGACAATTCTATTTTCATTTTTTATTGTAAGTCAAGTTGTAGCTAGATTATCAATTTAAATTGCCGTTTTTTTACTTATCTGAAGTTTGAGCAAGTTCTGGATTGGATCCTTTTAAGAATAAGTAGTTTGACACAGTGTGTCAGGTTATTACCTAAATATTAAATGGTATCAGTAACCGTATTAAATGGTGTTAGTAACGTAGAAATGTTGAAAGGCGTTGGGTGAAAATAAGTTACTCTTATAGCATGACATGGTTAAACAACAAGAGCGTCATATAACATAGAATATACCTATTGATGAGAGTTACATACATACACATAAAACTGCAGGCCAATTATGGATCTTTCATCGTATGACATGGTATAAATTTGAGAAAAAGAAGTCATGAAATGCTGCATTTCGTATTACCGATCTCTAATGATATCATCATTATGGCATAATTTCAATGATGTCATCTTTAAATAATGAACAGATTATCAAAAATCTGACCGGAAATCGTATTTTTCGTCTTGCACTATGATATCATTTGCAAAACCATGAGATCGGTAATAGGGCCCCTGTTCGGTTACTATTACATGGTGCCTTTTGTGTGTATTATGTGGTTGAATGCGGTTAATTGCGTAACTGTCGCTTTATAACTTAAAACAGTTAACGAACAAGCTATTGTTTTTCATAGATCTCGCCGTTGCCGTCCTATTAGTGCCTAATGGATTTTTAAACTTTTTTTAATAGAGCCTCGGCTGATTAAATGTCTACTTTCATTATATTTTGTCTATTTGATTAATTTTATAATAACCAACCGCAACAATGTTTTGGTTGGCTTATTTATATGTTTAGATTAAGAAAAAAGTAAACGAAAAAGTGATGTCGGGTGTTTAATTGAGCATAGTTTTTATATAGATACAATCGCCATACAATAATAAAACATTACGGTTTTTGTTAATAATTACTACCTACCTGTAACTTATAAATTATACAAATTGACTTCAACAAATAATGAAATATAAAAAAAATTTAGCAAATACTTATGAAAAATATAAAATCATGAAGAAATAGAATAAACAATACAAATTAACAAAAAATTATTAATCCATTCTCACAATTTATTAAAGTTGTCTGAAATAAATATAAGCAAATTAATGCTCATACTATATGAAAATTATAAAGTCACAAAAAAATAGAACCGACAACACGTATTAACAAACATTTATTATATTATTATCTTTTTACATTTAATATGGAATGAACACCTCAACGAAGATTAGACCTGATCTATCGGGTATGCCCCGATCATTACCATTATCATCATTACTATCACCCATCTTGGCGGATAGTCTAGCATCAGAAACATAAGATAAGGAAGATAACCAAAGATGACGCATTATCAAAGTATTTTTTTTTTATATTTTGCCGAAAATACGATCTCGCACTCACTTCTACATGTCTGATATTATTATATCGATTTAGCTGACTTACTGAATAGGGTTTCCTTTTTAGGGTTCCGTAGCCAAATGGCAAAAAACGGAACCCTTATAGATTCGTCATGTCTGTCTGTCTGTCTGTCTGTCCGTCCGTCCGTCCGTATGTCAGCCACTTTTCTCCGAAACTATAAGAACTACACTATTGAAACTTGGTAAAGAGATGTATTCTGTGAACCGCATTAAGATTTTCACACAAAAATAGAAAAAAGAAATAAATTTTGGGGCTCCCAAACATAGAACTGAAACCCAAAATTTTTTTTTTCATCAAACCCATACGTGTGGGGTA
Organism: Schoenobius gigantellus; assembly: GCA_963935595.1. NCBI lineage: Eukaryota > Metazoa > Arthropoda > Insecta > Lepidoptera > Crambidae > Schoenobius > Schoenobius gigantellus. Next base: position 54,748,860 of record OZ012541.1, read on the forward strand.
TCTATGGATAGGTCTTCAAAAATTATATTGAGGTTTCTAATATAATTTTTTTCTCTAAACCGAATAGTTTGTGCGAGAGACACTTCCAAAGTGGTAAAATGTAGGGACACACATTTACCACTTTGGAAGTGTCCCCCTGTAACTTCTAAAATAAGCGAATGATAAAACAAAAAAAATATATGATGTACATTACCATGTAAACTTCCACCGAAAATTGGTTTGAACGAGATCTAGTAAGTAGTTTTTTAATACGTCATAAATCGTACGGAACCCTTTATCGGACTCGCACTTGGCCGGTTTTTTTATACCCTGTCATTATCCCTATTATAAAAACAATAACTTACACGATTTCTTTATGCAAAAAGAAGTGTTGGTAACGATTTATTGAAATAAAATATTGATTGGAAACTATTAATGATACGAATAAATTGTAGAAAGGCAGGCACAGTTATTTTCAGTTATTTATATTCACGGTACTTTTAATAAACATTGTCGTTGGGTGTCGACGGGTTCGTGTGGTTGTCTCACGACTGTGGGCGTGTTCGGCGCGCGCGCGCATACCGCATTCAATACCGCACCGTGCCATTATTTGGCCCATAGATTCGACATCTCTTTGAAAGTTGCCGCCTTGGTATATTACGAGTATATCACTGACCACATCGTGTCTTGATCCCGATATTTGCATACACACTGTGATTGTGTCACAGTTATAAGTGAAACGTTAAACATAACACTCAGAACATTATGATCAGGTAGCTCTTGTGATACGAAAATTGTGTGTTAGCTTTGTTATACGTATGCGATGTATTCCCTCGGTAGTAGGTAGTTTAAAGAGATGGCAATGAGGTAATTTTAATCGTCCCCAAAACGGACTGTTTGACTTGTAAACCAAAAACGCACTGTGTTTTCTTTTGCGGCACCGTCGCCATACACATCATTAATCTCGTACTCTCTGTGGAACTCGTACTCGTAAATAACGCGATATCAAGTTTACCATTTTGTAAACTGAGTGACGCAAAAAAAAACAATTGAGGAAAAAACAAGTGAATTATAATTTTCGAAACACAAATACATGAGTAAATAGCTGTATAAATTTGAATTTGGAATTCCTAACCATAGAGGAGATATTTGAGATCAAAGTAGCCAGAACGGCAAAACGCCAATTTCATAATCTAAGGCCTCGTTTACGGAGACGCGGGGCGTCGCGAGTCGCGTGTGGCGTGGCGTCTCGCGGCGCGTCGGACGTTTTTTCTGTTTACGGTGGAGCGGCGCGTAAAGCGGCACGCATAATCGCACGCGTAAACACAAACATATGGCAATATACGATGTTGTTCTGTTCATAGAGGGGCGAGACGGGAAGCCTGGCGGCGACCGCCGCGGTGCCCGCCGCGATGCCCGCCGCGGCGCCCGCGGCGAATCCTCAAGCGTGTAGCGAAGCACGCGGCGGGCATCGTTTCATCGAGAATTGGGATGATGACTGTATTCAAATTTTTACATCTCGTCATTAAATATTAAAATACCGTGGAAAAAGATGCAGTCCTGTGAAATTAGAATTAAAATCGGCTTAGAAATACATTAGATACAAACATTTTAAGTTGTTAATTTGAAGGCAATTAGACAGAGAGATCTGACGTCAACCGTGACGTCATTGTTGAGTACGGCCATATAAACTCCTTGTAAATTGCCGTTTTGCTAGAAAGAGATGGAGAAAAATCTTTAATACCTTATATCTTGGTTGTTTTTATAGTTATTCGAAAACCGATTTTTTTCCTCCTGTTTATTATATGAATGAGCTTCTATTAAAGCAAAAAATTGTTTTGAAAAGCAAACATTTTTTTTAAAGCAAAAAAATTTTTTAAAAGCAAAAGTTTTTTTTTACACCCAAGTATTTTTTTAAAGCAAAAAAATTTTTTTTAAAGCAAAAAAATTTTTTTGAAAGCAAAAAATAATTTTTTTGCTTTAATAGAAGCTGATTCATATAATAAACAGAAAGAAAAAAATCGGTTTTCGAATAACTAAAAAAACAACCAAGATATAAGGTATTTAAAATTTTTCTCCATCTCTTTCTAGCATTCATTTACAAGGAGTTTATATGGCCGTACTCAACAATGACGTCACGGTTGATGTCGGATCTCTCTGTCTAATTGCCTTCAAATTAACAACTTAAAATGCTTGTATCTAATGTATTTCTAAGCCGATTTTAATTCTAATTTCACAGGACTGCATGCTTTTCCGCGGTATTCTAATATTTAATGACGAGACGTAAAAATTAGAATTCAGTCATCATCCCAATTGTCGCTGCGTGCGCCGCCGCGATAAACGCCGCGTGAGACGCGGCGGTGCCATCCGCGGGCTCGGCCGTAAAAAACACGCCATTTCAAGCAAAGGCGTGTAAAATCGCTTCTCCGTAAACGCACCCATACAACGCCATTTGTTTGAATTCTGTGCGGGCCGCGCCGCGCAACGCCCCGCGTCTCCGTAAACGAGGCCTAAGGACCTAATACGAGTATGTAAATCGTTTTGATATGGGGGAAAATAGGTTCAAGGGTCATTAAAACCACTATCACCCCAGTCAAGCAGAATACGACATAATAGTGTTTGGGTCAAAATTTATACTTTTCGTATCGAACTGGTTCATCAAGTAAGCCAACAGTTTGCCAGTAAGGCTATGCATTAAAGTTGTCGAATGCCCCCTAAAAAATTTAGCGATGCGCTAACATGCAGTGGTGGCCAACTACGTAGGGTCATTAAAACTTCTATAAGATCAGAAGAGAGAGAGAGAGAGAGAAGCAGTAGAAATAAAAAGTTTCACCGTCGTCATAATCTTTAAGTATGGTGGTAACTGAATGAATGTTTTTTTTTGTTCTCAGAAAACTTGGCCCCGTCAGAACTGAAGAAACTTAGAAATAAACAGAGGAAAGCGAAACGTAAAGCTGAACAAGAAAGCGCGCTGGCGGCACAGGTTCAGGTACGTCATTCTTTTTATTAAGCCCGCGTTATAGACGGTTACTTTTTTAGGGACGCTTCAGGACATCCATTATTATATAAAAAAAAAATAAAAGAAAAAAAAATCTCTAAAAATGCTGCTCTCAACTAGTGCAGCATTTTTAGAAAATTAATATTAAATTAAGTGAGTTATTTTTTTTATTTATATTTAAATCATTCTAATCTAATACCATGTTGTGAAGCGTCCCTTAAATTTTACAGGGTGACAAAAAAATAACCGTGTATAAAGCCCGTGACTCTGCGTGAGATTAACTAAAATCCGTTATGAATTATACGTACTGATGCGTGACTTCACCAAGATCCTTTGGTAGAAAATAATAAATATCGACAGTCACAAATTCTATTAAACAGTTGTAATTATATTTTATACGGCAACACCAAAAACACACTTTGTTAAAGCTAAAATGGTTTTACTTTTAAGCACTGAAGCCGTTTGTGAATCAAGATTTTTATCAGTAAATCGTGGGTTTAGGGATGCCTCTGAGACTTGGTGATTGGAGCCATCGATTCGGATCTAGAGGTTGGAGTTGGACTCCCTATGAAAGTGTTTTTTTTAACTTTGCCAAGCTTTACTAATGAAATTACATTTTTGATTGATGGTTCTGAGCCCGTCTAATTAGTTACCATCGTATTACCTAAGTTTGTCGCCATAATAATAATGTTTATAACATTAGTTCTGACAATCAAAGTTCCAGTTCCTTAGTTGTTAAGGAGTCCAGATGAAGCTCGCTTTCATATTCCTCACTAACCAACAGGCGAGATAAAGGCCAAGAGTTTCCCTGTTTTGTGTAAAAAAAGAAAATATATTTTCCTTTCGCAGGTGAAAAGAGAACAGCATCACAAAGCGCGGCAGCAACAGGAGCAAGGCGATCCTGAGGCGCCGCAATTGGACGAGCTTATACCAGATAAATTAGCTAGAGTGAGCGTTTTGTCGGTTTTGTCGCAATTGAGCATTTAATTCCTGATCGCCCCAGCGTAAAGGCAAAGTAAAGGAAGACTTAATTCAGACACTGCTCGAGCCCCATATACCACACAGAGCTCCTGACGAGCCAGTAGTTAATTGTTATTGTCAAACACTAAACAATTTTGTTTCAAGCTACTGCTTTTGAGATTTTGTTTTTGAAAGTAGCACGAGGCGTGTTGTTAAATTTAAGTGATGGCAGTTCACGGACAGACATCACTATCTATATATTTTTCTATAAATTAATTATGAAATTACACTCTATTTCGTAAAATAGTCATCTTTTTCGCATTTTTTATTCTGTGTAAACTAAATTATACCTATAATTACACCACACCATTCACCTTTTTTTAACGAGTTTTCTAAACTTAGATAGCAAGGAGTTTTCTAAATTAGATTTTGTGCAACTCGGAACAACTGGATTGTGTATGACGTAGTAAAACGAATTGCTGTACACATCATCGACTGTGCTGAAAGTGATTTTTCGTTAAGTTTTAATACTCATACTTACAGAGTGCAACATTAAAATTATCTCATTGTACTATTGGTATTCTCCTGAAATAATTATTTTATCCAATAAACTATAGATTTAATTCTATGGTCTATTTTAAGGATGATCAAAAAATCTATGCAATTAATGAGACAAGAATGGGAATAACTGCTCTTGGTTTGTTTGTAACGTAGTTTTATTTCAATTAGCCATTTTGTAACTGAAATGTTAAACATTTTCAGGTAGAGGATCCTTTAGAACAAGCACTCAAGTTCCTACAACCTCTGCGGACGCTCGCCGCGGATAGGATAGACACACACTTAATGGCCTTCGAAATATACTTTAGGAAAGGTAATTTTTTGCTGGCATTGTGATTTTGTCAGAACATATTGTTGTTATAAGATTTTCACACCTGTTTGTAGGTTGTTTATCATGCCGGTGATGTGTCTCCTTATTTTAGTAGTATCCTTCCATTATCCGTAACACGAATACATTCATAAAAGAATACATTGAAAACTAATTGTATACAGATTGCGTTTTATGTAAAAGTTGATCCAGGCAGACGTTGTACTGGTACAAAATATATCAATGGGTACAAACAATATTCTACAGCTGTGTTCTGGTTTAAAGGGTAAGATAGCCAGTAAAATTACTGGGTACTGCGATAAGTCTTTATTATATTAGGTCCTTACATATGAAATTGGCGTTTTGCCGTACTGGTCACTTTGATCTCAAATATCTCCTCTATGGTTAGGAATCCCAAATTCAAATTTATACAGCTATTTACTCATGTATTTGTGTTTCGAAAATTATAATTCACTTGTTTTTTCCTCAAATGTTTTGGACTTTTCAATCATTTGTTTTGTTTTCAACCTTTTTGGAGTCAATTTTCGCTTGGGGCATGGTTTGGCTGGTTCGGCAGGGTTCAGCCATTGCGATGAGCGCTTCCGATTATCGTACAGGACCCACTTTTCATCACAAGTAATGATTCGATTTAAAATCCCTTCATTATTGTGCTGGTTGAGTAATGCAACGCAGCAGTCACCGCGCGTTTGTTGATCTGCTTCACTCAATTCGTGAGGTACCCACCTTTCAAGCTTTTTCACCTTCCCAATTTGCTTCAAGGGGATTAAAACAGTTTTATCACTAACACCGCAGTTTGCAGCTAACTCGGACGTGGTTTGCGATGGATCCGCTTCCACAATAGCCTTCAATTCTTCATTATCAACTTTGGTCTCCGGCCGTCCACGGGGCTTGTTCTGCAGGTCGAAATTTCCAGAACGAAAACGTTGGAACCAAAAACGCACAGTGTTATGCGGCTCCGTCGCCATATACATCATTAATCCTTCGAGCCGTTTCTCCAGCACTGGTGCCACGGTGGAACTCGTACTCATAAATAACACGATATTTCAAGTTTTCCATTTTGTAAGCTAAGTGACGCAAAAAAAAAAACAATTGAGGAAAAACAAGTAAATTATAATTTTCGAAACACAAATACATGAGTAAATAGCTGTATAAATTTGAATTTGGAATTCCTAACCATATAGGAGATATTTGAGATCAAAGTGGCCAGTACGGCAAAACGCCAATTTGATATGTAAGGACCTAATATAGGGATTGCAGATTTGTGAATTGTACATGAACCGCGTTGTATAACATATGAATATACATATGTTACTTATCAATAGAGTTGCTACCTTTTTTGAAACATATATAAAGTATTTATACATTAAGGTAGCACGAAAGTGATGTACACAGCGCGAAAACAGAGTTTATTGATTCTTTATTGTTTGTATCTTTGTAAACAAATTTTTGTGGCTTTTCGCAACATATAATTTTTAATAACACTTTACGTTTTTATCTCCGATGCGTTGTTTTCAGGTTATTTGATGATGCTTTTTAATGTTTATGTTTCTCTTTTTTCGAACGTACAGTTTTTGCCGATTAGCCCCTGTCTTCACAGCGTCCCATAAGACACTTCGTTCCAATATACAATTAGCTCGTTTTTAATTAAGCTTAGGGAAGCTGTGATCCTTTCGTCTCTTGTTGGTGTACGTTAAGACCTAAATAGAGCATTACTGCGTACTCTATTTGTATCGTAAAAATTGATTAAGTATTAATAAATAATACGAAATAGATGACAATACTTTATTTTAGAGTACGGCTGGCAACCCTACTTACCAACCTACAGCAGCCCCCGTAGCACGTCCACCAAAACACGATATGATAAAGCGATTTATCGCGGTGAACTGTCAAAATACGACGAAACCCTATTGTATTTTGACATTTCACCGCGATAAACCGCTTTATCATATCGTGTTTTGGTGGACGTGCTAGGGGGGCTGGGTGGCCTGATTGTCGCCATTGCCAACTGCGTTGTACGGAAACGATAAACGCGTGGAGCGATTACCGATTGCGTCCGACCCGTGTTGCAGGGCGGCCGCTGCTGATGCTGCAGAGCCTCAAGCGCGCGTGGCGGCTGGACGCCGAGCACCCCCATCTGCACGACTGCCTGGTGCGGTTCCGCGGCTGGCTGGACGACAACAGCGAGGGGCTCAACGACCACGTGGCGGCGGTGATCGCGCGCGAGACGGACGCGGTGCGTAATAATTGGTGAAGTAAGCGCCGTGTCAAGCTATACTGTCTTAACTTTTGGACTGCTCTTTTGTCGCTCGCAATAGAGGCGGTTTTCGAAGTGTCAATCTCAAGCTTGACGTGGCGCCTACTACACTTGACGTTTAGGGTTTCTTTTTACTCAATATAATTAACAGAACCTGTACAGAATCACTTTGTTGTCAAGCTGCGGGCCGATTCCATTAACATGGCCACGGTAATAGTATATAGAGTAGAATGACTTCCATAGAAACGGTGGAAACACGCGCTATGCCTACGCGCCTCGATTTGGATTGCACTTGGATCGCATAGCTGCAAGGGCTGTTACGAATGCAGTTCGCCGCAGGGCATACGCACGAGTCAAACGGAGCGCACGGTCAGTAAGCGAGCAGCCCTATCGCGGGCCACGCACCAAGCGATGCCGAGCGGCCGTAGGTATAAAATTTCAAAGAGGGGCCGAGTCGACATACTGTATATACTATTACCGTGACATAGCGATTGTTAAACGACGATTGTTTTTCTAATGTTCAATAACATGATGGTGGAATGGAACGTTGTGTCCGCTTATCACGAACGCTTCAGTATCAAAACAGCAGCGAGAGTGTGCTAGCGCTATGGCGGAGTCTTGGTCATCTGCCTGTCTTGTTTGTTAAGGCCATAGGGATTATAAACCTCTTCTTCTATTACAAGAAGCAGTCAATGTTTTTTAGTACTGTCGTGTAGTAACCGAGTGGCGACATGCCAGTACAGATGGTCTGCGTCTGTACCAGTCCAAGGTCGTGGTCAGTGGCGTGGCTCCAGAAGTGTGCACTGTAGATGACTTAAGTGTCGATTTGTCCGCTGCAGATGTTTGGCGGCCGCAGCGCGGTGCAGCTGTCGCAGCAGTTCCTGGCCGGTCCCGGGGCGCGGTCCCAGAAGTGTGCGCTGTGGGACGTGTGTTAGTGTGCAGTGACTGAGTGTCGATGTGTCCGCTGCAGATGTTCGGCGGCCGCAGCGCGGTGCAGCTGTCGCAGCAGTTCCTGGCCGGTCCCGGGGCGCGGTCCCAGAAGTGTGCGCTGTGGGACGTGTGTTAGTGTGCAGTGACTGAGTGTCGATGTGTCCGCTGCAGATGTTCGGCGGCCGCAGCGCGGTGCAGCTGTCGCAGCAGTTCCTGGCCGGTCCCGGGGCGCGGTCCCAGAAGTGTGCGCTGTGGGACGTGTGTTAGTGTGCAGTGACTGAGTGTCGATGTGTCCGCTGCAGATGTTCGGCGGCCGCAGCGCGGTGCAGCTGTCGCAGCAGTTCCTGGCCGGTCCCGGGGCGCGGTCCCAGAAGTATGCGCTGTGGGACGTGTGTTAGTGTGCAGTGACTGAGTGTCGATGTGTCCGCTGCAGATGTTCGGCGGCCGCAGCGCGGTGCAGCTGTCGCAGCAGTACCTGGCCGGTCCCGGGGCGCGGTCCCAGAAGTGTGCGCTGTGGGACGTGTGTTAGTGTGCAGTGACTGAGTGTCGATGTGTCCGCTGCAGATGTTCGGCGGCCGCAGCGCGGTGCAGCTGTCGCAGCAGTTCCTGGCCGGTCCCGGGGCGCGGTCCCAGAAGTGTGCGCTGTGGGACGTGTGTTAGTGTGCAGTGACTGAGTGTCGATGTGTCCGCTGCAGATGTTCGGCGGCCGCAGCGCGGTGCAGCTGTCGCAGCAGTTCCTGGCCGGTCCCGGGGCGCGGTCCCAGAAGTGTGCGCTGTGGGACGTGTGTTAGTGTGCAGTGACTGAGTGTCGATGTGTCCGCTGCAGATGTTCGGCGGCCGCAGCGCGGTGCAGCTGTCGCAGCAGTTCCTGGCCGGTCCCGGGGCGCGGTCCCAGAAGTGTGCGCTGTGGGACGTGTGTTAGTGCAGTGACTGAGTGTCGATGTGTCCGCTGCAGATGTTCGGCGGCCGCAGCGCGGTGCAGCTGTCGCAGCAGTTCCTGGCCGGTCCCGGGGCGCGGTCCCAGAAGTGTGCGCTGTGGGACGTGTGTTAGTGCAGTGACTGAGTGTCGATGTGTCCGCTGCAGATGTTCGGCGGCCGCAGCGCGGTGCAGCTGTCGCAGCAGTTCCTGGCCGGTCCCGGGGCGCGGTCCCAGAAGTGTGCGCTGTGGGACGTGTGTTAGTGCAGTGACTGAGTGTCGATGTGTCCGCTGCAGATGTTCGGCGGCCGCAGCGCGGTGCAGCTGTCGCAGCAGTTCCTGGCCGGTCCCGGGGCGCGGTCCCAGAAGTGTGCGCTGTGGGACGTGTGTTAGTGCAGTGACTGAGTGTCGATGTGTCCGCTGCAGATGTTCGGCGGCCGCAGCGCGGTGCAGCTGTCGCAGCAGTTCCTGGCCGGTCCCGGGGCGCGGTCCCAGAAGTGTGCGCTGTGGGACGTGTGTTAGTGCAGTGACTGAGTGTCGATGTGTCCGCTGCAGATGTTCGGCGGCCGCAGCGCGGTGCAGCTGTCGCAGCAGTTCCTGGCCGGTCCCGGGGCGCGGTCCCAGAAGTGTGCGCTGTGGGCCGCGCGGGCGCACCGCCGCCTGTTGCCGCGCGCAGACGCCTCCTCACTTGCCGCAGCTACCGCGTTGGACTACCCCGACACCACCATAGAGGTAGGTGGCACCTGTTTGTTGTCACTTTACGGTAAATAGGAAGAAAAAATCCGTTGTGTTCATCAATAGGGCTTGTAGAACCGGTTGCGGTTTCTCATTTTTATACCCGGGTCAAAACCAGGCTCGGAACCGGAATAGTGTATTCGTAGTGTATTTTTAAAAACATATTTAAGTAAATAAAAGATATATGCAAACTGTTGCCAGTTTCAATTTGTTGGCTTTGGCAATCGCATGTTTTGTGTAAAACTTCTACCTAGGCTAAAAACTTTGTTTAAATAAAAAATTTAGTCATCAATTATTTTATCAAGTTCAAATTACATAATATTATTATTATCAAGAAAATTAAAATTTAAAAAAAATCGCAATGGAAAATGCATTATAAATGATACAAAATTTTATATCTAGCTTATCTCATTTTCGAATTATTTATTTTAGAGATGATCGCTTAGTGAGGCACTGTTGCCACCTAGTAATGTATAGCGGAACTTTTATGTTAACGTCAATACTGCTCGTATTTTAGTAATTCCAGTCGCTACAACAACATGACAGTAGCGTCGCGTGTAGCTCCCCCGCACCCCGATTTCTAGCTTCACTTGATTTCATACGGAAAACGCGATAGGGCACCTCCTCTTTGTTTTTGCTTCATGGGTGAAATTCACTCTGCCCCATGTAAGAATTACTCGTTTTACAAACGTACCCTAAGTAACACTTTTAACACAGATATATATATGGCCCTTGTCTTAGCTTAGGACGATCTTAACATGCCGTCATGCCGTCATGTCATTATTTTTTTTATTCTTTATTTATTAAGGACTTTTATCCCATTGGATATGTCAGTCCTATCGTAGCATATACAACTATACACATAATAAAAAATACTCTATACATATACAATTAAGTAGAGGATTGTCTCGGCCGGCACAGTAAACAGTACAGCATTTTAGCCTCCTCCAAAGTTGGTTGAGCTAAAATATTGTGAAACACATCTACATCAATGACATCAATTTTTAATCTATTAAATAAGTCTCTTCTAGTATCTCGAAACCGGACACATTCCACCAACAAGTGTTGGACATCTTCCACAGTTCCACATATCTCACAATTGGGCGAATCTACTTTTTTCATTAAGTAGCCGAACTTATTAGATGGATAGTGTCCTGAACGCAATCTATTTAATAAAACTATATACTGTCTACTTAAGTCAAAATTATAAAACCACGGGTGACGAAGAGGCTGACACTGAATTGTTTTATACCAAATACCTTTTTCTCTTGAACGCTCGTCGAAAGATTCTTTCCGGATGTTAAAACAAATATTCTAAAATTTTGATAATAGCGTCTGAATAAAATGGTTTAACTGATCTATGTTCATCAGTTAATGCCAATTTTGCTATTCGGTCAGCCTCTTCGTTCCTTGTAATCCCAATGTGTGAAGGAACCCACTGTAGTCGCAAACCTATATTTTTAATATGAAATTCTTGAATAATTTCTAATACTTTATATTTATAACTAGTCGATACACCTCTGTTGTCAGAGGCACATCGAGCTATATGTTGAGGTGCACTTCTGCTGTCTGTGATAACAACAACTTTCTCAAAATTAGAACGAATTGCATACAAAAAAGCTTCAAATATAGCAAGTAACTCTAATGACATTATTGATATAATATATCAGGGATGTTTTTAAAACATGCACTGGTGTTCAACATAGGTAGGACATACTATATATTTTTGAAGCAATTCATCGATTATACTTTGTATAAGATATTTTGCTCATAATCGTTTTAAGGTCCCTTAACACATTCCAATTTTAATTGAATGACATCAAAAGTATTAATTTGTGTTATCCACAAGTTTAAAGTAGACAGCATTCCTCTTAGGAGTGTCTTAGCTAAGACTTTTATCTCTTTAAAAGCTTTTATTCAGGTTTTTATGGAATACTCTGGGTCAAAATCGAAGATACAAAAGTGTTACACGACTCTTACAACTGATGTCTTCTTGTGCTTAAATTTCGAGAGCAACTCTCATTCAGGTCCACCATAGCTTCGTTTAACGCTATATTGCATGCTGGGTGAATTCTGTAAAAAAAGTGATGGCATCCTTCACGCTCCAGTTAACGCACAACGAACTGGCGCTTAATATAAAGATCGATTGATGTTTATTAGTGCTGTAATAAACCGTATGTATTTGTTACAGAGTAACGAGTATGCTGTCAAATACCGAGTGTTATGTTGTTACCAACGAAACGTTACTCACGAATTAATTTCGTTACTCGCATTTTTCTTTATTCGTAGTTTGGGTACCTAGGTACATCTGTTTCAGTTCGCGCAAGTACCGTTGATTACCGTATTGAAATGTTAATGCGGTTTTCTGATCTTGTATTTTGCGCATGCGCGTACTTATTCGGTTAGTTTAAAAACGTAGGTACGTTACAAGGAACGAAGTTTTTGTTGACTAGGAAATGTAAACAAAAAGTAAAAAAACTTATTCACATGTGTGGTTCAAAATATGTACGCTAAAGTGAAAAAATTTACCTTACGTAGCTAGGTATGTATGTGACGTATAAGTATATTTTCTACAAGTAACGAATGATGCGATGCCGCGACGAACGTCATACCGTATGCGTACGCAAATACGCCTCGATGCGTTGCTCTATGCTATGTTGAGAGGTATCAAAAGTAACGAGTAACGTAACGAACGATACGATAGTAACGAACGAGTACTAACTGTTGAAGTAACGAATACATACGGGTACGTTTTTTATCGTTACTTTTACAACTCTAATGTTTATTCCAGGGTTGCGTTGATGTGCTGGGGAGCCTCAGAGAGGGCGACTTCGGCCCGTGCGAGAAGGAGATTGAGCAGTACGTCGACGCGTGCCACGCCAGGTTCCCGTACGCGCTCGCGTTCAAGGCGCCGCAGCCGCAGGAGGTGCAGAACCACGAGGACGCGCCGCTGCAGCCCAAGGAGCTCGCCGTCAACAACTGAGCGCGGGCGCACCGCCGCAACGGACGGACGGACGGACGGACAGACGGTATGTTATCTTCATAGTGCACGAGTGATAGATGTCCATGTTGCGAACGTGTGTGTTTCTATTCTATACTTTGACGGAATGAAATGTTGCCAATGTTTGGTAAACATAATATAGGTACGCAATGATTGATTGAGACTGCACTGTGATTCCCGAAGAAAATTTTTTTGAACACTTTTCCAACACATCGTTTGATTGGTGAATTGAATGTATCATTGCTGTCAGTGCAAAAGTCCGGATGGTCCAGTTTTTTAATGCATGGCCTATTTTAACAAATAGCTAATGAATTGATTCATGGTTAGTTTATCGGTCAAATCGCTTCAAAATATGTCAAATTTTATACGATTTGACAGATAAGTTAACAATTTTATTAATCTTCGTAATCGTGTTACTATTATATCGACTAATGGTTAAAGTTGACCATGTATCAAAAAACTGACCCTAAGATTCCATTACTAACTAGTCTTCTAATAAATCGTAATTTGTATTTTACTGTCGGCTAAAAAAGTTCTGACATTTAACTGAGTGTTTGAAAGTTCTGGAAAAGTTAAGTTGTAAAGGACAATGCCAGAAGTTCTATAGAGGTTTGACCCACCCGATAAACTTAATTTACACGAATGCGATAAACAACATTTGATAGCTGTAATATTGGTAATTAAAATATTAATGTTATAAATTCTCTAGATGTTGCGGTTTTTTTATAATATAATAAAAACGAGTACTAACTTCTTACGTTTTTCGAAGTGCATTTGTGCAGAAAATTGTAATTGCCATAAATTAATAGTCAGGCGCATTCATAATTCTTATAAATAAGTAGTTCCTAGGTGCCTATTCGTCCGTTTTTCGATAATTAAAGTAATAAGTATATTAATATACTCCCACTATTTATTGGTAAGTCAAAGCAATCAATATTGTCGAAAAATTATTAACCTATTACAATAGATTACCTGTTCCCCCACGTAGGTTCCGATCTTGTGGGATATCAGAGATATAATGTATGATATGACGCTTCATTTCTAACGGTAAAATATTTTTATAGATCGGTTAAGCAGTTTCTGAGTTATATAATACAAACAAACTTATAAACTGTCCCTCTTCATAATGTAAATAATTGTATTCTATCGCAACACACGCAAATAGCAATATAAGCATCTCAACATGATTCCAAATTACAAACAAAAAATTGGTAACCTGAAAACAAATCCACAAAGTCGTATAGAAGGCGTGATTGAGTCCGTGTTAAAAAGCAAAAGTCGTTATTATATTTTCCAAAACACCCGAAATCCGAAAATCTGACTTCATTTTCATTTCGTTTACCACACCACAGAGTCATAAGAAAAAGTAAATGTCAAACAATATCAATCCAGAATTGGCGTTTAGTTTCACATAGTTAAATTATACCGTTTAAACGCAGAATGTCCACTTCGCAAAAACGTATGCAAAAACATATTATAAACATTAATAAATTATAACCCATATGCGTATTAGATCCATAATGTTAAAAACAGAACGGCATTTTTCGAAAACTTAATTGATGTTTAATTCTGTTTTTACCTATGTCGTACAACAAAACGGATGCGTCATTTCTTCGTTCTTATCGCAACGGAAATAGTAGGTGCACGTTATTTTAATATTTATTCAATATCCGCAACTTTTAAAAAGTAATAATGAAATCAGTACAAGAAAAAAAATCATATAGATTTTTTCGTACATTTCATATTGCAGTAAATGGTGGGGCAGAATCTGGCATTGTCATTTGAACGCATTCGAGAATTACCAGTCGATTAGAAATGAAAAATACTAATTTATTTGAATTGCATTATTACTATAATGAAAACTAAAATGGACTTCTTGGAATGTGATTTTTTTATTATAAATCTCACTTCAAATCAGTTGAATATTATGAAGATAATATACTGTAGAAAACAATTTGATTGTGAGTTTTGGACTGAGGTTAGTGTTAAACAATTTTGTTTGGACAACATTATTATTTAGTGTAAAATTAACAAAATGTGTTGACATTTAATTAATAATTTTCACTCATCTTGAGATTGTGTTGTTGCGAAAAAATGTTATTTAATCGAAATTTTTGGATTTGTTCATTAGTTGGTGGTTAGTAACAAATTGATTTGTATGATTATGTAAAAATAGTTGGCATTTTCCTGTGTTATTCAAGTTATACGATTACATGGATACTAAAAGCAATGTAGAGAGATGATGTAGTGAATTTTGTAGATAAATCATTGTATGATACGAATTTAAAGACGAATCGATTGACGCTTATCCCATTTTATCATATCCTACCGTCCCTCTCTATAAGCTAATTAGTTTTTCACTATTTATTGGATTTTCATTCACATACATTTATATTTTCCTGCTCGCTGAAAAATGATAATGTCATGTGATTCTTGATGATCCACCAAAAATTGCTGATTATGGCTCAAATAATCGTAGTTCTATTTGTTGTTATAAGTTCATATGACTTTTAGTTGAATTTAGTTTCATGCGTATAATGTAGCATCTTTATAAAGTATGCTTTAACATTACGCAATTTATATAGCAGTCTGTCATATTTTGCTATGCTGTTTATTTGGTTTGTTTGTACGAAACGTTTTTATCAAAGTGCACAAATTTTTCGGTGATTTAGCATTTTAAATAATGTTATTGGTGTTTTCATCTTGCAAACAAAAGTTAATTTACATTTTTTTGCAAACGTTATAAAATGTATTTTAATATTATAACATATCATAATAATTTGTGCACCTATAAAATACTCTTTTTTATGTAATGAAAGTAGTTTTTCTACTAACTATTATTTAACACTCATAATAAATGACTTTATAAAATTATATAGTATGTCACAAATAGTGATTTCATTTTTTTTGCTTTAATAAAAAAATAAAATGAAATCATTTTTCAGTGGACAATTCTACACTCCCTTTACATAATGTGTGTTATTTTAAAGCACGTGTTAATTTTCTATTTTTCATTTATTCATCAAAGGTTATTTCATTTATCATTATTTGGTATGTTTGATTTGAGACCAACTTTTACGTACGATCAGCAATCAACTTTTTTAGTTCAAGAGGTTTAAAGTATATTTTTGATGGATTCTCACTGAAATCACCTTCACTCATTCAATCTAGGTATATGCTACATTTGGTTACTTTTTTAATAAAATACAGTTAAGGATCAATTTATAATTCGATGCGATCAATTCTATAGCACGTAGAAATTTTGAGATATTGGGTGATGCTTTCCCTTTGGTAGTTTAACTTCATTACTATTATGAAGTCTATAAGGGTTGCCAAGGTTAAAAATTTTTGTAACATTGTACAATTTTAATCTTAATCCTGTTCACAGATCCATCAACCATGCAATTTAAAGTGTCTTTAAATGGCCTGAGTAATGATTGCGATGACAATGTAATAATTGATCGGTTGATGAACAACGGAATGTGTTCAAAGTGGGAAATTAATAAATTGTAAAAATGTAAATTGACGAGTTCTCGTTGTAGATATGACATTTCTAAAATGACTTAGTAAACTGACCCTTGTTGACTGTAGTTAGGTAGCGCTGTCTAAACTGTGTAATCTCAATTTTTGATATTTTCATATTGATGTGGTCTGACCCTCGAAGTAGCTTTACAAGTCAGTACGATGTCACATTAACAATTTCTCGCTGATGAATTTAGTACAGTGTGTTAGTTATAGGCTGTTGTTGATACTACGACAATGTTATATTTCAACGTATCGGTGTTTAGCTACTTTTAGGGTAGACCGCGATCGCGCCGAGTTTTCATCGGATTTCTACTTATTAGCAGTTTCTTAAAACTAAGGTTTGTAATGTTATTAACGACTGGTTTTTTAACGTGCGAAAAAAATGTGTGGCAAACGGAGACCTCGAGCAATACTATAATGAACTGAGGTGCACGTACGTACGCTTTGTAAATAATTCGTATGTTTAAGTTTTTACTGTACAATATGGTTAGAATATCCGGAGAGGCGTTGACCTGAAATTGACTGCTGTGTGTGTAGGGGTTTTTTAAATAATGTAAAAGTTCGAATGGTAAATGGAGCCGCGGAGGTTGCGGCGTTGGACTCGTTGATTCAGTTCTGTTTCTCTTTTGTAGATACGTGTTAAGGTCGGACAATAATAATAATGTAACGAATGTTCCGGTTTGTGGTTCGTGTGATGGATTGTGTGTGTGCACTTGCAGACTTGGTGCCACTAAGCTCGTTAATAAGCGATGGATATGAAAATATGAATACTATTTGTGCTGCAGGGTTAGTAAAAAAATTGAGTATCTAGCTAGTATTGGTGGACTTTAAGTCTAAGTACTGAGACTTGCTACGTTGCTGCACCCTTTATTTTTATTTCATACGAAATTATTTTTAATTAACAAACACAACGGTACCCTCACTGAAATGTCACGTTACAATAATGTATGTTTGTCAGATTTTGGGATTGATAAATGTTTTTTCACTAACCCTGTCGTCATTATATCACTGTGTTCGGATTAACTGTTTACAGTTGTGTTTTCCTATGAATTATTTTTCTCATATTTAATTATCGATGTGCTTGGCGATATTCACAACTATTACAAATACCTTTTATTAGTGGTACAGTGAGCGCCTCGTCAAGCTATACTGTTTTTTGTACCACTACTCTTATGTCGCTCGTGATAGCGGCATTTTTCGAAGTGCAAATGTAAAGCTTGACATGGCGCTTACTGTACACGAATTCTGCCTTGTGAATCTAACTAAATAATGTAGTGTGCACTTTTAAAAGGTTATGAATCTAAATAATGCAGTGTGTACCGCCAAAAGTGGATCCATCAGAACTTGCAATAATTAATTTATATTAATGCTTGCAATTACTCTTATAAAAACTTTTTTCATGAATCTCGGTTTTTCATTAAAACTGTGCATGGAAGTGTCGAGTCAAAGAGATGAGTATTGATGTCTGTATGTATCTTTTCCGTTTTCTATTATAGTTTGACTAAAATGGGACGATAATTTTGACAAGAACATAGTAGTGTATAATCTTTAATGAACCTATTTGATTTATCGATTGTTAATGCCATAGAACTTAGAATCGATTGTTATCTACCTATGTAATACGAGTTTTAAAATAATACGAGAAATGTTGCAAACAACTATATTTTAGAAATCACATTGTTACTAATATATTAATATGTTCGATTTATGACATTTCAAAATCGATTTTCCAGTCTGTGATCTCTCGTTATCTGGCCCGCTTCACTAAGGAAACACATATGAAGTATGGATATTATTTCATATGTGAATATTATCTGATATCATAATTGTGTAAAATAAAAACGAAATTTCATGGGCGCAATCTGTTAAAAATATCATTATTTTCGAGGCAAAGTATAAAAGTATTTTCAAATATACTTTATTTGAAACTATAGCTTTTATCGTGCAAGGTTTATGTTGTTTAATATTAATACTGAACCAGATATTTTTTGGCGCCAGGTTTGTAAAAGGGTTTGTTGTTCAATTGACAACTCTACTTTTGGATGTAAATGCTACATTTTCAACGAGTGATACAATATCGGTCATAATATTTGAAAAAGCCTTCTTATATCATACCAGAGTTACAAAGAAGTCAACAGAATTGAATGCTCGGTTTATCTAGCTGTCAAGATGTGTGCAGCGACTTCTAACGGGCTGGTACCCGAATTTGTAATTGAATTGATATAAAATAGATGTGTGTTTGGTGGGTGTGTTATACTAGTCGCCATTGTATCGTCGATTGAATAGAATAGTGCAATATTAGTTAACACTTAATTTCTATCAGTTATATTGATTATGGATCAAATTGTATGTACTGTAAAATTCCCTCTTACAATATCGCATTTCTATTTAAGCGACTTGATATGCCATTGAGAATGAATTTGGGGTTACTGCGCACATTTTGTGTTGGCATTGTAAAATTTGCTTCGGTGGAAATAGGCTCGTTTACCATGTTTTCGACGCTGTTCACAATCACTTGTTTTTTTTTGTTCTCGAAATGTGTGATTGGTGATGATGTATTGTCCCCATCATCTTGTAAATAAATTAATAAAATATTATTTTACAAACTGTGTATTTTTCTTGCTAGTCAAATGAAACCTTCGGAAGTTATACCGGGTGTAACTTTACCAATAACATTTAAGGCACATATAAGTTAGATACTAAATGGACCTTCGGTCCTTGTCCGAGACCTGGAACCCCAATACTTTCAGAGTTATTTGATTTTAAACTGTCATGTGACAACCATAATCTTTTAACACAAAACTTCTAACAAAGAAATTTAAACACAAAATGACATATGACTGACGTGAGCGTAGTATTCCTCGTACGCTTACGTAGCTGTGGGCACTTAATACCAAAAAATAATTTATTTAGTTTGTATGGAAAAAAAAGTAAGTTTGTTAGCCCTAATATTTTTCCTACAGAATCTCTACTTCTGCCTTAAGGGCCCACCATCCGCGCGAGCCCGAGCTAGTTTAGGTAAATTTCTCTAGTCTCTGTTTGTGTGCGTCGCTCACGCACACAAGCGAACTCGGTCGCGCAATCGGTACGGCCGCCTAGCAAAATATCGTAGATGTTAATTTTGAATTTTATAGGTATTTATTATTTACTGTGCTATGCTAAAGTAAATACAGGGATGTTTTTGATCAACTTTTATTTTTACAAGCATTTATTTAACTTGCACTGTATGTATGTAGATTTGACCACTTCTCGGTTTTCGATTGGGCTGAAATTTTGCACATAATAATATATATAGCGTGACAATGCAATATTATGATAACATGGAGCTGATCTGATGAAGGAGCTGGAAGGTGGCCATAGGAACTCTGCAATAAAACGACAAAACCCTATCGAGTTTGGGCTCGTTTGATTCGTAATGACGAGGACTTTGGTCCTATATGGTAACCAGGGTCTGATGCTGGAGCTGGAAGGTGGCCATAGGAACTCCGCAATAAAATGACACAACCCCATCGAGTTTAGGCTCGTTTGATTCCTATTGACGAGTACTTTGATCTTATATGGTAACCAGGGTGTAATGCTGGAACTGGAAGGTGGTCATAGGAACTCCGCAATAAAACGACACAAGCCCATCGAGTTTTGGGCTCGTTTGTTTCGTAATGACGAGTACTTTGGTCGAGTTTCGTAATGGCGGCCATGCGGTTATAAAATGATAAAATATAAAATAATAGTAAAAAAGTCGCCCCACACTAGGATTTTATTTTAAAGCCCTAATAAGACGAATAAATTTTAATTTATTACATGATACATCTTCTAATATATAAAATTCTCGTGTCACAGTGTTCGTTACCGAACTCCTCCGAAACGGCTTGACCAATTTTTATGAAATTTTTTGTGTATGTTCGGTAGGTCTGAAATTAAGTCGTAAACTATTTTTTATTAAGGCAAAACGTAGTTCGCTGGCACAGCTAGTTTTTAATATAATATAAAAGCTTGTCGCTAGATTTACCTATTTTATAAAAAATGAATATTTTTTTCTTAGAATTACCAATATTTATTTATTTAAGGCTTACCAAGTAAATACATACGGGCAAGGTACTTAAACAGATTTTTTTAAGGAGGGCCTGGCAAATGACCTCCTCCCGCCTGATGTTAAGCGGTGAAAGAGGCCCAAATGAGTTGACAGATACAGGAGGGAGGACATCCACTATCCAACGTGCCCGCCCCTTGCCGGCCTAAAAGATGTTTTTCACACCTCTTTTGAAGGAACCCATGTTGTAGGATGGAGGAAACACGTGCGCAGGTAGAGAATTCCAACTGTGGGATGAACGACAGAAGACTTACCGGAGGGAGACTCTGTACCAAGGTCGTGTGCTTGGGTACCTCCGTCTTATCTATTTCTGCCGCAAAGCAGCAGTGCTTGCATTGCTGTGTTCCGGTTTGAAGGGTAAGATATGGCACTGAAATTACTGGGTACCGTGACTTTACATCTTAAGTCACAAGTTGGCAACGTACAATGTGGCCCTTGTGGGGGTTGCAGTTTTACTGCGAATGTCACAGGAGCCACATGTATTATTGGTGACTGTTACCACTTACCATCAGGTGGGCAGTTTGCTTTTTTGCAAAATTAGTAGCAATAAAAAAAAGAAGAAGGAATCTTGGAATTTCTTGGTACGGTGTGAAAAGGAGGATACAGTGTAAGGATGACTCCGTAGACCCTTACGCTTATTTCTGTTAAGAAATGGAGAGGGAGGGATAAGGTTAAAGAGCTCCTCAGAGCATTCCCCGTGGAACATTCGGTAAAAGGCGCTAAGAGAGGCGATGTCACGACGAAGTTGTAGAGGCTCGAGGGTGTTAGTTGCCTCTACATCGCCAATTATTCGAATAGCGCGACGCTGCAATCTGTGCAGAGCATCGAGGAGGTACTGAGCGGAGCCGGAGTGCGAGCAATATTCCACGCAAGACCTAACCTGAGTTTTATACAACAGGCATAGTTAGTCCGGCGCAAAATACCTACGCACCTTGTTCAGGACACCGAGTTTCCGTGAGGCAGCAGTTATAACGGATTCGACTTTCTCAAAAAAGGGATCATATATGCATTTAAATTTCAGGACTGCACAGCATTGTCATGTGTGTATGGCAATGCTGTAAAAAACGTTATTTATTACAAAAAATAAATATAATAATCAAGTTAAATTGTTTTATTGTTTATCCTAATTCTCGGGACAAGCTTTTATATTTTTATAAGAAAATATATCTTGTAATAAATTAAAGTTTATTTTCCTCTTTTAAGGCATTATAATATAAGCTTGTTTTTAAAAAAACTTTTTTAAACTAATTGCTCAATGTGCAATATTAGGCTGGGTTATGGCGACTTACCGCAATCACTCCTTCCACCACCACGAGTCGAGGGCTAGGTAAAAGATAGCTGATAGGCTCGTCAAGGCACTAAAATCCGTAGCCAGCAAATATATCACACACGAGGGTCCACAGGTCACAGGTAAATTGTATCTCCAGTAAGCAGAGAGATCTCAAACTTGATGACTTTTGAGAAGTGTTAGATTGGTTATGCACACACGACGGTTGTCAGATTCGAACAGGCTTGTTACGCCTTCCATCACGCAGATGGCGCTAGCGTAGCGCTCAACATTACCATCGTCCCAAGACAATGGTTGCATCCAGATTGAAAACGAATAATCGCCCCATCCAGACATGATTAGTATTTACCATCCAATTATGTTGTTGCATGAAAATAAAACTAATAAAAATACTGTTCCAGTATGGAACACTCAAATAATACGAAATATTTTAATGACTACCGAGTTCTTTATTGTTAGTTGTATCTATAATTTTTTATATAATATACATATAATAATTTAGTAATAAACAAATATGAAATGAATATTTTCTTGTGCTCAACACACTTTTTAGTGCATTGAAGCCATTCGCTAAATTGTAATAAAAAAATTAATTAAAGTTTATTTTCTTTTTTTAGGGCATTAAAATAAAAGCTTGTTTTTAAAAATCTTTTGTGATAGCGGCCATCTTGTTTTAGTTTTTTTCATGGTGTACTGTATTTTACGAACTTTCATTTGATACCCCATATACAGACCCATATTGTGGGGATTGTACATAAAAATAATCTGTCAATTTGTGACGGCGGCCATCTTGGATTAGATTGTCTTTCAGAATATACTATATTCTACAATTCATTCTACAATTCAAGCTCTTTCATTTGACACCTAAATTGGGGAAGGTCGCACAAAAGAAATTGATGGGGTTGCGTATGGATATTATCTAGGCTAGGCTCAAAGTACTCATCAAGACAAATCATATAGGACCAAAGTACTCGTCAATACGAATCAAGCAAGCCCAAACTCGATGGGGTTGCGTCGTTTTATTTCGGAGTTCCTTTGGCCACCTTCCAGCTCCAGAATCAGACCCTGGCTACCACATAGGTCCAAAGTACTCGTCAATACGAATCAAACGAGCATAAACTCGACGGGGTTCTGTCGTTTTATTGCGGAGTTCCTTTGGCTACCTTCCAGCTCCAGCATCAGACCCTGTTTACCACATAGGACCAAAGTACTCGTCAATACGAATCAAACGAGCCCAAACTCGATGGGATTGTGTCGTTTTATTGCGGAGTTCCTATGGCTACCTTCCAGCTCCAGCATCAGACCCTGGTTACCATATAGGACCAAAGTATTCGTCAATACGAATCAAACAAGCCCAAACTCGATGGGGTTGCGTTGTTTGATTGCGGAGTTCCTATGGCCACCTTCCAGATCCAGCATCAGACCCTGGTTACCATATAGGATCAAATTACTCGTCAATACGAATCAAACAAGCCCAAACTCGATGAGATTGTGTCGTTTTATTGCGGAGTTCCTTTGGCTATCTTCCAGCTCCAGCATCAGACCCTGGTTACCATGTAGGACTAAAGTACTTGTCAATACGAATCAAACGAGCCCAAACTGATGGGGTTGTGTCGTTTTATTGCGGAGTTCTTATGGCCACCTTCCAGTTCCAGCATCAGACCCTGGTTACCATATAGGATCAAAGTATTCGTCAATACGAATCAAACAAGCCCAAACTCGATGGGGTTGCGTTGTTTGATTGCGGAGTTCCTATGGCCACCTTCCAGCTCCAGAATCAGACCATGGCTACCACATAGGTCCAAAGTACTCGTCAATACGAATCAAACGAGCCTAAACTCGACGGGGTTCTGTCGTTTTATTGCGGAGTTCCTTTAGCTACCTTCCAGCTCCAGCATCAGACCCTGTTTACCACATAGGACCAAAGTACTCGTCAATACGAATCAAGCAAGCCCAAACTCGATGGGGTTGCGTCGTTTTATTTCGGAGTTCCTTTGGCCACCTTCCAACTCCAGCATCAGACCCTGGTTACCATATAGGACCAAAGTACTCGTCAATACGAATCAAACGAGCTCAAACTCGATGGGGTTGTGTCCTTTTATTGGGGAGTTCCTATAGCTACCTTCCAGCTCCAGAATCAGACCCTGGCTACCACATAGGTCCAAAGTACTCGTCAATACGAATCAAACGAGCCTAAACTCGACGGGATTCTGTCGTTTTCTTGCGGAGTTCCTTTGGCTACCTTCCAGCTCCAGCATCAGACCCTGTTTACCACATAGGACCAAAGTACTCGTCAATACGAATCAAACGAGCCCAAACTCGATGGGATTGTGTCGTTTTATTGCGGAGTTCCTATGGCTACCTTCCAGCTCCAGCATCAGACCCTGGTTACTATATAGGACCAAAGTATTCGTCAATACGAATCAAACAAGCCCAAACTCGATGGGGTTGCGTTGTTTGATTGCGGAGTTCCTATGGCCACCTTCCAGATCCAGCATCAGACCCTGGTTACCATATAGGATCAAAGTACTCGTCAATACGAATCAAACAAGCCCAAACTCGATGAGATTGTGTCGTTTTATTGCGGAGTTCCTTTGGCTATCTTCCAGCTCCAGCATCAGACCCTGGTTACCATGTAGGACTAAAGTACTTGTCAATACGAATCAAACGAGCCCAAACTGATGGGGTTGTGTCGTTTTATTGCGGAGTTCTTATGGCCACCTTCTAGTTCCAGCATCAGACCCTGGTTACCATATAGGACCAAAGTACTCGTCAATACGAATCAAACGAGCCCAAACTCGATGGGGTTGCGTTGTTTGATTGCGGAGTTCCTATGGCCACCTTCCAGATCCAGCATCAGACCCTGGTTACCATATAGGATCAAAGTACTCGTCAATACGAATCAAACAAGCCCAAACTCGATGAGATTGTGTCGTTTTATTGCGGAGTTCCTTTGGCTATCTTCCAGCTCCAGCATCAGACCCTGGTTACCATGTAGGACTAAAGTACTTGTCAATACGAATCAAACAAGCCCAAACTGATGGGGTTGTGTCGTTTGATTGCGGAGTTCCTATGGCCACCTTCCAGATCCAGCATCAGAACCTGGTAACCATATAGGATCAAAGTACTCGTCAATACGAATCAAACGAGCGTAAACTCGATGGGGTTGCATTGTTTGATTGCGGAGTTCCTATGGCCACCTTCCAGATCCAGCATCAGACCCTGGTAACCATATAGGATCCAAGTACTCGTCAATACGAATCAAACGAGCCCAAACTCGTTGAGATTGTGTCGTTTTATTGCGGAGTTCCTTTGGCTATCTTCCAGCTCCAGCATCAGACCCTGGTTACCATGTAGGACCAAAGTACTCGTCAATACGAATCAAACGAGCCCAAACTTGATGGGGTTGCGTTGTTTGATTGCGGAGTTCCTATGGCCACCTTCCAGATCCAGCATCAGACCCTGGTTACCATATAGGATCAAAGTACTCGTCAATACGAATCAAACAAGCCCAAACTCGATGAGATTGTGTCGTTTTATTGCGGAGTTCCTTTGGCTATCTTCCAGCTCCAGCATCAGACCCTGGTTACCATGAAGGACCAAAGTACTCGTCAATACGAATCAAACGAGCCCAAACTTGATGGGGTTGTGTCGTTTTATTGCGGAGTTCTTATGGCCACCTACCAGTTACAGCATCAGACCCTGGTTACCATATAGGATCAGATTACTCGTCAATACGAATCAAACAAGCCCAAACTCGTTGAGATTGTGTCGTTTTATTGCGGAGTTCCTTTGGCTATCTTCCAGCTCCAGCATCAGACCCTGGTTACCATATAGGACCAAAGTACTCGTCAATACGAATCAAACGAGCCCAAACTCAAAGGGGTTGAGTTGTTTGATTGCGGAGTTCCTATGGCCACCTTCCAGTTCCAGCATCAGACCCTGGTTACCATATAGGATCAAAGTATTTGTCAATACGAATCAAACAAGCCCAAACTCGATGGGGTTGCGTTGTTTGATTGCGGAGTTCCTATGGCCACCTTCCAGTTCCAGCATCAGACCCTGGTTACCATATAGGATCAGAGTACTCGTCAATACGAATCAAACAAGCCCAAACTCGTTGAGATTGTGTCGTTCTATTGCGGAGTTCCTTTGGCTATCTTCCAGCTCCAGCATCAGACCCTGGTTACCATGAAGGACCAAAGTACTCGTCAATACGAATCAAACGAGCCCAAACTCAAAGGGGTTGAGTTGTTTGATTGCGGAGTTCCTATGGCCACCTTCCAGTTCCAGCATCAGACCCTGGTTACCATATAGGATCAAAGTATTTGTCAATACGAATCAAACAAGCCCAAACTCGATGGGGTTGCGTTGTTTGATTGCGGAGTTCCTATGGCCACCTTCCAGTTCCAGCATCAGACCCTGGTTACCATATAGGATCAGAGTACTCGTCAATACGAATCAAACAAGCCCAAACTCGTTGAGATTGTGTCGTTCTATTGCGGAGTTCCTTTGGCTATCTTCCAGCTCCAGCATCAGACCCTGGTTACCATATAGGACCAAAGTACTCGTCAATACGAATCAAACGAGCCCAAACTCAAAGGGGTTGAGTTGTTTGATTGCGGAGTTCCTATGGCCACCTTCCAGTTCCGGCATCAGACCCTGGTTACCATATAGGACCAAAGTACTCGTCAATACGAATCAAACGAGCCCAAACTCGATGGGGTTGCGTTGTTTGATTGCGGAGTTCCTATGGCCACCTTCCAGATCCAGCATCAGACCCTGGTTACCATATAGGATCAAAGTACTCGTCAATACGAATCAAACAAGCCCAAACTCGATGAGATTGTGTCGTTTTATTCCGGAGTTCCTTTGGCTATCTTCCAGCTCCAGCATCAGACCCTGGTTACCATGTAGGACTAAAGTACTTGTCAATACGAATCAAACGAGCTCAAACTGATGGGGTTGTGTCGTTTTATTGCGGAGTTCTTATGGCCACCTTCCAGTTCCAGCATCAGACCCTGGTTACCATATAGGACCAAAGTACTCGTCAATACGAATCAAACGAGCCCAAACTCGATGGGGTTGCGTTGTTTGATTGCGGAGTTCCTATGGCCACCTTCCAGATCCAGCATCAGACCCTGGTTACCATATAGGATCAAAGTACTCGTCAATACGAATCAAACAAGCCCAAACTCGATGAGATTGTGTCGTTTTATTGCGGAGTTCCTTTGGCTATCTTCCAGCTCCAGCATCAGACCCTGGTTACCATGTAGGACTAAAGTACTTGTCAATACGAATCAAACGAGCCCAAACTGATGGGGTTGTGTGGTTTGATTGCGGAGTTCCTATGGCCACCTTCCAGATCCAGCATCAGAACCTGGTAACCATATAGGATCAAAGTACTCGTCAATACGAATCAAACGAGCGTAAACTCGATGGGGTTGCATTGTTTGATTGCGGAGTTCCTATGGCCACCTTCCAGATCCAGCATCAGACCCTGGTAACCATATAGGATCCAAGTACTCGTCAATACGAATCAAACGAGCCCAAACTCGTTGAGATTGTGTCGTTTTATTGCGGAGTTCCTTTGGCTATCTTCCAGCTCCAGCATCAGACCCTGGTTACCATGTAGGACCAAAGTACTCGTCAATACGAATCAAACGAGCCCAAACTCGATGGGGTTGCGTTGTTTGATTGCGCAGTTCCTATGGCCACCTTCCAGATCCAGCATCAGACCCTGGTTACCATATAGGATCAAAGTACTCGTCAATACGAATCAAACAAGCCCAAACTCGATGAGATTGTGTCGTTTTATTGCGGAGTTCCTTTGGCTATCTTCCAGCTCCAGCATCAGACCCTGGTTACCATGAAGGACCAAAGTACTCGTCAATACGAATCAAACGAGCCCAAACTTGATGGGGTTGTGTCGTTTTATTGCGGAGTTCTTATGGCCACCTACCAGTTACAGCATCAGACCCTGGTTACCATATAGGATCAGAGTACTCGTCAATACGAATCAAACAAGCCCAAACTCGTTGAGATTGTGTCGTTTTATTGCGGAGTTCCTTTGGCTATCTTCCAGCTCCAGCATCAGACCCTGGTTACCATGAAGGACCAAAGTACTCGTCAATACGAATCAAACGAGCCCAAACTCAAAGGGGTTGAGTTGTTTGATTGCGGAGTTCCTATGGCCACCTTCCAGTTCCAGCATCAGACCCTGGTTACCATGAAGAACCAAAGTACTCGTCAATACGAATCAAACGAGCCCAAACTTGATGGGGTTGTGTCGTTTTATTGCGGAGTTCTTATGGCCACCTACCAGTTACAGCATCAGACCCTGGTTACCATATAGGATCAGAGTACTCGTCAATACGAATCAAACAAGCCCAAACTCGTTGAGATTGTGTCGTTTTATTGCGGAGTTCCTTTGGCTATCTTCCAGCTCCAGCATCAGACCCTGGTTACCATGAAGGACCAAAGTACTCGTCAATACGAATCAAACGAGCCCAAACTCAAAGCGGTTGAGTTGTTTGATTGCGGAGTTCCTATGGCCACCTTCCAGTTCCAGCATCAGACCCTAGTTACCATATAGGATCAAAGTATTTGTCAATACGAATCAAACAAGCCCAAACTCGATGGGGTTGCGTTGTTTGATTGCGGAGTTCCTATGGCCACCTTCCAGTTCCAGCATCAGACCCTGGTTACCATATAGGATCAGAGTACTCGTCAATACGAATCAAACAAGCCCAAACTCGTTGAGATTGTGTCGTTTTATTGCGGAGTTCCTTTGGCTTTCTTCCAGCTCCAGCATCAGACCCTGGTTACCATATAGGACCAAAGTACTCGTCAATACGAATCAAACGAGCCCAAACTCAAAGGGGTTGAGTTGTTTGATTGCGGAGTTCCTATGGCCACCTTCCAGTTCCGGCATCAGACCCTGGTTACCATATAGGACCAAAGTACTCGTCAATACGAATCAAACGAGCCCAAACTCGATGGGGTTGCGTTGTTTGATTGCGGAGTTCCTATGGCCACCTTCCAGATCCAGCATCAGACCCTGGTTACCATATAGGATCAAAGTACTCGTCAATACGAATCAAACAAGCCCAAACTCGATGAGATTGTGTCGTTTTATTGCGGAGTTCCTTTGGCTATCTTCCAGCTCCAGCATCAGACCCTGGTTACCATGAAGGACCAAAGTACTCGTCAATACGAATCAAACGAGCCCAAACTTGATGGGGTTGTGTCGTTTTATTGCGGAGTTCTTATGGCCACCTTCCAGTTCCAGCATCAGACCTTGGTTACCATATAGGACCAAAGTACTCGTCAATACGAATCAAACGAGCCCAAACTCGATGGGGTTGAGTTGTTTGATTGCGGAGTTCCTATGGCCACCTTCCAGTTCCAGCATCAGACCCTGGTTACCATATAGGATCAAAGTACTCGTCAATACGAATCAAACGAGCCTAAACTCGATGGGGTTGCATTGTTTGATTGCGGAGTTCCTATGGCAACCTTCCAGATCCAGCATCAGACCCTGGTTACCATATAGGATCAAAGTTCTCGTCAATACGAATCAAACGAGCTCAAACTCGATGGGGCTATGTCGTTTTATTGCGGAGTTCCTATGGCCACCCTTCAGCTCCAACATCAGATCAGCTCCATGTCGTCATCATAATATATTTATACATATGCATGCAAAATTTCGGCTTAATCGGAAACCGTGTAGTGAGTCAAATTTAACTTGCAAGATTAGAACCGAACATGCAAAAGATAAATAAAAGCTTGTAAAAAGGTTGAAGGTTTTTCGTACGGCAGTCACAAATAATAAAATTGTTAGTTATCAACTTCTCCGATTACTCCGTAGGACTTCGCGTCGTATACATACACAAATAATTACGTGACCGGGAGCTAGCTCAAAGCGACGTGCTCTCACTTCGAGTCTTGATTGCACACTGAATTTCGACGCGCCCGAGCCAAGTATTTGTAAGAAAATCGATAAATGTATGTTAAAAAATTCATATAAAAATCAATGTACCATAATTTTAAAAAATACCACGGTGTCAGTGTTTTGCTTACCTTTGTTCTATATATTTGTTAAACTAAAATATAATAGGTTTAATTAATGAAGCTAAAAATCACGAACGGTATGTGGGTGTAACCTAAATTTTAATTAAAATTTATGCTATTTTTTAACGAAATGGTATGTAAATTTGAAAAATGGTGACGGTGATTGTGCAAACACATAATTTAAGAATTTAAATTTATTTTTTCCCGGTCAGTTAACTGGAACGTTAACGTAAAATATCAAAAACGCCAACGGCCTTTTTGCTATTTTTCGC
This sequence comes from Schoenobius gigantellus, assembly GCA_963935595.1. NCBI lineage: Eukaryota > Metazoa > Arthropoda > Insecta > Lepidoptera > Crambidae > Schoenobius > Schoenobius gigantellus. The sequence goes on from OZ012541.1 coordinate 54,778,764, forward strand.
GCCATGGGCCCTTAAATATTATTGGGGTGTTTAGTTACAACCTGTATAGTCTTTGAAAAGAGAATTATTTTTTCTCTTTGTCTTTAAAAATAAAACCTTGGGAAGGTAGTAAGGATCTGGTGAAAATAATAATAAAACATTTAAAAGGTAAACATTTTTGAAAAGTAAAACAAAAAGTTTAGTAGGGATAATATATTATTATATTTATAATAATTGTCAAAATAACATTGTCAAAATATATATGTTTGCATATTATTAATTTATTTATTATTACGTAACGCATTTTTGTATCACAAATTCAACTATAGTAATTCATAGCGATATAAGTACATGATTACTACACAATATCCAACAAACTTAAATGCAATAATACAATACCCATTGGTAATAATTAAGTGTAAATTATGGTCAAGGCATGCATGCATGGCAAGGCATACATGCATCAATTAACCCCTAAATGTAAGTTTCATAGTAAAATTATGTTCGATTTTCAATTTATGACAAAAAAATTGGTAAAATGAAGACTTCAATAAAGGAACAAAAATTTACAAAAATGATGTCATGTAATTGAGCAAATCTATCAGCAGTCTGTCTTTATGCTGAAACAGATCGTATTTTCTTTGGTTATTCGGAAATTCTCAATTTGGCAGGACACTCTTCCCAATTGTCTTTCGTGAAGTCAATGACGATCTTGTCCCGTCTTGGTTTGAATTGGCTGAAATCAAAGAAATGTTCACAATAAGATCATCTATTAATCAATCAATCGAATATGCGGTGTTCAGTGAAAGCAACATGGAATAATTCCTTACTTGCAAACATTGACCAAAACATGAAGTACGCACACAGTGGAAAAGTTATAACTAACATACATTGTTTGCCTAAATATGGTTGTTACTACTAAAGACAGGTTGTTAAAAAGCTGTGTTTATAATTGTCGATGTCGTAACCCTCGCCTACTGAGTAACACAAACATTTTCCGTGGGGCCATTTAAGAGCTAGCAATGTTTTTGTCTTATATTCGTTCACTTCGCCGTTGTATTTGCGGTGGCGTTGTGGTTATCACGAGAAATGCAATAAATTATCAATAAATAAAACACACAAGGAGCGTCGGTGCAATGGAGCGTTGGTGGCGCTGTGGTCTCGATACTGGCTTTCTAATCGAGAGGTCCGGGGTCGGATCCTGCCATGTATTATTGTGTTTTTCGTTTTTCATAAATGTACATTTGTCCGGCACTCCTACGTTGAAGGAAAACATCGTGAGGCCACCTGCATACATCTGCGAAGAATTTCAAAGGTGTATGCGAATTGAGAAATCGACCAATCCGCACTGGGCCAGCGTGGTTGACTAAGTCTTAAGCACCTTAACTTGTGTAGACTCGCGCCCCTCGTATATGAGCTGTGGTGATGTGTGGATGGATAAACGCGCAAGAAGGTATTTATGAATTTAGGTGAAGCTTGTTCCTAACCTATTACTAGATGGCATGGTAGCTAAGACTTCTCTGCTGAGAAATAAAAAACAATTAAGATCACCTGTATTTTACACCGGCTGCATCAAACATCTTTTTGGAGGCTATATAGCTAGGCTTGTGCGCTTTCTCGTCGGATACATAAACCACTTTTTTAATGCCACTCTGTATGATGATTTTAGCACATTCATTACACGGGAACAAACCCACGTAGATAGTGCAGCCCCGGACATCGGCTGCGTTTTTGTTCACAATTGCATTCATCTCGGCGTGGCAGACTGCAAATAAAATATGATTTATGGTGGGATTCCATTTAACCCTGTAATTTGAGATGGTAAATCGGTGCTGGTTTGGGTTCAGGGGGGATGGGGGGAGTATTAGGCTCGGCACATATGTTGGGAAGAACACAAATCAACCACACATGGCAAAGCAACCCGCCGATTAACGGATTATGCTCTGGCGCTTCCCCTCTCTTGGGAAAACCTAGCAGTATTTTGGCTGAGATGGTGGGTGTTATCATTTTGAAATACATTGTGCATCCGTTTACTACTGAAATAGTAAATAGGCAATGGTTATCAGCACTGACTTTTAACTGGTTTAATGTTTTATTGAAAAAATCTATCAGAATCGCTTTTAATTTGACAGTCATTGCGGCATCTGACTGCCGTAACTGTCTTTTATAGAACAGGAATGGCACATCCACAGTCAATTTAATCGTGATAGATTTGGAGTTATGTAATCAAGGAGCTGGCGTTAATGAAAAAGCCACCTGCGGCACTGGCGGAAACAGACCCAGGAATTCCATAAATAAAATGCCCCACCCCAAATGAAATCCTGGATCCGCCCCTGGCCTGTGGGCCTTTTTCCGAGGTGAAATGCTACAATACACCATAAACCAATTTCATAATTAACAGATGTGTGTGGACTGTGGGACTTGTCCCGTAGTATACTCGCTTAACTGTGTGGCTGACCCTCCCAAAAAAAACAGTGAAATAGTTATTTGTTATACATGAGTGCAAAGTTGCTTTTTAACCGCGTGCTCAACTTTGATGACCGAGCAAGCGAAGGATTCTAAAATTGAATCACGAGCGCAGCGAGTGATTAAAAAATTAGAATCCTGAGCGTTAGCGAGGAAATAAAAAAGCACAAGGTGAAAAATCTTTGCACTCGAGTGCAACACGTAACTTTTCATCCCCCCTCAGCGAGGAAATGACTAAATGCAAAATAAAACATTTACTTACAATCACAAGATACTATTATTTCAGTTTAGGTACATATTTACTACAATATTATGGTAGGTAAGTATTACAGAAAAATATTCATATTATGTATAACCATTGAGATCACAAATAATACGTTTTTTTTACTTGTTTTCAAGTTTCTTATTTATAACAATACGACGTCAAAACAAAATGGCGCGCGCAAAGCAAATTAAAAACAAAAGTAAGTACGCCAAGGAGGTTCAGAGTCTAGTTTTTAACAAATTTAAAAAAAGTTGTATGATAAATTCGGCACCATGGAGATGGAAGTAAATAGGTTTATTGATGTTTTGAAATCACATACCTAGTGCACGCGATGTTCTAAATTCAAATTTACTTTAACCTCAAGCGGATAAAAACGGCTTTGGCGGTCAGATATCGAATAGCAAAAATACTCTTTCCGAGATAGGGGGATGAAAAATATATTGTTTGAGTATGCCGCTATAATGTCTAGAGTTTGTTGGCAAGTTTCAGAGTTTGTCATTTGCGCGTTTCAGATATATATGTGGCTACAATTTTGGGATTGAGGCTCGATAAACTCTGAATCTTTGAATAAAGTATCGACAAACTACCGCCTATCTATATTAGTAAAACAGATTTTCCAGATTAAACAGATTTTCCACAGCTTAGCCATACAGTCCAACCATACTTAAACATTAGCCCGATGAGCACTGAAACTTGTCCGACAAACTTCGATAAACTGCCACTTATCTATATTAGCAAACAGATTTTTGCTATGTTCTTTCGTTTTCGAGATCCGTGTGGCTCAGCTGGGGTAACGTTGCCCCAGCTGAGCCACACATATCTCTGAAACGCGCAAACGACAAACTCTGACAAACTTTAGACATTATAGCGGCATACTCAAACAATCTATTTTTCACAGTACTTTTTTGTGGCCCAGCTGGGGTCAGCCACACAATAAATGTGGGTTACTGTGGGTTGGGTAACGTTACCCCAGCTGAGCCACACGTATATCTGAAACGCGCAAACGACAAACTCTGAAATTTGCCGATGAACTCTGACAAACTCTTGACATTATAGCGGCATACTCAAACAATTTATTTTTCAGTTTTTTTTTGTGGCCCAGCTGGGGTCAGCCACACTATTTATTTGATGTTTGATTTGCCTTCAAAAAGTTTTTACTAACTAAAAACTTACCATATAAGGACTTTGTCTCCAAAACATCATTTGATTCAGTGCTCTTGCCCCATGGGAATTCATCATCGGTACACCCAATCGGCATGCCATTGTACCTGCCACAGAATAAGTACATAATCATTCCCATAAAGGGTCCCCGCCCTAACTGAGGAGACCATGAGCATAGTATAGGTGCAACAGTATCTATCATACAGATTCTTATTGAAATGCATAATGTTTGTCGTCATAAACTAAAAGTGCATAATTTTATAAGCCATAATCGTCACTAACCAATTATAAGGCCGAAAAAAGAAAGCATAACCATGGAAAGGTATAATTTGAATAAGTAACAAAAGTTTTACAAATATAGCTCTTATTTACGATTAGTGTAATAAAAACGATGACATAATATTAATTACCTATATCATTTTGCATAGTCAAATAAATATTTCGATTAGATGCGTCGTTTCGTAAATAAAATAATATGCTGGCCGCCTCACCCTTCCGTGCCTTCGCGGAGGGTAGGGCAGACAAGACATTAGACAAAAATTAATATCTCGAAAACTACGCTTTGCCGAGAGGGGGGAGTGGTACAGCAGGTAGCTCCCCTCCTCCTCCTGTTATTAATTTTTAAAAAATAATATCAAAAATTTACAAAAAATTGAACCAAAGTACTCTGCTCATTATGGTATTTTTTTTAAAGTCGTTTTTCTATTTGATACACTTCATTTAAGATAAAATGCTGCTCACCATAAATAAATCAATTGCCAAATACTGAAAAAAATGCAGGAGGAAAAAGTGTCACTCAAATATTATGAAGCTTCTAATTTTGTATTTGAAGTAACTCGAATGAATGTTTATAAGTTACTGTTCTGTTGATTTATCATCATTTGCAGTCAGTTGCTCACTTAGTAATCATCATCATCATCATCATCATCACAGCCCATACACGTCCCCACCGAGGGGCTCGAGCCTACCCTATATTAGGGTGATTAGGCCTTAGTCAACCACACTGGCCCAGTGCGGATTGGTCGACTTCACATCATCATCATCATCATCACAGCCCATATATGTCCCCACCGAGGGGCTCGAGCCTACCCTATATTAGGGTGATTAGGCCTTAGTCAACCACGCTGGCCCAGTGCGGATTGGTCAACTTCACATACATCATTGAATTTCTTCGCAGATGTATGCAGGTTGCCTCACGATGTTTTCCTTCACCGTAGGAGCGTCAGACAAATGTACATATGAAATTCGAAACGAAAAACACATTGGTACATGGCGGGTCTCGAACCCCGACCCCCCGATTGGAAGACAAGTGCCGAGTCCACTGCGCCACCGACGCCCACTTAGTAATACAATAATCCAAATTAATTATTTTTGTCTCTTAAAATTTTCATTTACAGTAACTCCTTGAAATACCTCCCAAATATTAATCTGACTGTACTTTGACATAGTTTCGTGGTAAAATGCGGACGTGTGTCCAGTTGGCGAAAACATAAGCAATATAATTTAAGTTTCACCATCTGGACGCGTCATAATTTAGGCGTGTCCAGATGACGAAATAATAAGTGATACTAATTTTTAGTTTCACCAACTAGGCACACGTGTGTCCAGCCTTTTGTGTCCAGTGGTGAATAACCCTAAATATCAACATTTTTAGCATCTCTGCGTTTCATTAGCGGTGATGCTAGTTTTTCTTGCTAGTTGACATGCGTTTCATTTAAGTATTTTTAACACGAAATGCTAGCATCAAATACCTATGCTAATAGATGGATCCTCTGATACCACTTTTTGACAGCTTTCAAATTTGACATTTGGAATCTTTTTTTCAAGAATCAAAAAGGATTTTCAGTGGATTTAAAAAATTAATTGAAAGATATTTATAGTATTAGCCAATTCTGATTTATATTATTAGAAATTTTAAGTGGCTGGACTAAATAGGTGAGGTGTCAATATTATAAAGCTGAAGAGTTTGTTTGTTTGTTTGGTTGAACGCGCTTATCTCAGGTACTTCTGATTCAAATTGAAAGATTCGTGTTGGATAGTCCATTTATCGAGGAAGGTTATTGGCTATATAACATCACGCTATGACCAATAGGAGCGAAGCATCAATGAAATATGTTGCAAAAGCAGGGAATAAATATATGGTGAAACGTAGTTTGCAGGCACAGCTATTATTGAATAATATGACGTTAACATAATTACCAAAGTGTGATTTTGCCCCCATATTGACATCAGTGCACCAAGATAATGTGGTCTAATTATGACAGTTCGATTCCCTGGATTAATGTTTGTGTCAAACACATCAAACAAGTCAAGTCTTAAACTATCCTTACTTATAAAAAAAGGAAAGCTTACCCAATACCAACAATCTTTTTGTCTTCGTTGACCACACAAGCACCAACTTGATAGTGGGGGTCTTTACTTCGTTGAGCTGCGAGGAAGGCAGTTGCCATAAAATATTCCTCCCATTCAATGTAACCGCTCCGTTTTTGTGTAGTTCTATAGATTAAGAATTTTTATTGATATCAAATTTGATGTGAAGATGTAAACAAATTACCTACATTTCATAACATATAATTGTAATAACACCGAATGTGTCAATGTAATAGTTAAAATTTTAATTAAGTATCCAAAAGTTACGCAGGTTGTTACGTTTCTAATAAGAATAAAAACAATAACAAATTTAAATGAATTCAGAGCGTTTGTTAATTACAACGACATATAAATATAGTAATAATTATAAAAAAAGTACAACTTACTTATTATTCATGTTGACAAGTTGCCTCTAAAGAAGGTTAGGTTTGTCTTCAGAGTTCCTACTTTGCAATGGAAAACTAACGTATAATTACGACACGTATGCATTCAGTAATGCACAAATACTGACTGTTTACAAAAATGCAAACGTTTGTTTTTAAGTGCCATTGATTAGAACATGGAGAGTGGAGATAGTATGCAGTGATTAGTCTTATCACGAACTAAAAAAAAACGTTGTTCTACGTAGGTACATAATTCTAGTTCTAGCATTATTCAGATTAAAGGGAATGTAATTTTTTTACTATTTCACATCACGGTTTTTCGCTATTTTATTTCGTTCGTACATAATATCTTATTTTATTTTTTTTATACGTATAGAAGGGAAACCAGAGTTTTTTTATTTATTTTTTTCTCCCTGTTAGGGGAAGGCAAAGGAAACTTAGTCCATACAGCCTAGTCTTTAGTATTTGGATTATATTAATTATATCTCGTTTTGAAATTAATTATTATTACATTTGTTACTTTTCCTTTTTTTTTTTAATATTCATACATTATTATTATTTTTTTTATTTGTTTTTTTTTTTACCCCTTTTGATGAGGAACTTAAAATTACTAGTAGTAAACAAACTGAAAACAACTCATAAAAAGTTACTTTCATTTTATTTGCTTTGAATTTGAAACTATAACCATAAGAATAACTAATAATACGAGTATTATTAGTTATTCCTATGCTATAACACCCATAAATAAAAATTGTCGCTAAAACATCCGTCAATTGTTTTTGACGTATCAATCAAATCAAACCAATCCAAAAAACATGGAAACATAACATTCAACGAACTTACCAAAAGAAAATTTTATAAACTTTCAGTTAACATTTACAAAACTTAATAAGATTTTATCAAAAATAAATTTACACAAGATGAAGAAAAAATGGACGCTAAAAGTCGCGAAAACCAAATCTATAAACAACGCCTAAATTTCTCGAACATTGGTGGCAATTCTGTTGGCACTAATTCGATTATACTATACTAAATTTAGTTTTAGTGGTGTCAAATTGTGTTTTCAGTTAAAATTTTCGAACAAAAAACACGATTTGACAGCACTAAAACTAAATTTAGTTTAGTCTATTCCAACTAATGCCAACAGAATTGACATCAGTGTTCATAATGAATTTATACAAGGGAAGATAAGTTTCCCCGTGGCACGGGGACCCATCACGAACAAAAGTAAAATAATTCTATAAAAGCATCAATAGATGGCGCTACTTTAATCGATTTTTGTAATGACTTTTTAGTGAATTTAGTAAAAGTCAACAAGGAGATTCAGAAAACTATTGATTATATTTTAAAAAATAACTTAGCACGTGGGAAGTATCAAAATACGTTTTTAAGTCATGCTAGAACGGTTTAACATTTCTTTTTACAAATTTATAGCACTCCTAGCGACAATTGTCTGAACTTCAATGTATCTCTCAAAAGCATAGCTCAAAGTACCACGCAATGTCTGCTTTAACTATTTGATTATATACTGCTCACTCATAGATGGCACTACTTATGTATGCTTGTTCGTATGGTCACAGAATAGATAATAGTACTACGTACAGAACGGCCACTCGCCTCCCCGCACTCATTTCAAATACCTCATCCCACGCCGCACTTCCTTGGAGACATCACTGACACATAAACAAGGGCGCGCTCGATCGCTCGAACGAGTAGACGCGAGCGCCGGCCGATAACAGAGACAGCGCTATGCGGGTAAAAGAGAAGGCAGTCGCTGCACTCCTCGCGTCATTTCGATTGATAACCGCGCACTCAGCCCTACTAGATTCCACGCACACATTTGCGCGTGTAGAAACGTCATTTGCTTATGTAGTAGTAATAGGTAATTGATTTGCGAACGTTGTATGGAGTGTCCGGGGTGTGGTATGGTCACAGATTGAGTTGAATTATTTTATTTTATTATATTACCTACAAGGTGTTTGGTATGTAGGTATTTTGACATAATCATAATAGTAATGGCGTCATTGAAAATTCGAAACTGCAAAATTAATTTTCTAATTCCCATACATTTGAAAGTGTAATGTCGAATTATGGTCGAATTACACAAAAACATGACATCGTAAATTTCACCTCTTCCAATAGGTCAGTGGGGCTAGCACGCAGGAGGATCGAAAATCGAATCGAAATCCGAATCGAGGGGTTTGTATGGCAATTTTATTAGTCCTGCTACTCACCGCCGTGGCGCTAATAAAATTGCCATACAAACTCCTCGATTCGGATTTCGATTCGATTTTCGATTCTCCTGCGTGCTAGCCCCACTGGATTGGTCTACTCGTTAGATCTTCGTTTTTAAATCTGTGTGGCAGTGGTTCGATCCTGTCCTGATGTAGTTATTTTTTTAAAAAATTGCTTGTTTTATTATTTTGTTTTTCTTTATTGCTTTTTGTTTATTAGGTATATCAATTCCTTTTATTTATATCTCAATTTGTTTTTTATTTATAATTTTCTTTTAAGAACAAAAAGATTTAGGTTAGGATTAGAGAGGCGATTTTAATAAGTAAGAACTTACCCTATTTAATATTTTTTCGGAAATTTTCAGTTAAATGCCTACGAACCGAAAAAAAGTTTCACTTGCATGTTGGTTTCATAAAACCACAGTGATTTTTTCACTGACCTAACTATTTTGTATGGGGGATTTCAAAACTAATTTTACAAATCTGAATTTTTAATAACATCATAAGTATTATTCAACTATGTTAGGTACATACATAGTCATAGATAATATAGGTAAGTAATACGTAAAGTACAGTCAGCAACACGTCAAGCTTTACATTTGCATTACGAAAACCGCCGCTATTACGAGCGACATAAGGGCAGTCTTAAGGTCAACATTTAAAGCCCAGCGTGAGTATGAAAGAAAAAAGAAAGAAAGAAAGAAAATGGTTTATTCAATGGCACTAACACAGAATAACAAATAAAAAAAGGGAAAACACTAATAGATGTGCCACGGAAAGGGTATCTACTCAGCATAAAGCCGAGGCGTCGCAGACTCCCCGGCGCTGGTCTTCCGTAGTATCCGTAGACACCCTGAAGAGGCACCACTATGGCACACACACACTAAGCTATAAACAACAACAAAAATCTTAATATTTACGTAATACACTCAACATGGAATAATAGAAATATACAAATATATATAATATATATAGGTACATAAAGCTCCACGTATATATACATTGTATCAACAGCATGACGTGTCATAAATTGTGACAGGTTACATAACATAGTAGGGTAGATGCGCCTGTTTCCCGATTTTCGACCAATTTTCGACCATTTAACGGTCCTCCCTTGTTAAATGATCAAAAATAGTAATATTGGTATACTTGCATCACCAAAACATAAACAAGTAGCAACCTGAATACATTGTTCCCCCCCACACACACAAACTAGAAGAATTGAACGAAAGCTGCGAAAACTAACCAATTATTTGTCTGAGGTTAGCAGCGGAGAGCGTCACATGCGTTGAATATTAAGAAAAAAATAGTAAGGTGCCACTACTTGTACGGAAAGTTTTTAATTAATCTTAAGTAATATTGGATTATTTATTGTTTGTGCAGCTAGTTTATGACCTTTACTGTGTGGATTAATTAGATTTTAACGTAAATTTCATGACCAAATTCATAAAATGAGGTGGTCAAGAAAGGGTACACGCTTTACTCAAAAAATTCAGTTTTCGACCGGGTGGTCGAAAAATAGGTAAGGCACCTACAAATAAGATTTCTATGTTGTTTTAAAATGTATGGAAAGATATTAAATCTAATTTGATAATGTGAGCTTTATTTACATATATTATCTAATGGCCAATTTTCGTCCAATATTTTACTTTGTTAATATAAACTGAATATGACAAACAATGTTGTTGGTCGAAAATTAGAAATATGGTATAATCATCCCAGTTTCCGACTGCCTTTTTTCGTTTAGCTAAAATCAAAAGAATTGAATTAATTATTCAAAACTATTTGAATGAATTCTAATTAACTCCCACTTCTTAATCAAAATAAATTTTAGATTGTGTTTACTTTTTAAATAAATACTTCGAAAATTCGAAAAGTCATGTTGGTCGAAAATTGGGTACCTACTTATAGTGTAAAATCATTCCAATTATCGACCGTTTTTTGGTTAGTTAAAGTTTAAAGTTAATTAAAGATATTTCATAAATATTATTATACATTCTAATTAGAAATTCATTGTAAAAATATTTAAATTTAATTAGTAATATTCAAGCAAGTTGGGGATGAAATGGCCCGGCCGGCCGACAACCGGTTGGGATACATTACTTTTCTACCCCTGGCCTGCCCGTCTGGGGCATTATTGCACTTGGCGACCCCTCCGTAGAGTAAGGCCCTGCGCTTGGGTCAGTGATGCTGGCTCACCGTCGTGCCAGTCTGCAGTGGGCGCACTCGGGGAATGGCTAACGCCGATCCTGATTGTGCCTCTATGGAGTTAAAAGTTGCTGGAGGGTGGTTTAGCCAGGTATGGGGTTAATACCCGAGTCCAATGGCATATCCTTGGGGCGGCCTTGTCAGCTTTTAAGTCCCTTGTCGAATCGTAAAGAGATTACCCCTCCTTAAAAAAAAGGTTAGATATTGTGACCACATGAATCTGAATTAAAACTGCATGTTTTCATACTCCGGATTTGATTAGGAATAAATAGACGTCCGATTAGGACCCGTTGACGAAGTTGACCAAAGCAAACGGAGAAATCGTCGCTTCGAAATCGGAGATTCTTTCGGAAGTTAGCACTAGCACCTTCTACAGTCAGCTATACGCGTCGCACTCACCCCGTCCCGCGCCGGATGAGAAGGATCCAAGAGCCACCTTAACCCGCCATGCAACGAAGGATCTCCCAGACATCAGCCTAGACGAAATCGAGAAGGCTCTTGGGCAACTTAAAAATGGAAAAGCCCCGGGGGAGGATGGAGTCACAACGGAGCTTCTGAAAGCTGCTGGCAAGCCGATACTGAAGGAGCTCCAGCGTATATTTAATTCTATTCTTTTCTCCGGGAGAACTCCTAAGGCATGGCACATGGAGTTTAGGCGTATTCTTCTTCAAGAAGGGCGACAAGACTTTGTTGAAGAACTATCGACTAATTTCACTCTTGAGCCATGTCTATAAGTTGTTTTCAAGAGTCGTCTCGAACCGTCTTACACGAAGACTTGACAAAGCTCAACCTCCGGAGCAGGCCGGGTTCCGACGGAGTTATAGCACCATAGACCACATTCACACAGTAAGGCAGGTTATACAGAAGACCAATGAGTATAACCAACCCCTGTGCATGGCATTTGTGGGCTATGAGAAAGCTTTTGACTCCGTCGAGACCTGGTCTGTTCTAGAGTCTTTGCAGAGGTGCCAAGTTGATTGGCGATATATCGAAATGGTGAGATGTTTATATGACACTGCTTATATGTTCGTCGTTGTCCAGAATGGTCAAACTCATATTAATGCACTATCCGCCAGTTAAAATCAAAAGATGCGTATTAGCGAGCGGATCTGCCAGCATAATGCGCCGGATCGTGTGCGCGTCCGCTCGTAGTTCGGACAGATTCAAACATGTCGAATATTTGTTTCGTGCGTGGCGGATTCCGCATGCGCGATGCGCCGTGACTCAGGACGCAGCCTTATTGCTGCCGATACTTTACCTGTAAGGGTTTTTTTTTCAGGTACGGAACTCTAAAAATGATAAAAGAACGAAAATTATGGCGTCCTTTTTGTTTTCCATGATTGTAGGTATTTATATAACAAAAATACAAATACCGGGTGTAAGTGAACATGCAACCCAAACCGAGTCAGATGATAGTACTAGTGATACTTAACACTACTACATAGAAAAAAACTTAAAAAAAAATAGATTTTTTGTCAATTTTTTTTCGCATTTTTCTAACAGCTTTGTGTAAACACAAGATCATAAAACGATATTTTAAAGTGTCAAAACAAAAGAACGATTTTTTAAGAAACGCGCAATGTAAGTTAAACCGTAGAATAAGACTCGTCAAGCCGCCCGATCAAAGGCACGCTACACTACAACAGCTGAGCCGAGCCTACGCGGCCGCCCGCCCGACGCCGAGGTCATGAACTCACGCGAACCCACAGCTGATTCGGCCTAGCATCTAGCATCGAACGACGCCCGCGCATTTTAGCTTAAAAAAACCTACGCCTATGTGCCTATCCTCACAAACAGATTACATACGGTGGAACACACATTGTCATGTTACCTACATAACCATTTCTTAATCTGGCCACGGGGACCCATCACGAACAAAAGTAAAATAATTCTATAAAAGCATCAATAGATGGCGCTACTTTAATCGATTTTTGTAATGACTTTTTAGTGAATTTAGTAAAAGTCAACAAGGAGATTCAGAAAACTATTGATTATATTTTAAAAAATAACTTAGCACGTGGGAAGTATCAAAATACGTTTTTAAGTCATGCTAGAACGGTTTAACATTTCTTTTTACAAATTTATAGCACTCCTAGCGACAATTGTCTGAACTTCAATGTATCTCTCAAAAGCATAGCTCAAAGTACCACGCAATGTCTGCTTTAACTATTTGATTATATACTGCTCACTCATAGATGGCACTACTTATGTATGCTTGTTCGTATGGTCACAGAATAGATAATAGTACTACGTACAGAACGGCCACTCGCCTCCCCGCACTCATTTCAAATACCTCATCCCACGCCGCACTTCCTTGGAGACATCACTGACACATAAACAAGGGCGCGCTCGATCGCTCGAACGAGTAGACGCGAGCGCCGGCCGATAACAGAGACAGCGCTATGCGGGTAAAAGAGAAGGCAGTCGCTGCACTCCTCGCGTCATTTCGATTGATAACCGCGCACTCAGCCCTACTAGATTCCACGCACACATTTGCGCGTGTAGAAACGTCATTTGCTTATGTAGTAGTAATAGGTAATTGATTTGCGAACGTTGTATGGAGTGTCCGGGGTGTGGTATGGTCACAGATTGAGTTGAATTATTTTATTTTATTATATTACCTACAAGGTGTTTGGTATGTAGGTATTTTGACATAATCATAATAGTAATGGCGTCATTGAAAATTCGAAACTGCAAAATTAATTTTCTAATTCCCATACATTTGAAAGTGTAATGTCGAATTATGGTCGAATTACACAAAAACATGACATCGTAAATTTCACCTCTTCCAATAGGTCAGTGGGGCTAGCACGCAGGAGGATCGAAAATCGAATCGAAATCCGAATCGAGGGGTTTGTATGGCAATTTTATTAGTCCTGCTACTCACCGCCGTGGCGCTAATAAAATTGCCATACAAACTCCTCGATTCGGATTTCGATTCGATTTTCGATTCTCCTGCGTGCTAGCCCCACTGGATTGGTCTACTCGTTAGATCTTCGTTTTTAAATCTGTGTGGCAGTGGTTCGATCCTGTCCTGATGTAGTTATTTTTTTAAAAAATTGCTTGTTTTATTATTTTGTTTTTCTTTATTGCTTTTTGTTTATTAGGTATATCAATTCCTTTTATTTATATCTCAATTTGTTTTTTATTTATAATTTTCTTTTAAGAACAAAAAGATTTAGGTTAGGATTAGAGAGGCGATTTTAATAAGTAAGAACTTACCCTATTTAATATTTTTTCGGAAATTTTCAGTTAAATGCCTACGAACCGAAAAAAAGTTTCACTTGCATGTTGGTTTCATAAAACCACAGTGATTTTTTCACTGACCTAACTATTTTGTATGGGGGATTTCAAAACTAATTTTACAAATCTGAATTTTTAATAACATCATAAGTATTATTCAACTATGTTAGGTACATACATAGTCATAGATAATATAGGTAAGTAATACGTAAAGTACAGTCAGCAACACGTCAAGCTTTACATTTGCATTACGAAAACCGCCGCTATTACGAGCGACATAAGGGCAGTCTTAAGGTCAACATTTAAAGCCCAGCGTGAGTATGAAAGAAAAAAGAAAGAAAGAAAGAAAATGGTTTATTCAATGGCACTAACACAGAATAACAAATAAAAAAAGGGAAAACACTAATAGATGTGCCACGGAAAGGGTATCTACTCAGCATAAAGCCGAGGCGTCGCAGACTCCCCGGCGCTGGTCTTCCGTAGTATCCGTAGACACCCTGAAGAGGCACCACTATGGCACACACACACTAAGCTATAAACAACAACAAAAATCTTAATATTTACGTAATACACTCAACATGGAATAATAGAAATATACAAATATATATAATATATATAGGTACATAAAGCTCCACGTATATATACATTGTATCAACAGCATGACGTGTCATAAATTGTGACAGGTTACATAACATAGTAGGGTAGATGCGCCTGTTTCCCGATTTTCGACCAATTTTCGACCATTTAACGGTCCTCCCTTGTTAAATGATCAAAAATAGTAATATTGGTATACTTGCATCACCAAAACATAAACAAGTAGCAACCTGAATACATTGTTCCCCCCCACACACACAAACTAGAAGAATTGAACGAAAGCTGCGAAAACTAACCAATTATTTGTCTGAGGTTAGCAGCGGAGAGCGTCACATGCGTTGAATATTAAGAAAAAAATAGTAAGGTGCCACTACTTGTACGGAAAGTTTTTAATTAATCTTAAGTAATATTGGATTATTTATTGTTTGTGCAGCTAGTTTATGACCTTTACTGTGTGGATTAATTAGATTTTAACGTAAATTTCATGACCAAATTCATAAAATGAGGTGGTCAAGAAAGGGTACACGCTTTACTCAAAAAATTCAGTTTTCGACCGGGTGGTCGAAAAATAGGTAAGGCACCTACAAATAAGATTTCTATGTTGTTTTAAAATGTATGGAAAGATATTAAATCTAATTTGATAATGTGAGCTTTATTTACATATATTATCTAATGGCCAATTTTCGTCCAATATTTTACTTTGTTAATATAAACTGAATATGACAAACAATGTTGTTGGTCGAAAATTAGAAATATGGTATAATCATCCCAGTTTCCGACTGCCTTTTTTCGTTTAGCTAAAATCAAAAGAATTGAATTAATTATTCAAAACTATTTGAATGAATTCTAATTAACTCCCACTTCTTAATCAAAATAAATTTTAGATTGTGTTTACTTTTTAAATAAATACTTCGAAAATTCGAAAAGTCATGTTGGTCGAAAATTGGGTACCTACTTATAGTGTAAAATCATTCCAATTATCGACCGTTTTTTGGTTAGTTAAAGTTTAAAGTTAATTAAAGATATTTCATAAATATTATTATACATTCTAATTAGAAATTCATTGTAAAAATATTTAAATTTAATTAGTAATATTCAAGCAAGTTGGGGATGAAATGGCCCGGCCGGCCGACAACCGGTTGGGATACATTACTTTTCTACCCCTGGCCTGCCCGTCTGGGGCATTATTGCACTTGGCGACCCCTCCGTAGAGTAAGGCCCTGCGCTTGGGTCAGTGATGCTGGCTCACCGTCGTGCCAGTCTGCAGTGGGCGCACTCGGGGAATGGCTAACGCCGATCCTGATTGTGCCTCTATGGAGTTAAAAGTTGCTGGAGGGTGGTTTAGCCAGGTATGGGGTTAATACCCGAGTCCAATGGCATATCCTTGGGGCGGCCTTGTCAGCTTTTAAGTCCCTTGTCGAATCGTAAAGAGATTACCCCTCCTTAAAAAAAAGGTTAGATATTGTGACCACATGAATCTGAATTAAAACTGCATGTTTTCATACTCCGGATTTGATTAGGAATAAATAGACGTCCGATTAGGACCCGTTGACGAAGTTGACCAAAGCAAACGGAGAAATCGTCGCTTCGAAATCGGAGATTCTTTCGGAAGTTAGCACTAGCACCTTCTACAGTCAGCTATACGCGTCGCACTCACCCCGTCCCGCGCCGGATGAGAAGGATCCAAGAGCCACCTTAACCCGCCATGCAACGAAGGATCTCCCAGACATCAGCCTAGACGAAATCGAGAAGGCTCTTGGGCAACTTAAAAATGGAAAAGCCCCGGGGGAGGATGGAGTCACAACGGAGCTTCTGAAAGCTGCTGGCAAGCCGATACTGAAGGAGCTCCAGCGTATATTTAATTCTATTCTTTTCTCCGGGAGAACTCCTAAGGCATGGCACATGGAGTTTAGGCGTATTCTTCTTCAAGAAGGGCGACAAGACTTTGTTGAAGAACTATCGACTAATTTCACTCTTGAGCCATGTCTATAAGTTGTTTTCAAGAGTCGTCTCGAACCGTCTTACACGAAGACTTGACAAAGCTCAACCTCCGGAGCAGGCCGGGTTCCGACGGAGTTATAGCACCATAGACCACATTCACACAGTAAGGCAGGTTATACAGAAGACCAATGAGTATAACCAACCCCTGTGCATGGCATTTGTGGGCTATGAGAAAGCTTTTGACTCCGTCGAGACCTGGTCTGTTCTAGAGTCTTTGCAGAGGTGCCAAGTTGATTGGCGATATATCGAAATGGTGAGATGTTTATATGACACTGCTTATATGTTCGTCGTTGTCCAGAATGGTCAAACTGAGCCTATCCTCCTGTGACGTGGTGTGAGGCCGGGGGATGTAATATCACCGAAACTCTTTTCTCCGCTGCGCTGCAGGATGTATTCGGAACGCTCAACTGGACAGGACGTGGCATTATTATAAACGGCGAGTGCATCTCACACTTACGATTCGCGGACGATATCGTAATTATGGCTGAAACTCTGCAAGACTTACAAGAGATGGTGAACAGCCTGGTTGAGTCTTCCGAACGTATCGGTCTCTGGATAAACTTGGATAAAACCAAGGTCATGTTCAACGAGCTCGTTGATCTGGGACAGGTTGTAGTAAATGGAGTATCTCTCGAAGTTGTACAGGAATATGTGTACCTAGGGCAAACTCTTCAACTAGGCAGAAACAACTTCGAGAGGGAAGCCAACAGAAGAATTCGGCTGGGCTGGGCAGCATTTCGTAAGCTTCGACATGTCTTCTCGTCACCCATTTCTCAGTGTCTTAAGTCGAAAGTCTTCGACCAGTGCGTCCTCCCAGTCATGACATACGGTGCCGAGACGTGGATACTCACGGCTCGACTAGTCCACCAATTTAAAGTCACTAAGCTTGCTATGGAAAGGGCTATACTCGGAGTATCTCTGAAAGACCGTATCAAAAATGATGTGATCCGTCAGAGAACCAAAGTCACCGTCATAGCCCACCGAATTAGTAAACTGAAATGGCGGTGGGCTGGCCTAATGAGCCGCAGAACTGACGGCCGTTGGAGTCGTAAGGTGCTTGAGTGGAGACCGCGACTCGGTAAACGTAGTGTGGGACGCCCTGCGACTAGGGTTGCCAGGTCGCCAAACCTAATAGCCGGACAGACCAGCCAGTTTGGCCGGACATTTGGGTAGAAAGGACACCCTACATTTTTAAGGAATTTCCGTATTAATAGGTACGACAAAAAAAATTGAATGAATTGAAAAAGCTTGATTTTACATACAATCAAGCTTTTTTTGATTATTATCATAAATCTTGTTAAATTCTAGTGAAATAATAAACAAAATCGAATGCCAAATCAGTCTTAGGTACCTATGTACTTTATTATTAATCAGTCAAATAGTCATCACTCAAAATTAAATTCTAGATACAAACATTTATCAACATATTTAAATTCTTCTTGAATACTAATGAATCTTATCACAAATAAGACTTTTTGAACTAAAAAAAATAATCAAAAACTTCTCTTTATGTTAAACAATGCAACAAAACAAAAATTCTTCTCTTAAATTAAAACAATAAATCAAAACTTCTTCTCTTTAAGTTAAACAATAAAACAAAAAAAACTTCTCTTTGAGTTACACAATAAAAATAATTATTCATATTTTTGGTTTGCCGAAAGCTTTAAGAGCTCAGTTTCTTTCAAAATGAATCCTTACATGTCAAATTTTTTAAATTAAATTCTACAACCAACATTTTGGCAACACTGTCAATATGTAATCTGTTGCGTTCTTCCGTCCATTGCTGACCTATCAAGGAAAAAGCTCTTTCAACGTTTAGTTTGCGTTATGTCCTGTCGCCTGCGCTCAGCCACGTTCGGTGCTCGCTCGTTTGCGAAATGTAAAAAGCCTGACAAAAGCCGGACGGGCCGGACGCAGTCAAATTTGGCCGGACAAGAGGTCAAAAAGCCTAACCCTGTCCGGCTTTATCCGGACGCCTGGCAACGCTACCTGCGACAAGATGGGATGACGATATATGTAGGCTGGCTGGAGTGGGCTGGATGAGAGTAGCCGAAGATCGGGAGCGGTGGCGTGCATTAGGGGAGACATATGTCCAGCAGTGGACGAGTGTAGGTCGATGATGATGATTAGGACCCGGGTTCAAATAGACACAGCCTTAATAAATATTAAAAGCTGATTATTTTAGTATTTGTATTTAAAAAAATATATATATTCTATCATACTTTTATTCATAAAAATCTTTCTTAATTAATTGGTCGAAAACTGGTCAACAGATGGACGAAAACTAGAATTTTTGGTCGAAAACTGGTAAAATCGGCAATTTGACGCTTGGATTTAATAATAAAAAAATTTGACTATTATAAAATATATAATTATAAAAAATAGACTATATGAGGAGTTACCACAATTTATTTTGATACAAAATACATGTCAGAACACACATATTTTTATTCCCAAAGTTGGCAACTCCACTAATTGGTCGAAAACAGGTTAATCTACCCTATCAGTAATACAAAACTTTGAGGTAGTTTACAAACACAGCAATATTTTTTCTTTACATACACAATTTCTGTAAGTTTCCTGACTATAAAAAATAAATAAAATTAATATAGGTACTACTTGAATTATTTTTTAATCTCAATGGTGATTAGGTATATTTTGAATTTTGCCAAATAAAATATTATAGGGACAGTGTTTTATTAGATTTTACCATTTACAAATATTGTGGCAAGCGCGACTTACAATAGACGTCACATAATTTAAATAATAGATTCGAAATTTCAACACCAAATCTAAGTGAACAGATGGCTCATGCGGAAATACTGCGAAATTATTAAGCTACCTATACCGCTAGAGGTCTGTGGTTCGAACCCGCATTAAGTATCTTTTGTTTCAATGATTTTTTATCACAGAATTAATAACAACATTCTTAAAATGAAACAGAAAATTAAGAACAAGGAAAAATAAAATTTTGTTTAAAAAATAGTACTAAATTATATAATTTCGATATTTGATAAAACAGTCGAATAAATTAATTTCAGCCGGCTATAAGAATATAAATTTCTCAATTATATTTTATATTATAAAAAATATAAGTAATTAAGAATTCAATGATATTTTATAATATAAAATATCACTGAGTAATTAAATTGCTCAGTTTTTTCAGATGTATAAATATAAAAATAAACACTTATTTTATATAAAAAACAAAAATCATAAACTGAAAAATCTTGTCAAATAATTAAATCACATTTTAACAAAATACAATATTATGTGACTTTGATTTTCTTTAAAAATACTAAATAAATTGAAAAAATGATACTTAAATAAATCAGTGAAAAAAATCGTCTTGGGCGGGATAAAAAAGGTCACATATAAAAAATTTGCAAGTTTGCTTTATTCTTAACCAGTTTTTTGAATTTGAAGT
The DNA here is from genome assembly GCA_963935595.1 of Schoenobius gigantellus. NCBI lineage: Eukaryota > Metazoa > Arthropoda > Insecta > Lepidoptera > Crambidae > Schoenobius > Schoenobius gigantellus. The sequence continues at coordinate 54,799,095 of OZ012541.1, forward strand.
TACAGATATAATAGAAAGTACCCACTACCAAAATTACTTATACCTCCAATGATATCAAATTTATTTTACAATTACATCTTAAATGTGAAACGTATATAAAATGTATGACATAAATCGTATAACCATGGCGGAACAACCCCTTAGGTATAACATTGATTTATACGTCAATTTTTTACCAAATTGTAACACATTTAGCTTGGTGCAGCCGGCCGTAAGCGTATGATGTTTTACAAGACCTATTTACTTACGCAGTCATGAACTAAACAAAGCATAATAAGCATAGCAGTTCACAAAGTGCCATCTGTTGAGTGCGTGCGAGAACTACTGAGCCCTATGTAGCAAAGGCTCGATGGCCCGAGCTTGCTGGTGCGTCATCTCGCGGTGAAATGCTGAAATAAAATAGTTCGAAGAATAGCCCGATTTAAGTAGGTCCCATTTCGTTGTATGGGATGGGGCATCTGTACTGTAGTATTATGTTATCTGTGCCCGTAGTATTACTATTCTCTTTGAGTTTCAGTATTCATGAGAAGGGATTGCACACTCCGCGGAACTGACTCACTTGAACCATACAAACGACTGAGCTCATCCAATAGCACAAGGCGCTAAATGCTATAAGATGAACAGGAGAATATGATGTGAGCTATCGTCTGTTCTTCATGGGAAGAACAAAAATTACACGTACTACTATTAATAATATTTAACCTTGAAAGATGGAAATTGAGGCGGCAATGACCAAAGCGAAGGCGATTTATACACGAATAAAACTTTCTACATATGTACATGGAGCTACGACAAAACCACGGGTTATAGTTAATTGGTACGTTAAGTGAAGCGTACCATAATCCTTTATTTTCGACTTCATTTACATTAATTCTGTGATTATTATATTTTTCTACTAATCTTTGCGTTAAAAGAGGAGTACAATCTGTAAAAGGTAATGACACACTTGTCTCTACTTGAGCCATTGAATCAGGAAGAGTACAAATGCGTTTAGCCAAAAAGTCAGCCTTTTCATTTCCATAGATTCCCACATGAGATGGAACCCACACAAAAACTATGTTTATTTTGTATTTATTAACAATTTCAAAGTAAAGTTCTTTAATAGTATGAATTATGTAATTTGTTGAAGCTTTTAGTTTACTATTTTGTAAATTTTTTAAAACGCTCATACTATCACTTACAATAACCCAGTGCACACATTCTTGTTTGTGATTATTTATGTGTCTCAAAGCTCCCAATATAGCAACAGCTTCAGCTGTAAAAATGGAGGCATGACAGTTGATTTTTTTGCTTAACCCAGTTTTTGCACCTGCATCGAATAGAGCAAAGGACACATTCGTGTCAGTCTTTGAGCCATCTGTATACAAGAACTTATAATGTGAATACTCTGCAAACATGCAATATGCATCCTCTTTTGTCTTAATATTGTCTTTTATTATTATTTTTATTGCAGGAAATTTGCTGGAATATGAACCTTCATAACAAGGAAGAATAGATGATCTATGTACATTCAAGGAATCTAAATAAGTAATAAATGAAGTGAAATTCTGAAGAAGATAAAAAGATCCAGTCTGGGAAGAAGAAAGAGATGAAGAACAAGACATCAAGTTGGACAAAAGATGATGATTTTTTAAACTGTACATTTTAGATATAAATCTTTCTTTTAAGTACATAAATCTAATTTTTATTGGAGGTAAATTACATTCTATTTGCATAGATATGATAGGTGTACTTTTAAAAGCTCCAGTGATCAATCTCATAGATTTATTCTGAATTTTCTCTAAAATATCAGTAAGTTTAAGATCAGCAGCAAAGCATAAAAAGCCATACTCAAAGTGACTACGAACAATTGATTTAAATAGAAGCAACAATATTTTTGGATCTGCTCCCCAATACGTTGACGTAAGGGATTTTAAAATGTTGTATGCTTTATTAGCTTTAGTTGAAACTTCTTGAATGTACTTTTTCCAAGAAAGATTGCTAGTAAATATGATGCCTAAAAATTTTGCTTCCAGTGACGTGGGTATAGCAATACCATTATAATAGATAGGTGTCATGTTGAATGTTCTCTTACCAAATACAACTAATTTTGATTTAGAGGGATTGATTTGAAGATTTAAATAATTGAAATAGGATTTTAACTTTTTTAAAGAGTTGTTAATTGCATTTGATGCTATAGCTAAATTATCGCCAGATATATACACAACCAGGTCATCAGCAAACTGTAGATTTTTGACATCACTTCCCAAAATCAAATTTAAACGCCTTATATACAGTGTAAATAACAAAGGTGATAAGATTCCACCTTGACAAACTCCAGTATATGACAATCTAGGACCAATCAAACTATTATCATGCTTAACATAAATTTTCCTTCCTAACAAAAAATTGTTAAGCCAATTTATTATTTTATGGGGGATACCAATCAATAGTAGTTCTTTACAGAGCACATTAATATTAACACTGTTAAATGCACCTGCTACATCAAAAAATACAGCCAAAAGGATTTTTTTATTCTTTATAGAATTATGAATATCTAAATGAAGTTTAATGCTCTCCCGAGCTGATATTCCTTTTCTAAAACCAAACTGATTTGATGGCAACAATTTGTTCTGTTCAATATAAAACTCTAACCTTTGTTTTAAAAGTTGCTCAAATATTTTTCCTATGCAAGATGTTAATGCAATAGGACGGTAAGAGTCAGGGATACCTTTTGGTGTATTAGGTTTCAAAATTGGAATCAAACAATCAGTTTTCCAGCTGTCAGGTATTATGTTGTGGGCCCAAAGATAATTTAAAATATTGAGAAATATATTAAAGCAGTGAGAGTTCAACTTTTTAATCAAGGCGTAAGAGATTCCATCAAGACCAGTAGCTGTATCTTTACGTGACATAACTGCAGATTTTAACTCTTCTAGTGAGAATGGTTGCAAAAAGTAATTCGAACTTGAATTTGTCTGATTACTGCTGTATACATTATCATAATTATTAACAAAATCTGGAGAATATTTTTGAAGAAAATCCAAAACCCAATTGTTGTCACTAGTACTGTTGCATGAAATATATGACTTTTTGAATTTACGCATATATTTCCAAATTAAAGATATAGGTGTGGTGCAGTTAAAGGAGTTGCATAAAGTGGCCCAACTATTAGCTCTTTCTGTTTTTAAAGTTGGTTTTTTTATAGCCTGCAATCTCTTGAACTCTATAAAGTTGCTGTCAGATGGGTTGTGCTTAAAATTGATGTAAGCCATTTTACTCTGATAAACTGCATCAGAACAATTTTGATTCCACCATGGTAATGGTGATCTCCTATGATTCAGAGTGCGACGAGGAGAGGATATTTGAGATGCATTATTTCGTTTATTATAGGGTGAAGGAATACAGCTTTCAGTGGCAGATATAATATATTTACAAAATGCACTGTATGCTTCTAGTGGTGAGTAATCATCATAATATTTAAAATTAGATAATAAGGACTGTACAGTATTTACATATTTATTCCAATCTATTAACTTATATTTAGGAGAATGTGGCAAGGGCTTGCTATTCGATTGAAATCTATGTTCATGTATATCATTACTCACTAGAACCTTTATGATAACAGGTAGATGATAGCTACCAAGAGGATCATCGTGTACTGACCAATCACATGAAAGGGCTAATGATGAAGAAACAATTGATAAGTCAAGAGCATTAGCACGCCATGACATGGATCCAACAGTGGTTACTTGTCCATCGTTTAACAAAACTAATTCGTTATTATCCACGACTTCTAAAATATCTCTACCACGAGGAGAATCAGAATTACAACCCCATGAAGTATGATGGGCGTTGAAATCACCCCCAATCACCATTGGAGGGGGGATGGAGTTAACTAAGTTATCAAATTTACTTTATCAAACCTAGAACCGGAGTATGTTGGGCATTAACAACTAATAATGCTAATATCTTTATTATTGTAAGTTATACGTACACAAATGTTTTGTATTGAGTCATCAAAATAAGTTGTAATTTTTTTGTAATCAATAGAGTTGTGAATCAAAATTGCAACACCATTGTGGTTGTTACCACAGTCGTTCCTTTCTATTTTGTATTGTTTTATATTAAGAGTTTGAGTAGGCTTCAACCAAGTTTCAGACAAAAGAGCTACATGTATTTTGTGTTCAAATAAGAAGTGTTCTAACATTAATCTATTGCAGAGTATACTTTGGGCGTTCCAATTAATAATATTAAGTGTAATATCCATTATGAAGAAGGACTAAATATCTTTTCTAAAGTATTATTTAATGAGACACGAATAGTATTTGAGTTTATAGGCGTTTTTTGATCTTTGTTATTTATAATAATTTGTGTTATAGCATTTGCCAGTAAATTAATAAAGCGGTCAGATTTCGTCAAATTTTTCATCTGGGTTTCAAAATGTTTTGCGTTTAATTGTGGAAAAGCTTTTTCGTTTAACAAGTCCGAATATTTTGCTGTACGTGATTTAATTCTATTTTCTTCAGTTTTTTGTTTTTTAATTGGGCATTGATTCGAAATTGCTATGTGATCGCCACCACAGTTGGCGCATTTAGCATTATTAGGCGCTATTTTGCAAGATTTGAAATTGTGGTTTTCAGTGCAAATCGAACATATTTCTGAATTTCGACAAAATTTGGCAATGTGACCAAACTTCATACACCGTAAACATTGTTTGACTGGAGGAACGTATACGCTTACCTCGTGCCTCCAAGAGTCCAGGTATACATACTGTGGCAATTCTGTCGATGCGAACGTGACTGCAACTGTCGGAGTTGGCTGGAACGAGACTGCACCATCCTTATTATGTACACGACGCATGAAGCGCCTCACCTGAATTATATTTCTTGAACTTCCAATAAGAGTCGATATATTCTTGTTCGATAAGTCAATTGGTACTGACGTTATAACACCAGTGACCTCGGTGTCACTAGCTGGAATCGTTGCTTTCAAGGAAAGCTCTTCCAGCAATTTCTTATTTTGTAAGAAAACATTTGCATTGTTGGATAAGTCAAATGTAATACCTATCTTAAATTTATTGATAGATTTTAGGTGGAGTATGCCAGTAACGCAATGCTTGCGTATGGCATGTGACAGAGCTAGCCTATCTTTGTCATTAAATTGGCGCTCATCTTTGTGTGATGCGAAAACAATAAATTCTGACTTTGCAGTATTCTCGGGGTACTTCCTAGTATATCCTGGGACTTTATAAATCTCATATTTTCTGCTGTTATTGTTTTCAGCAGCCTCCGAGTCTGAAGAAGATTCTCCAGGAGACGAGCACTTGTCTGGTGGGGGTTCTTTTTTTCGCTTTTTAGTAGCTCCCATATTTAACTAAAACTGTACACTATACTATTTATATTTACAATTAAGATGAAATATATACAGTTACAACTATTATAATAAAATTAAATACGAAATGAAAATGTTTAACAGAAAGTAGAAAATTTGGCCGCCTTTCACGTTCAAAGTTCCCGCCGAAGTCCTTTTTTTTTTTTTAATTTTGTTTATCCCATTTGGGAAAGGCAAAGGCGTCAACCATACAGCCTAGTCTGTATGCAATAAACTATTGTTATTCATTCTTCTTTTGAATTCACAAATCGCCAAACGTAGAGGTTACATATTCATAAATTGCTTCAAAGCATTTTTCAATGGAAAGAAGTTTTTGTAAAGAGCGCGGTAGATCTTGCTGGTGTTTCATTATTTTTGAAATTTCTTCTAATAAAATGTTTCTTTGCAGGGCAAAAATTGGACATTCGTAAAAAAGGTGATGCAGAGATTGAGGTAAGGTGGTGTTGCACCAGTTGCACGATGGGGAAGAAGTCATGCCTAGCCGGTACAAATGGTCATTGAATCGACCGTGCCCAATTCGCAAACGGCAAATAATAGTAAAAAATCTTCTGTTTATGTAATTGTGTCTATTGAACCAGGGTTGTTTTATTTTATTATTTATTTCTCGATACCACTTCCCTTTTATGAGCAAAGTACTATTCCAGTGTTCTTCCCATAGCTTCAATATTTCTTTCTTGATTAGAGCTGTACAATCAGTATATGAAATTGGTATGTTTTTTATAGGTACGTCTAGAGTGTTCATAGTTTTGGCCAGTTTATCTACTTCCTCGTTTCCATATACACCGATATGAGCTGGAGTCCAAAATAATATAATGTCTATTTGATAATTTATTTTTAAATGATGTATCTGATCTCGGATATTATATATTAAATGATTTGTGACTGATGAAAAGGAAGGATTTCTCAAAGCCATCAACACACTCATGCTGTCAGTAATAATAATCCATTTTTTGTATTGGCTGAACTGTTGAATGTAGTTAAGAGCTACAATTATAGCATTCGCCTCAGCAGAAAATATGCTGGCATTTTGGCACATTTTAAAACTATGTCCAGTTTTACTACCTGTATCATACATAGCTACTGCAACACTTACATTCGTCTTTGAACCATCTGTATAAACTGATCGATAATCATTATAAGCCTGTAGACTTTCGTAAACATCATATTTATCTTTAAAATCTTTATGTAGGACAATATGAATGTCACAGAATTTACTAGCATATGAGCCACTATAACAATGTAAAGTAGTACTACAAAATATATTACATTGTTCTTTTAAACTTATAAAATGTGAGAAATTCTTTGAAAGAAAAGTGTTAGTGGAACATACATTTAATTTATTTAAAAGATCGTTATTCGAACGTGATAAGAGTTTAAAAAGAAATTTAAGTTTTAAAAATTCAAAGCGAATAACCATTGGTGGTAAATGACATTCGACCTGCATAGAATTTATTGGGGAAGTGTTCATAGCACCTAGTATTAATCGTAAGTTCTTATTCTGTATTTTATCAATAACATCTATGTATTTTGGATCGGAAGCGTAACAAAAGAAAGCATACTCAAAATGACTTCTGACCAAAGCTTTATAAAGCATTAACACAATTTTAGGATCAGCACCCCATTTCAATCCAGTAACGGACCTAATTACATTAGTGGCTTTTAAAGCTCTGCTCACCAAGCAATCAACATATAAATCCCACGTAAGATTTTCGTGAAAAATAACACCCAAGAATTTAACTGAATTATCAATAGGCAAAGTATGATTGCTGTATGTAATATTAATTAGAGGTAGAGAACTGTATTTTGGGCAAAATATTACAACTTTACTTTTTAAAAGGCTAACATTTAAATCAAGTTCTGAGAAGTAATCTGCCAGCTTCACTAGATTATTATTTAATGTTAATTGAATATCTAATACATTAGTACCTTTACAATAAATGACAAGGTCATCAGCAAACTGAAGATTGTTGACTAAATTATTATTAAAAATGGAATTTAGTTTTCTTATATACAAAATATACAGAATAGGACTCAAGATGCCTCCTTGACATACACCTTTGCTCGAAAATCTAGGGCCTAAAAATGTATTATCTATTTTGACATACACTTTTCTATCCGTGAGAAAAGCATATATCCAATAAGCAATTTTTACAGGTAAGAAAGATAATAGAGATTCAAACAAAATACCATGATTAACGTTATTAAATGCACCTTCTATATCAAAAAACACTGCTATTGTATACTCCATATTCTTTTGAGCTGTAGTGACGTCCAAAAAAAAATGTGCTAAGCTTTCTTGAGCCGAAAGTCCTCGCCTAAACCCAAACTGGTTTAAAGGTAAAATTGAGTTCTTTTCTATGAAGAATTCCAATCTTTGTTTGATTAGCTGTTCAAATAATTTACCAGCACAAGACGTTAAAGCGATAGGACGATAAGAATTATCCGCCGAAGTCCTTTTATTTTTTCCTTAAGTACAATCATTTTTTAAAATTCTTTTTTAACGGCTCTGGTATCACTATTTGGCCAAACTAGCACAAAAAAAATGTTAATTCAAATGTTCTTCACTTTCTTGGATAAAATCTGTAGTTATAATTTTCTCAAACGTATCATTTCAATCCATGGAATTATTACTCAAACAGGAATGAGCTCTTCAAAATATTGTTGTTCTGGACTTTATTTCAATGTAAATAAAGACTAAACACTTGAACACAGAACACATATACCCACTTGAAAGTGCAAAAGTTTGCCGAGAGAGATAGCAATATCTGTACCTTTTATCCCTTTCCCACAGTGTTGCTACTGTTGTATATTTTATAATTTAGTAGTTATGAAACAACTATTGGTAGATGAAGATTTTTTATTATTGTTTATTTTAATTACTTTTAACACCCAAAATACCTAAATTGTTTTTTTTTGTAATAATTATAACATAAAATAAATGAAATTACCATGTTAGTCTACTATTAATAATTATAACACTATGATTTTACGACCAGGAAATATTCTAGTGGTAGTATTCAAAAAAGTTATATTGCAACAACGATTATTTGTCAATGTCAGTAATTTTCGTTGTAATTGTAGTAGGGTGACCACATGGTATATACCTAACCTGTATATTATCGAAATTTTCAACATTTTTAAATAAAAGTAATATATAATAGTTATTTATTTACACGATGCGATGTTAAGTTATTAGAAAAAAGGAATTGGCATTAACATTCTGTTCAAGATATTGGCTAAACCACAAAAGTTTTAAATATTGTTGAAACAGTTCGACTCACACTGATGTGTTTTTAATTCTTTTCTTCTTAAAATATTACTCATTTTTTTACTAGGTATGTATTTAAATATCACAGAGAGATTTTAGTGTTGACTCATTTTTGACAAGTTGACATATTTGATTATCTGTTATGTGGCAGTGGGTTCAACATAATATACCGATTGGAAAGACCCATCTATTGCAAGACAATCATTGAGATTAATTATTTTTTTAAATAATTATTATGTTAATAAAACCTATCTTGTATTGAAAATCAGATATAAAATTCTTTTGCGCAACCCATTTTGAAATTATAGAATAGAATATAATATTTCTTTATTGTACAACACCAACCAGTTTAAAGTCAACGTATAAATAATGGGCGACCTTGTCGCTAAAAGCGATCTCTTCCTCAACAATCGTGATTATTAAGCATATTATGATTTTCAAAAGCATCCTTCAGGTTGAATGTTATTGGTTTTAAGAAAAAAATCCCTATTTTTTAGAATTTGTAGTCACAAACTTACGAAAGAGACAAATGGTACAGTTATTTATCTCTCGCTCGGCACACTTTTTTAAGCAAGAGCTCATTCCTGTTTAAGTAATAATTCCATGTTTCAATCACAGACTAATACTTTTTTTTCTATAATGGCCAGCCCCCGTAGCACGTCCACCAAAACACGTAAATAATATGATAAAGCGATTTATCGCGGTGAACTGTCAAAATACGTCGAAACCCTATTGTATGTTGACAGTTCGCCGCGATAAACCGCTTTATCATATCGTGTTTTGGTGGACGTGCTAACGGGGGCTGGATTCATAAACTATATAGAGATACTACGTATGCTGGATTCAAGTCCTTTAAGCCATCACAGACTAATAATTAAATTATTATAGGCCCCTACCACAGATTAAAGAGAATTATTAAATACATTTTTTAATTACTTCATAAATTTCGTGCACACAAAGGAATCCAAATCATGTAGCCATTGTCTTTAGTGTTCGTACTTGACATTCGTCTCAAGTAGGTTTCACATTCGCACCGCGATCACCCGCTAAATCATTGTGGTGTATCTAGACTAGACGTATAAGTAACCTAGGTTCTAGGAGCATTTCTACAAGGATCTTAATAGAAGCTAAAGTTACAAGTTATCAAAAAATTAAGTTTTGATTTTTTTCAAAATAAAGAAAACCGCGCCTTGTGCCGCTAAAAGTTGAGTCGGAATTAGGGGGAGGGCTGGATCCGCCAATGTGTTCGAGTGGTAATCGAATTATAACCCCGAGCCATAGAATAAGTCAGTAACAGTATTAAAGTACAGAAGGCTCACTCTCGAACAAAAGACACGTTTAGGTATAAAAATTTGCCAACTCTTATGACCTTGATCTGCCTGCATGCGAAATTAAATAAAACATATCGTGTGACACGAGCGATCAAATTCCGTAAGGGCGCTTGCGCAGTTATACGTTTTCGGTTCGTGTTCGATACGTGAAAATATAACGAACAGGAAAACATCCTAGCGTTTGTGCATTTATCCGTATTCGATTCGTGTTTGAGACGGTGCGGTGGTGCGATAAACCCCAAGATGACGGGATCACTTCCTGTTTTTAAAAACCTTTGTCACCGCAATTTAGTACTCATTTGGTACTATTTCACACCAAACATTATAATTTTGATTATCAAAATGGCGGGATCATGCCCTAACATAAAGTTACTAACTATTTGATGTAACAGATTAAACCACAATTTACTACCTTCCTCCAGAAATTAAAAGCAATTCCTCTTAAAATGGAATATTTCAATTCTGATGGCACAAAAAATGTACGAAAAAGAACAAAAGCTCGTCGCGCTGGCGTCGCCAGGCCGGGCACGCCAATCGTTTGGTAGTAAATCAATGACGCCAATACTCAAAGTGTGTGCTCGACAGTGTCGTCGGGGCTTTTACTGGTCTGTTTTTTATAAAATATTTTAAAATATTTAAATGTATAAAATTATTTACATCAAATTATTTAATTTACTTGTTTATCTACAAAAGGAAATCTCGCGACAAGCTTTTATGTCATATAAATTGTGTCAAATGTGAAATACGTTATAAGTAAGTAAAAGTTTTAGTGTATAAATTTATTTTTTATTTTTAGCGCATTTAAATAAAAGCTTGTTTTTAAAAAGGTTTTTTTACATTTAATTTATTTTTTACTTTTTAGTTATCACTGGACACGTTTCTCACTCTGTTCATCTCATTCAACGCATCATTGTTGCAAGGTCGTTTGCCGGAACGTCTATACAGAATTTCAGCTCAATCGGTTTAAGATATCTACTTCAAAATTGATTTTTTAACTTTAGAAGTACGCCATATTGGATTAATAATGATATCACTTTATTTTTCAAGTAATTCTTAGCCAGACATTTTATTTGATACCCATATTGTAGGAGTGCATTAAAAATAATTGGTCCGCCATCTTGCGTATGCCGCCATCTTAGATTTAGAATGACGTCACACAGTTAACCATGCATTGTCATCCAAACTGTGTGTGTATACAAAATTTTAGCTCAATTGGTTAAAGATATCTACTTCAAATTTGATTTTCAAGCTTTAGAAGTCCGCCATATTGGATTAATAGTGACGTCACATTATTTTTAGAGTTATTCTTAGCAAGACCTTTTATTTGATACCCATATTGTAGGGGTGCATTAAAAATAATTGGTCCGCCATCTTGGGTATGCCGCCATCTTGGATTTAGAATGACGTCACACAGTCAACCATGCATTGTCATCCAAACTGAACGTGTATACAAAATTTCAGCTCAATCGGTTAAAGATATCTGCTTCAAAATTGAGTTGCAAGATTCCACCCGAACATACATACTTACTTACATTGTAAGTTAAATAAAAGCTTATAAAAAGGAAGAAAAATGAATCGAAATTATCATTTTTCAAAATGCCAATAGGTATTGAAAGGCAATACTTGTGTATGTTTGTAGTTATCGAGCGATAATTTTCTCAAATTGGTTGGTCACAAACAATTTTAGGAAACAACAAACATGTTTTTGTTTTGCCAATACAAAAATCTGGTCTGTTTTTTATAAAATATTTTAAATTACCAATTTGAGAAAATTTATAAAATGTAATTCCCTTAGATTTGTTATTCCTCGAGTTATTAAAACACTTTCTAAAGGCACAGGAAGGCATATTTTATGATTTTACACTTGAAATTAGGGAAAAGAAAAAATGCATTTGACGTCCAACGCTCGGTGCTTTCTGCCACAGACTACGACGGGATGAGTGAGCTCACTCTTCCCAATGTTGACACATTTTCGAGCGCCTCATGTATGGGAAGGGCGCATCTAACGATTTAAATCTCTGCTTATAACGTATTTCACATTTGACACAATTTATATGACATAAAAGCTTATCGCGAGATTTATGTGTAGTAACTTAAAAGTACTTAAAATGTCAAATGTGAAATACGTTATAAGTAAATAAAAGTTTTAGTGTATAAGTTTATTTTTTCTTTTTAGCGTATTTAAATAAAAGCTTGTTTTTAAAAAGGTTTTTTTATTTAAATACCCCTAAACACACCCGAGTGCCTATAGGATTTTTTTTTGACAACCTTTAGAGAAGCTTTATCTCACTTAATGGTTAGTGATAAAGCCCAAAATGGAAGCGATGATAATATTCCTGAACAACAGAAGAACTATATTATTTGTGTCGGAACATAGCAACTCGTAGCAAAAAATGATTTAGCCGCGAGTCATCAGGCACCAAAAGGGTATTTTTTGTGGGAATTGTAGAAAGGAATTATGTTTCCGCATAGTAAAAAACTGGGGGCTTTCCCAAGGGCGGATCCAGCTTTGGCGCCAGAGGGGGTCAAATAGTTGTGGTCAAGTCTCAAGAAGTTATAATTAAATTTTGATAATAATAGATACAAGCAAAAAGAAGATAGGTATTTTAATAATGTACTAGCTGTTGACCGCGACTTCGTCCGCATGGTAATGGAGGTATAAAGTAGGTACTATGAAGTTTAATGATGTTACATATCGTCGCAGTCGTAGAACAGCGACGGTTCTGATTTTTAGCAACTTTACAGGAGAGCGCTTTGACGTTTTGAAATCAGTTTTTTGACGATAACATGGAAACGGTTGATTCTTTCTGTTCCAAATTTTGTCATTGCATATTACTATGGGGCTTTTAAAATGTTACGAATGTTATACTATATAAATATTTCTAGATTTTATAGAAAGTCACATGCGTCAGTTTACTACGGACAACATAGGGGCGGATAATATGAACCGACGTTTTTTTACGGAATTTTTCCAGATATTTTGTGACGTATATAATTTTACGACATTATTCTACGTAATATCGAATCAATCAGATGACGGATTTGATTTGTATATGTAAGTAAATTGAAAAATATTTTGAAAATTTAAATATTATTTAAAAAAGAATATATAAATAACATCATCATCATCATCACAGTTCATATACTGTTACGAATTAAACCAGGAATGGTAAATTCGTTTCTGTCTTGACTAGAAGGAGAGATCGTGGGTTCGTTGGAACGGGGGATGTTAACAAGTTGGTGAAGTGTGGTGACAAGGTAGGTCTTTGTGTAAAGAGGGTGCCACCAGTACTTTAAATACTGCAAATTAAATAAAATAAATCATAGCCAGTTGACACATAATTATAAATGTGATAACACAATTTTATTCGGAAGAGGGGCCCGCTCTATTACCATAATTCTTGAGTTCCGGAGGTAGGTCAAAAATTAGGACAATAAACGGCTACCCAGGGAATTGATAGCTTTGCAACTACTAGTTACGATTTGCGGTTATGAGATAGAATAGAATAGAAAATTATTTATTCACAACACTGAAATCGAATATTACAGTTGAATTTCATTATATTACAGCTTATTGCGGTTGTGAAATGGTATCCACTCAGCACAATATCGGGACGATCGTAAGACGCCTCGACGCTGATCTTCCGTGAATACCAGACAAAAATATATAAAATGAGTAAGAGAGCATCACTGTGCACCAGCGCAAATCCATTCAGTTGTACTATACATGACATAAATTATAATCTAAATATGGATAAGACCAAATACAAAAACAGCTATCTAGCCCATCCCATCTATACTTACTTACTTCCCTGACTACTTACTAACATTATAAAGATTAAGAGCTTGCTTGATTGCTTCTTGGGTTGAACGCGCCAGTCACAGGAACCACTGATTCAAATTGAAAAATTATTTTTTGTGTTGGATAGTCCATTTATCGAGAAAGGCCATAGGCTATATTACACCACGCTACGACCAACAACAGCCGAGCATCACAGAAAAATGTTACAAAAACGGGTAAAAATTTATGGCAAAACGCAGATTGCGGGCACAGCTAGTTACCTTATATTTCGGGTTATCAGATGTTCCTTAAATTTACTTTTAAAAACGCCAACATTGAGTAGATTTCTTATTGGAGGAGGAATATTATTCCAGCATTTCGTGGCAGAATAACGGAAACTGCCACGAAATGCGGCTGTACTGGTCTGTGGGCAGATTAAACGGGAAGCCATTCTTAGTGGGCGACGTGAAAACTCAAGCTTATCGTACAGATATGTCGGTGATTTATTATTAATCACCCCAAACAGAAGACAAGCAAAATGAAGGGACTGTCGAGACTGCATCGACATCAACTTGTTTTGATTCAAGTAAGGAGTTACGTGAGCTCTCTGTGGGATATCGAAACAGAAACGTGCACAAGCATTTTGAGTTCGCTGTATAAGGCGCATAGTATAACCAAACAAGCAATTACCTATAACAGTGTCAGCATAATTAAGCTTGGAAAAAATCAGAGACTCGCACAAATAAATTCTCACATCAATATTAAGAAACGCCCTGACCCTATATAATAGATACATTTTCTTATACTGGATGGATAATTATGTCGTCGACTGGCGAAAAATAAAATACTAGAATATCTTTACGAATCCAAGTTAGGCATAAAATTTCACCGAGCCCAACCCACCGAGGGGCTCAATCCTACCTTAATTTAAAGTGTTTGGGCCTTAGTCAACCACGCTGGCCCAGTGCGGATTGGTCGACTTCACATACACCTTTGAATTTTTTCTCAGATGTATGTAGGTTGCCTCACGATGTTTTCCTTCACCGTAGGAGCGTTGGACAAAATAATGTACTTACATACGAAATTCCAAAAACGAAAAATACATTGCTGCATGGCGGGATCGAATTAACATCACAACCATCAAGATTGTGCATTTTTATATCAAAAAGATACAAATTTTAAGCACAGACAAACATTTTATTTTACTTATTAAACTTAACCATAAAAATTGCTTCATCAAAACACATTAATTGTAGACTCATAATGAAAATATTAATTTTATTCTCATACAAACTTCTTAGAGAAAAATGGAATATCTATAATCATAAATTTGACACAATCAACGAAATTAACACTAAACAAAAACTTTGTAAAAGTAATTTTAAAAAGTTCTTTCTGACTTAATACTGCAGTATTTATTAATAAAAATAATTACTCTAGTCACAGCTTAGCTTGCGAATGAACAAAGTTTCATTTCAGAGATAAAAATTTAGAAATACTAAACAATAACAGGATTAATGAGAATTATTATCAGTTTCATTAGTCAAAGTAGATTGTCCACGAGGTAAAGAATTAAAATAGTCATGATATTTATTTGGTATTATACCTGTCACACAGATTCTGGAGGTCTTTAAATATGTCGTAGCAAATGGGTGTTGGATCACGATAACGCTTACTCTAGTGAGATTGAGCTGAAACGTCTAGTTTATTTGCCTAGTAACTAACGTCATATTATAATTATAACGTCATATTTATAACGTATCTTACTCAAATGTGTTTCAACAAAAGTAATGTGGATAAAAATCTGTCAATTTTTATCCACATTACTTTATCATTTTTTATGTTTTTAATCCAGTTCTTGATTGAATTAAAAGCTCTTTGAAGTCTAAAATATGTTCTTTATATCTATAACATTGTATAATTCGTTTGTAGTTTTAACCCACCTAATCAATAATTTCCATTCTTCCGCTGTGTAAATTATCTTACATTCAGCAGCCTTTCTTACCACTTCTATTCTATTCATTCAGTGGTAATAAGTCCCCCTCGTTTTGGGTGTAGCCCTTTTCTAGTAACGAGTTATTTTTATTCCTAATTCTTTAGATGCGTAACTATACATTTAGAAAACAATGCGATTTCGAATTTGACCAGTACAAATGTCTGATAATAATCGGAAATTCTTAACTCCTTTTGCAGAACAACCTTTTATAAAATCATACAATAATAAGAATTTAATATAAATAATTTTATTTGCATATGGTTACAAAGGTGGTGTAAAAAGCTACTCCAACATATTTTGTCATTTTTCGACGTACAAATACTTATTTAAAATATATTTTGATTAGAAACAACCTCATTCGCTCCTCGTTTGGCAATACTCTCGTCTCATACGTAACAATACCCATGTTTGGTAGACAAATCATAAACAGTGAAATGGTAACAAGACAGTTTACGTTTGTAGTATAGAATGCTCATTTGTTTATGTGGAGAAGTCAAAACTTTCTAAAACTCGAATTCAGCACAAACAATAACACCATTAGATTCAATGGCATCCTTTTTATCAGCCATTTTTATTCTCGTGATTTTTTTTGTTCTCATGGTGTTAAATATAATTTGTTTTAGCTTCATCTGTGGGAATTTCAGATTTTTTAAAGATGTGACATTGGTCGCCGTTAGAAAATATGTCATTCCAAATTATATCTCGCATTTGCTTAGCTGCATCTTCAACTGCTTGAGTTATTGGTCATGAAGAACCATCAGAATCTGCAAAAAACGTAGGTTTTCATCATAATTTCGACTAAAAGAAATACATTTCCATAGAAATAACTTTGTGCAATATAGAAATTAGATCATTTTCTTTAGGAAAATTAATGACTTTATACCTTAAAAAGATGCATTTACAAATGTGTACCAAGAACAAAGACGATTGCATACATCCGACTCACGCATGTCCGTCTAACAACGACGGATTATAGAAACCGTCACCATTACCTGCTAAGAACAATGCCGGATGTAATTTTATGTCAGATTAAAATAATGACACAAAATTATTTAAAAATGATTAGGTATTAAATTATAATAATTAAATCAACTAAATTCACAATTCAAAGCAGGCAAAACGTATATTTTTCAAAATCCCTAGTACAGCGACGGACTAGACCAACCGTCGTTTTAAAATTGTCTGAAACAAAAAAGTAATTTCTTTAGAATTAATTAATAAAACAACAGTATAACTAAGAAATAAACTTACTAGCATTATACCATGAACGATTATTTAACACATTTTGGGTTATTACGTCAATATTTTCTTTTCTATTCTCTTTTTCGCAATTCATTACGTTTTTATTTAACACTAATTAAGCTATTCGGTGAGAACGATTCGAAGCCGTATGGAATAATTGAAAATATTGACTGTTTACATTAAAATTACACGGATTAATAAACAATGAATTTGAAATAATATTGTTAGCTGCGTATGAATTGTGCGTAATGACCTTTCCAGTGAACACTGACCGTACTGACGATCCGTCGCCGCGGTGCGGGGGTGTTAGCAACAAAACGTGCATAGTAGAAAGACGAATCAACGATCGCGCCAATGTTCTACGATCGAAATTAAAGAACCGTCAATGTTCCAACTCAATATTTCGAAAACTATGAAATATAGGATAAAAATATTTAAACACCAGATAGATCATCCTTTTTTGGGGTCATTTATGCGATAAAAAAAAATTCGCAAAAAATCAAATCCGTCGTTGTGCCTATCACACAAAGTAATACTATTACACATAGGATTATATTCCCTTAAACCGGCCCTGTCGTAAAATCTGTTCCTACCTGCCATGTCTTAACTATATTCTATCTCTCTTCAAGTTTTCAGGTACTACAAAAAGCTTAGAACTTCATATACATATGTATATGTATATGTTTATGCATTCTTGCCATTTTTCAGCTGTGATATTATATGCCCTCTAATATTAATTGTTTCACTTTGCGCAACTCAGAACGCGGTGCATGACGCGGCGTAAATAGTTTTTTAATTTTAGATTTGACATCTTGTTATATTGGCTCTTAGAAGAAGCAAAAATTTTACAAACGAAGAGGGTTTCCTAATAAAGTTTTGGCAGCCTATGGATTATTGAACAGGGAAATAGAAAAATAATTTCCTTGACAATTATTGTAACTTCAATAATATAAAGATATTTAAATAATGTAATTACCATTTTAAAATTATCAGTAAATTTTTAAGTCTTAGTTTTTCTAATTGAAACCTTAAATTCAAGAAAGGTTTATTTCTTCTTTTTCTAAAATGATTTTCCTTTTTAGTGAGAATTTTTCAATGTTGGCAGCACTTCTGAAATGTCAGAATTCCGTCGAATTAAAAATCAGATTGTAACTATCTATTAACTAGGTACCTTCCTGCCAAAAATTAAGTACTTTCATACAAATTTGCGAGAGCCCTTAGACCTTCCTAATCCGGCCCAGTCGCAAAATCCGTTCTTAGCGGACGTCTGCTAACTACCCCTCTACCAAATTTCAATTTTGTTGCTAAAAATGAAGGATTTCATACAAACTTACGAGAGCCCTTAGACCTCCTTAGCCCGGTCACAAAATCCGTTCTTAGCGAACGTCTACTAACTAGCAACCTACCAAATTTCAAGTCTCTCGCAATAAAATAAAGGCCTTTGATACAAACTTGCGAGAGTCTTTAGTTCTTATTAATCCGTACTTGTCGCAAAATCTGTCTTGGCGAATGTCTATTTAAACTACCTCCCTACCAAATTTCAAGTCTTTCGCAATAAAATAAAGGACTTTAATACAAACTTGCGACAGCGCTTAGACCTCCTTAGTACGTCCGTGTCGCAAAATCTGTCTTAGCGAACGTTTACTAACTACCTCCCTACCAAATTTCAAGTTTCTCGCAAAAAATTGAAGGACTTTCATACAAACTTGCGAGAGCCCTTAGACCTCCTTAATACGTCCCTGTCGCAAAATCTGTCTTAGCGAACGTTTATTAATTACCTCCCTACCAAATTTCAAGTTTCTCGCAAAAAATGAAGGACTTTCATACAAACTAGCGAGAGACCTTAGAGCTCCTTAATTCCGCCCTGTTGCAAAATTCGTTGTTAGCGGACGTCTACTAACTATAAAATAAACTACCACCCTGCCAAATTTCATCTTTGTACGTCAAGCAGTTTTCGAGTTTTCTTTATGAGTGACCTTTCGCTTTTATATATAGATTTAAGTTTATTATAGATGTGTACCTATTGTACTTAGATTTGAGTACTATTAATTATATTGGAATTTCAACGTTTTTAAACTTAGTACGTTACTAACTTTTATGAAAATAACAGTTGATTGAAGAAAGTTTAGTCGTTCCGATTGAGGATAGGTCTTGCTAGACGTTAGTCGAAACAAAGCGCGCGCAAGTGTCACACGAAATGTGACAACAGATGAAAGGTGGCGGTGTGGGGCGGTAAAATTAAAATTTTAGATGCATTCGTTCCCGAATAATGCGTTTGCCATCATACAAAGTATTAAATTAATACTGTAGGCACTTTCATAAAATCTATATTGTGACAAATAATATATAAAAATATTATGTTTAAAAATTTTATTTGTGGTCTACCTAGGTCCTGGACCCTGCCCTGGAGGGGGTCATGACCCCCATGAACCTCCCCCTGGATCCGCCCTTGGGCTTTCCACAAAAGCCTTTTTGCTTATAGTATGGAAATACCTGTCTTTTTAAGGGCTTTGTATTTAGTTCAGAGCTATTATAAGACATAACATGCAGTAATTCGACTATTAAGTACTTAGTTTTGCGTGGATAACGAGTTATTTTTAATAAATGGTGTTCGTTTGTAGGCTCAATGCTCACTGATATTGGGTACAAATCGTACTCATTATAAATACTTCTATTTACCGAGGCCGGTTGTATCGGGGTGACCACACAGGAATATAAAAAAAATCTCCAATACAGTCTAACCTAAAGTTCATCATCACAGCTCATACGTCCCCACGGAGGGGCTCTCCTACCATAAGTTAGGGTGATTAGGCCTTAGCCAACCGGGCTGGCCTAGTGCAGATTGGTCGACTTCACATACACCATTGAATTTCTTCGCAGATTTTTGCAGGTTGCCTCACGATGTTTCCCTTCACCGTAGCATCGTCAGACAAATGTAGGTACATATGAAATTCGAAAAACGAAAAACACATTGGAACATGGCGGTCTGGAACCCCGGACCTCCCAAATGGAAGCCAAGTGAAAGTCCACAACGCCACCGACGCTCAAAGTCAGTTACATACAACATTCAAAAATGTTTAACGTCTCAAAATAAAACGTCTTTCCCTCTTATAGTAGTAATTAATAGTAGTAATCGTATTAAAATACTTAATCCTAACAACTCCTAACCGCCTAATTGTGTAGGAGTAATACTCTCCACTTACTTAATCCTAACAACTCCTACCTAACCGCCTAATTGTGTAGGAGTCTCCACTATTAGCTCTCCTGAATCACTTGAAAGAATAGAACTACTCGTGAATAAGTATCCATTATATGGAAAGAACTATCCTAATTCCTAACCCGTCAAAACCTTCCATCATCAGCTCAGTAACATGATGTGAGTGTGATGATTACAAGATGCAAATACTTGACAACATTTAGAAAAAAATATGAAACATGTTGGACGTGTCTATGGAATTTAAGGGTTTCCGTTGATTTTCTTTGGATCTAATTGCCAGATCATGACTTGGTGAACTCAGGAGTATACTCTTTCGATTACAAAAATAATTTTGGAAACCGGCCCACAAATGGCGGAGTATTGTAATCTATGCCTTACATAAAAAAATAGATACAGTCCAACATAGAACCCCCTCCATTTTCGAAGTCAGTTCGAAAGTGCACGGTTAAACGGTAAGTAGGTATAATTTTCTTTTATTGCTATTGGAAGTCCTTTAGCAGCAGATATCGTGGTCAGCTTACGAACCGCACTACTTCTTGGCATGCAATTGCATAATTTTACACGTGCATCGATACTTGCATAAAGCATTGAAACTAGTTAATTGAATGAACTGCACGAGTTGATTGCCATAATCAAAGAATTAATATGATTAATTGTATTTAAAAAAGATAAAAATTACTTAAGTAGTGGTAAAAAAAATATTGCCATTTTAATGTGAACTGAAAAGTGTGATGGTATTGAAAAGTGTTTTTCTGTTATAAGTATTCTCGTATGATTGAATTTAAAAAAATGATCAATTTAAATGTGGCTATAACCCAACTCCTGAAAGCAGTGGAGGCATGCAGCTCAAATGTTGTGGTTCAGTGGTTGATGAGAATACTTGCCCTCAGTCAGGCCATCACACCAGCTGGTTGGCCGCCGGATTATAGAGTAAGAGGTAAATTTTAAATTAACCTGCCAAGTAAAATGTTGAATTTATCTCGAAATATATCTAGCCGCCTGAGTTTCGCATGCTATTAATGAAAGTTGCATGTATATAATGTACCGTAAAATTATGGAACTGTCGTCGTATCTGTGTACAGTGAGGTCGCCAGCATTCACCAGGGGGCAGACTCTGACAGAGGTCTTGGGTTGGTTGGAGGAGTCGAACTTTGGGTCAACAACGTACAAATTAATACCTCTCTTACATTCGTAGGTAGCGAGGTATTTGACTTCGTGGTGGTAGGATCAGGGTCTGCTGGGGCAGTTGTCGCAGCTCGCCTGAGCGAAGTACCTGAGTTTAAGGTTCTCCTAATAGAGGCAGGCGGAAATCCTCCTTTAGCGAGCGTTGTAAGTATTTTGATTTTTATAAGTAGGTACTCATATACATACAATCTTCAAAGCACGTGAATTGAAACTGACTGTATTCTGTCAATGAAGTCTATGAATTGTAGTTTAAACTTTAGATACATTTTGTCCCACATAGCTAGTTGTATTTAAGTCCATCCGCGTGTCTCCTTTGTTCTCTTCTTTCCAGTTTTTCTGGAGTCAAGTGTCCTTGTATATACGTGTACGCCAGACAGCTCTGTTTTGGGTTGTACTGTCTGTATCGTTAGGTGTAGTTGTATGTCTTCTAATATTTCTAAAATAAGATCTTAAAGGTTGATTGTGTTTGCTAAATAAAATAACAGTTCCATTGTTTCAAGTCCATAATTTTGAATTTTCATACTCGCCTCGTATCCTATTATGATAATTTATTTTGCCTGATAGTGCTTCTAATTATTGCAGGTGCCCAGTCTATTCACAACGCTGATTCGCACAGAGTATGATTGGGATTACAGCTTGACATTTAGGAAAGACATTGGAAAAGAGCATTATAATCGGAGAACAAACTTGATTCGTGGAAAAATGCTAGGTGGATCTTCGTCGCTTAATTTTGAGATTTATGCTAGGGGAGAGCCTCGAGATTATGATGAGTGGAGCCATGTTGCACCAGGATGGTCGTGGCAAGAAGTATTGCCTTACTTCAAGAAACTGGAAAATATGACTGATTATTCAATTTTTCATAATCATTATAATGCTTACCTTCATTCCACTGAAGGTCCCGTTAAAATATCAAGACCACATTATAATGAGTATTTCAGACGCATCAATGAACTATTACTTAGATCCTATAACGAAATGGGCATAACAAGAACTTTGGAAATGAATGGCTACGAAAATCTGGGAGTTTCCTTACCACACTTTACGATTGCTGATGGGAGAAGATCCAGTACCGCTGAAAGCTATCTGGTTCCTGCCAAGGACAGAAATAATTTGTACGTAGCAAAAAATACAAGAGCGTTAAAAGTTTTAATAGATCTCACTACAAAGAAATCATATGGTGTAAATGTGTTGTCATCAGATGGAAAACTGAAAACTGTTTATGCAAAAAGAGAAGTAATTTTATCAGCCGGATCTATCGATACCCCAAAACTTTTAATGTTATCTGGTATAGGACCAAAGGAAGAACTGTTGAAGCATAATATATATCCCATAATAGATGCGCCAGTGGGGAAAAATTTGCAAGATCACGTATTCGTTCCACTTTTGTTTTCTGCCGAGCGGGGATTAACAAGTGCTTTTCAACATGTCATATCTGCTACAGAGTTAAATTCATTGCCTGCGCCCTCACAAAATGGGTTTATAAATTTAAGCAGGCGAGATGGCAGACGGCAATTACAATTTGTTAATGTACACGTAGGGGCTTTCGCATCGCCAGTGATTCAAATAGCTTGTTTTTCTGTAAGCTATCGGAGAGATTTTTGCAGTTCAATAGCTCAAGCTAATCTTCTGAACGCTATAGATTCGACATTGCTGATCTTGTTACATCCACTGTCAAGAGGTCAGGTGCAGCTTAAAAGCGCTAATGCTTTAGAGGATCCGGAAATCATAAGTGGATTTTTGGACAATGAATATGACGTTAAAGTTCTTACTAACGGTGTAAGATTTTTAGGAGGTTTAGCGAATACTACATATTATCAAAGCGTAAAAGGAAAATTAGAGAAACTTAATGTGCGTAGTTGCATGGGTCTTAGGACTTCTCCGGATAAATATTGGCGATGTTACGTTAGAAATACTGTTGGATCCATGCAACACCCAGTAGGTACTTGTGCAATGGGACCCAATGGCGTTGTAGATGAGAAATTGAGAGTGCATGGTGTGAAGGGGCTACGGGTTGTGGACGCTTCTATAATGCCATTTATCCCCGGTGGAAATACAAATATTCCAACGATCATGATTGGTGAAAGAGCTTCTGATTTTATTAAACGCGAGTACGATATACATACATACACAAGAAAAGAAGAATATTAAAATTATACCATATTTTAAATAGCAGCTTAGTATTTTCAATGATGATGAGTTGTTCAGAATCCATGGGTCAGTTACCAAATCAATTCTGTGCCTCCTGTGAAAAGTGATACAACTCGACCTACCTATATCATTTTAAGTGTTTATTGCACTTGTATCAGAAAAAAAATGTCTATCAGAATAATATAATATGCCAAGTTCTATGGTTGCACACAATTTTAATTTCTTTTCAAAAAATGTGGCATCTGATATAATTATGTCTTATTGTATACACACAAGTCAAATATGCTTTATACAACGGTACAGCCAAATTCGTATTATTTGTCACGACGATAAAGAAATAATAAGTTGTGTGTAATGTAAAGTGGTACAAGTATAGATATATAATTAATAATTAAAACTCTTACCCAGTCTGGATTCACTATTATGTGCATAGTGATGAAGCTGGAGAAACATGGGGGCAGAAATTGATATTATGACTGTACATTCATAATATATTTATGAAAACTCACTGTATGCACACAAGAATAAAGATATTAAATTCAGTAAAAATAGTGACTATCATAATTTTAATTTAAGAAATAAAGACAAGCTAGTAATGCCCACGTATAGGCTCCTTAAAATAAGCAACTCCTTTGCAGGTATCCTGTATACGAATGTACAACACGCTGTCATGTAACATGTCAGTAAATAAATTTAAAATTTTAATTAAAGCTCGGTTATGCAAAAAGGCTTATTACAGTGTTAAAGATTTTTTGAATGAAAAGGCAGCGTGGCGGAGAAAAAAAAATTGTTCGTTCTCTAAATAGTTTTGTAATATTCACAATTTGTAAGACATTTGGCGATTTTAGAATAGTTTTGGCATATGAGTTTCTTGACCGGTTCTTCTCATGTTAGCTCCTACCTTCGGAATAGGGTCGCTCGTGGCGATTACCAGGGGCATTCAATTATTACTTAGCCTCGCCGCCCGATGGCGCTATTGTTACAAAAGAGTTTTACTATCGTGCAGTAAATACTTTTTGAAGTCTACTAAGAAGTTTTCAATCTTTTCCCTTCATTTGTTTTGTTTTGACAGCCTTTGGAAGCGAGCATGTCGGTCGGTTTTACAAAAATGGAAAAAGAGGAATATCGTTCAGTGATTAGTTCTTGTTTTTGGAAGGGAAAACGCGCGAAATCAAAGAGCTCTTGGATGCTGTGTACGGTTCTCTTCTCCTTCGATGGCGATCGTCAAAAATTGGTTCAACGAGTTTGCTCATGGCCGCACGTCGGTTTTTGATGAGCCACGCCCAGGTGCAGCGAAAACGGCTACTACGGAGGAAAACGTAAAAAAAATCCACGATCTCGTGTTGGCAGACTGGCGATTGAAGATTCGCGAGATAGCTGAGACTGTAGGCATCGCAGAAGTGACAGTGCATCATATTCTGCACGAAGAACTGGGTATGAAAAAGTTATCGGCGCGATGGGTGCCGCGTTTGCTCACACCAGACAAGCGCAACCGTGAGACCACATCGGCGACATGTTTGGCGCTGTTTCAACGCAATCCGGCGGAGTTCTTGCGTCGTTTTGTGACCGTCGACAAAACATGGGTTCACTGCAGACCATGGAACAGTCGAAACAGTGGACTTTACCCGGCGAACGTGCTGCAAAGAAGGCGAAGACTGTTCAATCGGCCGGAAAGGTGATGGCCAGTGTTTTTTGGGACTCACAAGGTGTGATCTACATCGATTACCTCGAGAAGGGTAAAACAATCACGGGGCTCTACTATTCCGACTTATTGGGCCGATTCGACGCCGAATTGAAAAAAAACGGCCCCATTTGGCAAAGAAAAAAGTGCTGTTCCACCACGACAACGCGCCGGCTCACACCGCCGTCGTCATGGCCAAATTGGTCGAATTGCGCTACGAATTGCTGCCCCATCCACCGTATTCTCCAGATTTGGCTCCCTGTGACTTCTTGTTCCCAAATCTGAAAAAGTCACTCGCCGGCAAAAGATTTGGGTCGAATGATGAGGTCATGGCCGCCACAGAGACCTATTTTGAAGACCTCGGGAAATCGTATTTTTTGGACGGGTTAAATAAGTTGGAGCATCGCTGGGCCAAGTGTATTGAATTGAAAGGAGACTATGTTGAAAAATAAATCTCTACTTTCTTAAAATTTTCGTTTTTCTTTTGTAGGCTAAATATTTGTTGAATCGCCCTCGTACATGCGCGGCATCAACATCAACTCCGCGGATGTACTTGCCACTAGCGCACGGGTTATTTTGATTTTAGTTGAATAGTTTTCATGTTTCATTAATTTTGTAAAATTGACGATTTTAAGTGCCCGCAAGGGCCTATGAAATAAAGTACTTTTGAATTTGAAGTATTACAAGGAGAAGAAAAGTGTTAATAATTCCTCTGAATATTATTGTTTGTCTCACAAAGTTTATAATATTGAGGATATATCAGTCCACAGTTTCTGAAAAAAATGACACTGCATTTGCGGAATTATACAATGGCGAGAATAAAATATCTAAGTTTAATTCCGCGAAAATATCAGACCAGAGTTTCTCTTAAAAATGTTGTTCTCGAATGGGAATTCCCAAAAAGAATTTAATGTTGTACCCACTCTTGTTGTAAGGAGCGTCGGTGGTTGTTTTTTGAATTTCATATGTACAATTTTGTCTGACGCTCCTACGGTGAAGGAAAATATCGTAAGGCAAACTGCATACATTTGCGAAGAAATTCAATGGTGTATGTGACCAATCCGCACTGAGCCAGCATTGATTACTAATCACTCTAACGTTGGGTATAGGCTCGAGTTCCTCAGTGGTGACGTATATGAGCTGTGATGATGATGATAACCCACTCCTGTAAACGTTGGATGGAGGCTCTACACTGAAAGTTGTTGTCGAATATGTTTACCTGGGCGAAATACTTAGTCCCGCTTAGTAAGTCCAACTTCCAAAAAGAGGTAAATCGACGAACAGCTTTCGAGAAGCTACGTAGCATATTCTCAGTCTATCTACGGCAGTGCCTCAAGACACTGGGGTGCGTGTTGCCAGGGATGACGTACGGAACAGAGACGTGGCCGCTTAGAAGAGCGATCGTTAAAGGTGCAAACAAACTAGGTTATGTGATGCCACGAATGTGTTCATCAGAAGACATCGGTCTTAATAGAAAATGTATGAAAAATCATTATTTAGAACCACACTTAGCTTACGTGACGTCGTTAACGCGCCCAATCACATAACGTGGCGTGGCATCACATAAGCCCAGTTTCACATAAGTTTGTTTGTACCTTAATCCTTACGTTGGCTAGTTTGTTTTCTTTATCTCAGAGACGATGACGAATTTAGTTAGCGTTTCGCTATGAAACGATTGTCACTTATCTAAGTCCGCTGTTTCCAATTTTAAAGAATTTTGAATCACTCGAATTCAGTATTGTCATTGAAAACAAATTCTATATTAGATTCCGTTTCACGCGGAAAAAATAAAAACCGGTACGCAATTACTTATTAATTTATAAAACCGGCGAAGAATCGCACGTAAAACGGAACATAAATAAATATACTTTATATTCTACTAGAAATCAAAAACGAGTGGGTAGGACCACTCGTTGCAGAATTCACGGAATGGATGTTTAAAAAATAGTGAATTTGGAAATGCACTATTTTTAATCTGTGGCTTATTAGTAAAATTCTTGGGTGTGGCATTTTAATGTTCGCCCCCACGGTACATAAAAAACAGCGGAAGTGGCATTTTGTTTTTGGGCGATTTGTGCGTGCCATCCCGCATATTTGGATTTGTACTACGTAGTATCTATTCTGTGCTTGTATTTCTTTCACCATGCTATTTTAAAGTATATTTTATCTTATTGTACGAAGATGTGTTTTTTATGTGTACTTTTGTTTCATTTAGGCTAGTTTGGCGTAAGTGGTGGACTGTGGACCTAGCACTGGCCTTCTAATTCGAAGGTCCGGGGTTCGATCCTAAGAAGTACCAATGCGCTTTTTCGTTTTTAGAATTACATAATATGTATATTTATCCGACGCTCCTACGGTGAAGGAAAACATCGTGAAGCAACGCAGATACTCGTACATCTGCGAAGAAATTCAAAGGTATATGTGAAGTCGACCAATCCGCACTGGGCCAGCGTGGTTGACTTAGACCTAAACGCCCTAACTTAGGGTAGGCACGAGGCCCTCGGTGGGGACGTATATTGTTTTCGTTATCTCAGAGATGATAAAGAATTTAGTTAGGGTTTCGCTATAAAACGATTGCCACTTGTCTAAGTCCACTGTTCCCAATTTTAAAGACTTTTGAATTACTCGAATTCAGTATTGTCATTAATAACAAATTCTATATTAGATTCCGTTCCACACGGAAAAAGTAAAAACACGTAATTACTTATTAATTTATAAAACCGGCGAAGAATCGCACGTAAAATGGAACATAAATATACTTATAGCATATTCTACTAGAAATCAAAAACGAGTGGGTAGGACCACCATTATACAGTTATGTACCGTATAAGTTTTATATACAGTAAAATTGGTTCGTCGCCAAGTTTTGAAGATAGGAAATAAATCTTGACTGATTTTAAACCTTCTTTGTCTGAAATGACGTATGAGTTGGTTCTATATTTTTTTAAACTAAACTCATAACTCCCTCGGCAGTTATAAAAATCCATAACTCCCGTGGGAGGTAAATCGGCTAAAGCTACTTTATACGCCTGCGTGTAATAACACCCTTTACGAGCAAGTGTGATGAAAAACATTAAACTTATATCTTCGATGACCCACGGGAATTTATCCATTCGGCATTCCTGAAATCTATCCCAAGTTGCATTGATTGGTAAGGCTCGTGTTTATTTTATAAATGATTATAGAAATAATATTT
This sequence comes from Schoenobius gigantellus, assembly GCA_963935595.1. Classification (NCBI taxonomy): domain Eukaryota; kingdom Metazoa; phylum Arthropoda; class Insecta; order Lepidoptera; family Crambidae; genus Schoenobius; species Schoenobius gigantellus. The sequence goes on from OZ012541.1 coordinate 54,827,513, forward strand.
TTACCACCAGAAGTTAGTAGGTTTTTAATAACGTCTGGTTCTGTTTTCTATTTGGTTTCCAATCAGTGAGACTTGAGAGATATATTTTCAGTATTGGATATTATCCGGTGGGACTCCGAACACATACATTTCTTCTGACTCCTACTAGTGGGACCTAGAGGACTAGAAGGGGTTTAGACTAGACCAAATGGACTGAAGGCTAAGCGACAAAAAATTGGGTTGTTACCTCAAACTGTTTTACATAATTTATGACATGGTAATAATAAAAGTGTAAATAATGTATCAAACTTGACTAGATAAAAAAAACTAAGCAAATTGAGTTTTTATATCTGATTGAATTGTTTTCTATCTTCGCCCATTATGTACGCAAATTATTCAATTTGATGCGCCCTCAAATAAATCCGACCTATTTACGGGGTATTATAACTCGCTTTAGCGGATTCCTGCGCAATCTAATTATTAAATGCTATTTAAGGATTTCCAGCTTAAGGATTTCGGCCCTTTAACAAAAATTACGTTCGTGGTGTTTTTGTGCGCGATAGGTATACTTACCTACAAATTTCCTATCAGATTATAAGAAAAATAAAAGATACTTTAAGGTTTAATTTTTAACTGATAGAATTTATTATAAAGGATGTTCCAGGAAATCTATACCAGCCAAGGGATGTGGTCGGGGACACTAATCTCCATCGATTGGAGCTCCGATTATTCCGCAATATTTCGTAGTTTTGAGATATGATTTTTTTTTGTTTTATTTTGCTTATACCCTTTTCTGAGTGGTGTCTATTTGTTTTTTTTTGTCAGTATTATGGTTAACGTGTGTATTAATCTGTAAAAAAATCAGAAAACCTAAATCCCAACTACTAATAGTTTAGATTTTGATCACAAAACTAATGTTTCTGTTTGAGAGACATTTACACTTGATTTCAGCTTGAAAAAAAATTACAACTGATAAACTTATAACATGTTAAACCTATAAAATCCCTCTTTTTCCGTCGGGTGCCGGGTGGTTGGAAATACAAAGTCAAAAATATAATAATTATTCATCCCAGTACTTACAGTTGGTTGGAAGAGATTTCTCTAAGAGTTAAGTTCACTTTTGCTTACTGTTTGTTGTTTTAATTGGTTTGTTTGTTATTGTATGATTTAATTAGTTTGTTTTGTTATTGTATATAGTGTATTTTACTGTTTTTGCGTAACACCTGAAAAGTGTATATATAATTTTAAAATATACTTAATAATAAGTAAATAATAAGTCCACCTATCCAGTGTCCGGCAGACCCCAAACGTAACAGAGTAACAATAAACACATATTACAAATATGATGTTTACGTTTCGTCACACGTGGCGATAATATTGGGAAAGGCAGGGACTTTATGAAGGGCCGCCATAAACGGCACCTGTACTTTACAGCTAGCCCAATGTTGGACTTTATGCGATCTCCAACTTTGCCGACTTCCCTATATTCCGGAAACGGAATTCAAACAAAATAATTGAAGTGAAGATTAGATTTGTTTTTGACGGGTTTCTTAATTTTCTTAAAAATAATTTTGTCACTTATTTGTTTGTAATTATGAGTAAATACACTAATTTCACTATCCCATACAGACGAAAGACTGACTTTGAGGTCTTTGACAAGTGTGTGTTGCCAGTGATGACATACGGAAGCGAAACGCGACCATTCACTATGGGTCTCGTCCGAAGGCTCAAGGTCGCTCAGCGGGCAATGGAGAGAGCAATGCTTGGGGTCTCCTTGCGTGATCGGATCCGAAATGAGGAGATCCGCAGAAGAACTAAAGTAACCGACATTGCTCGAAGGATTGCTCCGCTGAAGTGGTAGTGGGCGGGACATATAGCGAGAAGAACTGATGGCCGTTGGGGCCGAACGGATCTTGAGTGGCGACCACGATCCGGACGACGCTCAGTGGGTAGGCCCCCGACCACGTGGACCGACTATCTGGCAAAGGTCGCGGGAAGCCGCTGGATGCGGGCAGCACAGGACCGATCGTTGTGGAGATCCATGGGGGAGGCCTATGCCCAGCAGTGGGCGTCGTGCGGCTGAGATGATGATGATGATGATACAGCAACAAACTTTGCAGTTTGTCTTTGGACCAATGTTATGTCGCTCGTAACAATGGCCGTTTTGTAGCGCAAGTGTAAACATGACATATTGTCGATTGTAACATGGCCGAAAAGCATCGGCCCTATTGATAAATAAGTTGCCACTGAACTATTGTTTGTTGAAATTTTAAATTAGATAACATGACTGAGATATTTTGATATTTCCGAATGGTTAAACACTGTTATTATTAGTACCAAGAGTCCTGTGATAAGTCGATATTATGTATGAGTCAATACACTAATTTCACTATCTAATATAACTACAACTATAGAGTTTGACTTTTGAACCAATGTTATGTCGCTCGTAATAATGGTGGTTTTCGTAGCTCAAGACACTTGACATGTTTCGTGTTGTCATTATACAATATACAAACATGACCAAAGGTTAATGCATCGGGCCGTGATAAAGCTAAAGATTGTAGGTAGACGGATTACGACAGGGATTAATATATAGGCTACTTATTATCCCGGATAAGTAAGTAGTTCCCGCGGGAAAGTAGATTTACAGTTTTTTCTTTGAACTTTTAAGGTATTCGAAATAGTATGATTCGAATACGAATTTCCAAATTCACTACAATTTTTAAATATATATTTCGTGAATTATACAACGAGTGGCCCTACCCATTCGTTTTTGATTTCTAGTAGAAAATACGCAACGTATATAATATATAATGTTCCGTTTTTCGTGCGATTCTTCGCCGGTGTTTTAAATTAATGAGTAATTGCGTACTAGTTTTTATTTTTGCGTACGCGAAAAACTCGCGTGAAACGGAATCTTATACATAGAATTTGTTTTTAATGACAATAATGAATTCGAGTGATCAAAAATTAAAATTGGGAACAGGGGGCTTAGACAAGTGGCAATCGCTTCATTTGACCGTATTGATCATAAAATGCTTTTTAGAAATTATTGCGGGCTTGTAATATCACGGTAACTTGCGTAGATGGTTTTTCTCATATATTGAAAACAGCTCTCAGGCAGTAGCGGTGAATGGCAGTGTTTCAGATTGGAAAATTGCGCCATCTGGTATCCCACAAGGATCTCTATTAGGCCCTTTACTAATTAACATCTTTATTAACGATATAAGTGATTTTTTCACCATTCATACTTTTTAATGTACGCAGACGACATAAAGATTTTTAAGCAAATAATTAATCACTCTGATTGTATTTTATTACAAGACATCGCACGATTCGAATCATACTGTCAACGTTACAAATTGGATCTGTGAACGAAATCTGGGATCTAGGTGTGGTGCATGACATGAAACTGTCGTATGAGAAGCACATAGATTATATCGCCAAAAGGCCAACAAAATGCTAGGTTTTGTTATGAGGTCATGTACTCAATTCACTAATATAAAAGTATTCAAAATTATTTATTGTTCATATGTTCGCAGCATCCTAGTATATTGTCCACAGATTTGGAACCCACAGTACAAAATTTTTATAAATAGTTTAGAATCTATACAACGCAAATTTACAAGATACTTGCAGTTTAGGTGTCAGAAGTGCGACAATAGTTCGAGGCTAGATCACAGATAATATAATACTGGATGTAAAAGACAGCACCTGCTACCTCTTTGTGTACGCAGGAAGACCGCGGACATTACATTTTATGTCAAAATAGCGCAGTCAAGAGTAGACTCCCCTTATCTCCTTGACAAGCTACACTTTAGGGTCCCTGGTAGGTCTGTTAGAATACAATACGCACTCTTTGTACCACGAAGTGACACTGACTACCGCAATCCGCAAAGGTTCATTTTTTGTGAGAGCTGCTAGCTCCGTTAATGAACTGGTAGACGTGGCCGATTTAGACTTGTTTAACACAAGCCCATCCAAATTTGCTTTTGTTGTCTCGCGGCAATGGTTCTGGAAAATAGTGTCGTAGACTTTAATCTTTAGTATTTTTTTTAGTTTTACAACATACAAGCTTTACCTATAGTTTATATGCGAAAACTTTATAAGAGTATAGATTTTTAATTAGATGTAAAATAGTGATTAAGTACTGTTTGTTTTCCCAATAAAATTAAATAAATAAAAATAGCGAAACGATAACTAAATTCGTCATCGTCTCTGAGATGACGAAAACAAATACCTTGCCAACGTAAGGAATAACGATCGCTGTGTAGAATTGACCTTTCTGTTAGATAACATATTGGTTATCTAAGTCCTACCTACTCAAAATTGAGAAATGGAAAAGAAATTGTAAAATTAATTATTAAAATTAATATTTTATTTCAATGAAAAATGTGTAATGTTTTAAGTAGAAGTATATAAAAGTTACGAAAAACAATTCTCTACGTCATCGATTCGTTTTCGTTGCGAATCAATTTGTCTACCAAGTTACATATCGATAACTTTGATCGATTCGCCACGTTATTTAGCGATGGCATATGTCAATCCTATACATTTTGTTCTTATCGAACTTTGTTATCGTTTTTGAATTGTCACTTTTCCAATTCAATTCAAAAACGCGCCTCCTGAACCATTAAGCTCGATCGCAATATTATGCCGTCATCGTACATTTGAAAAATAACCAATGCATTCCGATTGGTCGAACGTAATGGTTCTGCCTTGATCGGACTGTGGTTTGTTAGAGGAATTTGGCCCTGCGAGCCTTTTGTCTAACCCGAGGACACATATTGATTTACTACCAAACACACATTGATTTAGTACCGTTTGGTAGTAAATCGCAATGAGGACACAGAATAGATAATATACTAAACGAAAGCGAGACATCGTGATTAGTGTCGTTGTGACTCACTAGATTAGAATAATGAGTCACAATAGCAGTCACAATACCCATGTCGATCGCATTCCGCAAGGATGTTGTTTTGCAGACACGTTGACACGTTAAGTCTGTCGATGTATGTACATTGTACACGAGCCTAATCTCGCGCGAGCACGTCACCTCACGTCTGCTGCTTCTATGTAGTTCGAACCCAGATAAATCATGTTGACTTTGAACAACGTGTCATTACACGACTAATCTGCCTCGATTAACTGACTTACTGCAATATACGGGATTAATTAGCTTTATTTACGATTCAGGATCGATTTTCACTGTCCGTTTAATTATGTCATTTATTAAAAAGGATTTGGCATGGCTTTGGTGACTAAATGACTGAGGTATGTAGGCGCCCACTAGCGAAGCATTTTTCAAAATTACCACAGGTAGCTGATAGATCCCCATCCAGAACATAAGGACAAACCTACGAAGCCAATGAAGTAAAAATCGTATTAAATATTAAAAGAAACAAAAAACTAACACATTTGATTTTTTACTTTTTGGAATTAAATGCGTTGGTTGGTCTTAACCAACCCCAGTAATATGAGTAGGTAGCTATCAAATAAAATCCTCAAGAGGACTGTGAACCTAACAGTATTGGCCTAAATTCAATATTAGGTACCGCGGTACCGGTACTCCGTGGTGGAGAGGAGACTACCGGGTGTTGACCGGAAGGCCTGGAGTTCGATTCTACATGGGGGCAGACATTTTTCTGCTCGGTTTGGTTCGTGGTAGGGCTTCTGCGCCCCCCGGGCTAGCTACTACCGTCTAAGCTATGTTTGTTGCCAGAATAACAATGTTGATATCATTGTGTTCCAACCCAAATAGCAGACGTGGGTGAGAGGACGGCTTTGCTGAAATGGGATTGGGCGGGGTATGTCGAGCGAATGATGCATCCAGATAGGTGGGCTCCAGTAGTCACGCAATGATAACCCGAGTTGGATGTCGACGTCGGGGCAGGCCCATAAAGCGTTGGCGTGACGACCTGGATGCTTTTCTTCCACAATGGCCGGAGAGTGCTAGGGATCGTGATCTGTGGAGTGGATTAACCTTTGCCCAGCAGTGGGACAATATAGGTTAATTAAAAAAGGTCAATACTTAGTCTTGCACCCACTTTTTAGGGTTCCGTAGCCAAATGGCAAAAAACGGAACCCTTATAGATTCGTCATGTCTGTCTGTCTGTCTGTCTGTCCATCCGTCGCAGCCACTTTTCTCCGAAACTATAAGAACTACACTGTTGAAACTTGGTAAGTAGATGTATTCTGTGAACCGCATTAAGATTTTCACACAAAAATAGAAAAAAAGCAATAAATTTTGGGGGTTCCCCATACATAGAACTGAAACTCAATTTTTTTTCATCAAACCCATATGTGTGCGGGGTCCCGTCTATGGATAGGTCTTTAAAAATCATATTGAGGTTTCTAATATCATTTCTAAACTGAATAGTTTGCGTTAGAGACACGTCCAAAGTGGTAAAATGTGTGTAACTTCTAAAATAAGAGAATGATAAAACTAAAAAAAATATATGATGTACATTACCATGCAAACTTCCACCGAAAGTTGGTTTGAACGAGATCTAGTAAGTAGATTTTTTAATACGTCATAAATCGTAAGGAACCCTTCATGGGCGAGTCCGACTCGCGATTGGTCGGTTTTTAGAAAAAAGTGGTGTTTCATTTATGACACTTTGAAGAAGCAGGGAAAATCACTTCATTGGCCATCGCGAAAAATACTTGAAAGGATAAATTAATTCATTTACCAAATCTTCATAAAAAATCGTGTGGAAACTTATTTTAAATACCAAATCAAATTAAAAACAGAAGGAAAAATGATTCATATCACTTCGATGAAAAAAGAATATAGAAGAAACTTTTATGTACGATGCCTCTTATTTTTTTTAGATCAGCAATAGTAGATTATGCACCAAGGGATTAAAGCAGCGTCTAACGTCACGGGCGCCATATTGAACCCCGAGCACAACGAGGGACTCTAGAGTTAACTCCCGAGCGTAGCGAGGGATTTAAAATTTAACTCCTGAGCGAAGCGAGGGAGTTATGTAGAGTCCTAAGTGAAGCGAGGGGTTCAAGTCGCCTAAGACGAAGACACTACTTTATTCCAGAGGTGAATACTCTACTTTTCATACCATCTGCGAGACAATAAAAACTCAGGGCTCTATAACCAATTACTTAGGTGGTTAAACACTGTCACATTATCATTATCACTATCACTATAACTATGGTTAAAATTATGATATTATCATGAAAACCATAAAATACAAAAAAAAATACAATTTATTTTTCTCAAGCACTAACACGTCACGCAATAATTATATCTTAAGTAAAGCTTAAAACATTACAAAAACTTAAAACATATTTAATAATAATATAACAAGTATGAACTTAGTCTACTTATCGATTTACAAAACGATACGATCAGCTGCTGGACCCTGTCAATGACCTTTAGTATAGGGCTGCCATAAGTTCTGAACCATCGACCGGGACATTTGAATTCTTACTTAGATTTTTTTTACAAAATATAGAACCCACTTCAATAACAACAAAATAATAAAAGACTATATACAAAATCACAGTTTTATATTGAATTCGGAGCTAAATTTTAAGTATATTTTTTAAAAGACTTTCAAGGTGATCATTGCTTGGCACCAACTTCTTTTTTTGTTAATATATCTATTAACTTAAGAATTTGAGCCAAGAAAAACACCGGAATAACTTAAAATATCTTTTGCTCAAAACAGTTTCAAAGAAATTATTCCCCTGCTCTTAATCTATCAGAAACCTTCCATCATCAGTTCAGTAATAAGACATGACGACAACCAGATGCAAATACCTGAATACTTTAAAAAGAAACATAAAACACATTGGAAGTGCCTTGAAATTCAAGGGTTTCCCTCGATTTTCATGAGATGCCATCATCAGATCTTGGTTTCCTTATCATGGGACAACCTTTGGAATATCTCCTTTCCAGAATCATCAAACCCGACGTTTATAAACGACAAAGTTAGCCGCGAACACACATAAAAAAACCGGCCAAGTGCGAGTCGGACTCGCGCACCGAGAGTTCCGTACAAACATCTAGGTAGGTATATAAGTTTTATTGCGTTGACATAGAAGTTTGATTTTGTTACAGCTTTAAGGTATTATTGGCCTTGAGTATTTGATATGAATTTCAATTTAATACCTCTAAGCGTTCACGAGGAGAGGGGTAGTAAGTTTAAAATTATTAAAAATATTTTTATTATATGATGTAACTAAAAATTTACCGTTTTCGTAATTTTTCCTCTATAGCTGTGCTATAAATAAGACGTTACTTTGTACCAAATTTCAAGATTCTGAGTTCATGGGAAGTACCCTGTAGGTTTTGATTCCCTTGCGAGTGTCGAAAATTTGCGGAAATTTGTGGCATAAACGGCTGTATTTTTTGATTGCGTTGGCTTAGAAGTTTGATTTTTTTACAGCTCCAAGGGACAGTAGACCTAAGTATTTGATATAAATTTCAGCTTGATACCTCTACGCGTTTATGAGAAAAAGGGTCCAGACAGACAGACGGACGGACGGACAACAAAGTGATCCTATAAGGGTTCCGTTTTTTCCTTTCGAGGTACGGAACCCTAAAAAATATACGGCCGAACTGAGAAACCTCCCTTTTTGAAGTCTGTTAAAAAGGTTATACAATGGAAAATTCAAAAGCTCAATGAATGATAATATAACAAAAACTATATTAAAATATAATAAGAAAATAGGACTTGTACTTCGATACGAACTTTCAAGTTTCATTTTTAGTGGGATATTTTTTAATTAAATAAAATGTTTAATTAAACCAAAAATAAAACAAAAAAAATGCTTATTTTCAGCGTTATCTCTCTTATTCAATGTTCGCGTTCTCGATATATATCACTTTTCTTTGTTCATTCATATTTTTCCGAGGTTCTGACTTTTTGAAGCGCTTATAGTGATCAACTCGTATAGGTATATCTACCCACCTAGCTCCCAGACCGGGACAAATGAGTTATTGACGGGGACACCGGGACATAACGCTACAAACCGGGACATGTCCCGGTGTACCGGGACGTATGGCAGCCCTACTTTAGTAGCACGCAGGACGAATATTAATTTGTTAACAATAAAATGGTATCAAATAAAATTCTTTTATTTTTCAACTTTGTTGTATATTTACTTTTGAAACAGCAATTACTACACACAACTGTCGAAATAAATCTCAAATAGTCGACAACCTATTGACCCCAAATAAAAAAAAGCTGAAGCACCTGGACATTTACCTACTTACGTTTTTTAACTTTATCAATTAAACACTGAATAAACTTCTAAAAAGACTGTATTATTGATGCCACAAAACACACTCCACTAAGCACTTTATTAACGTAAGCAACAAGATATTACAATTTTGAAATACGTAATGGCGTTGGCGGCAAAGTTTTAGCTATGAAAACAATACAACGGTATACTGTTGGTGCAAATTATGGAACAAATTGTAGAAACATTCTTTATTTTTAAATATGCCGCGTAATTTTTCCAAAATTAAATGCTGTTTATCCGCTCTGGCAGCAAATCTTCTTGCTTTACTCTGCTTTTATTCGTTTTTATCGATAGTTAATGGTGGCCATCAAAAGATGGCGCTTTTTGCATAAAACGTATTTTAACAATAAAAAATAAAGTGAAATGTAATTGTTTATTTTAGCTTGCAGTGTTATGTAGATAAATATTTTATAATTTTGGTAAAGAAATTATGTATTTAGAGTTTATAAAAACATTATTTACACGGGTAGAATGTCTTTGTCTCTAGTGGATGCACGCTACTGCTGTATGGGCGTAGAACCTTTGCCTTCCTAAGCTAGCATCTATGATAAATTTTCATACAAATTTTATGTTCCATATTTAAAACACTTTAACCCTTGGGAGTTTCATACAAAATTATATCCCTTGGGATATAATGTCTTGCTTTACGTTGAAGTTAAGGGGGATCTAATTGAACATTGTCGAGCAGGTGGTATGAAAAATAATTTATTGACCATATGCGGTTCTGAAGTTTAAATGTTATCTTTGTTTTTTTAGGATAGGGATTTAATTGATGTCGTTTAATTTTATCATGGAGATATTGTGTCATTGTACATAATAAAATTTTTGGTGATAAAAGGAACAAAACCATTACTGTCAATCAATTTATCAAGCCTTATTGCAATTCGACAAAACTTTCCTGCGATGATCTCCACAGTGAATGATCCTACGTATTCATTTGTCTTATGGCCGGTATACACTTTGTTTAGTTAAGTGCTTAGTGTTTAGTGTTTAGTAGACTGTTTAGTGTTAAGTGATTAGTAGGTGCTGTCCCAACACTGTTTAGTAAACGGTGTTTAGTTTATTTGTTCATTATATGGACTAAACCCTAAACAGATCTGTCCAGACGTGTTTAGTGAGTGTTTAGTGTTAAGTGAGGGGTGAAGGCGGGAGAGCGGGAGGGGCGACTCGCAGAAAAAATAGAACGCGTTCCTATTCGCTAAACACTTAACACTAAACACTAAACACTTAACACTAAACAGAAGCTGTCCGAACGTGTTTTTTACTAAACACTTAACACTAAACAAGCCACTCGCACTAAACACTAAACAATGTGTGTACCGGCCATTAGTGCATTCGCACCCTCACTCATCAGTCATTATTATTGCCTGTCCACTTTTAATTTATTCGATGGTTTAATTATATGTAAATAAAATAAAGGACACATAAAGGATTTAAAATAATAACTGAGTAAAGGAAAACTCAATTTATTTATCAAAAAACTTTTTATTTCGATCTTTTTTTATCAATTAATATTTTTATTATTGTTTATATTTGACAGAAAACAGTGTTAGATTCGGCGATAATCTAACATGTTTAAGACAGACTTAAAAAAACCTAGGTATTTATTTTTAAATTGACTATGACAATGGGAGGTGGATTTCAATTTACTTACAGAAATATACTAAACATTTGACAAAATTTTCATTATTACATAATATAAAAGTTAATTTATAAAAAAATATATTGAGTCCATTTCCGATTGTCATAATAAAGCAAGGCCCCATTTTACGCCCTGATAGGGTCCATACCTTTTACTTACAATAATAGAATGACTTTTAACTTCATTCCTAATATAAAACATCAAAAACTCCAGGCTTTAAATACTAATAACTGTAATAAAGTTGTGAATAATTTTAAAAATACACCTACGAAATGCCAAAAAAACGCTAAATTAAAAATTAGTTAGGAAGGGTAAATTGCGTGATGTGCCATCTTCGTAGAGAACTTAAGAACAGTAACTTAAGACGCACTTATGTACCTACAATATTTTCAAATTAATTTATATGACATTGTTCAAAAAATATATCATAAAACGGTCGTTTAAAGGGAGTCTATTTTTAAAATACCCCATAAAAAGTGCTTTTGATTGGCTTTTAACCTAGACACATCGATATAGAATCCGAAACCCTATAATAGTTATTTGTTATACATGAGTGCAAAGTTGCTTTTTAACCGCGTGCTCAACTTTGATGACCGAGCAAGCGAAGGAGTCTAAAATTGAATCACGAGCGCAGCGAGTGATTCAAAATTTAGAATCCTGGAGACCTATTTTTGAATTACGTATGCGATTTAGAAATCACCGCTGACTAAATAGTCAGCGATGACTTTGAAGTCACGAATTCCTAAACATCCTATTTTTGAAAGTCGAACGCAGAGCTGCCAACATAGATAAAGTACACACATACGTAAGGGTTCGGTTCCACGCAGAATGTAGCCGTTTTCGGTATATACCGGTTATTATACGGCTAAAAATTCATTGCATCTAGGCCAAAATATAAGAAAATACTGGTCTGTTTGTTTGTGACACAAATTTAAAAGATTTTAAACTGTTATTTATCATCACGGTTATTTTTTTATCACCCTGGAAAATGTTAGGGACGCTTCAGGACACATCCAATATTATATAAATAAAAAATATATAAAAAACCTAAAAAATTCTAAAAATGCTCTTAACTAGTGCAGCATTTTTTGTAATTAAAAAAAAAAAAAATTAAGTCAGTTATTTTTTTTTATTTATATTTAAATCATTCTAATACCATGTCGTGAAGCGTCCCTTAAATTTTCCAGGGTGATAAAAAATAACCGTGTATATTTACTTATTTGACAAATTTTAAAAATTTTAAATCCAACTCAAAATCAACACACATCAACTTCAAACTTGTCAATATGTTCTCTAAACAAAACACAGATAACAGATAACAAAACACAGTTATGACTTGTTTACGAGTGGGTGAGGGCACTCGTAATGAAATCACATCCGTGACTAAGGTAGTCACATAAGTGATATTCAAAAATAAGAATTATTGAAAATCAGTGATTATTAGTCACATCGGTGATTTCGAAGTCGCATACGTAATTCAAAAATAGCTCTCCTGAGCGTTAGCGAGGGAATCAAAAGAGCACAAGGTGAAAAATCTTTGCACTCGAGTGCAACACGTAACTTTTCATCCCCCCTCAGCGAGGAAATGACTAAATGCAAAATAAAACATTTACAATCACAAGATACTTTTATTTCAGTTTAGGTACCTACATATTTACTACAACATTATGATAGGTAAGTATTACAGAAAAATATGTATACAGGCTGTCCCAAAAAATAGTGTCAAGCGAAAGTCCAGAGTTAGAGCACCTCTTGGAGTACCCGAATCACCCCCATGTATGTTCCGCGATTATTCGTAGTTTTAGAGTAAATATTTTTTTTTGACTTTTTGAAAATTTCGATCTAAAGAACTTAAAAATTTTTAATAAAAAAAAGTTGAACATATTTTAATGTTTTTCTTTATGCCACTGAATTATCTTTAGTGCTTCTTTTATGTCTAAAATAATCAGCTTCGTAACTTTAGTGGAAATTTAGAAAACAGTAGTGTAAAGTCAAAATTTGAATGTTAGTGAATAATTACTTAAAAATTCATCATTAAATTAAAAATCTAAACTGGCGAATTCATGGTTTCTAAGTATGTGTAAAAACTTCTCTAGACTCTCTGCTTTCATAATAATTTAAAAAAAAAGTACTTAATAGGGCTACTTTGGCTTAAATCGGCCATCAAAGACAGCAAGGTGAAAATTTCATAAAACTCGACTTCTGAATAATTTTTTTTTTAAATTCCAATTATTTATTAATAAACCAAAAATTATTGTAGAAAAGCTAAAAATTTATTATTTGAAGGTCAAAAATAACTGTTCCTGCTGCCATCTTTAATAACCTTTGAAGGTTTATTATAACTTAATAAATGAAACAAAACATTATTTTCAAAGTATTTATTATTCGATCGCTTAAAGAAAGTTTTCAAAATGACGACCTTCGTGCTCAATACATATTCTACATCTTCTAAAAAAGTTTTCTTTTAAATTTATAAATGCAATTCTGTTGTTTTTTATTGTTTCTTCCGCTTGTCTTAATTTTGTTCTTAACACTGTGACGTTTGTAATGTCCTTGGCGTATACTAATTCCTTGTAGTATCCCCAGATGAAAAAATCTATGGGGTTCAAGTCGGGGGACCGTGGCGGTCACGCAATGGGCCCTCCACGACCGATCCATCTGCCTGGAAATGTTTCAGACAAATGTTGTCTAACATTTCTAGCAAAATGGCATGGAGCGCCGTCGTTTTGAAAAATCATATTTCTCCGCGTTAATAGGTCTACATCTTCTAATAAGACGCCGAGATCACGTCGTAGAAATTGCAAGTAGGCCTCGCTGTTCAGTCGGTCCGGTAGTTCGAACGGACCAATCAGCTGTCCGTTTAGGATGCCTGACCACAAATTGATACTAAATTGTTCTTGGAAATTAGATTCCCTTGTGAGGTGTGGATTTTCAATACTCCACGAATGGTAGTTATGCGCATTAAACACCCCACATCGCTTAAAATGTGATTCATCAGTCCATAGAATATTTTTAAAGAAATTTTCGTTTTCAGCTTGTCTCCGTAACATTTCCTGACAAAATGCCACCCTTCTCGGGTAGTCTGCGGGCTTGAGCTGCTGAACTTTCTGGATGTGATATGGGTGAAAACGCTCTTGATGAAGTATTCGATGTGCTTGTGATTTCGGAATTCCGATTCGACGTTCTATTGTTCTTACACTAACTGATGGATCTCTCACCACTTCTTCGACCACTGATTGGACAGTATCTGGGTCACTCATTTCAGATGGGCGCCCCGATCTTCTACCTGGTAGGCGTCCTTCCATGTAAGAGTTATGTACTCTTAAAATCATGCGATGATCAGGCCAAGTTTCAGGCTGAGGTCCACCTCCATTTTGTACTTGCTGCCGGAACAACCTGGCTGCTTCAGAAGCATTTCCTCTTGCATATCCAAAAGTAATGCATAAGAGCATATTCTTGCGATGAAAAAGACATCACAAAATGAAGAGCTTGAAAAGTCCGTTAAGAATGCCAAATTTGTCAAAATCCCGTATTCACACAAAACCAAATCGTAATCGCACTAAAGGTCCGTAAAGAAAGCAAAGTTCGTCAAATAATCACAAATGAGCGTATCGTACGTAAGGCGCAAACAAAAGCAGGCAAACGACTGGCGCCAGAACACAATAGGCGCTCGGACTAAACCCCCCGCCTCATCCCCTTGTCACAAAGAATAGCATTCCTCAGTTACAGTTATCCATTTCGCCAATGAGAGTGGGAAAGATAGCAATAATGCGGTCTCTTTCATATCCTCTCACTCGGGCAATTTTTTAACAGGTAAGTACTGCGTTACATCCAACACTACAACCGATGTGATCCGCGAGAAAAATATTTAAATATGGGTTTCATGTAGTTAATTTTTGCTAAATTGTAATTAATCTGAACCTTAGAAATTATAAAAAGACCAGATATTTTTTTTATCATCTGATAGGAATTTGGTAAATTTTATGAAATTTTCACCTCGCTGTCTTTGATGGCCGATTTAAGCCAAATAAGTACTTCTTTTTTTAAATGATTATGAAAGCAGAGAGTCTAGAGAAGTTTTTACACATACTTAGAAACCATGAATTCGCCTGTTTAGATTTTTAATTTAAAGATGAATTTTTAAATTAATTATTCACTAACATTCAAATTTTGACTTTACACTACTGTTTTCTAAATTTACACTAAAGTTACGAAGCTGATTATTTTAGACATAAAAGAAGCACTAAAGATGATTCAGTGGCAAAAAGAAAAACATTAAAATATGTTCTACTTTTTTTTATTTAAAATTTTTAAGTTCTTTGGATCAAAATTTTCAAAAAGACAGAAAAAAAATTATTACTCGAAAACTACGAATAATCGCGGAACATACATGGGGGTGATTCGGGTACTCCAAGAGGTGCTCTAACTCTGGACTTACGCTTGACACTATTTTTTGGGACACCCTGTATAATGTATGACAAATAATACGTTTTATTTGGGGAATAATAAACCGATCGAATAAAAAAACAGGTAGCGACTGATGATGAGATACTATTTCAATAACTTGAACGGTATGAATTTGAGTACTTAAGCGAAAAATTAACTAAACTGACGACGAATATAATAAAATCCAGAATGAGCTTACAAAAAGTGTGTTTAGAATAATCGTGCGACTAAATTACTATGTATTTTAAACGTGCGACTAAATTACTATGTGAGCGACTAGAGATACAAGAAAATAGGGGATAAAATTGCCTATAGGCAATTTTATCCCCTATTTTCTTTTGTGATGGCGGGGGGCTTCGCTCCCCGAGCCCCCCTGTTAGGGGGCTGCGCCACCCCGTCCCCCTGCCCTTTTTTACACCAAAAGATGCCGTCTCTGTAAAATTGGAAGATTTTAATAATTATTAAAATCTTCCAATTTTAACATCTTTTAATTCTTAAATAGGTTCAAGGTGCGGCACAAACATGATTAACTTATACACAACCCAACCTTTTCCCATACATTTTGAGATTAGGTTTGTGAAAGTGTTAAAAATGAATATCTCGAAAATTATGCATCGCCGAGAGGGGGGAGAGTGGTACAGGGGGTAGCCCCAATCCTCCTCTCTTTATTACTTTTCAAAAATTAATTACAATGATTTAAAAGAAATTAGAGCCAAAGTGCTCTGCTCATTATGGTATTTTTCAATGTGGTTTTTCTATTCGAAACACCTCATTTAAGATAAAATGCCGCTCAACATAAATAAATAATTTGCCAAATACTGAAAAAAATGCAGGACATAATATTTGTTTGAATGTCATTCAAACAAATATTAGGTCGCTCAAATATTATGAAGGTTCTCATTTTGTATTTGAAGTAACTCGAATTAATGTTTATAAGTTACTGTTCTGTTCATTTATCGTCATTCGCAGTCAGTCGCTCACTTAGTAATAAAATAACCCAAATTAATTATTTTTGTATCTTAAAATTTTCATTTACAGTCACTCGTTTAAATACTACCCGTTTTATTTTACTTGTGTTTTCAAGTTTCTTATTTATAATTTCCGCTCGCGACTTCGCCCGCGTTATTTTTGTTTTTCCTTGGATTTTTTTTTTCCCGTAGGAAAATTACTCTATGTCCTTCCCCTGGTCTCGAACTATCCCTATACCAACTTTCATCAAAATTGGTTCAGTAGTTTCAAAGCCTATTCAATACAAACAAACAATCAAATCTTTCCTATTTATAATATTAGTATAGAAAATACGACGTCAAAACAAAATGGCGCGCGCAAAGCAAATTAAAAACAAAAGTACACCAAGGAGGTTCAGAGTCTGAGTTTTTAACAAATGTTGTATGATATATTCGGCACCATGGAGATGGAATTAAATAGGTTTAATGATGTTTTGAAATCACATACCTAGTGCACGCGATGTTCTAAATTCAAATTTACTTTAACCTCAAGCGGATAAAAACGGCTTTGGCGGTCAGATATCGAATAGCAAAAATACTTTTTCCGAGATGGGGGGATGAAAAATTATTACCTATAAAACTCATTTTCGACCAAAGTGGTGTTTCATTTGTTTTCCTTTCCACCATTGATATGTGCAATAAAATGAGAACTTTCTACAAATAAGTATATAAAATTATTGTGTGCTTTTATGAAACCACGATGTATGTGAAACTTTCGGATCGTAGGCATTTAACTTTCGGAAAATTATTCGATTTAGGATATTAAAATCGCGTTATTAATCTTAACTTAAATCTTTTTCTTCTAAAAAGAAAGTTATAAAAAAAAACAAATTCATAAAATAAACAAACGAAAAAACAATGCTCTACACCAGGATCGAACTACTACCACACAGATTTAAAGTTGAATATCTAACGCATAGACAATCTTGACTTATATGACGCAGTGAAATTAAAGACCTCATGTTTTGTGTAATGCGACATGTGATAGATGGACGAAACAATTTGAGGCGATGTAGAAAAAGTTTCACTTTAAAACTAATTAATAAAATAAAAACTAATAAAAAAATAAACAAAAAAGCAATAAAAAAACAAATTTATGAAGAAATAACGCTCTACACCAGGATCGAACTACTGCCACACATATTTAAAGTCGAAAATCTAATGCTATGCGTTAGATTTTCGACTTTAAATTTTTTCGATTTTTACCAAGGTGGTGATTTTGTAACTCATTGATTGATCGTCAATCGTTATCAAACTGGATGTATAATGCAGAAAAGCGGAATTATTATTTACTATTTACCTACCTATAAAACTCATTTTGGATGTTGAACATTTGTATGGAACAGCTTAATGTTGAACATGTGTATGGAACAGCTGACTTTTTTTGCGATTTCAAATGGGGGAGGCCTATGCCCAGCAGTGGGCGTCGTGCGGCTGAGATGATGATGATGATGATGATACTAACAACTATCAGACTTTCATATTTATCTTTCGACCCAGTTCTTTACGTTAATATGTATATTATATGGAAAAGGTAAATATATTATGTCTTAAATAATAAAGACATACTTATTATTATAATATACTAGTGGGCCTGGCAGACGTTGTCCTACCCGACTACAGCGTCACCTACCGGGTCCAATTAAATTACGTATAAACCTTCCCTGGACCTAATTAAACATACACAGAAAATTTCGTAAGAATCTGTCGAGCCGTTTTTGAGTTTTAGCGAGACTAACACACAGTGTTTCATTTTTATATATAAGAAGAATAGTGGGCCCGGCGGACGTTGTCCCGCCCGATTACAGCGCCACCTACCAGGTCCAACTGTACGTTTAAACCTTCCTTGGACCTATTCAAATACACACCGAAAATTTCGTAAGAATCTGTCGAGCCGTTTCAAAGTTTTTGCGAGACAAACACACAGCGTTTCATTTTTATATATAAAAGAAGAAGATTTTCCTAATTCACGCGTAGGTATATTATAAAAATGATAAAATGACATATCTCATTTGTATTTGTATTGAAAATCATGAGAAGAAACTGCCCTCAACATTCTAGGACTTTAGTAACTGTAGTGTTATTGCCAATCCGTTACAATAGGCTAGATGACAAAAAAAATTTTTTTGCTTAAATAGAAGCTCATTCATATAGTAAACAGAAAGAAAAAATCGGTTTTCGAATAACTATAAAAACAACCAAGATATAAGGCATTAAAGATCTTTCTCCATCTCTTTCTAGCAAAACGGCAATTTACATGCAGTTTATATGGCCGTACTCAACAGTGACGTCACGGTTGATGTCGGATCTCTCTGTCTAATCGCCTTCAAATTGACAACTTAAAATGCTTGTATCTAATGTATTTCTAAGCCGATTTCAATTCTAATTTCACAGGACTGCATCTTTTTCCACGGTATTTTCATATTTAATGACGAGACGTAAAAATTAGAATTCAGTCATCATCCCAATTAAGCTCTTTTGATTTTTTTTTTGCTATTTATTTTATAGTTTCAAAATCACCTGTCATTCTACTTGTTTACGGGTCAATACTACGTATTATTGTTTTTTGTACTTCAATATTTTATTATATTAGTTCGCTTATTCATTTAAACATTGAAGCAGTCACATTCCATTAATCCACTACAATAGTAAAAGGCACGAGTTTAAATTTTTGTTTGGCGAGTTTAGAAACAAAGAATACGTAGGTTACATTGTAAGTTTCTAGATTTGTATTGTAGTTCTTAACGTTCGATGCTCTTCTATCAGCTCTCAATCCATCACCAGCCAAGTGTATTATTTCCCGGCGCCATTCGTCTGGCTTCGGCTCCAATTCGGCCGGGATAATGTGCTCTCAAGATCTTACCCGTCACGGGTTGATGGGATACATTTGTTATTTACCCCGGTAAACGGTAACTCGAGCGATTTCAGTTTTTGTCTTGAAATCTTCGCGACGAGTCCTACGCCAGACTATTAGCCTATTAGGCTAGATGACAAAATTTTTTTTTGCTTTAATAAAAGCTCATTCATATAATAAACAGAAAGAAAAAATCGGTTTTCGAATAACTATAAAAACAACCAAGATATAAGGTATTAAAGATTTTTCTCCATCTCTTTCTAGCAAAACGGCAATTTACAAGGAGTTTATATGGCCGTACTCAACAATGACGTCATGGTTGATGTCGGATCTCTCTAATCGCCTTCAAATTAACAACTTAAAATGCTTGTATCTAATGTATTTCTAAGCCGATTTTAATTCTAATTTCACAGGATTGCATCATTTTCCACGGTATTTTAATATTTAATGACGATACGTAAAAATTAGAATTCAGTCATCATCCCAATTGCGCATCACTCGCCAAAAGATGGTTTTGTTTTGTTGTATTGTAAATGTTACATGTACGAGTAGGTACAATTTGCGTTTCGTCCAATGGATAACAGTCAACATTCTAGGGCAAGTTTGTTTATTTAAAAAAAATGCAGAAAAACAACTTCATTCCAAAAAGAACAAATTAAATGAATTTTAATGAAACACGAACTATTTTAAATATTGTCAAAATACAGACATTAAATCATTTATAGTGATTTCTTAAGATAATTAATAAGCTACAAGTATCAAACTAAAAATATTTTATCAGAGGGAGACTTTGTACGAGGGTCGAGGCTCGTATGTACCAGGGTCGTCTGCAGGGGTACCTCTAGGTATGTTACCTATTTTTTCCGCAGAGCAGAGATGCTTGCATTGCTGTGTTTCAAGGGTAAGAGAGGCAGTAAAATTACTGGCTACTGTGACTTAACACCTTATGTCACAAGTTGGCAACGTAGACGGCATCCATAAACGGGTTGTAGATTGCATATTTAGTTCCATAGGAACCACATGTACCATAGGCGTCTGTAGCCACTTACCACCAAGTGAGCAGCCTGCTAGTTGTTTAAAAAAATCGAACTTAACAATTAATACTCTAAACGTCATTAATTCATTATCGTTTCTCATGTGGTCTGGAGTCAAAGAAGATCGCATTTCTAATAAAATTTCATTGGCGTGTATCATTATTAGGTACTAAGGATGAGATCATTATTTTTGAGTTGAGAAGTTGATCCCTACGCAAAGTTTTACATGTGTTTTATTATAATTTGATTTAACGAAGGTGAATTAAGTCAACTAAATAGTGTACATAAAACATCCACAGAAACAAGTGAATTAAGTCTACTAAATAACCCTATAGGTGAATGAGCACAGGTGACTGAAGTCTACTGCATCAATTTCTCGAGCTTTTAGAAATTCGTGGCTTAATTAGAGCCAGTAACACTGAAAGGCGTGTCGCTTACACTGTTCATCACTTACGTGGAGATATAGGACTGACATGAGTTTAATACTATTTAAGGCGAGTATTGTTCTTGTTGATTTAAAGGTGCTTAAGAGGGCATAGTACCTACTACGTTTTTTATTAATTATGTTAAATTAAAGAGGTTTCTACAAAAAATAGCACAGTCAGGAACTCAATATAGATACTTCAGATATATATTTACGTATTTTGTACACATTAACCGAAAAGAATAGTCGAAATCATAATTATTGCTTAAAGTGGCCACTTTTAGCAATAATTCTGATTATGATTACTCCTTACTTTTAATCTATGCCTGAATGGCTCCCAAAAAAAAAATATATTGAGTTCCTGACTGTTCTATTTTTTGGAGAAACGTCTTTAATTCATCATAATTAATAAAAAACGAATGGCGGCGCTAGTAGTAGGTACTGTGGCCCCTTAAGTGCCAATGACTTTGATTCGATCGTGGAATTTATTTATTTATTGGAATGTATACTCGCTTGTAAAATTAAATAAAAGTGTACGCAATTAAATTAAAAGTGTTTTACCAAAATAATAAATTATATGAAAAATACTAAAATCAGTTTTCAGAAAGATGGCTGAAAAAGGTACTTACTGTAAATGACCGGATCGGTTGAAATATTTTTATGCATGACCGTAAATATTTAGGTAATCCCTAGCGCTAAATAAAAGAGAAATATTGTGCTTTCGTACACCAAAGAATACATTTATTTTCCAATTAATCACATATTAAGGTATTATTTTTGTTATATTAAATTTGACTTCTGTTTCATTATACAGTTTTACTAGCTTTTACGCAACTGTATTAAAAAAACGTCGATCGTGCCGATACAACTCGTGACTCGTGCATAATAATGCACATACTTTCCGCACTTACACATCAATAACTGCTATTTCGTTCCACCCCTACATGGAATACGAAGGCCAGATCACCCCTATCTATCACAGTCGCGAGCAATAAGCAAGGTTTGATTCACGCCGGACCAGGGGCCATGAACACCTCGTTATTTATGCAGGCGCCCTTACACTTGGCGTTGCGGTGAAACTGATTGAATTCTCGGGGCCAGGGCGTTGTGATAAGTGTAGCGTAGCGACTGGCATATGTTACGATATCTGTGGTCTTTATAAATCTTGGCGATTTATATTATCTTTAAAAAAAGCGCGATTGTCAATTTTTCTATTCTATGTCTGCCGTTGTGTACTTGGTCATTATATTCTACTTATATTCTACCTACATCAGTGTTTTCCATTGCAACCATCGGCCCAAAGACGCCAAGCCAAGAGACGCCCACTGTTGGACATAGCTCCTCCCCCAAGGATCTTCATACCGATTGGTCCTGCGCCTCCCGCATACAGCGGCTTCCTGCGACCTTCACCAGATCGTCGGTCCACCTTGTGGGGGCCTACCAACACTGCGCCTCTCGGTATGCAGCCGCCACTCGAGGACCTTTCCACCCCAACGGCCGTCGAATCACCCTGCTAAACAGCATACACTTTACTTTTTCTATAATGCCCCTTTTTAGCATTGAGAACGCGAGGTTATGTTGCTCTCTGCGCGGCCATTGGAGGCAACAATTTGCCTTTCAGCGACCGTGGTCTATTAATTAGAATCTAACGACCATGGCCATAACCACATAACACAGAAAGACCTCTTTCTGTGGCCATAACCGCGCCATGTACTCAGATGACCAGACGAAGCGGAGACGACAAGGACTGCCAAGGAGGGCTGTATTGCTCTCTGCTCGCCTAGGGCGAGTCTTTCTCGCCTAATATTTACACATGGTTACTCTGCACTGGGATGCGTTTGAAACGTCGCTCGACAATGCTCGATTTGATACCATACCGGCTGTTCGAAAACCCTCTGTGTGAGCGCATGAATTCGAGTCCAGGGCTCGAGACTGCCGTGTACCAATGTGTTTTTCGAATTTCATACGTACTTTGTCTGACGCTCCTTAACATAGTGAGGCAACATGCATACACCTGCGAAGAATTAATTCAAAGGTATATGTGAAGTCAACCAATCCGCACTGGGCCAGCGTGGTTGACTAAGGCCTAAACACCCTAGCTTAGGGTAGGCTCGAGCCCCTCGGTGGGGACGTATATGAGTTGTTATGGTGATAATGATGAATATAACAAAGTAAATACCATATAGTTTGATCACATACACTAATATATTACACAAATACAAATAATAATAATAAAAACAAAGAAGAAAAATTACTGATGACATACGAATAACGCAGTGGTTTCACAAATCTCCTTTTTCCTTTGGAGTTTGGAATCTTATTACTAATATAATTGTAAGGCATGATCCTCCGGTAGCGCTGTGGTCTCGGCACTGGACTGTGCCGAGTAGAATCGGGAGGCGCGTGATCGATCCTGCCATGTACCAATGTGTTTTTCGTTCCACCACATTTCATACGTACATTTATCTGACGCTCCTACGGTGAAGGAAAACATCGCGAGAAAACCTGCATACATTTGCGAAGTAATTCAAAGGTGTATGTGAAGTCAACCAATCCGCACTGGGCCAGCGTGGTTTGGCTAAGGTCTAATCGCCCTACCATAACTAGTTAACGAAGGCTCGTGCTCCTCGGAGGGGACGTATATGAGCTGTAACTGTGGTGATGATGATCCTTAACAGTTCAACTCTGATCGGTTTACTTTTAAATTATTTGATCAATGTATCCAATTCATACCTCGCTGGACAATGTAGTGGGCGCTCGCTCGGTGCAGTGCAGCAATGTACGCCGAACTACGTGCTCTAAACATAGAATGCGGGTTTATAGAGCAACCTCCCTATGACATGAATTATCGGAAGTGCGCAATAAAACGCTCTGCGACACGTGGCGCGAATGTGCGAAGTTGAGGATTAACTTCGGAGGAAAATCGAGACAGTAAAACTAGAGTGACACGTGTGAAAAAGTTTAATTTATTGTTGTTGTAGGTACACTTTTGTAGTTCCATTTTGCGATACAACGTAGACTTCACGCCTAATTAGTTGAAGTCTAGTAGGTATTTTAATACAATGTAGAGAGTGTCCGTGTAGAAATAGAACTGATGAGACCGATCTACGAGTATAACATCTTGTAGAGTCTGTGCGCCACTGCATGAGTCGATTCCCTAATTATTTTGCAAACTTTGTCGAAAATAGGATGATATTTTTTACGGATCATATAAGTGATCGGGGTTAATGAAGCTATTCGATCTTATCAATGTTATAGAACGTAGAATCGATAGCTACAAGAAGGTAGAATCGATAGCTACAAGAAGAAAACTCAAGGTAGGCTCGAGCCCCTCGGTGGGGACGTATATGAGATGTCATAAAAAACATCATAACGTGAATAACCCAACCTGTTGCCAGCTTTTTTTTATTGCAACTAAGTTGGCAAACAAGCAAACTGGTCACCTAATGGTAAGTGGTAGCAGTCAACCATAAAACATGTGGCTCCTGTGAGATTCGCAGCAAAACTGCAACTCCTACAAGAACCACAGTATACGTTGCAATCTTGTGACTTAGGATGTTAGTATGTAAAGTCACGGTACCCAGTAGTACCCAGTCAATGCCATATCTTACACTTCAAACGGGAAAAAATTGTAGTTTCGTGCAGTATTTTTTGGATATTTTAGAAATTATAATTATTATTAATTATACATATTTTATAAAAATAATAGGTAAGCAATGTTTTATATATATAAAAAATAGCCTACCTATGAGACAATGCGCAAATGGGACGTTTTGCAAATGGGACTTTCTGCGAATGAGACCTTTTAAAAGACTGACATTCTGCGATTGGGTCGTTCTGCGCGAAAAGTTGTAGGTATGTTTTACACGAAATGTGCTATTTCAGGATCACTCGATACGTTCGTGATTTTATTGTGGACTAATTCGGTAGTTCTCATAATTCATAACAAAAAAGATTTTTTGGTGCGAATGCACCAAATAATTATTGTTTTTGTAAACAGGCAACACAAAAGTGCACATTTAGCATTTTGCTCCTTTTGAAATAGCAAAAACATAGAGACATTTCCAAAGAAAATGTCTTAAAGAGAGTGTAACTTTTATTAGTAAGGGGGTAAATGATGTCATATACTCGTAGTAGCAGTAACACTTGTACGTACTCACAGACTCTAGCATTTAGTTTCACTTTGAACGCGGCTGAGGGTCATCGAGCAAGCATGCGTTGGTTGGTAATTACCTACCGCTAATAGCCGATGTTTAACGTGTACAAAAAATAAGAGTCAACTTTTTACATTTCCCTCCCTCTAATTTAAGGATTTCATGCATGAAATATTGCGAAATGTGTATACCTACCTGCCTTTATTTGGTAAATCGCTGATTCTGCTATAATTAAGTGGTATAGCTATTTTAGTAGAGGATTATGGAATTTTCTCAAGCACTGCAGAATAATATAAGAGGGAAAACCTTGCACCCTGTTCAGTAAACCCATACATAAAGTTCCGACAGCCGATCAGAATAGAAAAAAAAATATTTC
This sequence comes from Schoenobius gigantellus, assembly GCA_963935595.1. Taxonomy (NCBI): domain Eukaryota; kingdom Metazoa; phylum Arthropoda; class Insecta; order Lepidoptera; family Crambidae; genus Schoenobius; species Schoenobius gigantellus. The sequence goes on from OZ012541.1 coordinate 54,852,696, forward strand.
GCTAAAAAAATACTCGAGCACGTCGGATCAAGGCAAGGTGAGTTAATTACATGCAGAAAAATGTACATCTCAATATTCTGATGATTTATGTATGATATATAAAGAAATGGGAGAGTCATAAAGTTGCTCAAAAAAACATTGCCCGGACATTCTTAAGCGCGCAACTTTTTTTATTTTGAAGGATATCATGTAAGTATCACGGGATAATATTTAATTTAATAGATTTCGAATGACAAACAGAATCTTTCCGAGGTTTTGAAGTGAATAGTACCTAATCTTTAGCGAGCTGCAATGCCGTTGATCTCTGTATCAACCTCTCGCTAGTTGACTGGCGTGAGGGTAGTAGATCTCTTCCCTCAGAATGCGGGGCATATCCGTAAGTAAACCAACCGCAAAAACAATCTTGTCCTTAGTAATCCAAGGGATTATTACCTGGCTAAATATCTGGCTCTCTATTTCTAGGCATAAAAATTATTGTCATAAAATCATATTCCATAATTTCGATTGAAATAATCGTCAAGACGCATAATAATCAGGAAGCAGAATGGTAATAAGCATAATATTGTGTGGCAGAAAATCATTTGTCATAAGTATTAAAACCCATAAACTCGAAACACAGAACAACTTGACGCATATTTTTTCAAAGGATAAATAATGTTTAGCATATTAATCACAACGAACAATACGATTACGCAGAATTTCTCTAGGCATAAACTTGCGCGCAAGCATGCAGCAATGTATCATGCAGTATACATGCAAGCATGCATGCAACATGCAAGCAAGCATGCAGCAATGTATCATGCAGTATGCATGCAAGCATGCATACAACATGCAAGCAAGCATGCAACATGCAAGCAAACATGCAACATGCAAGCAAGTATGCACAATGCAAGCAAGCATGTACCACGCAAGCAAGCATGCACATGCATGGTTTCTGTCACGGCTCCGACGCTGCGGGGCTCCGGCGGTCCCACGCGAGCTTATCGTCGCAGATTGGTTTTCGCTCCGCGCCTACGCGGGTTTGAATAACACTCTAGGGGTAGGACAAACACGACTACGTGGAGTCGGTTTTGCAGCGATTCGTTTCTGTCACTAGCATGAATGAATTACTTTTTCAAATAATAAAATCAATATATATACTATGCAAAAATATATCAAATGAAAATATAGAAGATTCGAGTATCATATTTGAATAAAATAATATATGAAATGTTATTATAAAAAGTTAAGTAAAACAGAGTAAACATTATATCCTTTAAAATAACATCATTTCTAATTATAAATAAATGCCCCAAAATATTAGAGATATCATTAATTATGACACTTAAAATTATGGCAAAACATTTTAGGACTACCAATATTATGACATAAGAAATTAGGAATTTCATTAATTATGCTTCATAAAATTATGCCTTTGGATAATTGTGCCTTATACAAATTATGCAATGAAATAATTATGTGACGTTAATGTTATGCTTTTCGATTATTATGCTTAGTGATTTATGACAAGCGTCTTTATGACAAACAACATTATGCCTAATGAAAGGTCCCCTAAATATCTATCACGAATCGAAATCGACCGATTTGACAAACACTGCAGCGTCAATATTAGATTGTGACGTGTATCTTTCATTGATCAAGCACTGATGGATGTCAGTGATTTTATACTTACCTATATAATAAAGGAGCCGGCGTCGCGTAAGCCCAGTGAACGCGTAATCCCAATTCACTGGATTGCCGAATAAAGGCCTATGGATAAATGTTTTCCTTGGGTTGCAGTTTTAATGGCCGAGCGAGATACAGCTGCAAATCCTTTGGATGCTGACTGCGGCCGCGGACAATATAATAAATCTTTGTCGAGATTATCCTGTATCGGACTTTGGCATTGTCCGGCTGCTGACGCAGTAAATTGTCTGCGATGCTGTGGATTTGCTCAGTTTTCTGAATGAAGAAGTTTATTAATTTTTTTTATTCGCTTATATTAAAATGTGTACTAAAAGTGTGAAAGAATCCATTTAATGGATAAGTCAACTCGAGAGTTCCCATTTAAATACCGTACTTTAAAAATGGCCACATTTTGCAGTCGCTTTAGCTTGTCGAGAAGTTTCACTGACAGAAAGACAGATCCATCCAGGCACAATCAGCATGGTCGAGCAATTAAAGTAAAAGTGATTGTGCTAATGCTGTTTTAGTACTCATCAAGAGGCCCTCTAGACAAATGCCACACGCAAACTTTTCCGCAGTCATTCCGCTGAAAAAATGTATGAAAATGACATTAGCTTACGACAACCTTACACTATTTTTTCCGCAGCTAATGTCATCAGTCATCACAATACATTTTTTCTGAGGAACGTCTGCGGAAAAGTTAGCGTGTGGCATTTGTCTAGGGGGGCAGGACACAAAACCTGTTGATGAATCATAAGCAGCAAAGAGGTCATTGCGAACAGCTTCAACCCATCGGCATAGGTATTCGGCTTGCGGTCCGTTCCCCCCTCACCCATTGAAAATCAACATACACTAGATAGAATGGACTTTTTCATACCTACGCCTATGCTTCAACCTAGGTAATATTAAAAGTAAACCTAAATTATTACCATTTTTGTTAAAGAAACAATAGTACTGCCAAATACTGTCAATCCATAAAACAAAATATAGACTGCTAATAATAATTGTTTGAGATTTTGTAGGATAAAAACCATAATAATAATAATAAATAATTTTATTTGCATAAATATGGTTTGATATGATTTGCTCTAGATGTAGATCAGTTTAAGATCGATGTTACTTTCTACGATAGCATGAGAAAGGTTTGATAACGTTGCTTGCGTATAGATCTGCAAGTCATCAGCATACAAGTGACAGAGACAGGAATGTGCTGAGGGTCACCCGCATTGATATAGGTAGTATCCAAACAGAGGAGGAATCCTCAATGTATATGTATACGTTGCCGGCGCTTAAGCAGGTTACTACGAAACCAGTTTACTTCGGTAGGAGATATGGGAAGAGAATAGCATACAAATAAGTACGTAAAATCCACGGAATTAAAGGCATTACTAAAGTCTTGGATAGTCAGTAGTGGTTTTATTGGGCCAAGCAAAGCGTAAATTGTACAAACTATTTGAATTGAAACCGATAGAAATTATGTTGCTTACGGTGGTTTTCCTTAACCTTTCACATGAGGTTTTATATTCAAATTCAAATTCAAATTCAAAATTCTTTATTCAACATAGGCCTTTACAGGCACTTATTGACGTCAAAACAAAGCAAAACAATCTAATTTAAAGAAATTATATTAACCTTGTATGTGCATACATCCTAAATATACTCAAGATGTCTGCAAATACAAGTAGGAATGAAAAAAAAAAAAAAAGTTGATTCTACACCTGTTCGGAAATTGGGAGAGCCTTCTCGAGAAGAACAGGCAAGAAACTCGAAAGGTCTAAATTTTTTATCTTTTTATATGAAACATGTTGATGCTCCTAAAGGATAGTTAACTCGGCAATTTTCGGAAACTTCGCTTACAGGAAACTTCGCTATTTTTACCAATTTAATTGAGAAAAAAGACCTGAGAACAGAATATTACTTAAAATCATGAGCTAGGAATAAGAGTCAATTCAAAAATAGGTATTTGTAAAATGTATTGTTGTCGCTGTCTGAGCACGAACAATTTGCTCTGAGCGCGATAGAGATAACTGCTGCTCGAACCGAAAATACCTATGAGAAATACACAAAATATACGTTTCGTATTCCTCTGTTTTTTCCGCCAAAAGACCGATTTCATTACTTTTTGCATATAATGAATGCCCTTTAAAGAAAGGCTTTAACTATGTTTCTATGTTTTGCTTTTTTCTTTTAATCTGGTCTTTGTTTGCTGGATATTAGTATAGCAGAAAATTAGGGCAATTTATTAGGAATTTGAAGGTTTAAATGTCTTATAATGATTTACTGCATAAAAACGAGAAAACATAGGAACATACTAATAGTGGCCATTAATTTTTTTTAAAAAAAGAGCAACTAGTGCCATTATACAGGAAGGAAGGGGACCTTTCATTAGGCATAATGTTGTTTGTCATAAAGACGCTTGGCATAAATCACTAAGCATAATAATCGAAAAGCATAACATTAACGTCACATAATTATTTCATTGCATAATTTGTATAAGGCACAATTATCCAAAGGCATAATTTTATGAAGCATAATTAATGAAATCCCTAATTTCTTATGACATAATATTGGTAGTCCTAAAATGTTTTGCTATAATTTTAAGTGTCATAATTAATGATATCTCTAATATTTTGGGACATTTATTTATAATTAGAAATGATGTTATTTTAAAGGATATAATGTTTACTCTGTTTTACTTAACTTTTTATAATAACATTTCATATATTATTTTATTCAAATATGATACTCGAATCTTCTATATTTTCATATATAATTTTTGCATAGTATATTATATATTGATTTTTTTATTTGAAAAAGTAATTCATTCATGCTACTAGTGACAGAAACGAATCGCTGCAAAACCGACTCCACGTAGTCTTGTTTGTCCTACCCCTAGAGGGGCGAGGCGGCCCGCGAGCTGAGGAGCAGGTGGTTTTAACGCTCGCCGCCGCGGCTCAGGATGGCCGGCGAAGCCGGCCAGCAATCCGAAGCTGCGGTGGTGAGCGAAAACCAATCTGCGACGATAAGCTCGCGTGGGACCGCCCGAGCCCCGCAGCGTCGGAGCCGTGACAGAAACCATGCATGTGCATGCTTGCTTGCGTGGTAGATGCTTGCTTGCATTGTGCATACCTGCTTGCATGTTTGCTTGCATGTTTGCTTGCATGTTGTATGCATGCTTGCATGCATACTGCATGATACATTGCTGCATGCTTGCTTGCATGTTGCATGCATGCTTGCATGCATACTGCATGATACATTGCTGCATGCCTGCGCGTAAGTTTATGCCTAGAGAAATTCTGCGTAATCGTATTGTTCGTTGTGATTAATATGCTAAACATTATTTATGCTTTGAAAAATTATGCGTCAAGTTGTTCTGTGTTTCGAGTTTATGGATTTTAATACTTATGACAAATGATTTTCTGCCACACAATATTATGCTTATTACCATTCTGCTTCCTGATTATTATGCGTCTTGACGATTATTTCAATCGAAATTATGGAATATGATTTTATGACAATAATTTTTATGCCTAGAAATAGAGAGCCAGGAAGGAATCAGGGGAGACTACGTATGTATGGAAAAATGCCTGTACGATTTTCTCTTAAGGATTTTATACTAAAACACATTCCTTGGTAATATCATAATAAAGTTCAGGACACGCAAGAAATAATGAAAAATTAATTAAATTAAAGAAAATTAAAAAATTTATGAAAATAATCTTTAGACCCCCAGAATAAGGACTAGAAGGTCTAACCCAAGTAACATTAAGTGATGTAATTAAAAAATATGTTGCTAAGTAATGACATATAAACTCTATAACAATTTTTATTTTACATTTTAATGATGTAACGAAACTTTTTACGCTATTAAGGTCTATAAGCAAAATAACCACATATTTAGTGACATAGTGTCGTAAATCACTTAATTTATTACGGTTTTAACGCTGTGATTAAAATGTTTTTCAGTTATACTCTTCAATTAGTGTTTAGTACTATATCAGCTGTCTAGGTACATTGTTATAGGTCTCAATAAAAATAATACTTTAATTATGTAACTGTTATAGTTTAGCACCAAAATGGAGGCGATGCGGAGCAGTTTAGAGCTATATCTGGCGATCACGTCATTTTATGTTTCTAATTTAACCTTTAATATTCCCTGGTTCATTTTATAGTTCAGGCGTTTTATATCAGTCATGTTAACTTGTTTGTAACACTAAACTGCTCTGTAAGAAACGATTGAGAGAAGTTATAGTTTTACAATTTTTAGACCCAAAATAAAATTATAATTGCAAATATAGTGCTATGTTGCAATAGATTGTACGGAATTTGATGACTTATAGTACTTAAATGTGTTACTTTTGTAGTATCTGTAACTTTTTTATCATCTGCTTGAGAATCGGCCATTTTAGACGCGTTCAACGTTGCAGAATAATTTATTAAGTTAAATTGAGTAATTCTCATAGGTTTTAAAAGTTGGAAACGCTTTAAGAGAAGTGGGAATTACAGAAGGAAAGTGTTGAATCGTATTCAACAAAACAGGGCTACTACAACTAATGATATAAATAAAACAAATCTAGCATGTGAAACAGAATACAGCGTGGGTTCCGTACAAAATGCGGACCTGAATAATGCGGACAGACTTGATTATAGTGAGAGGAAAAATAATCAAAGCTGTGCAGTAGATAATGTTCTGAGTTCGGATGAAGAGGTTAATATACGAGTATTTCAAGAATTTGCTGGGTCTCAAAGGATGTAAATTGTGTTATGAAAATATCACAGATAATCCGCAAATTGTTAGGTATGTAGGTAATGATAATCGTACAATACAATACCTACTTACATTTTTTGCATTTCTTTGGCAAATAAAAATTGGACCGTTCTCTTACACATTAAACAACTTACACTTAGTATTGGATATTTCCCATAAAATATTACCTCTACGTAGGTAGGTATCTTAAGTAAAAATTACCTCTAAGTATTTAACTATAGAAATTTTCAGGTCTGTACTTACATAACTAACATTATGTAAGTACATTAAAAATACAAAAACGATCTAATATAATAGTTTGTTATATGGCATTAGTCACCTAATAAAAATAAATATAAACGAGGTGTAACCGACAGGTAAGGCAAATATTGAAAGGAAAAGCTAAGACCATTATTCTAATTTAAAACCAGTGAAATTTTTTCACTAAAAATGTTCACTGATAACATGTCCACAACCAACACAAGTTTTGGAAAGTGTAAAATGAGTTACTTTCCACGGCCACTCCAGCAAATTAAGAGTAGATGAGCCAAATTCATTCAGCCAGAGCCATTCGTTAAAAAACAATTATCATCCAAATGTATTGGCATTTTTGTACTAGTTGGCCTGAAAAACAAATGCAACGTTAGAAAAGTAAAAATGTATGACAATGAAAAATAAAATTACTAATAGTGCCTAACTACTGCGTTTCACTGGAGAATCCTAATTCCGAAAACGCCATTTTTATCGCAACCACCAATATGACAAAGCAGTAACGTCTTGCACCAATTAGTGACGTAAGGTTTCCGTTGATAAAATTATTTTTTTAAAATAATATATTTAGTTAGTAAATGACATCAAAATAGAGGCGCATTAAAAATTTGCGCACAAAAAATTAAAAATTTAGGCGTCAGATTCGGTTGTGACACGACATGTTTTCGACGCCGATACAGAGCCAAGCAGCACTATAATGCGACACTATTGCCTAGTATAGCGCTAAACACTGACATAAAGACAAAATATTCGCTATTTTATTACACAATAGTGCAAACCTGAATCTATTTATCACTATTATAAAAGCTAGTTGAAACCAACAGAGCTATTACATCACTGCAACATAACACAGAAGCTACAAACTTGCGCCTATTCCTGGGGGTAAAAGCGCTTACAGTATTGATATAGAGCTATTTCGTACTCCATTTAGAGGCACCGAATCGCTTATAAAGCTTTTATAAAACATATTTTTGTTACTTGGGAAAGAACGATTTTAAGTGAATTAAAAATTTATGAAATCCAGTGACATTTAAGCGATGAAACCAAAGTTTATCCCATTGGTTTAAGTAAAGTTGTAAAGTTTTTTTTTTTTTTTTTTTTTTTTTTAATCTTATTTATTTTATAAGCCATACATCTTATGATTAAGGCGGCTTAGATCTAAACTTAACAACATTGTACAAGATTAATCATTAACGATGTTTACATTATTTAAAATTTGAGATCGACGAGTCAATGAGTGGATCATAAAGCTGAGGAATCTATCGCTATGTTTAACACTAAAGTTAGAGCTAAGAATTTGGTGAAAAAGGAAGAGGAGCTCCTCAACAGGGCACTGGGTGTCTTTTAGGAACGAAATTCTCAAATGCTCATTAATTTTACACTCCAGTACTAAGTGAAGGAGGTCCTCTTCTCGTTGGCAATATTACAGTTAGGGTCATCTCTTTTATTCATAGTATAGCTAAATTTATTTAAAGGCATGTGGTAAGTTCTCATTCTGAAACATATAACAAGTTCTCTTCTGTTGAGCTTTTGTGAGGAAAACCAGGGTGCACGAGGGAGATCACCTACTACAGATTTGTACCAGGTACCTTTAGATTTAGCAGTTTCGTTAAAATGACATTTCCATTTGTCATGGATGTCTCTTTTAATAAGTGGCACATAATCGGTGAAATGAGGCTCCACCGCGATGGGAATGCCATCATGAAGGGCCTTTGTCGCCAGTGAGTCTACTATCTCATTTCCTGCAATGCCAACATGTGATGGGATCCACTGCAGGCGTACTTCAACTCCATTACGTATCAGTTTCTGGATACATTTAATAACAAAGTAAGCTTCCTTTCTACCTAAATTACCTTTCGCGCAGCCCAGCAAATGAAACAGGCTACTCATTGAGTCGGTAAATATTGCTAATTTCTTATAGTTAGTGGACTCAGCATAGCTTATCGCTTCACATAGTGCAGTCAGTTCTACTGCCATTATTGGTATACATGAATTTTGAATCTGGAATTTTGCTCCAAATTTAGAATTTACATCATAGAATGCGCAGCTTGAAGTATTTGCATCTTTGGAGCCGTCTGTAAATATGTGTTTATACTCAGAATATTGTTCTTTTAACATGTCTTCACTGCGTTGTTTAAGTTCGTGAATAGGAGAGCGTGATTTAGATATTTTAATTGTATTAATATTTGGAATTATAATTTTATCCCAAGGCAGTGTTGTGATTAAAAAAGGAAGTTCAAATTGGGGCAAAATTTCAGATTTTGACATATGTAAATTGGAATACATTCGAAAACTTGTAATAAGAAGCGGTAATTGGTTTTTACGCCAATACCGCATACCAGAGTTAAGTATATTGTCAAGTATTTTTAATTGTGTTGTCAAAGCGTCTGATTGTCTGGAAGATACTTTAATCATATATTTATCACTTAAAAAGATCCTTCTATATGGTAATGGTGGGATAAACAATTCACTTTCCATCGCAAATACCGGGGTAGTTCTAATGAAGCCACCACAAAGACGGAGGCATTGGTTTTGAATTATGTCTAATTTTTTAAGAACATTAGAACTAGCGTTGCCATAAAGTATACTTCCATAATCCATTCTAGATCTTACTAGCATTAGATAGAGGCGCCTTAGTTGAACTTGATGTACACCCCATTTTGAACCGCTGATGGAACTAAGAATGTTAATATACGCTGCACATTTTTGAGCAGTTTCCGTAATGTGTCTTGTCCAATTAAGGCGACGGTCCACCCAAATGCCTAAAAATTTTACACAATTTGTCGTTTCAACTTGGGTGTTATCAATACTTATTTCTATTGTAGGAATTCTGTATTTTCTAGTGAGTACACATATTTTGGTTTTAGTGAGAGAGATTTCTAAGCCTATTTTTTCCAACATTGTTTTAAACATATTCAAGGTAGTTTGTATAGTTTGGATACAGGTCTCAATATTTTTATTAACACAGTAAAAGGCAAAATCATCCGCATATTGTGAGGTTTTAACAGAAGCAACAAGTGTATTACATAGTTTAGTAGTAATTATATTAAATAGAATAGGAGACATCGGGTCTCCTTGAGCTAAACCCTGTCTGCATATTCTCTCGAGTTCCTTACCATTCCGAAGCGTGTATACTAAAAACCTTTCCTTTAAAAATTCTCTTATGTATCTACATAGAAATGGGTCTACCTCATAGTCAACCAAACACGAAATAAGAACATCTATGGACACATTATTATAGGCGTTGCTGATATCACAATAAGCGCATAATACATACTCATTTTTAACAAAAGCTGTTTCTGTATCAGTTATGAATCGACACAAGTTATCTTGGCAGGAATATCCCCGGCGAAATCCTAATGTGCAATTATTAAACAAATGTTTGCTTTCAAAGTGATATTCCAGTCGTTTAGTAATCATTAAATTAAAAATTTTGCACAAACAGTTAATAAGGGAAATAGGGCGATATTTTGGTAGATCGGTGTGAGTATCAGTGCTTCTTTTTGGTATAGCTATTAGTTTAATACGTCGCCATTGTTCCGGAATTTTACCAGTTTTATATATTGTGTTGTATATATGTAGAAGTAACTGTTTGGCATTGTAAGGAAGATTTTTTATCATCGAATACGTAATGTTATCTAATCCAGAGGAGGTATCTATTCTTTTGAGTACTAAGGTAAGTTCTGACATAGTGAAATTGTATTGAATGTTAGAAGAGCTAATATCAAATACGTAGGGAGGATGTTGCACACTATCGGGTGAAAGTTCTGTTAAAAAAGAATTGGCCATATCTTCTTGCAAGTATTGTTTAGTACTGCGATAGCCTTTTAACCACCTAAGTTTTGTCCAGACTTCACTACTGGACATAGTGGAGTCTATGGTGCTGCAAAAACGTTCCCATGATTGTCTTTTAGCCTCTTTTATTAACTTACGAGCTAATTTAATTTTTTCTATGTATTTATAGTAATTGTCAATTGTCCTCGATTTCCTAAATATTTTGAGAGCTAACCTTCTTTCCGCTATTGCTTTAGAAATATGTACACTCCACCATGGTTTTGGCCTGAATTTGTTAGAGTGAGGGTTGTACTTAATGAGTGGAATAGATTTGTTTGCCGATTCTTCAATAATATCGAGAAAAAGATTGTAGCAATTCTGTAAGTCATCATCCAACAAAATATCTTTGCAAGCTAATTCAATGAATTGAGAATATTGCGACCAATCTGCCTTTCTGATATTTCTTCGGTACTCCGGGCTTGTTTGACAGATATCGAATGTTTTTATTAATATAATTAGGTGGTCACTACCAAGGCTTTCATTTGTAACTGACCAATCAAACTCTAGAGCTATATCAGCACTACAAAAAGTAATGTCTGGGGAGGTACATATGATTCTGTCATTTATTTTAGCACAGCGAGTAAAGTCTCCGTTATTTAAAAATACATAATTTAACTCTGTACTGGTTTTTGATAACAACCTCCCCCGCGTATCTGTTACATGTGATCAGGCAGAATGGTGTGCGTTAAAGTCTCCCGCTATTAAAGTTTTTTGAGAGAAATAGCCGAATAGTTCCTCGTAGTCCTTACAGGTGACCGTTACATTAGGGGGGGAGTATATTCCCATCACGTATTGAAGTTTGCTACTGTCAAGTAACTCAACACATAAAATGTCGATGTTATTGCTATGTATGGTTTTTAATCTACAAGCAACTGAACGGTGGACAAGGATAGCTAGACCGCCGTATCCGTCATCTCTGTCTTTTCTAAAGATAGTGAAACCAGAAATGTTTAACGACTTATCAAAAGACAGCCACGTCTCCGACAAAATACAAATATGTATGTTTTCTTTATGTAAATAGGCACCGAGTTCACTGAGTTTAGGTTTAATACTTTGGCAGTTCCACTGAACAAAATTAAGTTTGAATGAATTGTTACTATGATTCATAATAATTAAATATTATTATTATGTAGTTTTAACTTATGGGTTTAATTTTTATCACGTAAAAAATATATTGTTTAACCGATTATTAAACCTTAACTGATTTAGTCTTTATAATTTTAAGCTTACTTATGATACGTGTTAGTCTATTTTTAACGCTACGGTGAGGAATGATGGGTAGTAAATCTTTAAAAAATTCAATTAGTTTATCTATTTCGTTGGTGTAACTACAAGTAATTTCTTCGATATTTTTAATACCAAACGTATGTTTAAGATAGTGTTTTAATTGTGTTCCTGATAGTGGGTATGTTTTCTTGGAATTTATTATGAAATTTTCAATGAGTTGCCATTCAATAGAATCTAAATCGTTTTTAGGAGATATTTTTCGTTTTTTACCGTTTTTGGTGTTATATAGTACTTCGTCTGAACTTGATTGAGAGAGGATATCGATGTCATCCTCGCTACAGCTTTCATCCGTGGTTTTGCTGGTACTATCCTCAATGAGAAGTCTTGGTGGTGAGGTAGCAGTTGAGGTTGTGGACTCTGTGGGTGGGTGTGGACGCTTAAAAGGAAGTGCTTCCACGCTATCTTGCTTGTCATTGTCTTGCATATCATTATAGCTCGTACTGGCATCTTTTTCTGGACATTTTGAAGCTAGGTGTCCCTCATGTTTGCATAGAAAACATGTCATGGTGTCCGATGATATGTATATCCAGTATGTGGTATCTTCATAATCTATGGTAATTTTTTCTGGTAACCTATCGTAATCTTCTGGTGTTACAAACAGTTGTCTACGAAAACTTAGTATATGATTGTAACCAGTATCGTTAAGACCAGCCCGAAGAAAAGAGATAGGTGACATAGGTGTTATCTGTTTTTCCTGAAGCTTCTTTTCTATCTCAGTATGTGGAATGATGGGGCATACGTTCGAAAGAATGATACGTTTATTACGATTAATTAGTGGACGTACGGGTAACCTTTGGTTCTGAACGGTGATTGTGTTTTTGTTGTCGATAATGTCATCTGCTATTTCTTTTGTAGATGCATATATGCATATACGGTTATTGGAGATTCTCGACAGAAAACGAATTTGTGACGGCTCAATTATCCTTCCTAAAGCTTGAGCGTACTCTTTTATTTGTACATTTTCTATCGCGTCGATAACAATGGCTTGGTCTTTCTTCGGGAACATGGTGGTCTGAGTCACTATTGCGTAGCTTTGGCTGTTATTTAACGGTTGGGACATCTTGTTTCTGTAGTCAGAAACAATTATAAAGATAAAATTGTCAATATGTGTCACTTATACTTAAAAACAAATTTTACTTCCATTGTATGAAAATTTCTAACACAAAGCGGGTAGAATATAACTCGTAAAAAATAAGGGCGCACGGATCCGTAACACGTCAGGTCTCGGTGACGAATCAACGCGACTGGTTGTAAAGTTATCACAGACAAAGTTCTCTAAAACGTAAGCTGCAAACCAAGAAACCTTATACGATTGACGTTATGAATATCCTTGCTAAGAAAATCCAGTGGAAACAAAACAGTTTATGGAAACATTACCAAAAACCTCAACCATTACGATTCGAATCCGCGTTTTACAGCGGAAATTCAGTATTTTCATCTGTCTGCAGGCTCATTACGGCGAGAGAACGGAATAAAAGAAATAATCATAAAAAATAATGCCTCCTTTGTGACATCGCGCGTTTGGGGACAACAGACAAAAATTTAAACTCGATTTTAGGAAATGATGAAGTTTTCGAAAATACAATGCGAGTAATATTGTGAGCCGTGTAGAATATATACCGGGTTTTCCAATAAAAGGTTTCATTTTGATATTTAAAAAAACTACTAATTTTTAGAGAAATTAATGGATTTTTATTTCATTGTAAAGAGGAAGGTATGCCATTAACAACTGAAAACGATATCAGCCAAATGGCGGCCATTGCTATGCTTGTAGCACCATATCCTTTTCATGAAATTTTCCATGACCAATTCGGATATTTCTGGCTGTATGTCCTCGATAACTTCACGAATTCCATCTTTAAGGTCTTGAATCGATTGTGGAGTATTGGTATAGATCTTATCTTTCACGTGGCCCCAAAGAATAAAGTCTAAAGGTGTAAAATCACAAGATCTCGGTGGCCAATTGTGATCACCTCTTTAAGAAATAACACGGCCAGCAAACGTTTTTTGCAAAATTGCGATTGTTTCGTTGCTTGTGTGGCAATGCGTGCGTTGTTAAAGTGTGTATCGTTCCATTTTTAATAATGGCGTAGTTTTTACAAATCAAATTTCAAAAAATGACAGCTTCAAAAGTAATAGCTGCCCAAATAGCGGGCTATTCAAAATGACACCTCTTATTGGAAAACCCTTTATTTTTATTTGATGTTGTCATTATTTCCGCACATTACATACGTAATCTCAGGTATTAAGTCAAAAATACGGCTTGAGATTAGTAATTTTTAAATCTACAGTTGTGACCTAAAACATTTCTCCAAACTGTTTTCTAAATAAGCTAAACATATGAATGGTCTTTAGTTTCTGATTTCATTTAAGAGTTTAAAGCAGATACATTTTTCAATGATATCATGAAAGGACAATGTCGAAAATCGCCCCATGACCAACAAAGATTTCATTTACGTCATAATTATATGCATATTTTATAACACTCATAACAAATATATGTACTTGACGGACAAATCAAAAATTTATAAAAGTACTTTCAGAAACAAAACCAAACGAAGGTAAATATACGAATGGTTATTGTTACCTTTGCTCAACTAAATAGCTTTGAGTCGATTTTATGAAGGTACGGACATTTATTAATTTGTATAAATTATATTTTTCACAACTTCTTTCACAATTTACAATGTAAATTAAATTAAAACATACGTCAATTGACTACTCACGCGGTTTTTGACTTGCTTTATAATTTTTATATTTCTTGATCTTTACTACGTGGCTATAATAACGTTCTTTGATTGATTGCAATAATTATTATTTTAATTATTGTTTAGGTATGGACTATGTGTATTGCTCTAACGAAATAAAGTGTTACTTTGACTAACCTGAAAATCTGATTCATTTTAATATGTAATTCGATTTCGAAGCTTGTCCGTAGTAATTGATGTGGACGTACAGTATTTACTAATGTCTAATTATACGAAAAGCATTTTTTCACTGCTGTTGGTATTGGGACGAACAATGTATGGACGCAGAGCAATGTCCTTTTACATTGTCCCCCTAAGTCTGTTCAAGTATGAGGGAAAGTTCATAAATATAAAATATATGGTTAGTGTAGCTAACCACTGACCTTGAAAGAGTATATAACACATAGCACACGTTCGTGACGCGACTACTAAACGACTATGTTACATTTCATAAAGGTACCAAATTACCAATCATTCATCATAATTATGCTTCATACTAGAAGTTAACATAAGCTTGATTTTTTTTATAGCACTAAGGTGGCACTTGATATTAGAATGCTGCGAAATAAAATCATTGCCTGTGTTTTACATGTAAAATCATATGAAAAAGCATCATTACATTAAATGACATAATTAAACCTATCATGCGGGGAGATCTGTTCAGGCCTTCGCTCTTGCACCATGACTTGACACATCTACACTCACGCAAATTCCCGATGTGGAGAGCCAGGAACCTTCACTGTTGGATATTCTGCTGACTTCTCATCCTGATGGCTACCTCATATCTGTCAGCGTCCCTCTTGGCTCCTGGGATCACTGCCTTATTAGGAATACCGCGCCACTCACGTGCTTGCAACGATCTCGAGTTGCACGTAGTCGCCGTGTGTGGCACTACAAGTCAGAAAACTGGGATGGGATGCGGTCCTTTTTTGCGTCCTACCCTTGGAGTCAGGTTTGCTTTATGCCGGATGATCCCAACAACATCTGAGTCTATTGCTGATGTGGTGTTGCAGGGTATGAAAATGTTCATTCCATCCTCAGTAGTCCCCATTGGTGGCAGGTACCAACCTTGGTTTGGTCAATCCTCCAAAAAGGCTTCTCGCTGGAAACAGGAAACATACCAAGCCTGAGCAAATGTGGTGACGTCTCGGGATGGAAATACCAGTGCTTTAAAAAAGCAGTATAACTATGCCTCCAAATCCTTCAAAAGAGATATTGCAAGTCAGAGCACATCAGTAGAATTGGCGAGAAACTAGAGCGTCTTCCTTCGGGGTCACGTGCGTTCTGATCTCTCGCCAAAGCTATTCAGGGAAATTTCTGCACGCCATCCTTTCCATCACTGCACAAGGATAACGCTTTGTTAGCCCATGATGCAAAAGAGAAAGCCGATCTTTTTGGGAAACTCTTTGCATTCAACTCGACTTTGGATAACGGGGGACAGGAACCGCCGACCATATTGCGGTGCAAGAGCTTTATGCCGGATATTCGGTTCCACCAAAGCTCAGTGACTCTAGCACTATTCGTAATGGATATCCACTAGCCGAGTAGGCCAGATGGTATCCCTCCTATCGTGCTAAAGACGTGCGCTCCTGAGTTGGCACCGATTTTAACGCGTCTATTTCGGCTCTCTCATTCATCTGGCGTAACCCCGACCTCATGGAAGACAGCTTTATTGCATCCGATCCCTAAGAAAGGTGAACGCTCAATTCCGTCCAACTACAGGCCAAGCGCTATAACCTCTTTGATTTCAAAGATAATGGAATCAGTTATCAACGGCCTCTAAAAGGCTTGGTGTGCAATAGATCGAGACGGTATTTCACTCCGGCGTACCGACTACAGCTTTACCTACCGCCTAGGTTCATATGGAATACTGTTCTCATCTTTGGGCAGGGGACCCCAATACCAGCTTCTCCTGCTGGACCGCATTCAACGGCGAGCGACACCTTGGCGCTGCGTAGAGATGTCGCCTTACTATGCATCTTGTATCGCATTTATTACGGGGAATGCTCGGAGGAATTGTTCGGACTCATACCCGCCGCCTCTTTCCGCCATCGATCCACGCGACAAAAAATCCATGCCCATCACTTAGATAGTTGGCAGTTCACAACTGTGCGTTTTTCTCGAAGTTTCCTGCCTCGCCCAGTCAAACTTTGGAATGAATTGTCGCCTGCGGTATTTTCGGACCGTTACGACATTCAAATTTTCAAGAAAATAGCGTATTCCCACCTTAAAGGCCGGCAACGCACTTGTAACTTCTCTGGGGTTGCGGGTGTTCATGGGCGACGGTAATCACTTACCACCAGGTGATACGTTTGCTCGTTTGCCCCTATTCCATAAAAAAAATGAAAATGGATATAAATTAGTACCAATTTCCATGCCTAGTAGAAACCAGTCGTATATTGCGACACGTCTTCTGCTGTCAGATACGGATTTATAAGTAGTCTTCTTAGTAGTCAGTGACGGACTTGCATTGCACCTCAATTCTTATCATATTGCTATTGAATGGAAATTCGTCTAAAGTGGAATTTAGTTAGATCGTGAGATTCGTGAGTGCGTTTATATTTTGCGTTCCCTAGGGAGCTTATTAAAATTCGGGGTATAAAGCACCTAGTCTATGTCCTTCCTCAAGGCTTAAGATATCTCTATATCAAAGAACAACGGCAGAACATTATTTTAAAGAATCATTTAGTATCCACAAATTCCATCATTACTAATGTGCCTAAAATAATTTATTATTTTTCCAAAAAATATAATAACGTGACAAAGTCGGGGAAAAAGTACAAATGACGTAAGGCCGCTTGCACCAAATTTACGTTTTACGATTTCGTAAAAATTACAATATAAATACGTTAGAATTGCACCATAATCTAGTTTCAATAGTTTTATTTTATACTTTACGTTTAGAAAGGTTAAATGTACGACGCGAATCATATGTATATTTAATAGTGAAACGACCCATTTTTAGGTAAAAAGTTGTTACTTTTTACGAAATCGTAAAACGTAATACTTGGTGCAACCGGCTGTAAAAGTTAGTTAAGAGTTCCTTCGATAATTCCCGCGGCTCGATTTGCCGTCATTGCGAATTTAGTGATTTTGCGATGCAGTTAAGGCGAGGATTTCCCAAATTTGCCGATCTTAGAACGTCTAGATCTGGATAATATTAGAACCCACAATTCTGAAATTCACACACCTTAAACTTGAAGATATAATCTAGTGAACTGTGAAAGCAGAAACACGATTTACTCCATTTCACTCGATAGAAAAAAAATCCAAACATAGGTCTAAATCAAAAACTAAAACCACGATTTGAAATCGAAATATACATAAAACAGTATAAAAGTTATACCAAAACACGTAATTCGTTATTATCTAGTGAACTGTGAAGACAGATTTTTTGATGTCATATAAAATATTTAGGAAAATGACGAAAATTCTATAATTTCGCTTGGTTGCAATCGCGCTCCATATAAGACAGTACTCGCCAAGTCGTCTCAGGGTATGGTCATGTCGCTTCGTGTCGCGGGCGCAAAAAAATATATTACGTGTTTCTTTACGATCGAATTTAAATTTTGCAGTTTGCGTTTATTTTGTTAACTTTCATTATTATTATAGATTAGTGTAGTAATATGGTGAATAGTGAAAATAATGGATTAGGTATTATAAAGGAGAAAACTATTTTAATCCTTCTTCCTAAATTATTTTATGTGTGAAAAAATATGTTTTTCGTTCTTTTTTTCTATAAGTTATTTTATGTGTAAAAATCGCTAATAAAAGAAGTCAAAGACGAAATGTTAAATCAAATGCATACAAAAAATGCTGAAAGAAAGTGGTAAATATTTATTTCCCAAATGTTTATATTTTATTGCCGCGGCCATATAGCACAGTGCAGTGTTAATAAACCAGTATGATAATTTCTTCAAGTAAATATGCAACGATTTATAGGTTCAAAATAATGTTTCCTATAAAACTTTATTGCTGAATTCCTTTAAATACTTAATGTTATCCCCTTTATTCACAACGCCTTGCATCAAAGCTTTAGAAGGTAGAATCAACAGCACATTATACATGTAGCTAAATAATAGAGTTTTATTCGAGCCTATGTATTATATATGATTATGAACAGTAAAATAGTATTTTAGGAATCTTTTAAATTTCGTAACATTTATGGTCAAGCGTGAGTTGATTATAAAAAAGTAAAAAATAATTAACATAAATTTCCGTTCGATTTATGTAAAGATCACTTCATTGTATTAAAAGAAAATATCTGATCAGCGGAATTTTGTGAAACTTTAAAAAATATTTGCTTTTGCCCGCTGCTTCGCCCGCATAAATGTCATAGAGGTTCCATACAAACTATTATTTTTTAGTTTTACCCCCTTAGATGGCGAATTTCCAACATACATGTCAAATTTCCGCTTTTTGTGCCTTTTAATTACGGCTGTGCGTAATCTGTCAGTCACTTAGTAATGAAAGTGTTTTTATATAAATACGTCGGCCCACACTAGGATTTTCAACTGTGTCGTAGGTGCAGTTTTTTTCTTTTTGAAAACGTCGCCCCACACTAAGATTTTCTCCTGTGTTGTGGGTGCAGTTACGAACATAGAATATCACATGTACATACGCCCAGACCGGAAAAAAATTCTGTAGGCCATACAAAATATTTGTCCCGTACGGGAATCGAACCCGCGACCCGTTGCGCAGTAGGCGATCATTCGATCTCTGCGCTAACCATGTCATCAAAGTTACAAACATAGAATATATTACATATCACATGCACATACGCCCAGACCGGAACATATTTCTGTATTCCATACATAATATTTGTCCCGTAACTACAAAAAAATATTTTACAAAAAATAAAAACCGACTTCAAAAACACAGAAAACTTAAAAATAATATAAGAATAGGTACAGACAACATGCTTTCCTCGATTTTCTATGGGATCCCATCATCAGATCCTGACTTTGGTGACCATGAGACCACCCTTGCTCTATACTCTATCGAATACAAAAATAATTTTGGACATCGGTTTAAAATGACGGAGTTATAAGGTAACAAACATAAAAAATACAACCGAATTGATAACCTCCTCCTTTTTTGAAGTCGGTTAAAAATATTTGGGAATCGAACCCGCGACCAGTTGCGTAGTAGGCGATCACTCGAACTCTGTGCGCTAACCGTGTCGTCAAATGTAAAGTCATCATGGTAAAGAACGGTAGCTGTGTAGTACTTCCCGAGTTTTCTTACAGGCCTAAGGTGGTAGAATATTAATTAATATTTTAAAACCAGTTTGCTTAGAGACTAATACGGTTGCCTGATATTCATAGCGATTTGTGGCTTTCTTCTTGATAATCTTGTTTAGTACATGCACGCCCCTGTCACTCACGCAATGCAGCGTTATAAATACCTACCACTAAGTAGCGCGCCGGCGCGCCGACCGCTGCACACACGTGTAAAGAAATTCTTAGGTTGTGTGTGAAGTCGACCAACCCGCACTTGGCCAGCGTTGATGATGGTAGCACATCAAAAACAGGTTTGAGCTTGTTTCGAATTCATCTAATAATAATATGATGGATGACATACCTGCCAGAGATACCTGTCACAAAAATTGGGATATAATTAAAAACAAAAATACTATCGTTTTTGATGCTTGCTAAGGCAAGGATAAAAATACCTCCGTCTTACCTCTTTCTGCCGCAAATCAGCAGTGCTTGCATTGCTGTGTTCCGGTGTGAAGGGTAAGATATGGCACTGAAATTACTGGGTACCGTGACTTTACATCTGATGTCACAAGTTGGCAACGTACACTGTGGTTCTTGTGGGGCTTGCAGTTTTACTGCGAATCGCACAGGAACCACATGTATTATAGGTGACTGTTACCACTTACCATCAGGTGGGCAGTTTGCTTGTTTGCCAACTTAGTAGCAATAAAATAAAACACACAACATTACATTTTTATTTTGAAGTAGTTTTTGTTTTGAAGTGGTGTCGGTATTTTTGTAAAAAAATATTTTTATTTTTTTCGTGAAATTAATAATAGCTCTCTAAGTCAACTTGAAAGAATATACCTAACTGAGAGTCAATACGTACCTTTTATATCTAAAGACTAACTCCCTAACTCCTTAAAGTTAAGGATCCATCGTAAGCTCAGCATAGTGGAAGAATCCTTGAGATGATGTCTATCAGACGCAAATACCTGAATAGCTTCAGAAAAATAACAGAAAAGACGTTGGACGTGCCTATTCTCTCGATTTTAACTAATACTAGATCCTGACTTGATGGCATGGAACCACTTCGGGGGTATACTTTTCTCAATACAAAAAGAATTTTGAAAATCAGTTAATAAATGACGAAGCTATGAGGTATGTGTTACCTCATAACTTCGTGAAGTCAGTGAAGTCGGTTAACAAATCAAATCGAAATAAGTTATAGTACTTATTTATTCAGTAATGTATTAAAATACCTACATATATCTATTAAAATATTTTTCTTCAAACTACTCATTAATTTTACTCTAATCATCGGAAAAGGCAACACTAAGTAATACATTACTACCCTGGAAAACGGCAGTAGTATTGTATGAAATTTCATTAATGACCCGTTCAACATAATTGCCCTGTTGTTTGTTTTTCTAATTTTAAAAGAAATTACAATTCATATTCATACAATTCATACAAAATGTAGGCATTTTTCCAAAGAGATTTGAGTGGTTGTATAACATGTCACAAAAAATACACATGCGCAAAACAAGTTAGATAGGACCCTACAAAGCCAATTTTATTTAAAAAAGAGAGGCAATTGGCTTTAATGGCGAAGATTAGCTTTTATTTTAATAAATTAAAAATTGTATTCGAGTGAATATTGTGCAGTGAAAGTGGTGTTTTTTGGTGCACATTCATGTTGACGGCAAGAAATAAGGGTTTTGTGGTGTACATGACAGTGAGTTTTTTTTTGTGGATTTTCCACTTCCGTCACCACCGTCAAGATAAGGTTTGGTTTCTTAATAAGAACAATTTGCATTTTTTTTGTCATAAATAAATAAGTTTTTCTACAGTCAACTTCAGTTTTTTATTATTTTTTAATAAGTTGAAGGAAAAGCAGATTACACACCTCGTAAGTGAGCTATTAATGCCCTCGGGTTATTAGTGCCCTCGAGCAAGTGCTCGTGCACCAAACATCCGCGGGCATTAATAAGTCACTTAGCGCTCGGTGTAACAATCTACTATTTCTAAATCAAACCGAATAGCCGTCGAAGTCAAACCAAAAAATTTAACAGTGCTTTATAAGTATATGCCGCCGCGTCAGTCATATTCTTAGCTTTTGTTTTAAATACTACTTCTAGCCTCATCATAGAAACATTTAAAACCTTTGAAATTGTGAAGAAACGGTCTAATTATGATGAATCTTGAAAAGTCTAATTATTGATAATTGCTTTACGTCTCTTTCTTATAAAATATATGTTTGTATCGGTATTATAATGGTGGACGAGTACAATGACGTCACTAGCAAATAAAAGCTTTTTAAACTTTGTTATTTTTTAAGTTATTAAAAAAATTACGTAGTTGTTTGTCGAATAAAAATACTATGTAATGTAACAATTAAAAAGTGTCCATATTTACATACAAGTAAAGATACAATAAAAAATAGCAATGAAGTCATAAAGCTGTATCTTTATTGGTTGTATTACTGTAGGTACTTACCTCAGTTTATAAATCAATACTTATTTGTAACCTAGCAAAAAGTATATTGCATACGATATAAAACGTCCTTGTTGTACTGTTATATTTTTACTGTGCGGCACATGATGTTGGCGCCTGTTCAGTGGCCGCGTCCGCGCTAACGTCATGTACAAATGAACGGTGTGAAGTGCGGAACATGTGGGCTTGCACGTGGAAATTCCTCGCCTTAAGTTACTGCTAAGCAAAATCACTATAATCGCAATGACGACCTGTATGTAGAAAATTATATTTATGATGGCGATATCGTAAGTTACATCTGCTAGCGTAAGCGCGTTCACACCTGAGGGTCTATTACCGATCTCATTGGTTTTGCATATGATATCATAGTGCAAAACGAAAAATACGATTTCCGGTCAGATTTTTGATCATTTGTTCATTATTTAATGATGACATCATTGAAACTATGCCATAGTGAGGATATCATTGGAGGTAGGTAATACGAAATGAAGCATTTCATGACTTCTTTTTCTCAAATTTATACCATGCCATACGATGAAAGATGCATAATTGGCCTGCTGATTCCAGAACGTAATATCAATTCGGACCGCAGCCGCAGGGTCTATTTGACATTGACAATTGACACGACACCGTTCTCGCTTATCCTCATCCTCAGAAGAATAACTGCTTTAGTTGTTGTTCTGAGTCCTCATCCAACCGTCCGTAAACTGCCGTAAGCTTCGCTGTTTTGTTTGATTGTGCTTTGTGTCTTTGAGTAAGTATTAATTTGCTGTTGATTCTTTGTACTTTTGAGTGACCCTGGACTGCTACTGGACTAACGAGATCTCCCATTAGGTACTGCTAGCCAAATGATTCTTCTATTCACGGTGACGCTATTTACGGTTTTAAAACATAACCTCTGAAAGTTTAAAAGCATCTATAACCTTTTGTCCAGACTTCTTAGAATATTCATTCTGCTATCATTTTACTTAGGAATTAAGTTTCTATAATTGGTATATTTTGTTTGGGGGAGTTCGTCATTGTTATTTCATTAGTCGGTTCAGCGGTTTTTGTGCAAAAGCGGAAGAGACTAAACAGAGTTTATAATAATGGAGATCATATGAAATCAAATGTTACACTCACGCTAAAACATAGATAAACACGGTATTTCCACTGATCCGTGGGAGGTAGTATACAGTATACAGGAAACGGGTCCGCAGCCCCGGCCACATCCGGTCGCCATAACTGTCACCATTCGTCACTTCCTTTCCGATATTAATGTGCTTACTGAGTGACACACTGTTTGTTGGTATTGCGATTCAGATTTGATGTTTAAGGCGCATAGTAGGGTCAATCATAAAAAACCGGTTCTCTTCATAAATATTGATTTAAAAAATCATTAAAAAAGATATGTTATTATTCAACGTATTCTTTAGAGGATGGTCTTTTTGATAAATTAATTAAAACTTGGTTAAAATGTGATCCAAACATGCCTGGATTTTAAAACTTTAAACCTAATCGCGTCGTAAATATTAGGTTAAATCATATACTTTCGATTTCAATAAATAAAATCAGCAATATAGCGGATGGTCTTTTTAGATTTTTCTTATTCGCCTTTATTAATTTTTAATTAAAATAATTCATCTTAAGCGTAAAGGTTTGCTTAAATATTCCCCTCACTCTCACTCACTCACTCCTATGTAATCAGTGCGGGACGATCGACGCAAGGTCATTGGGACCACTATGCGCCGTAATAAGAAGTACACAATGTATTACACAGTGTACATTTGATAGGCAACAAAAACATAAGAATGCAACCATAAAAATTGATTTGCATACCAATCTCTGAAAGGCAGCAAAATCGTAAACGTTTTTCAAAATTATTTTTTTCATTGAAGTTGATTCAGAAGCCAAATGCCAATTCCAAAGCTATTTTTAGGGTGAGCATTATTTCTGTTACAGGTTGTTTGTATGTCCAGTTCAATTTAACAGATTTTTTTTGATCGTCACAGACGTCGTTCGTCGTGCAAAATTTTCATGATAAAGTCACTAGACTCGATTCATAGCGAAAGATCAAAACAAAATCCAACAGATTCAGCTATACCAGCAACCAGTCAACTGTAGAAAATGCGTCCTAATTTGAGTGGTCCAAGCGAACTTTAGACGGCTTTGTGACAAAGTTAAAACGCTCAAACGCTGAAGCCAGTAGGAACACTAATCGGCTTTGTGACTCCATCGCTAGGGAATAGTGGGAATAGGAATAGTGTGTGGCTTTCATATTATGCGCCCAAAACACTGCCTGGTAAAGGAGAAATTCCTGTTATTTAAAATTTTTTACCAAGGAAATGTTAAAACTTTTGTCATTTTGTTTCTTTGCAAATATTTCATTAGAATCCCTTTAAATCAAGTACTTATTTAATCATAACAACGATAACAGATAAAATGGAAAAAGAGATTTGGGCTGAATTGTGATGATCATAATTGGTTAGCAGCTTAGAAAGGAATTCAGGGTCTCAGGGACCTCATTGGCATAGATAAGGGGAACTTTACGGGGCTTACTACTAGGATAGCTCTTCCACATGTATAGTGGGGATGGATTTTTTCTCTTCTTTCCCATAGTATGGATTTTCGTTAAATAAGCCTCGAAAATATTGGGCGTGTGAACACCATTTTTTGATTCAGCAATCCCTTTGCGTAATATTAAGTTTGAAAGTGGAAATTTTTGTTGAAGTCAAGTGTCCTAGCTAAATAGTTCTTTATAAATACGTAAAAAACTCATGGCAGTAAGGAAAATTATCACAGAGAAGTAAGGCTTACAAATAAAAGAGTTAGTCAACCAAGTTATAAAATATTCTTGGCGAAGGGAAATTTCGTAAAAGTCCCAATGAAAGTTAGTTAGACAAAGTTGTTATTTCTTCAATTTGGCGCTGGAATCTGGAATAACCATGGTAAAATGCTAGCTGATTACATGGAGAGAGAGAGTATTCATATTATGAACTCTTTCTTCAAAAAATGATTGCATATCAAATGGACTTGGAAAAGTCCGGATGGAATGGACAAAAATGAGATTGACTTCATCATGGCGACTGGTGGGGCAGGACACATCGCTAGCAGGACGGATAGACGTTGGGGCGGAAAAGCCTTCGAGTGGCGGCCGCGTACCGGGAGATACAGCGTTAGCAGGCCCCCCACAAGGTGGACCGATGATCTAGTAAAGATCGCAGGAAGCCGCTAATGCGTGAGGCATCGTGAGGTGGAGATCCCTGGGGAGGCCTATGTCCAACAGTAGGCGTCTCTTGGCTGACATGCTAGTAAAGTAAAACGGTAGTAAATATAGATTTACATATCATGTAAAACTATGGAAAAATAAAACCATATAACAGCTCTAATAATAATAATTGTACGGAACCCTACATAGCCGTGGCGGGACACGGACTTGGCCAGTTTTAATTAAACAGTTTTATTTTAGCTTGCCCTGTTTGTTGTTGTTGGGTCAAATCTTGTAATTAAAATTTTACCCTCTTCCTGTTGACCGAATTATATGAAATTGGGTACACCCTTTTAATTCAGATGTCAATACAATTATGTATGTTCAGTACCATTGTAAATCCAAGATGGAGCTGTACACTTGTCTTAGAATTATTATTTTCTATTAAACAAGAACCGCATGTAAGTATAAATTAAATATTTTAACAAAATACTTGTAGATATTTTAGTCATCTTTGAACTCTTGATTGACAAGTTACCCCCTTTCGTACTCAGTTAAAAATGATTATTGTTACAGTTCTATTTTATTGCGTCCGAGCAACAAGTGAATTCCTATTAAATATACCTTCAATTAACTAATTATAAGTTAACGCGGGGATAGGAGTAGTTCATTATTTAAAGCTAATAGGTACACACCACAGTTAATTCGATTAAAATAGTGTGTTTACTACGTAGTGTAAAAGTCCCTAGTTCCTACTAATTAATCCTTTTAAACGATAAGTTAACTTTTTTAACATACGATAGCTAGATTGTAACTCGTGCATGAATCAAGTCATTATTTCCAGATAATAAGGTTCCTTTCACAATGATTGTAGACTCTGCAATATACGATAAGTTACGATTGGAAGGCGAACAGTTACTGAGCATGCGCGTTGGTAGTCGCTAGTGCCGTACTTACATGTTCTGTCGTATTAAAGCAAATATTCATTTGTTACACATCGAAATAAGATGACGAATTATACAAAAATGTGCTCAAAAGGCATTCAGGATTGCTAGCACCAAATTCTGGTAAGTGACATCGGAATTCTTGTATTCAACTCTGTGTTTGTTATGTAAAATGTTGATTTATCTCTATCCTGTGGTCTTACGTTTCCACGCGACGCAACTCTTTCAGTGCGCATGTGTAAAGTATTATCCGACGATTTTGAGATGTAGTCTTCTGTTATTCACAACATTGTTATATTCACTGATAAAGGAATGGTTATGTTACGTGCTTTGACAATGAGATATGAACATCGAAACTGGCTCATTTAATTGTCACCTAGCTTAACTTGGATTTAGTGTGATCTTTTGTAAGGATTTTTAAAAGACATCCATTGGTTTGACATTGCTTTCAGTATCCAGAGTCCTTTCCGGTGATAAAAACATAGATAGTGAAAAAAAAAAACTTTTAATCTCGGAAGATCTCTTGGGCAGATCCAAAAAGAATTTAGTGCGGTTTTTACGATTCCACAACTAAAAGGAAAAAACTCAGGTTGTTAGATTGTTGTCTGTCGCTTTGTCAAGGCCATTTTTTCAGAGACGCGTAGAGATTGAAACGCATAACGTTTTTCGTCATAAACTAAAAATGCAAAATATTAATTGCCATAATCGTCACTTGCCATAAGTTTTTATATCATAACTTCATAACGCATAATATTATAAGCCAGAAATATGTATGGCATAACCATGAAAAGTCATAATTTGAATAAGCATAACTAACAAAAGGCATAATTTACGTTTGCCATAATATTTCAAAAAAATGATATTCAATAGACATACATTTTTAAAAGCATAACTGACAAAATCCACAAATCCATAGCGAACTCATTCATCATAATTTCAAAAAGCAAACACTTCCTATACATAACAGATTAAATTTATTGTCTTATGTTCAAATTATTTACTATTGTTTTTTTTACCTTATTTATTAAGAAGTAGTTTAAAAATACTAAATAAAAAAGCTCTAATTTACGATTAATTATAAGAAATCACGGAATAATATTAATATATTATATCATTTTGCATACATGCAGACAAGCAGCATGCATGCAGCCGGCATGCAGCGTGCATGCAAGCATGCAGTCATGGAGCAGGCATGCAGCATGCATGCAGGCACGCAAGCTGGCATGCAAGCAGGCATGCAGCATGCAAAACTACTGCCATAGCTCCGGCACTGCGGGGTTCTGGCGGTCCCACGCATGCTAATCGTCGCAGATTACTTTCGCTCACCACCGCAGCATCGACTTGATGGCACCAGCCTCAGCCGCGGCGGCTCGCATAGCCACCTACTCCTCAGCATGCGAGTCACCTCACCCCTCCGTGCCTTCGCGGTTCTGAATAACACTCTAGGAGTAGGGCAGACAAAACTACGTAGAGTCGGGTTCAACTAAACTAGTTTTTTTAATAATTAGTAATCCTCATATAGAGAAAAATACATTCCGGATTATGTCCAAGAAGATTTATGGATACCTATTTACAGTTATTATTCTTTATAAAACTATGTCTTTAGTGAGTTATGCATAGTTAAATTATGTCGAACAAAATTATGGATAGTAACAGTTATGCGTAGTAAAATTATGCGTTTTAAAGTATGCTTAAAAAAATTATGGCAAACCAAATTATACTATTCAAAGATTATTATTTTTAATATTATGCCTTTCGACAATTCTGCATTATAATGTTTATGCCTATTGATATGTTATGCCAAATATTATTATGCTTTTTGATTTTTATGCCATATGATGTATGCCAATCGAAAAAGCGTCGATGGCGTAGTGCGTAAGGCTGTCGCCTTCCAATCGGGAGGTAGCGGTTCGAACCCCGCCACTTACCAATGTGTTTTCAAATTTTGAATTCATATGTACGTTTATTCGACGCTTTTACGGTGAAGGAAAACATCGTGAGGAAACCTGCACCTACCTGTGAAGAAAGAATTTCTTTACAGGTTGTGTGTGAAGTCGACCAACCCGCACTTGGCCAGCGTGGTTGACTAAGGCCTAATCGCCCTAGTTTAGGGTAGGCTCGAGCCCCTCGGTGGGGACATATATGAGCTGTTGATGATGAATCGAAATTATGACAATTAACAGTATGCGTTTCAAGGTGTCACCGAAACTTTATATTAATTACTCGGGTCAGCGGTCTCGTCTGTAAAAAATCAAACTAGTAAGTTTGTGATGTCACATGTTGTCACACATTTTGCAATGGAATATTTTTACATGGACATGAAATAATTGTCATATCAAATAAATTATTTCACTGCGAATATACAAATTGTTTAACAAAACTAATTCTAGAAATAATTCGAAAATATACAATCAGCAGTACCTATATTATATATTTTCCTCAAATGAGCGATAAAAAGTTGTGTACTAGACTTTTTAATAGACCTATTTCGATATATACTGATTGCAGATCAGGTTTATTTTTACCCACGATGTTTAGGCTGAGATGAGAGGTTGTGTTGTGTGTTTGTTTGTGTGCGCAATCGAATGTTCCCATTTATCTCTAGAAGAGATTGATTGATTTCGACAAAGAACTCGTTCGTTACCCATCAATATGTGTTCATAAATAGATATGGTTTTAATTCACGAGAGGGCGCTGCTACAACCCTTTTTTTATATCAAACGAATGTTGCCACCTATTTCAAACAAACTTTTAATAAATTTTACTTGCCTCAGTAAATGTGTATGTTCAAAAAAGATTTCACAACCCTTTGTCCACCCAAATCAAGGTATCACAATAATTTTGTAATATAAATTAAAAGGTAGTTTTTGATTTTGATAGATTGTCATAATGTCGCGATTAAATATCAAAGCGTCAGAGCCAACAAAGTTGCGGACGATGGTGGCGCTGAAGTCGTATATACAGCCAATACTCCAGAACGTACACATGTTTACATACTACTTACGAGTATGTATCTAATGGACTGCTAAAAGATATCCGTCGTCGGGGGCTGCCATTGCCATGCCATCAATATCCCACCTGAATCACCCAACACGAAATAGTGCAGTCAAGGTATTTCGTGTTTTATGATGCGGAAATTATATCAGGTAAGTAAGCAAATCCACAACGTAATTAAGTAAATTATAGTCACAAATCACAAACGCATACATCTGCATTTGTTTATTTCTTTGCAAAAAATAGTAGATAGCCCCGATGATTTTTAAATAAATAGCAATACGTCACAAATAATTGTTGCTTAAATAATAATATTTTGAGGTAACTATTTTGCTGAGCAATCAGTGTTTTTGATTAAGATTGGGATTTTTGTAATACTTTCTGATTCGCAGTTAAATACCTTTCTGATTAATCAAGATAAATATGCAGTATTACGTATGTATATTTATTATTTATGCAGCGTGTTTGGTACATACCTATCGTATCAAACCGAACCTTACCCATGTTAACAGTCTTAAAAGTTATGACGTCATTGAAAATTTTAAATTGTCAAATTCATTTTCAAATTCTCCTATACAAAATGTTGGGCTTGTGAAAAAAACGTATGAGGAATTTCGAATTTTCAATGAGGCCACATCTTTTATATGAGTACTGGCTGTGCCCGCGAACTACGTTTCG
The DNA here is from genome assembly GCA_963935595.1 of Schoenobius gigantellus. Classification (NCBI taxonomy): domain Eukaryota; kingdom Metazoa; phylum Arthropoda; class Insecta; order Lepidoptera; family Crambidae; genus Schoenobius; species Schoenobius gigantellus. Next base: position 54,882,746 of record OZ012541.1, read on the forward strand.
CCATAATTATTGTCCAATAATAGTGTTGACGACAGTTCGCAAGTGCCGGGGACCCAGAACTAAGCAGCGGACGTAGTCTAAGCTTATGCGGGCCAAGTCCCCATGAATGAACCATATCTTAAATAAATTCGGCCCCTTTTGATTGGTCCGCGGGCGGGATGTCCCCCCGCGAACCAAGGGATAGTGTATAAATATAGGGCGGAATACTGATAAATTGTAGTCAGTTGTAGTCGGTCAGTGGAAGTCGTCTTGCAAGAAGTAAATAAAGCTCCAAATATTATCACAAAGAAATCAGCGTTTTAACTCATCAAGTACCTACATACAGTCCACTCTCAACAAATAGTTTACGACCTATTCTCTCTCAGACCTTCCGAATATACACAAAAAATTTCATAAAAATGGGTCAAGCCGTTTCGGAGGAGTTCGGTTCTAAACACTGTAAACACACTAGGTATATTAGACTAGCTGTGCCCGCGAACTACCTACGTTTCGGCGTTAATTTATTTATTCCCGACATCTTTAACATAATATATCGTTAATGTACACAGAAATAAATAAAAAAACTTAACAAATTATATACTAAAACCCTCCTCGAGAATCACGCTATCGAGTGGTGAAAACCGCTTGAAAATCGGTGCAGTAGTTTTTGAGTTTATCGTGAACAGACAGACAGACGCGGCGGGGGACTTTGTTTTATAATATGTAAGGACTAGTTGTGCCCGCGAAATACGTTTCGCCATAATAATTGTCAAAAAAATCTGGAGAGGATCACTCTTATCACCTAGGGGTATAAAAAAATAGTTAACATAAGGACATACACAAAAATGTCGGTCAAACCGTTTCGGAAGAGTTTGGTAACAAACACTGTGACACGAGAGTTTTGTATATTAGATAGATAGATTAAGATGTTAGCATGGGTAGGTTTCCGCTTGATAGGGTATTGACCAAACAAAACACTTCATACGATCTGAGTATTGCAATATTATACACAGACAAATTAAATAATATCCAAAAAGCTGGATCCAGCTCATTTGCCTGTACTGTATCCGTATCATCGGGTAACGAAACCAAACTTGGAGATATTATTTGATCAAAAAGTATTATTGTGAAACCATGCAATCAAAAAAATATATATTTTAAAATTGGAATGATTTAAAATGAATACATATTCAATTTAAATAATTCTGAATGTCAGTTGCATTGTGAAGAACATTTTGTCCAAGTCGGTCGATCTTTGTTGCGGTCCGTGATTTTGAATATTAAATTTTTATTTTATTTCTGATTTCGAAAATAGAGCAATTGAAGAAAATAATTTACAAAAGTCCGAAATTCGAAGTTAGAAGACCATTACACTGTTGATGTCCAGTGGGCCACAATCGGGTCACCCAACGGTGCCAATGACAGATTGTGGTTTTAAGTCTCGAATGAGTAATTCACCTTAGTGAAGAGAAGTCGTAAGTTTTGATAATCATAACATATAATAAAAACCGACTTCAAAAACACTGAAAAGTTTAAAATAATATAAGAATACTCGTAGGTACAGACAACATCACACTTCTATATTGAAGTCGGTGCCAAACTCCTAGAATGTCTTAAATTTGTCACCGACTTCAATATAGAAGTGTAATGTTGTCTGTACCTATTCTTATATTATTTTAAACTTTTCAGTGTTTTTGAAGTCAGTTTTTATTTTTTGTAAAACAATTTTTTATTTTTAACTTTTTAGTTAATGCCACTAATTTAATACCAGCGATTTAATTTCCTTCGATTTTCATGAGATCCCATCATCAGATCCTGACTTTATGACTTCCTGACTGTAATCTTGGGACCATCCCAGGAGTGTACTCTATCGAATCCAAAAGGAATTTTGAAAATCGGTCCACAATTGGCGGAGTAATCGCGTAACATACACACAAAATACGTTGGACACCTAAAGCTTTAACGGCCTTACAAATAAAAAACTTATTCCTAGGAATAACCTCGGAATAGTTATTCCGTGTTTTGTCTTATTTTGACATATTACATGTGACATGTGCTAAAACAAGACAAAACACAGAATAAATTATTCCGAGGATTATACTCGTTTATATAAGTTATTATTTGTAAGGCCGTAAGGGTTTTCCTCGATATTTATGGGATCTAATCATCAGATCCTAACTTTGGTGACCATGGGAGTATCCTCTATCGAATACAAAAAGAATCATCAAAATCGGTTCATAAACGACGAAGTTATCCGCGAACAAACATATATACGGTCGAATTGAGAAACTTCCTCCTTTTTAGAAGTCGGCTAAAAAGTAATAATAGCTCAAAAAGAAAAAGGAACGAAAGACTCGTAGTCTGTGAAGAGTAAATTTAAGTATCAAAAAACTCTCGAAGGAGTGGATGATGTTTGAAACTAACGGAGGTCGAAGTGGACCCATGCTGTTGCATGAGCTCATGAAATTGGTCTTGTATTTAATTGCTTACACATTCACTACATATCTAGGGCTCGTAATGGGCATAAGTCGATCTAAACCAAGTTGGTCTGTGCTCACCAACGTAAAGTGGTAGTGGTGGGTATAGCGGTAGGTGCACAGAGACTATATTCATGTCGTATTGTTGTTCTGTTTAGTATAACTGTAACACATCATTCGTTTAAATAATAAATGCGGTTTATTTACTTCAGATTGTTCTATACAAATACAAACTTAGGGAGACACGACAACTTGTTCCTACTCGAGGACCTAGTTGAATTTCTCGTTATTTTCATATCACTGTAAGAAGTTTGAAAATTTCCTCTCCGCGACATTACTGTGTTTCATCAGGTTACGAAGGCGAGGTTTCGAAGGAAACCTGCACTGTTAAATCAGGTTCCTCTCTTAGAATCCTGCAGCGTTATTCAGGTAACTTCGAAATAGCGATGGGCGACTCGAGTTAAATAACTCGGGCAATTCGGGTTCGTCATCCAGCCCGTTGACCCAAGGTGATTTTCATATCTACCGAGTTGACTCGGTCATTCATTACGGACTCGGAGTACTACGGCGCATGGTGCCGCTACGCGTAGCAGTGGACGAGTCGAGTTGAATAGCCCGGTCCATACCATTCGTTGCGTTCGAGTGATGTTCGTTCGAATTATTTCGATTGTGAAATTCTGAGAATACACAAACTGTGGTTCCTTCGAAAAAAATTCGAATTTCGAACATTTTTACGAATGTGAACTTTTGTCGAATGCATGAGAATCGTGTCCCAGGCCCGGGCATATTCATATCGGTATTTTTGGATAGATAAATAACGTGCTTTCGTTTTATTACAAAACACACAAAAATAAATTGGACTTTGAATCGTCAGTCGGTCGAATCAACTCGACCCAAGTCAGCCCGAGTTGCAATCCGAGTTAAAACTTATTTCAACTCGAGTTAGCCGAGTTGAAAAAGCTGCGACTCGACCCATCACTACTTTGAAATGACCCGAATAGTGGTATATACCCTAGGTATCTCGTTGTAGATATACATCTGCGACGTGATACCTAGTTTCTCATGGAGATTCTAGAATATTGAACGTATTAAGACTTGAACTGGCCCTAAAGTCGGTTCGTGAATGCGAATCGTATCAAAGTGACGTATCGAGACGAGAATATGTATACGTCTCCCGACCAGCAGGCCAATTATGGATCTTTCATCGTACGAGTATGATAAATTTGAGAAAAAGAAGTCATGAAATGCTGCATTTCATATTACCGATCTCCAATGATATCATCACTATGGCATAATATCAATGACGTCATCATTAAATAATGAACAAATGATCAAAAATCGTATTTTTCGTCTTGCACTATGATATCATATGATATCATTTGCAAAACCATGAGATCAGTAATAGGCCCTCTGATAGGATTATGATACGCATCAGTGATACGGATACGGTAGTCGGGTAAGGCAAATAATACATGTCTGGACCACGCTTTATGAGTGAATACGTCATTATTATTAGATCATTATTATAATCTCTCGGCCTGCGTTGAAATGTTACAAGTTTTTTTGCTTATGTTTATCATGCGTCTTGCGACCTCAAACATATTTTTTTGTTGGAATTATTAATAACTTTTTGCAATAAAGTTACACAAAGTGTTACACATTTCTGTGTAAATTTAAAACTGGTTTTATGAGCGAAGGTTATTTATTTTAAAGGTAGTGTTTATATTATCAAATATCAGTACCGTCTATAGTCTGTCGATTAAATGTATTTGCGTGGGAAAATAATAAGAACTTTCAAAAACTGAAAATCGAAAATATTTACGTCCCAGTAACGTCACTGACAGCACGACTACACAGACAGTATAAGATTTCAAAAAATACAAAAAAAAACATTAAATCGACAGACTATACCCGGAGTTAGTTTATATAGATAGATGAAGAGAAAAGGGTATCTATCTACACCAATCATGTATTTCACCATATTCTTGCAAATAAAGTATTATTATTATTATTATTACGAAATACTGCTGCATTAATAAAGTACACACGCACATAAATACAGTTATTACTTTTAAAAAATTATGAAGGCGGACTAATTTCTAAGAGAGATTTCTTCCAGTCAATCCAGGCGGTTTCCACCTTTGGCTTTGCCCGAGTTATTTTCGTATATTCGTGGAAATTCTATATTTTCCCGTAGTAGAAATAAACAATTGTAAAGCTTTTAAAAGTCCCTTTAAAAAACCTAAGCTGTTGATAGTCCAACAAAAAAAAAACAAAATTTCATCTCCGATTTCACATTTTTTTAGGAGGGAATTTTAAAAAATGCTTTAACACGCTTTAACTCAGTTCTAATTATTAGCATACATAGAAAATTTCATGCTTCTACCTTCAAAAATGAGGAAATTACAAAGAACACTGCAGAAAAGGCGAGGACGTGGAGATATGATCGAGACGTTTAAGATCCTAAATGGATACTACGACCGTCCAAAATTCAGCGACCTTTTCACTCGTCATACGAACCCGCGCATGAGAGGACCCAATTTTAAGTTGGTAACGACGATAAAGAACATAAATATCGGCAGAAACTTCATAAGTAATCGCATAGTAAACGCATGGAACAAATTACCCTCCGAAGTTGTGAACTCTAAAAGTGTTAACCAGTTCAAAAATAGACTTGACAAACTAGCAAAAACAGTGAAATAAGTGCTAAGTGAACTAAGATTCAGACGTATCAGCGACAGCTGCCTATCTAAAACGAAATAACAATAATAACTTTCAACCCCCTTTTCACCCCGTTGAGTCTTGAATTTTCCAATATCCGTTCTTAGCTGATATTACCTATCTATAAACTACCTTTCTGCTATTCCATGTTCATAGGCCAAATTGTTTTCGAGATTTATGAGTGAGTATCTTTCAACCCCCTATTTATCACCGAACTAAATCTTTATATTCCATCTTTCTATTTACTTAAATCTATATATTTTTAATCATACAAATGATTCGGCTAGAAATAAGACTAGATTCGCGCCTCGTATAAACCTTAAGAGGTTTTTGTAAGCGCGTCTTAAAATGTATATGTGGACGTAATACATATGCATATGTTAAATCCAAATATGTAGTTAGAATTCACATAGGACGTCTAATTTCGACGCAATAGCATTTTGTTTGCCTCGAATTGTTTTAGGCTTATAGTTGCAGGCAGCGGTGTTTGTGAACGTTGGTACATGTATTTAGTTGTGTTCTGTGTCTGTCTCTATGTTAGAAAGAAACAACAAGCTATTATTTACTGCTCTAACTAACTGACATGCGAAATTGGCCCTTAAGGTCACATGTGTTTCCAGGAAGTAAAAACATCGTAAATGAGTCTTTAGTTGACAGCCAAAAAATATTTTTACTGCCGCTACACAGAGCCCTTAGGCTTAATAAAAAATTTGGTCAAAGCACTGAACAGGGATGAAGAGGCATATAAATTCCTAAAAACTAAATGTCGTCATTAAAGCGACGCGAAATTAAAAGATGGCATATTTATTGGCTCCGAAATAAGAGAAATCTTTAAAGACAAACGGCCTTACCACAAAAAGTTTTTAAACACTGTCTTAAGCTAAACACTGTTTAAACATGATGCTGTCTCTATCTTTCCTTTGAAAATAAATGAAACAGTAATTGTTCAAATCAAAGTTGGTAGATGAAGAAAGGATGGGTAGCATTTGAAAATGTACACACATTTTCTTGGAAATTTCAGAGATAATTTAGATTCAATAAACAAAAGTTATATTTCCGGTCGATTTTTGTCTTATTTGATTTCAACATTTATACAATTAAATAAAATCTCATGGAAATATGTTTTTCACATCTACATCCTTTCAACATATAGGAGATTCTGATGAACTGACGAGTTCAACACTGAGCAGTTCCTAGCTAGAGGATCGAGCTAGGGGATCCTGGTAGACGAACTCTGAAAATCGCTCTCAAAGGAAAAGCTTACCGTGACATGCCATACAGCTTCGTTAGCTGAGCAGGCTTTGACCTCTGATCTTACAATTAAAATTTATAATGTAATAGGTAGTTCTGTCAGAGTCACGCTTTACTTCATATTACGAATTATAAGCGGCAACTTTTACCTATTTAAATTAGCCAAAGGTTTTAGGCGCTAGTGCGATTCCATAAAAACTTGAACGAGATTTCAATACAAATTTCATTTCCGACTTCATAAGTCATCCAGTGAAATCAGCCCCCTAACCATGATCGCCCAAAACAATATTAAAACCGCGCTGAGAACGGGATGGCGCTATACGCAGCAAGAGCGGTGTCTCTGTTTCAATATCGTTTTAACATTGCTATAAGCGATCATGGTAAGGCCCCTGTTCGGTAATATGGGGGCTGATTCTCGCTCAATTCGTAAAAAGTTCGAGTTCTAATTTTTATTTTTAGTATGCCTAAATATTGAGTAAAATAATAAGCCACTTAATTAAATTCCATATTTATTTTACACGCTTTATTCATACGAAATGGGTTATTTAAGGCAAACGCAGACGAAAATTTTTGGACTGCGTTAGATATAGATATCGGTAGTGTATCGCGACTTTTGTACAGCCGACTTTAAGTCTGAGGAGGCGTATCGTATTCTGATTCTGAATGTTCTACCGCTATTTTCGCAGACAAATGTCTAGGCCGACTAAATTCTTTGTGGATGAATGGAACTTCTGATCGGTCTGTGTAGAATATCGACGTTTCAACGGTAAGTGCTCAGAAGAATTGCTTGACTTGGTACCAATGTCACCTTTTTATCATCGTGCCATTCGATCCTCCGACTGATCATCCCTATTACCTGGAAGCAATATCGTCCAGCACGGTTCGTTTTCAGCGCTCATTCTTACCACGTACGGCCAGGCTTTGGAATGAATTTTCTGTTGCTGTGTTTCCCGAGCGCTAGAATATATCAATTTTCAAGCGAGGTATAAGGAGAGAACTACACTCAAAGTAGGCAGCGGCTTGGCTATGTTCCTGATATTGGCAAAGTCCATGGGCGGCGGTTACCACATACCAGCAGGCGGTTACCACTTAATTTTGCTCGTCTACCTTTTACAGCAATAAAAGAAATAATTAACCTAATATCTGCTTAACCCAATAAAACCTGGTTTTTCGAAAAATTTTACCTTGAATTCAACAACGGTATTCTACCGTAAAAGTTATGATAATTTTAAAGTTGAAAATAATTCGTCAGACATGTTTATAAACATTTCTGCAGCTTTTAAGATTTAATCTGGAATTGCGTTAGGTATTCGCTACATCTTTGATTTTCATGTATACTTAATAGTTGTAAGAAATTTCAGATACTTGCTATACCATTAGGCAAAAAATGCTACTCATGACAGCGATATTAAATTCTAGTTTTTAAAATTTATTAATCCACAAGGTCCCGCAAGGTGGACCGACGATCTGGTGAAGGTCGCGGGAAGCCGCTGTATGCGGGAGGCGCAGGACCGATCGGTATGGAGATCCTTGGGGGAGGCCTGTGTCCAACAGTGGGCGTCTCTTGGCTGGAATGATGATGCTGATGAAAATTTATTAATAAGGTGTATAAAAAACTTCTAGTTAAATGGTAAAAAGCTAGTAAAAAGATACAACACAGTAAGCTTTAGCAAGCTTACTGTGGTGTAGGTAGTGTTCTTTATTATAAGTGATTTCCAATGCTTTTTTTATTATAAGAATGAATGAACCTATTGATCTGAATTAAATTTTCTTTGTTTCAGGTATAAACACAGTGTGAAACAAATGACATCAACTAACGTTTTTTCACTAGAAAATTTTATCAAAATAATTTCATCAGATCGTTGGCACAAATGTATGCCTACCAAAAGTAATTATGTCAGATTTTTCTTCCTCATCAGTCTCACAAGTTTTTTCATGTCCACATTATGGATTAATGCAGTCAAACGTGACGAAAGAGTTGTGCAGAAAGCTATCGAAGATGTAGGGAATAACATCAAGTATATTAATGTTTATCGCAAGCCAAATAAGTTACCCAAAGACTTTAAATATGTACTATTATGGACACCTAGAAGTTACTCTCCCTTTTATTTCTTCGGTAAAGGACAAAAAGCCTTCATTCAGAACAACTGTTCTGTGATAAATTGTTATATCACAACTGACAGATTTCTTTTCGGAGGAGTTGAATCTGTGAGCAAATTCGACGCTATCGCATTCAATGGACGGAACCTAAAAAGAATGCGCCGCATTAATTTACCTCAAAAGAGATCAATGCGACAGAAGTACATATTTTTCAATTTAGAATCCTCAGAAAACTATCCTGTTTGTTCCGCAAAGTTCGATAGTTTCTTTAATTTAACATCAACATATAAACTTGATTCGGACATACCCTATTCCTATATACTGATAAGAAACAAAAATGGTGATGTTGTTGGTCCAAAAATAGATATGATGTGGGAGAGTGCATATAATACAGACGTAGACGCCGAAATAACAGATAAATTGCGTACCAAAACAAAAGCTGTTTCTTGGTTTGTGTCTAATTGCTCAGATAAAAGCGGCAGGAAAAATTATGTTTGGTTTTTAAGGAAGGCATTGTCTATATTTAATTTAACTATTGATATTTATGGCAAATGTGGCAATCTAAATTGCCCTGTTGATAAGAAAGCAGAATGTGATAGTATGTTAGAAAAAGATTATTATTTTTACTTAGCCATGGAAAATTCTATTGCTGACGACTACATTACCGAGAAGGTGTTGACTGCGCTGCAGAATAATATAGTTCCTATCGTGTATGGTGGAGCAAATTATTCTCGGTAAGTATAAAACTAGAGAAAATATTAACGAGAGTAGATAAATAGAAATTAGCAAAGTTATACGGACTTAAACGAATTTCTATGGTATGATGGGTGATGAATTCATGATGACATACCTAGACACTTATATCTCAAAATTCCAAAAAGAATAGATCAATGTAAAGGGTCTTCCAATAGGGACTTCCGAACTTTAACAGTTGATAGCGGCCATCTTGTTAAAGCTACACCTGTCAAATTGGCTGTCAAATCATCAGTCTGTTTTGCCAAATCACCATAGACGGATATAGCATTCAACAACACGTGCAAATAATAAAATTGTTTTATCAAAATAAATAGGTGTTCTGTTCCGGCAACGTTCCGCGCGCTTCGATCTTTTACGGTCGCCATAATCGTCCTACCGAGAGGACTATTCGCAGTGTGGTGGATAAATTTGAGTCCACTGGTTCAGATAACGATCCATGAGCTTCCAATGCATCCCGAAAAAGTCACTGTTTGGTGTGAATTATGGGCCATCGGTCCATATTTCTGTGAAAACGACGTTGGTTAGGTCATTACTGTCAACGGCGAGCGCTATAGGTCGATGATTACCAACTTCTTTTGGCCTGAATTGGATGATATGGACACCAACCACATGTGGTTTCAACAGGACGGCGCTACGTGCCACACAGCTCATGCCACATTGGATATTCTGCACGAACGATTTGAGGGCACGGTTATCTCACGTGGAGGTGATGTGAACTGGCCACCGAGATCCTACGATTTGACCCCGTTAGACTTTTTCTTGTGGGGGTTTCTTAAGTCTCAGTTCTATGCAAATAAACCACAAACCAAAATAGCCCCCAAAGCCAACATAACCCATGCCATCGGTTAAATTCAGTCTGATTTATGCGCCAGAGTCATGGAAAATTGGACATTTCGGATGTGCCCCACCCATAGAAGTCGCGGCGGACATTTGAACGATGTTATATTCCACGCATAATGGCATCGATAGGTCTTTCAAACGAATAAAAAATTTCGATGATATCACACACACATTTTGTTTTAATTAAATTTAAAGATAGGAAGCGCTTAATGAAAGACCCTTTATGATAGAGTCTAAAAAGAATACAACGATTTGTTAACAATAAAATTCTAATTAATTATGTAGTTTAATTTTGATGATAATAATGTAGCAAAAGTGGTCAGAATAATTATGAGTGTCGAAAGCAAAAGTAATTTTGTAAGAGAACATAGTAAACTACATTTTTTAAACAATGTAATTCATTTATGAGTATTTACTTAAAATTATAAATTGATATATTGAAATTGTGTCACGAATAAAATTCGGTAAAATGTAGTTTCCGAGTATTTGTTTTAATCATATTTTTAGAAACACATTACTTTCACAAGTATTACAGTAGGTGCATAAAGATATTTCTCTGATATCCTTGATAATTTTACAGATTCTTGCCACCGGGATCATATCTCGACGCTCGCGGCCAAGATGCAAACACCTTGGCCTCAATCATCGCTCAGCTCGTCAGTTCTCCGCAATCATACAGTCGATTCTTCAAATGGAAGCGACATTACACGTTCCACGACCCTACGGCCAAGGAGAACGTATGTGCACTCTGCGCCGCTCTCCATAATGACAGCATGATGAACTCGCTGTCTGTGTATAAGAATTTTCGAGAATGGTGGCACCCAAAGTATAAAGATAGTTGTTGGTGGTTCAACGAAGACAACGAGAGGGAGTTTGGTCTGTGATGTTGCCATAATCATAGCTAGTGTAGGTAAGGGTTTTTAAATGTTCGCGGAGTGTTTAAGAAATTTAAATAAAATGTTTTTACGTGTTACGTCATTGTTTGTAAAATCTTGTTAAATTCAGAGTTTGACCTTTTTTGATGAGATTACTACGAGTATATTTTCGGTGACAAATTATGGATATGGATAGTTAAACAATGTTTTTATATTTGTATATTTTTAGACAAATGCTAACAAAATTCTTCTCATTTAAATGATAGATACTTTAGAGTGTGTTTTATAGATACATAAATAGAATTGTTCAATTATTTGTCGAGCCCGTTTAACTAAATTCCACGTTTTGCGTGTTCTATGTTTACACTGTAGCATGTATGTAGTACGATGTCCTCGACAAAAGATATGCACATGGAAGGTAAATTGCAATTAGAAACTCCACAGAAGATTGCAGGTTCGTAACTTAACAACGTTATGTTATGATGACCCTGTGCGTACGAGTTGGAGTGTCCGATGACCCTGTGCGTACGAGTTGGAGTGTCCGATGACCCTCGAACATTGGCTCGCGCGGCTGCCACGCGAGCCAATGTTCGAGGGTTTGCCACGCATTTTATACGCAGCTTTACGCTAGGGGCTCATCCACGGATGTCGTCCACCCGGCTCAACCTTTCTTCTATAATTTTTCTGCCCCCTTGGAGGGGCATTCAGGATTGGGAGGGTCCAGTTCACCGAACGGACCCTCCTGAAACAGGCTCGTTATTATTACGCGCTGGAACTTTGCCAAGGAGGGAGATCACCAAGTTGTGAACTTCGTTGTGATTCCCAGACAGGTGTCAAGATTGGAACCGTATCTTGGGAAATTGGGGTCGGCCTATGAAGTCACGTCTTTTTCCACGGAGCGAGGTGGCAATAGGGTCTTCTTTCCGAAGTCCGAACCCACGAACCTAATCTGAGGCCTCATCCTGCAAGATGCGAAGCATAATAAGGATGTTCTTACGAAATAGCATATTAGAAAGCATAGGAAAAAGCATATTATATATATGAATTATATGTAAGATATACAGCCGGTTGCACCAAGTTTTACGTTATACGATTTCGTAAAAAGTAACAACTTAATACCTAAAAATGGGTGGTTTCACTATTAAATATATGATTTGCGCTATACATTTTACCGTTTTAAACGTAAAGGGTAAAATAAAGCTACAATTGAAACTAGATTATGGTGAAATTCTTACGTATTTATATTGTTACTTTTACGAAATCGCAAAACGTAAATTTGGTGCAACCGGTCGATAGTGTATATGTTACCGGCAATGTGTATAATTCAGGTATTGTATACAATCCCTAGGTAATGTATACAATTCCTGGGGCGTCCAGGCAATGTATGAAATATCATGAATATCATTGTCCATTTCATACTTTACCTAGGTATTGTATACAATTCCTAGGGATTGTATAGAATACCTGCTGGTTCACCGGTAATGTATAAATTAAATAAATCTTAAGACTAAACTAATGTTAGGTAAGCCGGTTAATATCAATAAATCTTAACAGACTTACTTATCAAATAGCGGACAAATAAAACATGGTGTATTTACTTGAAATAAACTTTATTATCAACTTTAAAATCACAAAAAAAATAACAGGAAACTTAAAATTCTTCTTGTTTGTAACATAACATTACAAGTATCTTTTAACATAATATAAGTAATTTTGTAATTGAACTTCACAAACAAAACAATTCTCTTTATAACAAAAAGTAGGTCTAATAGGCATTCACAATTTTAAGTAAAAGTAGGTTTTATTTATTCTTACACGACAAACTATTATGGCACTTTGAAGAGCACAGAGCCTTACTTTTGACACAGGAACACTTTTTAGTCACAGTTTTTTTTGCAGCTACATTTCACAAAGCCCTGTCCTGTCCCCGTAGATTGCAAAGTCGCAACTGTACGGAGTGTCGTTTCCAGATTGGGGACGTCTTCTTCTTGCAGTAATTTCTGATGGCAAACAGTGAACTGTTGTCTTGAATACAATGTCTTGACAACGCCTTGCTTTGTGCCTAGTTGATATAGATCGTCATCAGTTTTGTGTAATACTACAGCCAGTATATTGCAGCCAGTATATGACGTACGGACGGACGGGCGCACGAACGGACAGACAGACAGACATGAAGAATTTATAAGGGCTCCGTTTTTGTAATTCGGCTACGGAACCCTAATAAAAAACAGCTTGAAGTATTTAATTTTAATAAAATTATTACTAACTACTTTTTTACTACAATGAGTCGTAAAAAACAACAATAATAAATTGATTGTACAGTTTAATATTGAAATTTAGATTTATAAGTTTTTTTGTTCATACAGTTTCCATTTCAAATCTTTCGCATTTCCTGTAAATCGGCTATATGCGCCTTAAGAGTCCGCTAGCTTAGATAATGCCGCTCTTTAGCGCACCCCGCATTGACGCCGCCCGCGCCGCGCCGCCTCTTGTCAAAGGATTTAATTTTATTTACAAAGGCTACCGCGTGCGGCGTACACCCGAAAGTGAAATTGACAGTTTTATATCGAAGCGCCTCCGTAGTGAAAGATTGTGTTTGTGAACTGTTGTACTACGAATTGAATTTATCCTCAAAAAATCCGACATTTGATAAGATTCTGGATAAATTACACCTATGTACTTACCTCCGTAGCAACCTACAGACGCTCCAGCCGTAAGTCAAACTAAAAGGAAGTATTAATAAAAAAGGTAATTCCACATTTATGTGGAACATAAGTATAGTATACTTATGTTTTTACAGAAGAAAATAAGTACCTAAATATTTTGTTTTGGACGCAATTACAGAAGAAAATAAGTACCTAAATATTTTGTTTTGGATTCAGAGCGTGATAATGGCTCTCTTATTAAAAATACGGGTGGTAGTAACTCTGACAGTTCGAGTGATGAAGAATTGTGGTGTAATTTTACTTTGAATTTACCTACTTTCGCATATTTTTGATTAAAATTATCTTTGCACCTAGCTTGTGTGTCCCGATAATTTTTATTCGTATTTTGTTTTATTAAACACAATTGCGTTCGGGTGTACCGACATTATCTAAGCGAACTTACTTTGATCGCGCCGCCTTGGCGCTGTGCCGTCTCTTGTCAAAGGATTTAATTTTATTTGCAAAGGATACCCGCGTGCGGCGTACACTCGCGATTGAACGGTCATGCTAAAACGATTCACTTCCATTAATGCTTGAAATGGCGCCTCTAGGAAGGGTGTCAGGGTTCTATGAAGCTTACCGTACTTATTTGTTTGTAATAACCACAATTGCGTTCGAGTGTTACATTACCTGCTGCAAGTTTGGCATTGTATAGAATACCTAGGTAAAGTGTAAAATAAATTCTATTTCATACTTTACCTGCCCGTTTTAGGTATTCTATACATTGCCTAGGTATTGTATACAATACCGGATTATACACATTGCCGGTAACATATATACTCGTACCAATGAGCGTTAAAGCATGTTAAATGTTTTTCCCGCTCATATCTAAGTATACGAGTATCTTGTGGTTATTGGACTTAAAATGTGTTTGATTTGAGTTGACTGTTCCAGTCAATCCGAAGGGATTACTACAAAATATATGTGATTATAAAATCAAAATCGTCTTTTTTTAATTTAATCTAGGTTTGTGAAGTACTGTTATTGTAATTTTGGCAATTTTATTTAAAAGAGGAGATAAAAATTAGAGCTACCGAGTTTTTTCTTGTCGAGAAGGATCTCCCAATTTCCGAATAGGTGGTAAAGTCAATTAAGAACCTGTAAAGATATTATTGAATAAAGGTTTTATAATTGAAATTTATTCTAAATTTTTTCTTACGTGGTTAAATGCTTACGTTAACTCTCTCATTATGTTTAAAGTTGTGCCATTTAGAATATTGTATATTATTATATAAAATATATATACTCGTATAATATTATTAAAAGCAAAATAATCTTCCAATGCTCAATTGTAACACAGTTATTGAAAATAGTTGTTACTAAGTTGACGCATGTAGGTTGGGGAAAAAGTTTCTTCGCATTTTTTAAGAAAATTCAAAACATTTTTTAATATAGTTTATTTACATTTAACTAAAGTATGTAGGTACCATTTTGTTCGATAACTTTTTGCCATCTTGTAGGTAGGGACATGATCCCATTGCTATAGAAATTTTGGGACTTCTGGTCAAAATACCGCGACAAGTGGTTTTGGCAGTCCTCTCGTGATGTTAACCTGACACTGCCTAAAGAATTCTGAAGAGACCGAAACAGGTGGAAATCTGAAAGTGCAAGGTCAGGACTATACGGCGGATGCATTAACACCTCCCAGCCAAACTCTCTTAATTTTTGCTGAGTGGCTAAAGATGTGTGAGGTCTAGCGTTATCATGATGAAAAACCACACCCCTTCTGTTGATTAATTCCGGCCGCTTTCTCTCAACTTCTTGCTTTAATCTCATCAGTTGTTCGCAGTAGAGCTCAGAATCGATGGTCCTGCCTGGTGGTAACAGCTCATAATGAATAATGCCCTTCCAATCCCACCACACACACAGCATCACCTTGTTGCGAGTTAACCCGGGTTTCGCCACAGTCTGTGAAGCCTGACCGGCCTTTGACCACGACCTTTTTCGCACGTTCTTGTCGTACGTGATCCACTTTTCATCACCAGTTATCAGCTTCTTCAAAAATGGTTCGGTTTCATTACGTCGTAATAAAGAATTACAAATGAGTACACGGTTCATTAGGTTTCTTTCAGTGAGCTCGTGAGGTACCCAAATGTCGAGCTTTTTTGTGTACCCAGTTTTTTTCAAATGCGCCAAAACTGTTTTGTGGTCAATTCCCAGTTCTTCAGCTACGTCGTAACTACTGACATGCCGATCTTGCTCCACTTTTTCAAAAATGGCATCCATTTTATCTGTAATAGGGCGACCAGAGCGACGTGCATCTTTGACATCAAAATTTCCGGATTGAAAACGCTTAAACCAAATTTGTGCTACTCTCACAGACACTGCACTAGGTCCATAAACATCGCAAATTTTTTTCGCGGCTTGCGTTGCATTTTTACCTTTTTTGTAGTAAAATTTTAAAATGTATCGAATTTCTTCATTAGATTCACTCATCTTGGCGGTACGAAAAACAAATGAAAATCACACATTTTCCTAATTTGAATTTGGAATTATGTTCTTTAAAATTTAAACTTTCAATGATACCAAAACCAGCCAGATACAAATAGTATAGCCAAAGAGATTTTATTACAAGTTTATACATACTATAATGCGAAAAGACTTTTTCCCCAACCTAATATTTTTATTGTATAATGATTGTTATCGGCCTCCAAGGTGGTATATACAACGTTAGTTTTAGTATGCACAAAAGCATAAATGGTTTATTTATACTAATTATTTCTTTGGTTGAAAGCTGTTTGAAAACACAAGTTAATGATTTTATAATATTTATGTAAAATGCATATATAATAAACAGTAGGTATAAAAATATTGTTAACATGTTTCGGCTTTTGTAATTATGTTTTCAGAAAATTATGTTGTTACCGAATTTATAATAATGTTATTTCGTTGTTGTGTTTATCTGCTGCGTTAATGGTGGGAAATTTTTAATAAACATATCGTATGACTTTTAATTCCCATATCCTATAAGAGTATATTAAATTATTTATACTTATGTATAAATGAATATTAAACTATTTAGGTATATGTTTTTAATGAACATATCTCGAGAAACGATTATTTAATGTTATTAATTCAATAAATTACGATTGTTGTGTACCTATGTAGTTGTTTTCAATGCATATATTTTGTGATTGGGGCATTGTTAATACGTGGTTAATACCAAGAAGTTGTTATTTTATGTTATGGTATTAAATGGTTTATGTATTTGATAATGTTTTATTGGACGTTAGAGTGATGAGTGTAAAATCCGTGTGTTTCCCATTGGCTAGATTAATGGCTAGACTAGTCTGGCCAACGCGAATTTTCTTTCCCGTTGGCACCGTTTCTTTCAGAGCTGGAAAAGACATAGAAGGTGCAATACACATGTAATTCCGCTAGGATGCGTGTCATTTCCGTGTCGAACGTGGAATTCGACACGGTGAGGGACCGGTTCCGGCGCAAAAGCAAGGCGCCGGGACCGGATGGTGTCCCTAGCAAGGTTTTGGCCCTCGCCCTGGGACACCTCGAGGAGCGGTTCCGGGCGGTGCTTGACTTATGTATCGCCTCGGGCCGCTTCCCCAGTCGATGGAAAGCGGGCAGACTCTGCCTGTTGAGGAAGGAGAGTCGCCCAGCGGATTCAGCGACTGGGTATCGGCCGGTGGTGCTGCTCGACGAGGCTGGGAAGTTTTTCGAGAAGATTCTCGCTTCCCGCATCGTCGAGCACCTAGAGGACCGGGGGCCGGACTTGGCTGAAAACCAGTTCGGCTTCCGCACCGGCCGGTCCACGGTGGATGCGGTGGCCCTCCTCAAGGGGTGGACGGATGGGCGCGTCCACACGTGGACAATGGCGGCGGGTGTGCCCCAGGGTTCCGTACTAGGTCCTCTGTTATGGAACCTGGGGTACAACTGGGTTCTGCGAGGCGACCTTCTGCCACGAACGAAGGTCGTCTGCTTCGCCGACGACACGCTCGTCGCAGCGAGAGCAAAAACGGGGGAGGAGGCGGCCCACCTTGCATCGGTCGGCGCCTCACTGGTCGTCCGACGCATCCGCCTCCTGGGCCTGGACGTGGCCCTCGACAAAACGAGGGCCATGTTATTCCACGCCCCGCGTCGCAGGATCCCACCGGGGCTCCGCGTCCGAGTGGAGAGGGTCCGTATACCGGTCGAGGCGCACTTTAAGTACCTCGGCCTGGTTCTGGACCCCCGATGGAGTTTCGAGGAGCATTTAAGCTCCTCGCTCCACGGCTGTGCGCCGCTGCAGCCGCACTTGGACGGGTCCTCCCTAATGTGGGAGGTCCAGGATCGGCTTGCCGTCGACTGTATCACGGGGTAATACGGTCGATGGCACTCTATGGAGCCCCGGTATGGGCAGAGTGCCTCTCCTCCCGAACGGTGGCCCTCTTGCGACGTCCGCAGAGGGTCATATCGACCCGGGCCGTGCGAGCTTATCGCACGGTCAGTCACGGCGCGGCCTGCGTTCTAGCGGCCCAAACGCCGTGGCACGTCGATGCACGCGTCCTCGCGGAGGTGTATCGACATCGGGTTGCTACTCGTGAACGGGGGGGACGATCCTCTCCACAGGAAGTGAAGCGGATTCGTACCCTGGCGCAGAGGGAGGCTCTGCGTCAGTGGGGTGTGGCACTCGCCTCCCCAGCTGCCGGCCACCGGACGATCGACGCGATCCGTCCGGTGTTGGAGGAGTGGGTTGGGCGCCGGCAGGGCAGCCTCACGTTCCGCATGGTGCAGGTACTGACCGGGCATGGCTGCTTCGGTCACTACTGTAACACCGTTTTTTCTTAAAATTTCATAAAACACTAATTTTGCAAAAACACTTTGGTTTCACTGTAGTTTTAACACAAATTGCACAACTAAAATCATAATTACAACAACTTTGTCAATTAATTTCACAATATCAATGTCAAGTGTCAACGTCAACGTCGTTTCACGTCACGTCAGTGACATTTGCAATTATCTTTGGTCATTATTCAATTTTTGCATAAACAAAATAAATCTCGCGTTTATCCTGGCCTTATTTACAAAGATAGTTTTTTTTCGCCCAAAATCCCGTGCTTCCCTTTAGGTGGGTTGATTTTCTCAAAATTCGGAATTTGACATTTAGACTGTTTGTTTTGATCATTTTTAGAGACATATCGTAATAAAGTACACTTAAGGCTTACAGATCATATAATTATGGTTTCGTCGAATAGAATTTGGAAAGCATTCACAATTTGTTTATGGTTAATTTTTCATTACGTTTTGTTTTTCAACCAAACTTATAACTTTAGCTGGAAATACTTACTGCATATTGTAGAATTTCGAAAGATCCGTATGTTGACTTGACACATCTTGAAGCAAGTTAAGAGTCTTACGAGTGTTATGAAATGAATTTGGTTTTAGGAGAGGTTCCGTCGCCAATACGGCGCTTAACATTCAGCAAACGGACCTCGGCTCCGTCGCTTCCACATAAACGCAAATCTGTGCGCAGGTGGAGCGTTGGTTTTTAGAACGCGTCTATCGTCTATGTTATGAGTAGTCTGTGAGACATCGACCGAAGTACCTAATTTGTTATTGATTTAATTCTAAATCGAAATCTAAATTTCTACATTATCTTAATTTCTGCGAATAAAATTAATAGGTATTTCTCCCGTTTTCCGTGTGAATTGAATTTGAAAAGCGAGACTACAAAAATCAGTTCTTTTTGTTTTCAGCTTGAAGAGTAAAGCTAAGGGAAAAATACTATATTTACTCGCCGGCACGCGATTATTTAAATTAAATGGATTTATGGTATCAATAAGTGCAAAAAAAAATCAATAAGGTATCTAATTAACTTATTATATTTCATGATTTAAAACAGATTTTGTTAATTTTATTTTTATTTGTGGGTAAATTGATTATTAAATCAAACATATTACATTTCCAAAATTCGCCTTTTTCATCCCCTATTTCATTAAAAAACCTTGATGGTAAACGGCATCTTAGTGGGATTAAGGCATATATTGAGTAACACTTGCGAATTTCATGTTAAATTCTAAATTTTCACAATATTAAGTTTCACATCCTTCTTTGGCAAAGAACTCACAAATTAAGCTGTTTTCTTTTTATTAATAGCAATAATTATTCACAAAATAGGTGCTCTCCCCTCCATATGTCCTTTTTATTAACTAACCAATAAGACAATTTGTCAATTTATTAAAAATTATGTTTTAGAATTCATTTGTTATGTTTATTACATGAAGTTCAAATGTATTGACTGGGATTCCTTCAGAACTCAGTGTTAGACCCACTGACCTCAAGATCATAGGCATATTTAATTATATTTTTAACATAACACTGTGCTATGAATCTCCAGGGCAGTTCCCGGAGGCCGTAGGGCTCCGCTGCAACTAACCTACCTAATAACCTAATATCAAGGAGGAATTCTGTGGAATTACACAAATAATATTAGAAACAGAGAATAAGTTAAGAAACTGGAATATCATATCTCTGACCCGTGATTGCAAGATTTAGCATAAAAGGTACGATCCACTAACAACCGCTCCGGGGAAGGCTACTAATTTCTTTTAAAAAAAGGAAACCTATAACTATTTGTTCGTGTACTTTATTGCCCCTCATTTTGTAGTTTTGTACCCAATTTGTACCTGATTTTTACCTGCCGAGATTGATCAAACAAACCTGAACCATCCTGCCCTTGGCTTGTATTAAATAAAAATTTAGTTAAGTGCTTTGCATTGAGGGATTTTGTTAACTTCAGTAACATTATGCATAAGTGAATTACAACCATGTACCTACCAGAATAAAGCTTTTCATTTTGTATCGGACTAAAGGAATAAGTTTGTTTTTTTTTTCTTTAACTTTAAGATTTCCCTATATTTCTACAATTCAGCTAGAAAAAGCACTACACTACCTGCACCGAGTCGCGCGTCGGGAGGAAACGCCGCGGTGTCACCACTGCGACGCTCCCGACGATACTGCCGAGTACACCTTGTTGGTGTGCCCGGCCTGGCGACCCCAGCGCAGCGAACTTAACGCTGCGCTGGGAGGGGGAGACCTCTCGCTGCCGAGCATGGTCGTGGCCATGCTCCGCGGCGAGGCGGAATGGGAGGCTGTGGCCTCCTTCTGCGAAGAAGTAATTTCGCAGAAGGAGGCTGCGGAGAGGGAGCGGGAGGAAGATCCCCAAGCCGCTCCCCTCCGCCGCAGACGGATAGGCAGGCGAAGGCGGGCATTCGCGCAAGCAATGCCCGTCTAATGACCCTGCCGTGGAGGCCTGCGTGCATGGTTGGCCCCGTGCACGCCGCCGTAAGGCCCTCCGTCTGGGGATTGCTCTGGTGTTCTCGGGCAATCCCCCCTCGGCGATAGCCCGACCGGTGGTCGGGCTTGCCCGGGCGCGCTGGTAGTGGTAGTCGCAGTGTGGACCTTACCATGCGCGCCCACAAGGGCAGGGAGAACACCGGGGGGTTTTAGTGGGTCGGCCTGGAACTTCACCGGGCCAGCCCCACACACGCCTGCCGTCTAGCCAACGGCGGGTACGGTGCGCTTACGCATTTCCCCCCGACAAAAAAAAAAAAAAAAAAGGATGCGTGTCATTTAATATATTTTCATTTCAATAAAATCATTTTCGTATAGCTTTTAGCATAACATTCAAAATATCTATAATCGTATCAAATAAAACTCATGAAGTATAACGGTCATTTGATTTAATTTCGTTTTATATAGGTAAAAAAATCGTCACTTGATACAATTACGATTTGATACAATTTTGTTTACTATAAAAATCAATGTTTATTATTTATTTTGATATACGTACATAAAAATTAAATACAATAATATTGTAGGTTAGGTTTGGTTAGACATTGTGACCACACACATGTTGCATGCGTCGGTGGCGCTGTGGACTCTGCACTTGCCTTCCAAACGGGAGGTCCGGGGTTCGAGACCGCCATGTACCAATGTGTTATTCGTTTCGAATTTCATATGTACATTTGTCTGACGCTCCTACGGTGAAGGAAAATATCGTGAGGCAACCTGCATACATCTGCGAAGAAATTCAATGGTGTATGTGAAGTCGACCAATCCGCACTGGGCCAGCGTGGTTGACCAAGGCCTAACCACCCTATCATAGGGTAAGCTCCAGCCCCTCGGTGGGGACGTATATGAGCTGTGATGATGATGATGATGATGACATGTTGCATCAAACTACATGTTGCATGCTTGCTTGTATGCTGCTGGTTTGTTTGCATTCTTGCTTACATGTGTGCTGCATGCTGCATTCAAATTAATTGCTACATTACTTTAGTAAAATTATTAATAAAAATCACTTATTAAGTAAAATCCACCTCGGCGAACCAAACCGAACTGATTATTGTAAACAAAGATTTATGAATTGAATTTTATATAAATTCATCGTTATACTAAACGTTCTTGTATATGAACTGACTTTCGATTAAATTAATTTTATACCATTCGAATGTCATATACTTAAAGAGAATTTTATTTGAAGTAATTGTTATATTAAACAATTTTATACGAATAGTTTTTTAGGTGTGATGTTATGTCATTTGAATTTATATCATCTGATTATTATATGATGAAATGATTGATATACGGTAAAATATATTATTTGAAATTAATATAACATGACTATTATACAAATTTTTGTTATATCATACAATATACACCCATTGCGTTAAGTACGACAAAATAACAATCGAACCGTAAAAAAAACGATTTTCAAACCGTACACAGATCTGTATTTTTTTGTCGTAATTATGGAAAATATTTCATTTCCTCAGTCCGGTTGACCGTACCACGGGCACCCACGGGCAAAAATGGTTTAAACAATAGTACATTGTTACCCTAGGGGTAAAAGTAACTTATTTAGTCCCGAGACGGGGTTTGGCGCCCGAGCGTAGAGAGGGCGCCTATAGTTCGAGGGACTAAATAAGTCTTTAACCCGAGGTAAACACTGTGCTTTTAATTATGAATACAAGGAAAGTAAAAATAAAAACATGAATCAGCAAAAGAACATATGAAGGAAATTAATTTTATTAAATCAACAACTTCGGCTTTTGCCTCTTCTCTTATGTATGAAATCTCTACGGAAGAATAAACAATAAAAACTCGAAAAAACAAATGAAGATCGGATTGCCGCTATCCCGCTAATTATGTTTTTTTTTTCTGTGGCCGGCCAGCTATTCAGCCATTATTTTTTTTATTTTCATCATTGAAGAAATGGTTAAAATTTTCCGCAAATCTATGTTATTTTAAAATGATAGTTGAAAGTAAATTTTATAAAATAATAAATAAGTCATTTAAAAAATATATTCTTTAAATACTTAACATTATGTTATTTCAATTTTACGCTTACACCGCTTTTGCTGTAATTGAGTGGTTGTATAGAAAGCCGGAACATGGTTCAATAAAAACGCGAAAATAGAAATTGTTTCTTTTTAAAATTTGACAGCAGCTGTCAGTTGAAAGTGATTCTCCCTAGGGCTGAAAAGTACTACTTTCAACCCGCTCCGCAGGCAACTTCAGACCTACTTTCAGAGTATGAGTAATGAAAAAATATTTTTAACCGCCTCTGTGATTAAGTGGTTTGAGGTCGTTTTAAAGGTCTTAAGTTTTAATTTTATATTACCTGTGGAAAATAATTTTTCTGACTTATTAGTTTAAGGGAACGACAACCGGGGGCCCCTGCATGCTATCATTCCAAGATACCATCCCCTAGTAACCATTCCCAGATACCATATCCTTGATATGCTTTTGATTAATTCTTATAAAACGACCATGTCAGGACATGACCAAATGAGGGTGGCGTGGGCCTAGCCAGCCTATAGCTGGAGCTACTGGATGGATCTTAACGTTGTCACCATAATAACACTGTTAAAAAGGCTGTTTCCTCGTAGTCCTATTAATTTGTCCAACTAGTAGGACCACGAGCAAGAAAAGCACTGCTAAGAGGAGTTCGTCCCCCTAGATCGCCTAGCCCGCTCCCCTAGGGGATCCACGTGAACTCGTCAGTTCATCAGAATCCCCTACAATAAAGGTAAGATAGTCAGTTCCTCATTGGTCAAGACTAGGTGAAGTTCGCTTTTATCTGATGTGATGTTAATGTTCTTTTTTAAGAATATAATACATATGAAATGGCGGCTAATAGGTTCTCTGGTGGAGTAAAAAAACAACCGAAGGTCATTGATCCTGATTATAAAATACATTGTTCTTTTTTAACAATTGGGATTTAACGATATTCATTCATGACATATTGAAATCTACGATATTTGATATGTGAGTTCAATCAAATTCCAATAAAGGAAGTGAACATTTTCATTTATTGCCTGAGGCTCTAGTTAAACTAAAATTGCGCATTAGCAAACTATAGGAACAGCGATGTATGAGACTGATAAAGTATATTAAGTATGTCATTCCCAAACACCAGACTTAACTCCTATCGTAGGTTTGGCGTAATATTTTTGCAACGCTATTTTCTATGGTTGACTGAGCATTTTATGTGCTTATCACAAAGATGCTTAACAAAAGTGAATAAGTATACATACTTTGAAATAAAATGCTCTACTTTGTACCTACATGTATACCGGAAAACGGTGTAGAGTAGAGCCAAACTAAGATAGCATTAAAAGTAAAATAAAAGCATCCGCTGCCAGAACGTAAGCGAGAAACTTTCGGCCAAGTTAATTAGAAAAGTTCGTGCACACATCTAGGGTGTGGTTGGGATGCCCATTTTCTTCATCGGCTATTGCTTTATTTCAGTGGACATAAACATGTTCTAGGAATATCCAGAGCGCTCTTTACCGACGAGCTTTATAAGTGAAAAATTGTTATCTCTCTTTCTATGCTTGCTATGCTCAGTCGAAACTTTTACTTTATTCTAAAACTCCTCGAACATCAACAGATTACAACAAATAAACTTACACATGTATAATATAATTTACAATATGATCTTTGAGCAATTCATGATTAGAAATATTTTTCAAGTAGATTACAAGCTGAAATATAATTCTAATAGCTATCAAATCAAAGAATGTGATGTTACGTTTCGGAAGTTTTCTAAAGCACAGCTTATAAAAATCTGTGGTCAGTGTATACAACTCATAACTAAGTTGTTTTGAAAAGGCAAGATAATGAAAAATAAATAACGTTTGCCATATGACACGCGCAGCGCTTAGATAAGGTAGATAATTCTAAGATGCAGCCTTATTTGAAGAAGAAATACTATGCCTTCGTGGTATGGCCATTTACTGGAGGGAGACTCTGTACCAGGGTCGTCTGCTTAGGTACCGCCGTCTTACCTATTTCTGCCGCAAAGCAGCAGTGCTTGCATTGCTGTGTTCCGGTTTGAAGGGTAAGATATGGCAGTGAAATTACTGGGTACTGTGACTTTACATCTTGTGTCACAAGTTGGCAACGTACACTGTGGTTCTTGTGGGGGTTGCAGTTTTGCTGCGAATCTCACAGGAGCCACATGTATTATAGGTGACTGTTACCACTTACCATCAGGTGGGCAGTTTGCTTGTTTGCCAACTTTCTGCAATAAAAAAAAACACTACTCCAACTTGGAGTTCAAAATAGAATAGAAAATATTTTTTTTGTGTGAGTGGAGATCATTTAATTTTATTATTACGTTTTAGTTGCTTTTTTATATAGGTACACTAACTCATATATGGTGGGTCGACGAAAACTCTTCAAATACTTAGTTTAGAGATATCTTCATATACTAAATTTATCACAAACGCCAATATTTTTAGTGGTCGCAGCTGAAAAATCTTTAGATTTTCCGCGGCAGAACACACTTGGGAGGTACAAATAGGCTGTTTAGGGGTGCTTCAGATAAAAATACTCCGATAGGAGCGAGGAGTGCCTATCGCTTGGTGATGTCATTACGTAGGCCCCCGGGCGCTGTCGATGTATGCTTGGATCCACTAAGAAATGGACAAGAATATGTTTGTTTGTATGGTTGTGGCTTTTTTGTATATTTTGTTGATCACCTTAGAAATTTTTGAAATGAATCGAATTTATCAATCGTTTATTATAAAATAAAAAATGAGGTATTGGGTTACTAATTGTTTTATTTATTTAGCATTTTTAGAGAAAGTGCAGTCACAAATATCAAACAAATTTTCTACTTTTTTGTTTGATGGTGGTGCCCATATGGATTTTGCCAAGCACGAGTTTTTTACTCAGTTTTGGTTTTTATATTTTTACTGAGAGTACAAGTGTGTGGAAAATCCATACTAATATTATAAATGCGAAAGTAACTCTGTCTGTCTGTCTGTCGCGCTTTCACGCCAAAACTACTGAGCCGATTTAGGTGAAAACAATTTGGTATAGACATAGTTTGAGTCCCAGGAAAGGACATAGGATAGCTTTAATCGCAGTAATCACCCCTTAAGGGGGAGAAAAGGGGGGTGGAAGTATGTACGGGGAATCAATAACCGCTGAACCGATTTAGATGAAAGGACTATAGCAGAATAATATCTGAAGGAATCATTTAGCGTCTACAAATTCCATCATTTCAAATGTGCTTAAAATGATACCTTATGATTTTCAAAAATACACAAAAATGTGATAAAGTCTGGAAAAAAATAACATTTATATGTACGACAAATGACTAAAAGTTAGTTATCTGAGTTCCTTCAAAAATCACCGCGGTCCGATTTGCCGATTACCTGGCAATGTCGATTCGAATTAATATTGTATTGACAGTAATTAGTACCACAGATCTTTCATGTCAGCGCGAATACAGCGATTTCACGTTGCAGCAATATCACTGTACGTGGAAAATTATGAATATGATAGCGACAACTTAAGTCACAGCTAGCGTGAGCGCGCTCACACTTGATACGAAACGCGTAAAACCAATTCGGACGCATTGTCTATTTGACATTGACATGATATCGTTCTCGCGTGTTCCGTCCGAATGTGGTCCGAATTTAGCTGTTTTGTTTTGATTGTGCGTTGCTTTGCATCTTCGAGTATTTGCTGTTGATTTTCGTACTTTTAAGTAACCCTGGACTGCTATTTTGTACAACCGAGATCTCATATCATGACTGCTGAGTACTGCTAGGCAAAGGATTTCGATTCCTGGCGACATTATTTACGGTTTTAAAAATAAACTCATGAAATTTATGCGTACATAACTTTTTGTCCAGACTTCGTAGAATAATAATTTTACTATCATTTTACTTAAGAATTAAATCTCTTTAGTTTGGCATATTGTTTATGCTTAGACACAAAAAAAATATATCAAAAAAAAAAACGGGTTTAATCCATCGACATCGGCATCGGTGTTATAAGAAAACACAGAATGTCAATTTCCCCCATTTGACAGGTTCCATTTGACAGTTACTAGCCGGCATATGGCTTTTAATTTATATCTATACTTAATAATATTATAAAGCTGAAGAGTTTGTTTGTTTGTTTGCTTGAACGCGCTAATCTCAGGAACTACTGATTCAAATTGAAAAATTCTTTTTGTGTTGGATAGTCCATTTATCGAGGAAGGCTTTAGGCTATATAACATCACGCTACGACTAATAGGAGCTGAGCATCAATGACAAATGTTGCAAAAACGGGTAAAAAATATACGGCGAAACGTAGTTCGCTGGCACAGCTAGTGAATACATATATGGTTGGGTCAAGGTGGAGTACAGCAAATTGTTTGTTATTGCGCGGGCTTTTTAAAACCAAGCAGACTGCAGTCGGTGACTTTTTACTTACCAAATGGGGTGGGGTGGCGGAGATGACTTCCTATCCTAATTCAAGATAAAAGCCGACAGCATCGATGTGCTTAGATTTAAAATTGCTCCAAAATAATAATAAATCCAGCGGCTTCCCGCGACCTTCACTAGATCGTCGGTCCACCGTGTGGGGGGCCTACCAACACTGCGTCTCCCGGTATGCGGCCGCCACTCGAGAACCTTTCCGCCCCAACGGCCGTCTACGAGCGATGTGTCCTGCCCACTGCCACAATTTTGTTTTGCAATTCTTTGGGCTATGTCGGTAACTCTAGTTCTTCTACGGATCTCATCATTTCTGATGTGATCACAAAATATTTCCTTTGAGTAAATATTTGTATTGACAATCATTGACACAGCACGCCAACCCCACCCTCTCAGCCCTCCCCAGACAATAGGCTAGATGACAAAAAAATTTTTTTTTCTTTAATAGAAGCTCATTCATATAATAAACAGAAAGAAAAAATCAGTTTTCGAATAACTATAAAAATAACCAAGATTTAGGGTATTAAAGATTTTTCTCCGTCTCTATCTAGCAAAACGGCAATTTACAAGGAGTTTATATGGCCGTACTCAACGATGACGTCACGATTGATGTCGGATCTCTCTGTCTAATCGCCTTCAAATTAACAACTTAAAATGCTTGTATCTAACGTATTTCTAAGCCGATTTTAATTCTAATTTCACATGACTGCATCTTTTTCCACTGTATTTTAATATTTAATGACGAGACGTAAAAATTTGAATTCAGTCATCATCCCAATTGGTGGATGTAGATGCATTTCAAGAAAGTATACCACTAAGGACTTCATTTGTTGACAAGCCAAACCTTTAGAAGCCATACATTCTTCTTATTTCACTTTGACCATTAAATAAATCGTCAATAAATAGCTACACTTTTATATCCATGCAACACCTCCATCCTTTCATGGAGCGGTGTAACCACATTCTCCAATACAAAGAGGTAGTAAGTAGATTTGCGGGGGCGGCGAAGCGGCGCGCCCTGAGACTTCGCCACTCGCGCACAATTACAGCACTCGAGGTTACACCGGGGATTTTCTTATATTGGTCGTTTAATACAACGAAGCAACGGTCTCGTAGATGCATGGGGCAGGCTGACCAAATGCCGTGCGAAAATGGACTTGAAATTCCGAAACCAGCCAATTCATATAAAGCAATAGGTAGTTTTTCATATTTGTCACTTTTCATTTGAAAGTTAACATCAAAATATCCATGTTGTCCTCTGATACCACTTTTTGACAGTGTAGCAATGAAAATACCAATAAGAACAGTTCACTATATTTAATCTTTACAATATAATCACACACACACGTACACTAATAATAATCACAATATTTCACTTAACCACTGTACGCCTCGACGGCTAACGTGCGACTGTCCTCTCTGCCTCTATGGCCGCTGTTTTATAGTCGAGCTCTAGTAGGAGGGAGGAAGTTACACGAACACCTTACGTACTACAAGTATCGTTACATTACTTTACTCATAGAATGTTATACAATATTAGGATATGAACATATGATAAATATAACAAATTATTTAATAGATAATCTAATATGCTACATCTCTCCCTTTCAATATTTTTTTTTGTTGAGTTACCTAATATGTTCATAATATGCAAAGTTCACGTAATCAACTTGATATATTTAATGATTATAAATAATACTATACAAACATCATTTTTCAGAATCATTCTTCGATTTGTGTTCATGGAAATCACCATTTTCTCTCTCAGTAGACGAATCATTCCTGAAATCATCTTTATCATTACTATTAGCTACACTCCATTCCCCTCTCACCCTTTTTAAATGAATAACGTTTCTTCGTAGTTCCTGTCCAGACTCATCGTTACGGACTGATACGTCTCCAGATTCTTCATCAGCTCTGACTACAGTATGTAGAGCCGGTGAAAAATTTGGGGTGAGTTTATTATTCTTAGTAAGGTTTTTTATAAATACCTTATCTCCTACTGAAATATCATGTTCTTGTGCTCTTCGTTTCTTATCACTGTATTGTTTACCTGTCTCTTTATGTATGCGGTCTTTATCACTACTGTCCATATCAGCAGCTTTATGCTCAATGCCACTAACTGAAGGTATTTTGTCTCTAAATTGCCTCCTGTAAAACAGTTCGGATGGGGACTTACCTGTCACTGAGTGGGGTGTACTGTTGTACATCATTAAATAACGAAGTAAATCATCCTTCCAATCTTTTTTTTTCTATCTGGCTTATACGAAGTCTTTTCAAAATACTCCTGTTTTGCCTTTCCACTTCACCATTCATTTGTGGCCAATACGGAATGCTGTTGAATAATTTAATACCACATTCACCAAGGTATGACATGAATTCCTGGCTTGTAAATTGTTTGCCATTGTCTGCTGTTACTGAAATTGGGTGCCCTAGCCTTGAAAAAATTTCCTTTAAGTTTTTTACTATGTCAGTTGATGTGACACTCTTCATTATTTTAATTTCCTTGTAACGACTATAATAGTCTATTATTACTAAAATATAATCACCTGATGGAAGAGGACCAAGTAGATCGAGGGCGGTGTCGACCCATGGTCCGCAAGGCAAGTCGCGGCGTTTCATGG
Organism: Schoenobius gigantellus; assembly: GCA_963935595.1. Classification (NCBI taxonomy): domain Eukaryota; kingdom Metazoa; phylum Arthropoda; class Insecta; order Lepidoptera; family Crambidae; genus Schoenobius; species Schoenobius gigantellus. Next base: position 54,912,792 of record OZ012541.1, read on the forward strand.
GATTCGGTGGATTTGGTGCCGAAACTAAGGTACAACTTCTACAATTTTTTACCAATTTTTCAGCATCATAGTCGATTTTCGGCCACCAAACTTTAGTTCTTAGTCTCTGCTTCATGGCTACTATACCTGGATGGCCCTCATGTGCTGCTTCTAGTACGCGTTGACGTAGATTTTTTGGAATTACAATTTTATTACATCTAAGAAGAATATTATCGTTAAAACATAGTTGACTTTCAAATATCCTATAGTTATTAACTGAAGGATCCCACAAATCCTGATAAATACCTTCTTTTACTTTAGAAATTTCTTCGTCGTTCACGGAACTTTCTTCAATATCTTTTAAAGACACAGCTACAGGCGTTGCATATTGGGTCAGATGATGAACATAATTAATATCACCAAAGTGTTCTTCTTCATTATTTTTGCAGAGGCGTGATAATGGGTCAGCAATATTAGTTCGGCCCGGACGGTATACAATTTTGTAAGAAAATGACTGTAATCTCAGTACCCACCTTTCAATCCTAGCACAAGGTCTTGATTTACGCCCAAATATAACTTCAAGCGGTTTGTGATCACTAACCAATTCAAATTCTTTACCATATAGATAGATTTGGAAATGCTCCACTGCCCAAACAAGAGCGAGTGCTTCTTTTTCCGTTTGGCAGTATCGTCTTTCGCAGTCCGTTAGACTTTTGTTTCCATAAGCGACTACACGGGGTCCATTTGAATCGATTTGGATCAAAACAGCACCTAGCCCTACTGGGCTGGCATCAGCTATGACTTGGGTTCTGTCCGCTGGATCATAAAAACCTAAAGTTTTGATTTGGCATAAACAGCTTTTTAACTTTGCAAAACTTTCTTCTTGCTCAATAGACCACAGTTTTGAAATGGAAGTGTTTTTTCTTACCTCTTTGCGCAGCAGCTGCCTCAGGGGTTCTGTCAATGTAGCTAAATTAGGGATCCATTTCCCTACGTAATTAACTAGGCCTAAAAAACTTTGCAACTCATCTAATGTTTGTGGTGTTCGGAATTCCTGTATTGATCGCAGATATTTGCTTAAGGGTTTTACTCCTTCGGGTGACAGATGGTGACCAAGAAATTCAATATTTTGAGTACCATAAACACATTTACTTTCATTGAGAAGAATATTGTTTTCCTTAAGAACTTTCAGCGTATGTTGAAGTCGATGGTCATGTTCCGGTTTATCAGTTCCACAAACAATTATGTCATCTATAAAATTGACTGTTCCGTCACACCCCAATAAGATCCTTTCTAGCGTTTTTTGAAAAAGTTCAGGAGCACAAGAAATGCCAAACATAAGTCTTTTATAACGATACATACCTTTACTGGTGATAAATGTGGTTATATATCGTGAATCTGGGTGGATTTCTATTTGATGAAAAGCGTCTTTGATGTCAATACGTGAAAAGAATGTTGCTTTCCTAAATTTTGGAAGTAATTGGTCCATTGTGGGTAGCGGGTGATTTTCACGAACTATGGCTTCATTTGCTCTTCTCATATCAACACACACCCTTACCTCTTCATTTTCTTTTAAGATCGGAACAATCGGAGAGACCCACCTGGAAGGTTCTCGTACTTCTTCTATAATGTCAGCTTGAATAAGCTCGACAATTTTTTTATTTACTTTGTCCTCTAGTGGTATAGGTACTTTCCTGCAAGGTTGAGAGATAGGTTTTACTTCCTCGTTTATAGGTATTTCAATTAATATATTTTTAAATTTAGGAAAAGATTTTACATGATTTACCGGTATTCCAATTTGAAGCAGTCCCATTTGTGTAGATGTATCCTTTCCTAATATATCTTTCGTGCCATCTTTAATTACGTAGAAGGTTGCAAGCTCCTGTTTGTCTCTTACTTGAATAGAGGTTTTAAATGATCCTAGTACTACTAGTGGCTTGTTGCTGCCATAAGGAAGAAATATTTTATCTGAGGAACGCACTTGCTCAGACACTTGTATTTGTGATGTTTTTAGCCTTTTCCATGTATTTTCAGTTAAAAGGTTACATTTACTTCCAGAGTCGATAAGAAGGTCAGTAGTTACTCCTCCAAGTATACATTGAATCATGCAGTCATCATCAATATAAAAAATATACTCTGGTTTATTATTTACACAGTGTACTGATTCTGCTTTTTTCATTTTTTTCGATGGCCCTGCATCAGTGCTTTGAGAAGACGACCTCTTGAATCGATTGCTGTGACAATGTTTCATGAAATGACCACTAAATCCACATCTATGACATTTGACTTTTATCGCTGGGCACTTCTGATCGTTACTTTGATGCTTAGTGCTTCCACACCTAGAACACGAGTCTTTAAATGGTCTGTCGCCTCGTTTAGGGTTTGATGGATATTCTTTTGTCATTACTTTATTGACCGTATTGGAGGAATGCTTGTCTTCAAACTCTTGCAATTGTCGTTTAATGCACTCTAGTGCATTGGCCTCTGCGATGATATCTTGTAAACTAAAATTATCACCTTCCTTGAGAATTTTCTTCCTTAGTTCGGCAGATGAGCATTTCTCTGTGATTTGGTCAATTAAACTTTCCTCTCTTACCTCTTGATCTTTGAAGGCACACTTCTCAGCCTGTTTTCGTAAACGAACCAAAAACCTTTCAAATTTCTCCTCCTGGTCTTGTTTCATCAACCTGAATATATGTCTTTCATATACGCGACTTTGCTTAGGTGCAAAATAGTCGTTTAACTTCGTTACAGCAACTTCGTATACATTTAGCCCGTTCACGTCATCATTCTCGTCCACGTGGGCACCGGGAATGTTATAATATATTTCTTGTAAACCCAGTCCGCCACTATGCAAGAGAATAGCTCTCCTCCTTATAGGATCATCGATCTCAGAGGCTATTAAATAAATTTCGAGACCACGTTTCCATTTTTCCCATCTCACACCAATACTTGTTGTATCACCCTCACAATTAAATGGTTCTATTGGTGCCAAATTAGAATTCATATTTCTTTATCTGTAATGATTTAAATGGTATATAGTATAAATTTAAAACCATGACTGAATTTTTATCATGTTTAAAGAAAAATGAGTGTCGATGGTGCTATTGGATCATCCCAGCAAATTAAATAATGAACATGAGTGTCCGTGGAACTATAGGACCGTCTCAATTCATTTATGTGTACATGAAACTATTGAACAATCTGAACAATATAATAAGTTTGACTGTCCATGGTACTATTGGATCATCTCCACAATATTATTAGCTTGAGTGTCCATGGTACCATTGGACCATCTCAATTTATGTAAATATACTCCCTTGCAGAGTGTCCATGGAACTATTGGACCATCTCGGTAAAGTAAGGAACAACTAGAGTGTCCATGGTACTATTGGACCATCTCAATATAAGAAAATAACTCAAGTGTCCATGGTACTATTGGACCATCTCGACAAAATAAATAATGAACATGCCTGTCCTGGTGTTTTATGTAAAAATATCAAATTACCAGGTTGATTTTTCTAGCTTCATCCCGATAGTTAATATGATCTTATTATTCAGAAGAGAAAAAAAAAAAAGAATACCGATATTCATCTATCTGTATGTGGGAAAAACAATCTTTTACAATAACTATTCATTACAAAAAAATCGATAATGCAATAGTGTATAACAAAATAATTAAAGTTACAAAAATTAATTCATGTCAAAATATTACCTGGTTAAAAATCTATTTCGAGCAACAATGTGCAATATGTAATGATCGAACAACGTCTGAACTATCGATAATAAGCAACTGCTGCCTTTTATGGCAGTGTAAAAGTAGGTCATTGTCGCAGTGCCAACGGCCGCGCGTATAGCGTGGTTAGCACGTGGCGTTATTAGCACGTGGTATTTTATAAAAATAAGTGTTTTCCCACAGGCATGATCACCATAGTTGATTCGTTCATTAGTCTAACACTGTCAATAAAACTATTACATTATCATCTTAGTTTAAATCTACCTCGGGCATTTAATTTTTCTTCACTTTCTTTACACTGATTAATGAATAATGATATAGGTACTTACAGTTTTTACTCCTCGTCGCCAATTTGTAGCAATGAAAATACCAATAAGAACAGTTCACTATATTTAATCTTTACAATATAATCACACACACACGTACACTAATAATAATCACAATATTTCACTTAACCACTGTACGCCTCGACGGCTAACGTGCGACTGTCCTCTCTGCCTCTATGGCCGCTGTTTTATAGTCGAGCTCTAGTAGGAGGGAGGAAGTTACACGAACACCTTACGTACTACAAGTATCGTTACATTACTTTACTCATAGAATGTTATACAATATTAGGATATGAACATATGATAAATATAACAAATTATTTAATAGATAATCTAATATGCTACAGACAGCTTTCAAATTTGACATTTGGACTCTTTTTTTTTCATGAAACAAAAAGATTTTTCAGCGGATTTAAAAAATAAATTGAAAGATCAATGGCCAATTTCACTAACCTAGTCTCAGCTAAGACAATCCTAAGAACAATGCTGCCACTTCTCGTCTCTATATAATTATATAATAAAATCGTAGGGGTACAAAAATCTGTAATTGCGAAATATTAACAAAAAAACACACGAAATAAAAAGAAAAAAAATACACAGGTCGCCCTAAAATCTAATCTAACATCAGATGTCAGCACCAGTAAAGTGGTGATGCTTGTGTTGACGCTATGACCCAATGTCAACTATATTCATCTTTTCTTACTTTGTTAAGCCAAAGCGCATAATGGCAATAATATTGTCATTCAATACGGCCTTGTATGTCTTAGACTCCCTACTATAGGTACGCATCGCACCAGCGCCAGTTCTTGGAAATTGATGGCGCCTAAAGTCGACGCAACCAATTCGGCGTTTCGCCGATTATTTTATGCTGATTTTAAAGATTGACTACAATACAAGTTAGTTAGTTAGTTAGTTTGACGGGGCTCTTTCGCACTTAGCCTCTTGATTGGGCCATTGTGCGTTCTGACCTTGCGTCAGCCTACATCCTACTCCATCCATCCCAGGTCCTCCCAGAATGCCAGCAGCCTCTGTGGGCTGCTACATGCTTCCGGCATGGATGCCGGGGAGTGGAGAAGTTTCGCCCGTTGATCGGCCACGCTTGTGCATTCCATAAGGACGTGCTGTGGCGTTTCCTCCGCCTCCATGCATCCTCTGCATAGGGGGCTGTCTGTCACTCCTATTGTGAATAGGTGTTTGTTTAGGAGACAGTGTCCGGTTATAGTAGCTATAACTACTACAATACAAGATATTATTGCTTACCCCTAAACCGGTCCGGTCTCCGTATGTAGCCGGTGGACTTCCTGAGCTAGCTCGAAGGAAGTCGCGGCTCCTGAAGGGCTGTTGTCAATCCACCGAACCACGACCGGATCACTACATTTGTGTTTCCCTAACAAACCACCAACACCTTCGCCGACAATCAACACTCACCAATAAACGGACATTCGCGACAATAACAATTTTACTCGAGATAGCGCGCCGCGTGGTAGGTAACTAGTTCAATGACAATACAAATTCGACTCGACTGACATGTCACAGCGGCCGGCCACCACAGACCAGCCATATCGCAGACTACTAACAGTGTTGCCGCTCGCTCTTCCTCGAGCGTAAACAGAAATAGAGATTCCATTAGAGCAACGTACGACGTTGCTCCATTGGAACCGCTCTATCATCACGGACAGGACTTGTTTGCAATAATATCGTGGTGGTCAACCAGTCAGGTATTGAACCGAGCAGTACTTGTCGATATCACTATTCCTCATGAAATGTCGTGAAAGCTGAGAAGGATAAATAACAGCCAGTAACTAACTTGTATCATAAGGTAACCGCCATGTGGGATGTTGATTCGACGATCACTGTTCAAGTAGATGTTTCTGCGAATGGCTTGATAGCAAAGAATCTCGACCGACATCCTTCCTTGACGGGTGGATTAATTGAGGGTCAGATACAGAAAGCGGTGATTCTAGACACGACACTTATTGTCCTGAGACCCTTACTCTGCAAATCTAACCGCCGGTAGTTTGGGCCTTGCTCCGCTGCCGGTGGCTTATTACTAAGTTTAAATGTTTTATAGTATATATATAGGTAGGTATGTTTTTATATATTTCAGGTTTTTGATAAAAAATGTCAAGATATTTAAAGGATGAACAAATAATTTTATGCTTAATGATTCAGAAGAAGATGGACAAACAGAACCGGCAATAAATCAAATTGAGAGTGATTATGAAGATGTTGTAACGGATGCAAGTTACCATAACACAGAAAGTGCGATGAAAATTGAAAGCGATTTAGAGAAGATGGCCAAGGGTAGTATTTGATGAGATAATTAATATTTCATTTGACGACACGTTTAGCGCAGAGGTCGAGTGATCACCTACTGCGCAACGGGTCGCGGGTTCGATTCCCGTACGGGACAAATGTTTTGTATGGCCTACAGAAATTTGTTCCGGTCTGGGCGTATGTGCATGTGATATTCTATGTTTGTAACTGCACCCACAACACAGGAGAAAATCCTAGTGTGGGGCGACGTTTTTTTTTTAACCTTAACCTAACCTAATTTCAACTGTTAACAGTTTTGACATATTTAGAGCTTCCAACCCCGAACCAAGAATGAAATGGCGGAACTTCATCAAAGACCCTTACTTTGATTAAACTCTTTGTTAAAAAAAGAAAACATGAAGCTTACAGGTATCCCAAAGAGCTAAAAGAATAAATAAATAATTTTCACGGATATTCAAACGAAGCTCCCACGCAATTACTGGAGGGAGACTCTGTACCAGGGTCGTCTGCTTAAGTACCTCCGTCTTACCTATTTTTGCCGCAAAGCAGCAGTGCTTGCATAGCTGTCTTCCGGTTTGAAGGGTAAGATATGGCAGTGAAATTACTGGCTACTGTGACTTTACATCTTGTGTCACAAGTTGGCAACATACACTGTGGTTCTTGTGGGGGTTGCAGTATTACTGCGAATCTCACAAGAACCACATGTATTATAGGTGACTGTTACCACTTACCATCAGGTGGGCAGTTTGCTTGTTTGCCAACTTTCTGCAATAAAAAAGAATCTGGCCAACCAGAGACAAAGAGAGCGAAATCTGGACGTTATCATCTTTGTACCACCAGTATAAAAATGAGCGAAATATGTTAAGAAGGAACTAAGCTTATAGGAAAAACAAATAAATTGCAACTCAATGTTGTTACAGACAATCAACTTTTTTTTTAATTTTACCAAAATCTCGACATTTTTTTAGAGAAGTTCCACAGCGACTTTGGTTTTACTCGACTTATGAATATAATTTACACTTATTCGCCAGAAAGGCAAATCAAACATTCGATTTTATCTATCTACTGCATGTGATTTGTAAACACATGCATTTCACGTAAAATTCACGTAAAAGTTTTTTTATTTTCCACAAATTAGATATAGGTAATAAGGTACGTAAGATTGGCGCACTGACTCTGAAATAGCCCTGTTCAGTTTAACTACGAATAGATGTGCCGAAATTAAGTTAAAACTGAGTTGTTACACTGACTATGGGCTATATAAAGTTTGTATTTGATTACCGCACTATTGAAAACACACCAGCTACTATTTCCAGAAAAGCCCTTTAGATTCCTGAAACAGAAACCTTTGGAAAGTTGTATATTTATTCCGCAAACTGCTCCCTGAAAACGCAAAGGTTCCCAGAAAGGTTTCCAATCTTTCAAACGCACGATACAGCTTTTAGGTCGATGCGAGAAAAGGTTCGTATCACACTTTTATCCTGTGCCTGCGTGTCGATTGACCGGAAATAGTAGCGGTCTGTATTTACAACTTCCGACCGGGGTTGGCGGGAAAACAATTAATAACTTTTATCGCTTCCTGCTTCAGCGACTCGGTCAATTAGCAGCGCAATAAAAATCCTCGTGGCTGATTGGAAAAGTCGGCGGTTTGACACATAGCCCTTTGTACAGAGTAGATGACCTCCATATTTGATCCATACCAATCGAAGTGCTCAACATGTAGTCATGTTTTATTTCTTTAATATACATATGCCACACCAGCCGGGGGGCTTATGCTAGAGGTAGCATAATCACCACAACACGATATGATAAATCGATATGGACTGTTAAAAAAAGTTGGATTTTTCAGATATCTTGAACTTTTAAGTATGTTTTGGATAGTTGGATTGTTATTTTGGGTATAATTAATACATGAATGTCGATAAAATTTTAAGCACCCCTTGATATGCAACATATTTTGACAGTTCATATCGATTAATCGTTATATCATATCGTGTTGCGGTGTTCATGTTACGGCGGCTGGGATGCTGCTATACAGGGCGCCGGCGATGCCACGTGGAGGGAAAGTACCTTAAATACCGTAGATTGAATATTTTACTGAAAGAAAGAATTTGTATTCAACATCCAAATAAAGTCTTCAATTGGATTATAAAAGCAATCCAAACTGCGTTCCCAGATTTTTAAATAATCGCCTATACGTAAATAAAGAAAAGGAGGAACCTTCTCAATTCGATGTGTATATTTTTTTGTGTGTATGTTATGCGATTATTTCGCCAATTGTGGATCGATTTTCAAAATTCTTTTGTATTCGATACAGTATACTTCTGAGGTGGTTCCATTGTCACCAAAGTCCGGATTTGATGATGGTATCCCATGCAAATCTAGGGAAATCCTTAGATTTTATAGGTACGTCCAATGTGTTTCAATGTTTTTTCCTTATTTAGGTATTTGCGTCTTGTAGTCATGAGCCGAGCTGATTATGGAATGATCCTGAACTTTGGGAGTTAGACAGAGGTTAGTTTTTTAAATACAATAGGCACGTATTGACCCTTTATCGCATCCTTCAAGATTGGCACCGACTTTAATATAGAAATGTGATGTTGTCTGTACCTGTACATTTTCAGTGTTTTTGAAGTCGGTTCGATTCCTGATTCAGACAGACGATTATTTAAAAACCTGTGAATGCAGTTTGGATTATATTTAAAATCAAAATGATGTCTTCCTTAAGTAAAATTTCCTATCTACGTTATTTTCGGTACTTTCGCTTAGTGGTCGGCTTACGGCCGGTCTCAATATCCTATCTATCTATGGATTTGGTTACTAGCGATAGATATTTGACATTAGCTCTATACAAAATACGTCAAAATTCTATCTCCAGTAAACAAATCCACAGATAGATAGGATATTGAGACCGGCCGTAGTCGCTTTGGTGGTTAATGACAGTAAGACTGAAGGTGGAAACGAGTACTGCCTGACTTCCTGATATATTGAAGGACTCTTGGATAAATTTAGAAATTTCGGAAATCTAATAATAATAATGACTAACTTATGACTGTCGGTGATATGATTACTTGCTAGGCATTAACCCCATATTATGTCCGTAATTATTTAGGTCCTGAAAATATCTCATAAAATAGGAACAAATAAAGGACTTGCACATTATTAAGTATAGTTTTTTTAACTAGTAAAATGAAAAGAAAACTATTTTATGAAATAAAAAGGATTAAAGATAAAAATCAAGTGTAGTATTGTTGGAAACACTTATCATGGTGATTTACTCCGCGTTTCTTCCTAATTTTATTGGTTTTAGTTACTCAACTGTTTTAGAAATAACACCCCGTAGTCTCCTTTACTTACAGTCTCCTTTATATCCACACGGTCGCCACTATTCTGACGAGCTGAGTAACAAAAATCTGCAGACGTTCAGAGATGACAAAGGATTAATACGGCTTAAAACCAAATTGGGATTAGGTAGTGAAAGAGACGATTTTAAATACCCGATTATGTTACCAGGATGTGAGCCAATCGTCCAACGTATGGTGCAGCAGCGTCATATTATATTAAATCATGCTGGTGTGCAAACACTAATGTGTAATTTGAGAGAAATGTTCTGGATAATAGGATTACGTAATTTGTGTAGAAAGGTGGTGAACAGTTGTGTGAAGTGCAAAAGATTCAAGGCCAAGCCATGTGCACCACCAATAGGAAGTCTACCAGTGGGTCGCATTGAAGCTAACTCGGCTTTCAAAGTGACAGGAGTAGACTTAGCGGGGCCTCTCATCCTGAAGTCTGGCCATAAGACTTGGATAGTTTTATTTACATGCGCTACTTACCGGGCAGTTCACGTGGAGATAGTGGAGTCATTATTGACTGCTGACTTTATTATGGCACTACGCCGATTTATAGCTCGGCGAGGTAGAGTTTCTTGTATATATAGCGATAACGCTACTAACTTCCGAGGCCTAAACAATAGCTTGAGTTCTTTAGATTGGAACAAAATACTTTGCTTTTCTTCAATTACAAGGATCAAGTGGAAGTTCTTGCCTCCCAGCGCACCCTGGTGGGGAGGGTTCTATGAGCGATTGATAGGTGTCGTGAAGCAAACGCTACGCAGAGTTTTGGGTCGCGCGGCAGTGTCACTAACTGAACTGTACACCGTTCTGTGTGAATGCGAATCTACAATTAACAATCGGCCTCTAACTTATATCAGCAACAACCTCGATGAACTACGGCCATTAACACCATCAATGTTTATACAACCCCTGTTTCAGAACGAAGTGGCGGACTTGGACGAGGTTGATGATAAAACATTGAACGCACGGGCCAAATATTGTAAAACATTACGTGAAGGATTTCAGCGACGATTCAGAAACGAGTACCTTAGCCAGCTGGTACAACCTCGTATCAAATGCAGCCGTTATGAGCTTCAGGTAGGAGATATTGTTCTTCTGGAGATCGAGGACAAAAGAAAGGTGAACTGGCCAATAGGGAAGGTGACAGAAATTATATCCGGGTCCGATAATGTGCGTAGAGTTGCTAAGATACAGACTAGGAACGGTGAAAAGACTAGACCAGTTCAACGACTGTACCCGCTAGAAATCCGATCAACAGACGCACTTGTACTTTCTGCAAGTAGTAGCCAGTAGACAAGACGACTGACTGATACATGGACAACTGACTGACCGATTGATGGACGTTATAATTAAGTAGCCTCCCGGTTTTTTCCCCGCGGAGTGTGACGAATGGTGCTCTATGGTCGCGTTGCTATGCATTATAGTTTGTTGTTTATTCTGTTATGGTATTGTGAGTTATAGCTATCCGTGATTGTGAACCTAACCGGATCTGATTAAAGAAGTATTTCTACATAGACCGTGTGCTTATTTAGTCTAACCCGAAGATCCATAATAATTGTAAAACATGTTCGATATGTTGTGTTCGAACAGCAGAGGGTATAGATCGCCTAGTCGTGGTTGATGGTTCTGGAGCATCTCGAGTTGAGGGTCAGGAGTAGAGCTGTAGCAAAGGATCTACGAAAATCCAAGTCTACAGGGGTGCTCCTACTCAGCATTTATAACCAAATCTTATAGGTTTACCTATGCTGTTTGTATCCATACCTCCCGTCATAGGGAATCATTGACTTATCTACACTTATACGTACTCGTCGTTAGGAGCGTATCGCATGGATCCATATCGCATAGCATAAGACCTTGCCTTTGCCATTTTTTCCCCCGAAATTCAGAGACTTCCTTTACAATTTTACATTCTCATTATTCACTATTTACTGTATGAAAATATGTGAAGATTTCGTCGAAACGATTTTGTCTCATTGCAGTAGATACACAAGTATTGTGGCAATTTTCATTGCATTCCCATTACATTCGTCTTCGAGGAACAGTGGAATCCCACAAGATCATGATCCCTAGAAAAATCTCAAGAATCATCCAAAGAATGAACAAAGGTCGGATTATTTTTTGTACGGCTTATATTACTGTCTTCTTTACCAAATCTTCTATTACGTCAAATCCGAAAAACAATTGCAAACAGTCGATAGCCTTACTTTCAGGGCCGATTGATATGATTGCATGGGGCAAAGGCTGTGCCTAGGCTAAATTTTTCGGTGCCATCATGCTTACCCACTTGCGCACTTGTTTTATAGGCTTCTTTTATCTTATTTTACAAGGACTGGCACAAACTGAATCTCAATTTTATCCCCAACTTCTTGAGATTCTGATCGATTTATTACCAGCTGTGCAAAGGGTTGTAGCTACGTAGGTGATAGTCGTATTGATATCTGCGCAGTCCTCGTCGTGATCTTCAGACTGCTGACCATCACCAGGAGGATCCAAGTACAGATCCAATTGGCCCACAACATCTTCTTCAGCTACACAGTTGAAGAGGATGTTGTGGGCCAATTGGATCTGTACTCTAACACTTTCAAAATGAAACAAAACATTTGAAGTGTTTAAGCCACGTGACGACCTGTAAAAGAAAGGAAAAAGGTCAGGGATTATCCCAGTGGGTCGTTTGCGACCCAAATATTTTTATGGCACCCTTATATAGTGAAAACAGCATTGTAACTCATTGGAAATACTTAACTATTATCAATTATCTATCTAACAAGCATGCTACATTATTTATTTCTTATGAATACCTATATAGGTAAAATAGTACATTGTTACCCTAGGGGTAAAGGTAACATATTTAGTCCCGAGACGGGGATTGACGCACAAGCGTAGTTTTTAACCCGAGGTAAACACTGTGCTTTTCATTACGATTACAATGAAAGTAAAAATAAGTGAATTTTATTTTAAAAAATCATCAATTTCTGCTTTAGCCTCTTCTCTTATGAAATCAGGCGTTAAATCCATAACTGAATCAGATGAACTCAAATCTCACAAAACTCTAACTCAACAAAACAAATGAAGATCGGATTGCCGCTTTTTCGCCTATTTTGCTTTTTTTCTGTGGCCGGCCAGCTATTCAGCCATTATTTTTCATTTTCACTATTGAAAAAGTGGTAAATATTATGCCCAAATCTATGTTATTTTACAGAAATAGTTAAAAATACATTATAATAAAGTCATTTACAAAAATATAGTCTTTAATAATTACTTAACTTTATGTTATTTCAATTTTACACCGCGCTGTAAATGAGTGGTTGTGTAGAGAGTTGAAACATTAAAAAAAAAAATGTTTCAATAGAAATGTGAAACTAGAAGTACCTAGTTTCTTTTTATAAATTGACAGTTGAAAGTGATTCTCCCTAGGGCTGAAAAGTATTACTTTCAACCCGCTCCTCAGGCAACTTCAGATCTACTTTCAGAGTATGAGTAATGAAAATATTATACTTGCATTTTTCGTAACTTCGAACACAGAAAATTTACTCCAAATAGGAGTCAAAAACTATAATAGCTCTCAAAATAAATTATATCACTAAAGTAACTCGTGGGCCAATGTTAAACGTTCTTCACACTTTCAAGTTATTGGCGGAATAAAAAAGTACAGATTACTAGTAAAAGTAAAAACATCCATCTATTTAAAGGTAGTTACCAATCTTGGATCGTTAATGACCCATTGGGATAATAAAGGTTAAAGCAGAAGATCGTTTGTTTCAATAAGCTTATTATTATTGAGATGATAATTATAATATTGATAGATTATAATTTCCTATTAAGTTGAAATCTAAATTGGTCTGCCACGAAACTCTATGTTTAAATTAAGAACCTTGTTGATGATTTTATTAGTACTAACAAATTCGTAATTGCGACCACAGTATATCCACTTCTCTTCCGAAGAGAAATAGGTAAACCAACTTTTGTAGTCTGAAAAATACGCTTTTTTCACATATGGCACATCATTAAGCAACGCGGTACCAGGGGCGCATAATCGCCGCAGTACCCCGCTAGTCTTCCGTAATCGGCTAATCGGAAACCGCGCTTCGGAAACAATAGAAAGCTTTTACCGTAATTCCCCATTTGCAAAGAAGACGACACAGTAATCCGAACTTATTTACTGCGATTACTGCGCGGCCAAATGAGCAGCTTAGGGCTCCATAGTGCTTCATTACTTGATTCAATAACTAACGACCCGCCCCAGCTTCGCGCGGGTGCAATTTGTTAACAAGAAGTCGAAAGTAACATAAAAAGCAATAAGACATATTAATATTTGCTTTGGAATTCTTATGAATTAGGTTCCACCGATTCCGGATCACGTACTTAATGTCAAGATAAAGGTGAAAATAAAGACCATAGATATACTAGCCGATTAGGTACTTCTCGTATTATTACAAAATATGGTCTAAGCTTATTATTGCTACTGATTGGTGATAAGATGGTACCCAAGTAGGTACATCTTCAAGAGGTCATTCAGTATACAAATCCCAACAAGAGAGGACTGGAACAAAGGACTAGCGCCTCCTAAAAGGAACAGTAACTGGTTCACAGACGGATCCAAAATAGACACTGGTACAGGTGCAGGAATTTATTCAAAAGGCTATGAATCTAGTATCAGCATGGGCAAACTTGCTACAGTTTTTCAATTAGAAATATATGCAATTCTGGCCCGTGCACAAGAAAACATCGATAAAGGGCGCAATGGATGGAATATACACATCCTAAGCGACAATCAAGCTGCGCTTAAGGCGCTGATATCGTATAAAGTGCATTCCAAGCTAGTCCTTAATACCATAAGTGTACTGAATAAACTTTCAAAGAGAAATACAGTACACTTGATATAGATTCCAGGGCATGAGTGTTGCTACGGAAACGAGAAGGCAGTTAATATTGCGAGAAAGGCATCGGAAGCTGAAATTGTCGGCCCGGAACCATTCGAGATCAGGTAAGGAGAAGACACCAAACTGAATGGGTAGCTCAGAAAGGAATGGCGCACGCTAAGCTGTTCATGGACCTGAATAACTTCAACAAATGCACAATGAATACAGGTAGAACGCAAACTCGACTCCTGTTGGGGACTTTAACTGGCCACTTTGGCACTAATCACATGCTAATAAAATTGGGCCTGAGTAATACAGAGATCTGCAGGGCCTGCAAAGAGAAAAAGGAGAGCCTGGAACACATCATGTGCCACTGCGATTCCTTAGCTCGTAGGATAACGAGTCTCTTCGGGATAGGATATCCAAAACCTGAAGACTTTAAGGCTATCCCACCTGGAGTAATTGTGAAGCTTATTAGTGAACTCAATTGGTTCATAAATGATGAGAGCAACTCGTAAACAGGGGCAGCACAAAAGATCCTTAAGGGTCGAAGGGTCCGCAAGGTTTCCCCTAATATATAAGATAAGATAAGCTCATTCTTGGTTTAAACCTGACGCTGTGTCTATTTACTCTTGTATACAAAAGTGAAAAGGGGTAACGCACCGCGCACCATTGAAAATTGCAACATCAACACAAATTAAATAAAATAGTAAAAAAAAACAAGTAAAAGAGCACTAATGACCAATTAACCAACCAACCTTATCTTAGCTTAGGAAACTCCTAAGAAGTATGCTGTCACTTTTTGTCTTTAATGTGTCATAATGACGCTATCGGACGTGATAGAGCCACAGGCCTCTATGTTAAAGGGCTCTTCAAACTTTCTGATAGTTCTTAAGTTGTAGTGCAGTAGATTACTACACACTAACTAATATGAATTTACGAACTTACTAAGCGACAATAAAACTCAACGCAGCGGTATGAGACCCCAGATCAATTGCGACGCGGAATTTTTGGCGATTCGATTGAGATCGAGTGTCGGTTAGGAAGGATTGCCTTTCACACGTCGATTTATTTCATGAAGTGATTAAGGACTTATAAATTATTAGGACTGTCAAGCAATATGAATAAAAGAGCCTAGTATTTCTTTGTTGCTTTGTCCATAATGAATTGTTGATACAACACTAAATATGCAACCCAAATATCAAGATTCAGTTTGTTATTGTAATATCTCATTAAAATTACATTTTGAAATGTAATGTTTATCGCTGTTTGCTGTTTGGTGCAACATATGTTATCTACTAGTACTTTATGTTTTATTTGGAACCTTTCTGTGTATCTTTATACCTATGATATCACTGTAATGTGCTCTCACGAAGAAAAGTGAGCGTTCTTTGATCATGTCGGAAGTGGGTACGCTGCGTCAGGGTAAAGTGTCGGAAATCGCCGTAATGGACAGGGACTATAGCAAGGATGTCTTTTACTGAACTTTTTTTTGTTTTTCGGAAAAGTTTCATCTCAGCTGGGTGTGCGTTTTATTTCTTATAATTACAAATGATCTAATTTCAATGGAGACACCATTCATTGGATATAATTCTTACTTGGTCTAACGACACTTCCTATAACAACATTTCGTATATTAATATAATACTAATATTCTATAACAAAATTTTGCATAAAGCTACATTGCTATAAAAATCATATTCTACATTTTCATTACATATAATTTTTACATTGTTTACCAAATAATTTCCTATAAAAATGTCATTTTGACCATAAATTGATCTTAAATAATATTAAGCAAAGTAATTCATTCATGCTTCTAGTGACAGAAACGGATCGCTGCAAAACCGACTCCACGTAGTCTTGTTTGTCCTCCTGCCCCTAGAGTGTAATTCAAAAGAGTAGTATTTAAACGAGTGACTGTAAATTAAAATTTTAAGAGACAAAAATAATTAATTGGTTTGGGTTATTGTATTTGTATTACTAAGTGAGCGACTGACTGCAAGTGACGATAAATCAACAGAACAGTAACTTATAAACATTCATTCGATTTATTTCAAAAACAAAATGAGAAGCTTTATAATATTTGAGTGACCTAGTAATATTTGTTTGATTGTCAACGTTATGTCCTGTATTTTTTTCAATATTTGGCAAATGATTTATTTAAATGGTGAGCGCTACCACTCCTCCCCTCTCGGCAATGCGTAGTTTTCGAGATATTAGTTTTTAATATTTTCACAAACCTCACCTCAAAATGTATGGGAAAAGGTTGGGTTATGTACTTATTTAAATCATGTTTGTGCCGCATCTTGAACCTATTTATTAAGAATTATAAGATGTTAAAATTGGAAGATCTTAATAATATGATTTCAGTGGTATAGGTTCTGTTCTGAACCTAACCTAACGTACAGTAGGCAATTTTGTCACCTATTTTCCTTTGTGATGGCATGGGGCTTCGCCCCACGAGTCCCCCTGTTGGAGGTTGCGCCCCCCCGTACCCCTGCTTTTTAGTCTTTTATACAAAAGATGCCTCTCTGTATTTCTAGTTGCTTACGTAGTAATTTAGTCGCACGTTTAAACCTTTAATATCCAAAATGGATTATTCATAACCCACTTTTTGTAAGCTCGTTGTGGATTTTATTATTAATTTATATTCGTCGTCAGTTCAGTTAATTTTTCGCTTACTCAAATTCATACCACTCTAGTTATTAAAATAGTATCTCATCATCACTCGCTACGTATTTTTTTATTCGATCGTTTTATTATTCCCCAATTCCAAACCGCGTAGGCGCGGAGGCGAACCGGTCAGCAAACCGAGGCTGCGGTGGTGAGCGAAAACCATCTGCGTGCGACGATGAGCTCGTGTGGGACCGCTGGAGCCCCGCAGCGCCGGAGTCGTGCGTGACAGAAAGCATGCACGCTGCATGTTTGCTTGCACGGTGCATGCATGTTTGCTTGCACGCTGCATACTTGCTTCTATGCTGCGTGCTTTCTTGAAAGTTGTATGCTTGCTTGCATGCTACATGCTTGCCTGCATGCTGCATGTTTGCTTACATAGTGATTGCTTGCTTGCATGCTACATGCTTGCCTGCATGTTGTATGTTTGCTTACATGGTGCTCGCTTCCTTTAATACAAGTTAATTAATGTATTGCAAACGAACAGGCGTTATATATAATGTTTTTTATATCATCTGGTATTATGTCAAAAAACTATTAAGTATATCAAATATTCATTATATAACATGAAATTAGAGAATATATAATTATATCATATGTTTATTATATTAAGTCAGTTATTATATGAAATGAAGATAAATTATTTGTAATTATGTTAGATCACCAGTATTTATATCAAACATTACACACCCCTCAGTTGGTGATAAAGCCAAGTGTGAATGCAAGTTTCATCTGAACTCCTTAACCACTAAGAACTTGAAATTCTCGGAACTGTTTTGACGTTATTACGGCAATAAACTATTGTAAGATTTGCTTTGCTTTACTAAGTAACATTTGGTATACTTTATTTATTACCAAGCGTATTAGGCGGTTTTTTTGCCGCCATTGAATTATCTTCGAACCTTCAGACCTATACCAACTGGCCTTTACAAAATGTCACTGATGTGGCTATTATCAATAAATTAAATTTCATATCTATATTTAAGCACTAAAGTTGTAATGTGGCAGCCCTACTACGTTGGTGCGTCTGCGGCTAATAGATATCCATTACCAAGCACTTGTCTCGGCCGGAGTCAAGTACGCTGTTCACAAATCACATCTTTAGGGCGAGCCAAAAGAAACCCTAAGTCACAAATTACAACCAATCTCCTTTTAGTAAGTAAACGGAAAACGCACTTTTTACTAAAGGGCAAAAACTTTATTATTATTTACTTTATTTAGGAGCCATGTAAAACAAATACTGCTTCAAGATTACCACAATACAAACAGCAGGTCAATTATGGATCTTTCATCGTATGACATGGTATAAATTTGAGAAAAAGAAGCCATGAAATGCTGCATTTCGTATTACCGATTTCCAATGATATCATCACTATGGCATAATTTCAATGATGTCATCATTAATTAATGAACAAATAATCAAAAATCTGACCGGAAATCGTATTTTTCGTTATACTATTTGCTTCTAGTATAAAGCTTTAATTTTAACTACCAATATCTTGTCTATGTATATAGAAGTAGCATGTTCGTCATTTGATTTTCGCGCTAGAGCTTATATGCGTTGTAAATCAATTAAATTTCTCTCTTAATTAAACAGGCTTTTGTTACTGACCATGTAAAAAATCGTTAAAATAATGTTAATCTTTTTTAAATTCTTAAATAAAATGCGAATGTTCTGCGATTTCACAAAGAAAATCACACGCACAATCATTACATTCCACCCCCGTATCTTTTACACAACCACCATAGTGCACCATGGGAAATTTGAGGCTCTGACATACAAACACGACTGAGATGTGCTGTTTTTGCTGCAGAGTGACAAACACGTCCGTATTATATATATTTTACTTTATCTATTAGATATAGAGATCGAAGTCTGATAAATTGTTTGTCTAATATTTTTCCACATTTAAACATTTTTACCAAACGATTTTGCTAGTTTAATCCAAGTAGATTATTGGGTTCACTTATCTCACCAAGAATACTGAAAAAATTCGTACCTTTTCTACAGTCGTATGTCAACTGCCTGCAGATTCGTTCAGTAAAAAGGTTGTTGAGTTTGCCAAGCTTATTTAAATGAAGCGCGCCTCCGAATGGGCTCACTAAATGGCTGGTTACGGAGGATCAGACAAAAATCTCATTTCCTGAGCGGAGGAAGCGCTGATAAGAGCCCACGCGTGCTTTACACGCCACGAGGCGCAAACATAGACCTTGTAATTCCGCCTTTTCAGTGCGATGAGATTTCAATGAGTCATGTTAATGTAGTGACAGGTTAAAACTGTTCTGGAAGTTATATAAATGTGAATGAATTTGCTTTCTGTTATTTAATCAGGCAGCGTCAGCGAAGGTTTGGATTTTTGTTGCAATTATATCGCAAGGGAGCAAAATAATATAAATAAGACGTGGGTGCTATTTTGAATCTGCACTGTCTGGTTTCTGATCTGATCTCACTGTCCAAGCAACACTGCATAACTATCTATTGCACGTCTCGCAATAATATCGGCGACAGTGTGAGGAGGGGCTTCCGCGTTCATTTCTTAGGTTCGACTCCCAGTATTGATATTGCTGGGTATTACGCGCCGAAAGCTGTGTCGACCATAGAGCTAGAAAACTGTAAGATGTGGCGAGTGCATTTACATTACTTGAATTTGTGATCAAGTTATAACTTTTTCGTGGTGTATTTTTAAAGGAGTTCTTCGGGCTCATAACGCGCATAAGGTCAACATTTTCGTTATATTTTAGCTCCGATGCACCATTTTCGAGATATAAGCATTCTTGTATTTTTTTTCATATAATTATGCCAAGTTGAAATTTCCTTATGAAAACAGTCAAAAATATTTTAACTCCTGGCTCCATAGTAAATACAGTGAAATCTTTCTAACTGCTGTACCCCCTTTGCTAGCTCCTGACGCACAACGACCCATACATATTTATAATGACACAATTTGACGACACGGTTATCTTATCTTATCTTCGGGTGGGGGTGGCCCAATTATTGAGCCTTCGCACTTCGACCCACCATGGATCTTTTGTGCTACCCCTTGCCGTAAAGCTTAGTCCGTAATGCCATCGCCACCAACGGTCCAGTCTATCGTGCCCATGAGCTCAACGATGTCCTTCGGTGGTATGGCCCTGTAGTCCTCCGGTTTTGGGTATCCAATTCCCGTCAGCCTTAGTCTCCTGCAAGTTAGGGCGTCACAGTGGCACAGCAGGTGCACCATGCTCTCCTCTCCGTCCTTGCAGGCCCTACAGATTTTGGAACTGGCGTGTCCCATCCTGGTTAGCATGATCCTAGTGCCGAAGTGTCCGGTTAGAGCACCCAACAGTAGGCGAATCTGGGATCTGCTTGAGCTCAGTGTAAATTTGAGCCAATTGTCCATACCCATAAAGAGCTTGGCGTGGTTCATTCCTTTTTGATTGGCCCATTCTCTTTGGTGCCTCATTTGCAGTTGAGTTCTTATACCCGTACTGACTATTTTTGGAGTGATCCCGACAAATGGTTCCGGTCCTACCAATTGTGTTTCCGATCCCTTTCTTGCCAGGTAGTCAGCTTTCTCGTTTCCGGTGAAACCCTTGTGACCTGGTATCCAAACTAGACGTACTGTATTGGTTTTACCCAATTTGTTCAGTGCTTCGATTGTATTCAGCACTAGTTTGGATTCCACTTTGTATGACAGGAGCGCTTTGAGAGTCGCTTGGCTGTCACTGAGAATGTAGATGTTTAGGCCATTGCGACCCTTGTCTAGATTCTCCTGTGCACAGGCTAGGATAGCACATGTTTCAGCTTGAAACACAGTTGCCAGCTTACCCATGCTGATCGATATATCACTTTTGTTGCAGTGTATTCCTGCCCCTGTACCAGATTTCATTTTTGATCCATCTGTATACCAGATCATGCTGTTCCCCTGAGGGGGTGCCAGCCCCTTATCCCATTCCTCCCTTGTTGGAATGTGTACCTCAAAAAGTCGTCTGAAAATATATTGAGGTAACATTCTGTCGCTGATCATGCTCAGCAGCAGATTGCCTCCTTCAAACGCGAATGCCATGTGTTTTGTGGGTGGCTGGTTCGCATTCCACATTCCCAAAGTTCTGAGCCTGTAGAGTGCCCTCATGGCTTCTCTTTGTACAGCATTGTGGAGTGGTTCGAGATTTAGAAATCTCTCCAAGGCCGCTGTAGGGGTAGTTTTGAAAGCCCCCGTAATGGCCATACAAGCCAGCCTTTGGAATCTACCTAGTAGTTCCCTGCATGTGACTAGTTTCGTTCTTGGCCACCAGACAATACTGCCATATGTTATGACCGGCAGTATCATTATTTTGTAAATCCAGTAGAGTATCTTAGGTTTGAGACCCCAGGTTTTACCGAAGGTAGACCGGCACATATTGAGTATCCTTCTGGATTTTTCAATAGTGAGGTCTACATGTTCCTTCCACGTTAGTTCTTTATCCAGGGTAACTCCTAGATATTTCACCTTTGTGGAGTATGGTATCTCAGAGCCGTATAGTTTTAGATTTCTCATGTTGTTGAGCTTCCTCTTTTTTGTGAACGGTATGATCACTGTCTTTTTGGGATTGATGCTAAGATGTGCCTCTCTGCACCAGTGCTCAACACTTTGTAGTTCCCCCTGCATCAGGCTTGCTACTACATTTGGCACCTTACCGTTAGCCAAGATGACTATGTCATCAGCATAACCTACTGTGGTCAGTGGTCCTTTGTTCAGTTCCTCGATCAACGGATCTATCACAAGACACCAAAGTGTAGGAGACAGGACTCCTCCCTGTGGGCATCCCTTGGTGGTTGTGACGCTCATCGTATCGCCTAATACGCTTGCAGATATGACTCTGCTCTCTAGCATGCAATTAATCCATCTTATTATGGTGTCATTGATGCCATGTAATCTCGCCGCTCTGCTAATGGAATCAAATGTGGTCTTATCTAAGGCGCCTTCCACATCAAGAAAGGCGCCTATGCACACCTCCTTTGAATCCAGTGCCTTTTCAATCCTGCTGATCACATAGTGTAAAGCAGTCTCGGTTGATTTTCCTGCTTGGTAAGCACATTGCATACCCTGTAATGGCCGTTTTCTAAGCGGTCCGTCCCGAATGTACCTGTCGATGAGTTTCTCCATTGATTTCAGTAGAAAGGACGAGAGACTTATCGGTCTAAACGACATTGCATGTTCATAGTCAGCTTTGCCCGGCTTCGGTATAAAGCTTACCTTTATGTGTGTCCACACTTCTGGTATGTGTCCAAAAGCTATGCATGCTCTAAAGAGTCTGCATAGGATAGGAACCAGTAGTGTTTCACTTTGTTGTAGTAACACGGGATATATCCCGTCGGGGCCGGGTGATTTGTATGGTTGAAAGCTTCTTATTCCCATTGAACCCTCTCTTCTGTTACTACCTTTTTAGCTGACGTCCAGTTTTCCCTAGTGGTATGGGTTCTCCGCCTTTGTCTAGGGGTCTGTTCGTCTGCCTTGGAGCCAATAGGCGTAGAACCAGGAAAGTGTGCATCAAACATAATAGCTAATGTTTCGTTTCCCGTTTCCGTCAGTCTTCCATTTGCATCTCTCACTGCTATGAGTGGGTATGCTTTAGCCTTAGATATGGCTTTGCTAAGGCGCAAGCCTTCTGGCATTGCTTCTATTGATTCACAGAAACCACGCCACGACCTGCGTTTAGCCTTCCTTACTTCGGTACTGTACTTAGTGAGTTTTATTGCATACTCCGAGTAATCTTTTTTGCGTTTTGCTTCGTTAAACGCTTTTCTTGTGTCCCGCCTGAGTTTAGTCAGTTCCGGTGTCCACCCTTGTACCTTCTTAGCTTTTGTCTCCTTCTCTGGGCAGTTGCGTGTCCAGGAATTTATGAGACCTCTGTTGATTCGGTTTGCTTCCATGTCTAGTTCTGGAATTGAATTCAACCTGTTAGTGGTGGTTCCTAATTCTAATTCTAGGTCCCTCCGATATGAATCCCAATTGGTATTCCTCGGATTCCTTCGTCGTAAAGTACCCAACGTTATGTTAGTTCTGTACGTAAAGCATATGTAGTTATGATCCGATAGTGATACTTCACCTGACACATGCCAGTTGTCAATTGATAATAACGTTTGTTTTGTCGCAACCGTGATATCAATTACCTGAGCCCTATTTTTGTTTACAAATGTGGGCGTAGTACCTCTATTGAGTAAAAATAAAGATGAACTTACCAGATATTCCAGTAGGTCTTCACCTCGTTTATTCGTGTCTGAGCTACCCCACACAGTGTGATGTGCGTTAGCATCAAAGGCAATGATGAGTTTCTTATGCCCCTGTGTTTCAGCCAGTCTTCTAATGTATGCAGAAACTGGCTCTTTTTCCTCATAAGGTAGGTACGCAGCGGCTAATACAACACTTTCAGCTGGGTTCCCTCCCTCCGTCTTGATCTCCAATGTAGTGAGATCCCTGTAACATAGCGAACGTAAGGGTTTAGCAGCAATGCCATCCCTCACATAAATGCATGTCCTAGTATCATTGGATAGGCAGCAATAGTGAATTACCCCCCCTGTCCTGTCTAAGCCTTTAACATCACCCTTGTATATGTAAGGTTCTTGTATAAGGGCTATGTCATATCTATTATCCTTGAGCTGCTTAGCCAGAATGGCAGTGGCAGCTTTACAATGGTGTAGATTAATTTGTACGCACCTGAGTCCCTCCATCTAGATGGTTTTGATGGGTACATTTGGTCTTCCATTTGTGCAGCTAAGGCGAATGTTGTTCTGGCGACTTGAAGCAGAGATGATTCAGGTCGTCCAAAATGTCGTCTGTCCCTGTCGACTGTTGTGACAGGGGCAGCTCCATCGTACCACCCTCCTCATCCCGCTTCGCCTCGCCCGAACATCCCGCCTCAGCCGTGGTAATGCTGCTGCTGGCCTCATTACTGGGACCAGCTGCAGCCCCTTCCGCCCCGGAGTTGCTCTGCCCTAGCACACCCGCACCGCTCGGGGTTTCCGCGAGCAGCTTGAATGTGCACAGTTCAAAGCAACCATCCAGGACATATTCCGCCTGCTTGATCACTTCAGCGGACCCCCCGTCCATGAGGACGATCCGCCTGATTCGGGTCCCCTCCACTTTCGTGTCGACGACCTTCCAGTCAGTCGTCCTCAGTGACAGGTTGTAGCGCTGCAGTGCCCTGCAAGCCTCTTTCGGGTCCAGCAATCTCATGTTGCGGCTCCTCCAAGCCATTTTGACTGGCTTCGGAACAGCCGCAGCATCGACCACCTTAACCTTCACCTCTCCAATGCTCATCCCTGGGACGTTTGCACGGAGCCATTGAGCAGCCGGCTTGTCTTTGCAGTCCACAAAGACTACTCCTGTGGTCACCGACTGCCCTAGTACGCATCGTGGAGGGGGGTCATCAGAGGCCATGAATTTCTCAGTGACAAGTTCCATGAGCCTCTCCTGATCCCCCTCCACCAAGTATGTGTTAGGGTAGTCCTCAGGAATGACCGCCAGCCTGACAGCTTCGAGAGCGTCCCGATATGTGCCATAACCGTGGGTTTTGGCCCTTTTCAGTCCTCCCTGACCGCCGGCTCGCGAGTCATCACTGAGGGCCTCCCTACCACGCTTGAGCGCAGGACCACCCTCGGGCAGCCCCTCCTCTGCCTTTTGCCTTGAAAGACGAGCCCGCATCTTGGCAGACCCACTCCTATTCTTCTTCTTACCTCCCCCCGATCCCGGCGGCGCGCCAGATGGCCCGACCGAAGAGCCCATAGTGGGCCCCTCAGCCGCACCACCCCGCCCACCAGCCCCCACAGAATCAGAGTATGAGGCGAAGATAGCTGACGCGGGACCCGATTTCTCGAGCCCAGTCCCTACGTTGCCTAATGCTAGAAGCCCTGGCTTTCCTGCAGGCACCGAGCCTTTTTGGTGAGAGGACCCTGTGAGCTCCTTACGGTTCCCTTCAGTAGCCCTCTCCCCGGGGCCCGGCGCACTGCGAGGAACGTCGGACCTCCCCCTTGAGGTTGAGCTCTGTGGCTCCTTGGACCCGCCTTTCGGTGAGCCCTGATTGGAGATGCCATAGGCACCCCCGCTATACTCGATGGACAAACGCGCAAACTTGCCCCCCCCCAGAATACGAGAGGCGGCCTGAGCTCGTCTCAGCCACTGAGGCTGAGCCGAGCTCAGGGAGGGACTCTCCATTTCTGGTACCCTCCTGGGGTAGTCTACTTTCTCTTTGATTTGCGCTCATTGTAGACTAAACTCCTACGTCGTCGGAATAGGTACGGGGAAGGGAATAGGAATGTCGGTTAGGATAGGAGTATAGTTGGGGGGCGGGGTTCGGCTGGAGGTTTTGGTTATATCTATAGCAGATGGCTATAGAACAAAACGGGCGACAACCTCGAGAAGTATAGTCCACCAGCCTTGCCTTAGGGATCTACACGACTCTGCGCTCTCCCCTAAGGCCATTCGTCAGACACGTTGACGGACAGCCAGACGTGAATAGGAGACCCCTAATCGCATGCCACCGATGCAATTAGTTGACCCCCGCCCTACGCTAACGCTAACCGACGACACGGTTAGCGCAGAGGTCGAGTGATCGCCTTCTGCGCAACGGGTCGCGGGTTCGATTCCCGTACGGGTCAAATAATTTGTATGGCCTACCAAAATTTGTTCCGGTCTGGGTGTATATGCATGTGGTATACTATATTTGTAACTGCACCCACAACACAGGAGACAATCCTAGTGTGGGGCGACGTTTTTTTTTAAAAAGAATAAAATTGATACATCAAATTACGCATAATAATGACTACTCGCACAACAACACATACAAATGCGAATCTCTTTTTATTTTCGCAAATTTTTATGCCTAGCACCTTGATCCATTAAAACACAACAAAGTTTTAGTTATTCGAAATTAGTTAAAGATAAAAATTCTTTTATATCACGAAAAATTTTCTCCAAACGTAAAAGAAAATTATAAGCTGAATAATTTGTCCCGCACATTCTACGAGTTCCTAGGTGCTCGGTAGCGTGGAGTAATATTTGTTTAATCTGCAGCACGGCGACATCGCGCCGCAGACTATTGCTCGATAATCTTAGCTCTATATTTAACAGCTTCGATATTCGATATTTTGGCTGTATTAAAGCCACACTTTATTAAGCGTTAGCTTGAGTTTAAGTAAAGTTGAAATGTAGAATACAATTCTTATACCTCCCATTCCATTCAGACCAGATTATGTTCAGAATACTCACACAAATAAATATACCTAATATTTTACGAGGGAGAGACTTTTTATTAGAGTCTATCGTTTCTCTATCGTTCCTTTTTCTGCCACAAAGTAGCATTATTTGCAATGCTGTGTTCCGGTTTGAATTGTAAGACAGGCAGGGAAATAACTGGGTACCTACTGTGATTAGATATGTTATGTTATGACTTCTGACACAAGTTGCAACCTATACTGTTGTCATTGTAGGGGTACTTAGCTGAATTTTATCGATGATAAAATTAAGAATAATTGCGCTTCAGATACCTATATATATAAAAGGATATGTTCCCTTCTATAGACGCACGCACAGCCGTAACCGCTAATGGTAGAAACGTGTTTGGACAGTTGTTTTAATTTAAAATGCGGACGCACACTAAGAAGGGATTTTAAAAAATTCTAACCCTGAAGGGATGAAATAGGGGTTGCAAGTTTGTATGTTTTTTTTTTAAATTAGCAACGATTATGATAAAACTTGAGATTCATGCTCTTAAAAACATTTCATTGAATACGTGTTTCATGGTTTATTGGAATTCACCCCTTCAGGGTGCAAAATAGGGGTTTAAAGTTTCTATGGAAAATATTTAAAATCTGCTCCAATTTCTATGAAATTTATTATCCGGGCTTAAATAGGCTACAAAATTATTTTTTCAACACACTTCCTCATAAAGTGGCTCTAATCCCATGGCAATTAGGCACATAATGACACCTATAATCAAACTGTGACTTTTTCATTACTATTATTCACGAGTGAGTAGTTTTTTTTTAATATTATTGGTTGAGTTACGCTTACACTTGCGCTAAAATGCTATCCGCGAAAAGCCCAAAAAAAAGAAACCTCATTTTTTAGTCTATGGCCGATGCGCGCGCATAGGAAAACTGATTAATTTTTCCCGCCATTACGAAATTTATTAGTCTATGGCCGATGCGCGCGCATAGGAAAACTGATTAATTTTTCCCGCCATAACGAAACATTTTTCACAACTCGTCTCGTTTTCTCTTTTGAAGTTATTTAGTTAGTTATTAATTAAGATGTCTGCAAATACAATTTATGAAGAAAATAATTTATGTTGTACACCGCCCGATATAAGATGTGAAGCCCAGAACGTTATGGAAAGTTTACTACCAGAAAACTCAAAGGAAAAATATCTATTAGCGTACCAAAATTTCATACAATGGCAGAACAACAAGAATGCGCAGTCTTTTTCAGAAAATGTGTTCATGGCGTACTTTAAAGAATTATCTTCTAAGTACAAACCTAGCTCTTTGTGGTGTATTTACTCAATGTTAAAAAGTACAGTCCGAACAAAGAATGGAGTGGACTTAAAAACATACTCGAATTTGTCAGCTTATCTAAAGAGACTATCTGATGGATTTAGAAGCAAAAAATCAAAGGTTTTATCATCTGATGATATTGAAAAATTTATTAAAGATGCTCCAGATAACCAATATTTGGCTACAAAGGTTATTTAAATTAATTTTAATTAAATATTTAATAGCAGCTTGTGTTGTGTGTTGACCTTAATTATTGTTTCTTTTGTTTCAGGTTGCTTTAATATTTGGTGTAACTGGTGCCTGTAGGATACAAGAATTAACAAATATAACTGTAAAAGATATAGAGAACCATGGCCAGATGCTTTTAGTGAAGATACCTATCACGAAAAATAAAATACCTAGGTCATTCACCATACACGGTCCATTCTATGATATTGTTAAGAAGTATGAAAGTTTGCGTTCGCCAAAAACAAAAAATGACCGTTTCTTTCTAAATTACCAGAATGGTAAATGTACCTGTCAGCCTATAGGTATAAACAAATTTGGTTCTATGCCTAAAGAAATCGCTAAGTTTTTGGGTTTAGTAGATGCTGAGAGCTATACTGGACATAGTTTCAGAAGAACTTCAGCTACATTGCTGGCAAATTCAGGAGCTGATATAATGACTTTGAAGCGACATGGCGGGTGGCGATCTAGCAATGTAGCAGAATCATACGTAGAAGATTCCATACAAAACAAGAAGGAAATTTGTGCAAAAATCACAAAAAGAATTAAACTTGATTCTGAGACGCATCCTACTGGCGAAATACCAAGTACGTCCAATGATTGGATTTCACCTACCTACACGAATAATGAACCATCACAAATAACAATAGAACATGAAAGTATTTCAATAAATAATCTATCTGATGAGACCGCTATGTCATCAAAAATAGTTAATTATAATTTTACTAACTGCACATTTACTAATTGTTTCTCTAAGTAAACTTTTTATCTACTATCTAAAATGGTTTTTATTTAAGTATTGTTTTATTCAGAAGTGTGTTGAAAAACGTTGTATGATACGCCTCAGCGGTGATCACCAACATTACACACTTGTACCATAATGTACTATTCCTATGGGAAAATATAAAATTCTCACGCGAAAACAATAATAACGCGGGCGAAGCCGCGAGCGGAAAGCTAGTTAAGAATAAGAGCGTCGGTGGCGCTGTGGACTCCAAATGTTGTTGCCTTCCAATCGGGAGGTCCGGTGATCGAGACCGCCATGTACCTATGTTTTTTCGTTTCGAATTTCATATGTACATTTAATTTTTTCTGACGCTCATACGGTCAAGGAAAACATCGTGAGCCAACCTGCATACATCTGCGAAGAAATTCAATGGTGTATGTCAAGTCGACCAATCCGCACTGGGCCAGCATGGTTGACTAAGGCTTAATCACCCTAACATAGGGTAGGCTCCATCCCCTCGGTGGGGACGTATATGGGCTTTGATGATGATGAAGATGATGGGGATGATGATGCGCTTCAGAAACTTAAAGGCAGACGTGGGCGAGAAAACATCTTTGCTGAAATGGGATTGGGCGGGCATGTCGACCGAAGGTATCTACATAGGTGGGCCCTAATAGCCCAATAGTCATGCAGTGGCAGCACCGAGACGGATTTCGACGACGGGACCTGTATGCCTTCCTTAAGGCGAGGTTTTCCAGGAAATTACTCGTGCATGGCGACTGCAGTATTGCAAGGTAATAAAGTTGATAACTGCATAGCTACTAATGGAACTTACGCGAACCGACGCGAACCGAACGCGACCGAACTAAAACGTTACTTTTTTCACGTTTTAATCGATTTTTGGAAAACTGGGGTAGTACAAAATAAAAACTGTACTTTTACAATTTTCTAGGTCAAAGACATTATAAGAGTAGACCAACCTTCCCCTTCAACCAATTTTGATATGATAATAGCTAAATAAATAAGCATAATTAAGACTCAACGGTAATAAATAATGTTACAATGTGATTTTGTTTTTATTACTGTTCGTTTTTTACACTACAAAACGAAGTTATTTGGGCATGTTTAAGTATTTTTATAACTTGACGCGCGCTCGAGAGTCGAATGCAGTACAAATACAGTATGAGTAGCGGCCGCCTGACCGCTGTTGTGGTTGAAGAGGGTTTCTTAGAGGCCGCGCGTATTGTCGGTCTATCTCTTATAATGTCTTTGTTCTAGGTAATAAAAATGCACATCTATTGGTAAAACTTTAATGTAAATTGGTATTTGTACTTTCAGATTCATAGCAGTTTTAAAATATTGAACAGAGTGATTTTTTTATTTTTTTTTCTATCGAGTGAAATGTTATTAATCATGTTTCTGGCTTTAAGAATGTTTAGATGAAATGTTCAAAAATGAGATATATGATTTTTAGAACTGTACCTATGTTTAATATTTGTGGCGGTACAGTCTATCGAAATTGTTCGAAAACGGGAAAGTAGCGCCTTAAAGAATGGCCGGAGAGTGCTAGTATGAATCTTTCACTAGAATCCCCTAGCTCAGACCCCCAGGGGACTATACAGCACTCACTATTGTGATGTGTGGAGTGGATAAAAATAATCTTTGGCCTAGTAATAGGTTATTACAGACAATATTGGTTATTATAAAAAAAATATTTTACAAAAAATTAAAACCGACTTCAAAAACACAAAACACAAGTTGAAAATAATATAAGAATAGGTACAGACAACATCACACTTCTATATTGAAGTCGGTGCCAAACGATGATCTCCTAGAAAGTCTTAAAATTTGGCACCGACTTCAATATAGAAGTGTGATGTTGTCTGTACCTATTCTTATATTATTTTTAACTTTTCAGTGTTTTTGAAGTCGGTTTTTATTTTTTGTAAAATATTTTTTATTTTTAACTTTTTAGTGAATAAAATCTTTTTAGTGATGGAATTTTCAATTTTCATGGGATCCCATCATCAGATCCTGACTTCAGTGACCTTGTGACCGCCCTAGGAGTATACTCTATCGAATACAAAAAGAATTTTGAAAATCGGTCTACAACTGGCGGCGTAATCGCGTAACATACACAAAAAAACATACGCATCGAATTTAGAACCTCCTCCTTTTTTGACGTCGGTTAAAAATTAAGGCATTTTTGGACATAAAATCTGTATTTTTACACAAATTGTAAAATTACATATAAAAATGAGGAAAAGTTTTCCTCATTTTTATATGCAATCATAAAAACTCACACAACAGTACAGGTGGGCAGTCTGCTTTTAACCGACTTAAAAAAAGGAGGAGGTTATCAATTCCAATCAATATCAATTATTTTTTTTGTGTGTATGTTACGCGATTACGCCGCCAATTGTAGACCGATTTTCAAAATTATTTTTGTATTCAATAGAGTATACTCCTGGGGTGCTCCCAATGTTACCAAAGTCAGGATCTGATGATGGGATTTCATGAAAATCGAGGGAAATTTTATAGGTACGTCTAACGTGTTCCATGTTTGTTACGAAGATATTCACGTACTTGCGTCTGGTAGTCATGAACCGAGCTGATGATGGAAGGATCCTTAACTTCTGGACTTGACTAGACCTGACCTGGCCTTGCACCTCAATTTCACTAAAAAGATTCCTTTCACTAAGAGATAAAAAAAATGTTTTACAAAAAACAAAAACCGACTTCAAAAACACTAATAATTTAAAAATAGGTACAGACAGCATCATACTTCTATATTGAAGTCGGTGCCTAATTTTAAGACTTTTTTTTTGCCATCTTTGTTGTATAAAACATATTTTATACAACAAAGATGGCAAAAAAAAACTTTACAAAAAAAAAACGACTTCAAAAACACTGACAAGTAAAAAATTATATACCTAAATATACCTGAATCGAGGTCAGAGGATAAAGGTCTCTAAACACTTGATCATTAAGATCATACAGCTTTTATTTTCGCAATTATTTAACTTGACAGCTTTTCTTAACTATTAATTCGTTAGTGTTTAAGGTAAACAACTAAAAGTACTAAGTTGTACTAAGTTTGTAAAATTTTGGTGTATTTTAGAGATTTCACCCAAATCTTTAAATCTCGATGATGACTGTTTTCGATGTCATTTTTCACTTTATACAATAAAATTAATAGTAAGCAATAATTGTTTGGTAGATATTTGTAAAATAAATTGTACATTTAAGACAAAATTGAAACATACTATTTTTATAGTGTCTTAAGTAGTTAAGTATATACTGTTTGTTAATATATATAAACTTAAGTTATTATCATACTGTTTACAGTTTGTGCGGCTATTGAGGTATAGCAAGATCAACCACAAAAAAAAATACACACAAGTATAATACATACAAGTTCTAAAAAACTATGCAAATTACAGAAGGCAAGTTTCATACAGTCGATTCAAAATTTAAATTAAAAGTCGCGGCGTTTGTTAAAACAATTACCTAGAGCGACGGCTCTGGCTCGGGGGAAATTACTGGCAACTAGTCGCCCCCGTTACGCCACTAACGTAGGTAATCTTCCTAAAATTCCCTCGAATATTTTGTATGAAAAGCACAAAGCATGTGGAACTTAGATCACTTCACTGGGGAGGTTTTTAATTCTTAATTTCTTACCACTTGTCTCTTCGTCACACCAAGTGACGAAGAGACAAGTGGTAAGAGGTCGGTCGAGAAGAATTTTTTGCAAAGGCACTTCATTTATGATTTAAGTAAGTGGTAAACTGTTTTTGGCTTACGACGAATTTTTTGGTTCACATTTCGATTTGTTGATTAAAGCAACTGACGCATTGCTTTTGGTTTAACATTTTTTTACACACCACAGGGGGGGAAGCTCTTGGCCTTCATCTCACCTGATGGAAAGTGACGATCAGGCTTCACCTGGAATCCTCAACGACTGAGGAACTGGCTATCTTACCTCTTATTGTCGGAACACAATAAAGCTACTAACATTGTTATTATAGCGACAAACTTAGGTAAGACGGTGGTAGCTAGCCATGGCTCAGAAGCCCTACCACTAACCAATATACCAACCAGTATCCACGATAACGACGATATTGGAAAAAGTTGGGAGGCTCTTTGTTAAAAATGAACAAAAGATAGCGATAAACCACATTTTGTATAGTTTGACGGTAAGACTAACCAGCTAGTTGCGTCAAAATGTCTTTTATCACCAATATTTCAGGTTAATCGTTACCCCACGTTTAAAACAATGCGAAGTACGACGAGTCAGGAACACGACGAATCCGGAACAAATAGCCCTCCCATCGCGCTAGCTCCCGCGTAGAATGACGTAAGGGCGGTTCTTTCCCGCTCGGACTGAAGCCCTATTTTTGGATCATCCACCATAATATTACAACGAATTTCAATATCATGTGATTTTCATCAAAAACAAAATGAACATTATAAAAAAATCAAGCGCAGACGATGCTTGATGAGCGCTTGATGCCAGAATAATGATTCTAAAATAGAGTCCCAGGTACCGGCGAGTGGAAAAGCGTGACTTATAATTTCACACATTTTTGTTTTGGCGGCAGCCGTGCCTTTGCCGTTGTCAGTCCGTGTCTATTGGCAATGGCTTACCTAGCTAGGAACTTATCAATACTCTATCAAGCCGAAACCTTAACCCATGTTATCGTAGTCATCTAAAAGTTATGGAGTTATTGAAAATTCAAAATTGTAAAGGAGGATAACTAAAATGGCTCTAAACAAATCCAGGAAAAAATAAAACAGAAAAAAATCAAATAACTTTTAATAAATATTGCTGCTTATAACGGAGTATCAAAATAAAAATAATAATCAACAGGTTATTAATTGAATATTGATTTAGATGGCAACAGAGTAGTGCTGCCAGATACACCCATTTTTTTTTGGGAGGGGGGAAAATTTATTTACGCATTCCTCGTGGTCGAACCAAACCACGAGGATATGTGGGACTCCCCAGACCGTACCCGGCCCGGGCCTACCCACTAAAAACCCCCCCAGCAGCTCCTCCGTCCGTCACAAGACAGAGGGAAGGGGACAACAGCCAGGCCTTATTCCCGCTGAACCCCTTTTTTTTTTTTTCGGGGGGAAATGCCCTGCCCGTGACATGTCCGTTGCCGGACTCTCCGCCTGGCTATGCTGCTTTGTGTAGCGGCGCAGGTTTGCGCCGCTCTACACCCCGCACCTGGTTTTTTACTGTGGTTGTCTTCCACGCGGCCCGACGCTCAGTGCGCCGGGCCCCCGGCCCGCTCAGTGCGGGTAACGGGTTGCCCGACGGCAGATCCCACTGGATCCACCGCCGCGCGGGTGAGCCGAAGCTCGGGGAAATCCCCAACGGGCGCGAAGCGCCATGGCGAGAAACTCGCCTCGTCCCTACTACCACCAGAGGTAGCCGTCAGGATCGGCTTTCAGCGAGAACTACACCTCTTCTTAACATAAGAAGAGGGGACTTCGCCCTTCCCCGCATGAAGCGGGTGGCCACACGAAGTGGCCCGCCGGGTTGAACCCGGCCATCCCACTCCCCATATTGGGGTCCTCTCGTTAGACTATTAGCCCGCGGCAGAGAATCTGCCGGGTTGCCCAGGGTGCACCACAAGGAGGTTGTCTGTCATCGCACTCCTGCCATATACACCCTGACAAAAAAGTAGAAAATGTACATTTATCATAGTGTTATAATAAATAGTTTTCATTAAATTAAGTTGTATTTTTGCATGATTAGTAAATAATATTGCCAGGGGTGTAAGGTTGGGTGGGCACGCTCAGGTGGTGCGGCGCTGAGCTGTTAGGCACACTCTGCCAAGTCCAACATACACGTCCTCGTCGTCGCAGACCTGCCGCCGCCGCCGTTCTGACCTGTGACGAACCCACTGCCAATTGCGCTAGTGGGTGGTACACCCTGGTAAATGCTAAGGGTTGATACTGGCGTCGCACTCTTAACCATCTACCCTGGACAGTTAGTAGCTAAGTATGTAGGGCGAATACTTGGAACGACACTCCCACCGCCCGGGTATCCCTATACCCTGACCTCCTTTGATTCCATCTTCCATCCCTCTCCCTCTCTTTACCCCTGATCTTCTACTGTCCTTTCAGTCCACTTCCTGGAGGAGAAAACCTCGACAAAAACCGCAATAGGTGTGATCTACCGTGCCCAGAGATGCGTGGCTGAGGGGGTGCTCAGTCGCAAACGGTGACCCTCGAAGCCGGGCGATCTCGAGGTGTTAATAGCCTTATTTCGGCATGCGGGGCTCTGTCGGAATAGATCACTTTTCCTCTGCTACTCGTGGGAACAAAATGGTTAAGTCGACTAGTAACATTATGGAAAAAAATTTAATCCTGGAAGACCTATGCCAGGAACTCTTGCCCTTAAAGATGGGAGCAGACGAATCTGCCCAAACGTTAGAGTTTGCTCCGACACCTCCATAGGTTTATGTAGGTGTCGGAGCAAACGGAGGAAAAGGCCGTCACTGGTCCTAGACCTTCGAACGCTGAAGACACGCGCCAAACTGCACCAAGCAGAAGGGGTTCAAGTTTGGGGCCTTACAATCTAACTCCAAGCAAAAGCCGAATAAACGGCAACCCTCGGAGGAAGAATCACCGAAGGGACATAACCGAAAAATTCCGAAGGTGAGTGAGACCACCCCAATTAGTACCCCAATGGCATATAAGGAGGCCCTAACCTCTATCCGGGTCGGCATAAAAAACTCCAATCCCATGACGGATGCACAACTGGAGCTACTCCTTAATAACATCCTGCGGAGCATACACGACTATGGAAAGGGCAAAGGGGCCTCGTTTTACAGGCTGTTCTTTCAAGTCAGGATGGCTGCTCATCATGTGTATGGAGAAAAGGTTCATTGAGTGACCTCCTTCATTCATTCCTTCTTCGGAGACTATCAGCGCAGCAGAGGCCATTGACCTGCTCCGGATTCAGAACGATGGTCTGAATACAGAGTTTTGGAAAGTTCGCAACACCGCCGTTCGCCGAGAAGCTAAGGCTTCTAATATTGCTGTGCCCGACAGGGTCCACAATTTACTTAGAGTCTGAACCTGACATTTTTTCAAGTAGCAACACTGATACATTGTCCTCATGTTGTTTAGTTCAACATGGTGATTTTGATACTTTGTAATAAACAATTTCATAATATTTTTTTCTTAATTTCTGTCGAAATATTACAGATATTAAGTAATTTTAACATTCATGAAATCCAAATACAGCGATTTCTTATAAAAGGTTCATTGTTGGAAGTTCATTGAAATTAAACATTTAGGTAATGTTATAAAAAAAAAGTTATTTAATTTAAAAAAGTATCAACTCCTTTTTTTCGTACTATATTCAGTAAAAAAAGACAATCCTTTCACAAATTTAACATTTTAAATTACTACATAAATAAAAAAAATATTGGAATATTTCAAGTATCAAAATGTATTTTACCTTCTGTAGACAGTATTACCAGAGCTAGAATTTTTGAATTTGCCGCTTTTTTCCAAGCTCATGTTTCGTGTGCCAGACTCTATAACAAATCAAAAATAACATCGGATTTCATTGTGGAAAAGCAATAAAGTATTGAGTATTGAAGGGAGGGCTTACTCTCATCAGTCTCACCCGCTCTATTGACGACCTATCTGCAACGAACCTCAAGAAAATGGACCTAAAGGCCTTCACCGGTTTCCGACTCATCCAATTCCGGCTAAAAGGTCCACCTCCAAAGGAACAACAGTCAGAAGATAATCATACTCCAGCCCCAGAACCGCACCCGTCAACCTCCTCCACCCATATCCTTACTCAAAGGGTTCCAACTGAACCAACACGAGCAATGCCTTCATCCTTTCACCCTCCTCCTCCTCTTCCCACAACCGCCACAACCGCTTCTTTCCACTCTCAAGCCCTTAAGGTCCTCCCTGGACCACCAAGGGCAATCCCGTCAGCTCCCGTCCAAAGTCCATTCACGCGAGTAGTGCGGTTTCCCGACAGCCGGGGGAATAACAGGGGCTTCAGCAACCCCAGGGGTAGGGGACACCGGCAGCCAGGATCATGCAACCGAGGGCGCCGAGGTAGTAAGCGCACGTAGCTCCTGCCAGTCCCGATGCCACTAAGGGATAACGGTCAATCTTCACCACACCATCGCAGCCACAGCGGTCGTGGAGAAAATCTTTGGCGACAGTGGACCACACGGCCCCCTCTTTATAATACGCCTATGTACGTCTGGCAACACCAGCCACTCAAGAGCACTCAAGTATCTCTATATAGTCTGTGCTATCAATGTTTTTGTTGGCGCCGGTCTACGTTTTGTTATTAGTTTCTTTATATTTACTTACTTACTTAATACTAAAAGTCCATTGTATACACGGTGTTTCATAATCTTCTCTAATATATAAAATTCTCGTGTCATAGTGTTTGTTACCGAACTCCTCCGAAACGGCTTGACCGATCTTTATGACATTTTTTGTGTATATTCAGTAGGTTTGAGAATAGGTCGTAAACTATTTTTTATTACGGCGAAACGTAAGTTCGCCGTTATTATGGCGAAACGTAGTTCGCCGGCACAGCTAGTAACCAATAAATAATCAATGCGTTATCTAAAACTAATGATTAAATTGTGTTTACCCGTAATGTAATTCAACCCAAAAGAATATTGGCAAGCCTGGTACCCATTAAAATATGAAATGTAGGATACTGAATTTTGGATATTATGTAAACGATACTAGTTTACCTATTTTTCTTTAATTGAGGAATTTCTATAACTTTTGTAAAGAAAGAAAAATTGATTTCACTATTTCAGTGAATATTGATAATAAAACGCATCTAACTGACAAGCAATATTAAAACGCAAAGGTTAACAAAACAAAAGCAACTATCGAATTCGTTGCAGAAATATCGATTATTGATTAATCCACTCATTTTCATAGAATTGATCGATTAATGAAAGTTACAAGACCAAAAATATTACTAGAACCTAACAATATTATGGTTTTGTCTTGAGGTTTTAGTTAAATAAGATGTCTAAGGAAATCTAATTTTAATCGATAAACCTATCGATATGTCTTTTTCTTTTTTAATTTGTGGCAATTGGTCGTTGGAGAGTCACTTCCTGAGCATAAACTCCATTGGGAGTTTTATCAGAGAAGTATATTTTTTTTCCATTTAAGTAATATTATTTGTACTGAATAACAATAATAAAAAAAAGAGAACAACCATTACTGCCAGTGTCAAGTGCAAAGTATCGATATGTCACGTGACCGACTGTTACCACTGTCAACTGTGAATGTCAACGTCACATTCACTGTCAGTATCAGTCGAGTCGTGGGGGTGCGTTCCGAATGGTGATGATATCGATGTTAGCGTGCTAAAAGTTTTTCGTTAAAAATTTTTTTTCCTCAATCCATAATAACAATTACTGTAAATCGCAAGGTCAATGTCAAATTCAATCTTATGTTTAGACATTTGCAACGTTTTGTTAACTATTAATAACGTTTTGTTATCTCTGTACTCTATGTACCATAATAATTTTTGAATGCAAATATCTTTTTATTTAGCAGTTGTAGAAATATGATGTGTTTACCTTTTTTGTTACATTACTAAAGACAAAGAAATACGTGGTATTTTTATCACCATACACTTCGTCTGATTACGGTACCAACATTGTATGGCTTCCTGCCAATCTTCTTTTCATGTAAATCATAGACTGATGATGATACTATGATATACATGAAAATTTTGGGTTGAATGACATTACGTGTAAACACATTTTAATAATTAGTTTTAGATAACGCATTGATTATTTATTGGTTATTATGAAACACCGTGTATATAATGTGCTCATTACAGACAACTTAAAACAATCATAGTCACAGACCCAACTATTTGTATGGGGCGTTTCAAAATTAATTATTCAATTTCTAAAGAAAGTTTGTATTGCAACCTATTAGGTTTAGGTTATTATAATTAAACGATCTGTCTCAATATTTTTATGATTTTATTCGTTATTTTAATATTGTCCCCGTAACCGGTAACCTAGTAGGTACTTATAATGTGTTTGAGGTAACATTGCGCTCTATTTTCGAGCCACGCTATATGTCACGGAACTTACCTCCTGCTCGTATTTCCTTTGGGTGAGGTCAATATGCAGTATATTAAAAAGTGACAGTTCATACTTTACGTATAGGACAAGGCTCTTGAGGAAACGTAATACTTTTACGTTGCAGTAAAAGAAAAGATTTCTATGTATCTAGACAGGGTGTTGAGAATAAAATATTGAGATGGCTATTGTGAGTTGGAGATACTTGATTCGAAATTGTTTAATAATTTCTTAGCGCCGTGCAGCATGTCTATTAGCATTTGGTACAGATTGGTCAAAGCATAATTAAAAAAATCATAACAAAAAGAAAAGAATTTTCGAGCTCTTACAGATAATGTAAGAGCTTCAAAAGAGATCACTGTTAATATGACGTATACTCGTAGGTATAAATCATGTATAAATCAATATCTTGGTGAAGTTGTTGGAGTTAATAGGTAGTTAATAGAGCAGACATTCATTCGTATTTCAATTTCAATAATCTGGCATGAATTTCAAAACGGACTTTAAAAACACAATAAAGTCAACGTAATATAAGAATATACAATACTCGCATCAAATTTTTACTTTGAAGTTGTTTTTTTTATACAACTAAGTTGGTCATCAAGCAAACTGACCACCTGATGGAAAGTGGTAACAGTCACCTTTAATACACGTGGCTCTTGTGGGATTCACAGTAAAATTGCAACTCCCACAAGAACCACAGTGTACTTTGCCAACTTCTGACATCAGATGTAAAGTCACGGTACCCAGTAATTTCACTGCCATAACACAGCAATGCAAGCGCTGCTGCTTTGCGGCAGAAATAGGTAAGACGTCGTCTGTTTGGGTACCTCCACCCAAACAGACGACTCTGGATTATGAGCTAAAATTTGGCACTGACTTCAAAATAAAAAAAAATGTGCTGTGTGTATTCTTATATGATTTTTAATTAATATATTTGTGTTTTTGAAGTCGGTTTTTATTTTTTTGTAAAATATCTTTTATTTAAACCATTTTTGTGATTTTCATACTAGCTCACCGAAGTAACTTTAAAGAATAAATATTAAGGGTCAATACGTGCCCATTGTATTTAAAAAACTAACATTTAAATCCTAAAAGTTAAGGATTCCTCCATCACTAGCTCGGCTCATGCCTACCAGACGTAAATACTTGAATAGCAGAAATAACATGAAATACGTTCGACGCGCCGTTGAATTTGATTCATTTGCATATTTGTAACAAACTACTTTCAGAGTGTGCGTTATTTCTGTTACACGTTACAAATGTTACAAATATTTCATCTGTAAATTTTTCGACTTTGCTGTCCTGACGTTTGCTTTCAATGCCATAGTAAAATATTGCTTAGTAAAATAACGATTTTTACTGGGAAATTTGCAAGTTTTAAAGTTGCTAATAATTGCGTAGAGCGTTATGTTTTTTTGAGATGACGTGTCTCAATTTTGTTAACATTCAACGCACAATTTTTAATAACGGTAGAGGTACGAATTTTTTCATCAATTGTAAACTCTGTTTCACGAAGCAGCTTGTTATTTCTTTCCATATTTAAATCGCCGTTAATTACAATTTTCGTATTTCACACACATGATTAATCAAAGGAGAAAACAAAACAGTATACCAATAATAAAGCTCTCAGATTGAATATTATCCACATCATAAGCAAACAGCGTTTACCTAATACCATCATACTTCAGTTATTTTATCCAAATACCATAATAAATATAATAACTTGAAAACAAAGCTTTGTCTAAGGTATACTATATACTGAGCTGAAACGCCCAGTAGTATTTTTACGACGAATAGGCCTGCGCAATTTTCAGATTGAATTTTTACGACTTCATACCAGACGAAATCAAGTGATAAACAAATTTATAAAGCTCACTCATAAAGAGAGAAACAAGCGAATTGCCAGTGATATAAAGTTGGTGGGGAGAGACAATTTGGCGTTCTTTATCTCTGGTTGAAGCCTATACAAACTTTATTGCCCGTTTTAACATAACAACAGAGCAACCGTTTGCGTAGGATTTTTTTTTTCTAAATGTTCTTTACTTTTTATGTCCATATTTGACACGTCCTATGAAAAAATATGTTTACTACCTTCGCTTTCGTAGACCACTCCATATTGGCTATTCTTGCTATGATTTCGCAAATTTTCGTAAAAAAGAGATGCCAAAAAAATTGTGGGTTCTAGCTAGTTCTATGAAAATGTTTTATAGTAGTAAATGACTAATTTCATAATTTAAACTAATTTCGTACTTTTGATCCCAATTTTACCCCCATATTACCTACTAGAACTACTAGAACTGAGTTTTAAAAATAATACCACATGTTGTCTTTTTTGAGTATGAAAAGAATGATTACCTATCTTCCAACGAGCTCTCATAATGAAAACTTCAAAAAGGTCGATTTATCGATACAATTTTCCTAGTTTTATCTCCCGCAGAATATAATGTATTGTGAATGTTGGATGATTTAAAATCAAATATTGAGAAGATCATTCCTGAATTTGCGTAATCAGTTCTCTACAAAATATTTGATGAAAAAAGTCCAAAAGTGACGAAATTATATACAAACTATTTATGTGTAAGGTAGATCCTTTTTTGACGAGGTGGAATGCTGTTGCGCACCACACCTGCTGATGGATTGCCTACAGGCGTGTGTGTGACTCTGCCCGCAGAGTGCAGAGCATATCGACTTAACCAACCTCAACAGCCATCTTGTCCATAGTCAGAGTGATCTAGGGTCTGAGAAGCTCTAATTCGCTGGACCGTATCGGGACAGCCAGCTACGGGCCAGGTCTTAACGCCTGTGAGGGATTACCCTGGATATAATAATCCCCAGACGGGCCTCAAGCAAGATCCTATAATCGCGTGCATCAAGAGCTACCCTAGCACGCAAGCTCTACACCAAGAGCGGCTATGGAAGGCGAATAACACCCCACCTATCATCCCTATTACTTCATTAATAATAATAATAATTTCTTTATTTTGTCAAACATGAGTATACATTAAATGCAGGTGTCAGGTTTTTTCATTGTCCTTACATGTTTGGCCTTGTAGGGCATACAAAATCAAATCAAGATTAATCAAGATCAGTCATAATATCCAATCAACAATTTAAATTAAAAATAAATCAATGAACAATTCCAAATAAAAATTCCAAATAATATCAATCAACAATTCCAATTAAAAACAACTATAAATTATAATATAAATAATGTATTACAAATGATAATTATGAATAAATTTAATGTCCTAATGGCAGTGAATTTAATTAGTCGGTAAAGTCAAGAATTACATATAATGTCACAATTAAAAGTCCTATTTTTATAAATGATATAATTAATAAAAGAAATAGTTATATTTATAGATCACATATTTTTTAACAACATTTCATTATTATAAATTTGGTAACTCTTTATCAAACATATAGTCACGTACGGTGTAATAGCACTTTTCAATAAGGAATTTTTTTTAGTCTTATCTTAAACATATTTAAATTGAGTTCTTTTATGGCCATTGGCAGCTTATTGTATATAGTCGGACCCATACCAAAAATACTATTACGCATAAGTGCCGTATTTGAATTACACACACAAACCTTTGTATTTTTATTTTGTCTAATTCGATTACTGTTAAATAATTCGATTTTGTACAACTCTGGATTTGCTTTCACAAATACAGCTACTTCAAATATGTATAGAGATGGCAGTGTTAACAATTTGTACTTTTTAAAATAATCTATACAGCTATCAGTAGGTTTTAAGCCAAACATTGAGCGTATTGATCGTTTTTGAATTTTAGAAATCGTTTCTTTATCTACCGAATTGCCCCAGAAAATAATACCAAATCTTAATACTGATTCCACTGTTCCATAATAAGCAGTAATCAAGCCATCTATATTAAGAACCGGTGCTAATTTGTATAATGCATATGAGGCTCTGCTTATTCTTAACGATATATTTTCTATATGTAACTTCCAGTCTAATTTATTATCAATTACCAAACCTAAAAAAGTCACAGCATCTGTGTCATTAACTTCTTTAGTATTGTAACTTACGTTCATGTTTATGCCAGGTATTCTTTGACTCAGATGCATCAATTTTGTTTTTTCTAAATTTATCTTTATATTTGATATTTGTTTATGTAGGTATATTTTTTTACTACACGTTTGTAATGTATTATGCACTTCCCGCTTCGCTTTTCTTAAATATTTTTCTTTACCCTTAGGTTGCCTGGCAGAAATTGCAATTTTAGCAATAAGGCCGCCTTTTGTGTTTATTTCTGTTATGTGTAATTATTATTAGGTTTCCTTGTGCAATAAAGCATTCATTCATTCATTACTTCACTTATTCCACTACAAGTAGCCCACTGAATCATTGCCGTATCTCC
Source organism: Schoenobius gigantellus (assembly GCA_963935595.1). NCBI lineage: Eukaryota > Metazoa > Arthropoda > Insecta > Lepidoptera > Crambidae > Schoenobius > Schoenobius gigantellus. The sequence goes on from OZ012541.1 coordinate 54,955,975, forward strand.
AGTTCCACGCATTGCGCCTACCCTGTATCTCTCTCTAGGATACAACAATATCACAAAGTAGGTACCATATATTTTGATCACATGCAACAATGTATTAGACAAATAATAATAAAAAAAGATTACATCCTCGCAGAAGAAGGTGACAGTCTCCTATTTCCCATTAGCTAGCATTTTATGTACAAAGGCTGACAACGATAGGTCTCCCCTGCCCAGCACAGCGCGTGAGCTCGCTAGGATGGGTTTGCCATGTGACTCAAGCTCAACAACACTATTGTGATCGGTATCGTCCCAGCGATCGATGTGGCGTTTCCTTCAAACGAGCGACTTTGAGCAGATATAGTGACCAAAGCACCTACCCATCTGGTCAATACTTGCATTATGCGATAGGAGAGGCTGCCATGCCGGTCCCAACCTACTCCTCCAACGCCTACGTGAGTGTTGATTGGGAAGTCCGGGCTTCGATACCCCAAGGGGGCAGAAATTTTTCTGCTCGGTTTGGTCGGTGGTAGGACTTCTGAGCCCGCCTGGCTAGCTACCACCGCCTTACTTAAGTTTGTGGTCATAATACCAATGTTATTAGCATTGTTATATTCCGACAATAAGAGTAAGGCCAGTTCCTCAGTTGTTGAGGAGTTCAGGTGAAACTCGCTTCCACCTTTGGCTCCAAATGTTGATCCTTTCTTTAATTAGTTAAATTAATTCAATTAAAAGTCATATTACGTGTGCGTTCGGTGTCCGGCGTTCAATTACATTTTAATTTCATACTAAAAGGCTGACAAAGCCTTTGACGATTTCATGCATTTACAGTCATGGGCCATGGCAAACATTTTGTTCAAATGTATTTTTTACAGTGAAATATTAAAGCTCAATTTCAATGCTGCTTCAAGCGTAGGCCCTACTATTGGTTCTATTCAGATTATTATAAAATGGAATATATTATTGGAATACATATGTCACCGTTCTCTTTCTTCCCGTGGATATCGTAAGAACCGACTACGGGAGTTTACCGCAATTATAAATCTGCAAAGAAATGGAAAACTATAAACATTTTACTCCAATTCGTCTAGCCAGTGATGTAATAGGCCAATTCCTCCTCGCCCGAGAAGAGAGACAGACAAGTACTCAGGACCTGATTCTCGCATGATTCGTAAAAAAATAGAATCTGAGTTTCTTCTCGAGTTTCAAGCATATTTATTTAAACATTTGTAAACGAGTCATAGTCGCATAGTACGGGGCACGAGTATGAACGCCTGTAATTCCGCTATATTTTTCTCTTGCCGAACAGAGCTGCAAATGTCTGCAGCGAACCCGCCATCGACAATTTAATAATGCCGTCTCTAAGCCGTATTACGTCTGCGCTGCGAGAGATTTTTCCCTAATAGTATTACATAGTGCATGTTCAACAATTCATATGAGAATTTTGTCTAATTTTCTTTCTCTGTAGAAATTTTAGGGCTTAGGGAATTGGAACAGCGCCAAATAAGTAATGTTGCTCTTAATTTTATTACAGTGTGTTTTGTGAATTGATTGTATTTATGATTTGGTGTGGAAATAAATTAAGCATTTTAAACAAAATGCAAGTTGAATAATATTAGACTTGTTTTTTTTTACTCTTAACCAGCTTTCACGATATCTGTAAATTTAATGATCTCTTAATTGTTGTTAATATGATGTTATTAACAATAACTAAGGATTATTTTGACTAAATATAGTAAAAAGTAAATCCATAGGTACTCGTAATTTCACTCGGGTCGGATAAAAACATACCTATTAAATTCAATTATTTAAACACTCATTGATTAAAGTAAATTATAAAAAGAAAATACAATAATATTATTTAATATAAATACCATTTTTTGTTACATAATATTGCATACAAAACCTCGATAGTAATGTTACCATACGTGAAGGTGGAACATCAGCTCAGCAAACATACGGATGTGACTAACAAGATTCCGTTATAAAAATCTCGCCAATAGAAGGCGAAACACGGGGTTTTTCCGACAAACGGCTCGGAGACAAACAATCTCCCGCCGATTTCAATCAGCCCGCTCTGGCGTCGGGTTGCTTAAGATATCGGGTGACTACTGCGTTACCCCAATAAACACCGACAAAGGGTTACGACGGCCATTTCTACACTAGGGCTGACTGCAGGCCAATTCATAAACTTACATCGAAAACTTATACGTACCTTGATTTTAACCTTTGTGACTAACTTTCATTTTGATATGTCGTTTTTTGTAGCAAAACCAATAATAAAAATAACTATATTTATACAGAAACTGTCCCTTTGCCTTTTAGAGAAATGTTCTAATAAAAAAAATCTCAACTCACAGAGTCCATTAGTATAAAGGTAGTATAAGGTAAGGGAATCCTTCTTAATTGTAAAATAGTGCACATAGAGCCTCGTTCGATTTTCAAATTTACTTAAATCCCGTGGGTCGTAAGTTCGATTTACAACTGTGTACTAAGCAAGTTTGGGCACACTTTCCGAGCATGACTGATGAAAATCAATTGAAATACTCGATCCTGTGGAAAATCGAACCACAGAGTGTTACAAGACAACTCAGGCGGTTAAAACCTATTTGAATGATTATATCTAACATCTTTCTTCCTGTGTCTAGCCTTAACCGTGTGCCTCACAACCCTATAACAGTACACGAGAAACACGCACGTATTTCGTATCGTATCGGAGGGTCGACTTTTATTTCGCGAGCCCTCAAATTTTTACTTTTCCTTTGTGTGTGAACAAAAAAACAAACGAATATTTAGAAGTAGCGTTCAGTTGTACTAATATCGCAGATGTTACTATGCTATGAAATGGTATACATTTCGTAAAATCATTGCGTGATTAATTAAAATTCATGCCGTATTATATATAATGCTCCGAGGAATTGTTCGGACTTATACCTGCCGCCTCTTTCCGCCATCGTTCCACGCGGCAAAAAATCCATGCCCATCACTTAGATGGTTGGCAGTCCACAACTGTGCGTTTCTCTCGCAGTTTCCTGCCTCGCACAGTCAAACTTTGGAACGAATTGTCGCCTGCGGTATTTCCGGACCGATACGACCTTCAAACTTTCAAAAAAAGAGCGTATTCCCACCTCAAAGGCCGGCAACGCACTTGTAACTCCTCTGGTGTTGCGGGTGTCCATGGGCGACGGTAATTACTTACCATCAGGTGATACGTCTGATCGCTTGCCTCCTATCCCATAAAAAAAAAAATATAAAAAAATATTTTGATTTTTCTGATTTTCAAATCAGAATTCAAAATCTACTATTTACAACCCAGGAACGGCTGAACCGATTTGGCTGAAAATTGGTGGAGACAGTGGGGAGGTAACTTAAAACCAGGTTACTTAGACATAGGATAGCTTTTATAGCAGAAATCACCCCTTAAGGGGAGAAACCTCTTTCGTTTCGGTCCCAAGGGTTGTGTTGCTTGGGACCCCAACAGGCTGTACTGTGATTGGAATAGTATCAAAAATGGCCGTGAACGACTGACTTCGTGTTTATTACTTTCAATCTTCATATGTTTCGCATAACATGTATTTAATTTATAAAAAGTCCTCCTTTGCTCCAGCTTTTTTTTTTGTGCGCCAAAGATAGTATTATACAATTGAACTATATTTCTTATTAATGAGATTAGCTTAAATGCACGAGATATAATTTTGAAGGAGCAAAGAACTTTAGTTTGGCAAAAGAAAAATCTTTTCGTTATACGTAGATTGGGGATGTCAAGTTACTGATATTTTTGGCTTTTTATTCATATTTTGCTCGGTATATGCCAAGAAGGAGTACTCCTTATTTGAATTTAACCCGGTATATATACAAGTTATTATTCTTCGTTTGAATTTAATCCGGTATACGTAAGTTACGATTATTAATTATTTGAATTTAACTCGGGGTGTATGCCAATCACGCTTACTTCTTATTTGAATTTAGCTTGTTATACGAAAATGAAATTTTTTCCTTATTCAAATTTAACCCGGTATATGCCGATTTTGATTAGTCCACGAAACAGAATAAAAAACTGTGAAAACGAAATTTTGACATGATTTTCTATTGATAGCTTCACACACTTGAACATTAATTTTCTTGGTCAAATTAAAAATCAATAAATTATTATTATAAATATGCGATGTATATTCGTATTTTATTTAGGCAAATGATTACTTGATTACTCGATAATTCAATTTGAATTTGACTTAAATAAACAAGAAATACAACAAATCAGACGAAATAATTGATAGCGGTAAAATAAAGGTTTTATTTTTTGTATAAGATTTAGGCGATAGTAGTCCTTATAATAATATTGGCGTAAAGTGTTGAATTATATAATCTGAGGAAAAATTAATCTAAACATATTCTTTGTTTCTGAACGCAAGCCAAAAAAAACTTCTTCCGGATTTGTCTCTGTTAGGACACAGACATTAACTTCTAAGTGTGAGAAAAGTTTTCAAATACATTCAGTTATTTTTTATCAAATATAACAATTATTTTATTTGAATCCCCATAACAATTTCAATACTACAACAATAACAATGTCAAACTCCATTTGAATTGTGGCATAATAAAATTCACAAATTAAATATTTTATAATATTTAGTTCTACTGTGTATGTGCATAATAAATGAAATAAACATAAATTGGATGAAAAGTCATGGAAAGGAATAATTGTGGGTTATGAGCCTAACGGTTACAAAGTTTGGCACCCTGAAAGTAGCAAGTTTGTTGTAGTCAGAGATGTTGTTGTGGACGAAACAAGTTTTCTCCAGACCAGGCCTTCATCGGTACCTGAAGAGATTAGTAAAAAATCTCGTATTGAAACTGATAATGATGTTATATCTAAATCAGTGTTGATAAGGACTCGAAACTCTGACAAGTCAAAATCAGATATTATTAAATCTGATGATCATGGGAGCCCATCTAATACTCCTAATGTAGAACATGACATAATTGATATAGTTGAACCTGAGCAATTAGATGACATAGATATTGATAATTCTTTTAAAAATACAGAGAAGACTGATGATACTACATTAAGGAGTAACAGGTTAAAAGGACGTTCGTTAACATATAAGCAATATGAGCAATATTATCTCTTGTGTGCTCAGTCTATTTTGTGTGATATTCCCAATTCATATAAGGAACTTGAAACTAGGACTGACAGAATTCAATGGGAAAATGCTATAAAGGAGGAATTAAATTCTCTTTTATCCAATAATACTTGGACTTTAATTTGAAAGGAACGATTAATTTAAAATTGTCTTACAAACGGTGTGAATATACTGATATTTTATGTGGATATGTTGATTCAGATTGGGGTGGAAATGATAGGTACTTTAAATAGGAAAAGTGCAACCGGGTATTTATTTAAATTATTTGATAAATGTGTAATAACCTGGAGTACAAAAAGGCAAATGTCAGAAGCAGCTTCATCTACAGAAGCTGAATATATGGCATTATATGAAGCTGTTAGAGAAGCCTTATGTCTTAAATCTTTAGAAAACACTATTTATTTTAGTATTGATAAACCAATCATAATTTTTGAGGATAACAATGGCTGTATAAGCATTGCAAATAATCCTATAAATCATAAAAGAACAAAACATATTGATATTAAGTATCATTTTTCAAGGGAACAAATTGAGAAAAATGTAATAGTTAATTCTATTACATTTTTCTCAATTTGTTCCCTTGAAAATTACATTCCCACAGGTCAGCAGTTGGCAGACGCATTAACCAAACCGTTACCAGCAATAACGTTTAAGCAACTTAGAGAAAACATTGGACTTGAATAACCATTGTGTTCATAATAGTATGATATTGATTTTTGGTTTTGAATAATGCTTGTTGATTTTGTAGAAGACAATTTATTATTTTTGTTAATGATTAAAATTTTATTAATGAAGTGGTCTGATTAGGTTTTTCTGGGTTTTCCCTAATCCAAGCAAGAAATGTTGGGCCATGATGGGCCATGATCTTCCCAGAAAACACTAGAAGGTATGATGTTCTGTTTAGTGATTTTTTTTGGTTTATATAATTGGTGATTAATTTTTGAGGTGTTGAATTATATAATCTGTGCAAAAATTAATCTAAACATACTCTTTGTTTCTGAACGCAAGCCAAAAAAAACTTCTTCCGGATTTGTCTCTGCTAGGACACAGACATCAACTTCTAAGTGTGAGAAAAGTTTACAAATACATTCAGTTATTTTTCATCAACTAAAACAATTATTTTATTTGAATCCCCATAACAATTTCAATATAAAGCAGTACCATTTTTTTTCTGTTCCGTTGATGGCTTTTACATTATTGACTCACAAAGTTCGTAGAAATTTATATTTTTTATTATCATACATAGGTGCTTCACAAACATATTACTCTTCTAAAAATATCTTACATTTATACTTGTATTAATATTAGGTAATTTTATACACAAAGATTGACAGGCGTGTTCGAGTGACATAAGCTGTGGCCTTCCAAAAGAACCGTTTCACTATGTTTTCCGAAATCGAAGTCGTCCAATTTTATGGCTAGCCTGGACGCAGAATGGAGTGAGATAAAAATAATCATCAGTGTGTGGAGCCGGGACATTCTGTTTTATTAGGGTCCTCCAACGATTCCAGACTTGGTGATCGCTGTAGATCCGTATCTATTTGAGTCTCAAACTATTTTCATCTTAAAACACAAGAATATCGTTTTTATACGGAGTACTAGTCAGGCGAGGAGCTTCAATTCATACTATTTCTTTTTTCTTTATGGAAAAAAGAAGTAGTATGGATTAAATGAAGCTAAATGAAAATAAAGAGTAACCGGGTTGAATTGAAATAAAGAGTAATCGTAGCTTGCATATAACGAGTTAAATTCAAACAAAGAAAAATCGCAAACTGTATATTCTGGGTTAAATTCAAATAAGGAGTAGGTACCTACTCTTTATTGGCATATAAAATATAAAGGTACTTTTTAATGACTTAGGTATTCTCTTTTAGTTAACCGTAGGGTGCTTGAAAGACTATCATGGTATTATGTCATTTCTTTTGTAATTATTATACTTATGTTATTTTATTTACTTTGGAGAAATACTGAACTCCGGATGGAATTCGAATGTCGCCTTTTACTAACCGGGCTACTGCTTTTGCAAGTACAATTTCCAATTGGGCAACCAGAAGTAATTTTTATTAATTCTGATGCTTGTTACAATTTTCACGGCCAGTCAGTGTATTCTCATAACGTTGCAGATTTATGTTACTACTTTCCCCTTAAAATATATACTGTCAAGTTTAATTCACAATATTATACAATGCTCCTTTTAAATATTCATGGAAAAATCTTTGTCAAAATTGGACTTACTATGAAAAATTCTAATCTAATCTTGAATATAACTTTGTTTTAATAACATTAGGATGCAATTGAAAATATCTGATACTTCTTCTTCTTCAAATAATGTACTCATTTTTAGGGTCCCGTATCTCAAAAGAAAACAACCGAACTCTTATAGGATCATTTTCTTGTTCGCCTGTCTATCAAGACCCTTTTACTTGGAAAGGCGTAGAGATATCAAGGTGAAAGTTATATAAAATATTTGGGTCTAAGCTCTCCTTCAGTTGTAAAAAATTATATTGGTTTTGGTGTGTCAACGCAATCAACAGATATGACCATTTGTGTCCCATATTTTTTTCTTTTAAACAACTTATTTGGCAAACAAGCAAACTGCCCACCTGATGGTAAGTGGTAACAGTCACCTATTAATACATGTGGCTCTTGTGAGATTCGCAGCAAAACTGCAACCCCCACAAGCATCACAGTGTACGTTATCAACTTGTCACATCAGATGTAGTAATTTCACTGCCACATTTTACCATTATTATTACCCTTAAACCGGAACACAGCAATGCAAGCACTGCTGCTTTGCGACAGAAATAGGTAAGACGGAGGCACCCAAGCAGTCGACTCTGGTACAGAGTCTCCCTCCTGTAATTATATGTACAAATTGAGGAACTTATATCCTACTTAGATAAGTTTGTAAGGAACCCTTGGTGGGCGAGTCAATCTTGCACTTGACCGGTTCTTTATGAAAGTTAATATTTAATGAAATCACTACGAGCCATCGAACCGACTAGTAAAATATCGCACTAATCTCAAAATAATTCAATATTCAATTTATGACACACAAAATTCAATACCGAATGGCTTCTTCTAAACACTCGTGACGTCGGAATAACATTGTCAGACCCTCCGGAGCGTGACCTGAACCTTAATCGGCACACGAGAGAATTCCAAAGGACCTGCCTAATCCTGTACGGGATGCTATTGTGAACCGAATAATTTATTTTCACTGGAGAACGTGTCATACGATAAGAGTTTTTTTCTTATTTCTACCCGTTTGTTAGGGATATGTTAAGAACCGAATACCTAAAAATAGTTTTTTAAATAAGTGGATTGCAGTTGTCCCAATTTTAATTGTATTTAGTATCGAGTATGACAAGTGTCAATTTCTTCAATTGAAACGCCGAGTTTTTTTTATTGCAATTAAGTTGGCAAACAAGCAGACTGCCCACCTGATGGCAAGTGGTAACAGTCACCTATAATACATGTGGTTCCTGTGAGACTTGCAGCAAAACTGCAACCCTAGGAGTCTCTATGTTTGATAGAGACTCCTTCTATTTTGAAGTTGTTTAAAAAACAAGAAATAATCTCGTACATAAAAGGGTGTACAGGAGACTATACTTGCAATGTACAAAGCGTATTAACAAACGACCGCTTTCAATTAACTCTTGATTTATTTACTGGAGATAGAATTTTGAGGTATTTATGGAGCTAATGTCAAATACCATCGCTATCGCTAGTAGCCAAATCCACAGATGTTGAAATCGACCGTTAACTTAAGCTTGATGTCCATTGACGTATAATACGTCAATCTAGATGTCTATCTCGTCTTTAAGCAATCTGGGAGTGGAGGGAACCGATTCACTTGATCAGAGGGCTTTTTGTACTCGTGTTGGAAGTATCAACTTTTAGAATCGCTTTTTAAACTACATAGCTACATATAGGATGGGTAGAAAACAAACAATTTCTTCTTCTTACAAAATGAAAGTTCTGTTACAAAATGAAAGTTTGAACCTGTTGTTGTCTGTACATTATGTACTTAAATTTGATTTCAGCTTTTTACGTTTTCATACTTTAGAGATTGAGAAGATTAGTTCATTTTAACCGCCTCTGTAGCCTAGTGGTTAACGCCACCGAGTGTTGATCGGGTAGGTTCAGGGTTCGATTACCCATTGGGACAGAAAATTTTCTGCGTGGTTAGGTCTGTGAGAGGGTTTCTGAGCCCGACTGGCTAGCTACCACCGTTTTACCTATGTTTGTCGCCATAATAACAATGTAATAGCATTGTTGTATTCCGATGATTGGAGGTAAGGCGCTTAACACATCGCCGCCGCATCCCGCTGCGGTGTACAGCGGGACGAAATCCGCATGCGGCAGCGGGGACACGGAACCGTGCCACCGTACGGTTTGCTTCGTATCTCCGTCCGGAGCTGCGATGCGCGACGCACCGTATCACCGCATTATCTATGTCGAGATCTAAATATTACGCGTATGCACGTCCTTTCTACGCAAAAATCCGTACGATACTGCGGCACAGTGTGGCATACCCCGCGGACCGCACCGCGTCACCGTCCGGAAGTGCGGCGACGTCGCGCGAGCCGCACAACCGCACGGACATGCGGTGTGAGTGTGTTATACCCTGCGGTTTTTGTATACAAATTAAGATTCTTCAGTCAAAATTAAAAACTGTAGCACCGCACACCGGAGCGGTGTCCGGTGCAATGTGTTATGCGCCTAAGATAGTCAGTTCCTCAGTTGGTGAGGAGTACAGGTGAAGCTCGCTTCCACCTTCGGCCTTATCATCACTTACCATTAGGTGGGATGAAGGCCAAGAGTTTCTCTGTCGTATATAAAAAAAGATTCCCTTTTAATAATAATAATAAATTTTATTGTTTTATATTATGTTTTACAAACAGTTGTGTTAAAAGACTGCAGCAGCTCCAGCTTTCAAAACCTTCTAAGAGAAAAACACCAAATGTATGGGGATAGGAAATTTTAATTTTGGCCTAATCCAGTTTTTATTTAAAGCTTTAGTCAACTGCACTTAAATTGTAAGGTTAAGAAATAAGTAATTATGTAGAGAACACATTCGCCTTAGCTCTTAATTCAATCTTGTACTTTTCCACGTCACTGCATACCTTGCGTAGATTACTTTTCTTCTTGCCCTGATACAGACATTAGATAGTACTGATTTGGTCTCTATTATTTAATTCACGCTTGTGGATTGAAGTTCGTTGTGATTTTAAATAATTTTCTTCTGTACTTCTATTAAGGTGGTTGAGAATTGTTGATGTGCATTTAAATTAAGATTAAGATTGACTATTATCAACTTTAACAAACATTATAACATAAATTATTTCTTTGGAACCAAAAGAAATAATATTTATAGTTTAAAAAAATGCAATGAATAAAATATATCTGTTATATAGTTGTAATATGAAGTGCCTTAAAAATTACGCCAAAATCGAGTTTATCAGCTCCAATAAAACCGCCAATAAACACATACCGGCATAGTAACGGTAAGCTTAACTCAAACAAGTAAAAGAACAACATCACGTAATATGATTACTGATCACATGAGGACCACGGCAAACAAGACGCGTAATCAAATATTGGCCGAGCCCCGGGCGATCCCGCCTTATTTACTGGATAAGCGGACGAGACGACATTATGAAAATATGCACTGCCCAGAATCCCCAAGGAATATCTGAAATTGTTTCGTGTTATTAATTTTAATACCAGAAGATGACTCAGTCTGGAGTCACAAAATAGTTAATATTACTGATGGTAAGAAGTAACATTCACCTTTAGTACATGTGGTACTTGCGAGATTCGCAGCAAATCTGCAACCCCCACAAGAACCACAGTGTACGTAGCCAACTTGTGACATAAGATGTAAAGTCGCTAAGTAGGCGTTGCTTGCATTGCTGTGTTCCGGTTTGAAGGGCAAGAGAGGCAGTGAAATTACGGGTACTGTGACTGTATTATGTCACAAGTTGGCAACGTACATTGATGTTTTTGTAGGGGTTGTGGATTTGCAAAGCTTTCAGGGACGACATGTGCTATAGGCGAATGTATCCACTTACCAACAGGTGGGCAGTATGCTTGTTTACCAGTTGTCATAGCCGAATACAGTTAAAACATTATACTTAGGTGCATAGACTCAATACTTAGGTCCAGATTAAAACTTAAATTTTTAAGCAACTTAAATTTTTCCGTGTATTCTGATACTTGGAAGGCAAAGTACATTCTATCTAGTGTATGTTGATGGGGGGTTTTTTATTTCCAGAATTTTCTAATTCCAGCTCCATATCTCTGGTCTACTTTTAGTATTTAATTCCATAGATTTCATACACATAAACCCTTCTCTTGCACATAATGCCGTTGTAACACAATACAGGAGGCTAACACTAAACTGCGATAAGTATTGCAACTCGGCCGGCATTTCAGCTCGCGCCACGAATACTGATGCAGCCCTTTGTAAGAGCACATAAGAAAATTTTGCCCCTATCAATGGATATGGTACTTTTATACCTTAAGGTGTTTCAATCAATGTAACACTTTTATGAAAACTTGATTTGTTTTCGAGGAAACGTAACTTGTACAGTCGTGCAGCGCATAATAATAATACGAGTAGGTATATAGGTATAGTATCGATGAAAAGGTTAAAAGTAGTAATTTATTTTTGTAGAGACAATGTCATATTGTGTCAATATATGTATATAGCTCGAAATGAAAGTATTGATTATTACTTTCATTTCGAGCTATATACTTATTTAATAACTAATCTAACTGCTAATAACTGTATGTATATAATAGGTATATAGGTTTTGCTTTTTTCCTAAAAAAACAGATCTGCGATAGAAAATAATATATTGTAGGAATAGCATATGTATAGATTTGAAAATATGAAAAATACGATAAAGCTATTGGTTTAAAATGGAATGGAGTCGAAGTTCCATTTTTTTCATACTCGTATGAGTCAGTTCGATGGAAATATTCCGTTATGTTTATGGTAGCTATCCTGTCGGACTTAGAAAAAGTCTATGTGCCAAAATTTATTGAAAACTAGCTGTGCACGCGACTTCGTCCGCGTGAAATAGTAACTTTTGTTGAGGTTGATAAAAAGTGAAATGCTTTACGCATACCTCGCGCTTGGGAAAACGCGAGGTTATGTCGGACTCTCCGCGGTCACTGGGGGCAGAATGCCAGCCAGAAACCGCGACCTACCGACTAAAACCCAACGATGCCCCGTCACAAACGCCTTGGCACGAGGACGCCCATCACCGCCGCATCCTCCTCATCATCAGATGAAGAGGATACGCCAGCGAGGGACGCCCTACCGCCGGACAAAGCCATGGGAACCCTTTCGGACACTTCCATGGCCTCGTCAGCGTCTGCTCGCCTACAGCGAGCCCCTCTGACCTCCTCAAAATGGAAAAGCCGGCGATGCTCCTGGGCATCAGGAGCATCAACAACAGGCGGTGGCCTGTGCAATGCAGGACTCGGGCTTCCCAGGCCCGGGTCCCGCTGGTCACCGTTAGGAGGAAGAAGGCGAGCGAACTGTCGCCTCCTTCGCCTCAATCTCCTCCGACGGCAAGGGTCTGCCGATGGGTCATCCTCTCTGGCCCTTTCTGCCACCTCCTTCTGTGTAATGACCTCCACACAGAAGGAGTTTACCGCGTCCCAGGCCTCCTCACTCTCGACCATCTTCGAAATCAAAGATGGCAGAGATAGGTCGGGGCCAACACACGACACCAGACTGTTGCGCTGCGAGGAAAAGGCGGTGCACTCCTCAAGGGTGTGCTGCGCTGAGTCCTCAGCAGCGCAACAGTGATGGCATTGAGCGGTCGGCTCACGTCCGATCCGGTGCAGGTAACGGCCAAAACAGCCGTGACCACTAATGACCTGCACCAGATGGTACGTGAGCGACCCGTGTTTCCTTTCCGCCCATGGCTTGAGTACGGGGAGCAATGCCTCTACAGTTCTCCTGAGAGTTCCGGAGGCCGGATCACCCAGACTCTCCCGCCATAAACGGAACATTTCTTCACGTGCCCCTTCCAGGGCAGCAACCCGTTCCCTAGGAGCCAACCTGTGGGACCCCTCCCTTGCTTCGACTCGCACGCGATATGCCGCTGCGAGGACGTGCGCCACAAGCTCCCACGGGGGAGTGCCAGCGATAGCGCAGGCCGCCGCGTGAGACACTGTACGGTATCCTCTAATGGCTCTCAGCGCCATGGCGCGTTGCGCTCGTCGTAGCGATGCTATTGCACGGGCGCTGAGAGCGTCGGCCCAGACGGGGGCCCCGTACAGTGCCATGCTGCGAACAACTCCCGCGCAAAGGCGTCGGCAGCTGGCGCTCGGGCCTCCAACGTTTGGCAGGAGGCGTCCAAGTGCGTCAGCCGCACCTAGAAGTTTGGGCTCTAATGCATGGAAATGTTCATTGAAGCCCCATCTGCCGTCGATTGTCAGCCCAAGATACTTGATGTGCGGCTTTAACTGGATAGCCACACCGCCCACCGTGATGCATGTCCCCGTGGGCGGTTTTCTACGGCGGCCATGGAAGACTAAAGCCTCCGTTTTATGAAGGGCGACTTTAAGGCCCAGCAAGGCAATTCTGTCTACTACTAATGTGCCTGCGACGGAAGCCAAGCGAACGGCGTCGCTCAAACTGGCCCCTTTTGCTGCGACAAGGGTATCGTCTGCGTAGCAAAAGAGACGCACCCCCGTCGGTAGGGCGCCTCTGAGGAGCCAGTCGTACCCGACGTTCCAGAGCAAGGGTCCAAGAACAGACCCCTGTGGAACGCCGCGGCACATGGGATGGCGCTGAACACGCCCGCTCCTGTTGGGGCAGAGAATTTCTCGGCTGTTTAAGTAGTCTCCCAGGATTCGGCACAGGTACGGTGGGACCCCGTGATGGTTGAGGGCCTCCATTATTGTGCCGAATGGGAGACTGTTGAACGCATTGGCGATGTCCAGAGACACCGCCAACACGATATGACCCCTTTCTGCGGCCTCTGCCACATGACTCCGCAGATCGGACAACGCGTCAATCGTTGACCGACCGGTACGGAAGCCATATTGGGTCTTCGATATATTTGGGCCAACTTCTGTTAAGTGCTGGACGAGGCGAGAGGCTAAAATCTATCACCTAGCTGGCTGATAGCCAGGTGCACCACTCTGCCTGGAATCCCATCAGGACCGGGAGCTGTTTTCTTGGCCCTGAGGCGAGCCACCGCGGCGGCAAATTCATCCTCTCCAATGGGCGGGCAGAGCTCTGGCACGGTGGATATCATGCGGGGCGGCGCCATGCGGGGGGGAGTGAAGCCAGCATCCGGTGGAAAAAGTTCAGCCATGACCCTTCCCAAGAGTTCAGGGTCAATGGATTCCGTGAGGGGTGCACCACGCTGCTTTAGATGTTTTTGTGCAGCTTTGTACGGACGCCCCCACGGATCCTGGTCAAGGCCCTGCAACATTTCCTCGCGAGCCAGTTCCTTGGCTTTGGCGATGGCCGTCTGCAGGGTCTTTTTCGTCCGCCTGTACTCCCCATACAACCGCTCTTCTGCCGCCTCGTCACGTCTCCCTCTACGACGGCAGCGCGTGTACGCCCTGCAAGCAAGCGGCAAGCGGTCCTCAAATCGGCAATTTCCTGGGACCACCAGTACACCTCGTGGCGATCGCGCGGTGGGTGCGCCCTCGGCATCGATGCGTCACAGACTTCTGTGAGCGTATCACGGAGGCGTAGTGCCGCATCGTCCACATCTGGCCCATCCATGGGTGTGGAACACCAACGCTGGACAATGGCGGCCTCCTCGGCCAGCTCCCTGTCAAGCCGGCCAAGTGTCCAGCGTGGAAATGGACCAGTTTGAGGTGGGGGAGATGGTTGCCGAGTGGAGGTCTCAAATCGGATATAACGATGGTCCGAGAGACTCTCCACGTCGGTAATCACCCTCCAATTGGTGATTCTGCGGGCTAGGGCGGGCGAAGCGAACGAGACGTCCACAATCGACCCGCCCTGTTGTCGTACACAGGTAAATTCTCTACCTCTGTTAAGGAAGGAGAGGCCCGCTGCTGCAGCCCATGCCTCGACAGCCTGTCCACGTACATCGGTAGCACGGTTACCCCAGAACACCGACTTGGCGTTCAGGTCGCCAAGAAAGATGACCTGAGACGGAGCGGCTCGCCTAATTGCAGCGCTCAATATCCCGAGAAAGGCCTCGAAGTCCATGAGAGGCCTGTTCGGGGAGAAATAGGCACCGACAATGACGAGATCGTTCCATTTTGCGACAGCGTAGCCAGGGCCCCGCTCTAGTATAGAGGGAGGCACAGATCTCGGAGATCTTCTTATAACAATGGCGACCAAACCGGAGTCATCGCCCACCCAGTACGGATGGTTGGGCACGAAATACGGTTCTGTCGCCACCGCGATATCTATCAACCACTCTGCCAGAACCTGCTGCAGCAGATCTTGGGCTCTGGCACAGTGGTTCAAATTCGTGTGTAGGAAGTTGTGATGGGAACCCGGATCCATCAAGTTTCCATCACAACTCCCTCCTGCCCATTAGGAGTGGGCGTGACTTCATTGCGGGGCAGCGGCTTACCGAGAAGTTTTCCCCTTGTTTGGGGAGGGCGGCACCTGCGCCTACCCATGATGTGCCCGGATGGAACGTGCGCTGCCGCAGAAACTGCGCAATGGGGCTCTGCGCTGCATTCAGAAGCCCTGTGTCCAGTTTTGCTGCACCTGAAGCATAGTCCTCCCCTATCTACAGAGGAGGGGCAGGACTGGCGAGTGTGCCCAGTCCCCATGCAACGGTAACATCGCAAGGGGCGGAGTTCTAACAATTTTACCGAGCTCCAACCAATGAGGAGTCGGCCTGCCTCGATCACAGCTTTGGCAGCAGCAACTGGGCACTGTATTGTGGTAGCTCCCAAGCCGCCAGGACCGTCACGGATGTCGCCGACTCTGACAAGGTCTTTTGCGCAGTTGCCTTTTTTGGCAATTGCAAGGGCAACCTCCTCCGATTCCACTGAGTCATCCAGTCCAGTAATTCGCAGATCTACGCATTTCGTCGGCCGCACGACTTTAGCGACATCAGATAGGGCCTCTTTGAGCTTTTGCGCAAGGAGATCGGCCTTCTCACCAGCCTCGCTACCTGGAACCTCAATCATACGAGCACCGGTAGCCGTCTGTCGGCACGTTATTTTGCCGAGCTCCAGCTGTTCCAGTGGGATCTGCTTCCGCGCGCGACTAAGCACCTCGCCATATGTGACCCCTTTATCCGCGGCCATTGGATCCAGTGTGATCACTATTGCCGCAGATTTGGGCGGGGTCAACTTCGGCTTACTAGTCTTCGACTTTTTCGGTGCAGATTCTATCCGCACCGGATTTTCCACGGGCTTTGATTTAGCAGTCCAAGCGAAAGACGACTTGTTGATTGCTGGAGCTGGCTCTAGAGGGTTAGTCGCCTTGGCTTTTTTGCCTCGCCGTCTTCTTCTCCTGACCGTAGTCCACTCTGAATCAACCGGAGCTTCTTGCTGTACCAAGGGTGGCGCTGCGGATTTGTCCCGGGAGTCAATTGGGGCCACAGTGGGATTAGGGGCCTTGTTCGAGGTTTTCGACCCTGACCCTTTAGCCTTATTCGCTGGCTGCTTGGCAGGCCTAGTCTTCCGAACGGCACTGGACGGTTCGCTAGCGACAGCTGCTAGTTGTTTGTCCGCCTTGAGGGGAGGTCTCAGCCTCTTCGCAGGGAGGAGGCGGTTCTCAATACCCTCAA
The DNA here is from genome assembly GCA_963935595.1 of Schoenobius gigantellus. Taxonomy (NCBI): domain Eukaryota; kingdom Metazoa; phylum Arthropoda; class Insecta; order Lepidoptera; family Crambidae; genus Schoenobius; species Schoenobius gigantellus. The sequence continues at coordinate 54,972,860 of OZ012541.1, forward strand.
AGCGGACATTCAAAACATTTCCCAGCCACCGCTTCAGGTTGACCTCCATTGTTTGCGTCTCTGTAAGTGAATCTGCAGGCGCTTCTCGAGGCTCAACCCGGCCGGAGGTGGTGGGATTCCGTACTCGGGAGACTCGCGAAGGGATATCGATTTCCATCTCCGGTAGAGGCGAGCTAACGGCAGTCTCGACCACATGTGGTGGGGAACTTCTGCTGCTCGCCCTTTTGAGAGCCTTAACCTCAGCGGTGAGCTCAGACACGCATTTGTGGAGCTCTGCCAGCTGTTTTTTAAGGCACTCGTTCTCCGTCTTTAGAGCGCGAGTATCCTCAGAGATGGTCTTCCTCGCCATCTCCCCAAATGAGTCCTGGATGGACTCAGCCGCTTTCTTAAGGGCTTTTTGATAACAGCCACTGAGGTGGGAGGATTTTCTTGCCACCTCTCTGATCACTTGGCAGTCCGACTGCACGACCTTTTCAATGTCAAGAGCGGTCGTGATATTTATGCCTGTCGAGAGATTAGGTTCGCTAATGGTGCGGCCAGTGAAGAAGGTGGCACGCGTAGCGTACGCCCTTTTCTCCATCTCTGCTATTTCTCTATCACGGAGCAGTTGTTGTTCCTCTCTCTGTGAGGCAGCCAGCTCCCGTTTGGCTTTAGCCAGGCCTACGTATTCCCCTGTGGTCGGGGGGCGTCCACGTCTACCAGGGATCGCCTTAGTCTTGGGAGCTGGACGATCCTCAGCCGTGTCGGAGCCTGAGCTTTGGGACCCCTTCTTTTTCCTTTTCCGTTTTGTGCGGTCCTGAGACAGCGAACTGTCTGAGTGACCCTCAGTCCTTACTGAGTCAGCAATCAAGATCACCGACTCAGCTGGTGAGATGGATGGAGACTTATCTAGCTGCCCATTGTCCCCAGTAGGCAGCGTCGCTGAGACCGCTTGGGAACTCGCACATGGGATAACAAGCACTACTGGTTCTTTACCAGACTTACGCCCTGCAGGCTTCTTAAAGGAAGCACTGCACAACATTGTGTCCTTCGAGACACCAACCCCTTCGTTAACTACAGGACCACTGCGCAAATTGCTGCGCGAGCTACTGCGCGAACCGCTGCGCGACCTGCTGCGAGACATCGCTGCGGTCCTGCCCTCACCATCTTTAAGCGCCTTACGCGCCAACCTCTCACTTCTACGTCCGGAAGCATTTTTGCACTCCGACGGCCCGGGAACCACCGTCGGAGGTTGAAAATCACCCACTATCGCCTCGGTCGCATTACCGCCAACCGGCCCGGATACCGGCGGCGGCCCGCTCTTAACGGGTTCGCATGTAGAAAGAAGTGCGGAACTCGGGTGAGTCAGCCCCAGATACATCTGGCTGCCCGCAGCCGCCTCGCGCGGTCCTACGGGGGGGACTGACACCCCCTGGGGACGTTTTGAGTTTTCTCCGAGTTCCATGTTAAAGGCATTTAGGGATGCGCTCCCCTGCCTGCTTGGGACTGGTCTCCCACCAGCCATTCACCCCTTCGGCACGGACGACACCACCTTGGGGTTGGGGTGATTTTTGATGTGGTTTTCTTCCACGCGGCCCGGCGCTCAGTGCGCCGGACCCCCGGCCCCGCTCTCGCCACCAAGCGGCCAAAAGGGGCTACAAGTGTGGCCTGCCAGGTAATACCTAGCCCTCTCACGACCCGGAACGGGTCCTACAGCAAGAGTCACGCCTCTTCTTACAATAAGAAGAGACGACTTCACCCATCGCCGCAAAAGCGGATGGCCACTCAGGGTGGCTCGCCGGGTTGAACCCGGCCATCCCATGCCCCCCTTAGGGGGAGGCCACTCGTCAGATTCTTAGCCCGCGGCAGACTTCTGCCGGGTTGCCCAGGGTGCACCACGAGGAGGTAATCTGACATCGCACCCCTGATAAAAAGTAGCCTATGTTATACCTTATATATCTATCTTATTAGCTATCGGAGATTAGCGGGAACAAACAGACAGACAGACAATTTTTTTTAAAATTGTGTATTTGTTATTAGTACCCGATATACATTCATACCATTTAATAAAAACTTGTTATTTTGACATTACAAACAGACACTTCAATTTTATTTATTTGTTGAAAATAAACACGCTTACCTCATAAATTTAATGGCAAAATACCATATCCATTTCATATTAGATTTGTGGACAGTAACTTCTCTACTTTATTTGTGAGAGGTGAGTCTACTGAAAGTGAGATAGTTCACTCCGCTTTAGTACGAGTACTCGAGGCTGGTTGGCACCCAGGACACGTCGGCGCGGACTTTTTAACTTTCTTCCAGTATTAGGAATTGTTTGAATAAAAAAGTAAAGTTAGGTACCTGTTTACTCATAATTGAGTCTGTCTTACGAAAACAAAACCGACTATTTTTGAATGGCAATATCGTAATTCATTTTGACATTTCTTGTTGCTAAAACAATAAACATTGGGTGTTTTCACTATTCAAAAAAATCTTATTTTCAATTTTCCTTGATGTCGAAAACAAGATTTTTGTTTATCTTATATGCCGCTATAAAAATATGTTGTTTTTCTACAATTATTAGTTCTTCTATTTGAGGAATTCCTGGGACGCTTCAGCTGTCATACGGCTTTAAAATCAGTTGAAATAAAGGTTGAGAATTTTATGTTGAGGAGGAAAACTTCCTGCCCCCATAGAGGTTTAGGCCCTACCACAGCTGTGTGATGTACACAAATTACGGTAGAATTTCTGTCATAGCTCTATACACGTCGAACGAAGACCAATGCTATGCAATGAAGTAGATTCAATCGTTAATCCGTTATGTACACCAGGTAGCCATCCTCGTGATGGCGGCCAATCTCGAGATTGGATATTTATGAGTCGTGGAGTACACAGTTCATAAATAAATCGGTACGCAACACATCGGTATGCTCTAGGGCTGGTCGCATTTGATATTGCTTTCCTGAAGACGAAAGCACTAGGTACTGGAGGATTTACTACAAAACATGATAAGCCTTCAGAAGTATTCTACGCAACACAGTCTGAAATTTCTGCTAGATACAGTCAGCTGATACATACAGCTTTGCGAGTAGCCTGCGCGCATTATTAACTTAATACCTACTCATCATTTCAAAAGAAGCGTCCTAATGATAGCGAACGCTGCCCCCTAATTCTACTAACTGCCGGTTTCTCAATATTGTACCTATCCGCGGTTATTGTTACTAGCGATAGGTATTTGACATTAGCTCCATACGTCAAAATTATAATGAATATGTCAAAATTCTATCTCCAGTAAACAAATTAACAGATAGATAGGAAATTAAAACCGGTCGTAACAAGTTACAGCTGAAACGAAGCCGAACCGTAGCGATCGACCAATCGGAGCGCATAGACTGACTTCCGAATGCTCGATGACGTAATAACGCAGCGTTCTGATTGGTTGAAAGCAACGGTTCGGCTTCGTTGAGGCTGTGGTTTATTAGTAGAAAGATCTCTGTTGACTCGCTCACGCGCAGGAACACAACATTCATGCCATCGGCTGCGATCTTTTTTGAGGTGACTTTTCCAAATGTTTCGTAACTGCGTATCTTTTGTGTATCAAAATATCAAAGTATACAGGATTAAATTTTGATAATGGACGAAGTTGTAATATCCACACAAAGAACTCTCTACCTACACGTTTATTATTTTGAATTGCGATACTTTCGAATAACAAGCATTCAAAAATATCCATAAACATCCCCAGCTTATTTTTGTACATGTTGTATTATTTTTTTATTGCTGCAAGTAGCAGACGAGCATTTAGGTATCTCACTTTCAGTACATATATTAATTATACTGTTGACTTTCCTGTAAATGTCGCTCTTTATTTTAATTCAATTCGCTGTAAGGAATAAAGAAAAATATTGTTGATATTTCGACAGCCCTAAACATAGGTTATTGCTGATACGCCAAGTGAGGTTCTTCGTGTGTTTGCCGGGAAGTAATGGGAGAACGTATTGCGTTTGAAATATCTAGTATTCGGGTTGCATAATGAGCTGCTTCCGTAAGTAGCCGTGATTTAATTATTACAACCAAAATAGCTGACTGTTATTTAGGGTTCCGCACTTCAAAGGAATACGGAACCCTTATAGAATCACATTGTCCGTCTGTCCATCTGTCTGTCGAGACCTTTTTCTTGGGAACGCGTAGAGATATCAAGCTGAAATTTATATGAAATACTCCGGTCTACGGTCTCTTGGAGCTGTGAATCATACTTGTAATTCAACACGACCAAAAAATATGAGCGTTTATGTCACATATTTTTCGATTTCACACGGTTATCACATCCAATCCTTTCCGTTGACCTAATTGTCATTCATAAGAGAAATGAATCGCAGTGAAATTTATTAAATCATTTTGATTCATCATCATCAGCTCATATACTTCCTAAGTTAGAGTGTTTAGGCCTTAGTAGGCTCGCCCAGTGCGGCTTGGTCGACCTTATATACACCTTTGAATTTCTTCGCAGGTGTATAGTGAGCGTCAGTGGCGCTGTGGACTCGTTACTTGCCTTCCAATTGAGGTCCGGGGTTGAAGGCCACCAGGTATCAATGTGTTTTTCGTTTTTCGAATTTCATATGTATATTTTCTGACGTTCCGATAAAGAAAACTTCGTGAGGCAACCTGCGTACATCTGCGAAGAAATTCAACGGTGTATGTGAAGTCGACCAATCCGCACTGGGCCAGCGTGGTTGACTAAGGCCTAATCACCCTAACATAGGGTAGACTCGAGCCCCACGGTGGGGACGTATATAAGCTGTGATGATGATGATGATGTATACAGGTTGCCTCAAGGTGTTTCACTTCACCGTAGGAGCGTCGGAGAAATGTACTCGTATACATGAATTTTGAAAAACGATTAACACATTGGTACATGGCAGTCTCGAACCCTGGACCTCCCGATTAAAAGGCCAGTGCCGAGTCCACAGCGCCACCGACGCTCTTTTTGATTAATAAAACTATTTAGGAATGTACAAAACAACTTTCATCAAATTGTTTAAAGTGCAAAGAATAAGTTTGATCACTTGTTAGAGATTCGCAATTAATTAAATATTGTGATTACTATTACTGTTCGTATACCTGCATTTAAACGCATAAGAGAACCTTAGAATTCTAAGGCTACCACTTAAGATTTTCCGGAAAACCAATCCCTTTGTACACCTTACAACTTATTAGAAAATCTTTGTTATCGTATCCTAATCTCTAACTATAATTAAATTAAAGTTCAATTTAACGGGATGTTTGAACCCTAAATAACGTTTCGTGTCGGTGTATCTTCGTTCACGCCATGATAAACGCTTTTGACGCTACCACATTCCCCAGAAGTGTGAACCAGCTCCGTGTCCAACGATGTTTGTCGAGCTCTCGCACGGCGTCAATGTTAACATAGCACTGTCTCGTTCAGAACTTTAGCTTCCATCTTTGGTGCGCTCGTGGACTGGTTTCAAATTCGTTTTGTGTCAGAGATGAACGTATGTCACGTTTAAGTATTATCTGGAAAACGAAATTAAAATATCTCTCTAATGGCCTATAGTTTGGGGTAAGGCCATTCTACACATGTAAAATGATATGGCAATAAGCTATAGATGACTATAGAATAGATTTGATTCGACACTAAGAACCCGTTTATGAATATTTCAGTGAGCTTTAGAAATACTGCTTTTTACGCAGTTTTAAATTCCCACTGACGCAACGTTTGTTATAGTGGCTTTGTTATAGATTTTGAGTTTCTTGTAAGATCTTAATATATTTTTTTATTCTAAATGTAAATATATTTAGTAGACAAATAGTATAAAGGGTGATTTGTTGTGTGTTATTGAAACATTTTTACATTATATTTAATTCTAAATTGAAGTTTAAAAACTGCAACTGTCTCTTTCGATTGCAATTCAAATGTGTCCTGTATGGAGGGAAACTCTGTATCAGGGTCACCTGCTTGGGTGTCGTTGTCTTACCTATTTCTGCTGCAAATCAGCAGTGTTTCTAGTAGCACACCGTAGTAAACCGTGGTTTTTGTGGGGGTTGCAGATTTGCTGCGAATCTCACAAGAGCCATTTATGAATTATAAGTGGTAAAACCACTTATCAACAGGTAAGGTTGTTTGCCTACTTTGTTCTATATAAAAAAAAACTTTACACGTTTCAAGTCTTAATAAATTAAAACTTTTCAGATGACGAGAAAATTTCTAGATTCCAAACAGGACCACGAATGCTAAATAAATAAATAAATATATATATATATATATATATATATATATATATATATATATATATATATATATATATATATATATATATATATATATATATCCACGTTTATTTTTTTATCACCCTGGAAAATTTAAGGGACGCTTCACGACATGGTATTAGAATGATTTAAATATAAATAAAAAAAATAACCCCCCTCCTTAATTTTATATTAATTTAAAAAAAAAATACAAAAAATGCTGCACTAGTTGAGAGCAGCATTTTTAGAGATTTTTTTTATTTTTTTTTATATTTAAAAAAAAAAAATTATTTCATTTTTTTTATTTTTTATATAATATTGAATGTGTCCTGAAGCGTCCCTAAAATTTTCCAGGGTGATAAAAAAATAACCGTGTATATATATATATATATAGTCAAGTAAATTAAAAAATTTGTTTCATTTAAAATTTGTTGTGCAAATAAAAGACAGTATTACTCACCACCTCGTAAAAATGGCCATTCATATTTAGTTAAAGAAAGAGTGTATCCATTGTACAAGATTTATTCCTTATAATTTTAAATGCGCATATGATATTCATACACCTACAGAATATGTCAAAATTAATTGCTTACATTATAACCTGTTTTCGCAAAGAACTTTCTTAAACCTAAATAAAACCTCAACTAAAGATCCCTTCAAATGCCCAATCCCTTCTGAATACGTATGCGGTCCGAGTTATTAAGTGTACATAAGTCATCTCATAAAGATGGAAGGCAATAGATCAACGTGCCCCAGGCGAGGTTTGGCCCGTCTTAATACCAAACGCCTTTATTGCCAGCAGGAGAGATTGGACGAATGTGGAATACTACATAGTATGTATTATGATTTCCCTTTGTTTCGTACTTTCCATGCCTCAGTACGAAAAATATTATTATACTTCTTTATAAGTAAGAATGAATCGCAAAAGAATAAATTAATGATTGGTATGAATTGTATACGTTTCGGATGTGCATTTGAAATAAATCCAATAAAAATAATGACAGTAAAATTTTAACCCATATGCAACGTGACAAAAAATTATACGGCCAAAGAGAAAACAGTTTATATCTTTATATGAGCTAAAGGATGTCTAGTAATTTAAGCGAAGCTAAAGAAGCTGTGACAAATTTCATTTTGGTGAGAAATTATTATTGAAATCTCTCCTTATGACTCTGACTTATTGCGATTACTTTTGACAGATTGAACACACTTTAGTGATTGAAATTGCAAAATTGCATGCATTCCAACACGTTTCAAAAAAATTACGGAAAATTTTTATCGTTTTGAAAGAATCGATCGATGCATTTAGTTCTTTATTTCTTAAATCTTTGATTTAGGGTTTCATCAGTGTGTAAATGTCAATTTATTTTATCGCTTACGGTTGTTGTAAAAATAAATAATAATTTGTGAAACATCTGTTCTCTGTTTGGCAACAGTATAACTGCTTCAGGCGATGAAATTGATTTTCATCCTTAATTAGCACCCTGGCGACCGAATAATATTGGACGCTATACATCGCTTCGCTTATGCACAGGCCTCCTGCACACAGTTTTTAGTTGCCGCTGTCACGCGCGTCGTATTCCGTCAATAAAACGCCAGTAAACCGTCGATATCGCCGGCCGATCGTAAAGCCGGACGCGCCCTGCGCCGAACGACTCTTATAACGCGCCAAATAAAAACGCCACTGCAATACAATTGGCTTTATTATTTTAAGAACTATTCGAAGGATATATTTTGTGAGTAGTCAAGTCGCGCAGATTCAGTTGTAATGTAATTCTTATACAACATTTAGATCGCCTTGTAGAGTTAGTGTTAGTAAGATTGTTTTTGCCTTTGTATGTACACTTGTACACTTGTACAGAACTGAGGCTCTGAAAAGAATAAAAACCTTAACAAATAAAAAATCAAAAATGCTAATCTAAAAAGGATAGGTGCGGAAATGAAACAAGTTGCGTTATCTTAAGAATGATATAGCATTCCATTATAATACCCGGCTTCCCCTGAAATAAAAATTCTAGAAGGCATTTGAAGGCCCCATGTTGGGCGCCAGTGGGACGACGGCAGAAAAGAACGAAAACCTGACAAATATAACAAAATAAAAAATACAGCTTAATTAGCTGGGGATGCGACGAGTCGCTTTATTCTTAGAATGATATAGCACCTTGTTACTATATCCAGCCTCTTACCCTGAAAAAAAATCAGAAGGGATTTAAAGGTCCCACGTTGGGCGCCAATGTGACGGGGTGATTTGTTCCTGATTCGTCATATTCCTGATTGGTCATATTCCTCATTCGACACTTTCCTAACTGGTCATATTCTTAATTCGTCAGATTCCTGATTCGTCATATTCCTCACACGTCATAACATGTACATTTGCCTACAAAAAATTATTATAGAAATTCTCTACTTGTCTATCATCAAGCTAATGTCATTCTCATTTTGTTATTTATATTGAGTTAATGATATTGTAGTATCATTTTGAGAAGATGGCCTAGCAGACTTTCAATAATGGTGCAACGAAGAAATGCATTTTATCGAAAGTAAAACAAGAAAAGTTACTGTTGCATTCTGTACTACTAGTTCCAGTATTTGAGTTATAACAAAGGAGGATGCCCGATTTTGCCCCACTATCAAAGTCGATGACCAATAAAGCGGTATTTCTAGTTAAATATATTTTATCAAACATTATTTTTCAGTGTAATATTAAACAGATAGAAGCTACAGTTATTTTCGGCAATAAAATAAAAACTTACATGCATTTCCTGTTACAAAATGGCAACTGCATATTTATGCATTTTATCGTTGTAGCTACAGTAACACATTTTTCAATTTCTTTCATTACATTTTTAAATATTTATTTCGTTTAATTATAAAATATATTACATTTCATTATTTCAATTAAAATGCAATTTTTTCAATGACAGAAGGTTGATAGATCACATAGAGTATAAAACCCCGTTTTCCATCTAATCAGCGCAACATTTTTTACACTAATATCAATATTAATTTATATTTTGCGTTTCTTTTATACAATTTTAATGTTAACATTTTTAACCACGCTATTTTTCACAAAGGGAATGTTATTCAAAATATTTTATATTTTTAAATGTAGCGCATTACGTTAACATACGCTGCTCGATGACGGTCAAAAATCATAGAGCATTTACCTTATCAAAAACTAATGACTCGCGATGTTGTTGAAAATTCTCTAAATCTGTACTTAGGTGGAATGCGTCTAAAATAAGTCGCATCGTTGCTTGCGATTTCTGTTACCTACACATTTTATTCCTTATTATTGATAATATTGGATATCAATAGGCTTATTGATGGTGTTATTATAATTGATTGTTAATGATCGATAGTTCAGCATAACTAGTTTGACGTCTTTTTTGCAACTTGTACAGATCGCATAGGTTAGGTTAGGAGCTATTTTTATGGATATCTACGGAACTGCAGCTTTAATTAAAAAAAAATTACTTGATTTCTATTCAAGTACAAAAAGCGTTTAAAATAAGCCTGGAGTTGTTTCTGTTCATGGAAATTTTTAGTGGGGCAAGTCTCCATACAAAAGTGGGCATCCTCCTTTGACAAATAATTTGCTTATGTGTCAAGTTAAACAAATATATTTACAGTGACTCCGTCTTAAGTAAATTATTGTCTATAGTAGCCGTAGAACAAAGTATGCCTAACTACTTCGCACGTGTTCGCGATTTCATTTGACTGTACAATGTCGAGATAGGAATATGACGAATCAGGAATATGACGAATTAGGAATATGACCAGTTAGGAAAGTGTCGAATAAGGAATCCAATCAGGAACAAATCGACGTGGTCACGGGAGAGCAAATACGGCTAGGTTAGGTGGGAATGCAGCAAGTTTTAGACAATTCAAAAATCATCTATTTTCTTTTCTTGGAACTGCTTCTGATTGTGTTCAAACGGTAGGCACTTCAATAGGTTATAAATAGATCCAGCAGGCCGTTGACACTTAAGGCGCATAGTAACGTCAATCATAAAAAATCACTGCAGAAAAAACCGGTTCTCTTCATAAATATTGAATAAACAAATCTTTAAAAAAGATATGTTATTATTCAACGCATTCTGTAAAAGATGGTCTTTTTAATTTTTTGATAAATTAATTAAAACTTGGTTAAAATATGACCCAAACAGGCCTCGATTTTAAAACTATAAACCTAATCGCTTCGTAAATATTAGATTAAGTCACATACTTTCGATTTCAATAAATAAAGTGAACAATATTCTAGGGGATGGTCTTTTTAGATTTTTCTTATTCGCCTTTATTATTTTTTTAATTGAAATAATTCATCTTACGCGTAAAGGTTTGCTTGAATATTCCCCTCACTCTCACTCACTCACTCCTATGTAATCAGTGCGGGACGATCGACGCAAGGTCATTGGGAGCTCTATGCGCCTTAAGACCAAAGCTAAATACTTTCGGGGAAGCGTAGCTGTGTTTCCTAAATATGAAATTTCTTCAAGAATTATTAGTTTCTTTAATTTCCTTCTTACAATATAACGAATTTATCTATATTCAACGAAAAACATTATAAAACACATACGTTACCTCGAAAGCTTGTTAATACACATGCAGCTTAAGCGGTCGTTAAATATCAAATGTTTAGGCGAGTGTAGATGGCGCGGTGGATTTAGTGCAGCCAATCTCCGCGACTAGATGGCGCTGGTGACACGGTCGTAAAACGAAACGGCTTTCCTTCATCGTTTATGCGAGTACAGTGGACAGATATTGCTCTAGGTACTAGACACATAGTACTTTTTATATACGGAAAGAAAAGGCACAAGATTCTATGTGAAAAGATTTAAGGAAGTCAAAAACCTTATCAGTTTTTAAATGAAATCTCTTTTCTGTCTAATCTTGTAGTGAGTATTGCTTGGCTCATGGAAAAGGTAACTTTACCCTTTATGTCCAGACTACTCAGAGGTCCTTAAGGTAAAAGGTGGCAGACTAATATTTGAAATTATTAAAAATTTAAATTAAAAAAGTTAAAATATCAGTAAATATGGGAAGACATTTAAATCACTATCATCACTTAAGATTATAAATCTAAGCATCAAGTAAGAAACACTTTGATGAGATAGGTACTTTTTATTGGCATATTTTTTTGGTGCAGTATTGTGGTGGTGTTTACGTTTTTACCATAGAAAAACACTTGGCCTTCATTTTGCCTGATGGGAAACGACGCTAAGGCCCAAGTTGAAGGCGACATCACTTGGATTCCTCAACAGCAGGAGAGCTGGCAATCTTACCTTTGACTGTCGGAACACAACAATGCTTACATTGTTGTTATAGCTCAAACCTAGGTAAGACGGTGGTAGATATCCAGATGGGGCTCTGCTCTACCATCAACTAAATTAAGCAAAAAAAAATTGCCTACGTGCAGAATTACACCCCGTGCTTATCATCATAGATTCTCTCTTGCAAATAATTATTATGTTACATGTCAGATTTTAAGATGATGTCCTAGTATCGAAATTCCTATAGAAACATTTATACCCTATTCTGGTGGAGCTCGGAGGAGCTCGCGGCGTGGTGGTTCGCTTTGGTTTCGATAAAGAAAACAAAGCACCCTATACCATGGTTGGACCCTGGATGGGTGACCAAAACTTTGTGATCTCGAGCTCCTCCGTGCCTCGGAAGGCACGTTGAGCCGTTGGTCCTGGTTGATATTGCAAACGTTTCTACCCACCAATCCTTTTTGGGTCATCGTGGTGGTGTTATAGCTCTAATCCTCATGTGTTTCTTCCATGAAGGAAGGCCTGTGTGCTGTGTGTAGTAGGACGTACGAGTATATAGGATACCCTTCTTTACCTTTGTACCTTTTTTGTACCTTTCCAAATACTAATCTACTAATCGTCATAAATTTTTACATCACCTCATCTACACTCAAATTCAAATTCAAATTCAAAAATCTTTATTCAACATAGGCCTTTACAGACACTTATTGACGTCAAAACAAAGCAAAACAATCTAATTTAATGAAATCATATTAACCTTGTATGTGCATACATCTTGAATATACTCAAGATGTCTGCAAATACAAGTAGGAATGAAAAAAAAAAAGTTGACTCTACACCTGTTCGGAAATTGGGAGAGCCTTCTCGAGAAGAACAGGCAAGAAACTCGAAAGGTCAAAACGACCCTGTAACAAAATCAAAATTGTAAAATTTTGATTTTGTTACAGGGTCGTCAATTGGAAGCTGACCTCAATGCAAAAGTTTGAGCTCAACTTCCATTACAAGAAGAGATGTGTTAATTCACATTATATAAGCTATTTCTGAGAGAAGTGCGTGAACTTAGCTTATAAATTGCTCTCACTGAATGTTTCTTTGAAACAAAACGCAGTACATTGTTAAATAATAGAAATGAGAGTTCAAACCCAAGCTTTTTTGTCCGTCATGTAATCAGACACTTTATAATATGCTTTTTTAATAAGTACATCTTTGATTGCAACTTTAAATTTGTTTAAGCTGAGTTCTTGTATACAACTTGGGATTTTATTGTAGAAACGTATACACAGGCCTCTAAAAGAATTATTGATTTTTTGGAGCCTGGTATTTGGTAAAGCTAACATATTCCATTGTCTAGTATTAACTGAATGAATATCACTATTTTTACAAAACAAATGAATATTTCTACGAACATATATTAGATTCTCATAAATATATTGCGACGCTACTGTCATAATACCAATTTCTTTAAACTTTTCTCGCAAAGAATCTCTCATTTTAAGGTTATAGATGGCTCGAATAGCCCTTTTCTGGAGCACAAAAACGATCTGAATGTCGGCAGCATTTCCCCACAACAAAATGCCATATGACATCAAACTATGAAAGTAAGAAAAATATACAAGTCTTGCTGTATCAACATCAGTCATCTGACGTATTTTCCATACAGCGTGAGCTGCAGAACTAAGTCTCTTTGACAATTTGTCTATATGTGGGCCCCATTGCAGCTTAGAATCAAGTGTGATCCCAAGAAATACTGTGGTGTCCACGAGGTCAACACCTATATCCTTTATTTTTACAGTGGTGTGAACCTCTTTTACATTGGGTAAAACAAATTTTATACATTTTGTTTTCCCTTCATTAAGTGACAGGTTGTTTACATTAAACCAATGAACAATTCTTGAGATAGAATTATTTACATCGTCATTCATTTGCAATCCTCTTTTAATTTTAAATAAAAGTGAAGTATCATCTGCAAATAACACTATTTCGTGCCTGTCCTGTACAAAATCAGGGAGGTCATTGACATATATAAGAAATAGAAAAGGACCAAGAATCGAACCCTGCGGAACTCCCATTTTAACTGCGGAACCTTGAGACCTTTTTCCATTGACGTCTACTTTTTGAATCCTTCCACTTAGATAAGAGAGTAGAAGATCCAGTGCAGTATCACGAAACCCATAGTGGTGTAATTTTCTGATCAAGGTTTCGTGATAAACGCAATCAAATGCCTTAGACAAATCACAAAAAATGCCTAACGCATCGTGTGAGTCTTCCCAGGCTTCAAATATATGTTGTATTAACTCAACACCAGCATCGGTTGTTGAGCGACCCCTCCTAAAACCAAATTGTTTAGAGTGTAGAAGATTATTCCTATTAAAATAACTTTGCATTTGCTCCAACATTATTTTTTCAAAAATTTTGCTAAAGGTAGGTAGCACAGAGATAGGTCTAAAATTACTGGGGTCTGATGTGCTACCACATTTATGTAAAGGGATAATTTTACTCAGCTTCATTAGATCAGGAAATACACCACAGTCAATGCAATCATTATAAATGTTAGCAAGTATTGGAGCTATTGTTTCAATTACGGATTTAGTAACATTAACGGAATTGCCCCACAGATCCGCAGTTTTCTTCATATTCAAAGTTTTAAATGATTTTATTATATCCATTCCACTAATGTGTACAAATTTGAATTTATCATCACAAGCTTCAACATGATCTTTCATTATAGATTCAGCAATAGCGGGGGAGGAATCCAATGACTTTGTGATTGAGACTGGAATGTCAGTAAAGAACTTTTCAAATTCTGCAGCTACTTCTGTGTCAACTGTTACCTTCTTACCATCAATATTCAAACAATATTGATTATTAGTAGTTTTCGCTTTTCCAGTTTCATTATTTATAATATTCCATGTCATTTTAATTTTATTATTACTGTTTTTTATTTTTGAACTTAAATAATTAGATTTAGCAAGCCTGCACGCTTTTTTGAATACTTTGGAATAAGTTTTCACATAAAGTTTAAACTCATCGCTAGTATTAAATGAACATTCATTATAAAGTTCAAAAAGTTTGATTCTGCTTTTGTGAATGCCTGGTGTGGCCCATTCACTAAAAGCTAAAGTACCATTAACGGATATAGTCTTTGGAACAAAAATATTTTTAAATTCAGAACAAAATGTATGAATTTTTTTTTCATATAATTTATTTGGGTTTTCTTCATAATCTATATAATTTAATTTAATACCAATATTATTTTTCAGCCGTTCTAAGCGACCAGCAGTTTTTGGCACAACAGTGATATTCTGTTTTTCAATGCGTTTACGTTTAAATGGAATGGTAACAATTTGCCCAGAATGGTCAGATTCTAAATTATTAAAAACTCTTTTTGCTAAAGGAACAATATTTGTATAAATATTGTCAATGCACGTGGCAGACGACTGAGTTATTCTGGTTGGCTCCAAAAATAAGTTTACAAGGTTATATGACCCAAACAGATTTTTAATCCTAATAGATAAACTAGAATTTTCTAATAAATTAATATTAAAATCACCACAAACAATGGTTTGTTTCGTGGAACTACACACTTTTTTCAATACTTCATCCATAGTATCTTCAAAAAGGTCATATAATCCTGAAGGAGGCCTGTATACACTTAATACAATAATCTGGTCCAGCTCCACGCAGGCTATTTCTATTGTTCGCTCAATCGAAAGGCTCACAATATCCTTACGATCCTTAAATTTCAGCTTTTTATTTAATATTATTAAAGAACCACCACGAATTGCATTTTCTCGACTGAACAAACTACCAACCAAATGATTACTGAAATTAAATATAAACTGATGGCTTTTAAGCCAATGTTCAGTTACACAAAAAATGTCAACATTACTACAGTTTAAAAATAATTCCACTTCCAGATCCTTGCCTGACATTCCTTGAATGTTCTGGTGCACCAGGTTGATAAGATTTACATTATCTTTGTTATTAAATGGGTTTTGCAATACATTATCACTTACAAAGTTTACTGTATCTTTTTTACTTAATGATAAGCAAGAGGATGTCTCTATTGTCTCATTACTTATTTTAAGAATTGTAAAAAATTTCATCAGTACTATTACTGAAAGTCGTTTTATTATCACAGGAGTATTGCTTAATAGGAGCAATTTGACTACTGTGAGTGGGCTGCTCAATAAAAGCATTGTCAGAGAAAGAGTTTATAGCCATGTTTTTGGCTAAAGTTAAAAAATAAAATCTTAGCGAAATAGCTAATTGTTTTTTTAAGAACATTGATAGATATAATCTATCATTTGTTAAATAAGCATTATCTCTAACAATTGTCAGTTTGTTATAGTCAATAATATGGATTTTATTTGAATAATTTGTCATTAAGTCTAATGTCAAATTAATTTTATACCTAATATTATTTTCATGTTGTGACAACCTGTTATGGTAGGGAAGGGTAAACATTATTATTTGATTTACACACAAATTATTTAAATGAGAACAAAAATTTTTTAGTGCTTTTTTGTTCAAATTACCCCTATTTCCCAAGATTACTACTAGGTTGTCATTAATGTCAAACTTATAACTATAAATTTTATTTGTAATATCGTGGAAACTTGAGCCAGGCATACAATAATTGATGACACTTAAATTTAACTGATTTGTCAATAACTGGCCCATACCTTTGCCAATGTCATCACAAAAAATAATACATTTTGGATTAGACTGAGACTTCTCTTTACAGTGAAAACTAGATTGCTCATTGACAGGTGGCTGACATACATTACTATGAGCGGAGGATGTATGACTGGGTGCATTTTTACTGTTTGTGAGATTGCATTCTGTTATTGAATTATTCTCACTTGGGTTCCAAAGTTGTTTGTCAAGAAGGGACTGGTAACGGTCCTCATTATGTTGACAAAGTGTGGCTAGTTCTCTGATAGACTGAATATGCATTTTAATATCACTTTGAGCCGTTTCATAATTTTCAGAGATGGCTGACAATGAGTGGTGTAAGTTTTTTTATAGTATTATTGAGTTCTTCAACGTCCCTATCATACATACTCCTACTCTCTTTCAATTTGGAATCATAAATGTCTAATGAATCTATTAGCCATGCACGCTCTTTCCGTAACTTAATATTACACCTGAAAGAGTTATACTTTTTTAATTGATATTGAGTCCTTTTTAGCAATTTCTTGATTTTAATATATTTTCTGATCTTTTTATTACTTATAAAATTGTTCAACAAGGGCCTACCCTCTGTAGATGAAGAGGATTCTGCTAGATTTCGTCCACCAGGTGACTGCATAAGTTCATCAAACAAGTTGTGCGTGTGAGCATTTTCCTGGTTTTGTTTAAATTGTTCCAGTTCAAAAATATGTCTATTCGCCTCACGCAGGTCCCGTTCAAGTTCTGTGATTCTGTCTAATGCCTTCACATATGTGTCATTACACTGAGTAAAATCGGTGATGGTATTTTGTAGCTGATGTCTTTCCACAAGTACTTCCTTATATTTGGTGTCCAACTCGGAGAACTCACTTTTAAGTAAGGTGTTCTTGTCTATTATCTTTTTGATTTCCACCTCACTCTCATCACGTTCCCTCAGCAGTTGATCACAGGAGTCCTTTAATGCCTTTATCTCAAGGACAGCTTGCCTGAGTTTTGCCTCAGTATTTTGGGCAGCAGCTTTGCGGGTCAGCATTCTGTTAGTTCAGCTTACAAATGCCTAAAAAAGTTGAATTTATTTAAATAAATTTCAATAGGCAGTATAAACTGGGTAATGAAACGAGATCAAGGAATTTAAAGTAAACTTATAAAGGAAATAAAAAAGAGAGAGAAAAAAAAATTGTCAAGAAAAAATAAAATCTAAAAAGTAAAGGGATTTATAAAAAGCAAAGAGGACGAGGAAAAAAAAAATGAATGAATAAAATCAGTTTACACTGTAAAGACTCCCTAACTTAATGCCTTTCTAATACAATTTAAGATTAAAAAGCAAATAAGTTCCTAAAATGTCACAAGCCACCGCCCCATACAACCATGAAAGTGTATTATTTAATTAAGATAACTTTTAGGAAACACTTGGATGAATGACCAGTCCCCGTTGGCAGCACCTGTTCACAGGTTGACGCATGAATCAGCCATCGCTTCGCTCAACCATATTTTAGGGAACGTAACGACCCGACACACAACGCCACCGCCACGCAACCTTCCAGTGAGCATTACATCCTAATGTTCCACAGTGTAAAACTATTTTTAAAATATTTTAAATTGCATGACACAGTCACTGTGAAAAATCAAGAAATAATTCTGATTATTAAGCAACTTATATCAAGGAAAATCATCAAAAATTCTTTAATAATAAAAAAAATAATTTTAATAATATTAATTAGTCAGTGTTATATTATATACATATAAATAAGCTGCAGCCTCTGTTTAGGTAGTGATATTTGAATGTAATATTTACATATATTAGCATTCAGGCCTGCAATCACATATATTTTCTTGCTTTATTTATTGTGTAACACAGATAAATGCAGAATAAAACTAGAAATAAAGGTGGACTAAACTAACAAATAAAGTTGGTTAGGAGTGGGTACACCTTAAGTACCTATTGTATGTGCAATGCAATGTACAGTGCAACTTTACTTTCAATTTCAAAACTGGTGGAGTCTCAATCAATTTTTAATTATATGTATGTTAAGTGGGAGAGTAAGATAGACAGGTATGTTCGAAGGTTGCCTAGTCACATAATTAATAATAAATACAATACTCCCCCGGTTTATGTAAGAGAAGGTAGTCCGTCAATCACCAAAACTGCCGTCACTGATTAGCATGAAGAATTTCTTGATACCTCTGAATCACGGATACTTTCCACAACTTCAGTTGTTTCATATATCTATTTCCTCTTGATAATGGCTTGAAACTGTTTATATTTCTGCCTTATAACATACAACAATATTCGATTTCGTTGACTCGTTCAAATCCGTGCCAGTTGGAGTCAATGTTTGTCGTGCCAAACATACAATAACACCGCGAATCGACTCACAAACAACACAACTGGATTTTAGCACAATACTAATTCTAAAATTGCATTAATTTACAACAAATTGTCGAAAATATATTAAATTATCTTAAAATTAATTAGGAGTTAACAAAATGACGTTTAGTCACGACAGTGGCTGCGGTCCGAAAAAAAAAAAACTATCTACACTATTTATTATTATAAAGAAGAATTTATTAATTTAATAGATTTGTATTTATGTATGTAACGAATAAACGCCAAAATTACTGGACCGATTTCAAAAATTCTTACACCATTAGAATGCTACATTATCCCTGATTAACATAGGCTACAAAATTATGTTTCCTACGGGAAAATATAAAATTCCCAAGAGAAAACAAAAACAACGCGGGCGAAGCTGCGTAAAGTAAAGCTAGTCATTTATAAAATGAATAAAGGAACAGGTTCACCTGTTCATTTAAAATAACGTAACTGTAGATTTAAACAACAAAGTAAGTTAGATTAACACGTTGCTAACTGAACAGGCATTCGCTTGCTTGGAGCGTCTCAACAAGCTTACCTAATAAACTCGCTGGAGCCGCAAGAACGCTTTTACTACCCCCCATTTGAAGGAAATTGAATGTTGAATGTGAGCGGAATGCAAACCTGCACCTGAGTTGCATTTGGAAGCCGCCACGAGTTGCCGCGGTCGAGCAAATTCGATATAAGAAAGGTAAAGTCTAGCTTAGCTACGTGAATGGAAGAAATCTCAACTGTCTCTGGTTTGCGTGGTATAAATGTTGCAGATTTTTTAGGATTCCGTACCTCAAAACAAATAAACAGTAGCCTTAAAGGATCACTTCGTTGTTGGTCTGTACGTCTGTATACCTGTTCGTCTGTACAGCTGTTCGTCAGTCAAGACCCTTTTTCTCGGGAACGCGTAAAGATATCAAGCTAAAATTTATATTACATAACAAATATAACAGCTTCAAGTCCCGCGTTAATATACATGACGATCACTGGACTTAACCTTTTTTGATATAATGTTATATCAAAAAAGGTTAAGTCCAGTGATAGTCATGTATATTATTTTATTAATTATTCATGTATTTATATATATATAGAAATAGGTATTTATGAATAATTGTTAATTATGTTTATTATTATGTCCTGCGAGAGGCGCAGGACCGGTCGGTTTGGAGATCCCTGGGGAGGCCTATGTCCAACAGTGGGCGTCTCTTGGCTGAAATGATGATAATGATGATGTTTGTTATTTTTCCGTGTTGTTGTCTACTACATTACCTACGCCACAAATATTATGGGTTGACTGGAAGAGATCTCTATAAGGGATAAGTCCGCCCTTGCATACTATGTCGGACAAACGCCGCCCTTTACATGTTTCTTTGTACAAACGATTTTTGTTGATTATGCAATAAAGAATATATAATATGTATTATACACGGTTATTTTTTTATCACCCTGGAAAATTTAAGGACGCTTCACGATATAGTATTAGAATGATTTAAATATGAATAACAAAATAACTCACTTACTTAATTTTATATTAATTTTCTAAATAATACAAAAAATGCTGCACTAGTTGACAGCAGCATTTCTAGAGATTTTTTTTTTGTATTTTTTTTAATTTGTTATTTATTTTTTATATAATAATGGATGTGTTCTGTCGAACAATCCGCACTGGGCCAGCGTGGCTGACTAAGGTCTAATCACCCTAACATAAGGTAGGCTCGCACGGGGTGCGATGTCAGACAACTTCCTAGTGGTGCACCCTGGGCAACCCGGCAGATTCTCTGCCGCGGGCTAATAGTTTGACGAGAGGACCCCATAGAGGGGGGGTGTGGGATGGCTGGGTTTAACCCGGCGGGCCACTTCGTGTGGCCACCCGCTTCATGCGGAGAAGGGCGAAGTCCCCTCTTCTTATTTTAAGAAGAGGTGTGGCTTTCGCCGGAAGCCCGATTTGGGCGGCTACCTATGAAGGTAGCAAGGTGGAGGCGACTTTTCGCCACGGCGCTTCGCGCCTGCCGGGGGCTTCCCAGAGCTTCGGCTCACCCGCGCGGCGGTGGATCCAGTGGGATACACCGTCGGGCAACCCGTTACCCGCACTGAGCGGGCCGGGGGCCCGGCGCACTGAGCGTCGGGCCGCGTGAAAGACGACCACAATAAAAAACCAATTTCGGGGTGTAGAGCGGTGCAATTCTGCGTCGCTCCACAAAGCAGCAGAGCTAGACGGGGAGTCCGGCAACGGACATGTCGCAGGCAGGGGTTCAGCGGGAATAAGGCCTGGCTGTTGTCCCCTTTCCCCTGTCTTGTGACGGACGGAAGAGCTGCTGGGGAGGTTTTTAGTAGGTAGGCCCGGGCCGAGTACGGTCTGGGGAGTTCCACATATCCTCGTGGTTTGGCTCGACCACGAAGAATGCGTAAATGCATTTTCCCCCCTCCCAAAAAAAAAAGAGTAGGCTCGCACGGGGTGCGATGTCAGACAACCTCCTTGTGGTGCACCCTGGGCAACCCGGCAGATTCTCTGCCGCGGGCTAATAGTCTGACGAGAGGACCCCCATAGAGGGGGGGTGTGGGATGGCCGGGTTTAACCTGGCGGGCCACTTCGTGTGGCCACCCACTTCATGCGGGGAAGGGCGAAATCCCCTCTTCTTATGCAAAGAAGAGGTGTGGCTCTCGCTGGAAGCCGATTCCAGCGGCTACCTGTCGTGGTAGAGAGTCGAGGCGAGTTTCTCGCCAGGGCGCTTCGCGCCCGTTGGGGATTTCCCCGAGCTTCGGCTCACCCGCGCGGCGGTGGATCCAGTGGGATCTGCCGTCGGGCAACCCGTTACCCACACTGAGCGGGCCGGGGGCCCGGCGCACTGAGTGTCGCGCCGCGTGGAAGACAACCACAATAAAAAACCAGTTTTGGGGTTTAGAGTATACAATGTAGCAGAGCCAGGAGGTGAGTCCGGCAACGGATATGTCACAGGCAGGGGGTCAGCGGGAATAAGGCCTAGCTGTTGTCCCCTTCCTCTTGTCTTGTGACCGACAAAGGAGCTGCTTTTAGTGGGTAGGCCCGGACCGTGTAAGGTCTGGGGTGTCCCACATATCCTCGTGGTTTGGCTCGACCACGAGGAATGCGTAAATACATTTTCCCCTCTCCCGAAAAAAAGGGTAGGCTCGCACCCTTCGGTGGGGACGTATATGAGCTGTGATGGTGATGGATGTGTTCTGAAGCGTCCCAAAAATTTTCCAGGGTGATAAAAAAATAACCGTGTATATTTGGGTCTACAGTTTCCTTCAACTATAAAATAATCAAACTTCCAAGTCAATGCGATCAAAAAATATCCGTTAATTTATGTCGCATATTTTGCGATTTCAAAGGGTTATTCCTTTTTGAATACTTCCCATTGATCTAGAATCATGAAATTTGGCAAGAAGCAAGGTCTTAGCACAAATTAAGATCTGAAAAATGCAAATTTGTGTATAGTTAGGTTAATAATATAATATCTTATTATTATTATATATACTTAGATAAGTTTGTACGGGGCCCTCGGTGCGCGAGTCCAATTCGAACTTTGCCGGTTTTTTGTGATACCTATTCTTCTTTTGACAGTATTGGCTACAATTATTGCGAATCTGGCTTAGTACCTCTTGAAGCCATTTTCGACCAATCTAAATTATTAGTTTCGAAAGATGGCCGAAGGGGATTTTTCTTAATCTGGAAAGATATCTTATAAAAGGTTCTAGCGTCATATTGGATCCGTATTGCGCAGATCTGAACATTAAGTAAGTAAGTCACAAAATATTGACGTAAAATTGATTACTTGTAAGCTTATGTTGTATGTTTGCAAAAAATAATATTATTTTTTATATTCATAATAAGTAATAATAACGGCTCACTGGTACACAGAAAAACTCGAAGGAGTTTATGTTGTACCTTTATAAACAAAATTGTATTGTACTTTAGTAAAGAATAAAATATAAAAAAAATCTTGCGAGTATGATAATGCGATTTAAAAATTATTAAATCACGTTTACCACACATTACATTCGTCACATTTTTGATATAATGTGATGTGCTTATATTAAAGTTGAAGCTCTAGGTGAAGTTTATAATAAGTCATCACAGGTGTAGGTACCAATATGTGATAGTAAATGCAGACCTGAAAGGAGTTTTTCCAGAATGTATGGAGTCTGGCCCATAAAGTTGTACAGTTATTGAGAAATTAGACAATTTAGGCAAACACATAGAAATTGTTTGTTATAAGTTATAACAAATAATTTCTAAGTGTTAAATTCATAACTTTAGCTCTATTTTTTTGCTCATGTGGTTTATAAATTGCAAATAATTGCCACACAACAGACTGCCATAATGGCGGAAGATGTCAATTATCACCCAGTTACTGACGTTGACGTATTTGACGTTACATAAAATATTTTAACAAAAATAAAAACCTGTACCTATTCAATGTTTTTGAAGTCGGTTTTTATTTTTGTTAAAATATTTTTTATTTTTAACTTTTTAGTGAAAGAAACCCTAATTTAAACTAGTGTTTTCCTCAATTTTCATGGGATCCCTTCATCAAATCCTGACTTTGGTGACCTTGGGACCACCCCAGGAGTATACTCTATCAAATACAAAAGAATTTTGAAAATCGGTCCATAATTGGTGGAGTAATGGCGTAACATACACACAAAACACGTTGGACACACCTTAAAATTTAAGGGTTTTCCTCAATTTCCACGGGATTCCATCATCAGATCATAACTTTAGTGACCATGAGACCACCCTTGCAGTATACTCTATCGAATACAAAAAGAATTTTGGAAATCGGTTTCGGAAAAAATGACGGAGTTATGAGGTAACAAACATAAAAAAAAATACAACCGAATTGAATAACCTCCTCCTTTTTTGAAGTCGGTAAAAAAAATTGTCCGCGTTTTACTATTGTCTACAGTTGCGTTTATGGGGTTTATGAGTTCGATTTGTTTATTTCCAACTAGCTTTCCGCTCGCGACTTCGCCCGCGTTATTTTTGTTTTGTCGTGGAATTTTTTTTCCCGTAAGAAAATTACCCTATGCCCTTTCCATGGTTTCGAACTATCCCTATACCAACATTCATCAAAATCGGTTCAGTAGTTTCGAAGCCTATTCAATACAAAAAAAAAAACAATCAAATCTTTCCTCTTTATACGATAATATTAGTACGAGTATAGATGAAGCACACTACAGTCGCTCTGGATATTGCGTTATTATAACTGAGAACTAAAAGTAACACTGTTCCTGTATCGGATCATGTACGTTGGTAGTTTAATTTTTGAAATCGGTTCAGTAGTTTTTGAGTTTATTCGCTACATACGGTATGCATGTAAAAATCTTTCCTCTTTATAATAAAAGTGTATCTGTTTTTTCCCGGATTACTTTGTATGCACTAAAACAGTGATTCGGACAATTTCGGCTTAATGTTTTTGTGAAACGCTATTTATTTATTATTGCCATGATTAAAAAGAATTAAACATTAAATTGTACATTATATTAGAGAGCCAAAAAACAATGCTTAATTATATTTAACTTGTAGGTGTACTAAAAAAAGAGTTATTTTTTCTCCATTTTTTGACATGCCGTACAGCTAGATGGGCCAGACTGGAATATGTCCTTTCTAAAAAGAGACTATTACAATAGTTATTTTAAAAATCTATTGTTAATCAATAGATTATTAGTGATATTATTAAAGAAAATTACTTTATTTTTATTGCAGTAAATTCAGCTCCACATAAGTCATCAGACTCTCTTTGACCTGTACGAATAATATTACGATAATATTATTTTATATTTATTTGAACAACTGGCCCGAAAGCTATCTTGTTCAAGAAACTATAGTAGGTAAGTAACTGAGCAAACAATCTGATCTATAAATGGATTCGGTTTATGGTCCAACTCCAATATGTAGATTATCGGTCGGTATCACGTATCTTTGCTTCAGAATATCCAGGTACCTCGAGAGAGTAGTGCAGAGAATATTGATTAGTCAATATCACGTTGTATTGTTTTGTTCATATCGAGGTTTTAAAATAATAACCCATATCTAAGGTGTACGCATTGAAATAGGTACATAATACCGAGTAAAGTTATAATTAATCATCTAGGCAATTTTAAGAATACAAGATGTTTGGCACTTATACATAACCTATCAAGCCGAAATCTACACCTACCCTTAACCATAAGAATAAACAAGTATAGAAGCGAATCTCCTTTGTGGGTGCACCAAATGCCGCTATTTGCATACCTACAGCGCCCTTCCTCCTGTAACGCCCCGCAGTAGTCTGCGGGCGCCGCTAGGGTCACCACATGGACGTATGGTGACCACTACAATATTTTTTATATAGGTACCTCCATATTTTACATTAAATGAGAAACTGAGTATACACCGAGTCTTATTGATTTTGTACTTCAAGTGTAGCGAGCGAGCGACTATCTTTAGCAATAGTACCCACATTTTTAGTTTTTTTGATACCGTAGTTATAAGAACCTGCCTATTTTTGATTAATTGAGCTTAATCCCTACAACTTAGAGAACAAAATCATTAAAATGTTTCGAATTTCGATGTACAAAAATGGTTTGTAATTTAGGTATCGTACCTACGTTTATAGTCCAAGAGCTGAAGTTATGAATGTACTAATGGATAAAACCTAAGCTCACTTTTTACTATCAGACCAACATTTTCACTTGAAAAAAAATCTGTTGTTTCATAATTTTAATCAAGTATTGATTGTATTTAAATTTTATATGGAACAGTAACAAAGGTCGATAAAAATATACCTATATAGCAGTACCAAAGTTTCTCATAATTCAAATTATTCCCGACTTGACAAAAAAAAATCCCATACTTACAGAGTTTCAAAATTGCACTACAATGACAGCTTTAGAAACTCGATACATTATATTGTATTAGCTTTGACATGTAATGAATATTACGAATAAAACTGTATCTGTATCTAGGGTAGGTATAATAAAAATAATTTTAAAATATTCAATCATTTTTATTTAAAAGGTTTCAATTCAACAGAAATATTTACAAATGTCTGATATTTATAAAAGATGGCGTTTTTGTAGATGATTTGAAGTTTCGGTTATTAAACTTCAGCGCGTAGTAAATACGCATTCTTATAAAAAGCTTAATCAGGTAATCAATAGGAAAATATTCACAAGGTACCTGAAACACAATTTTTTTCATTGTATCTAGCAAGATCGCACCAGCACCATCGGTAAAAATAAATTTTTTTAAGCTATTTACGAATATATTCTCGAGTTTCTCAATATAGTTTACAAAATGTGCCGGAGGAACAGTTAAACTTCCGAAAATTTTTGTCCGATTGAATGCTTTAAAATGAATAAATAGTTGAGAATTTTCTGTATTTTCTCCCTTGTAATCTCTGTATTTATTGAAAGCTGGGCATTCATGTTTAAGCGAGCATTTTTTGAGTAGATACCCACAAACGTAGGAAAGTGCGTTTTGTGTAGGCAAATCTGAGGGCCAATTATGGATCTTTCATCGTATGACATGGTATAAATTTGAGAAAAAGAAGTCATGAAATACTGCATTTCGTATTACTGATCTCCAATGATATCATCACTATGGCATAATTTCAATGATGTCATCATTAAATAATAAACAAATGATTAAAAATCTGACCGGAAATCGTATTTTTCGTCTTGCACTATGATATTATATGATATCATTTGCAAAACCATGAGATCGGTAATAGGCCCTCAGACCTGTAATCGCATGTCGGAACAGCAAGCGGCGAAATCTCCGATGTCATATGGTTTGCAAAAAAAGGTTCTGTGCCGTCGTCTTTGCTCAAAAGAAATATATCCAAGTCATCTTCGCAGTTGCTTAGAGAGGATTGAATAAAACAAGTAGATATACCTTTGTACTTACCTTTCTTTATCTTCGGGCAAATTGTAAAACTATAAATTTGGGGTTATTATGGCATTATTTTTGCACCCATAAACGCAACAATAAGTCGGCATCGCGGCGACTAGGTAGATAGCGGCGCGCGGGAAGGAGTCACGTACGTGCGGGATGCGGTGCGCGCCTTGACTGGCGATTCCGTTCAACGGAAATCAAACGGTAGGTGAATAACGTGGCCTTGAGCGCTCGACGGCCGGGAGTTTCGCTTCTATACTTGTTTATTCTTATGCCTTAACTAACATTACTACTTTGGTACTATTATTATTGTTCTGTGACATTACTAGCCAAATTCCAAAAAAGTGTTGATAAGTTATTATGACTCACCGTTCCCTGTATTTTTGAGAACATGTCACAACAAATACGACCATCAAAATTGTGAGCCACGTTACTTTTGAATTTTTAATCAGTTTGAAAATACATTTTTTTTTAAAAAGAGCTCCAAGAACTCGCGAGAAAGTAAATAAAGTACTGGTTGCCAGAAGCTACAATTGTTATAGATTTTTCTATCAGTGCTACCAACAAACAAATGACATTAATATTCTCCTTCAAAATTTCTCGAGATGTCTAAAGCATCCGTTTCATTGCGTTTTTATTAAAAAATAATATACACAAAAAAAAATTACAAAAATAAAAACCAACTGACTTCATGAACACTCATATGTTCAAGAAAAAATGTGTGATGTTAATGATAGAATTTTGATTCAAAAAAGGGAAGGGTATGGGTTTCTGCTGTAGTAAATAAGCATCATACGCCTAGATATTATATTGTTAAGGATTTGACTACTGATTATACAAGTACTGATGGGAGAAGAAATAAGTCGTATCTGAAATTTATTAAATTTTATATAATGTGTCATTGATCATAACAAACAATTTTTTAAATTGGTAATGTGTTATTCAAAAAATAATTATCTGGCGCCCGTCGAATCAGGATAAATATTAATGTCACAATAAAACAATCGTAAAATCGATTTATTCATATCGTTATGTCGCTTATTTTCCAGGTCTCTTCAGGAAAATAAAAAAAAATACACTGATTGTTTTGTGCGCTTACTTCATATAACTCTACCTTATTGTTTAACACCAAGTATGGACCATTTTTAAATTCAAGCTATTTGAATCAAATCCAAATCAAATTTATTACTTTACAACACATTAACTTGCACTTTGCATATTGCCACTTGCGAAGATATCGTTAGCAAAAGGATTAAAACATTACATGTTAACTTTATTCGAAAAAGCTCTGTTCGATTTGTTTTCGGTTCTAAAACAAATCCTTATGAGGTGATTAAAATATAATGGAAGTTATTACACTGTACAATGTACATGAATAATATTGACTGACACAAAATATTCAAACAGCTTCAAAATATGCTTCTGACATGACTTTTAAATAACAGTGTTTCAAAATTGATGTAAGAAATAAAGTGAAACATGTTACAATTCTAATACATCGCCAGAGGGCGGATAAGCAGTTAGAGCTGGCAGTTTCAGCACCGCCACCGACTGAATTGGTGTAAAGACAAATACACAAGTACTATGCCGCGGTCAGCCTTTATAAAGTGGACTTTTATATCGGAGCCGCGAAACACGACCCCTGTAAAGTATACTACATAGATCTAAACTCGTCTAGATATGAATATATTATTTTATAAGGAAATGCATACCCTTACGATTCCCTGTTTTGGGAAGGGGTTTTCCTTAGATGAAGAGTAAATCTTATTTATTTGCACGAGTACTATACATAAAAATGAAACAACACTGTGGATTTAACTGCGAACGTTCAAAAAACATTCGTGGTCATTAATTGATTTCAAAAAAAAAACAAACAGATGCTAAGCGTTTTCTCAAATGATAAGATAATAATGATATGATCTACCACAGCTTAGAGACTCAAAATATCAACGCTGCCGAGTACTAGAGTAATGACAACTCGCAACCAGAATAAGAACTGACTCGTACCTTTATTTGGCTTTTGAAACTATGGAATCTGATAGAATTCCAAAATGGTCAAGGTTGCTAAGTGCACTTTTATATTTGCCCCCTGATTTTTATTTCTCGCCAAAATGATAATTTTTTTAACCGAGTTTCCTCAAAAGTTATAAAAATTAAAATTAAAATGGCTGTTATTTGTTGAAAGACAGGAGATGAAGAAAATGTGAACTAATTGATCAATCATTTGTTTTATTTTAAAATAAACTACTTTAAAAATCAAGTATTTCAGTCACATTTTCTTCATCTCCTGTTAGGTACATTTTCAGTAAAAGTTGATTTTTTAAATGACTTTGGATTCTTACATTTTAGCCAGGCGGGATGTAAGTCGAACAATTGAGTCGTTCGTTTCATCGCAATTTCAACATTTGAGAAGTGCAACCTTAAAATCAACCATTAAGTATATTCCCAAAAAATTCCCCAAAGATTCGATTACACAATTTTTCCCCAGAATTGCCAAAAAAAAAAACAATTCGTTAACGCTGAAAGGCTCATCTAGTTTCGCTCTACATTGGTGCTGTGGCGGAGATTGAATAAGGCTGGAGATTCGGCGGCGGATTTATGAGGATTCGGGCCGACATCGCACTTCGCTCTGATTGCCCGTTTATTTTGCAGCAGTGCGTGCGCTGGCTCGGAGCAGCAGGCATTAAGGGTGCTATCTCAACGCAGCTGCAAAATGTTGAAAGTTTATTTCATTAATAAAATCATAGAAATGCGACTGCTCTTCGAGGTTCTGGATTCAATCCCTAGATCGGGTAAAGGTTATAGAGTTTTCCTGTTGAGTGAATTCTTAGAAACAGCTCGGAGTTTGGTGAAAAACGCTGGAAAATGACTTGGCTCACCCCTATTATATGGGAACATAAATTTTACGAAGTGTGGGTGCTTAATACACATCTGTCTGTTAAGTATAATATTGATATAAATTTAATATATTTCCAACTAAAAGCAATCGTGATAGATATTTAACCAGAGGGAGCCTGCCTAATTAGTCAAAGCGGGTATTGCACTTACCTATTTCTACCATAAAGCATCGTGCTTGCTTTACTATGTTCCAGCTTAAAGGATACAACAGGCAGTTAAATTACTAAGTACTGTGATTTAATATCTTATAAATTTCCAATGCACACAAGGATCCTTGCAAGGGTTGTTGATTTGTGAATTTTACAAGGGTCAATATTCCATAATTCTAGCCCCTAAACATCAAGTTTGCCAATTTTGCTGTATAAAAAATGTTCCATAACCCAATTAAAATTTGGATCTATTCATCCATTTTAGCATGATTGAGTGCTAAAATGTCTTTTTTCATTTCGATATAGGTACTTAAATTAAAAACACTTGATGGCGTTACTTGATGGAGTACAGCAGTTAACGGCTGCGTGAACCAGTTTTCTTTAGATCTTATGATTCAATGGATACTGTTATCGTCGCGGTCGCCGGCTATTTCTTTTCTAAACGTTATAATGGACATTCCGAATTATATTAAGGTCTCGCTTTCATATTTCGTAAGCGTCTCTCCCTTTCGGAAGTCTCAAAGAAAAATGGCTACGAGTGTGCAGCTTGAAATATATTTTACGTGTATTGTTTTGACATTTGTTGCTTCCACGAAAATTGTTTCCAGGTGCATTTTATTTTTGACGTTTGTAAAGTTTGCAGCGTTGCAAATTTCCTTAAGCGATTCATATATTTCGTTAGTGACATTTTTTTATTACAAAATTCCTATTACTCTTCTTCTTAACGCTTCTTCTATTTTATTAATATCTGTGTCATTGTCAACTTAAAATTTCATATCACATTTTGTTAATAATTCAGTCATATTATATAGGTTTATAGCTTTTCTTTAAAAGTTAAAGTCACTTCAGTTTCAGTAAGCTCAAAATAATATCCTACTGTCTACAAAATTACCTACTTCAAATTTAGAACTCTCTTTGTGTTCAGCCTCTCATGGCAGGATATTAAAAATAGTATAACATTGAAAATAATCTAATCGCAAAACTTAGTTCCGCCCAACGACATAAATCTAACATCAAAGGAGTAAAATGTAACTCTTGGGTGAATGAATGAACGAAAATAAAACGGCGTGTTAGTTTGTAAGAGATCTCGCCGTCAATAAAGTTTCGTGACGCGGCTCTCGGCGACAAACGACGCCGTTCAAGTTTCACACGTCCCATTGTTGGACCATCTGAGTCGAGTATGTTCAACTTCCAATAGTTCGAAAGATTTCTATGATGTTTTTTTGTTATTGTTGTCCAGAAATTTCATATTCCCAAAAGTTTGACGTCGACGTATGTTTATCGGTGTTTTAGGATTTGTTTCTTAGGAAGGTTATGAATGGTGTGTTTTTTGTCACGAGGTGCTACTTACCAATAAGCACTGGACCAGCGTGTTAGGAGACAACTCCAGCATCTCTCTTCGGAGTAGACCTATGCCCAGCAGTGTCTACATTGTGGCTGGAATATGAAAAATAAAATATAATAAATAAAATTTATTAATTCCTTAAGACCCTTATGGATTTCTTTATAATATTTTTTCAAAATTTGTGTCCTGATTCAAATGTCACTCTATAGTAGTGACTATGATTTGATTAATTATACAATCGATCAGTTAGCAACAAAAGCACACAGACACCTTGCGAAAACGCTTCTTTTGCTATAGAGTAGTAGTGGCAACACTGCTAATAGTCTGTGCACATGCGGTGTGGCGGCCGGCCGCTGTGAAATGACAGTCGAGTCGTATTTTGTAATGTCATTGAACTAGTTACCACGCGGCGCGTTATCTCGAGAAGAATTGTCATTGATTTGTGTCTGCGCGGCGCACCTAATTATTGTGGTGGCGAAAGTCCGCTTATCATTAGCTAGTGAGTAGTGGTGGCCTAATAGGCACCTGTGATCTGGTCGTGGTTCGGTGGATTGACAGCAGCCCTTAAGGAGCCGCGACTTCCTTCGAGCTAGCTCAGGAAGTCCACCGGCTACATACGGAGACCGAATCGGATTAGAGGTAAGCACTATTATCTTGTATTCGGTCTTAAAATCAGCAAAAACAATCGGCGAAACGCCGAATCGGTTGCGTCGACTTTAGGCGCCACCAACATAAGTTCATCAAAAATCTTGAAGCTTCTTGTATGTAATGTAAAATAAAAAGCAATTAACAGTCCGTGCTCATGTGAAAAAAGCAGATATTTTCAGCTAGCCATAAATTTCCAAGTATCAAAACCACGCTACCCGCGTATAACGCCGTAACTCACAATTCGGGCACGGGGCGTCGCTGTTACGCCCTTGCTGAAAAAATTGCAGCTCGGCCCTGCGAAGCCGGCCCTCGACTCTGATATATCAGCAAAAAATGTAATTATGTCGCCATTTCATTACCAAGGGATGCGATTTAGGAAATAAAGTTCCGAACGGTTTGTTATTGCTGGGTAAGAGATTGTTCTACGCGTGTCGGTTGGTTTTTTTGGGATGTTTATCCATACTAATATTATAAAGAGGTTAGATTTGTATTTTTATATTTTTGTATTGGATAGGCTCCGAAACTACTGGACCAATTTGAAAAATTCTTTAACTAATAGATGCAACAATATCACTGAGTAACATAGTCTATAGAATATTTTCCCACAAGAAAATATGGGATTTCCACGGGAAAAACGAAGATAACGCGGGTGAAGCTGCGAGCGGAAAGCCAGTCACAAATATTAAAGATGCTGAAGGTACATTTCTTATCATTTATTTAATTATTTGATCATAAAGAGATTCAATATTGAGTTAATTGCATATTCTCTAAAGAAGAACATAACAATCATTGGTCACCACAATCCGATTAAAGAAATTAATATGTACCAGTTTTTTATGCAACTAAGTTAGCAAACAAGTATACTGCCCACCTGATGGTAAGTGGTTACAGTCACCTATAGTATGGAATACTATAATATATTCTGTGCCTATAGTACCCATGGGTCCTGTGAGATTCGTAGCAAATCTACGACCCCACAAAAATCACAGTGTACGTTACAAACTTGTGACGTAAGCTGTCAAGTCACGGTACCCAATAATTTTACTGCCATATCTTACCCTTCAAACTGGAACACAGCAACGCAAGCACTGCTGCTAGGCGACAGAAATAAGTAAGACGGAGGTACTCAAGCAGGCGACCCTGGTACAGAGTCCCCCTCCGGTCAGATATACGTATTACCATGAATTTCAGCAACTTCATCACTAAAGTTCTATCGTTTGAAGTTTCAAGTGATAAGGCTATTTGCCATAATTGGTCATTAAGGCGCTACATCGAAAATGAATCAAACAATGGGAGGCGTGGTCTATACGTGAACGCGGGGCGCCCCCCGTGCTCAAGCAGCTAGTCTTTATATCTATGGCAACAAAGTCGTGAATGCGTTGCGCCCGCATGCAATCAGATCGTTTAGAAATTATCGACGTAAGCGACAAAATACAAATTGTTTTATTAAAAAATAACTATAATGATTAGAAAAAAATGCTTCTGTACGATTCTAGATACTGATGATGGCTACCTATTTAAGGAACTTTTTAATGAATACCTAACACCGTTTACTAGTAATCCTGAATATTCATATTTTTAAGAGGTAATTTCAAAAATAAAAAGTATCGAGGCAAAATCTTTAAATCGCGTTTTCGGTTCTGTACGTGACTAGCTAAAGATATGAAGAAACACATATTTGACTTTCAGATCTGTAAGATCTCTCAGTTACCTATGACATTACATTAAAAATAACCAATATTTTCGATATAGCGCCTTAATTCCAGACTCCAAGCTACTGTAAAAAATTACCTAATCTGAAAAAAGCTCTTTATGACTTTTGTCGAACCCTAAAGTTCGTTGCCAGGTTACGATAAGCAGAAACTCTTGTAACCAACAATACTAAAAGGCAGTGATAAAAAATGAATGGATTATGAAAATGAACTTTAGTTCTTCTGAACTTCTTACATTGATAAGGTCTGAAGAAACGTGTTGTATATTTTGTGTTCCACTTATTCCATGTATATGTACTTCAAACATCTCATACTAGACAGAGTAGGTGCGGCAGATACACGTCAAAGTTTAAAAGCCCCGATGCATGTGTTCCTTGTGGCAACTTTATTGAGAAATGGCTGCGAGAATTGATTCTGACGGCTCCTTCACCCACTTCCAAAGTGGTAAGTATCGTTAGTGAGTGCATGCAACGTAACGTCAACCTTAAACGCTTCCCCATAAAGCACTCATCTCAGGAGCAAAATTCCGAAGCTTTTCATCTAAAAGGCGTTTTTCTTCATATTTATTAGTGTTGCTTTTTTGTGTAATGGATTTTTAAGTGAATAAATAACAACAGCGGGCTGTTTTTTTGTAAACAACTGACGGGGTGTTCGCGGTCGATTTGCTGCGATGTTGTTTAATGAAACAATGGTCTGCTGTTTGTGAAATTTGGCAAGGGTCATTAGATAAGTTGTGTTGTGTATTTGACTTAGTTTCAAATGTTAGCCGAAGATAAATAGGTAAATAACTCTTGGAAAAATGAACCGTTATTTAAAGCGTCTCCTCGGAAGACACGAGACCTAAACCTATTAGTATTGTCTGTGCGAAAACAGAACTGTAACGCCAGTAAGTGAATTATAATTACGACTTTACAAGTAATCTTTTTCTATCTATTTTATTAACCTTGTGCACCTAAATCTGATGAACAGTAAAATTCAAGGGATTAGTCAAAAGTATCAAAATAACACCTACATGTAAGCTGCTAAACAAAAAGTACATACTCGTATACATACACATATACAACACTTTATTTGCATAGCACATAATTCTACAGCACAAAAAACATAACAAAGAAACAAAAGCAATAGGCGGCCTTGTTACTGCACAGCAATCTCTTCCAGGCAACCATAGAATATCGATAATAAAAGGAAGAAAAACAGTAGAATGGTGGAATAGTGCACAATGTTTTATGGTGGTAATAGAAGTTAGAAAAGGACATTCAAATAAATGAATGTATAAGGAATAAATAAATGAAATGAAGGATGTAGAATATATAAACATCATAAGTAAGACATATAGTGCTTTTTGACCAGTGCCTTGAAGGATATTAATGTACGCGAACTCCGTATGTTGACAGGCAAAGAATTCCATAATCGGACTGCCTGTACAGAAGCTGCACAGTGAAGGAGTAAGAAAGGAATTGAGAGAAAATTATTAAAAACAACACCGCAATTCCGCTAAACGGCGGAAGGAGCGTCGGTGGCACTGTGGACTCGGCACTTGCCTTCCAATCGGGAAGTCGGGGTTCGAGATCCGCCATGTACCAATGTGTTTTTCGTTTCGAATTTCATATGTACATTTGTCTGACGCTCCTACGGTGAAGGAAAACATCGTGAGGCAACCTGCATACATCTGCGAAGAAATTCAATGATGTATGTGAAGTCGACCAATCCGCACTGGGTCAGCGTGGTTGACTAAGGCCTAATCACCCTAACATAGGGTAGGCTCGAGCCCCTCGGTGGGGACGTATATGAGCTGTGATGATGATGATGATGATGAAGATGAATTCCGCTAAACATATAACTAGTTTGTTTCTGATCGCGATTTTGTCTACAGGGACATTAATTATGTCATTATTGTGATAGAAAATTGGGATATCACCCGCCAAATTGAATTCCGAAGGAGATAAAAATTTCGAAAAGGAATTTTATCAATAATCTCTATATATAATAAAATCGTAGGGGTACAAAAATCTGTAATTGCGAAATATTAAGAAAAAAAATACACAGGTCGCCTTAAAATCATTAGCAGAACACGATAGAATAGTTTTTAAAAAAATTGTTTGTTTGTTGGTTTGTTTGTTTGTTTGTTTGTTTGTTTGTTTGTCTGTTTGTCCGGAAAGATCTCCGAAACTACTGGACAGAATTTGATATGGCTTACACCACAATGCTTAGAATTTTCCGGAAGAACATTTAGGCATAATTTCGTTTGTTTAAATTCACTTTTTATTTTTAGTGAAAAAATACCATATAAAATTTTCGAATTGGCTTTAGGTAGAAAAACAACATGGCGCACGTGAAATTATTTTGACAAGTCTGTCACATAGTACAGAGAGAAGGTATTTTCTCCCACGAAGGAAAGGCAATGGAACTACGCCATACAGCCTGATCTTAAGTAATTGGATTTCGAAAATTGAAAGGCAGGAATGAAGTGTTTCACACAGTACAAATAAAATTTAATATTTTCTGTTAATGGCTGTACCCAACTGGATTTCGCCAACAAAATTGTCTTTTTCTTATGTCGTACCGTGGTGGTAAGGCAAAAAGATCAAGCCATACAACCAATGTATAAAGCATTTTTTATGATAATACTTATCGAGTGACCATAAAATTTGTAGATTGGTTTAATTCTTGACTAATTTTCACAAAATCGGTACAATTTTTGAAATATTTAAAATGTTGAAAAATGAAGATACTCTTTTCAAGGTATTTTGAAAGGTGTTATATGTTTTTACATTAGGACTAAGGAATCAAACTCTTTCATCCATTTAAAACTATTAAAAGTAATAGATTAATATTGATAATTTAAAAAAGTATCTGACTGCAATGTTCTGGGTTACGCGTAGAGGGACGGGACATATAATTTGTGGACGGGACGGGACTCTTGATCCTAATGTCTAAAATGAAGGATCACATTTTTTTGGATCCACCCAAGGAACGTGGATATCGAACGAAGAACCTAAAGAGTAGAACACATTAAACCTAGCCACGTTGACTTAATTTGACATGACTGCCGATAAAGTTCGTTTCCAAACCCAGCGATATGTATATCAAATGAAAGGCCTTGATGAGTAGAGCACTATGAACATAGGAAAATCGCCCTAAATTCAACAGGGCCGCTGCTCAAATAAAACGGATAAAAGTTCGTTTCCAAACCCAGCAATATGGGTATCAAATGAAAGGCATTGATGAGTAGAGCACTATGAACCTAGCAACATTGACATAAATTCAACATGGCCGCCGCTCAAAAAAGGTGGATAAAAGTTAGTTTCCAAACCTAGCAATATGGGTATCAAATGAAAGGCATTGATGAGTAGTGCACTATGAACCTAGCAACATTGACATAAATTCAACATGGCCGCCGCTCAAAAAAGGTGGATAAAAGTTAGTTTCCAAACCTAGCAATATGGGTATCAAATGAAAGGCCTTGAAGAGTAGAGCACTATGAACCTAGCAACATTGACATAAATTTAACATGGCCGCCGCTCAAAAAAGGTGGATAAAAGTTAGTTTCCAAGCCTAGCAATATGGGTATCAAATGAATGGCCTTGAAGAGTAGAGCATTAGGTACCTAGGAAAATCGACCTAAATTTAATATGGCCGCCGCTCAAAAAAAAGGATAAAAGTTCGTTTTCAAACCCAGCAATATGGGTATCAAATGAAAGGCCCTTATGAGTAGAGCACTATGAACCTAGCAATATTGACATAAATTCAACATAGCCGCCGCTCTAAAAAGAAGAATAATAGTTCGTTTCTAAACCTAGCAATATGGGTATCAACTGAAAGGCCTAAAAGAGTAGAGCATTATGAACTTAGGAAAATTGCTCTAAATTAAACATGGCCGCCGCTCAAAAAATGGATAAAAGTTCGTTTTCAAACCCAGCAATATGGGTATCAAATAAAAGGCTTTGATAAGTAGAGCACTATGAACCTAGCAACATTGACATAAATTCAACATGGCCGCCGCTCAAAAAAGGTGGATAAAAGTTAGTTTCCAAACCTAGCAATATGGGTATCAACTGAAAGGCCTAAAAGAGTAGAGCATTATGAACTTAGGAAAATTGCTCTAAATTAAACATGGCCGCCGCTCAAAAAATGGATAAAAGTTCGTTTTCAAACCCAGCAATATGGGTATCAAATAAAAGGCTTTGATAAGTAGAGCACTATGAACCTAGCAACATTGACATAAATTCAACATGGCCGCCGCTCAAAAAAGACGGATAACAGTTGCTTTTTAAACCCAGCAATAGGGGTATTAAATGAAAGTAGGCCCTGAAGGGTACCTAGAGCAGCCATGCTCTAAGTGTGTTCCGCGGAACCCTAGGGCTCCACAATACCCCTATAAGGGTTCCGCAATAATTTAGAAAAATCAAAACACCCTCTCTGGTCGTACTTTTATTATGCTTATTAATAAAGAATACACTTTTAAAAACTATTGTTTTATTTTAGGGTTCCGTCAAGTATTTCGCTTTCCAATAGGGTTCCGTCACAAAAAAAGTTTGAGAACCGCTTCGGGGCCTATTGGATGTTCGATGTTAGATGTTACCTGTGTTTAGTGTCCTTCGAGACCGTGATAATGCAACGATCGTGAACTAACTAACGATAACTCCAAGTTTGTGTGTTGGATGTTAGTCATCACGGCGAGTTTGCTAACCGAACTATGCCATCAACACTATATCGCACAGTACACGTTACAAAAACGGAAGGCTTAATACATTTTAAGGCTAACCGCATAAATACGTTTTTTCGCATTCGTTTTCTGAATGCGTGCATCCGAATGCATCAAATCTATACAAAATACTCATTGACTGCCGCACACGTTCGTTTTTATTACGAACGGAACACGTTCTGTACGTACGTTTAGGTAGAATGGTAGAAATCCCGACTGAGAAGAAACGAACGTCTGCGCTACGTTCACGAAACTCCGTGTCTGTATTCCGTGATCGGATATCGAATACGGAAAACGTATTTGTTCAGTAACCCCCCCATTCATGCTATACATTAACTCTACGAAAACCGCCAGTATTACGAGCGACATAAGAACGGTTTAAAGGTCAAACAGTATAGCTTGACATGCAGCTTACTGTACGACCAGTCAAAATTAGCCAAGTTGTCATATCCAAAAAATATATTTTGTTGGTGTTACCAACGCCCATTATAAAATCTAAACTTTATTCGTATACAGTTTATTAACAATTGTTTATTTTAATTCGAAACATGAATACGATAAAGATTATTCTTACAACTGTGTAGTTCTTTCTACTGAAGAAGAATTTATTAATATCAATAATGTCTCTAAAACAATAATAATACTTAGTGTTTATAGTAATATGTAATTTATTTCATTTTGTGGACTGTTAGAAAAAAACGAACCTACGAAAATTGTCCTAATTTCGAAATGGCCGATGCTCAAGAAAGGCAGAATAAAGTTGAATCATTAAGGAATAAAATGGAGGAAAAAACTAAACACTGTGTTAAGTATTTTGATGGCGAAACGTAGTTCGCGGGCACAGCTAGTAATAAATAAATCGATATGATTGATTGCTGACGCAACAACAATCAACATCTATTATAAATTGAATGTCCGAAACATTATTGTCCAGGACCCAAATTCTACTTTCAGAAAAGTATCAAATATGAACGAACGAACTAGCTACTAAGTAGTTCGAACAGCGGGCATAGGCGTGCCGCGGAACGAGATGAAAAATCACAGATGACTTTTTTTATTGTGCGAGTCACTGCCGTAGGGAGCGCCGGGCAGTCGTCCATAAAATTGTATGCGAATAATTGTACGTTAATATTAAATATTAATGTACCGATTTAAATGTTTTCAGAAGGGCATTAACTGAATGAATTTTGTTCTGACATGGTTTAAATAAAGCACATTGACAAAGTCGAGAGTCGGTCAAGATTACAATTTTTTATTTATTATTATGCAGTAATGTTTCATTAATTACCTCGCGAGTCTCAAGGGATACATATGTATTTCGATAATGTTTCTTACATGGAAATTCAATTTGTGTCGTTCATCAATTCCATACATTAGATACATAAAAGATTAAAATTAAAATTCTTTATTTATCCTAAATACAATTTATGCTTTAATGATGAGATTAAAATCTTCCTTTCACGTCTACATACTGTAAAATTCGTAACGTTCAAAATAATCAACTCGGTAATATTTAATCTCATTTCAATAGAAAAATCTCAGGCACTTTTCAACGTGACTGTACAATTAATTCAAGCGGACGGGACAAGACAGTGCGATACTAGGCTGTCGCGATATTGATATTGATGACGGCTGTACCGGGGCTAATGTACAGGGAACTGACAGCCCCTGGACTTCCTCGCTCGCTCAGCGGCTCCTGAATGGCTATGAAAAATGTTCGCCTTCGAATGTCAACGGACGGAAGCGTTTCAAGATACAATGGACGTTTTGTCTCTTTTCCTGGTTTTACTTTTGTAAGAAGGGCGGTGAACATTAATTTTCTTAGATTCGTTGAAATATAAAAATATTGTATTGCTACTTTTTGAGTCACGGTCAAACGCTTTTGATTAAAGTGAAGTAAGTGTATTGGCACATTTATAATGTAATTAAAAATGCAGTTTTGTAAATGTTATTAAAATTCGAATTCAAAAATCTTTATTCAACATAGGCCTTTACAGGCACTTATTGACGTCAAAACAAAGCAAAACAATCTAATTTAAAGAAATCATACTAACCTTGTATGTGCGTACATCCTGAATATACTCAAGATGTCTGCA
Organism: Schoenobius gigantellus; assembly: GCA_963935595.1. Classification (NCBI taxonomy): domain Eukaryota; kingdom Metazoa; phylum Arthropoda; class Insecta; order Lepidoptera; family Crambidae; genus Schoenobius; species Schoenobius gigantellus. The sequence goes on from OZ012541.1 coordinate 55,012,877, forward strand.
AATACAAGTAGGAATTAAAAAAAAAAGTTGACTCTACACCTGTTCGGAAATTGGGAGAGCCTTCTCGAGAAGAACAGGCAAGAAATTCGAAAGGTCAAAATTTTTTATCTCCTCTTTTAAATCGCCATTTACAATTTTGGTTTTGTTACAGGGTCGTCAATTCGAAGCTGACCTCAAAGCAAAAGTTTGAGCTCAACTTCCATTACAAGAAGAGATGTGTTAATTCACATTATATAAGCTATCTCTGAGAAAAGTGCGTGAACTTAGCTTATAAATTGCTCTCACTGAATGTTGTTAAATATTAGAAATGAGAGAGAGATTATTAATGTGAAATACTCAATATGTAGCTATTATAGCTATTATAGTCCTTCAATCTCATAGGTTTTTATCAAGTAATCGAATCTTAATATTTATCTTATCATTTTTTTCCAAAATGATCACAAAAAATGCTACCCATTTGTCAGTATTGCAACACTGGGAGGGGGGGGGGGGGGGCTATTAAGTTTTTGCCCCGGTTCGAAAAAATCGTAGATCCGGGGCTGCCGAAGCAGGCGACCCTGGTACAAAACCTAACACCAACCCGTCAGCCTATCACAATGTGGTAGGCCAAGCACTCTTCGATAAAGAGGAGACACGCGAGTAGTGGGACTAATAATTATGGGTAGAAGAGAAATATTTACTTAGGTTTTTAAGAAGTGAAGTGAAGTATTTTAATAGTCTTTAAGTGAACATTGAATTAAGTACTCAACTTGTTAAAACTATTGTGAGACATACTTAAACATAATATCTAGACGGCTAAAGTTACCAAGTATGTCGGTTACTGTTCGATTTTTTACAGATTCATCGGTTACCCTATAGTACTAATTATGTATCTTTAGTAATAAAAGGCATTTGTTTTTGTTTGCTTAAATATTTCCGTGATGTTAAAAAACGCCCGAACATACTAAACATTAATTTTAATATTCTTTTATATTTTTAAGGTACATGGCTATAACTACTAATTCATAGCCATTTTAAACCAAAATACTTTACGAATTGCTTTTTAAGGATTAACAATTTCACTCGAAGTTTTAAACTACAATTATAGCGATCAAAGCTGCAATAAACCGACAAAAGCCAAATCGCAAAACCCCATCACAGTACGACGTAAAAGAAAATTGCCCGAACAAGAATCTCGATGGTCGGATTTGAAAATAGGATCTGTGGAGCTGTCAAGAACATTAACGGTTATGAGCTCCGGAGTCCATACCGCTGGTGTCGGCGACTTAACAGTTTTTTCTCGACCGCAATAAAATCGGAGTACTGACACGGCTGAAGTGCAATAATTCCGGTAGTCAGCCGCACGCGGCGCCACTGTGCCGACACTCGAAAATGAAAATATATGACCACTTGAGTGCGCGAATGTACTTGAGTTGTCTTCTGATATTTTAGAAAAGTGTACCTACTAGAAAGGTATAATGCGATTCTTTTGTGTGAGCTGGAAGTACCTGTTATTGTAAGCGTACGGAAATTTCAAGAGTTATTATATGGATTCATTTGGATTCATTAGCCTGTGTCAAAATCGCCTTGATTGTTAATGTGCACCCATTCATTACTACTATTTAAAAGACTATCGGCAGAGAGTCTTGTTTTGACGCCGCAATGACTATCAAATTGACGTGATATTTTTCGTAAAATATTTTTTATGCCATTAATATATTCATTTTTAATATTTGTATTGACATTTAACCGTCTTCGTAGTCTAGTGGTAGTATTCTTTCAAGTTACTTGGGTGAGCTGCTATTAAAAATTAACTAAAAAGATTAAAGAGTAATAAAAAAATACAAAAAATAAAAACCGACCTCAAAAACACTTAAAAGTCAAAAATAATATAAGAATACAGACAACATCACATTTCAATGTTGAAGTCGGTGCCAAACAATGATCTCCTAGAAAGTCTTAAAATTTGGCTCCGACTTCTAAATAAAAAACCGGCCAAGTGCGAGTCGGACTCGCGCACGAAGGGTTCCGTACCATTGACTAGATAAATTAACATTGGAGTTGAAAAATATGTTGTCCCACACATTCCACCTGCAATAATATCATGGACTTCTTATAGGTTTTTCTATAACCTATAAGTAGAAAAGTAATTTCTGAATTTTTTCAAAATTTTTAGGTACAGTAGTTTCGTACATAAGGGGGGGGGGGGGGGGTAAATTTTCGTCTATTTTTTAAAATTATTTTAAAATTACAAAATAAATTATTAAGACCTTTCATTTGATATGTCACACGAAGCAGTTTTGAAATAATTTTTTTTAATTTTCCATCTTCCCCCCAAAAATGACCTCCCATATACAGATTTCATCTATTCACGTCACACCTCTGCGTTTGGATCACAGAAATTGATATGTGTACCAAATTTTAACTTAATCGGTCTAGTAGATTCGGAGATAATTGACTGTGACCGACAGGCAGACGGACACGCGAGTAATCCTATAAGGGTTTCGTTTTTTATTCGGAGGTACGGAACCCTAAAAAGTGACGTTGTCTGTATTATTTTATTATTTTTTAACTTTAATGTGTTTTAAAGTCGGTTTTTATTTTTTGACCCTAGCAGAATTAAAGCGCTTTTTAAGCACTTGGCCTACCTGTTCGTGACCAGAACTATTGTTGTCTCTGCATGCTTTGTTGGCATTGCACACCTTCTTTTTTTTATTTATTTATTATACACTTACTTATGTCTACTTTGATATACAATTATTTAAACTTATATTTATTAGGCCAGAATTGTTCAAACTCAAACTCAAAAATCTTTATTCAATATAGACCTTTACAGGCACTTATTGACGTCAAACAAAACATAAAAATCTTATTAAACAAGAATCTAATTTACTAATTATTTAATCCTTGTATGTACATACACCCTAACTATAATAACGATGTATGCAAATACAAGTAAAATGAAAAAAAAAAAAAGTTGACTCTACACCTGTTCGGAAATCGTTATTCACAATAAAATGTTATAATGTACTGCTTTTCATATCAAATTCTTGATAATAATATTATACATGTGTGCCCACGATGTCCAAAAAATTCTGGAGAGGGCCACCCTTATCACCTACGGCTATAAAATTAGCCTACGACCTATTCTCAAACCCACCAAATATACAAAAAAAAATCATAAGAATCGGTGAAGCCGTTTCGGAGGAGTTGCATAACAAACATTGTAACGCGAGATTTTTATATATCACATTTTATGAATTACTTTTTTCTTTCGATGTGTTTTGTCTTTTTATTATCTCGTCCAGTCGTTATCGTTTTTTTATGTATATCTCATAAATTATTATGAAAATCGGTCTACAATTGGCGGAGTAATCGCGTAACATACACACAAAACACGTTGCAAACACCTTAAAATTTAAGGGTTTTTCTCGATTTTCATGGGATCCCATCATCAGATCCTAACTTTGGTGACCATGGGACCACCCTTGGAGTATACTCTATCGAATACAAAGAATTTTGAAAATCGGTCCACAACTGGCGGCGTAATCGAGTCAATCAAAACAACAAGCCATTGCATTATGAGTTAAGTTATTGTAAGTATTCCAACATTTTCTAAAATGGCATTCCAACGCAAAGTTTTCAAGAATTTCGAGCGAAAGAATTTCTTTTCGCGAGTGTGCAAATTTGATATTAACGTCATAACAATATAGAAAAGAGAGAACGCTTGATTCTGCCCGCGCATAGTACAGTCGCGGGCAGAAATATTACGGTGTTATCAAAATGAATAATTTCGCAGACCAAAGCGCGGAAGACTGGCCTTTTGGCTTATTAACTTTAATTTTTAATATTCGAGCTCAACCCGCGTAAAATTGCAATCCGCCGGCGGAGTGAAAGAAAAACAACGTCACTGTTGAAACGTGGACGGAGTGAGCTAATTGTGTTTATATCAAAAGATTTTTAGTAAGAGGTAAATAATTAGGAGAGGTAAATTATTTTTGCTGATAAAGTTTAGTGATTCATCATCATCACAGGTCATATACGTCCCCACCGAGGGGCAGGAGCCTACTCTAACTAGTTATGTTAGGGCGATTAGGCCTTAGTCAAACCACGCTTGCCCAGTGCGGATTGATTGACTTCACATACACCTTTGAATTACTTCGCAGGTGTATGCAGGTTTCCCTACGATGTTTTTCTTCACCGTAGGAGCGTCAGATAAATGTACATATGAAACTCGTGAAATGAAAAACACATTGGTACATGGCAGGATCGATCGCGGGCCTCCCGATTCTACTCGGGGCACAGTTCAGTGCCGAGGCCACAGCGCTACCGACGCTCTTATGTATTGTGCTTAGGAGGAAGGAATTATCCTACCAAATCAGGCCCTGAATAAAAGGGTTGGTGTAGTATTTTGTTCGCCCAGTTAAGATTGCGCTAAGATCCCTTATCAGTTCCTATTCATAAGAAGCGTGCAGGAAGCAAAGGAGAAGTGGCATATATAAATTTTAACCCGCTGTCGTAGGTAAGCGACGCAACATAGCGATGTGACGCGACGCAACGCTATGGAACCAATTAAAATCGACCGTTGCGTCGCTGAGATTATCACGATAAACTAGGCCACACATACATACGACACCTATATGATATTTTCGCGTCATCTCGTATAGCGTCTCGTCTCGTCGCGTTGCGTCGCGTCGGGTAAGTACGTTACCGCACGAACAGCATTTAGAGCAATTCATAGATTTACATTATGGAATTTAGGATTCTTTCGCAAACGGGTTAAATTATGGATGGAAAGCTTCTAAGGCACTCCGTTGTAGAACCAGCGGAGAGATTGCAACTAACGAAAAAACGCACAGAAATTCGTAACATCAATGCCGATCGATCGTAGTTGGTTTCAAAATAGTACGTTTTAAATAGGTTGATTTTTTTTTAACGCAGCAATACCCAACTTTCCGCACTATACTCGTATACAGCTAGTGCAGTATCACTATTTGAGCAAATGTTAAAAAAAGAAATTATGTACACATTCAAAAACATTATGGTTAGACTATATTGCCTCAAAAAGTATTCCATTCAAAGAGACTCACAATGAGCATCCCCCGTCTATTATAATGAAGAAAAATAAAAACACCACTCATTTTTCATTTCAATCTCACCACCTTCGGATCTCGAGTCTTCATCAATTCCCAATTCTTCCTTACTTTTGTATCGGAATCTCATTATTCAATTTTCCCTAAAAATAAACATTCGACGCTACCCACCCTTGGGACGGGATTACTCCATAGATATTAATGCTGAAAGTATGTATTATATCGCTAATATGATGGATCGAGGTGGGAATGGCAAATTTAAAGGATGGAGCGGGGTGGGAGGTCAGGGATGATGCATCGCCCCGTTAACGTCGTATTAAGTTGCCTGTGTCACTTTGATTAAAATATTGAAATTATTGAACACTCCTGTTGTCATCGCAAAACCGAGTAAAAGCAGTTAGTTACATTTTGTATTTGAAAATTAACAAAAATCAAATATCACAATTATAGATTTTTCCTGTACTTGAGCTGAAGGGATTGTTTCAATTTTAGAAACAAGCAAATCTTGTATTTCAGCTTGGCTTTATCATCTGCCACTTAAATTTAGCCTTAGAGGTAAAAATCTATACTTGAGTATTGAGAAAAATAATTTCGATAAATGTAAATCCTTGCTATACTAGTAGCGCTCTCCCTGCAGTAGAGCAACTAGCAATTTTAAGACCTTTGTGTATTACCGTATTGCATTACACCCTTATTAGAAAAATTGTCTCGGTGGCGCATTGGCGCCTGCGTTCAGCGAACGATTGCTAAGGTTAAGCAACGTTGGCTGTGGTCAGTCATAAGAAGGGTGACCAAATTCGAATCATCTCGAGCTCCTCCGTGCTTCGGAAGGCGCGTTAAACAGTGGGTCCTGCGCCTGATCTCGCCCCGGTCGTATCGGCTAACCATCCCATCGGACTAGGCGAGTGAAGGAACAGAGAGTGCCTTGCGTTTGTGCACTATAATATCTCCTGGGTAGATGGTTAGTCTCTGTTGAGATTGGCCGCCGTGACCGAATATCGGTTAGGAGGGCATTATTATTAACGTGAATGATTACAAGTTTTTAATGTGCCGGGAATCGAGATGCTACGAATTTTCTGTTATTAACTACTACTTTACATTATATGTATACATATAATGTAATAGTTGTATCCCAAATGTATAATAATGATTGCTTACATTTTGATAGAAAGTATGTCACACTGTGAAACGAAATATATTCTAACTCGATGATTAACCGCGCCTCGGCACCCCGTTTTATTCATTTTTATTCATTTTATATTCATGCCGACGTTTTCCGAATGTATTCATAGGCGCCCCTTCCAAACTTGTTCCGCGAGTTCAGACATTTTTCACTGTTTTAGGGTGCTGTGCATTCAGAGTACATTTGGAGGTATTAAAGTTTGTCTTCGGCGGCGATCTGTCTACGCTGTGGAATTCTCGACTTTCTTGTTTTGATAATAATTGTTATAGTCTATGGTAGGTTTAGTGTGTAAAAGGGGAATTCTTCATGGTTATGTCAGTATGTACAGTCTACAATATTGTCCAGTACAATATTGTACAGTACAATATTGTCTAAGAAAAAATCTATCACGATCGCCTTTAATTTGACAGCCTTTGCGCCGTCAAGGCAAAACTCAGCGCCGACATCTACATCTACACAATCTAAACTACACTATTATTATAACAATAGGGAGCCAAAAACAGGAAATCGGCTTAAACATTTAACTAAAATATTGTCTAAAGAATACAGGGAGATTTGGTCTTGAAACATACTCGTATATCTTTTAGTACAGTTGTCTTATATACCTAATAACATAATACGCGTGAAAAGCACTTGAATAGGTATTTCAAACGTTCGCTCCCTCGGCCCAGGCTTGTCCCTTCCGCTGTTTTTTCCGGCCCATTGACGAACTTTGCTTTTCAGGCGTGTGGTTAATCTGTTGATATTGATACAACACTCCCTTGAGGGTTTCAATGGTTTTTTATTATTCTGTATGTAGATATATGGAATTTTTACATTGACGATTTCCTTTCCGCCTTTCGAATAATGTCGTTGAAACCAATACCGGCTTATTATTCCTGTTTGTACATAAAAATAACGTGTTACTTTACTATTACAATGCAATATTTTTTTAAAAAAAAAACGTCGCCCCTCTCTAGGATTTTCTCCTGTGTCGTGGGTGTAGTTACAAACATAGAATATCACATGCACATACGCCCAGACAGGAACAAATTTCTGTAGGCCATACAAAATATCTGTCCCGTGCGGGAATCGAACCCGCGACCCGTTGCGCAGTAGGCGATTACTCGACCTCTGCGCTAACCGTGTCGTCCTCAAAATATATTCTGGTAGCAGTTTTGTGAACTTCGAAAAGAAATCGTTTAATTTACAATACAAATAGTACCTATTCTGGAACAGGAGTAAAATTGAACCTTGACGTAAGCTATAACTATTTCAACATCTCATATATAGACAAAGAAAAAAGTGCAAAGGTAGTTTTGTAAAAAACCTTTGTAAGGCAAACTTCAATTGGGATGATGACTGAATTCAAATTTCTACGTCTCGTCATTAAATATTAAAATACAGTGGAAAAAGATGCAGTTCTGTGAAATTAGAATTAAAATCGGCTTAGAAATACATTAGATACAAGCATTTTAAGTTGTTAATTTGAAGGCGATTAGACAGAGAGATCCGACATCAACCGTGACGTCATTGTTGAGTACGGCCATATAAACTCCTTGTAAATTGCCGTTTTGCTAAAAAGAGATGGAAAAAATCTTAAATACCTTATATCTTGGTTGTTTTTATATTTATTCGAAAACCGATTTTTTCTTTCTGTTTATTATATGAATGAGCTTCCATCAAAGCAAAAAAAAATTTATAGTCATCTAGCCAATTCTCAATGTCATCTACTACTCACATCACCTAATTCCTCCTGCTCATTCTCGGGGATTAGAAAAAAGGTTGAATTCGAATTTAATTAAGTCGACAGGTAGTCACAGCTCAGCCTCGAATCACGATCATAGCCCTAGACTGATGAGGAGAGTAGTGTGATGAATGATGCCTAGGTCCTACTCAAATAATTTTTATCTTAGTACACCATCATTGTGTTTATATCGAACTTAAATATAACTCTTGATATCCCATCTCACAGCACTGATTTTCTTTCATACTCTTTTCCTGCATATGCCATTCGGTTGTGGAATTCTCTCCCTGAGAGTATTAAAAGAACTCTTACGCTGGAGTCATTTAAAAATCAAGTCTGAAATCACCTCCTATCCGTAAATCCTTAGCCTAATCAGTCCTTCATTGTCCATAATTATCAACTACTGCACCCATCCCCAATTTGAATTTCCTTTGTGTATTTCCCTATTCCAAGGTTGCCTGGAAGAGATTGCTTATTAGAAATAAAGCCGCCTGTGTTGTACATCTGTATTGTTTTCGAAATTTTTCTGTCTGTATTTCTTTGTGTGCAGTGAAGTGTTTTTTATTATTATTATTTATAGATCAGTTATCTAATATATACTCGTATATATAAAGCTATTTATGTATACCTCGAGTGCCAAAAAACTGACTAAATATTAATATCACAAATTTTTTATAGTGTTTATTGTGAATATATTTACACTTGATCAAGTACTGGGAAAAATATAAACATAAATTTTCAACGTCAGGTCTTTGAGCTAGAATGCAACAGTGCAAGTATGAATAATGAAATTCTGGAGCGGCGGGCGGGCGGCGTGGTCTCAGGAGCCGCGCCGTTACGCCAAGATCAATTGAAATTTGTAGAAACTTGAACCAGTCCATAGCCAGGCGACAATTTGTGAACTTTGACTGCAAATATTTCAGTTTTCAGTTCGTTACGATGAATTTGTATGGATAAATAGTACGTTTAGTACGATTAAATGTATATATGAGAATTTATGAATCATTATTTTTAGTGCGTTGTGTAGGAAAATAAGATTATTGGTTTTCAAATTTCTACCTAGAAGTAAATAGAGAGATAAATTTCTATCTAGAACGTCATGATAGTTTTTTTTTGTAAGTATTATACAGACTGGTAAACGTTATAAGTACTCTGTGATAAGTAAACAAAGGGAGATAGCTTTTAACTACACAAGATATTTTACATTAATCAAAAATCATCTTGTTAGAAATTTTACTGTCATTTATTGGAATAATGATTCTTTATTAACCGACTTCAAAAAAGGGGGAGGTTCTCAATTCGATGCGTATGTTTTCTTTTTTGAATAAATGATTGGAGAAAGAAAAAATAACAATAAAAACCATTTGAAAAAATAAGCAGCACCATTTAAAAATTAAGTTATATTTTAACTGACTTATTTTCTTTATATTCTTTAAGTCTTTTCAGTACTTGGCACCGACTTCAATATGAAAATATATGGATATTTGTATTATAAAACTGTATGTGTATTTTAAACCGATTTCAAGTAACGTGACAAAAGAACCTCATAGCTTAAAGAATACCAATATCCGCTATTTTAGGTATTATATTGCAATCTTTTGAAAAATACCGAGCTTAAATCAATCACCATCGGAATATAGCACCTATTATTCGTTCTGTTTATACCTACCTATTTTCATTGTATTTTTTTTTAGTCTGCCGAACCTACGTATAGTATCACGTGAATAACTTTTACTGATCTAAGTTTTTATAATTAGATTTAATTAACAAAGAGCGATAAAGATTGTTATATACATATATATACTAATATTATAAAGAGGAAAGATTTGATTGATTGTTTGTTTGTTTGTTTGTATTGAATAGGCTTCGAAACTACTGAACCGATTTTGCTGAAAGCTGGTATAGGGATGGTTCGAGACCAGGGGAAGAACATACGGTAATTTTCCTACGGGAATATGTAAAATTCCCACGGGAAAACAAAAATAACGCGAACGAAGTCGCGAGCGGAAAGCTAGTCCCTAATAAATACATTAATCTGTGCAAAGAAGTGTGTAAGTAAATAAACAATATAGGTTGTACATAAGTAAAATTTTAAATCGGTCGTTGCCTCTTACCTTATCTATAAATAACTTTACTTTTTACAGACTAAGTTTAGTAGTTGCACGTTACTAGTCAACTCGACATAATAGATCGTCCGAAGTCAAGTTTTGCGGTGCGGTCTCATGGGCCGCTGTTTCGAAGTAATCAATTGATCTGCGGAAACTTTACTCTTCGCCTGTACAATTATGGGTTTAAGATACCTTCATGATTAAACTTATTGAAAATTAATCACTTATACAGTGTGTCCAGGGAAGTAGTAATCAAACTTTAAGAGCTTGATCTATGAACGATTTTATCGATGGAGATACCACGAATCAAGGGTCTGGCTCTCCCTCGAAGAATTACGAGAACCTCAATATTTTTTCTTAGTTTTACCTTTCCTTCAAAACAAGCGACTGAGTGTGCCCCTTGATACGAATAAGCGATAATTTAGTATCGTTTGAAAACTAATAAGATTAACTATTAGTAAAACTAGCAAACATAGATGCCTCATCCATTTTGAGTGAGTTAGGGTTGATTTAATTAAATAAAACATGACATACTTTCATGTTTTTTTCGGTTATTTTGATATATCATAAAAACAAGTAAGTGATATATATTTTATTTGTATTGTATTTCTAGTATTTGAGTTGTTCTACAAAACGATATCAAATCTATATACTACTGTACGTCCCATGTTATTCTTGAACAAAGGGCGCCGCGAGGCGCGCCTAGTCAGCAGCTTGTTGAATTAGTTTGTGCAATGAGGGATTTTTCAAATGACAGATAATGGGGTATTTGAGATATTTCCATAGATAAAATTGTTCATAGATTACGCTCTTAAAGTTAGATCACTGTTTCCCAGGACACAGTAAATATGCAAAATTCCAACGGCTCGTTAATTCGTTAGTTACTTATTTCACCTAAATAAAAATTTTCATGTAAATTAAAAAAAAATCTCAATAAAAAACGAGATTAACTGCAAATCAACCAAAACCACCACAACCAAAATGCAGAATGCAGCTAGCATTATATGGATAACGTTGAAAATGAACTACCATCACGTTATAGTTACTACAGAAAACCGCAGCGAAGTCATATTTTAAATCGTAGCATTCATTCAGTTTCGTAGCATTTGTAGTATGCAAAACAAAAAACATGAAGTTCCTTCGTCGTTGACGCCTGCTTAATTTCGCTTTCGCCATCGGTCATAAATCGTCATTTACTTTCAGGTTGAGATCGAAGCCAAAAGCATCCTGAGTAAACATTCACTTATAATGTCGTAACGAAATAAAAGTCAAAATTGTAGACAAACATGTCAACCCATCTTCTACTTCATTCAATACAAGTTAAACGCAATCACAGCCTACAGTACCGTCCAGACTGGGACAGTGTGAAAACGTTAAAAAGAAGACAGCAAAAAAATGAACCCAGAATCCCCAGCGAATCCGACTGGCGACGGAATGAAAATTGGATTTGGCCCTGATTGGATTTTTATTTACTTAAGACAAGAAAAATTCTTCCCTGCTCGGCAGCGACGTCTTTATAAATGATTTAGGGATCTCCGAACCACTCCAGCTGATTAACAGGGTTCAGTATCTACGTAAGTGATTTCATGTATTTTCAAGTTATCATTGTTATTCGCTATAAGTTACTGTTTTTTTTAGTTTAGTTGTGTGTGCAAGTATAAATTAATATAATTACGATGTTAGGTAATTAAAGTGAAGTTATGTGCACTTTTATATGCCTACTAGCTGATCCAGTGAACTTCGTATCCTCTCGACAGATCACAGATATAAATAGACAGTGGCAAAATTAATTTTTAGCTTTTCTTTTGGATTTTACCTTTTTTTTAACTAACCTTTGTATTAAAGCGAACAAATGGAAAAATACATATGCAAATCAGTCAAGACATTTTGAATTTTGAGCGAGACTGAAAGGTGTTTCATTTTTATAGGAGAAAGAGGATCCTTCGTAACTCATATGTTTGAAAAGGTTTTAGAAATAAAAATAGTCGATCGAAATCCAAAGGAATTTAATACCGGGGGGAGATTTTGTACCAGGATTGCCTGCCCCTCAAAACCTTGGGGCGAGTACTTATGCCCAAAGGACGCGTCACTGCCAGTCGAGGACAGGGTCCCCTGTCTTCCGAATACTTCCACGACCTTTTTTTAAGAAGTTACTCTACTGCGGATTTTGATTAAAATTGATCACTTTTCAAAATTAGTCAAAATGCCTATTTTCTATATTGTTTCATACATCAAAATAATTAATATATTGTTTCCTATATCACTCAAGACTTCACAGCTAAGGACTGAAACTCCTCAACTAACAGCTATATATTAGATTTTAGTCCTTGTAATAGCAATTCTCAAAAAAATCCTATCATAGCTAGACAATTGAATGCATAATGTACTCTCTTACAGAAAGTCTCGCGCCCTACTCTCCGAAAGCGAGTCCATTATTGGTTATTTATGGTATGCCTCCGCAAAATATTTATCTACGTCGATAATACTTCGGACGCTCCGAGTCCGCAGGAAATGAAACGAAACCGAACAGAACCGGCTTGAGTTTGTGATTTTTTAGTTTGCTTACAAAGAAAATAATAGTACTTTTTATTGTATTCGAATACTGGTAAAGTTTCTTTTGTTTTAATGTTAATTTAAGCGCAGATAGGAAGGCAAAGGGCAAAAAACTCACAATAATAGTACTAGTGAAATCATGATTAAGAATTTAGTAAATTGAAGTAATGAATATAATATGTCATATTGTGCCTGGTTGGAGTGATGCCTTGTGACTGTTTGATGAATCCAGATTCTACTAAATATAATAGCAACAAAAGCTTAGTGGGGTGTGATTTCGTAATGCATCGGCAATAGACAATCGCTTAAGGCGAGGTTTTCCTGGAAATCTACGCGTGCACGGCGATTCCTTTATTGCGAGGTAATATAGTTGATAATCGTATAGCTTCTAATGTCGCTTACGCGCCCGTGACCGAACGAAATCGTTACTTTTTACATGTTTTATTCGATTTTTCGAAAACTGGAGTACAAAATAAAAAATGTATTTTTGCAATTTTCTAGACAATAAAAATGCACATCTATTTGTAACACTTTTATTCCATTTATTGTTTTATTTTCTAATTCACAGCTGTTTTAAAATATTGAACAGAGTAATCTGTGGATTTTTTTTCTATCGAGTGAAATATTATTAATCATGTTTCTGTCTTTAAGAATGTTTAGATAAAATGTTCAACAATATCATATATGAATTTGAGAACTGCATGTTTTATATTCGTGGCGGTACAGTCAATCGAATTTGTATAAAATGAGAAAGTAGCGCCTTAAATTTGACAGTTCTGTTCGATTGAAACTGTCGAATACGTTTGGTATTTCGTAACGCCGTCCGAGCAGTCTTATTCAGCATGATCGTCGAGTAAATTAAGCATGGATAGGCGGTAAGTAAATGATTCCCAATTCGAAATTCTATTTTGTTATTTTGTATAATTATTAATTTGGTATTATTGTACTCAATTTATAATGATTAATCGTCAAATGAAATAGGCTCCCGAGGAACCCAACGAGATCGAGTATTTTGTTTTTTGTTTTTTTATTATTATTTACTCCATAATGCGGTGCAGGGCTAGTCCCCAGCAGTGGGCTGGTGACGCGTGAGAGTGCCAAGCAATGAGACTGATTATGGAGAAATGTACTCAGCTAGGGTCAGTACTGGATGAGTGTGCCCAGCAATGGATCTGATGTTGGGCGAGAGTGCCTAACAGTGGGCTGGAGATAAGTGAGTATGTCCAGCATTGGGACTAATGATGGCTAAGTGTGCTCAGCAGTGGGATTGATTATGGATGAGCGTGCCCAATAGTGGGCTCGTGCTGGATGAGTGTGCCTAACTAGGACTGGTGTTGGATGAGTGTGCCTAGCAATGAGGCTGGTGCTAGGCGAGTGATCAGCAGTGCGCTAGAGAGATTGGTGCGTATGCCCAGTAGTGGGGCTAATGATGTGTGAGTGTGCAATGGGACTGAGTAAGGGTGAGCTTGCCTAGAAGTGGGCTAGTGCTGAGTGAATGTGTGCAGCAGTAGTGTTGATGATGGATGTCTTATCACAGAAGATTTGGTGAATTTTTAACATTGTTATTTATCATAATAGAAGGGGAAAACGGAAGGTACCTACAAGGAGAAGAGCTTAAAATATGTGAACTTATCTTTATCCTTTATCATTGTTCATTGATTACGATAACGATACAATTGAAATCGACAAATTACAGAATTCATTTTCTTATTATAGAGTCATTGGGTTCGATTACGGTTACCGTTTAATTGATGAGTTATAGAGATTAGCACCTCAGAGCTGTTTATGGGATTTAACATATTACTGAGTTGGAATACAGTTACAAACGTTTTCAGGCAAATTACATGATATTTATGATATGTTTTCTTTTAAAGATTAATTTAAAAGATAAAATTAATAATTCTTAAAAAAAATTGACTTAAAGTTTGTGTGCCTCTTGCAAGAACTAAAAAAATGGATGATCCAATACACCGATTAAATTATTAGATGAACCCGGGGGCGTTTTTGTAAGCCGCCATAATTTGATGAGTTATATTTGTTTTCAGTGTTGAATAAACGTATTAACTTGCAATACAATAACTGAGTCTATTTATTTAACGCTTTTAATATTTAAACGAGTAAAATAGTTGTTATAACTAACTACAGTGTAAAACAAAATTAAGACGAAACTAAGTTCTAGGGTACAGTTAGTAAACTCATAAAGATTGAACATCAAAGAATCAATCAAACGGTATTGTAAGCTAACTGGTTCGTAAGCGGATGAATATCGCACATTTGAATAATATCCGTTGTGTGGTGCGGAGGAAATTAGCTCTGTGCTCGCTGCTCGCTTTAATGCGACCATTTAACGGCTTCGGCTGATTAGAACGATATGAATGCTTTCAAGTATACAAATAAGTAACTTTTTACGACTGCAAATATAGTTATTAAATAGTTGTTTTAACAAAAGTACGTATATTAGTTTTGAAAATATGACTTATTTTTCATTTCCCATATTCTGAAAGTAGGCCAGTGTTTACTCTGAAAATTATAAATTTCTTTATTTCTTTATTCTTTATTGTGCATGAAATTCAGGTACATAATGCAGATCACATTGCATACAAAGAAAGGACACCGAAAATCTATCTTCACAGACGTATACACAAGATAATAGTTAGATATAGAACAATACAAATAGTAAGTCTTAAATTATCATAGGTGAATTAATCTATTTATAATTAAAATATTCCGGAGTACTATAGAAACATCTTTCAGCAAGCCAATATTTTAGTAATTTTCTAAATTTGTGATATTTGTGATTTTTGAACGAATCTGGCAAATTGTTATATATTTTTATGCACATTATAAAACCATTGTTACTAACAACGCTAAGATTTGTTTTTGGTCTATAAAGCTTGTTTTTGTATTTCGATCTTAACTGACGATTACTAATTTCCTGGTTTTGTTGAAAGAGGCTTCGATGTTTGTGTACAAACAAACACATATCCATTATATATAAACAGGGCAATGTTAAGAGTTTATATTTTCGAAAAAATAGTCTGCAAGAATCAATTTGTCTTAATCCAAAAATTGCACGGATACATCTTTTTTGCATGATAAAAGCCCTGTCCAATTCAGTGCTATTGCCCCATAACACAATACCATATCGTAGGATACTGTTTACATAACCGTTGTAGGCTGTGACTGCAGCCTCCTTACTCGTTGTTTGGCTTATTCGTCTTAAGGCATAAACAAAACTATTAACTTTATTAGAGATATTATAAATATGCTCTTTCCAATTACAAAAGCGATCCATGGTTATTCCCAGAAATTTTAGACTAGAAACCTGTTCAACTAACTGTCCAACAAAATTAATTTTAATATTTTGCGGCTTGCCTTGTCTTGTATGAAATTGAATACATTTTGTGTTTTCAATATTAATTTTTAAATTATTAAGTTTTAACCAATCAATAGCAGTAAGAAGGGTCTTGTTAATTTCTGACTCGTAATTGCGTATGTCTGTTCCTCTAACGATAAAAGTTGTGTCATCTGCAAACAATATACATTTCTGAGATAGGGCCTTTGGCAAGTCATTAATGTATAATAGAAACAGCAAAGGTCCTAGTATACTCCCTTGTGGTACACCATACTTATTTATAGCATAGGTTGATCGGTACTTTTCTACATTTTTACTTTTTTTACAATATCTTAATATTTCAACACTTTGTTTCCTATGATATAAATATGATTTGATCCAGTCGTATGCTGGACCCCTGATTCCATATCTATATAATTTTGCCATTAGTCGTTTGTGACAAACTAAATCGAACGCCTTGCTCATATCCATAAATATAGCAGTCACAGGAATCTTATCGTCGATACAGTCGGTTATATATTTTATTAATTTAAAGGAAGCCAACGATGTACTTTTTTGTTTACGAAAACCATTTTGTTCTTCAACCAAGATATTATTTTTTTCTAGAAAGACTATTAACCTGTAAATAAATTAATAATTATATACATGACTTTTTCAAATATCTTAGATAAGGTGGGTATCAGGGTGATTGGTCTATAATTGTTCATTTCACATTTATCCCCCTTTTTAAAAAGTGGTTTGACTATAGATCGCTTAAGAATTTCGGGAAAACTTCCATGTTGTAAAGATAAATTAATAATGTGTTGTAATGGATGTAGGATTAACCCAATACTCATTTTGATAACATGTGTAGATATTTCGTCAAAGCCAGTACATCGAGTATTACTTAAAGATCTTACAACCTTAAATAGTTCATGTTCATCTAAAGGATAAAGAAACACACTTGACTTCTGAGATTGAACACTTTTGTTGATATCTGGTATGCCTGACCCATTAGAACAATTTTGAGTTGCAGTATTTAAAAAATAATTATTAAATAACTCGGATATCTTTTGTGGATCGTCTATATTAGAATTGTTGTAATTAATTTTTGTAATTGTCTTAGATTGAGTACTACTTGATATTGTGTGTTTCCTTGCAGCAGTATTTAAAAAATAATTATTAAATAACTCGGATATCTTTTGTGGATCGTCTATATTAGAATTGTTGTAATTAATTTTTGTAATTGTCTTAGATTGAGTACTACTTGATATTGTGTGTTTCCTTACAATATTCCATACTGCTTTACATTTGTTAGTGGCTTTATTAATGTAATTGGAATTACATTTTTTTCTAGATGAGATTATGCATCGCCTTAGTATACCAGTATATGCCTTATATAATTGTTTGCTACACTTATTTGTACGACAATCTAAATATAGCCTCCGTTTTGTTGTGGTACATTTTAATAGTCCTTTGGTGAGCCACTTTGATTTAAGTTTTCTTTCCAACATCTTTACCCTTACAACTGGAAAGCACAGGTAGTAGAACATAGTGTATAATTCATAGAATTCATTAAATGCTTGTTCGGGTGTGTTTGTTGGTTCGTATACTGTACTAAAAGAAAGACTCAATAAGCAATCAATGAATTTGGCCCCATTTTCTTCAGAATAGTCTCTTCTGTATTCATACCACCACTGTTGCTGTCTGACAACTGCTTTTTTTACTGGGATTTGATATGTTTGTGTAGTGTGATCAGATAATCCGAAATCATGAATTTGCACTTTTCCGTCTTCAATATTGGTATAGATATGATCAATACAAGTAGACGTATTTTCAGTAATTCGTGTCGGTTCGTAGATGCATCTGCGCAAGTTGTAGTTCTCAAATATCTGTTCTAATTCTAAAGCTATTCTTGAACATTTCAGCATATTGATATTAAAATCCCCACAGATAATATACTTCTTCCTTTTATGTCTACCGATTAAATCAAGGAGCTCTCTCAACTTAACAAAAAACAGTGAGTTTATTGATGTTGGGGTTTTGTTTGTGTAAATGCATATCACTACTATACCGTGGTCAAGCAACTCAATGCCGCAGCATTCAAATACAAATTTTTGAGCAAGAGTATCTAAATGTCTTATAACGTTATACTGTAAGTTGCTCTTCGCTAAAATTGCTACACCACCGCGCTTAGAATTCCTTCTGGAATAAGATGCCGCTGTTGTGATTTTTTTTAATTTAAGGTAGTGTTCACTGCCTCTTTCCATGTTCGTCTCACAGAGGCATATTACATCGATATTAATCGCTTCTTCCTCTCTTAATTTTATTACCGTACAGTAAAGTTCATCCTGTTTGTTTAATGCCCCAGAAATATTTTGGTGCAGTATTCCCAGCACATTTTGCCCTGAACTGGATTTATCTTTTGGTTTGGCTTTAGTATATTTGGTATGACTTTTAATTGCATTCTTCCTGAAAAAACTCAATACGATTTTCTTGATCACCCTCGTTATTAATTAGTCTACAAAATTCTGTTTGTGTTTCCTGATCCACGCAAACAGTCTGATTATTATTCATATTTTTCTCCATATTTGTTTCTATTTTTATACCCTCAGTGATTATTAATTGTTGTATGTGATATATGATATTGTTAATGCCATTACTTGTGATTTTTCCAGTTTTATATGAGAACATATCAAAAGTTAATTCGGCATTGGAATCATCGGCATGGAACAGTATGCATAATTATATAATTGTGTATCCATGTATAACAAATTATTAAATGTTTCCACTCTACAGTTATATATAGAAGCACCGCATATGTAAGTAGGTACTGAAATAATTATATTTGTACTTATTTCTAGGTTTTTCAGATATTTTCTAATAGTTTTTACAAGATTTGCATAATTTTTTGTAATATTAAAATCTTCTTCGCCTATAACAACAATACAATAGTCATCTTGCTTAAAATCTTTTAATTTATATTTTAGGCCTTGTAATATATTAATTATTCCAGAACCGGGATAGACATAGCTACAAAATTCGTATTCATTGTAAAGCTTTGTAGATTCAAATGTTTGCAGTATTTTAATGTGTTTATTGTTAGTAAGAACACACAATTTCTAATTTTTTTGCGGGATTTCTGTAGTTATAAGACTCTTTTGTGGTTTGGTACTAGTTGGCTTATTGGTTGGCTCATCTGTGGACATGGAATGGTCCATGAATAGTTTACATCCAGTGTCATCTATGTTTCTATATTCTATCGTTTCTAAGGCCGACAAGTAATTATAAAAAGAGAATTTCACTATTTGTCATACGCGGCCATAGACAAAGTATTAGTTTAATTCCAATACATGCTTTAGTTATTCTGAGGCCACATCTAGAGTATAAAATAAAAATATTATTTTAGACAAGGACAAAAAAACCTGTACAGCCACACATCGGTACTAATAAATAAATAAACTTAATGAACACTTTATAAGTACTTAAACAAATCAAATATGCTTGCCTAATTCCTTTTTTAAAATGGAAGTATTTTATAAGAAACTGATTTAAGACGCTATATCGAAAATGAATCAGACAATGGGAGGCGTGGTCTATACGTAAACGCGGGGCGCCCCCCGTGCTCAAGTAGCTAGTCTTTATATTTATGTGATCAAAGTCGTGAATGCGCTGCGCCCGCATGCAATCAGGTCGTTTAGAAATTATTGACGTAAGCGACAACATACAAATTATTTTATAAAAAAAATAACTATAATGATTTGAAAAAATGCTTTTACACGATTCTGAATAATGATGATGTTTACTTTTTTATGGAACATTTTAATGAATACCTAATACCATTTTCTAGTTATCCTGACTTTTCATCCTTATTTTTAAGAGGTAATTAAAAAAATGTATCGAGGCAAAATCTTTAAATCGCGTTTCCGGTTTTTGACGTTTCTAGCTAAAGATATAAAGAAACACATATTTGAGTTTCAGATCTGTAAAATCTCTCAGTGACCTATGACATTACATTAAAAATAACCAATATTTTCGTTATAGCGCCTTAACAGTTACAAACACATGCCAAACATTTACATACAGGATGTAAAAAGACGTATACCGAAGCCCGCGTCTACACATTCAGACCATTAATTAAAGCAATATAACGAAAAATCAATAATGTGAAACGCAATTAATTTTTAGGCTTAAAAAAACCACGATAATAAATACTACGCAACGTAACGCGTGCCCGCGCCCGGCTTGCCGTCCGGATATCGCGTCGGTGTTAGTAGACTTGAGAGCTACTGAACCCTCCGAATAACGGTTCTCCTGTAAGGCTAGAAATTTGTTTAGTGATAAGTTGTAGCATGCTCAATACAATGACCTGGCAGGCCTCAGCCCTGCACATCACCCACTCCTATGTTTTTGAAAATGTAAAAATAAGCAAAAAAAACTTTGTGCTGTAAGCTTGAAGTAGACGATTAGGACGATGTAGTTTATTAACTATGAAGTCAAGGCAAAAAAATGCCAGGCGATTTTGGCGTGCACAAGTACCCGCCAGGCGAGTCCAAAAGTGTGCATATGGTTGAAAATATACTTTCACCTGTAAAGCTGAAATTGAGATGGGTGTTCAAGTAAGGGATCTAGAAATAGGGAGTACGATGACAGGCGATTCTGGGCAGCATAAGACCTTGACAGGCGAAGAGAGAGCCGCTATGGAAGTGCGAGTAAAAAGCATATAAATTCAATAGATTTCCCTAAAATCGGGGAAAATTACCCCACGGTATGATTTTCCTCGGCAAGCACTACAAAAGGACACCTGGGGTTGTTAGTCAAAAAACGACGGCAACCGCGTCAAAATTTATTTTTACATTTTCAAAGACATAGGAGTGGGTGATGTGCAGGTCTGAGGCCTACCAGGTCATGATTATTGTATTGAGTATGCTACAACTTATCACTAAACACATTTCTAGCCTTACAGGAGAACCGTTATTCGGAGCGTTCAGTAGCTCTTGGACTATAGTAAGTCAGTGTGAGTGCGTGTAAAGCAAGACGAGTTTCCCGCGCAAGAGATTCCTTTTCAGTCATAAATTTTGTTAAGAAATACAGATTTTTTCGTAGATGTTTCTTTGGACGAAAATTATCAAAATACATTTCGAACAGTTTTGTATAAAAATCTAGAAAAAAAATTTGTAACTTTAACCTTGAATATCTCGGCAACTAGGTATTAGTTTTACAACCATGGTCTAGAAGACAAAAACTATAGTGATGATGGGAGCAAATTGTGGGTTTCGGCTTCGGTACCGGTCTTTTTACACCCTGTATAAATGCATTATCTCGTTTTAACAGCATGCGTAACAAAAAGGCGGAAAAGTCAATGTCACCGATTACAGATATAATTTTGGAACATTGAAATTCCTCGTATTTAAAATGAAAAGTAGAGTGTTTAATTAGTTCATTTCAGTCTCGAACTATTTTCGCTCTCAGTTCGTACGAGCGCCAACGACTGTAATTGGTGCTGTTCAGCCCTTATAAAACAATCTACTATTTATCACGATTTCCGTGAAGAGTCACTTACCGTTGGATATAGCATTCTTCGGAGTAACTAAATATTTTATTAGGTTTTGCATTCGTTATTGGCCGCAAAATAAAGATGTCAGCTTTCCTCCCCTCTCCCCTGCGTTATTTTCGTTTGTCCTTGGGACTATCTTTCCAACTTCAATAGTTTATGTTTGGTGATGAGGAATTAGTCAGTTAGTCAGTAAATCAGGACATGTTATTTTACAAGATAATGTCTGACAAACTAAGATAGTTTGCTAAGATTATGAATAAATACTTACGTTCTAAGTCGATGGTTGATGAAAAATAAAAAAGTTCTCTTCCATTTATTTGAGTGCATGTATGTACACAAGGTCTAATATGTTATGACTTTTATGTTAAACTGATTTGTTAACTTAAACATTGCAATATTACATTACAAACATTACATTTAAAAAATACAAGGTAAAATTAACTAACCAGCATTTTAAAATATCACTAGAATGTCATAAAAACAGCTGCAGCTTATTTTTGGTGCAGTAATGCAGTATTGTATACATTGCATAGTTAACTACTTATATAGTTTTTTGTGTTTCAGGTTTTTTTGTCATTGATATCAGCACGAACTTTGTCTTTGACGGCGCGAAGTAATAATTTTATTATTATCGGTATATTACTGATACCGAGTCCTTTCGGGCTATAATTAAAACATACTTACCAAATATGTCTGCTTATTTAAGTTAAACTTACAGTTACACTAAACAGTTAAACTTGAAAATATGGGTATATTCGTATTTTCCCTTTGTTTAAATTAAATTTTGTCTTCTCCTTTCAAGATTATTTTTATCTGCGTCATTTCCTATCTGCTTTAGCTAAAATATTCAATTCGCCGTCTACAAGCGGGCATATTTCACGAGCTAACAAGCCGGGGGATTGGTTAAAAATTGCGCACCATGTTCTCTATAAATTTGGGCGCTGTAGCTCTTAAAGAGTGATGGATAATGCATATTTTTGGTGTTTTCTTTTTCGGTGGAGCATCTGGGATTATTAGCTTTTCGATGTCTCATTTACACGCAAATTGAACATAATAATGGCTTCAAAACTGGCATGGATTGTCTAGTCCTTGCTTCTTTGAAAATTGTCGATTAAATGTTAACCTATTAATTTTGACATAAATGCATTTTCCTTTTAAATCATTGTTACTGTCGGGTGATCCTTCTTCATTACAATAATCTAGAGAACAATTGCTATGATGTTTACGTTTCATTATGATATTTTCAATAAGTACATACCTACGTCGTATGATTAATACCATTTTTATAAACAATATAATATTTCTAACATTAAAATGTCACAAAAGGATAGACACTTTATTTAACAATTGGAATAAAAGATAATAGAGTCAGCATAACAGTTCAACATAAAGGCAGTGCATGGCAATTGCAACTGACACTGACACTATCAAAGCATTTTAAAAGGGCATTGTTTTGCCAACGTATCTTTTTTCTTTTTTGCATTGAATACATAAACCGCATGGTTCTGAAATGTTTAGAGCAAATTACAATAGAGCAACGTTTGATAGACATAATGAAGTCATTTCAAAGAAGTATATACTTTAACCTAGACAGTCAAACACTGATCAGATACCTTCCATCTGACAGAAGATTTGAATCGCCCGTTAGCGGAAATTCCTTCTTCGCAACAGTTCGCAATTATGTAACCATTATAATATAGAACAAAAACCATTTTGACGACACCCATACGCGTACGTCACGCGTATGGGTGTCGTCAAAATGGTTTTTGTTTATTACCAATTACCCTTGTTGTAGTTCCAATTTCTTCAATACTGCGATTTCTTGCTGCGATACAGACACGATGCAAACACTGTACAGGGTGTAAAAAGACCAAACGTCAAGCCGAAACCGTGTGTTAATGCTTTACACTCCTTACAGTGACAATATAGCGGGGATCACGTAGGCACATAAATATTATCCGAAAACCAATGTATATAATAGAGAGCTGCATCTGTAATGCCTAAAAGAAAACGAAATAAAGAATAGAACGGGGACAAGTTATTTAGTGATACTGTATACCAATAACTTACTTATAACTAACTTAGAAACATCATTAAAATATTTTAGTATAATTTATGTTTAGTTTACATAGACTAAAGGTCTCAACCATTAGACCAAAGTAGAGGTTAAATGAATTACAACGAAACTAGGGTGTGCATTTGTTGTTGAAATCATGGATATCTTCCTTTATTGAAAACCTAAATTGTACGAAAAAGAAAGATTTCTTTATATTGTGATATATTTACCTAAAAAGAGAAGTTCGGCTTTGAAAATGTCCAAAATGTAATCATGTATTGGATTTTCTTAAGGAAACGAGTTTCTTCTCAGATCTTGTTTTAAGTTACAAAATTCTTTAATATATATATTGGGTGCCAGTTTAATCTGGATCAAGAAAAATACAGTGATGAATGGAAGTGGTGAATGGATGGTTTATTATTATTTATTTATTTTTATAATCTGCACACTTCTCCCCGCAATTTAAAATCTCAATACACCTGCTAGGCTTGGCTGGTAGAGATCTCTTTAAGAGATAAGCTCGCCCTTGTATACATAACTTACTGTAACTAAAGTGTATGACAATTGTGTACAATAAAGAATATATGATGGATTGTAGTATTTGAATACCCCATAGATTAGTTTACCCGTAATGGTGTCAGTTTCGATAGATTGGATACACCAGATTTATATCGTGTTTGCCGCAATTATAAATATACAGTGTATCACAAAAACCCTGTGAACCCTTTTAGGAGCATATGTTCAGAATCGATATATAAAAGATATGGCATCATTGAAAATTCGAAATTGTAAAATATATTTTGTGATTCTTCATACATTTTTCTTCACAGACCCAACTATTTGTATGCGACTTCAAAATTAATTTTACAATTTTGAATTTTCAATGACGCCATAACTTTTATAACGATTCTGAACATGCTCCTAAAAGGGTTCACAGGGTTTTTATCACACACTGTTTATCTCCGCGAAAAAAAAGAAAACTCGAAATAAAACCTTATACCGACACGGTTTGAGAAACATGACTTAGTAAATCATTTCCTAGTCATCAAAGGAGAGGTCCGTGTATATGGACTTTAGAGACTTGACTCAAAATTTAGTTTAATTATTTAAAGTAGAGCATACAGTCATGCAGTAAGGGTTTTTTTATAATATCATCCGAAAATTGAAACGCGTTGTCCTTTCTAACTTCATCTATTACATATTTGTGGTAATAATATAATGTTACAACATAAAAAAAAACGAATACATTTTTAGGTTGAAAATTTTTTTGTTTTAATTTTATCATGAATATCACTTGCAGAACCAACCTTTAGCACCATGATTAACTCTTGGAGTATTTTTTGATGAGGATATTATTAAAACACGAGACATTTGTATGAATACCAAATTTTCTACTGATAAAACATGATCTAAATGAGGATTGCAATCTTAAACACAAGTCAGTTTCAGCAAAGAATTTTGATTGAGGATGAGATTGAGGATAGGAATAACGTAAAATATAATTTATTTTAGCTATCTATCGTACATTAACAAGATGTTGCCTAAAAACTAGGCTGGTGGGGATATATTATCTTGATATCTTGCCCAGCCCTAAAACCATACAGCAGTCATAAGGTGAGCAATCAACCCACTGTTCTTCGGCCAATGATGGAATTACTATCATCATCATCATCACAGCTCATATACGTCACCACCGAGGGGTTCAAGCCTACCCTATGTTAGGGTGATTAGGCCTTAGTCAACCACGCTGGCCCAGTGCGGATTGGTCGACTTCACATACATCATTGAATTTCTTCGCAGATGTATTATATTGCATTTTAATGGTTTAAGCTAAAAAACATTTTTTTATGTTCACTTAACAGGCATTTAGAGCCCTCGCACGCTGGCAATTTTAATGGATAGACAGTTCAGTCAGTACCGTGCGGTGCGCCCGGTTACGATTAGGCTATTAATCATGTAAATCAATAGATACCTACTAAAAAAGTTATATTCATAAAACTGTTGTTCGATGCAAATTTGTTTGAGTATATGTTTCCTAAAATAATGTAGCAATATTGTAACGTTATATGTATACATAGGTATTATACCGAAATATTTTCTATGATTTTTAAATAAATTTCAACAATAAATATTGTTTTCCGCGCTTCTTACAGCGTCTTATTTTTTTTTAAGAACAGAGCCGACAGAACGCGACAGCTTCGAAACGATATAAACGTTTATTTACTTGTTAAGTTTTGTTTCGCAGTTAAATTTATTTTAATACTGTCACATAATCTTTAAAATTAAGTACAAGTGCTTGTGCCACTTACCAGTTCGGGTAAGTGGTTACAAATATTAATAATTCAAGGCGTAATTTATTGTTGCAGTTAGCTATTACTATCGCGTTAGCTTATTTTAGTTTATAATTTCAATCATCAAAATTAAATTTTCCTTCATTTTCATCGATCATCTATATAAAACAAAGTTACAATTCATTATACAGGTTGTAACTGAACACTCCAATAATATTTAAGGGTATGTATTCATCAGAAGTAGAGATTCTGTAGGAAAAATATTAGGGCTAACTAACCTACTTTTTTGTCCCATACAAACTAAATAACTTATTTTTGATATTAAGTGAAGATAGCCCTACGTAAGCGTACGAAGAATATTACGCTCACATCATACAAACTAAATAAATTATTTTTTGGTATTAAGTGCCGACAGCCCTACGTAAGCGTACGAAGAATACTACGCTCACGTCTGTCACGTGTCATTTTGTGTTTTAATTTCTTTTGTGTTAAGAGCTGATTATGGTTGTCACTTAAAATATTTTGCTTTCAGTTTAAAATCAAATAACTCTGAAAGTATTGGGGTTCCAGGTCTCAGATAAGTACCGAAGGTCTATTTAGTATCTAACTTATATGACCCTTAAATGTTATCGGGGTATTCAGTTACACCCGGTATAAAACTCTCATAATATGCATTACAATGAATCTGCAAAATTAGTTAGCCTTTTGTTATTTTTCTACCTTCGCAGTTTTTGTAAAACAATAAAATATTTTTATGTAGCGTTTTCATTTTAAATTTCTGTATTCCAAATTATTGTAATCTCCGAATCTGATTGTGAATACCCACGTCACAACGCTACGGTACTTTTCTTTACCCTTGTGCCGTTGGGTGGACACATGAAGAATGGGAACAGCGATTAACGCTTTGTTTGTTGACGCGTTCCAGGGTCCACAGTACAGCTTGGACTAAGACTGTAGTCCACATTTGCCGCCGCCCTTTTATTCTGCATCGCTTCCGTGCGCTGTACAGCCGGACCTGCAGCGAGCAGTATCTAAAAGTTTGCCAACGACCCAGATTCTCAAACCACCACCTACGGTCACTCTTGCAGGGAAGTACTGGATTGAAGAGCGGAATAGAATTTACCCATTTACCCAAACAAAATTTGAGCTAGATATATAATTTTTTTATCATTAATTATAAATTTTAAATTGCACGGTTCTTTTTATTCATTCACCACCTTTGCTTGAGGTTGAGTGGGAACTTGAAAGACCTGAACCCGTGACAATATGTTTACGAGAAGGTAAAAATGAAAATTGCCCTTTCAAGATAAATAAATTCGTAGTTTTCCGAATATAGTTCTTGTAAAATTTTCAATCAATATCCTGGTCTTCTCTAAACTCGTGGTAGCACTAGCGCACTTAACCCACGCCGGACTGTCGTGTCAGTTTACTAAGCAGTATGATGCGCGAGAATAGCCCCGTTAATTAGGTTAAAACTTCATCAAGTCTTTATATCGAAATTTCACCCAATGTTAAACAGGAACTAACACGACTATTTGGGTAATAAATCTTTGTGTCTTTGTCATTTTATGGA
Source organism: Schoenobius gigantellus (assembly GCA_963935595.1). Taxonomy (NCBI): domain Eukaryota; kingdom Metazoa; phylum Arthropoda; class Insecta; order Lepidoptera; family Crambidae; genus Schoenobius; species Schoenobius gigantellus. The sequence continues at coordinate 55,040,330 of OZ012541.1, forward strand.
CATATTTGAAATAAGTGTGAATTGAATTATTATTATTTAGTGTTATGAAAAATGATTCGTCATTTTTTAAATTTTTATATTAACCATCATTATCATGTAATCATTTTAAAGTTTACATAATTTTGTAAAACGATTATACCTACTAAAAAAAATTTATTTAAGGAGAAACAATAGTTTTATTTGTAATAAATTATGTCAGTTGGTCTCATAGTTAATCATTAATACCTACACTGTGAAGCAAAAATAATAGTCACTAAGAATTGCAATGAGAAATAGTTTTTAACAAACAAAAATATGATTTAAATGGCCGTACAAACTCAAAAGGGTGAACACGTATAAAATTATAACAACTCATAGGTAGCTCGTAATTCATACATTATAAAAAATATGTAGAAATATATAGTTTCAATATCTGATATTCAAAACCGATATATAGATACGATACAATACAGCGAATATCCGATATTACCCATGACTAGTCATCAAGTCCATGGAAATGTATGGAGGTGCGCGCACGTTACGACGTGACAGTTGGGTGATTTTTTTGGCCGGCGACAAGCCGGTGACGCCCGGATGACAAAGTGTTGCCAGCTCTATTTCTGTTTACCTAAATAGATCCACGTATTTTTAGGTCTTAACTGAAAACTTTTTACGTAGATCTACGTATTTAAAGAATTTATTGCTTACATTATTTAAAAAAAATGGATTCTTTACTTATTGATAATTTTAAGTAACATTGAGCTGTACACATACTTTTTGAAAAGAATAAGAATAATTATGTTTTCAAGAAAGTTAGACTTAGTTAGTTAGAGGGTTTTCTGTATCAGCTTATTTAAAAGATATTAATTTATATATATTAAATGAAGAAATTAAATAAAAAATACAAATTATTAATAAGGAGCCTACGTGTGTCTGTGTGAGTTGTTTGTGAGTGTGTAAAAATTTTTTTTTAGTCATCTAGCCTATTATGGGATAGCAGATACCTCAGCAGTAAACATTAGGCTCTCTGACTAGTGTCACGGATGGACTCGTCTTTCCCACTTTATTATAAATGTAGGGTCCTAAAAATATTCTAAAGCGATGAGCAAACGAAGTTTTTATTCTTGCAGTAGTTATATAAAACGTACGCTTCTGAAGCATTTCTCTATATGAAGGCATATTTAAGACGGCTTTATGTGTAAAGAGGAGGAGACGCATGAGAAAAAATCTACGGACACTCAAATCCTGAGCATCTTCATACAGCAGAGTGGTGGGATACCATCGATTCTTATTCAAGGAAACTTTGATTACCGGCTCTTTGAGCTCCTTCAAGTATTATAAGGACAGATGAAGGAGCTCCTCCCCATGCAAGGATAAAAAATTAAAAGAGTAACTGCATAGTTTCTTTTTTCTGTGGAAACTATATTCCAAACGCGGTGGTTTTATAAATGTTATTTTTAAGTATTTTTTGGATATTTTAGATTTATATAAAATTAAATAGGTGAGTCATTTTTTTTTTCATATTTAAATCATTCTACTACTTACCGTGTTCTGAAGCGTCCCTTAAATTTTTCGGGGTGATAAAAAAGTAATCATGTATAAACGAGAAATCATTTTTGAGTTGTTTTAACATAACCTACTCTTCATTATACTCGAAAAAACGTAGGTCTATGAATTTCCCATATGCTTTACTATTTCTACGTAATTTTCTAATCGACCTCCTAGACAAATGCCATATGCTAAATTTTCCGCAGTCGTTCCACAGAAAAAATGTATGGAGATGATATTAGCTGTGGAAAAAATACCGTGAGGTTGTCGTAGGCTAATGTCATTTCCATACATTTTTTCTGCGGAGCGACTGCGGGAAAGTTAGTGTGTGGCATTTGTCTAAGGGGCCAGCTAGCCCCCCCAGTGGTCGCCAGTAGACTGGCACGCCCACCACAAGGTACACCTTACACCTAATAATCAAAGGAAATGTTGCATGTTTAACTTATTCTGGTTATTATTTTCATCTTGACGATGCAGTAATGATGACCTGCCCCACCCTCCCCTACATAGAATACTGGTTACGCCCTTGGTACTTTATAATAAAAAATCGACTTCATAATCACCAAATATATTGAGAAACCACTACAACGAACATTAAAAAATGATTTCTTAAAAAAATCTTTTTATTACTTAACACAACTTCAAATAACAAAAAAAAAGGAAAAATACACAATTTATAGGTACTAAAAAATAAAATAACTAAATTATACTAATATTTTCCATAAAAATGACATATATGTAATTAAAAAACAAATAATGTGTAGACACACTATTCTAATATTTTTTTAACTGATGATAGGCGAAATCTCAAGTGTGACATTTCGGGATCATAGACTAGTATATCATTAGATGAAGTTCATAAGTTGTTGACATTTAATGCCCAACCAACAAACCAGCAGAACTAGTGGTAGAAATACAAATAGTTGAAGCACCAGAGCTAATAAAACAAATATTTCAAAAGTTATGGTTGTCGGTGACCCATTTTTTTCGCATTTTTTGAGCGGCAGACATGTTGAATACAGAATACAGGTCAATTTTACTAGGTTCATAGAGCTCAAACCCTTTTTTATTTGATATCCATATTACACGGATTTTACACGGAAAGAAGTTTTTCATCCCCCATCTCGGAAAGAGTATTTTTGCTATTCGATATCTGACAGCCAAAGCCGTTTTTATCCGCTTGAGGTTAAAGTAAGTTTGAATTTAGAACATCGCGTGCACTAGGTATGTGATTTCAAAACATCATTAAACCTTTTTACTTCCATCTCCATGGTGCCGAATTTATCATACAACTTTTTTTTAAATTTGTTAAAAACTCAGACTCTGAACCTCCTTGGTGTACTTTTGTTTATTTCCTCGCTGAGGGGGGATGAAAAGTTACGTGTTGCACTCGAGTGCAAAGATTTTTCACCTTGTGCTCTTTTGATTCCCTCGCTAACGCTCAGGATTCTAATTTTAGAATCCTTCGCTTGCTCGGTCATCAAAGTTGAGCACGCGGTTAAAAAGCAACTTTGCACTCATGTATAACAAATAACTATTATCCGCCATTTTGAGCTGTGGTTATATTGAATTTGAGGCAATATTGCTAGGCTCATAGTGCTCTAAACTTCAAGCCCTTTTATTTGATACCCATATTACTGGAATTAGAAACGAAATTTTATCCGCCATTTTTAAGTGGCGGTCATGTTAAGTTTAGGGCAAAGTTGCCATTTTCATAATGATTTACTTTTCAAGCCTTTCATTTGTACCCATATTACTGGGGTTGGTGTCAAAATTTTATACATCATTTTTAAAGTGATGTTGAAATTAGGCCAATGTGGCTAGATTCATAGTGCTCTATTTTTCAAGCTACCCATATTACTGAGATTGGATAAAATATTATATAGTCCCTGTCCCTAATTCTCTGGCTTAATTTCCCTGGTGGAGATGAGCCTAGGTCTAGGTTTAAGGGTACTAATATCAGTATATCCATATTAAGCATCAAAAATTCAGTTCAACGGGTTGCTTCAAACCATATTTTGAATGTGGCATGATCTTAGGGATTGACTTAAAGGTAATATAAAATGGGCTTAACTAAAGGTAATCTAATGAAAACCCAAAGTCTCTAGGTAGACTAATAAGAGCTGAGTTCTCGATGAAGCAAATGAGCAGACAGAGGGACGATGAGCACAAAAGCGTATCCATTAAAAGTTTGAGTCACTTTAAAAATAAATCTAAATATAATATAATAATAACTCTAAATATAAATGTCTTGAGTCTGAGTCTGTCTTGAGTCTAAAAATTATGTTTTCATTCCTTGTTAACTTATTGTTTCAAAGTTGCAAGTTTCATTAAGCATATTTTCTTTTCAGAGCTTTTTATATACGCTCATAAACCACACGAATTATATAGGTTCATATTTCAAACGATTGTTGCGAATCATTGGAGCTGACATTAAATAGTACTGTGATTGAGATAGGATTTACCACTGGCAGATTCAAAATAATCGATGCATGCGGTAATCTCCTCGCTACACACGGTCTATTATCGAATATTCGTCCAGTGTTTTGGTACGGTGGGCGGCGATTGAAAATTGCGCTCAAATTTGCCGGTTATGTTTCTATATTCGTCGCTTGTAACAAACTAATTAGTGACCAATAAATTTACATCTGTTATATATGATGGAATACCTGTGATTTTATTCATAGTTTCATTTCAAAATTGCTTAAATCTTATTGTTTAAACTATTATAATTTTTCAAAACTAATATTGATTATTATTATTTATTTTTATTTTGTTAAAAACGTCGCCGCCCCACACTAGGATTTTACTCATGTGTCGTGGGTGCAGTTACAAACATAGAATATCACATGCACATACACTCAGACCGGAACAAATTTCTGTAGGCCATACAAAACATTTGTCCCATACGGGAATCGAACCCGCGACCCGTTGCGCAGTAGGCGATTACTCGACCTTTGCGCTAACCGTGTCGTCAAGTAATAATTATGAAAGTATCGAGATCCGTTTTAGGTATTTTTTTAATAATTTTAGGTGTCAATTCAATACTTTGCAGTTTTGCTGAGTAACCGGAATAAAAAATACTACCGCTTAAAAAGTTGTAATAAAAAGTTTCGTTTTTACCGATAACACCGTACTGGTTGCGAGTGACTGGAGATAGCAGTCTCGATTCTGTAAAATTCGAAAAATATCTCTTTTGTAGCGGGGTAAAATGGGTTAGGCCGCAGTAGGTACTAAGTTCCGTCCGGGATGAGCTGGGAATCATGTTTTCCAGATCCTAGTTCATCACGATTGAAGACCTATAAACCTAACCTGATATAGACATCAAAATTGATTTAAGGATATATCTTGCACTCTATCGAGGAGAGCCCTACATGTACGTACATAGGCAAGTATCCTGCCATATATCAATATCTGTATCAACTCTGCACAGAGGGCAACCGCATTATTTATTTATTTGTACACTTTATTGCACATACAGTAAAAAAATAACATCAAAAAGGTTTGTACATTGTGAACTTATCTCTTACAGAGATTTCTCCCAGTCAACCCATGGCAGTGGCGGTGCTTAAATAGTGAGGTGACACTAAAGTGTGTCGATAAATTTAATATTGGAACATACATATAAAATATATATTTTTTTGCTTGATGAATATAAATATTAGTTGGAATCAAGCGTTTAACTGGGAAAGGTAGAAATTTTTAATAGACGTTTGAACAAGTACGTACACTGATGAACAGTTTTGAATATTTATGTCGGGAGTTTATTCCAAAGTTGAGCGTCGTGAAAGGAGAGAGTGAAAAAGAAAATCGAGAGTTCGTATTAGGAAGTTGAAGCATACTTGTTAACATGAACGGTTAGGACGAATAGGAGGTAGTAATAATTGGAATATTATATCCCATTAACAAAGTTAACATTATATATTGGGCGATTAGTTTAAGCATAGCGTGTATGCCTCTGTGCATTCAAACGCAGAAAAGTCTACGGAACATTAACTTTAGAACAAAATAATCAGGCATGTTTTTGAATCGCCTCAACAGAATATTAGACAGCCGTAACAAAGCGCGGCAAAACCAATTAAAAGTTAAGCATGCGAGTGCGATAGGTATGGGCGTTACTTCTGTGTTATGTGCCCCGGAGTTATTGCTGCATCCCTCTTTATTGATTGTTTGGTTATAGAGTTAGCGTAAGTCTTATTTTGTTCTCTCATAATCATCATTATTATTGTAAACGTTTCTAATGTGAATGTTTGTGTGACTACCTACAGATGTTTGCTAATGTGTATTGAGATGGTGGCTTTGCAGAACAAAAATAACACGCAGTAGGATATCGAATCGGTGTTTAATTAACTGAAACTGAACTCACAATTCCATCTCACAGCCGGTTGCACCAAGTTTTACGTTATACGATTTCGTAAAAAGTAACAACATAATACCTAAAAATGGGTCGCTTCACTATTAAATATATGATTGGCGCCGTACATTTAACCTTTTTAAACGTAAATGATAAAATAAAACTATAATTGAAACTAGATTATGGTGTAATTCTTACTTATTTATATTGTTACTTTTATGAAATCGTAAAACGTAAAGTTGGTGCAACCGGTCGTTAGTGTTTACCGAGGAACCATTATTTATTCTCCAGTCCGGCACATACATAGAGTATGGCGCTTAACACATTGCCGCCGCATCCCGCTGCGGTGTACGGAGGGACGAAAACCGTATGCGGCTGCGGCGGCACGGAACCGTGCCACCGTACGGTTTGCTCCGTATCACGCTGATCTGTTACGCGTATGCACGTGCTTTCTACGCAAAAATCCGTACGATACTGCGGCACAGTGTGGCATACCCCGCGGACCGCACCGCATCACCGTCCGGGAGTGCGGTGCCGTCGCGCGCGCCGCACAACCGCACGGGCATGCGGTGTGAGTGTGTTATACCCTGCGGTTTTTGTATACAAATTAAGATTCTTCAGTCAAAATTAAAAACCGCAGCGCCGCACACCGGAGCGGTGTCCGGTGCAATGTGTTATGCGTCTAAGAGAGTAAGTATATCTACACAACACCATAGAGTAATCAACCTCTTTACTTTTTTATATTAATAGCATTGGCCTATAGTCATTGTTACATAACAATGTGCACTGTACATTACCTATGTAAGAAGACACTCCGCTTATATAAAATTGTTTTGCCTTGTCACAATTGGCCTCATTTTAGGGTTTCGCGGTAAATGTCAAGAATTTTAGTCAGTACAAATGATCCACATCAAACTTGAGTTTCTTGGTCAAAGCACAGAATATACGAGTATAATAATAGTACTCCTAGTCTTTTTACCAAATATTGGTTATTTAAGTTACAAAAAAAAAATAACTAAATTACTATCTGAAAACTAAAAGAAATTTTTTTATCTGTCACCATTTTAAGACCGCTACCGACCCAGTTTTAGAAAAGATGACCTTTATAAGTAAATCCTTATCGTTACAAGAGCGACAACCATTTATCAAGTAATCTTTCAGAGCACGTATGGTATGTGTCCAAAGACCAAAGCATCTACTTTTTCTTTGAGTGCTAAAAAGATTGTCGATTGACGTCTATATTATTTTACAAAAAATGCTTATGTGGTGACTCTCTACTCGTCTCTATGGACAAGAGACCTCTTGTCCATAGAGACTCTACCTTTCATAATCTCTTAACCTGTATTTTATATTTTGAATAGGTTGTACGGATAGATTGCTGTTTTTTGTGAGACTTACGACCTATTTTACGATGCGATGTACTTTAGAAAGTATGTAGTGCTGTTCTACGTCTATTTTCTGGTCCGATATCTGAAACCGTAATGAGTTAGACAAGCCGAACTGAAACTGAAGCTTCCTTAACTGCCGAAGGTAAACGGACCCTTGATTTTTTGTTTCCTTTTCCTTATTCCTTTCTAGTGCTAGCTTTATATACTATGTGCGTAACTTAATAATGGTAAAGTGTGGGTATTCATATAAATTGTTTGGGTTCCGTACTTTAGTAGGAAAAAATGGAATCACTTAGATGTCGGTCTGTCTGTACAGACACTTTTTTTCAGGAATGCTTAGAGATATCAAACTAAAATTTATCGTAAATACTCTACGGTCTCTATCAGCTGAGAAAAATCAAACTAAAAGTAAGTCATCGCGATCAAAAGATATGATTGTTTATATCACGTGAAGGGAATCAAAACCTATAGGACACTTCCCGTTGACCTAGCTAGAATAATGAAAATCGGCAAGAAGCAATGACTTATATACCTATGTTAAGAATATTATAATCTTCTTCTTCTTTTTAATAAATAAAAATGAAACGCTGTGTGTTAGTCTCGCTAAAACTCATAAACGGCTCGACCGATTTACACGAAATTTTCTATGTGTGTTTGAATAGGTCCAGCAGAGCGATTCTATAAGAACTATAAGTAAAATCCGAATCTGAATCCGCGGTGAGTTCATGAATTGGTATTCTGTATAATCATTCTGATCTCGTTTCTACACTAGCGCCACTCGTGCGAGCGTGGCCGCGAAACGCATCACGCAATCGTGACATTTTGTATGACATGACGTTTGAATCGGCATTCTGTTACGGAAATCCGTCATCACTTCGATGCACACTTCGCTCTTGAACTCGAATTCATCTGAATGTCATTCAAGACCTAAAGCGAAGTGAGTGTGAACGTCCAAGTGAGATGCGGGATTTTGTTTGTATTTTATAGAATCGACATGCAGGGAAGGTTTAAAAGTACAATTAGACCCAGTAGGTGGCGCTGTAATCGGGCAGGACAACGTCTGCTGGGCCCACTAGTCTTCTTCATCTTCTTTATATATAAAAATGAAACGCTGTGTGTTAGTCTCGCTAAAACTCAAAAACGGCTCGACAGATTCTTATGAAATTTTTTGTGTGTGTTTGAATAGGTCCAGGGAAGGTTTATATGTACAACAATCGGGCAGGACAACGTCTGCCAGGCCTACTAGTATAAAATAAAAATGGACCACCGTAATGTATATACTCGCATAACTTCCGACCGGCTGCACCAAATTGGATAATGACTTTTTTGTGTTCGTTATTCTCAGGACAAGGCTGTACGAAAGAAAATTTTTAAAAAATCAAACATTTTTTAAAATCTAATAATATGAAAAGTGAGTGAGGGAATGAGACAGAAGACTGTGAGCGATCTTCAATATATTGACAAAAAATTGACATATTGACGTTCAGTCAGCCGTCTTTCAGATCTTTTAGGAATTTCGAAAATATTCACGAAAAAAATATATAGTGGTACGAAGTTCTCAGAGTAAGCTAATATATTAAATAAGTTAGTACGGAACCCTGGATGTACGAGTTCATCTCGCATTTTGTTGGTTTTTTAATTAAGAAATTTTATATAGATATTATAATGACTGAATGCCGCTAGTTCAGAAGAAAAAAGGAAACTAAAAGAGAGTGATTTATTTGTTTTACATTAATAATCTCACCGCTAGCGATGAACGAAAGAAGAGTAGAGCGAGAAACTATAGACGGTAGGAGTTGGAGAGTGTGTGTGTTCTGATAGTTCTGTCTCTGGGAGAGTGTGCGAGTATGTTTGAAAATTTTTCGACTGCTGTTGAGTGTTTTTACACCAAGTGAAAATCGCTCAGCGAATATTGTCTTTGATGAACTTCTCGCTATGACATTTGTGCAGAGAGATACCTCGCCAGCGAGGGGTTTGAATTGTCAGTAAATAACTATTAATATGTATTATGTATGTATCTCTTTCATTCATACTATTGTATGCTTACAAGGTATTTGAAATGATCAAAATATTTAAATACGAGTATTTAACACGTTATTGGTTAAAGAATATTAACAGTATTGGAGAGAACTTTTCTAAACAGATTTAAAAACAATTTACGATCAATCGACTATTATTGTGATTGACATTGCCACAAGTTTGATTTCTTGAAAATGTTATAATGAATGCCTATTGCTTGGATTAAGAATGTTAAACATTTCTCTCTATGTCATCTAGAATTTTTGTTTTGGACATTCGTATTGCTTAACAATGAATTATTTTACTTTTTTAACGCCGAAATCTTATAATTTTGAATTTAATATGTAAAAGGATTTTTCGGAAATATAACGGGCAATTATTTGTGATCTTTATTAACATTCACGTTGATGAGTTCGACGGAATATGTTGGAAACAAACTCTAAGAACCCATATTTACCATATTCCTGCAAATAAAGCTTCGTTTTTTTTTCTATGATTATTTCAGAAGACCATTATAATAAGAGTGCGAAAAAATAAGTGAAATCTTACGTTTTCTTAAGTTTTGCCTAAATATAAACAATTCAAGTTGTATGGACCTATCTCTATCTAATATACTGTCTTTTATTGATGACTGTAATACTGTCTTTTATTTGAACCTATCTACCAAAACTCATTTATTTTTCGCTGTCGAAAACAAATGTTTTTCAAACGATATCATTTAAATTGCTCAAATTGAACAAAGGCTGTACCAATTAGTAACCGAGATCGTCAGCTCGGGTTCCGTGGAAGGGTTTAGCGGAAAAACGTCTATGAGCGTCCGCGGTTTAGAGTTCCTTCCTGTAATTGGTGCGCCCGGGGGCTTGCAAAGAGCAAGGTCTTGAACGCAGAATCGACACTCAAACAAGCGTTTGGGCGGGTGCGCGTCATCTAATATATAAAAATCTCATGTCACAGTGTTGGTTATTGAGCTCTTCCAAAACGGCTTGATCGATTTTTATTATTTTTTTTGTGTATATTTGGTAGGTCTGAGAATAGGTTGGAGGCTATTTTTTACACCTCTGAACCTCCAGAAACGTCTGAGTGTTGAGCTTTATAAAAGCGAAACGTAGTTTGCGGGCACAGCTAGTTTTATATATTTTTTCATTTCATTTCAGTTTCAGTAACATTCATTTTAACCGACTTCAAAAAAGGAGGAGGTTCTCAATTCGTCGCGTATGCTTATTTTTGTGTGTATGTTACTTCGCCTCTGATTACTCCGCAAATTGAAATCCTCTTTGTATTCGATAGAGTATACTCCTGAGGTAGTCCTGTTGTCACCAAAGTTAGGATCTGATGATGGGATCGCATGAAAATTGAGGGAAACCCTTCAAGTTTATTGGCACGTACAACGTGTATCACGTTTTTCCTAAGCTATTCAGGTATTTGCCTTCGGTAGCTATGAGCCGAGCTGATGGAAAGATCCTTAACTTTAGAGTAAATTATTACATACAATAGGCACGTATTGACAATTAGTTTTATTATTTCAAGTGTCTTCGGTGAGCTTTTATTAAATACACTAAAAAGAAAAAACTATAAAAATAAAAAACGACTTCAAAAACACTTAAGAATCAGAAATAATATAGGAATACACACAACTACATTTCTATATTGATGTCGATGCCAACTGATAATATTTATTATATAATTTGGTTAATTTAAAAATACCATCGCAAGTAATCAAAATACAAATTTAAACACAATTACTGTATGAGCTCCAAGACCTCTCCATTCCTTTTTCTTTGGCATCTGAAGAATCCGCTTTAGCAATAAAAGATAAATATTAATTTATGTAAGCACTACACATCCAGGAATGAGGTGCCAAGATATGAAGCTTATACTTGTACAAAACAAAATATGTAAACTTTCATACCTCATTCAGATAAGAGTTTGTAAAGTTTTTTAACAAATACATCATCAGCTCATATACGTCCCCACCGAGGGGCTCGAGCCTACCCTGTTAGGGTGATTAGGCCTTAGTCAACCACGCTGGCCCAGTGCGGAATGGTTGACTTCACATACACCATTGAATTTCTTCGCAGATGTATGCAGGTTGCCTCACGATGTTTTCCTTCACCGTAGGAGCGTCAGAGGAATGTACATTATGGAATTCGAAACGAAAAACACATTGGTACATGGCGGGTCTCGAACCCCGACCTCCCGATTGGAAGGCAAGTGTCGAATCCACAGCGCCACCGACGCTCAACAAATTAAAAAAACATTATTAAAGAATTATTGAAAAAAAGAACAATTACTTTCAGATTTTTGAATAAGTTGTAGGCACAGAAAAAATAATAAAATAAAATCAATATTTTACCATAGCTAGTTTCCATAATAATAATTATACCTTCATAATTATTTGATATTGGCAAATATTTATGTTCTATACATTTTTGAGACATAAAAACGTAGTAAGAAACATTACTGGCCATTAAGACATTTCTTTAACTTTTTCAACACATTGCCATACAAATCAGAATGAAATACCTCTCTAAAAGAAGAGGGCTACAACACCTGTCAAAACCTCGATTCAGATCGGAATCAGAAAGGGAGATAGTCGAATCGGAACTGACGTGCTGCACTCGCCCCGGCCTCACCCCCGACCGGAAGTCAGCTAAAAGCCTTCGCCTGCATTTGTCTAGGAGTTTCGTGCGATGTAAAATCGATAGGTTCTGTCTAGTTCCCAAACTTCGTGAAGAGGCATGACAATTTCGGCTTGATATTAACGACTGGTTTCTAATAAACATTTACTTTTTGAACATTTGATCTGAATTCTTTAGCTGTTTTAACACCAATGTCTAAGAACAGTTTCTTGCACTTTTCTGTCTATAGTCTAAAGTTCTGTGTTTCCCATTGCGAATTATAAGCTACAGTAATATCTCGAAGTAAATTGAAGACATCATTTAATTTTCTGTCCTTATGATAGGTGTCAAATAAATGTCAGAGTATTTAGTAATGTAGTTTAGCATCATTGGTAACTTTTTTGCTCTTGTTGTACCTAGTTAGTGGGTCCAAGTATAAATTTTCTTACTGTAAATACAACCAGTACCACAGATAATTTATTTTCCAAGGTTAAATCACGGGTAAACGTATTTCCCCTTGGTATAACTGGTTGTACAGTAGGTATATTTACTTCCCCATTGTACAACGAGTCGGAGACAATAATTGTACATACCAAGGGTTGGTAGTGGTTCCGTGAGATGTATTGATATTCTGTCTAGGTCTCAAACTTTGTGAAGGGGTCTGAATATTTCAGCTTGTTATTAACGACTGGTTTCTAATATTTTTTTTGTATATTGGATCTGAAATATTAATCTGTTTAGTTTTTTGTACATTTTCCTGAACTTAGGGATAAAAGTAGTTAGGTAGGTAAATATTTTTTTTATAGAAGTATATTTTTTAATTAACAAAAAAAATTTGTGTGCTTGTTCAGACAAGCAAACTGAATAACTTTCACTATGGGACCAACTTTGAAATCGCAAAAAAAATCAGCTGTTCCATACAAATGTTCAACATTCACAGAACCTAGATGTATGGAACAGCTGATTTTTTTTGCGATTTCAAAGTTGGTCCCATAGTGAAAGTTGTTCAGATGGCTTGTCTGAACAAGCACACAAAATGTTTTTGGTAATTAAAAAATAACCTTGTATATGTATGTATATCATGACCACTGTGCGAGTACCCTTTCAGTATCAAGAAATAGATGCATTTTTAAAACAAAGCAACAACCATATCGGAAGCTTCGCTGTCGACTACGAATTATTACGGATTTTGATATTTCGCAATTAGTAACGATAGTTGTCATGGCAGCTATGGCATATGACTTAACAAAAAGGTAACAAAAATGTTGTGGATTTCGGTAAATTAAACAACTGGGCTAACATACTTGCGTTATCGTGGTTAGATGCGAGCAACCACTACAGAATGTAAATGGTGTGGGTGTAGTTATCCAGACACGCGAATTGGGCATCTGTTTCCACTTCATTAAGTTGTCTTCAAGAGAAACAGCTGGTATTAATTAGATTATACGGAGATAGGAATTAGGAACCTACACGATATATTTGCACTTGACAAAAAACGATAAAAAACAACACCATACCTTAGATATACTCGCTAAACGGGTAAAGAAAGTTTCGGAAAGAACTTTAATCTATATAAAAATTATTATTCATTTTCAACGAGTTCTAGTTCTTTCTATGCACTCGCTACTTGAATGTTATGAAATTTGGAGTATATAATTAGGGAGTAAAATTCTTTAGTAGGTACGTAAATTAATAAATAATAAGTTCCTTTTTCACAAGTGGTCGCAAAATTTTGTTGCCTTCGCGGCGGAAAGGATTTGTTAAATTGTATCACCCCCATTCACATTTTTGCGATATGTCTTATCGCAAAAATGTGAATGGGGGAATATTCACTGTCTTTTTTGTTTCAGTCAGATTTATATATCTTTTGCTTGAAATAGTAAGTATATGGTTGACCGTTTAAAAAATTTACTAAAATAGTAGATTACCCAACAAGTGAAAAAACGGTGAATTCTCTTCTAGGCACTAAGTTGTATCCCGAGAGAAGCGAAGGATTCTAAAGTCTAGAGAATCCTGAGCGGATCAAGGGATACAAGAGTCGAGATGATTTTTTTTCACGTATTAGGTACATGTTATCATTGACTGAGATAAAATAATTACTAAATTGAGGCTTATTCCATACAGTCAGTTACTACGTTTTGGTGGTTTTTAGTTGTACGTTTATTCTCTTTGCACGTTTTTCTTTTTTCTTACTATAATCCGTAAATACGCGCATGTTCCAAATATTTTTTTTTATTCACTCAGTAAAACAAAGAGTGTTTTATTCTCTGGTTTTGAAGAATCGCGAACCCTTTGTCGAGTGTCAATAGTAAAATAGCATATTATGCAACTAGTAAATAAATTACAGATTTAAAGCGAGGGCCATAGATGAATCAAGAGCAAGTGAAGGATTCTAACAACTGAATTACGAGCGTAGCGAGTGATTCAAGTTTTAGAATCCTGAGCGACGTGAGTCATTCATGGCCGTCGTTATAAATCCGTTTTATTCAAGAGTTGCATACTATACTTTATACCATGACTACGAAAAAAGAAATATTTAATCGAAAATAGACATTCAATATCAAGTATTTTTGATACAAGTAGGTTGTACAGCATTGAGATGGAGGTCGAATATATCGGTGTGTTCTAAATTCAAACACCAAAATAGTGATTAAAAGTGCTTTTCATTCACTGTTTTCAGTAAATAAAAGAAGCGTTTAAGAGAGGGAATGGCATATAGTTAATATTCTAACTGAAATATATAATATGAGTAGAATAGAGACGAATCGATGAAGTAGACATGCTTCGCCAATCCTACATAAGCGTAGCGTAATTCGAAAGTATGATGATGATGATGAGTCTACATTAGCTTTTTAACTAAACCGCCCAAATTCAATGTTACATTTATCTACCTTATTTGTGTTTGTTGTCGTTATTCCAATGTGTGTATACGGTATACTGTAAAAGGGTAATGTAATTTGTTATGTCGCCTCACAAGTCAAAGCAAAACACAAATGACCTCTCTGTGAGATTACCGTGGTAGGGCTGAAAATATTTGACAACATTACACGCTTACCCCGAAATTTTCCGCAACAAATCGTCTTAAAAAATGCCCACTGTCAGAGTCGAGAGCGCAAAATGAGAAAGCTCTTACATTCGCAAGATGTCGTGACTTTTGCGAGTGGGGTGCTACTATAAATCGCTAGAGAATTTGTTGAGTGAAAATGTATAAACATTATCTTATAGACGACTACGTATAAAAATATTCATTTGTTGATATCATTATAAATATACAATAGAAATACGAGTATTATTATTAAATTAAGCCTGTGGTACTCTATCTGTATTGATCAAGAGAAGTTTTATTTAATGCAAGTATTTTAGACAGCCCAAAGTGTCACTGTTTAATTTGCATTATTTTAAAATCAGATTTGATGATCGTATTCAATCTGTTGCTTTTAAAATCTTTGTATACAATGTTTTTGTATAAATAGAAATTAATTTTGAGAGTGACATTTGAAATAATTACCTTTGTAACAAACAAGGAATGTGATCATTTTGTACTAAAACTGTACAATTTTGTTTCTAGTCCAACACACAGGATGTCCGGTAAATAGTACGACATACTGTTAAAAAATGATAGCTGCAATTAAGACCTATCATACTGCCATTAAAAAATGATTAGCGACATCTTTAAAGTTATATTTATTTTCTCAAACTTTGAGAAAATCTTTACCTTTTAGAGATTACCTCTTAAAAAAATACTTTACAAAATTTGTCATGAATGGATCCTCTGTTCAATTTTAATGATAATTTTACAAAAAGAAAAATAGAAATATGTATCGGAGAAATATTTTTTATCTATTTTTAAATAATTGTTTTTTTCTTTGTTGACACCTTAACATGAAATGGCAGAGATAAATGTATGGATCAGTTTTGTTCAATCATTTTAAAAACTTGTTAAATTAATTGTGATTCTATAAGGTTTATACTTGAATTTTGACTGCATCCTTTATACATGATTACTTCTTTATCACCTAGATAATTTAAGGGGTGCATCAGTACACGGTAGTAGCATGATTTAAACATTTATTTAAAAAAATAATTCACCTATTTAAATTTATATAAATTTTCTAAAATATCAAAAATACTGCACTAGTTTAGTGCAGTATTTATTATTATTTTTATAAAAAAATGGATGTGTCCTAAAGCGCCCCTTAAATTAACCAGGGTGATAAAAATGTAACTCTGTATGTAGACGCAAAAATATCTGAGATATAAATAATTTATAGATTTATATCTCAGAAATGCATATGTGTTAGGATATTGGTTAATATATTGGTCCGGAGGGCGGCTCTGTACCAGGGTTGCCTGCCTCCACCTTACCCACAAAGTAACAGTGCTTGCATTTCTCATCTCTAATATCTATTTTTCCATTTTTTGGAGTTTCCAAAAATACTCTTTTCGTTGAAGTCTCTTATCTATGTCAAGTTTCATTTTCACAAGTGAAGTAGGTAATTTTTGAGATTTCCTTATTATAATGTGTATAAATAATCTCAATTTGCTTTATTACACATTTACTTACATGATTTCAAGTATAAATTTTAAAGACTTAATTTCAATTTAATAGTCTGCGAATTTTCGAAAGTCTCATATTAATATTTTCAGTTATTTCTCTTGAATCAAGTATAACACCTAAAACCTTATATATTCCGTAGCAAGCTGTGACGAATGTCGGGGTACTTGTCGGTTGAGCGTCGGCGTCTGTCATCTGTGAATGTTTTACGCGCTTACATCTGATTATTTTAAAACTTATACTTACTTAAGTAAATTTTTGTTTACATCTTTCTTGCATAAGCTAAAATTAGTATGTTCTGAATAACTCCTAAAAGTATATTAATTTTGGAATTACTATTGAAATAAATGTGAATCACACCTACTTCTTTAGTAAAAGGTTCACACAGTCTCTGTACATACATGTGCGTAGGTCTTCTGGACTGGGCACAAGCATTCCTACATAGAAGAAACACATGAGGAGTATGGACCACTTTCCATGTGTTTCTCCACAACTCTGACCGAATGCGGATTGGTGGGTAAACATAGTTGCAACAGTAACCGGGACCAACGGTTTGACGTTAACAAAGTTTTGGTCAACCATCCGGGATCCGAACATGGCGGAGGTTGATTTGCTTTCAATATTCAAACCAAACCGTTCGAATCACTACGCTCCTGAGCTCCACAATGTTGCACAATACAAAGTGGAAATGTCCGTTCAATTCATTTGACTTAAATTAAATATTTTAATTTGATTATGTAATATTCAAATTGGATTATTACATAATCACTTTTGCACGTCAAAGAAGCTACGCCAATGGTGCACAAGTCTACGGCAGGAGACCTTGTACATACTGGAAAGAACCAGTTAGAAAACCAGCAAGGAGTATTTTTTCCTCTCTGTAATGTTACAGAGTCGTCAATTGAAAGCTGACCTCAAAGCAAAAGTTTGAGCTCAACTTCCATTACACGATTAGATGTGTCAGTTCTCTTCTTACTATATAATCAATATTTATACACAACAACACGATTCTTTATCTTGAAATTAACTTTTATGTCAACTTTAAGTCACGTTTGTACTGTCATGTATGTCAATACAAAGTAGATCGATACCACAGAATGAATAATAGTAAAATCAAAATCAAAATCAAAAGTACTTTATTTCATAGGCCCTTGCGGGCACGTAAAATCGTCAATTTTACACATTTTACAAAATTGTTAAAACAAAAAATATTCGACTAAAATCAAGCTAACCCGTGCGCTAGTGGCAAGTACATCCGCGGAGTTGTTGCCGCGCATGTAATCGCCAAGAGCGACCCGATTCCGAATGTAGGGGCTAACATGAGAAGAATCGGGCAAGAAACTCATGTGCCAAAACTCTTTTAAAATCGCCAAATGTCTTACAAATTCTGAATATTACAAAACTATTCAGAGAACGAGCAATTCATTTCTTTTACCGCCACGCTGCCTTATCATTCAAAAAATCTTTAACACTGTAATAAGCCTTTTTGCTTAACTGAGCTTTAATTAAAATTTTAAATTTATTTACTGACAAGTCATGCATGTTACATGGCAGCGTGTTGTACATTCGTATACAGTGACCTGCAAAAGAGTTGCTTATTTTATGGAGCCTATATGTGGGCATTGCTAGCTTGTCTTTATTTCTTAAATTTAAATTATGATAGTCACTATTTTTACTGAATTTGATATCTTTATTCTTGTGTGCATACAGTAAGTTTTCATAAATATATTGTGAATGTACAGTCATAATATCAATTTCTTTGAATTTTTCTCTTAAAGACTCTCGGGAGCCCATCCCATAGATCGCCCGAATATCGGCGGCATTTCCCCATGGTAGTATCCCGTATGACATAATACTGTGGAAGTAGCTAAAATAGACTAACCGCGCAGTTTTCACATCTGTTATTTGACGAATCATTTTTACGGCGTATGCTGCAGAACTTAGTCTGTTCGATAGGCATTCAATATGAGGACCCCATTGTAACTTAGAATCTAAAGTTATACCCAGAAATACAGTTTGATTGGCCAGCTCTATTTCCTCATCCCTAACCTTGACTTTGGCTTTAACTAATCGAACATTTGGCATAGTGAATCTAATGCATTTTGTTTTACTTTCATTTAACAACAAATTATTGGCGCCGAACCAGTGAACGACCTTGGAGAGTGCAATGTTTACTTCGTCAATATTAATTTGTCCACGTTTAACTTTAAATACTAAAGACGTGTCATCTGCAAACAAGACTATCTCATGGTCGTGTCTTACAAGGTGAGGGAGGTCATTAATATATACCAGAAATAGAAATGGACCTAATATTGAGCCCTGCGGCACCCCCATTTTTACAAATGATCCAGGTGACTGCTCTCCATTGATGACCACCTTTTGAATCCTGTCACTTAGGTAAGAAGTGAGAAAATCCAAAGCGGTACCACGGATACCGTAATAGTGTAATTTCCTGATTAACGTCTGATGTTGGACACAGTCAAAAGCCATCGATAAGTCACAAAAAACACCATAGGCATTCTGCGACTCCTCCCAGGCCTCATAAATGCACTCTAACAATTTTATTCCAGCATCAGTCGTGGACCGTCCGCGGGTAAAACCAAATTGTTTGATATGCAGTAAGTTATTATTACTAAAATGTTTCTGTAATTGCTTAAGCGCGGTTTTTTCAAAAATTTTACTGAATGTTGATAGTACGGATATTGGACGAAAGTTAGAGGGATCTGAAGTACTACCGGATTTAAACAATGGAGTTATTTTGCTAAGTTTCATCACATCAGGAAACACACCACTATCAATACAGTTGTTGAAAATTAAAGCTAAATGTGTAGCAACTATTTCAATAACATTCTTTACCATATATACAGATATTCCCCAGAGATCGACAGTTTTTTTAATGTTCAACGATTTGAAAGTGTCTATGATGTCACGTTTACTAATATGGTTAAATTTAAATACAGTATTACAATAAGGAACATTGTCTTTCAACAAGGATTCTGCAATGGGGGTGGAAGAGCCTAAAGTGCTTGTCAAATCTACAGGAATTCGAGTAAAAAATTTCTCAAATTCATTAGCAACATCCGAGTCTGAGCTAATAAATTTACCATCAATTTTAAGTTTATAATTATTTGCTGAAGCTTTTGTTTGGCCAGTCTCTGCATTGATAATTTTCCAAGTAGATTTGACTTTGTTTGTACTGTTATAAATTTGAGCACTAATATATTTAATACTAAAGTACAGAAGGATCACTCTCGAAGAAAAGCCAAGTTCAGGTATGAAAATTTACCTACTCTTACGACCTTCATCTGACTGCACGGGAAATTGAAATTTATTGCATGACACCGAGTGTTCCTATTCCGTTACGAGTCGCTAACTAGATACCGATTTGGCGATAAGAGCGCAGGGTTCCCGCTCATCGATATGCAGTTATCGTTACAAAAATGACATCAATTATTACGTGCGACGCGGCCAGCGTGCGAGCCGAGCGGCAAGCTTTTGCCACATACCGCCCGGTCGGTCCGCCGGTCAAACGTACCTAAACTGTGGAGTGAAACCTCCCTGTCGATACGCGAATTTTACTTTGTGTACATCCAATTAGCTCTAAAACCTGTATACAAAAAATGAAATAAAAAACCTAACCGTCTGGTTACAGGATATTAGATCTTTTTATGTTGATTATCAATGTATGCAAGGCTAGATATCACTTGTTGGTTATAGATCACCTGTGGGTCATAGATCACATATCGGTGTATACAGGCTATTAAGTGCAAATTATGTTTAGTTCGGTCATAAGCGACAATAGAAGCTATGCAGTTATCAACTATTTTATTCTATTCTTTGATATTACCTTGCAATAAAACAATCGCGGTGCACGCGTAGATATCCTAGGTAACGTCGCCTTAATGAGGCATATCACCTTGTAACCTCTTTCGGCGAGCATGAGAGAGAATGCAAGCACCATCAGGTCGTGGGTTAATATTTCATAATATTGACAAGAGCCTACCTGGAGAAGTGTACATCAATTTATCATCACTAAATCATCGTTATCTCTGCTGCAATATAGTCACTGTGGACTTGGAGCACGGCCTCCCAAGAAGCGGAGGTTTGATCATCCTGCACTAGTCTGACCCACTGCTGACTGTTTGGTGCTCCCACCAGAGCCTCGTCTTTTGGTATGCAGAGCTTATCGAAAGCAGGTGTGTTTAATTGGCCAGATTTTTTAGGAAAGTCTATACATTCCTGAATAGAAGAAACAGGTATGAAAGTAGTTACATCAGTCATATGTTATTTTATTACATGGTTTTTGCTTTAGCGGGCATTCAAGTATTAAGTAACGTCAATCAGGGGGGGTTGTAAACAGTACGATGAATTTACTGCAATGTCCTCAAAAAAGAGAGATTGGCATCATCAGCTGTTCAAAATGGTACGCCGCGTTACGGCGGGGGTCAAAAGTCTTCAAAAATTGCGTTACGTGATACTTAAATGTTCTCATTAATGAAAACAGCTCAAGATCCCTAACAATTAACTCACTTCATAAACCGGTTATAAGGGTTGCTGACGCCAGTCCTTATGAACTGACTTTAATTAATACTGCAAAAGTACAGAATCGAAAACTATCAGTTTCATCAAAAATTATGAAAATAAACAGCAGCGGCAATATTAATTTCTGAACTGCACCGAGTGTCTCCTCTCAGACGCTCAAAGTCTTGAATGCCTAATTTAATTACAGCAGGAGCGCGAGAACCTGCCTTAGTTATTGTTAATAGCAAATATTTAGTCAGAGCCAAGCGGAGACAATGACAAGTTCCTAATTGTAGCATAGACGAGTAGACGAACTGCGGTGCGCCTCTATTCCTTAAGATAATTCGATAGTGCAGATGCAACTTTATTAAACATTCACAGAGAATTGAATTCAAAAGAGATATTTCAGTTAGGTTAGGCTTTCAGGTAGGCTGTATAAATATATTTTTCACTTCTCGTTCTCGCAAAGTTCGCCTTTATGTCGTTTATAGGCTGCATAAATGGCTTTTAATGTTCTAGAGCATAAAGTAAAATTTTCTTTTAGACAAAGATTCTTAGGCCCAACAGCCAACAACGCTCAATAAAACTTCACAGAATAACTTGCGATAATTTATTTATTTGCTTTAATTTATTTGTCTTGTGTTTTCTACTTCAAAAGTCTTGAAACCAGATACAAATAGTAACCGGTTATTATTAAAACGCATCGAATTATTACTTGGCAGAATAAAATATGTACCTAAGCCATCGCCATGAAAAAATTAAAAAAAGTTTACTGGCGGGAATTGGCTATTATTTAAGTTCTTTAATTTTTTAACATTGTGTTACATATTTGAATCAAAGTGAATAAAATAACTTCCCGGAATACGAATTTTCGTTTATATTTTGAAGTAAGTAATTGTTTAATTTTCTCGCAATCGAAATGAATAGCAGAAGAGTGTAAAACACTGGCATAAACAAGTCATTGTACCCCTCAACTTACTATCCATAAATATCGTCTCGGTCTACAATGACTCATTTTATGCCCTTGTTGTACAATCTACTATTAAGTAATGGCTTAGGAGATGGAATATATATTTTTACCTTTAGGTTATTACACTGGTTTATTACAAGTTCATCAATTTTTATAATATTTACTCGTATCTATACTAATATTATATTATAAAGATGGTTTGTTTGTTTGTATTGAATAGGTTTCGAAACTACTATACCGATTTTTATGAAAGTTGGTATAGGGATAGTTCGAGACCGGGGGAAGGACATAGAGTAATTTTCCTAAGGGAAAAAAATTCCCACGGGAAAACAAAAATAACGGGGGGAAGACGCGAGCGGAAAGCTAGTAATTTATAGCATTACCATTTTATCACCCTGGAACATTTAAGGAAAGCTTTAGGACACGGTAGTAGAAAGATTTAAATATTAATAAAAATAACTCACCTATCGGATATATAGGATCACTATAGGTTGTCCGTTGGATCGTCTGGCCGTCTGTCTATCAAGACCCCTTTTCTTAAAAGCGCGTAGATATCAAACTGTGTATAATTATTAAATATTCGGATCTGTGCGGTCTCTTTCAGCTGTGAAAAAATCAAGCTGAAGTAAACGCGATCAAATGATATGTCGCCGTTTGTATTCGCATTTAAGAAATATTATGATTTTACAAACGAATCAAAACCTACATTGTGTACATCCCGTTGATCTAGAATAATGAAATTTGGTAAGAAGCAATGTTAAAAACCGTATATTTACATAGTCAGGAAGTTATAAACTTACTTAGATAAGTTTGTATACAACGCTCGGTGCGCGAGTCCAACACACTCTTGGCCGATTTTTTTTATAAACCATGCGTAGTGACAACTATCTTGTTGAGAGAAGAAATCGTTGCGCACAAAATATTACCAGGCAGTCGGCAGCTATCTTTCTAACACGTCGTTGTAGCATTATAGCCCGAAAACTTACTCAACTCCATGACCACAGTCATAAAGCTAACAGTAGGTACAAATCTTCCTAAGATGTCGCGGCAACATTATAGCTTCAAAACTTATCTACTCAACTCCGTAACCACAGTCGTACAAGATAATCAGTCAATCAGTGGTCAAGTAACAGCTAACAGTAGGTACAAGATAATCAGTCAATCAGTGGTCTAGGAATCCGAGTGATGCTTACTTCCTTAGCGTCACGCCACTTATGTGATATTTCTTATGTTTATAACGCTTTTATGACACTATGTATGTTTTCCAAGATACCTCTTCAATTCCGTGATAGTTGGTGTCGAGTCCGCGCCCAGTAGAAAGTTGTGTAGCTCAATTTGTATCCGCATCCGATGCAGCGAGGGCTTGTCATATGTATCGCGAGCTCCGACTGCTCGTATTGAGCCATGTTCGACGGCCGCTACCTTGATATAGAATTGTCAAAGCAATAAGTGGCTCTTAGGCGTTTTGGCAGACAAAAAATATAAGCAGCAGTGTATCTGTGATTATTACTCTTCGATATCCAGCGATATGTTTGTACTGTTGTCGCAGACCATGTAAAAATGTCTGAACTCAAATAAGACGATAATTTGAGTTGAGACATTTTACATGGTTTTTACTTTGATATTTTTTAGATTCAAGAATCGTAGATCCCTTAATGTTTTAACTGTTTTGTAGCTTGCCATATTTTTTGCTTATTTTGCTGATCTGACTACGGCGGTTGTCATCTCACTTAATATAATCTTAGACAAGGCCTTCTGTTTAAGAACCAACTTTACAAGAGGAGGATGTTTTCAATTTGACTGTTTTTTTTATGTCTGTAACATGATTACTCAGCCAACTTGGAGTTAGAGGTTAGTTTTTTTTTAAATATAATCGGCAAGTATTGACCCTTGGTTGTATTCTTTCAAGTTGCTTCGATGAGTTGGTATTAAAATCATCAAAAAGAGAAAAATTTTACAGTAAATAAAAACTGACTTCAAGAACACTAAAATGTCAAAAATAATTAAAAATAAGAAAACACAAAACATCACATCTTTATTTTAAATTCAGTGCCAAATCCTTACTAATATCACAGATAATATAATACTCTAATATTATAAACGCGAAAATTTGTGAGTGTGTATGGATGTTTGTTACTCTTTCACGCAAAAACTACTGAATGGATTTGGATGAAATTTTGTAGGTAGACGGATTACGACAGGGATTAACATATAGGCTACTTATTAATCCGGAAAAGTAAGCAGTTCCCGCAGGAAAGCAGATTTACAGTTTCTTCTTTGAACTTTTAAAGCGAAACATAGTTCGCGGGCACAGCTAGTTTTATATAAATCCTTTATAAGAAACATTGATTGGTTAAAATTAAATAATGTACATAGGTGAGCTTATCTTTAGTCATTTTAACTCATGATCATGGATTATATCGGCAGTGGCTTCAATGTAAAAAAGGAAAGTTGTGTATCATCGTAACAGCTCACATATACGTCCCCACACCGAGGAGCTCGAGCCTACCTTAAGCTAGGGTGTTTAAGCCTTAGTCAATCACGCTGGCCCATCGCGGATTGGTCGATTTCACATATAACTTTGAATTTCTTCGCAAATGTATGCAGGTTGCCTCACGATGTTTCAACGTACTCGTAAGAGCGTCAGACAAAATATTATGTACGTATGAAATTAAAAAAAACGAAAAACACATATATAGAGCGTCTGTGGCGCTGTAGACACGGCACTTGCTTTCCAATCGGGAAGTCCGGGTTCGAGACCGCCATGTACCCATGTTGTGTAAATTCTTAAATTTTTTTTATTTTTCACTTTTTTGAAATCAAAAAGTCACTTTGCGAATGTATAAAATCTAAATAAAAATAAGAAATTTACTCATTGGAAGATTAAGTAATGGGAAGTTTTTGTCTGTTATTTAAAATTATCCTGTTAGTACATAAGTACTATTGGTAGGAAATATTTATAAAAGCAAAAAGAACTTCAATGTCATATCTAGACGCTCATAGATATCTAAAGTTCTTGCAGCACATTTCAGTTTTGAAGGACAAGTTCTCGAAGTTCGCGGACTCGTTACCGGATTGCACTTGCCCCTTCCGCCTTCCACATTGATAAAGCTGGAATACCTGCACCCCCCCCCCCCTAACTTTTCCGCAGTCGTTCCAATAGAAAAAAATATGGAAATAACATACCTAGGCCTGTGACAACCAAAAAAAATTTATAAATTTATTAATAAAATTAACATATTTCGAGACCGAAGAACTTTTGGCAAAAACTTTATAAAATTACATTTATATTAACTATATAGCGATTTATACTGATTTTCAATATTACAAAAAAAAATCACACACACGCTCACTCACACACAAACGCGCACACACACACGCACATACACACACACGCACACACACACACACGCACACACACACACACACGCACACACGCACGAGCACGCACACACACAAACACACAACACACAAACACATGCACACACATGTAAACACATGTACATAACTAATCCTCATATTATTATAACCATTCACTTTTACTACTTTGCGGTTGAGAGAACAACGATATATCATTATTTTCAAAACGTTATAATTTAAATTTCTCATCATTTGTATTGCACGAATTCTTAAAAAAACAGACTATGTCTCGTTTGAGAATTACTGATTTCACTCTCTCCTTACTATTATTGTTTCTTTCAATTGTTTTGGAGTTCTGTTTGTAGTACCTACTCTTAACCTTTTTGTATCCAGTCACTCGCCTCTACACTTCGAGATACAGGTTAGATCCTAGTTTGATGGTAGGTGGCTAGTGGCGGGGTACTAACGGATTAATTAATCCTTGATTCAAACGAATCAATAAAGAATTTTGAATTTTTGAACCTCACGCTATTTTTTCCGCAGCTAATGTCATTTGGCATTTATCTAGAGGGGCTGTTCCGGATTTGCGAGTTTGTATCATTATAGTCATTATAGTCTTTTTCATAGGGCTCTGAACATCTTGACGGTGCATACACGAGAAAAAATCTCAACGGCTCTAGGACTTCGTCTGTCATACGCGTTGCCCCGTCCCTCAGGGTTAATAGTCTGTTTACGCTCGAGGAAGAGCGAGTGGCAACACTGCATTATAGTCTGTGCGGTGAGAGCCTTTTTTTTGGTGGCCGGCCGCATGTGACATGTCAGTCGAGTCGGGTCGAAATGTCATGACATTGTTAGAGGTTATGTCCGGGCCGGAATAAAATGTAATATAACTAACAAATTGTGTTTTGCGCGGCGCACCTAATATCGGGGTGCGAAAGCCCGCTTGGTGTTGTGCAAAAGTATTATCGTCGCGTGTGTGAGCCGTGGTGGCCTAATAGGCATTTGTAGTGCTCCGGTCTCCACCGGTGGATCCACCGCAGAACTTCAGGAGCCGCGACTTCCTTCGAGCTAGCTCAGGAAGTCCACCGGCTACATACGGAGACCAATCGGATCCAAGGTAAGTAATACCAATTTTCTAAGAGCTGGTATTCGGTGAATAAAAATCAGCAACCCAGAAGTCGGTGAATCGCCGACGTGGTGGTGTCTACCTTGGGCACCACCACCTTTTGGTAGCAGAGCGTGGTTTTTAGATTTGAGTGGTTGATTAGTATTGTACAATTAATATTGTAATCTTGTTGGTTGTCCAAATGGGCAATACATATTAATTGGTTTTTGATTGCTGATTTTAAACCAACTACAATCTCATTTGTGGACCGATCTCCCTAACTAGTTGTCATTGTCATTGTATATGAAAAATTGGGGTTAAATGACTTTGTTGTTCTAGTTAAGTTCTAGCATTTACCTATATTTGATTTTGGTTTGTTTTTTCATATCTTTGTTTTGCCCTTGAATATTTTGTTTGTTAAGTTGTAAACTTATACTTGAATTTAATTTGTTGAAAAAATTTTGCTGCTAAATGACTTTGCTGTTGTTGTAAACTTGTAATACACTATTTTGCTGTGTTAAGTTTTAGCATTTACATTTGATTTTGTTTTGTTTGCCTTTGAATATTATGTTTGTTAAGTTATTGACTTAATAGTTGAATTTAATTTGTTTGAAAAATTCTATTGTTAAATGCCTTTGTTGTTCTAGTTAAGTTCTAGCATTTACACTTGATTTTGGTTTGTTTATATATTGTGTTCTGCCCTTGAAGTTCCTCCCGATCTGTTTTATTGTCTGCGGTTGTCGGTCTATTTGTCCGTGTATTATTATAGTGTATATTAATTTTGGTGCAAAATGGTCCCGCCAGTCAGCCCGCTTAGTGGTGCCCGCGCGGGTGCACAAAAGATTTTGAGATGGTTTGCTAGTGCCGTCGCTTTGGTAGACCGACCAGACCGAGAACATGTTAATTCGGCATGAGGGAGTACCTGCTCGCTTGAAGGAATTGGAGCAGCTTTTCGTTGCTCATCAACAATATCTGCTCGACCACCCAGCCGAGGGTGCCGCTGAGTTGCGGGCAGTCGACCAATTTAATGCCGATTATGATCAGTGTTTTGAACAGGCGGATGTGATTATAAACAAGGCTCAGGCAATCCTATCCGCCCGGAGGGGTGAGTCGTGCACGCCCGGGGAGGTCAAGCCTACCCCGGCCGGCTTGCTGGGCAGACTGCCCACTTTAGACATCCCAACCTTTGATGGGAACCTGGCTTCTTGGATGGGGTTCATTAACCTCTTTGATAGCCTGGTTCACTCGAGGGACGATCTGTTCCCTAGCCAGAAATTGGCCTATTTGCTCTCTGCCTTACGTGGAGAGGCTGGTGTGCTTGTCCAGCATCTACCTGTCAACGATGACAGTTATGAGATTGCAAGGGCGTTGTTGACCGCCCGGTATCAGAATGTTCGCTTGCTAGCGGACACACATGTGGCTGCCATTTTAGGGCTGCCACGAGTATCGCGGGTCTCCTCATTGAGGAAGGAGATTTTAAACCCGCTGCTAAGCGCTATTAATGCGCTCAAACAACTTGACCTACCGGTGGACCAGTGGTCCTTCATATTGCTCCACCTCATCTTCAATAAGCTTCCCATGGAGATGAAGGGGCGCTTTGAACAAAGGTATGGGGGCAATAGTGCCTCGTACCTACCCCCCTTTTCGGATCTCCTCAGATTTTTGGAGGATGAGTGTCGGATGACCGACCACTTGGATCTGGCTCCTATACCGGGACCGAGTACAGGCCGCTATGAGGCGACCCGGGCAGCGCCACGGAGAGAGCGCCGCCTGTACAAGCAGTATACTGCAGTGCGGCAGAACTCTCCACACGGGGAGAGGCCGATGCCTTGCAAGTGTTGCAAGCGGGATGGCCATCGTTTGCCGGCCTGTCCCAAATTTGTTGGCCTACGCACCGAGGGGCGTAGGAATATGGCCAAGCAGCGGAATTGGTGCTACCGCTGCCTGGGGGCTCATATGGCATCGGCGTGCCCCCACCCACGAGATTGCCACTGTTGTGGAGGGGCCCATCACCCCCTTTTGTGCTTCAACAGTAGGGACACTCGTGAGGTGATGAGAGAGAGGGACTCGCACACGGGCGGGGGCCCTCGTAGGTCACCCACATCTCCGAGGAGATCGGAGGGGCGTGCCACCCCTCCGCGGAGATTGGACAGGCGCCCCCCCCTCCCGTGAGAGGATTGGGCGCCCCACCCCCCCTACGGGCGGGGGGGATCGACGCGCCGCTTATGAGGCGCCACCGCGGGATTGGGCCGCGGTTATTAGGGAGCCACGCCGAGAGCCGATACGCTTCTCTCCCCCTCTAATGGAGAGACCCCGGTTGTCACGGGCTCTCCCAACTTTCGCCCGTCATGGGCACCGCCCGGCCCCCCGATGCAGCTTTGGTCGGGGTGTGCACGTGCCGGATTGGGACCCGCTCGAGCGCCTTGAGCGCCCTATTCCTCCGCCGCGCACGCATTTTTCCTTGAACCCCCCTTCCCCCCCGTTGCGGGGAATGCGGGAGAATTTTCATTAAACCAACTGTCGGCTGCAACCCCCCCACAGGAGCAGGTGCTGTTACCAACAGCCTCCGTACAGGTGTGGGGCCCGAGGGGCACTTTTGTTTTAGTTCGCGCCCTTTTGGATACGGGAGCTTAGGGTTGCATTGCCTCCAGCTGGCTGGTCCGGCAGTTGAGTTTGAACACATCTCCATACCTTGAATCGGTACGAGGAATCGGAGACCTGCGGATCCCGGATCCGATCGGTCAGGTTTTGTTCTCCTTCTCCCCCCACTTCTCTTCAGCGCCCAAAATTGGCGTTGCTGCGATTGTTTATGAGAAGGTTGTTGGTCAGCTTCCGCAACAGCACGTTTCGCGCGCTGTCGTTGATGCGACATCAGGATTGACCTTGGCTGACCCTTCCTTCCACCGAACCGGTCCGATTCACTTATTGCTCGGTGCCGATGTTCTAGGCCGCGTGTATTGTGGGAAGAGGAGAGAGTTACACAAGGGTGGGCTGGTAGCCTTATCTACATCGCTTGGGTTTGTAGTGATGGGACCAGTTAGGCATAACCCACCATCTCCATCGGTGGACAGTTACATAACTGTTAGCTCCACCTTATCGGATGTCCTTCAACGGTTTTGGGAGGTGGAAGAGCCACCTACCGTGAAGCGAGTGAACCCCTTGGACGAGGAGTGTGAGTTGTTCTACCAGAACAATACAGGTCGCCTTCACTCGGGACGGCTGATCACTCGTTTGCCCCTTTTGTCAGTTCGCCCCTCACTTGGCAGCTCCCGGCCGTTGGCCGAGAAGCGGCTGCTGTCCATGGAGCGTCGGATGAGTAGGAACTCCGACTTCAAACAGAAGTATGTCGACTTCATGCAAAAATATGTGCAACTGGGGCACATGTCGGTCTCGCGACTGGACTGGCGAAACGAGGAACATAATTTTCTTCCTCACCACGCGGTTTTGAAACCTTCCACTGGGAAGATACGCGTTGTTTTTGATGGGTCAGCTCCTACGTCTACCGGAGTTTCGCTGAATCAATGTCTGCATGCTGGACCGAAGTTGCACCACGAGGTGGGCGATGTATTGACCAACTTCCGTCGCCATGCCGTCGTCTTTATGACCGATATCCGGATGATGTTTCGGCAGACTGTGATTCACCCGGACGATAGACGATATCAGCTCATATTATGGAGGGAGGATCCCAAAGATCCCATGCTAGTCTACGAGCTGAACACCAATACATACGGTCTGCGTTCGAGCCCCTTTGTGGCAATTCGCTCACTTGTGGAACTCGCTGAACGTGAGCGGTTACGATACCCTCGCGCATCCTTGGTTCTCAAGGAGGATGCATTTGTGGATGATATTTGTACGGGCTCCTCTAGTGTCGAGGAAGCCTTGATTTTGCGAGATGAACTAATTGCTCTTCTTGGGGCTGGTGGTTATGAACTGAGGAAGTGGATGTCCAACTCACCTCAGCTTTTGTGTGACTTGCCAGACGACCACCAGCAGGAGCCTCATATTTTTGAGAATGCCAACACTCCAGATTTACTATCTGTTTTGGGAGTGCAATACAGACCTGTCCAGGACACGTTCACCTATCGATTGGAGCTGCCAAGCCCCAAGGTCTGGACGAAACGGTTAGTTTTGTCTACAGTAGCTCGTACCTTTGACCCAAATGGCTGGATTAGTCCCGTAGTGTTTTGGATGAAGTGCTTCCTACAGGAACTTTGGTCAGCCGAAGTGTCGTGGGATGAGCCCCTCTCGGGCCGTTTGCTGCGAGATTGGGAGTCCTTCATGTCGTCTCTCCCCGACATTAACCGGGTTAGTATCCCTAGACATATACTGCCTAAGGGACGGTTTACGGCCAGCCTTCATGGCTTTTGTGACGCGTCTGAGAGTGGATACGCAGCCGTCGTATATAT
The DNA here is from genome assembly GCA_963935595.1 of Schoenobius gigantellus. Lineage (NCBI taxonomy): Eukaryota > Metazoa > Arthropoda > Insecta > Lepidoptera > Crambidae > Schoenobius > Schoenobius gigantellus. The sequence continues at coordinate 55,071,153 of OZ012541.1, forward strand.
CCGGACGGTCGATGATAGAGGAGCTGTTAAGCTCCACTTGCTAATTGCTAAGAGTAAGGTTGCTCCACTTCGGACTCGATTAACGATTCCGAAGTTAGAATTGTCTGGAGCTACTCTTCTGGTTCGTTTGATGAACCACGTTGTTGACACCCTGGGACGTAGTGTGGACTTTGAGTCGCTATTTGCTTGGTCCGACAGTCAGGTTGTCCTATGTTGGATTAAGAACTCTGTCCACTCCCTGGAGGTATTTGTGGCCAATCGGGTATCCCAAATACAGGCCTCGAAGGCCCCGTTGATTTGGCGCCACGTGCCAGGTGAAATAAACCCTGCTGACTGTGCATCACGTGGCAGCGAAGCCCCTCAGCTTATTGACCACACTCTGTGGTGGGATCCCGAATGGTTGTTACAGCCGTCTTGGCCTTCCACATCAGCTGTGGTGAAGGTACCAAATCCGGGCTTGCGTGTTCACGCTATGGCGGCTCCAGAGCGGGAATTTTTATTAGACCGCTACAGTTCTCTGGACAAGTTGCTCGGCGTGACCGCTTGGATAAAAAGATTTATACGAAATTGTCGACGGCCTCAGGACAAAGATTTGTGTCCGGTCCTCTCTCCGCAGGAGCGCCAAGATGCTCTTTTGCATTGGGTGCGTATGACCCAGTCTAGAGCGTTTGAACCGGAAGTTAAGATTTTCCGTACCGGGACGTCCAAATTGAAGGGACCCTTCGTGCGTTTGACTCCCTTTCTGGATGATAAGGGATTGTTGCGTGTAGGAGGCCGATTGAGGCACGCTAACTTGCCTTATAGATCACGTCATCCCCTGTTGCTCCCCAAGGACGGACCATTGGTGCGATTGTTGATCATTGATCGCCATGTGAAGAATGCTCATGCCGGATGTAATGCATTGACCGCGCTCCTCCAACGGGAGTTTTGGATTTTGTCAGCGCGAAGAATAATCCGATCTGTTATCTTTCGATGTCTGCCCTGCTATCGTTTACGCCCCGAGACGATGCAGCCCCAAATGGGTGATTTGCCTGCTGATCGTGTGAATGAATCGATGACCTTCTTAGGAGTTGGAACTGATTTCGCGGGACCATTCACTATAAAAACGTCGCGACTCCGTAATGCTAAGACTGAAAAGGCTTATTTGTGTGTGTTTGTTTGTTTGGCCACTAACGCCGTTCATTTGGAGGTGGCGAGTGCACTCACCATGGACGCTTTCTTAGCAGCGTTAGGCAGATTTGTCTCCCGCCGGGGACTGCCTTCTCTAATTCGGTCCGATTGTGGGACGAACTTCAAGGGCACTGATAGACATATAAGAGAAGTTTGTGAATTTTTAGATAAAAATAATATTGAGATCGGATCCACACTCTCCCGTAGGGGGGTAACATGGCGATACTCCCCGCCGTCTTGCCCTCACTGGGGAGGGATTTTTGAATCTGTTGTAAAGGCCGCCAAGACTCACCTTCGCCGCGTTATTGGGGAGACTATTCTCACGTTTGAGGAACTCGCGACGGTGTTTCATAAGATTGAGGCGGTTCTCAACTCGCGTCCGTTATGTCCGTTGTCTGCCGACGCGAACGATTTGCAGGCCCTCACGCCGGGCCATTTCTTGATAGGCAGACCACTTAACGCCCTGCCCGAGTATCCTTATAGAGATATCAATCCAGGACGCCTTTCGCGGTTTGAGTTGCTCCAGCAGCTTACCCAGAGCTTCTGGCGCCGCTGGCACCTTGAATACTTACACATTTTGCAACAGCGCGTTAAGTGGTCAGATAAGACAAACCCACCGAGGGTTGGAGACCTCGTGTTAGTGAAGGATCCAAACCTGCCACCCTTACGTTGGCGTCGCGGACGCATTGTCCAACTTACTCTAGGGGCTGATGGTGTGCCCAGGTTTGCCGAGGTCCTAGTTGGGGATTCTGTTTTGAAGCGCGCGGTCGCTACTCTTTCTCGCCTCCCCTTAGACTGATTTGGCGGACAGTCCGGGACTGTCCGGAGCGGGGGGATGTTTACGCTCGAGGAAGAGCGAGTGGCAACACTGCATTATAGTCTGTGCGGTGAGAGCCTTTTTTTTTGGCGGCCGGCCGCATGTGACATGTCAGTCGAGTCGGGTCGAAATGTCATGACATTGTTAGAGGTTATGTCCGGGCCGGAATAAAATGTAATATAACTAACAAATTGTGTTTTGCGCGGCGCACCTAATATCGGGGTGCGAAAGCCCGCTTGGTGTTGTGCAAAAGTATTATCGTCGCGTGTGTGAGCCGTGGTGGCCTAATAGGCATTTGTAGTGCTCCGGTCTCCACCGGTGGATCCACCGCAGAACTTCAGGAGCCGCGACTTCCTTCGAGCTAGCTCAGGAAGTCCACCGGCTACATACGGAGACCAATCGGATCCAAGGTAAGTAATACCAATTTTCTAAGAGCTGGTATTCGGTGAATAAAAATCAGCAACCCAGAAGTCGGTGAATCGCCGACGTGGTGGTGTCTACCTTGGGCACCACCATAATCATATACTTACATTTTTCATTGTAGACTTTTAAAGCACTTTTTGACGTAATAGAATAGATTAAAACACTGAATCTTGTAAAACAAAATAACTATCACATAGAAAATATAAATTATAACTAGCTTGTAAGCAATTCGAGTACCATTATTACTTGATACTCAGACAGAAACTTTCATTAGGTACCGTGGAAGGCTATCTTCGGCAAAGTCTTTGAGGTTTAGACGCATAATACCATAAACGCAAAATGCCAACCCTAGGTTTTTGGTGTTTTGCGAATTTATAAAAATGATTTCGCTAAATACCAACTACGTAAAATACCACAAACAATATGCATAAGCAATCGTAGTTTATTTCTGATTGTCTCTTTAAATTGTCTATCTGTCAAAGTTAAGAGTTCCTTATTTTTCATGTAGAACAGCCGTTTGTTTGATTTATTGTTTGTTGTTGTCTCAATATTTAATAAGTGCAATTTGAGATAACTAAAAATTTACCATTTGAATAACTTGATCTCATCTATGAGTGAAATTTGTAATAAAGCAAAAATTTGAAAAAAAAAATGAGTTCAATTTAACAAAATTTCAAAATGTACCGAGAAGCTTGATAAATTAGAGGGCTGATTCTCATGCAATCGAAAAAAGTTGGAATTCTAGTTTTTTCTCTAGTGGTAGTCACAGCTCAGCCAATCAGAGCACTGGACTTGTCGAGCTGCGCCATTATTTGAAGGAACCTCAATTGACTTGCTTTGAGCAATAGGCAATAGGATCGGTCTTAAACTTGTTTATCTTTCTATGAAATAATAATTTATATTAGATAAAAAATGCACACATACAGTATGCAATACAGTAAATATTTAAAATAAAAAACATATACAAGTTTATTTTTTTGTTATTACAAAAATTTTGTATGCTTGTTCAGACAAGCAAACTGAATAACTTTCACTATGTGACCAACTTCGAAATCGCAAAAAAAATCAGTTGTTCCATACAAATGTTCAACATTCACTGAACCTAAATGTATGGAACAGCTGATTTTTTTTTTGCGATTTCAAAGTTGGTGCCATAGTGAACGTTGTTCAGTTTGCTTGTCTGAACAAGCACACAAAATTTTTGTCATAATTAAAAAATACCCTTGTATAATACTATATTTTAAAACAATTAAAAAGAAATAAAAACCATACATCCATGAACAATGGCACGGCTTTATACATTTGTGGTCTTGGAATTATTTTCTCACGTTCACCAACATACTATTATTTATTACTATAGTTACGAGTATATGATATCATTTAAGATTTAGTGATTAATTTATTCCGAAAAAGATGGGAGAATCTTGAAAATGTTTTAAATTCAGTAATAAAAGATACCATCTGCACAGATTATTTATTAGTTACTACGTATACGTAATCTGTAGGTATTGATTGCACATTGTGCTATATCAGTACCATTGGCACCTTCCAAGAAGGATATGAAAAAAAATTGTATAATAGGATTGATGAAAATGAAAAAATATCTTAATACAATCAAAGAAAATCTATGAAAGTAATGCAAAAATTGGGCGCGGTAATAATGGGTGTTATCAATACCAACAAAAAATTTTTTTTCTCCCAGCATGTTTCATTTTTTGAACATTGCAGTTAAATTCGCATAAAAATCTTCTTATTTTACATATAGGTGTCTTTTCTGTCCGCACCCAAGGCCAAAACTGCAATTTTTCTATGAAAGTGATGTTTTGACTACTCCCTAGCACTCGAAACAATACAAGCGACTTTCCATAAAAAAATGTAATGGGGGAGCTCGACATGTCCTCTGTTCCGATTGGCTGAACTCTGTCTGATTACCGCTCATCTTGTATTGTATAATCGATTTTGATATTGAAAAATTAGAATACACATCACACATCCATTACATTTGATTAATGGTATTCATACTACAACTAATACTAAAAATATTATAATACGTAAAATATAATATTTCTGACAATATACCATGTTTCTGAAATGTAAAGTACGTAGGAACCCTCAAGTTAATGACCGAATCGCTTAAGAGATATGACGAATAGGTCGTGGCATGCACCAGCATCATTATTTATAATGTAACCAACAAACAAAGACCCCTGAAGTACCAACGTTCACTAATGTCTAAAATAACAGTTGTTAAAGTCTAGAGGGATGTAGAGCTCACGTTAGAGTGGTACATCTGTTCGAAATTACACAATGACTGTTTTTGATTCTATTTTAGATATACGTATTGTAGTAATAATAATTAGATTCACTTATTTGTGAATCAAATGCGTAAATTATGAAAAATTGCGGGTAGTTGCACATTTAGTAGATGACATAACTTAGATCGTAGGACCTTCCGTATCCTTAGAGAGCCAGAATAGAAAACTAGACAAAATGCAAATACTGTTTTTTTAACGCCAAGCGTAATGAATGATTTACGAACATAAGACTATTAAATTGGCGATTGTCTAATTCATAGTTTTATCTCAATTTCATTGTTTATATATCAGAATTAACGCTCAAAAGCATAGCAGTGCCTTTGTAATTAGAGCGATAGTAGCAAAAAATGCTTACTAACGACGTTGACTTAGAAAACAAATTATGCGAACCGTAACATTCTCGTTTTCAGCAATTTATTTAGCATTTGAAACAGAGTTGTAACGGAACAAACTGCCGTGACCGCACGTCCGCTCGCTTTGCAGTCTACTCACGAACTGATTTGAATTTGGAATTCTTCGGCTTCATTGGTGGTTGGGCTTTTTAAGGCTATTACTTTCCTCTATGTACAGTCTGCAACACGTCAAGCTTTACATTTGCATTACAAAAGCCGCCGCTATTACGAGCGACATAAGGGCGGTCTCAAGGTCAACATGTAAAGCCTAGTGTGTTACTGTGTGTACCTAACGTTGTTTTTGAAAAATCATATAAATGAGAACAATTACATATACAGCAGAATACCAGTGATTTGCTCATCTGCATGAGCAAATCGTATGCTGAGCTGTGAGCCCTTTTGCACCACTCCAGCACACAGCGGTCGTACAACACAGTACATGCGTTTATAAATGCATATTTTATACATTGTTCCATTGTTTGTATTGTTGTATTGTGATAGTTTTTGTTTGTTGTATTTATTCGTGTGTTGTAGTGTGCAAATAAAAATGTATCTTTCTATCTAACAAAAAAATGGTGCTTTTTATTATTTATTAGCTTACTATGACACTAACCTTGTCGTGTGAAAAAGAAATATTTATTTTGAGGTCACATTATCAATCACAAAATATGATGTTTATATTATATTTTATCCCTAATATTATGAATTTGCTATTTACATTAAGGACATTAAGACGTACACATGCCAATTACTCAATTTCATAACGAAAGAAGTTATAATATACCGGGTTATTTTTCCATCAGTAGCCAAATTTTGTATGCTTGCTTAGACAAGCAAAATGAACAACTTTTACTGTGGGTCCAAACTCGAAATCGCGAAAAAAAATTCAGCTGTTCCATACATTTAGGTTCAGTGGATGTTAACATTTGTATGGAACAGCTGATTTTTTTTCGCGATTTCGAGATTGGTCCCATAATAAAAGTTGTTCATGTTGCTTGTCTAAACAAGCATACAAAATTTGGTTCCTGATGGAAAAATAACCCGGTATACTATCGCAGTCTTATGTGGCAAAAGTTGTATGATGCTATTTCTTTGATCAACCCAGTACCTAAGTACCTATAGCTGGCCCACGGATAATACTTACCTTTGCAGTAGGCTTACACCACCATGCGTCCAGCTCTAAGATTATATATAAATAAAAAAAAAGAAATTCTGTTAACTGTATCTAGCTATTGGCAGCAACTAACTTCAATTATCAAATATAGTTTTGCAAACCAGGAGAGCTATTTTTGAATTACGTACGTACGTACGTACGTATATACCGAAAACGGCTACATTCTGCGTGGAACCGAACCCTTACGTATGTGTGTACTTTATCTATGTTGGCAGCTCCGCGTTCGACTTTCAAAAATAGGATGTTTGGGAATTCGTGACTTCAAAGTCATCGCTGACTATTTAGTCAGCGGTGATTTCTAAATCGCATACGTAATTCAAAAATAGGTCTCCAGGTCCCTAATATAATTAACATCTGTGAAGGATTCAAAGTATTTTTCTCAGTAAATAAGTTCGCGTTCAAGCAAAAATATCCTAATCTTCAACTGTTTGTTTGCTAAGGAATGCTAAGGAGATTCCGCGTGGGAATGCTAATGCAGTGTTTTCATCCGAAGCGAAATGTCGCAAGGTGCAATTTGACCGTTTAGCTGAAATCACACCTATTGCGAATGCGACAGGGGTCACTTTAATCGCCGTGGTTATAGAAGTCAAAATTAATGGAGTGTTTCGCCGTTTTTATTTTCCACCCGCTGTTTGACTTGAAGGGATTTGCAGAGGAATTGTGTGGTTTAACTATTTGTTATTTAGATTTTAAAGCAGATTAAGAAAACTCGCACGAGTAAATTACTCGAAGTGGCTGGTACTTTTAACATTGCTGTAGTTAACACAAATGTTATTTCTTTTGCCAACAAACTTAGTGTAAAGCGACTTGCTAATGAAACACCGATCAGTTAATTGCAAAATTATGTTCTGTCCTAAATATCTTTGTACTATCTATATTTATAGCTTTTTGTGTGAAATCCATTGCTGGTGGTCATAGTAGATGTCTGAGGAGTTTGTCACTTGATGTAGGTAATTTGTATTATACCGATGTATTAATAAACTAGCTTTCATTAGATTAATGTCCAGCTTACCGAATCAAAAAAAGAATGAAAGAAATGTTTTATAGAGAAAATTTTCTACGATGCGACTCCGCAATGCTTCCCAAAGTTAATTCCTAACTTCCCTGCCGTAGATCCGTAGTTTTTATTAAGTTACACTGAAACAAACTAGTGAGGAATTTTTCAAAGTTGGCCGCGACACGGGCGCCCCCAGCTACGTCGCTTTCACCTTGCAAGTTCGACTCCAATTCAATTAGTGGGCAACTTTGCCCGAGTCTCCTCTCGAAATTGGCTGATTTTGTTTTTCGAAACTTTCTTCGACGTTCTGGAGTTGCAAATGTTATTCGTTAATTAGTGGTCATTCGAATTATAGAATATGCGACGTAATACGTATGCAGTTTTGTTTTTATATTAAAACATAGACCCGGCCACGCGTAGCATTGGCTTTATAGTGATAGTACCTATACGTCGGATCAATGTAATACCTACTTAAATTCCTAATATAATGAAATGTAATGTTAAATTCCTAATGTAGTCATATGAATATTTCCAAATAAAGATAAAAACGTTTTTATAAAGATCTCCGAAAGAAATCAAAACACAACGCCATCTACTGGAAGGTTACCCAACCTATTTTTTTTTTGGGGGGAAATGCGTGACCGGGCCGCACCCGCCGTTGGCTAGACGGCAAGCTTGTGTGGGGCTCTCCCGGCAGAGAGCCAGGCCTATGATTCCAGGCCCAGGGTTTGGGTAACCTTCAGGCCTGGCTCTCTGCCGGGAGATCTACCCAGATAAGCAAGTGTCGTGTCAGTGTGTTTAGTCTCATACATACCGCCATCTATTTCACACATTTGGAACTAACAAATAATTACAAACAATTTAATTATAAATATTGACTTCAATAATTGAGATAAAAAACTATCTTATCTTGTAAGTTGAACCAAATTACACGCAGTAAGCCAAATTTAATTAAAGTCGGTCAAGTAGTTTCGGAGTTTCTTCCGGACAAACATCACAGGAAAATATAACAGATTGCTAGAGATAGCCTTTTTTTAAAAAAAAATTCAGCAGCTCGCCAGGTTGGCAGGGAAGGGGGAGTTGCACGCTGGTGCATTTATCCCCGGCATACCCCGCCCGGCGTTCGCCCGCAGGCACATCGCTTTCTTTTCGTCAGAGGCATGGGGGGTCCGGAACACCCCACAGATCACCCCCAACGTCGCAGCAACCTGTGCAATGCAGGCAGCCGTCACCCCAAGGACGACTCCCCGCAGGCTCCCACTAGGGCAGCGAAGTCTGGTGGAACCACCTTCTTCGTCGCCCTGTCCTCCGACGCCTTCTCGCATCTGCGAGCGGATCGTCCTCTCTTTGTTGTTCGGCTGATTCTTTTTGCGAGATAACCGACTCGCAGAACATAGCCATAGCCTGCCACGATTGTCTGTGGGCCAGCATCTCCCGGGTGACTGTTGGGAGAGCCACGTCCTCGCTTATCACCGTCTGACGTTGCTGCTTCTTCACTCCAGGCGGGGCAATCGTACTGTGTTCTTAACTAGGTAGAAGCTTTAACCTAGTGTAATTTAAAAGGTTTATCACCATTGACTTTGGCACAGTGACTAATTAAAAACGTAAGCCTCGACCAGAAAGCAAAACTAAAACGGAGAAATAAAGTTTATGAAAAAAATAAACCTGACTTAAAAAATAACACAAAGCTAAAATTGGAACGCACAAAAAGCATAAAATAAACTTAATTAAGTACTTACTTAGACATTTAAGGCCTTACTAATAACCATTGTATAAGCCTTATATAGTTAAGCAGTGTTTTGTCTCTTTTGTTCGAATTTGAAATGTCATTCGAGTGAACGTGACAAAACACTGTTTAACTAAATCAGGCTTATACAATGGTTATTAGTAAGGTCTTTAATTCAAAAACCAAAAATAATTTTAAGTTGGTGTCTTTGCACTTCACACGTCCTCCATCGCACCGCGCCCGATGCATGCCCGGTGTAGTATGGGATTTGGCGGGAGCGGACGAACCTACCAGTCCTCCTAGCACGACCACCAAAACACGATACGATAAAGCGGTTTATCGAGGTGATCTGTCAAAATATAATGGGTTTTCATCGTATTTTGACAGTTTACCGCGATAAATCGCGTTATCATATCGTGTTTTGATGGTCGTGCTACGGGAGCAGACAATACGTAGCCTATCCAAAACAATATTCTTATACCTACATAAATATTTTTGAATCCTAAGTTAGTTAATCTATTTTTTGACTCATTTTAACATAAATAAAATTTTCAAAGATGGAAAGATATGAAAGTTAAGCCAGACAAAAAACATTTACGGGTCCAGGAGTAATATGGCTTGGCACCAAATTACATTATTAAATCAAGATTATTTTGTTCTCTGCATAAAATGTCTGGTAATTAGGTTTATTATACTCTTTTCAGTTTTAATTTTTGCCTCCTGTTTTTTGAAGTCGGTGTATTTTTTTATTATTCAGTAAAAGTGTATTTTTCATGCTGGAAAGATGAATCTGATATTCTCTGATTTCGTGGATAGTCACTTATTAGTATCACTAGGCGATACATGTCATTTCGATACGCAATCAAACGATTTGAAAAAAAATGACTTGATACTTTCTTCCATAAAAAAATTGATATGTAGGTACTTAGCTTTTGAAATAAAGTTAAGTCGAAACGATAGCCGTACTGTGAAGAACAAAGCTCGAACTGATTTGATGTATTCATCCCGGCCGGCGCTGGGAGGAGAGATAAAAGTGCCGTTAATACTCCCGCGGGATTTCGCTGCTCGTTAAGTAAAAGCTCATCGATTCTGCAAGTGAGCTCTTGATTATAAAATCGATTGTTGTGTCTGATTTTATGCTGTATACTAACTAAAGATTTGATAGATGTCTGAGAGTAACTATGTTTTACAAATATTTTTATATAAAATAGAGAACTAGGTACCCACTAAAACATTATCCATTCTATTACCACCTTTATGATTGATTATAAAATCGATTGTTGTGTCTGATTTTATGCTGTATACTAGCTAAAAATTTGATAGATGTTTGAGAGTAACTATGTTTTATAAGAAATGTTATATAAAATAGAGAAGTAGGTACCCACTCAAACATTATCCATTCTATTCCAACCTTTAAGTCAATGAGGAAATTGGTTGATATATAAGTTTAGATTTTGGTTGAAGATCTTGTATGTTCCTCAGTTTTCGAAGAGCCCAAATTAAAAAAAAAGCTGCAGGCGATAAGCTAGCATTAACTGCAAATGCAAAAGCTTTTGCATTGCAGTTTGATATTTATTAGCCAATTAAATTGTTAAACGGATATTTATTGAATTCGGAATGTATATAGCTGAAGTCACAGATAGACTTTTTTCATCTAGAATTTTCCACGCATTAACACCTACGCATGTAAAACTGGGAACGGCAGCTACAAAACACAAAAAAGATTTAAACCAGGATCAAGAAATTTAAAATACTTTTGCTACGAAAAATAAGTTATGCACGGGCCATTACCACAGTTTACATAATACTAGTAACATTACTAAAGCTCGCGCAAATAAAATGTAAGAGAAGAGAAGACACCAGTTAAACTGTTTATAAAGCTTGATATTGCTATAGGTCGTTTTTAAACTTTGTTTTCATACTAGGGACGGTAGCTAGAAAACACAAAAAAATAAAATAAAACTACAACCAAGAAATTTAAGATTCTTTAGCAATGAAGAAAAAAGGTTTGGTAAATTCCATTATTGAAGCTCGCGCAAATAGAGTACTTATAGGATAAGGCGGGAGCTAAACTGATCATAAAGCGTGATATTGCTATAGATCATTATATTAAAAGTTGTTTTTATAAATAAAAGTTAAATAAAAATCAAAAACCTTTCTTTTTCTACAGATATTACTTTCCAATCAAAGGGGAATTATTCATTTTGTACAATAAGTGTAATATCGTTGTCAAGATGACGCTCCGTTTACAAGTGATTTGTGAATAGTTTTCTTTAGTCCCACGATGGTCGCCAATGTGTCTCATCACCTGACTAAATTGACAGCGCCACCTTGCGCCTCGCGACTGAATGCGCGCCGAGGCGACATTCCGTGACCGGACTCAGCGATGAGCGAACGTGTCACGCTTACAACTAACGAAATACTACGAATTCGTATGCCGCGTGGGTTTCGTTAGAATGAAATTTGCATTGGAATAGTTTGCGAATAGTCCTAAGTGTTGACGTTAGTACTACGTAGGCTTAGTGGCTGTATTTTTTTCTTTCTGAAACTTGTGCATAAATGTAATCTTTCATGCAATGTCGACACCCACTAAAATACCTTTGAGTAAATTTGCGGGGTGTCACATGGCGGTGACGGATTTAAAATATGTGTGTCGCTAGCCAGTCCTTCTTTTCCCGTGGATGTGGTAAGCGCCAGAAAAGGGAGCTTACCGCAGTCACCTCTGCGAGGAGCAAGAAATCTCAATGCAAAATCTTTTTTTCACTCTCTTGCTCAAAAAGTCTGTCGTCGCTCAAAAAGCGGGGCTAAAATAGCATTTTTATTCCTAGAGGATACAGTTTTTTTCACTTGGAGGGCAAAAGAAATAAACTGTACACGAGGAACAGGGTTAGTGTAAATATCTCTAAATGTATGTTTGTTTCTTTTACACGAAAGAGAAAAAAGATAAACTTTACTTACACAATGGGGTTACAATTCCGGAAACTAATATTGTAAAGGATCTTGGAATCTATATTGACTCCAAACTACTCTTCTCCGATCATATTGATTACATAGTCAATAAAGCCTACAAAAATCTTGGCTTTATCCTCAGAGTCACCAAGCCTTTCACGGACGTTACATGTTTAAAATTATTATATTTTGCCTATGTTCGTAGCGTACTAGAATACGGCTGTAGTATATGGAATCCGCTTTATATAACCTATAGAGACTCAATAGAGAAAATTCAATTAAAATTTTTTAAACACCTGAATTATCGCACATGCAATTACAAGATTATGGTTTATGCCGAGTCTTGTCGTCATCATCATATCCAATCTCTTCATAACAGACGTACGCTCACAGAAATGATACTCCTGTACGGCGCGTGTAATGGTATCATGGATTCTACAGAACTAACATCCCTTTTCTTAACCCTTCGAACTCCTGACACACGTACCAGACATACAGAATTGTTCCACACAGCAATGACAAGTACAAAGTATGCACAAAACTCCGCGATTAGGCAAGCGTATACAGTCTAAATATAATAAGTCGTTTTCGTCCTTAGATGTTTTCCATTGTAATGGGTCGGCATTTAGAAGGGGTATTTTAGATATACTTAACACAGTGTAGTTACGGGGACAAAACGCACACACACGCACATACACACGAACACACACATACACACACACACACACCAAAATGTGGGTGTCAATATTCATAGATTTTTTATAAAGTTTTTCAACCTGTAAATAGTGTAGTATAATACTCTTAAAATTTGTTGTTGAGATGTTTATTTATTTTGAATCATATATATTTAAATAATGAAAAAACCTGTAAATTGGCAATAAGTTTTAACCTAAATGTTTCTGTAATTCCTGTAATTTACTTTTAAGTGCTGTGGTTTTGTGTAAAAAAAAACATCCAAACAGCCTAGTCCTAGGTAATTAGATTTTTTTAAACTAGGACTAGGTTAACTGAAAGTAGCTCCTTGAAAGTAGACTTTCATATTTTTTGTACTTTGTCAAAGAGTCTACAAAAACGAAAAGGTATTGGTTGTGGTTGGGCTACAGAAGAAATAAAATAGACTTTGCAATTTATTTAGTATTGTTCAGGATTATTTTGTTTTTCGCAATCGTAGTGAAAAGTAAAATGTAAGACACCGCGTTAAATCCCATTAAAACTCGGTTTCTACTTACTCACTTGTTAAAGTTCGGGAATAAAACTACGCATGTAATGGGTCATTTAGCCCCTTCTATAACAATTAACAAATTGTTATAGAAGGTCATTTAGCCATTCATCAAACTTTTTTTTTAATTTGACTTGTATTTGCACACATCTTAATAATGGTTGGGGATTAAATAATTTATTTAATTAGATTCTTAGTTGAAGATTTTTATGTATTTTTGACGACAATAAGTGCCTGTAAAGTTCTATATTTAATAAAGATTTTTGTTAAGTTTGACATGCTTGGAGATAATCAAATAATCTCAGTAAACAATAATTGGAGCGAAATACGAGCCTACCTCGTGACCGGGAATTCCAATTGCTGATGTTGCTGGTCCAATACCATAATAGAACCTCTATGGAACTGGTTTAACTGCCAGTATTCAGCTGTCTTGTCTAGCAGACTGATCACAGGAAGCAGTGCAAGACGCTTGTCAACTCTTCCACTGAGGCTTTTAAAGAATTGTCTACAACATTATCATCAACAGCTCATATACGTCCCCACCGAGGGGATCGAGCCTACCCTAGACTAGGGCGATTAGGCCATAGTCAACCACGCTGGCCAAGTGCGGGTTGGTCGACTTCACACAACCTGTAAAGAAATTCTTTCTTCACAGGTGTGTGCAGGTTTCCTCACGATGTTTTCCTTCACCGTAAAGCTACTAACTAATAAAGACTACAACATTCAGTAATATTGAATACAACAAACAAAAGACTCTTATAAACAAGTGAAAATTTATCGAAATTGATTGCGTATCATATAGTAGGTACTTCGTCTTGTTAATTGATGGCAAACAAAACATTTGTTATGGTTTATCTTTCTATCAATAAAACATTATACCACGATTCTATTTAATACCTTGTTGTGTATTTGCACCTATTATAACTACAAAGCTGACAGCCGCACACGTGTTTTTAAAATAACGATAATTAGCATAATAAATAGCTAATTAGCCATTGTTCTATTTCCTTGAACTATTTTAAGCTTGCATTTGAAATGTCAATCAGTTTGACTATATGACTCATGTTGATAATATAAATTAAATCAACAATACAAACTAACGTCATACATTTTATATTTGTTTTAATGATAAAGCGACTGTGTACTTGCGTACTTGCACATCATGCAATGGAGCTGCCTGAACTGGGGATGTACGAGTATTTTTGTATCATCAAACTAATATTTAATTTATTGAAATATTATACTTTATCGTGATCCGACAAAAAACTAAAGTTAGCCTACCGCATTAGCAAGTCGAAGTGGGCTGGCCATATCTGTCCCAAAGTCGACGACACCTGTTGTAGAGGGGTGATCGCGTCTTACCAAACGTAGTGTAGTATGCCCTCCACCAAGAGCGAGCGCCGACATACGTCAAGTGGCTGGTGGCAGTTTGTTGTGGATGACTGCTAAGTGGGGTGCCGTTGGGAGAGGCCTATGTCCAACAGTAGACGAACGCGGACTGATTATCATGATGATGATTTTCATCGAAAACGAAACGAAAGTCCTTAGATATTGAGGGTAGCCTACGCTCGACGAGCGCTTGACGTCCTATAAATGTTTCAAAAATATTATAAAGTAATTATGTTTACAACAATTTTTAAATAAGAACAGCCATAATCTACCTTGTGGCATGCGAATACCTGCTTACATTTTCTTATCAAAAGGAAATATTTTATAAAAAATACAGCATAAAAATTATGTACTTCACTTAAAATACAAGTTGTGTCAAATTTCATATTAGATCAGGATTGGAGGAGACGCTGGCATAATGCTGTGCATTGGAATTTGAATTGGCACCGCGCATGTGAGCCCTGGCGTGGGCACTCAAATTTTTGGACGTCCATGACAAGACTCACTTTCACGTTTTCCAAAGGTATAAGTAACAGCTTAATATAAGGTGACCCATGCGCTTGTTTGTTCCACAGCTTAAAAAAAGAAATCGTTTAATACCTTCTTCCTGGTAGCCAGAGGTATTTAAATTTGTAAAGCGAAGCGAATGAATCACTAGGTAAAGTTGGTAATTTAACATCCCTTTATTCACATAATCTTATACACGTAGGAAGTATATTAAGGTACCCATTGACTACACTTGTTAGCATGGTGGTGGTGCGTCGAAATCACAGATACTTCACATAGGCTTTGAAGACGAATGCCATTGTGTAGTAAAGGAAATGCTGCACTCGATTCCGCAGGTCCAGCATGAACTCGTCGAAGTAGCACTTTGTATCGACATCTGGCAACAAGAAAAGCCGATACAGTTTTCTTCTTTCCTTGTGACGAATCATTAGCAAATGGTACTTTAGAAAGGGTTAATGTTCGCCGTGATTAGAAATTAAAGGACTCAGTAGATGAATAATTTGGTCTTTACCATTTCTGGGAGATAGTCACATCATTGTCACAAATTATATCCCTTCCATTCGGTTAATTGTCACATCGGACTATGCGCACTGTGTATTCGCTTACGCATACTTACTGTTATCCGCGCATGTTATTAGTTTTTAGTGACATTAACAACAATGTTTTTAAATTGGAGCAATAAGCTTATACCAGATTGTAAAAAAAACTTATTTCCTTACAAAAAACATGATAACAGATAAGGCACTGTTCTAAACAGGTAATCTTTATTATTATCTTTAGACATACAGTAACCCTGGTTTTCGCACTAGGATACCCTGTGTCGTACAGACATCTACCCATTTGAGTTACAACAATTATATACAAACAAGATATTTTGTTATTAAAACGTACCATTCATGACTAAAGGACCATGTAGAAATGAAGCGAGTCCATCATCGCGGAATGTTGCGGAGAATGCATTCCTCATTTGTAGGTTTCTAATATTGGATAATAGGGTCTGAAAAATAAGCAACGGGCACCGTCCGTACATTAAAGCTTTATAAATGCATCTCAGAGTTGAGATCGATCTTAAGATGCAGTTTTTACGTTTGACCCGGCGACAATGACGCTGAGTCATATTGACCCGAAGCAATTTTTAACGGACATATTTTATTTTTGCGCTAGTCGTGTGCTGTGAATCTTTATGTAGCTGGAGATATAGCACCCCTGGTATTCTCAATGCGACGCCGCCTGTGCAGTAAGATACACTTGTGTCAAGTAAAAACGGGTCATTATGACCCAGCGTCGTCGCTGGCGTGGTAATTTTATGACTTACCTTTTTTCCTTTTTTGGATGTTATAAGTTAATATACCTTTTATTTTTAGGTTTTTAATAAAAATTTTACTATCCAACGACCCGGAGAGTGTTATAGCGTTGTTAGATGAGTCAGATTCCGACAACAAAATATTCGCAGGCTGCTTCGGATTTTTAGGGTTCCGTAGCCAAATGGCAAAAAACGGAACCCTTATAGATTCGTCATGTCTGTCTGTCTGTCTGTCCGTCCGTCCGTATGTCACAGCCACTTTTCTCCGAAACTATAAGAACTACACTGTTGAAACTTGGTAAGTAGATGTATTCTGTGAACCGCATTAAGATTTTCACACAAAAATAGAAAAAAAGCAATAAATTTTGGGGGTTCTCCATACATACAACTGAAACCCAAAAATTTTATTTTCATCAAACCCATACCCATACGTGTGGGGCATCTATGGATAGGTTTTCAAACCATGTAAACTTCCACCGAAAATTGGTTTGAACGAGATCTAGTATGTAGTTTTTTTGATACGTCATAAATCGTACGGAACCCTTCATGAGCGAGTCCGACTCGCACTTGACCGGTTTTCTTATATTGAATATATCGGGCATAAATGCGAACATAATACATTGGGCTAATAACAATGAGGAACTTCCAAGAGATGTCAAATATGTCCGTCTAAAAAGGTCAAAAAACATCTCATACTTATCATGTATATGACATTTACGTAAACCCAGAGCATTTGATTCCATTCTGCAATAACTGCAGCAGTTCCATGACTCTGAATGGTGAAGTGGAAGAGTGATTCCTTATAATTTTAATTTGTCAAATAAAAAGTTTGTTTGACCTCCCTTTTAATCTGTAAGATTATTGATTCCTATTATTACTAAGAATAATTTACCAAATATCAAAAATTTTAGGTTGGGGAAAAAGTCTTTTCGCATTATAGTATGTATAAACTTGTAATAAAATCTCTTTGGCTATACTATTTGTATCTGGCTGGTTTTGGTATCATTGAAAGTTTAAATTTTAAAGAACATAATTCCAAATTCAAATTAGGAAAATGTGTGATTTTCATTTGTTTTTCATACCGCCAAGATGAGTGAATCTAATGAAGAAATTCGATACATTTTAAAATTTTACTACAAAAAAGGTAAAAATGCAACGCAAGCCGCGAAAAAAATTTGCGATGTTTATGGACCTAGTGCAGTGTCTGTGAGAGTAGCACAAATTTGGTTTAAGCGTTTTCAATCCGGAAATTTTGATGTCAAAGATGCACGTCGCTCTGGTCGCCCTATTACAGATAAAATGGATGCCATTTTTGAAAAAGTGGAGCAAGATCGGCATGTCAGTAGTTACGACGTAGCTGAAGAACTGGGAATTGACCACAAAACAGTTTTGGCGCATTTGAAAAAAACTGGGTACACAAAAAAGCTCGACATTTGGGTACCTCACGAGCTCACTGAAAGAAACCTAATGAACCGTGTACTCATTTGTGATTCTTTATTACGACGTAATGAAACCGAACCATTTTTGAAGAAGCTGATAACTGGTGATGAAAAGTGGATCACGTACGACAAGAACGTGCGAAAAAGGTCGTGGTCAAAGGCCGGTCAGGCTTCACAGACTGTGGCGAAAACCGGGTTAACTCGCAACAAGGTGATGCTGTGTGTGTGGTGGGATTGGAAGGGCATTATTCATTATGAGCTGTTACCACCAGGCAGGACCATCGATTCTGAACTCTACTGCGAACAACTGATGAGATTAAAGCAAGAAGTTGAGAGAAAGCGGCCGGAATTAATCAACAGAAGGGGTGTGGTTTTTCATCATGATAACGCTAGACCTCACACATCTTTAGCCACTCAGCAAAAATTAAGAGAGTTTGGCTGGGAGGTGTTAATGCATCCGCCGTATAGTCCTGACCTTGCACCTTCAGATTTCCACCTGTTTCGGTCTCTTCAGAATTCTTTAGGCAGTGTCAGGTTAACATCACGAGAGGACTGCCAAAACCACTTGTCGCGGTATTTTGACCAGAAGTCCCAAAATTTCTATAGCAATGGGATCATGTCCCTACCTACAAGATGGCAAAAAGTTATCGAACAAAATGGTACCTACATACTTTAGTTAAATGTAAATAAACTATATTAAAAAATGTTTTGAATTTTCTTAAAAAATGCGAAGTAACTTTTTCCCCAACCTATTATGTAATGTTTTCAACGTTGATTTTGAATGTGTTATCGAGAAAGCTTAAAAAAGAGGATTGTCCATTTTGTATGAGACTTTGGCTAATGATGAACGTTCATTTACAATTATTTTTTTACAATAATTAATTAGTAAGTAGCCTCATATAAATAAATTTGAGCAAGAATTAGTATCAAAGTCTTTAAATTGATTTTTCTAGCGCTTTGGTAAGCGCTAGAAAAATAAATGTTTAACAAACAACCTTCCATTTGGTGTCCTTAGCTGAGCAAGAGTCGGAATGAGAGTGAATCGATGTCCGTGGGATGGCGAAGGAAAGAGAATTATCGAGGTCCATTATAAATTAACAAAGTCGGCGTTGCATAAATCACGAAAATAACACTAACGATGTAGAAAAACAAAGCGAATGACAATTGACATGGCATGATATATTTTTTTCTTGTTTTCGTATTAGTGTTGCCATATGTCAAAAATATTAAAATCATAGTCAGAAACAGTTCCTATTTATTTTAATTCATATTTTATTATTGTATTACTGATTGAAACTGAAAAATATTACAACTTTATTTATTTTCACTTAACAGAGCGCAGCATTTTAATCTCTCGCACAGTAGCAATTATTATTGGATAGAATACCATGCGCTACGCCGGAAGATGTCATGCTATTGATCGCATAAATAAAATAAATACTGAAAAAAAATATATTCACAAAAGTGTTGTTTGATACAAATCTGTTTAAGTATAAGTTTGCTAAAATAATAAGATAATTAATTTGAAAATCATTTTCCTTGTGGCATTGTGTTCACTGGTAGCCAAAAATGGACATTGCCCTTTGATTTATAAAATTTATAAGCATTATTTTTATTTTACTACCTAAGTAAAGAACCGTTTTTAGATAAACAGTAATTAAAATTAAAGTGACTTTCTAAATTTCGTGTAACCGTTATTAATAAAAATTGGGTCATGATGACCCGGTGTCATCGGTCTCGTAATTATTTTCACGTCATTGGCGCCGGGTTAATGTATGAACATCTGTCAAAAACAGTATCTTAAGATCGATCTCAACTTTGAGATGCAATTATTAATACGAGCCTAAGATTGTTTTTGCTGATATTTGCAACACAGTTGGACTTACCCTTCTACCGACCAAACCACATAAAAGAAAAACGACAACCCGGATGTTATGTAGAATAAATGATATTCTTATTATTTTCAGGTGAATAGAATATTCTTTTATACAACTAAGTTGGCAAACAAGCAGGCAACCTGATTGTAAGTGGGTATAGTCGTACGAAAATAATATACGTACGAAATCGTAGCTGGTTAATCTAGCAGGCTCTTGGCTCACACGATGGAAATAGTAATCAAATTGGTCTGCAGCTACTCGTAGATCAAAGAATTCTACTGTCAACACCGCCTTGTCTGTACCGGGGTTAATGCTGTAAAAAAGGTCCTAAAATAAGACAATATTATCAAAGTAATGATCGATATGAGAGTAATGATGGTCAAAAGTAATGAAATAATAAATCAGTTATGTTTGTATGGTGTAAAACAAAAAAAAATCTTCTGTTCGGAAATCTGGATCGCCCAGTGAAGTTAGTCGCGTCACGATCTCGCATATTGATAGGTTGGTGACAGTGCGCACGAGTGAAATGCGCCCGACTCGCGAATTGAATTATTACCTTATTTAAGTAATCAGTTGTCTTGGTAACCTAATTAGGGCTCTGTGTATAGTTGTTAGTCACATTCACTGTGTTGTGAGCAAGTGTTCCTAGAAGATATTCAGGGTCCATGGCTGGGCTTTGACCACAGAGCAACACTCCTCTCTCCGCTGCTGTTCAGGTGCTGTATGGGACGCTTGCTTTAGTGAGTTTATTAGGATAAGGTTCACGGACGTAAGTACAACCCGGAGTTTGGTTATGGTTAATGGAGAAGGGTTTTCCGCCCCCCAAACGAACCGGCCGTGTACAAAATATCTTCTAAATTCATCACTGTATCGACTTAAATTTGGCAGTATCTTTGAAATGTATAATTTGCATAGAAAAAAATAAAGGTTAGTTCTTATAAATTAGCCAAGCCCAATTATTACCTATTATATAATTTTTTAAATTCATCCTCATACATCAAATAGTTTTCAAGTCTTTGTAATTAGTCAGTGAATGAGCTACATTCAATGAGATACTCACTAAAAATCCAATATTGTAAAGCAGGAAGTGGTCAAATTAGGAGTACTGTGAGATACTTACTAAAAATCCAATATAGTAAAGCAGGAAGTGGTAAAATTAAGTCGGCTATACACTATTGTAGTGTTAACGGAGCCATAGAGTATCGTCCATGGGAAGGGGTATGTCACAGTATCTGGTGCTTCGCGAGTATCAGAATAGTGCACTGACCGTTATCAGAAAAATATTTTCGAACGCAACTTACACAGTTGTCAGGGCAAGGTCTAGTGATTCCTGCATCTGTAAGAAAAAAACACTGCTTTTAAAATCTTGTCATTGAAAATATCAAAGTACCTACCTATTGATATTTCTACCATATGTTGGGGTACTTTATTGAAATACATTATTATAAAACCGTAAATTAATTATGTCATAATTAAATCATGAAACACCATAAGCAAGTTGTAAGTAGTTCGTTTTTAAGCATTCAAATGAACAGTGTTCAGTTCCGGTAAAACTATATACAATGCGTCAGTTTGCTAAATTGGACATGGTTAACCTTTCGCTGTGATTCCCTACACCACATTTTTTTTTATTTACAATAGGGATGCTCTTGCCTTTCGTTTCACTTACCTAATAGTAAGTTATGTCTTTATCGTCATCACCTGATGAAGCTGGAAGCAGGCTACACCAGGGCTCCTCAATTACAGAGAAACTGGCTATATTTCCTCTAATTTTATTGGCGAAGCCCAATAATGTCATTAACATTGTTATCATGAATATCATGGCGACAAACTGAGATGAAGTAGAAGTAGACTCAAGATTCTATCTCAGATACAAATACTGTCTTTTGTCATTACTATCCCTACATACTACTAAACCCAGCAAATATATGATGTAACCAAAACCCTGTGTACCCTTAAAGGAGCGTACTTATATGTTTACTTTTAGGCTTACCAAAAAAGAACATACAATTAAAAAATACAATAATTGACCAAACAATGTCCACTATTAGACTGTTTTTAAAATTTATACATTTGAAGAAATATTTCAGGTAGGTTGGTAATCAATATCGGCATAGACGAGGAGGCACCACCGGCGCACAAAGAGATGAGTTTAAAAAAATATATATACATAAAAACCATCGTATAGCGATTCTGAACATGCTCCCAGGGTTGGTCAAAGGGTTTTTGTTACACACTGATATTTCAAGGCTTTATGAACTAATAGGCTGTTTTATTCTTTATTTACTTACAGTCTGCTGACACATAGTCTAACAATAACAATACTAAACAGTACCAAAGCATTGTCGCTACAACTTCTGTATTCAGAAGCGTCCAACGTACTTCTGCAATAGTTGTTTAAAATCAATAGCCTTTTATATTCTGCCCATGCTTGCTTTTTATTGTTGAAAATGACCGCTTTGTATAAATTCTAGTGAACACCTTCTCAAGTGATATCCCATCGTAGATTTGCAGGTGTCAGGTAAAATAAATTCTGTTATAAATACGAAAGTAACTCGGTCTCTCTTTCTCTATGTTTGTTACGCTTTTACGTAAAATTTTCTCTTTGTCTCTCTTTTTAAAATTCTTTTTTGTATTCGATAGAGTATTAAGCCACTCCTGCGGTGGTTTCATTGTCACCTATTTCAGGATCTGATGATGGTTAAGATCCGAACCCGTAGCTGATTTGGCTGTTCATGTGTGATCCGAAGAATTGGGTATACCCAACCCGGACAAGATAGACGTTGAGGTGATCTAGTGAGTATGCCCCACGATAATAATCTTACACATCACGCCTGGCAATTAGTTATCAGCAGATACGGTGTGCAACAATATTTCTTATCGTAAAGAAAGGTGAAACACACCATGTGAGTAGTTCGATTCGTGCTGGCATTAAATACTTTTGACTTTGAGAATTTTGTTTAAATCAAAAATGCCAGTAATCATATGACAATCAAATACAGATGGAGATAATTAAATAAAAGGGATGATAATTATAGAAGTAATTTATTTATACCAATCAACAGTTGGACTTGGAGACACATTGAAGTCACAGATATTGTATTTTACGAACATCTGCAAAGCGAATGGCATCAGGATCGATAGAAGTTGTTGGATATCGTCTGGAATATTTGAAAGCAATGCCTGAAGCTGTTTTTTGCTGAATGCATCTGAGGATTAGAAAATAAGATTATCAACATTGTATTTTCACCGGACACGGGACTGTGCTGATCCTCACTATAATGCCGTTCACAGTTCGTTCTAGATGCGTCGTCGTACGACCGAAGTTGTATCGTGACAAGTTCAATCTCGTTCAAACAAAATTTCTTTGAGACTGATCGTGACTGGAATGGAATTCGAGCGAAATTTGACTGTTACAAATCACTGTTACAGATCGAGAACTAACTGTGACGGCATTATAGTGAGGATCGGCCCTGACTTACTTGGTAATATTTTACCAGACCGAGATCGGACCGAGAACGAATTGTAGTGAGTGACCGGCATTATGGTGAGGATCGGCCCTAAATGCTCTTATTTCAGTGCAAGCACATTAACGTAGCAAAAATTCTACCATTGTCATAAGCAAATTGAAAGTAATCTCTACTAGTATTAGAAATACACTTCACTAACCATTCATTATATTTGGTCCGAATGAATAAATTGGACTCGCGTCGTACGTAAATGAGGTGATAAATGCACTTGTCATTTGAAGATTGTTTGGGTTTGAGATGGTGGCGAGAACTTTTTCTGAAAAAAAAATAGTTAAATAAAAAAAATAGATAAATAAAATGGAATAAAGCTAAATGAATTTCTGTAAGTTAGATTGATATTTCTCTATTTAATTTCATGCTGGTTGCATTATGAATCCAATCATAAAATTAAAATATCATAAAATTTTATTTAAATAAAATCTATATACGACCCCTTCTCTAATGTGTTCTTAATTAAGCCTCTTATACTAATGGCCGGTATACACTTTGTTTAGTCAAGTGCTTAGTGTTTAGTGTTTAGTAGACTGTTTAGTGTTAAGTGATTAGTAGGTGCTGTCCCTACACTGTTTAGTAAACAGTGTTTAGTTTATTTGTTCATTATATGGACTTAACACTAAACAGATCTGTCCAGACGTGTTTAGTGAGTGTTTAGTGTTAAGTGAGGGGTGAAGGCGGGAGAGCGGGAGGGGCGACTCGCAGAAAAAATAGAACGCGTTCTTATTCGCTAAACACTAAACACTTAACACTAAACACTAAACACTTAACACTAAACAGAAGCTGTCCGAACATGTTTTTTACTAAACACTTAACACTAAACAAGCCACTCGCACTAAACACTAAACAATGTGTGTACCGGCCATAATGTATCATACTAATCCTTTTACTAATATTATAAACGCGAAAGTTTGTGAGGATGTATGGATGTTTACGACTTTTTTACGCAAAACCTACTGAATGGATTTGAATGAAATTTTGTAGGTAGACGGATTACGACAGGGATTAACATATATGCTACTTATTATCCCGGAAAAGTTAGTAGTTCCCGCAGGAAAGTAGATTTACAGTTTTTTCTTTGAACTGTTTCGCCTTTTAAACTGTATATGCGAGAGTTTGTTTGTTTGTTACGCTTTCACGCCTAAACCACAAAACTACTTGTATAGGGATAGCTTAAGCTCTTGGGAATAACATTGGCTACTTTTATCTTGTTTTAATGAGTTCCCTGGGGGCACATACAATGTCGCTGGCAGCAGCTTGTAGATGATATTTTTCAAATTTACGAGTAGCTTCTAACTGCAATGCACCTCTTTTTTTTCGCGTGGAAAGGCGCAACCGCACCGTACCCACTGTTGGCTACACGGCGAGCATGTGTGGGGTTCAACCGGCAGAGTGCCAGGCCCACCCACTAAAACCCCTCGGCGTTCTCCCTACCCTTTTGGGCGCGTGTGGTAGGGTCCACAATGTGACACCATTTGTGAAATTATAATTTAGGTACATACTAGCTATCCAGCTGCGATTTGACACGTATGGATTTTTCGATTTTTGCTGTTTTGGTTTACCCGTTCTCGCTGGCAATATAGAAATAATAGAGTAGTTTGTAGTTTTCAGTCAAGAAATTCTGGATTAACTATCTCTCATTTTATCGCCTTTGACGATTTGTGTCTTATAAATACTACCACAATCTATCTTTCTCCATCAGAAACCTAAATACCAACTCCCATTTTAACAAATTGAAAAATCATGATTTGCTACACAAACTGATCCCCAATGTCACCTCCCAAAAAGAGATTTACTTAGCATGAATACCAATTTTAGACTTTTAACTTCTAAAATGACGAAGTTTCATACAAATTTTCCATCCCTTTTTACCCCCTGTACGTCATCATCACAGCCCATATACGTCCCCACCGAGGGGCTCGAGCCTACCCCTATATTAGGGTGATTAGGCCTTAGTCAACCACGCTGGCCCAGTGCGGATTGGTCGACTTCACATACATCATTGAATTTCTTCGCAGATGTATGCAGGTTGCCTCACGATGTTTTCCTTCACCGTAGGAGTGTCAGACAAATGTACATATGAAATTCGAAACGAAAAACATATTGGTACATGGCGGGTCTCGAACCCCGACCCCCCGATTGGAAGGCTAGTGCCGAGTCCACTGCGCCACCGACGCTCTTCCCCTGTACGTATTAATAACTATTTGTGTTAATAATTTCAGTCCAATACATTCAGTTGCTGTGCGCTGATAGATCAGTCAGTCACAGTTTCTAATGTAATTAATCTGTAAAATCTGTCGTTGTCCACGGCTCCCATCCCAATCGGCGGAAGAAGAGAGTGACCTGATCAGTTTCCAGCCTTATATCCGGAAATTCAACTGAGAGCACGGCATTATTAGTTGTTGGGTTGATACTGGAAATAAAACAAGCATTAAATAAGGAAATAAGGAGGGAAGAAACAAAGTAACACACGACAAACATACGGTTGTACTACTCATATTTTACATACATACTAAATTAACAGAAACAGGCGAAACTGGATGAAAATCATAAAGTATTTCACAGTTCCACAATCTGTCGTTGTCCACGGCTCCCATCCCAATCGGTGGAAGAAGAGAGTGACCTGATCAGTTTCCAGCCTTTGTTTACGCCACTTAACATCATCTATGGGACAGCAAAACATTATCTGTGGATCGCAACTGGCAACACTACCCTAGAAGGCGGAACTGGTCGTTCACTTCAAATTTAAACGTCTTCGGAGAAGCAACCAATACTTAACTCGACTGTAAAATTCTAAAACGATTGTAAACGGAGAAATAAATTAATTGTAATTTAGAAATTAAACGCTTCATTGAAAAGGAACCCTCCTGCCTAAACAGCCTTATATCAGGAAATTCAACTGAGAGCACGGCATTATTAGTTGTTGGGTTGATAGTGGAAATAAAACAAGCATTAAATAAGGAAATAAGGAGGAAAGAAACAAAGTAACACACGACAAACATACGGTTGTACTACTCATATTTTACATACATACTAAATTAACAGAAACGGGCGAAACTGAATGAAAATCATAAAGCATTTCACAGTTCCACAATCTGTCGTTGTCCACGGCTCCCATCCCAATCGGTGGAAGAAGAGAGTGACCTGATCAGTTTCCAGCCTTATATCCGGAAATTCAACTGAGAGCACGGCATTATTAGTTGTTGGGTTGATACTGGAAATAAAACAAGCAATAAATAAGGAGGGAAGAAACAAAGTAACACACGACAAACATACGGTTGTACTACTCATATTTTACATACATACTAAATTAACAGAAACGGGCGAAACTGGATGAAAATCATAAAGATAGTTTACAAAACAGAGTAGGTAACTTTTTTACGAGGCGGAATGTTGCTGTGCACTTTATCTGATAAAGCCTAGTCGAAAGGAGTGTGTGCGAGATCTATCTAGAGTGTGGGGCGTATCTATTGGACAAAATGGACGTCCATTTTGTCTTTAATCGAGGCGATCTGGAGAGACAATACTGGATAGAACTGACACAAAGTCTTTTTCTATTGAGGTTTTTTTCTTTTATTTTCTTTAGGGACTTTTACAAAGTATGCCAGTCCCATTGTACCTACCCTAAGACATACATTAACTTAACATTAATTAGTATTATAAATTGCCACCATGTCACTGACTAGCTTTGGAGTATTGAGGTTTCTATAACTAAACCAAATAAAAAAATATATGGGACTGACACTTTCAATGGATAACATTTGTGATAAGCCATTTGCTTATGTTTTTAACGATTTCTATCACAGAAATCTGATTAGAAAGTCACTTTGTGTAGGTGGGTTGGTTACCATACTACAGGATCATTTTAATCTCACTAGTGCGCAAATTCTGATGTAAGTATAGAGCAAGTAATCGATATTGTGAGGAGAACTAGTTTTGATTCCGACGCATAGTGACATACAAAAATATAATTGATGCCTAAGTTGAAAAGGGCAAAAAAAAAACATGCTACGTTTTTAGTACTACCAACTTATTAAAAAAGATTCGTCGTCAGATATTGTTTGACATTTTCATTGACACACTTATAATGTTCATAGTACACGGCCCAGTACTAATATAGAAAATCTTGTACAGTTTCAGCTTTAAAAAAATGGCATACTCACTAAAAATCCGTAATATTTCCATTAAGTCCGAAGTAAGTAATTTGTTGATACAACGACGTTACATTGACTGCGGGGTATGGGACCACCATTGTGGAAGTCAGTGTCAGAACGTCTGGTGTGTAGTCGCATCGTTGTGTGCAAGCTCCGTACTGGACGAAATAGTTTCTTATACACGTCAGATCGTTACTGGGACATGGCCGCCATATTTCACCACCTGTTCACAAATTGTGTTATTTAATTGCAACGTGTAGTTCGGCATTATGGCCATTGGGCAGGAGGTCATCGAGATAGAAGTAGAACACATTTAACGTTGTAATAAAAAAAAACCAGTTGACGTAGTTCCACCCTGAAAGGAACTGCGGTCAAAATACTTAAACTAATACACAAACTACAGATACTAAATAAACTTGTTCGATATAATACATATTATCATACTACTTTACCCCTCGTTTACACCAAGAAACAAGTAAAATACTAGTTTTATACAATACTTGTAGAATACTTGTCAAAACATAATTATTTGTTTTATACATGTATTGCAACTGTCTCAAACATTCTTTCGTTCATACTGTGTTGCCAACAAGTCTCTAAACAAGTATAAACCACATCTGCGTTTACACTTAGATCTATGACATATTCAAACTAGTCTGATACATTGACAGCGTTTACACTTACAAAAAGCAATCGTGTTTTTAACAAGTTTTGTTTATTTCACTGAAATTTATGTATCATACTAATTTAAAACATGTTTTAAACTCTTTCCATGCTTGTTGGATAAAGTTTTAAACTTTTACCGGACGGACCGTATTATTTTACGGGGGGAAGAGAAGAAAAAAAAAACAAAAATAATACAAAAAATGCTGCACTAGTTGAGAGCAGCATTTTTAGATTTTTTTTAATTCATTGTTTTTATTTTATTTATAATAATTGATTTGTCCTGAAGCGTCCCTTAAATTTTCCAGAGATAAAAAAATTACCGTGTAAACAAGTATACTGCACTCATGAAGTAAAGCTCCTCAGCATCTTTACTTTCCATTGTGAATAGTCAATTGAGTAGAAAATATTAATGAAACTACCGGACTGGCGTGTCATTTTCTACAAGTTTATCTACAACAAGTATAAAACGTGACATCATAAACATGTAGACAACTAGTAGTTCAGAAACAATTTCATACAACAAGTTGTATAGGTACATGTTTTGTATTCAACAAGTTTTATACATGTATACGAGTGTAAACAATAAACGAAAACATTGCATAAAACTTGTTAAATACATGTAATATACCTTGGTGTAAACGAGGGGTTAGGAGATGAGATAGTAGGTGTACACACATTTGCATGTCCAGCTGAAGGAAATGCGTTTTAAAAGCATGTTTAAATGCATAGAGATATCGCACGCCTTATGGTTTCTGGTAACTGATAGATAAAATACGTAAATGGTGTGGTAACTGATGGATGTATGTCGTCATCATATTGAGCATTTTAAAGAAAATGCAATAGTTCATTGTTAAGGGTGAAAGTAACTTATTTAGTCCCGAGATGGGGTTTAGCCACAGATATAGATAAGGGATTGGCGCTCGAGCGTAGCGAGAGTCTAGAATACGAGGGACTAAATAAGTCTCTAACCCGAGATAAACACTGTGCTTTTCATTACGAATACAAGGAAAGTGAAAAAAAAAAACATTAATTAGCTAAATAAAAAATAAGCGAATATTATTTCAATAAATCAACAACTTCTGCATTAGCCCCTTCTCTTATGAAATCAGGCGTTAAATCCATATCTACTCGTAGATCAGATGAACTCATTGTGTTAGTACAAATGTCTGCTATGCGGATGAATAAACAAATCTCTACTTACAACTCGAAAAAAACAAATGAAGATCGGATTGCCGCTTTCCCGCTTATTTTGTTTTTTTTTCTGTGGCCGGTCAGCTATTCAGCCATTATTCTTTATTTTCATCATTGAAAATATGGTAAATATTTAACCCAAATCTATGTTATTTTAAAGAAATAGTTGAATGTAAATTTATAATAAAGTCTTTTAAAAATATATTATTTTATTAATAGGTACTTTATTTAATGTTATTTTAATTTTACACCGCGATGTAATTGAGTGGCTGTATAGAAAGTTGGCACATGAGATGAGAACTAAAAGTTTCATTTTATAATTTGACAGCTGTCAGTTGTAAACGATTCTCCCTAGGCTGAAAAGTATTACTTTTAACATTTCAGAGTATGAGTATTGAGTAATGAAATATCACAAATAAACTAATTTTCACGAAATCTGTAAAGATTTCTAGTTTAGATGTTGGTAGGTGATTATTGACAGTGAACAAAGTCTACTTTGGCATAACAAAGTACAAATAAGAAATCAAGCAGACGTTCGTTCCGCAGAAAAAATGTATGGAGATGACATTATCTGCGGAAAAAATAGCGTGAGATTGTCACAGGCTAATGTCATTTCCATACATTTTGTCTGCGAAGCGACTGCGCGAAAATAAGTGTGTGGCTTTTGTCTAAGGGGGCAGCCTACGTAGACAAATGCCAAACGCTAACTTTTTTAGCCTACGACAACCTCACGCTATTTTGTCCGCAGCTAATGTCATCTCCATACATTTTTTCTGCGGAATGACTGCGGAAGAGTTAACGTGTGGCGTTTGTCTAGGGGGGGCTGGTATGTTCTCGCTGGCCCAATTAGTCAAGTCAACACGGGTGTATTGAAGACGTAGGCTCACATCCCGCCGGAGTCAACATTTTTTCCTGTATTGATTTACTTATTATTCAGTAAAAGACTTGTCATAAAAAACTGAGGAATGGGAAGGGAGAACGAGTGATAAGTCATTAGGGGAATGTTAAATCTAATTAATGGTTAAATCTTTTTTAGTTCAAGCCCTATGAATAACTTATTAACGTTGATAATTTTCCGCATAATAATTTTTACATTAACAAAACATATGTTCGTATTCAAGATTGGACGTGATCAAGTTCGTTTGGTTAGTAACTTACTCACTAGCGTATTAATATTTATGTAAAATAAATAATGAAATATCAAAATAAAAATCAGTTCGTATCGACACTGAAAATGATAATCGTGTAAAATACGCATCAAAAAGGTATGTAAATACTCACTCAGCGCCTTTGTGATGTTAATGAACAACAAATAGAGGTAAAGCATTCTATTCATGGTGGCTATATTTCCATATGTCTCGTTTACGTCTACTTACATAAACCGTAGTTATTAAATCCTCTTTTATATTGGCGTCGACAATTATTCTTAATAACAAGGGCAAGGAACTTGCTTTGTTAAAATATCAAGCTGAGCAAATGTAATCAGTGTTAGTCAAATTAACTTGTTTAGCTGTATATTAATTTTATTGTAACAAGAAAGGTTATTTAATAATACAAAATGGCAGGACTGTAGAATCCACATTCATGAATTTAAACAGATACCGCGCTACGAGTCGCTGTACTTCGCGTGTCAAAATGACGAGCAATAGTCCTTTAGCGCTACTTCACTTAGTACATTCTCGACCCAAAATGAATGAAATATAAAATTTTCTTTCATCTGTAAGTAAGTTTACTCTGAAGACTGTGTGTAATTTAGGAGAACCACCTCACTGAGTAGCTGTTAAAGAAATAATTAATCCTATGAATTATTTCTTCCAGAATAATTATTTGTGCGGCAATACGGATGGAAGAGTTTGTCTAGTTAAATTCATGTCTATAGTAGAACTTCCATCGAGCACTTCTTTAGCTAGTAAATGGTCTTACCACAAAGCGATGTCTGATGTGAGCTATTGTTTGAACATAGGGTTGTTGAATTTGAATTTCTGTCTCACGCTCCTACGGGGAAGGAAAACATCGTGAGACAACCTGTATACATGTGCGAAAAATTAAAAGGTGTATGAGAAGTCGACCATTCCGCACTGGGCCTGCGTGGTTGACTAAGGCCCTAATTTTGGGTAGGCTCGAGCCCCTCGGTGGGGACGTATATGAGCTGTTATGGTTGTTTAATTTGTGTTAAGGGTAGATAAAGACAGTATCAGGTTGAAACCTTGTCAACTTCAAACAATGTTTTGTTGTTAACCGTATTTTTTTAACGGATGGTATATAAGAGAGTAAAATACAGTATTAAAGTATTGTAAAGGAGTTTTTTTGAGCGTTGGTGGCGCTGTGGACTCGGAACTGGTCTTCTAATCGGGAAGTCCGCGGCTCGTTTCTGCCGTGTACCAAAGTATATTCGATTTTCAATTTCATATATACATTTATTAGACGCTCTTATGGCGAAGGAAAACATCGTGAGGCAACCTGCATACATCTGCGAAGAAATTCAAAGGTGTATGTGAAGTCGACTAACCCGCACCTGGCCAGCGTAGTTGACTAAGGCCTAAACACCCTTACTTAGGCTAGGCTCGAGTCCCTCGGTGGGGACGTTAATGAGCTGTGATGACGATGATGATGATGAAAGGAGTTTTTAAGGACATGTGACTCATCATCATCGTCTTTTCAGTCACGAGACGTCCACTGTTGGACATAGGCTTACCACAGGGGCCTCCAAACCCATCAGTCCTGCGCCTCCCGCATCTAGAGATCTAGAGACTTCCCGCGACCTTTACCAAATCGTCGGTCCTCCTTGTGGGGGGCCTACCAACGCCGCGTCGCCCGGTACGGGGCCGCTACATGAGGACCTTTCCGCCCCAACTATGCATCAGTCCTGCGAGCTATGTGTCTTGCCTGCCCACTGCTACTTAAGTTTTGCAATTCTTTCTTGTACATGTAATTCTCTTAACTTTACCATAAAAAATAATCTTGAAAATACGTAATACCTTAACTTCTTTGGAGTATTTCTGCTATGGCAAGAGATGTCACAGGTTATTAATGTTTATTACAAGAGATTTTTAGAGGGCTACGACAAGAGTGACTCCAGAGGCTACTGTAAGCTGTGTCTATTGTCGCCGTAATAGGGAAGATACCATGATTTTAATATTGCTGGATACATTTTGCTGAATTCATAAATAATGGATTTATAAAAAATACATACACATTATTTTTATGTTCACAAATTTTTTCCCCAAGAGGTTAGATTGAGGTGTATAACACCTACACTTTGTCAATTTTTAGACACCATCTCACACGTACGAACTCCAGTCTCCGAACTGCTTCTGGGTGTTTCGGAAAAGGGAATCCAATCCGGGACCTTAGAATAGCACCCACTTGTGACATACTTTTTTTCCTTGTGACAGGGAAGTTCTTGGCCTTCACGTGATGTTAAGTGACGATAAGGCTGAAAATGGAAGCGAGCTTCATCTGGACTCCTCAGCCACCGAGGAACTAGTTATCCCTCATTTTTGTCGAAACACAACAATATTAATATTGGTATTATGGCGAAAAACTAAGGTAAGACAGTGGTAGCTAGCCAGGCGGGTTCAGAAGCCCTACCACCAACCAAACCAAGCAGAAAAAATAGTTTATTAAGTTAGTAGTAAGTAGGAGCATGTTGCTCAATAGCTTCATATCTTTGACAGCTTCGAAGAGCTCGAAGGCTCAGTGGCGCGTGCGCTTGAGGTTCGATTACTAAGTTAAGCAACGTCCGCCATGGTCGAGAGCATGATGGGTGATCAAAGTGCTAAACATCATTTTAAATTCCTCCGTACTTAGGAAATCGCGTTAAATAGTGGGTTTTGAAGACCAATTTTGCTGGTGAGCGATATCTGCACCATAACTAAATCGTTGCGCTCGACCAAATAATCGCCACAGTATTACGTCATTGAACACTTGGAAGACGATTTATGCACTTCGATTGGTCAAATGTAACTATTGAGCTTGGATCAGCATGTGGTTTGTTAGTGTGAAGGGTCCTAACTTAAAGTCATGAACAAACTAGCGTGCGAGCATGGAACTCTCGACCAACAAAATTTGACAGACAGATGTCGGATACCTACTCGACAAACATTGATAAATTTGACTAATATTCTAAACCAATGAAAAATGAGCGTAAAGGGACAGGTGATTTTGTCGATCAATATAATATGGCGATCGACAAGTCCATGTTCGCACAGCTGGTAGGATAAAAAGTATATCTTACAGAAATAAAGGCGCGGTTTTATTAAAAGTATCTACCGGAGGGATTACTAAGTATTTACCGGAAGGAGATTCGGTACCAGGGTCGCCTACTTGGGTACCTGCAGCAGCAGTGCTTGCATTGCTGTGTTCCGATTTGAAGGGTAAGATATGTCAGTTAAATTACTGTGTACCGTGACTTTACATCTTACGAGTATGTCACAAGTTGGCTACTTACACTGTTGTTCTTGTGGGGGTTGCGATTTTACATCTCATGTCACTGGGTACCGTGACTTCTTCATCTTCAGTCACAAATTGGTTACGTGGTTCTTGTGGTTACAGATTTGCTGCAAATCTCACAAGGACCAAATGTACTGTAGATAACTGTTACCACTTACCAACAGGTTGTCAGTATGTATGCTTGTTTGCCAACTTAGTTGTATAAAGAAATCCTTTTAAGGCTGACAACCCTGAGCTGAGTTCATCGAGCCCCACTTAAAACTTTTTTTAGCAAAACCTGTTTAATTTACCGTAGTAAAAAAATACACGTTACTCTTGAAAATATTTCTGAGAATATCCATGTCCCCAGAACAAATTTTAATTAAAACTCGTTAAAAAAATGCCAAAGACACCCATCAAAAACAGCTTCCAGAAGAAAATCCGAGTTATTAAACTAAGGTTATTTTAATCATATTTATGTTTCATATCTTCAAATAAGTAACTAGTTTCTTTTTAAAAATATTTTGATTTTTTCGCTCAAGGAGTTGTTGAGGAGTCCAGGTGAAGCTTGTTTCCACCTTCGGCCTTATCTTCACTTACCATCAGGTGAGATGGAGGCCAAGAGCTTCCCTGTCGAATGTAAATAATGTGAAGTCTCCAGAGATAATTTGTAGACGCTAACAGGAATTGGATTCTAAACGTCCATAGTAGGCTTCGGTATCTGTTTTTCATCGTGTGGATTCTATTCTTGTTTTCGACTCCCACGTTGTATAAAAAATGTGATTTTTGAAGTGTTTAGTTCTAAAGAACTACTTGTTTTTTTATTGAACCATGCTTATAAAAGTACTTACTAGCCACTTTAATAATAACACAAACCAGTAATAATCAATATGGTAGAAGTCAATCCCAATGTCAATGTCTGTTATCTATTTCCTTATACGTAGACAGACGACAGGCAGTTTGCTATCAGAACCTCGTCTATATACAATACTGTACATATCCATTGTAGTATGATAAGAACGGAAAAAATAGAGTATTCTTGTTCTTAAGATTGTGACTTTACGCATGCGTGAGCGGAAAGCCACGCCTTCACGAGAAAGAGATAAAGGGCGCTTTCATAATTCACACCATTGATACCATGATTGAGTTCATGATTTCAAATTTGGAAATGTTTCGTAACCTTTGGCAGGAATGTATAATCTTCTAAATTTGAAATTGAGTTCCAAAATTCATTCTATAAAAACCAGCCAGATTTGATTTTTAACGAAGATGCAACTATCACTTTTTTCACTTTAAATATTTTTGATTTGCGCATTTCAAAGTGTTTTACTTTAATTATATTTACGGAAAACACAAACACGTTATTCATTTTATTGACAATATAACTATGGGAGATCAATTTTAATATGTTGAATTAAATGAAGTAAGTACTTTACTTTAGGGAGGGAGACTCTGTACCAGGGTCGTGTGCTTGGCTACTCCGTCTTACCTATTTCTGCCGCAAAGCAGCAGTACTTGCATTGCTGTGTTCCGGTTTGAAGGGTAAGATATGTCACTGAAATTACTGGGTACCGTGAATTTACATCTCAAGTCACAAGTTGGCAACGTACACTGTGACCCTTGTGGGGGTTGCAGTTTTACTGCGAATCTCAGAGGAGCCACATGTATTATAGTTGATTGTTACCACTTACCACCAGGTGGGCACTTTGCTTGTTTGCCAACTTAGTAGCAATAAAAAAAAAACTTAAAAATAAAGAGTGTGTAGCATATACTCACGATGATTCTTAGTATAAATAGATACATTGCAATACAAGTGGTGAACAGTTAATATTACAGGATAATTTATTACGATGCCAGGAGCACAAGTTGAGCAAACCGTCTGCTTGGTTATGGCGTAGGATTTCGTTACTCCGTAACTAATACACACTGGTGACCTGACTACTCGGCCGGCGGCTTGGACTCCCTGCGGACCTTCGCTGTCCAATTTAGTACCAGGAGGGCCCAATTCGCTGAACGAAGCACTTATGAGTACTT
This sequence comes from Schoenobius gigantellus, assembly GCA_963935595.1. Classification (NCBI taxonomy): domain Eukaryota; kingdom Metazoa; phylum Arthropoda; class Insecta; order Lepidoptera; family Crambidae; genus Schoenobius; species Schoenobius gigantellus. Next base: position 55,106,850 of record OZ012541.1, read on the forward strand.
ACATACTTGAACATCTTTTTATGATCTGGAAATGCATCCCTGAAGTCTATTGAAGGAAATATATATATAAATAAAAATATATTTTTTAGTGCTATCTACACACTGCGAATTTTTCTGCGATATATGGCGCTGTAGACTCGGCACTTACCTTTCAATCGGGAGGTCCGGGGTTCGAGACCGCCATGATTGTACTGATGTGTTTTTCGTTTTTCGAATTTCATATGTACATTTATCTGACGCTCCTACGGTGAAAGAAAACATCGTGAGGCAACCTGCATACATCTACGAAGAAATTCAAAAGTGTATGTGAAGTCGACCAATCCGCAGTGGGCCAGCGTGGTTGATTTAGGTCTAAACACCCTAAGCTAGGGTAGGCTCGAGCCCCTCGGTGGGGACGTATATGAGCTATTATGATAGTAGTTGACCGACAGCTCCTATCTCATTATTAAACTTTTGAATGGATAAGAATAGGATAGGATGGGATAATTTGCATTGAAAAGTATTAATATACACTAATTCGATGCCAATATTAATTTATTCTAATTTTGACTCTCTTCTGGATTGTAGATTTTCTAACGAAACCTATGTATCGATATAGCAGATGGACTAGATGATTATGATGTAGGTATAAATTCAAATATCATTTGAAGGTGTCAAGCAAGCCCCATTAGGAAAATGACTTGTAAAGTCAATGTGTAAACGGCCTTACTCTTAATGGATGTTATTATTATTTATTTTTATAAAAAATATTTCTTAAAAATACTTTTTTTATGAATATGATAATCACAATTTATAGGATATACGTAACTGATAATGTTCGTGATGTCGTATTCTTTTAAAAACGACAGGTATTGGTCGTTATATTTATAAAATTATTTATTTATAGCACTTTTTTAAATATTTATTCATTTGCCATCATGTACAGTGTATAGGTGTTACAAATTAATATAACGACCTAGTACATGTTGTTGATAAGGGCGTCGCAAAACAAATATATTCAAAGATTGTCTTACATAAAATTAATTTATAAATATTTTAAACTAACGATTTCAAGGTGTATTAAAAATTAGCAAAATTAAATACTTACCTTCGTATTTATTTAGCTTAAAATGGCTTACCTTTAAAAAAGGTAAGCCATTAAGTTGTGGCATAAGTGAACAACGAAATCTTCGAAGAGTAAAGTAGCATTGGAAAAGAAATGACAGCAAATTATTAAGTATACCACCAGCCCTGTCGTGATGGCGATTATTGCATTGTTGAGAGAGTAACTATTGGATTCATAGTCAAATACTTTGACTTTGATTTTATTAGTACTTAGGTATGTTACCTACAGTCATCATTAGAATTAAAATTGTCTCCGTTGTTAAGGAAATCAGGTGTAGCATCGCTTTCATTTATGTTAAAGAATTACAAACATTAACACAGCACTTAGTTTCCGATATTTATTTACTCAATTTTCTTAATTCTCAACTGAATGTCAGTTACAGCGATCGTTAAATTAACTACGTTAAAATAGTGTTACGAACAGTCATTCTTTAATTCGATAGTAACAGTGCAAACGACAAAAGCCTCGAAACAGCTTCACAAAATCGATTAAGCCCAACTCGATTATTCTGCACTCGATAAACAAGCTCCGTGATTACAGACGTGTTAATTTCGCTACGGAGCCTCCTTCCCACCAGATATTCAGTCAACGAGGTCTGTGCGTTTTTCCGAACTTGGAAAGTTCAATTCATTAAGTGCAAAGCATAGAAGTTGGCGTTTTAATTAAAGATATTCGCCAGAAGCCCGCCCCGATGCCTTAACTCACTGAGACGTGGTTGGCTTATTTTTTTTCGACATACTCATTCCCGCCTCTGTGGCCCTCCCAAACAAACAGCCGAGTACTTTGAAAACAAAATTGCTGTTGCTCCATATTCATCATTAATGCCTCTGTTTTAGATTCCATATTCCTTCGGGGGTTTGGGGGAGTTAAGTCAGTTTGCAAGTGAGCGGGCCCTTTCAGTTCATTTCATGAAAGTAGAGACAGTGGTAAAGCTCCGAGTCAGTCTGCCGCGAGCTTCGCGAGGGTCCACACTTGATAGGGGGAAAGTTGCTCCCGTGGAATATTTTGCGGAAAACTTTTCGTTCGTAACGCGTGTTCAGTGCTAACTAGAAGAAAATTGAATTTTTTACGTTTTTTCACACGCCTTTTCCGGTGACGCTGTTTGTGAGTTAAAGGTACGTAACATTTGTAAGCTTAAAATATAATGCTTTTACTTGCAGTTGATTAATTTGTGAAATGTGCTTTTAAAATGAATTATTAACTACAAAATAGTATGTCATCGGGACCCAGAACATAATATCGTAATTCATGACTAGTTTATGGTTTCATTGACACTTTAATTTCGGATATTAATTTTTAATACCTGTTATAACGTTCCTAAAATACTTGTCAAAATGAGATTAAATAAAAATTATGTATAAATTGAAAGAAAAGATTAATAAAATTTTGAAATTAGGAAAAAATAAATTTAAAAATGTTTTGCAATAAAATACATAAAAATTAAAAAAACTACACTAAATATAAAAACGTTTAACTGTAAAAACAATCAAAAAGTTACTTAAGTAAATTATACAAAACATCAACAAAACTACAAAACATTATTATGTTACCAATTAATTGGTTTTTTTTTGTAAATTAAGCAGCCTTTTTATTATGAGTATTAATTTACTCTCTCAAACCATTATAGGTTTAAGTTGACCTAAAAAAATGTTTGTGTTAAAAGCAATATACTTATCGGTAAATTTTTACGATATACGTCACCCTGTGTGAATAAAAGTACAATCTCCGAAATAAGTCAATAATTCCGTTACAAGAGAAATGAATTTGATAGTTATCTAATATGTATATATACAATAGAGGGTTCATTGTAAAATACCTGCAACCTTCCAGGATTAGATAGCTAACATAATTAACTAAAACGTTCGTTTTACGAGTTTTAAGATAACTTAATAAATTGAACAAAAATATATTTTTTTTTGTTTTTATTGCACTGTCGTGACATTGATAAGTCTATGTTTCATTTTTTAACGAAGACGGAAGACGACGACGCTACGCTCACGCGCTGTGTGCAAAGAGTTACAAACATTCTAGAGTTATATTAAATATTGATTCTTCTATGAAAGTAAAATCTAACGAATTATGAAAAGTCGTAGAACAAACGTTGTTGCTTACGATGTAAGCTATCTAATCCTCCGAGGTTGCTGGTGTTTTACAAATAACCCTGTATAAACATTATATGGTTAAAGCGTTGTGTTGTAATTACTTGATGAAACTCCATGGTATCTTCTTATTAAAACAATACTTTCACTAATAGTTCCACTTGAATCTTTATTTAACTTAAATATAATAAATATTTAAGTGGAACTAGTGAAATAAGTGCTTTAATAACAAGAAACATCATATGAAAATAATATATTGTTTCTCAATAAGAAATTATAAAACGTACCTTGAATTGCAAATGTAACATTGCAATTCTCGTGAGTCTCCATTTAGTTCAAAGTTTCAAGAGCACAATCGCGATCCGCTATGAAAGTTTTGCACTTGGTAATGAGCACTATCGAATTATCCGTTGTCTTTAAAACTTGGTCACAGCTCTCAGGAATTGTAAGTTCCGGTTTCCCGACAGCCTTTTAAAATTGAACACTTTAATAAAACACGCTCACTTCGAACAGAATAAGTAAGACAGGAATTTTTTATTTATTTAACTATTAACATGACAACGGTTGCATTGCGTATTACTTATAGTAAAAAAATATTTTTATTTGTTCTAAGGTTCTTAAGTTACCTACTTTAATGATTTTTTCAATTTTAAATGCTTGAATCAAAAAAGATTTAGTAAGGGTATAAAAATAAAAGAAAATGTAAACTTAAGGTTATTTTTTTAATTGACAACTTTTTTTTAATAAAGTTTCTGTTCTTGTCATTTCTAGCAATTTCTAGTTTTAATTTATTTTATTTCAGTATTACCTTGAAAAAGCGCACTATCGCTAGTAACAGTTTTAATATATCTATTTTCAAATTGGAACGTAGCTTATTTTATGCAAAACAAATGCATTAATACATTTTAGGTTTGATAGTACTCACACGCCACAGTTTTAGTCCTAGCCTTAGTAGAAAAAGCACTTCCATCTTCACCATCAAATGCCATCAATTAGGCGAGATAAAGGTCAAAAAATTCCTTGTTGTGCTAAAAAAGGAATAGATTTTGTTTTATATTTCTCCTATCAAATACAAATAATATACGTATAATAGATGAAAATTAATACGACGAATATATAAACTAAATAACATCTCTTTTTAAGTTTGTACCTTTGCTGTTTTGGTTTATTAGTACAATCACGATAATATATTATTTACAAACTAATTGTCATGAACTGTTAGTTTGTTTATTTAGTGATTTGCAAAAATTAAAGCTTAATTCCGAAATCACAAATATAGTTTTGCAAATAGTCTATGAAGAAATTATAGGCCTCAGTTAGGAATAGTTCTTGAACCGCGGTCTTCAAATTTAATGTGTACGCTATCATGGTCTGCTGGACTACAGGATCTGAAAAAAAATTTTCATTTCACACACATCGCACTAATGTGATAACACAAAATAATCTATTTATATACACATAAAAGCGAAAAGATGTTTCTCGAAAACTATTTGACTAAGGGCCGATTTTTCAATATTCAGATAACTCTTAACTGTTGAATAAATATGGCGATCTGACAGATTTTCTATACAATAGTTATCAAACTATCATATATATTCCTCAGATAAAAGTTAACTGACGATTGAAAAATCGGCCCCTAATGAATATAAAATTTTGCAGGATAGCAGTTTATGGGTAGTATAATATGTCGGTTACGAACGGCTTTTTGCAAAACTCAATCTCAAAGGGGTGAAAGGGGGTTATATTTTGTGTAGGAGTTCGCCATTTTTAAGCTTGAAGCATGAAATCATGTATTTAAGCTGATAAATTAGAAAGCAGTAACAACATGTTTAATCGTTTTTGAATATTCGCCCCTTAGAAATGTGAAATAGGGGTTGAAGTTTTGTTTTTAGTTTGAGTATCACACTAACAACTGTTTTACGTATTCCAACAGGACCTTTTAAGAGCTTTGCTTTATATTTTCAAATTCTTTTGACTACGGGCAAAATATAGAATTTCCATGAGAAAAACGAAAAAACGCGAGTCAAGAAAAGCTATTATATTATAATGTCCATCTTTACATCTTAAGAAATAACCGAAAAGCTAAAGACGTGATTAAATATCATTATCGTTAATATGCGTTACGTCTCTTTGCAGATGTATAATTGTGACTAGCTTTCTTAGTCAGGTTTTACGACATCTAAAGAAAGGGAGCGACACATGAATTCTAAATGTCATCGCGCGAACGATATCAAATGTAAGCATTATTTGATATTTCATTACTATCGCCAAATCTACTGTAATTGACGTAAAACTAGTATTTTAAGTAAACTTTTGAAACGTTACCTATTTTTTGCCAATTATATCAAAAGTGATTACAGCTTAGCATTGATTGATTTTGGTTTAGGTATCTTTTGAAAAAAATAGTTCACTATCTTTACATCTCTCATATATGTATATCATTACCTGGATTCTTTGAAACTTTCGGTCCAACATCATAAATGGGCAACCCGCTGATATCTGCATTAATAAGGGCATCTTTCAACGACAGCCCGTAATAACTAAGTGGTATTACTGCTGTTATTACTGTGGGAGCTGGAATCGAAACAGAATTAAGGGGTAAATGCAAGAAAAATCAATATCATTATTTGATTGCTGCTCTTTATCCCAATTTTGCAAGTACCTACAAATAAAACAGCTTAGTAGTGTTACTTATACATATAAATATTATGATGTCCAGCAAATTACAAGATCCAGCAAAAATATACGACAAAATTGCGTATTTATGCTAGAGTTACCTCCTCATATTTTTCATAGGTATAAGTTAGCATCATAGGTGGTTACCGTGACCGTACGAATACTTTCAAAAATAATGAATGAATAATTTTTTTACATGCAATAACAACACACACAACACATAAAAAAATACCCAAAAAATAAACAGAAATACTAGGGGGAGACAGGATACATAATAATAACTAAGCTAAAATGGAGTGTCTCACAATTCTGGATGTAAGAAGTTCGGTATAAAGAGGATCCACTCTCTAGTAGGGAAGACGAGGTGACGCGAGTACGCGAGTGTGGAAGGCACTTGTAATGCATTCGCTCAGAATGCCTCATGCTGAGCCTCCACGGGGAGCACTCACAAAAGTGTGAATCTGACTTATGAGTCACCTAAATGTTTCCAACCCATAACTTGATATTGCCAGCATCAAAGTACTGACACCTTCTCTGACGTAATAATGATGATGAACTTATATTACTCATGGGCAGGAACAATCTATCGTTGTATGTCTTTTATGAGGCGAAGATATAAAAGCAAAGCCACATTAACTAAAACATACCAAATTTTGCCTTTATATAATCTGCTGCAACCACAGGCTCCTTTCCTCTCTGATGAATTATGAAATAGCTCATTTTAGAATCCATGTTTATAGATTTAAAGTCCACTGCGTAAATCAGGTTGCCCGTTGTTTTATTGACACTAAAAAAACAGAATTTGGAAGTCGCTTTATTTAATATTTAATCAAAGTTAAATCATTGCCCATACAAAATATTCAAGTCTTCCGACTTTAATACCGAACTGATCGCTAGAAATAGTCATTGCTTTCAATCGGTAATAGATAGAAATCGCGAAATCATTCACCCATATTCATATGGGAATCTCCAAAGCCACCTCTGAAGTGAAGCTTTGAGACTTGCCAACTATAAATAAAATCAAAAGAAAATGTATGGTACTTTAATCAGCGCATGACACCGATTTACAGCTAAATCCAAGGAATTAGGAATGATATTAGTTTTAATTTCAGTCACATCTTTATATCAGACTAATGCTACATAGAAGATGTAATGTTTCGAATCGGTCAAGCATAGAACGTTATTCACAAAACAATAGATTAAAGATTTGGAATTATTGCTATTATGCTATAGTTTGGGCCATGCATATGTATGGATGCGAAACTTGGGTCATTTTGAATCATTCTTGGCCACATTTCAACACTTGGCTTGAAATGTGAACTCCTCGGAAAAAAATAAGATATCGAATAAGCGAATTTAGCAGTTCAAATGTATATTAATAAACGGAAAATATTCAGAATAGACAAGCTTCACTTGAAACACCAAGGTTTGAGGCGAAGAAAGGTTTGTCGGGCATGTGCATAATGCATGTATGCCCTGTATAAGTTTTCGTTGATCCTTGGAGTGGAGACAAGATTCCAGGGAATACAAACCTAGACCGATAAAAAAGTGTCTTTAGGGCATTAAAAGTAAGTAGTCTGGTAAAACATTCGCATATGAGATCGCATGAAATGTTACATACTAACTTCCAAATTTTAATATTAATTTTTATCATATTTCATAAGGTAAAGGAAAAAATAAAAAAGTGCGTATAATAAATTGCATTGTTTCATATAGAATTTAATTCAACCATATCAATGTGATTAATTTTGATAATAATGATTCATTATCCTGGAATTAATTGTTCAATGAGGCTTTGAATAGAAAGAAATACTAATTTGGTGGGAACACATCTAATCCTCTTTTGTTACTTAAAGAAAATGAACAATCAAAAATTATACTTACTAAAACTGTTCCACTTCACCGTCTAATCCATCTATTTCACAATCAGTAATAGAAAGAGTGAAATTAAAATTTGGTAAATAAGCTACAGCTTTCTCCCTGTAAATTTTATGTTTGTTCTTATATCTATACACTGGTGCACACTGACTGTTCATAGTAAGATACTGTCGAACACAATCATTATCTTTGCCTTTACAAGGGTAAATTAAATGATTATCAGTTACATCATCTATTAGGTTACTTTTATTATTTTTGATTTCGTCTATCTTAGCGACAATTTCGGTTATTTCTTTCTTTATTTCCTCTCTTTTTTCTTCAATGGCTTTTTCTTTAAGATCTTTGGCTTCTTTTACTTCTTCCTTCTTACTATCGTCTTCTCCACGTTTATCAATCCACCCCCAAAATTCTTCTCTAAAATTATTGCCGTAGCTCGCCATGTCAAAGCTATCTGAAATTATCAAATAGAGCCAAACATCAGTTTTTATTGTCTTTAAATTGCCTCTTTTAAGTGTAAAACTTCTAACAATTTAGAATATATGACTTTATTATACGTTTTCGATTCGGCTAACAATTACACCTAGCCGAATATACTAACTTGCAATTCATTCAATATTTCTTCTCTTAGCTACAATACGCGCACTGCAGATATAAGTTCGGTGCCTATTAATGGCACGACGTAGGACATTTTGAGCTTCCGAGTGGCATTTGACATTATGGTTGTAGGTTTTAATATTTTTCTATACAACAGCAAAACTCTTGGACTTCTACCTAACTTGAGAGCTTACCTTGGACTCCGCAAGTTCTTAGGAACTGGCTATCTTACCTCTAATTATCGGAACACAACAAAGTTATTAACATTGTTATTAGGACTATGGACATATAAGAGGGTGATAGCTAGTCAGGCAAGCATAGAAGCCCTACTGCCAACTAAACTAATGCCAGGTGGTCTTAACAACTATACAATCTATATTATAAAGAGGAAAGATTTGATTGTTTGTTTGTTTGTATTGAATAGCTTCGAAACTACTGAACCGATTTTAATGAAGGTTGGTATAGCGATACCAAAAATAGGTCAGTTTTTTAAATTGTAAATTTATTCATCAACTAAAATTTCTAATTCCATGCTTTACTGTGAAAAGGCGCCGAACCATAAATTTCTTCAATTTCTTCTTCGATATTTGTATCTAATGTCATGCTAATTTTTGTCTGCATTAAAATTTAAAGTTTTAGGAAATTTTTATCTAATAAACATTTATTGATTTAACTGATCAAAGTTTATTTGATATGAGAAAAACGCACCACGAAAAATCACTACTTAATACGTGCAACTCATTCTAAGTACCTTTTAAATCGGTAATCTGGGGTCCAACCCAGCCTGGCGCACTTGACCACCCGTCGCTCCTGGAGTAATAACTTCGCGCAGCTCCATTAAATCCAACAAGAGACAACAAAAAGAAAATTTCCCCCCTCATTGTAGTAATCAAAACAACCGAATTGGAAATCGTTGCGCCGCAATGATTTCAGTTATTTTATAACGCGGATCGCGTGCAGGATTGGGTAATTAATATGATGCGCAAACAACGCAGATAGACAATATTATAGGTGTTTATTTGATGTGTTTTCTATTGTGGTTCCTTAATCGAATCACAATATTTACTGAGTAAAATATCATAGTGTCGAATTTAATTGTTTTCTAAACCATTTTTTTTTCATTTCATTGGTTGTCAAAAAGTGCTAAATTTTGAATTTATTTTCATCATAAAAAATGTTCCAAGAAGTAGTGGTGGTATCCAAAGAGTTTCTTTACACCATCAAACTGAAAGATATTCATCATGGAACTAACTCTGAAAATCCGAAAAAATATGCTACATACGAGTAATCATACAAAAGTTCAAGACCTGCTTGATTGAAATTTAGACGTTATTGTCATTGGTTATCATATAATGATTAAGTTGGGTAAAATTGACCAATTATTCTATGATAGAGCTACGGAATCCTTCAGTCAAAATACCGGAAACTTCCGTTATAATACTTAATCCACTGTTGAGTATTATGCAAACGTATGTCGGTAATCAACGTTTTTCTTGCCAATGTCAAACAGTTCCATTTATGGTTATTCGCCAGCATACGACTGGAGAATTTCAAGTATTGTGCGATCGTATATATTCCTTTTGAGATAATCTTAAGGGATACCCATTGTTACGTAGATATACACATATCACTCTTATCAACCCCAATCAAAGGTTCATTGAATAACCTTATGCTTACCTATTGGTATCTTCCGATCTTCTATAATACTTACCAAACTTGAAAGATAAAAGAATTTCCATTCACAAGTAAAGAAAATAACTAAAGGGTATTTTATATTTTGCGGAACTAGAATTCATACATGATATCGGGTTCGAATGAATTTATTCGTTGAAAATACATCGATGTAAAATATCTTTATTATTACATTATAAAACCAACATTAATATAATTTCACAATAGTCGACTTTCTATAAATATACAAGATACTTACAAATGAGAATTTTACTGTTTATAGTGAATTTAGATAGATATGAACATTTAGAAGAAATACAATGATTTATGAAATTAATTTACACCTTGAAATCGAAATCACAGATGTAATTTTGCAAATAAGCAATGAAGAAATTGTATGATTCTGTCAAAAATAATTCCCTCACTGCTGTCGGCAAATTTGCCATGTAGCTTAGGACCGTTCGCCGAATTTGAGGATCTGTAGAAGAAATAAGCAAATAAAAACATATTGACAAAAATATAATAAAAAAGATCCGTATTGGATTCGAGTTAGTTTTTTAGAGTTTATTGTAACTACCGAATCGTTGAAACAAGTGAGTACTTTTGAATACTTCTTCCTTACCCAAAACCGAAGATACGCACTGAAGCAATGCTAAATTGGCAGTATATGGTATTATAGGTGGTTTTCTATTTGTACATAATATAAAGTCTGAACATCTTAACTATACTAATGTCATAACATTTCATATTATTAATTTGTTCTAAGCATAACAAATAAACAAAAAATCAAGCATACACATTTTCATATTTTTCATTACCTGGATTATTAGTAACTTTAGGTCCAATTTTAAAGGCTGGAACGTTACTAATGTCTGCTGTTATTTTTGCACCCTTCAGCGACATGCCACTGTAATCCAATGGAATTACAGCCGTCAACACTGTTGGAGCTGTGTGTGACATAGAAAAATCATCGTTTAATATAAAACATATAACCTTTTTACAGCTATCACAATCGCTTTCAATTTGACAGTCATTATAAAGCTCTGTAACTTCTGTCATTTTATCAAACATTTATTTATTGGCGCACATTGGCAAAATTAAAAGTCTACGTGACTTATAATTTACTCGACGTGAAAGCCATTTTCTATTGAATTTCAATTAACTGTTGCATACATTTCGCCTAGGCCTGAGATATTAATAAACAAATATAAACAGAAATTATATAGTCGTAATAAATCGCGTAGCAGAATTCTAATGAATCAATAAAACAATATTAACAAGTAATTAACGTAACTAACTATTTATTTCCAAAATCATGTAAAAGAGCAAAACATTTATACTTACCGTAAGTTACAATAACATAATCGTGTGCAACCTTAGGTTCCTTCCCTCGTCGGTGGAATTCGAAGTAGCCCACTTTGGCATCCATATTAATAGATTTAAAATCAACGGCATAAACCAAATTTCTTGTTTTTCTATTAATACTGAAAAATAAAAAAGTCATTTTAAAACTTTCAAAAATAATTTTTGTTTAACTTCTGAATGTTGTTCAACTTAAAAGATTTTATTTGTTTAAGGGCCCGGTCTCGTAATAATCGGTGTTCTAGCAGAATTATCAGAGAAGTAATATTTTTTTTAGTTATTAAAAATGCAATGAAGGATATACATTTTACGTTAATTTAGAGTGTAGGACTTGAAGTTTCCATAACACATTTTACTATTTACTTGCTATTTTTAATGTCTTTTTAAGGCTTTAAACATTTATATTCCACGCGTTTAAGGACATCTTCATGCACTCGTCACGTAAAAATATGACTAAAACATGAAATATATTCAGTATACATTTATTCTCAAATCTTCAACAATGATTATTTACTGGTTAATTTTTTTCGAAATGTTTTAATTTCCTTATTTAAGGTGGTTTAAATAGTTCAAATTTTATGAATTTCACCACTGTTTAAATATTACTTTTTCTATAAGAAATCATCCTTAAGCGTAATCAAACTTTAACCACTTAGAAACAAGCTATTATTAAGGCAAATAATTAAAAAACTGTATTTATAAAATGATTATAGGTAAATTCTATACAATAAAAACGAGTTTTCGCTGCGAAATCGTAGCAGAACTGAGGGAAATTTCGACGCGTAAAATCTCGATAAGTTATACTCTAACGTTAAACGTATTTATTTCCTTCATTGCATTTTTAATAGTTACCTATCTTAAAGACGAATAGTATTTTGTCGAAAACGTTAGTAAATTTTTTTCTTTCATATTTTTATTTGACTAAAACACGATTGCCATATTACTATAATTCCGATTTTCGTTTGTACTTTTTCAGATTCCATAGTTTCATTTGGTCGAATTTTTTTTTACCGAAATTATGCTTAACCGAAATAACATTTGTTCGAAATATTGTGCTTCCGAACATGCTAACAAAGAAGCAAGCAAGCATGCAAGCAAGCATGCAGCATGCAACATGCAGTGCGTGGTCACAATGTCTAACCTAACCTAGCTATTATCCCGTTTTATCCTGTAACATCTTTTCCTTGCGGGGGGCTTCCGCCCCCGACCCCACCCAGTAGGGGGTTGCGCCCCCCTGAACCCTTGCACTTTTTGCATGGTCTGGCTCGTTAGTTACCTTTGATGTAATAGCACAGAGGTTAAGTAGATACACAACATAATGTAACATTTGTAGCCAAATAATATTCGATAAAATATTGTTTTGGTGAAGTGAAAGTATATGGCAAATGAAAAAAGTTCAAAAGAAACTTCGAACAATAGTAAAAGAAATATTTTGAAAATCGGTGAAACATTGTTCGGTAAAATAACACCATGTCAAATGATATTTCGATGATTAAAAAATATGGCAAACAATACATATGGCAAAAAAGACGTCGGTGAACCGTTTTCGAACAAATGAAATTCGAACAAGAAAGTTTCAAAATTAAGATAGGTACCATTTTTAATAACTAAAAAAATTACTTCTCTGATAATTCTGCTAGAACACCGATTATTACGAGACCGGGACCGATATTTTGAAAAGATTTGCTTTTCAAAATATCGAACGGCCTCAGTATTCTAATTAGCTTAGAGCATTAATAATAAATTTTCGACAGACGAGATATGTTGTAAAATTTACAGTGTGAAAAAGATAGTTAAATTTTGATTTGATAGTACGTAGGTTAAGTTTTTTCTATGAAAAATAAAAATTGCAATAAAATATTAATCAACTAAATTACAGCAGGCTTGCGAAATCTTGCTTAATTTTATTTAAGTGCTTAGATATAGATAGACGCTTAAAACCTTATTCTGATTTTGTAATTTTTTTACAAATCGATTGCTTTAACGCGTTTAAAAGTTTTATTCCTATTTAGTGAGTGTTTAGCAATTCGCCGTAAGAGAATGAATACTTACTAAAACTTCTCGACCATTCCATCTAGACCAGTAATTCTGGAATCTGTCAGAGTGACAGTGAAATTAAAATTTGGAAAATAAAGAACAGCCTTCTCCCTATAAAATGTATCTTTGTGTTTGTATCTATGAACTGGCGAACAGTGGCTGTGACTAGCAAGATAATGCCGAATGCAATCTTCTTGATTGCTGTATTTGCAAGGATAAAAATAAAATTCTTCTTCTTCATCATCGTCATTTTCATCTGTGTTATTAAAATTTTTATTGTTTTCTTGAACCATTGTATTATTTGGTTTATTACTTCCATCACTGCTGTTATTGTCATCGTCCACTCTTGTCGCGTTTTGCTCGCCAACATTCATATCCATTTGTTGATCATTGTTAGTACTGCTTTCATTTTTGCTTCTTTTATCATCACCCCTGTTCGTATTGTTTTTCTCGCTACCATTATCTTCGATCATTGTATTATTATTATTTACGCTATTTTGTGGCCTTTCTGTTGTACTATTGGTACTATTATTGGCTTTTTCATCGTTGAGCTCGTTTTTTCTTTCTCCGGCACGCTTATGAATATTACTTGGTTTCCAAAGATTTTCGCTTATACTGTTTATTAGGTCAGTCATACTAGTTCCTTCTGAAAGGTGTCATTTGTAGGTTGAAAAATATGCAAAACAAATTGAAAGTTCCAATATAAAATAAATTTAAAATGTTAAATGATACAAACAACGAAATACTTGTTAACATAATGTATATTGTACCTACACTTTAAAAATAGGAGAAAAAAGTTAGGTACTTGCTTAACTCTTAAATAGCCATAACAGTTTATAGAGTATCATTTAAATTATATTTGAAAAAAATTTTAGAGAGTAAAAGTAATTGCACTTAACATTGAAGTTTTGCAAACCTTGAATTTCATCTCCCGCTGCCCAACTAATTGAAGACACACTTCCATAACAAGCACAAATAAATAATAATAAAAGGAAAATCTCTCTCTGCATCGTGAATCACAAGAAGCCAGTGTGAAATTGTTGATTGACTGTTGAACTTGGTAGTTTTATTTGAGGAATTGCGTGTACGATAGGATAATTGTGAGGCTTGAATAAAGATGGGCACTTAAGCAATTAGAGCATTCAGGTGTGGTTTGCTTAAGGTAACATTTTTGTTCGACTATATCCTTTACATTTTTTATCTACAGTAATAGAAAATCTGTAACTGTATCTGAACTAGGACAAATCTTTACTAAAACTTTGACAGTTGATATTTTCATTTCACAATAAATACAAAAAGTAACGAACCGATTTCAATAAATTTTACAGAATGTTTTGAGACGATTTTTACGATATTTCTTTTGAAAATATCTGGATTAACTATTTCCATTTTGTTGTATTTAACATGAAAAATCAACGACCTCTCTCTTGCACTATTTTACTTCAAAAACAATTATTTTAATCACTGACTAATATTTTGTGATTTTATCATAAATAATTGTTAATCATATCTATATCTAAATATATAAAAGAAGAAACTGACTGACTGACATATCAACGCACAGCCCAAACCACTGGGTCTAGAGATTCTTAATTTGGCACGTAGGTTCCTTATAAAGTATAGGGGTGCACTAAGAAAATATTTTTTGAAATTCACCCCCTAAGGGGTTGAAATGGGGCTCCAAAGTTTGTATGGAGAAACAAGATAAGTAAGACTTTTTTATTCGAAACTTCACAGGAGTACTACTATCAATAAGTGACTGACCACGTGTTTCAGGCTTTTTCAGAAATCACCACTTCAAAATGGGATATAGGATGTTAAAACCTGAAAATTCACATGAGTATCCTTTGTATGGTTTATCGGGTCGCTGATTACGAATTAACCACAACAATTTTACAATCGTGGCGGACGTGAAGTACCATCATCTTTTTCTATCTTCTTCTAAATATATAAAAGAAAAAAATCATTATAATAACGCTAAGGTCAAACAGCTGGGTCTAGAGATTTCAAATTTGGTACGTAATTTTCTTATGAGGTCTAAAGGTGCACTAACAAATGATTTTTTAAAATTCACCCACTAAGGGGTTGAAACGGGGATCCCAAAGTTTGTACGGGGAACAATATTAATTCGACTATTTTGAACGAAACTTCACAGGAGAACTCCTATCGGTAAATGAGTTAACACGTAGGTCATCAGTCATTTTAGGCCTTATTACTTCTGCAAAGTTCCTCTGTTCTGATCTAAAACCTATCAATTTATGTGCAACGTCTGGATATGACGTATATCTTTAAAATTCAGCTGGATCTTGAATTGTACTTATTGTTTTGAGCAAAAATCCCGTTTTTAAAAAATATAATAAATTAAAATTACTCCGAATTTGAAGCCAGCGAAGCCGCGGGCAAAAGCTATATATGTATTAAAGGTTACCTACCTACTGTTACTGACTTATCTATGAATACATAGCTCAAACCACTGAATAAATTGCGTTGAAATTTGGCACGCAGATCGTTATTATGTATGACGTAGGCATCCGCTAAGATAGGATTGTCCAAAATTCACCCACTAAGGGGATGATATGGGGTCCAAAGTTTGTAGGGAAAAATAAGATAAGATAGACTTTATTATTCGAAACTTCTTGTGTAAATAAAAAGATAAATATGTGTTTCAGGCTTTTTCAGGCAAAATTCAATCCGTAAAGGCGTGAAATTAGGTAAAAAGTCTGAAAATCAATGTGTATCAGTTTTATAGTTTTTTGGGTCTAGTTAGGTTGCAAATGTACGCTTATATCTTGACTTCAATTTCAAATTCATACGCATATAAATACGGTGTTAGTAAAAATTTTTGTAGATAAAAAAGAATATTGTTTAATTATAATGACGTTCTATAGAGTGAACTAAGTTACCCTGAAGTTAACTCAAACGAAGCCGCGGGCAAAAGCTGGTATAAATATAAAATCAATATGGCATATATTATGAATATAATATACAAAACTGTATTTAAGTCTAAAAAATATGTATTTAAGTTTAAAATTGTGAAAGAACTGTCAGCATTCCTGACAGAAGCCTCCGGTGACCAGAGGGCTGGCAGTTACCTCTGTCAACGGATTAGTTTGGCAATCCAAAGAGGTAACGTTGCCAGCGTTCTAGGTACCGCTCCCATGGGCCCTCAGCTGCAGGATATTTTTTATTTATAGTTTTAGCGCATTTTATCTAAGATTTAGTTTATATGTATTTTAAATTGTATTTAGTTTTATAGTTAGCTTATTACTTACTTACTTATTCACTTTACAAGTAATTTAAATGTTATTTTAGTTTCAAATTTGTATCAACTACAACTTTAGACTCTAAAAATATTAAATGTCAAGTTCAAAATATACCATCAATGTATTTTGAACGTATTTTGAATTTGTTACTGAACTGTAATTTGTTCGCCTTGATTTATATGAATTAATTAATTAACACATTACAGGTAGTTTTTGTTATACATAAATATCGTGTTTGAATACCATTCAGCTATGATCCGCTTACATATAAACGAAGGCGAAACATTTATTGATTGATGAAAATTATACAAAATATAATGTTTAATGAAGATGAAATATGTTGATAGTTTCAAGGTTTTGTGCGTGTAGACTATTATAATCAACTCAGTGATCATTATAATAACTTAATATTGTTAAGGTGCGCGCAGGCGCACGTCTTCATCCTGGGGTAAATACATTTATACAAAATATTTTTTTTCCGCGATAAACTGTTATTAGTTTGACAATCAGTATACAGGGCGTCCCATGACTATGGGTCATGAAGGTAAAGTACCTTAAATATCGTTGATAGGATATTTTGCTGGAAGAAGACATTATGTTATTTTTAAAAGTTAGAAATACTGCATTCAAAGATATTCTAAAAATTACTTGCTTCATCTGGGAATCGAACCGACTTAAATGTGAAAAAAAATCACCCATATTTTTATGATGCCAATCGAAAGAATGGACAAAAAATAATAAATCCTCTTAAGCAACATAGTATCTTAAAAAAAAGGAATAACGTTTTATTAATCGTTTTAATCAAATTAAAAACATACTTGAAACCGCCGAAGTCAATCGAGTATTTTTTGTAAATTAATTAATTAAATGCTCAAAATGTGATCCTTCTTGTCTTATGCAAATCGTCAATCTTTTAACAAGTTCACTGCCTGTTGATTTTTTTATCATATTATGGTGAATACTCGACATGATATGATTCAATTCTGTTTGTAATTCGCCCACGTTGTCGTATTGCTTTTTGTATAGCAAATTTTTCACGTATCCCCATGAGTTATGTAGTAACTATTATCTAATCTGTGCCATAAGTAATCTAAATTAACACAATAACACGCGTGCAAGTGAATGAAGACTAAACAGATAAAAATCAGAAACACAAACACTCTCAAATTGTACCATTTTCAAATTTAAGAACAACATTCTTTTTTATTGCCTTCTGTCTAGCTTAAAGGAGATGCATTTGAAATTTGAATCAAACATTTTACGTTCTTCCTTTCTTTTAAGATACAATGTTTCTTAAGAGGACTTATTGTTTTTTGTCCATTCCTTCGATTGGCACCATAAAAATACGGGAGTTTTTTTTTCACATTTAAGCCGGTTCGATTCCCAGACGAAGCAGATAATTTTTAGAAAATCTTTGAATGCAGTATTACTAACTTTTAAAAATAACATAAAGTCTTCTTTCAGCAAAATATCCTATCTACGAAATTTAAGGTACTTTCCCTTCATGTCCCATAGTCTTGGGACGCCCTGTATAGACTCACGCTTAATTCATTAAAGTTATTAACTATTTACGTAGATAGTTAACCATCGTACCATACAACTTTACTTTATATGGTTACAACCGTAAGTCATAAATCATTTTTTTAGTAATGTTATGATTTTTTATGTTTTACTGAATGTCAATGATGAATGAGTGAATGAAATGAATATGAGGAAAATCTGTCAACTGAAATTAATGTCTGGAACGCCTTATTTACTAGTTAGTGACAAATATTGTGATAACCGAACACTGCTTGGAAATCTTTTTTAGAATTAAAAAAAATTAGGAAGAATTATATTAGGGCTCAGCGGAAGGATAATGCACTATCATACAGATGTCTTGGAATTTTGGGTAGCCAAAGGACACATACAAAACATTGCAAAGGGAATAAATAGTTCACGAGTGAATCTGCGAAATAGCTGTTAACTAAGTTGACGAGGGCAAAATGTCGGTTCAAATTAAGCCTAATTATACCTAATTACACGCCAGCGGGTTACACGTTACGAGTATGTTCATATTTATACTGAATGTTCATAAAACGTGGGTAGGAATGTTAGAACGGAAAATATTTATGTCTTCTTTATTAGTATTTTATAACAAGCTAGCTGTGCCCGCGACTTCGTCCGCGTGGAATAGTAACGGCTGGACCGATCTTGATAAAAAGTATACCTATGTTATACCTTATATAATTAGCTATATATTAGTGAAATCCCCATCAAAATCGGTCTAGCCGTTTCGGAGATTAGCGGGTACAAACAGACAGACAGACAAAAAAAATTTAAATTGTGTTTTTGTTATTGGTACCCGATATACATTCATACCCATTTAGTAAAAACTTGTTCTTTTGACATTACAAACAGACACTTTAATTTTATTGATTTTTATAGATGTATTTTATTTCATGAATGTCATGAAATAACAGTGCACCTGTACTGTGTTTTATATTTAGATCCTGTATAAGAAAAATTGTCTTTGCTAACTTTCATAGTTAAGTTTAACACAAAATAATCTTTAAATGAGGTTTGGTAGTTTCAGTTTATTGCTTGCGTGAAATTCAACTTGGTCGTAGCGTGATATTATATACCTATAGACTTCCTCGATAAATGGGCTATCCAATACTAAAAACAAAAATTCAAACCAGCGCTTAACCAAACACGCAAACTCTTCAGTTTCGTAATATTAAGTATAGTATAGATAAAGAGATAGATTTTCCTTTTTTCGTTTAGCATAGATGTGTAAGCTTAAATACACTGACCTTCAAAAGTAAGTACCTACCACACTTTTAAAATTGCAATAACTTATAAAGTAGGCAAAATATATTTTCAAAATAAAAAGTATTAAAAAGACTAATGTATAAAAAACTATAACTTCCGAGAAACCTGACGAAATGAGCTGAAAATGTTTTTGTTTGAATCCTTTATCTTTTGTAGCTTAGGAAAAAATTTAATTTTAAAAGTGTAGTACTTTTGAAGGTCAGTGTATATTAATATAAAAATTGAAGTTGAAATATCATAAAATTTTGTTGAGTCGTTTTTGCGTATTATTACAAACTTAATCACGCAATGGTTTAACGGATTTTGATGATTTCTATAATAGACATTTATTTTTGTTTTGTTTTAATAATCCTTAATTTTTAAAAGTAGGTACCATTTTTTCTATGAATCAAGATTATGCCGATATTTCCATTGGATGCTGATTGATAAATCTATATTCATTTCAAGGTAAAAAAACGCGAGAGCTTGATATCTTGATGGGGTCGGCCCGATCCAACAAATACATCGGCTCGTAATTGCATGTTTTATTATTCTTTGTAAAGTGTCAGTAATATTATAACAAAGAATAATAAAATTATAAAGAGAGTTCTGGATTATCGTATTTAAAAAGTAATTCTCACCAGTAGTGTGTGGCGAGTCAGCGCGCGGCCGGCGGGCCGCGAGTTCCGCGGATTCCGCGCATCTACGACTTTCCCAGGGCTGATAATTTCTGAACTATTTCTATCGTCTCCCCGGTCTAGTGTTGAGACCATCGGCTATTGATCGGGAGATCCAGGATTCGATTTCCTATGGGGCAGAAGCTTTGCTGCGCGGTTTGGATGGTGGTAAGGTTTTACCACTATTTTACAATAACAATGGTAATAGCATTGTTGTATTACGACAATTAAGACAAGTAAAGATAAGATTGCCGTTCCTCAGTGGTTGAGGAGTCATGGTGAAGCTTGCTTCTACCTTTGGCCTTATTGTCACTTACCTTCAGGTGAGATGAAGGCTAAGAGCTTCCCTGTCGAATGTTAAAAAATTGAACTAGTGTTGCTCAAAATCGGTCTTGATCTTGCAGTCTTGCGAGACTTTTGCTACAAGGCCGAGTCTTAGACCAACAACAAGACTGACCCATGCAATATTTGAGCAAGACTCTTGCTCAAATCTTGCATGGGTCAGCCTTGGTCTTGCAGCAAGAGTCTCGCAAGACTTCAAGACTAAGACCAATTTTGGGCAACAGTAAATTGAACTGCAGAGCTGGGTGGTAACAGATTGCAAGTGAATCTTAGAAGAAATAGCTGACTTGAGTTATTGTTGCAACTAACTCCAGTCAGATAGTAGTCACTGACATATTTTATTGCCGCTGTTCTGTTAAAATGATACTTTAGAAAAATTTAAAACGTCACATTTGACAGATGAGTATCCCAAGAGGCAATTTTGACGAATTGATTATCAAATTTTGTTTGTAATTGACAAAGCAATAAAAAGTGAGCACGCAAGTAAAGATAAATATAAAGTGATCATCAAATTAAACAGAAATATTAATACAGCGGCAGTGACAACCCTGCCAGTTCGAGGCAACCCTCCAACCGTGTCGACGCTTTTGCAGCACCCAGTCTGCAGGTGCGAACTCGCGGAATTATCTCACCGCGGACTTGATTAGACTTCTCATCATATTTTAATTAAATATGAAGCTTATTTTTATTGCGTTATAATCGGATTTATATTAAAAAGTGTCTACTTATGTTTGCCCATGAATTTGATGGAAAAAAACACGCATTTGAAATTATAAAAAAAATTTGCGGCAATGGCTTTTTGTGTGAATACTATTCCGTTGCTCTTTTTCGTTTTCGTTAATATTCAGTGTTCCAGATTTTTTTAAAAAGGATTAGATAAAATTCATACTTTTCATCTCTAGCAAGGAATAGAAGAAATAATAAAATTTGACACAAAAAAATTGTTTCTGAAATTAAATTTGATTTGATTGTGATTGATAAGCTAAATTTAGTGTCAAATTCCTACTATAATGTATATGTATATACCCTCTTATAATATTCATTTGCACTACAAAAACCGTTGTGGTACAACATATCACGAGAATAAGTCATCAGTAACTCGATTTATCCATCATTTAGATCGTTAATTTGATTAGATTTCGACGTACCTATGTTTTGTCTCTATCTCGAGATAGCAACCGGTATCAAGATACTTGATGAGAATAGAGTTATAAGAGTTCTCTCTTGTCTAGTTTAAACAAGTCTAGTATTGTAGTGCTTTTTCCTGCTGAATTGTTGAAATATTGGGAAATCTTAGTTGAAAGAAAAAAAAACAAACTTATTCCTTTAGTCCGATACAAAATGAAAAGCTTTATTCTGGTAGGTACATGGTTGTAATTCACTTATGCATAATGTTACTGAAGTTAACAAAATCCCTCAATGCAAAGCACTTAACTAAATGTTTAATTAATACAAGCCAAGGGCAGGATGGTTCAGGTTTGTTTGATCAATCTCGGCAGGTAAAAATCAGGTACAAATTGGGTACAAAACTACAAAATGAGGGGCAATAAAGTACACGAACAAATAGTTATAGGTTTCATTTTTTTTAAATTAGTAGCTTTCCCCGGAGCGGTTGTTAGTAGAGCGTACCTTCTATGCTAAATCTTGCAATCACGGGTCAGAGCTATGATATTCCAGTTTCTTAACTTATTCTCTGTTTCTAATATTATTTGTGTAATTCCACAGAATTCCTCCTTGATATTAGGTTATTAGGTAGGTTAGTTGCAGCGGAGCCCTACGGCCTCCTGGAACTGCCCTGGAGATTCATAGCACAGTGTTATGTTAAAAATATAATTAAATATGCCTATAATCTTAGGGTCAGTGGGTCTAACACTGAGTTCTGAAGGAATCCCAGTCAATACATTTGAATTTCATGTAATAAACATTGCAAGTTAATTCCAAACATAATTTTCAATGAATTGTCAAAGTTTCTTATTGGGTAGTTAATAAAAAGGACATATGGAGGGGAGAGCACCTATTTTGTGTATAATTACTGCTATTAATAAAAAGAAAACAGCTTAATTTGTGAGTTATTTGCCAAAGAAGGATGTGAAACTTAATATTGTGAAAATTTAGAATTTAACATGAAATTCGCAAGTGTTACTCAATATATGCCTTAATCCCACTAAGATGCCGTTTACTATCAAGGTTTTTTAATGAAATAGGGGATGAAAAAGGCGAATTTTGGGAATGTAATATGTTTGATTTAATAATCAATTTACCCACAAATAAAAATAAAATTAACAAAATCTGCTTTAAATCATGAAATATAATAAGTTAATTAGATACCTTATTGATTTTTTGCACTTATTGATACAATAAATCCATTTAATTTAATGAATCGCGTGCCGGCGAGTAAATATAGTATTTTTTTTCTTAGCTTTACTCTTCAAGCTGAAAACAAAAAGAACTGAATTTTGTAAATTCTTTTCAAATTAAATTCACACGGAAAACGAGAGAAATACCTATGGATTTTCTTCGCTGAAATTAATTTAAATACTTTATGATCTTCGAATCAATAACAAATTTCTTCAGTCGATGTCTCACAGACAAATCATAACACAGACGATAGACGCGTTCAAAGACTAAGGTGAAAAATGGGCGCGTTCCATCTACGCGCATACTAGAATCGAGGTCCGTTCACCGAATGTTAAGCGTCGTATTGGCGACGGAACCTTCCCTAAAACCAAATTCATTTCATAGCATGTGTGTCATGATGTGTCAAGTCAACGTACGGATCTATCGGAATTCTACAATATGCTATAAGTATTTCCAGCCCAAGTTATAAGCTTGGTTGAAAAACGAAACGTAATGAAAAAATTAACCATAAACAAACTGTGAATGCTTCCCAAATTCTATTCGACGAAACTATAATTATATGATCTATAAGCTTATTTGTATTTTATTAAAATATGTCTATAGAAATGATCGAAACAAACGGTCTAAATGTCAAATTCCGAATTTTGAGAAAATCAACCCACCTAAATGGAAGCACGGGATTTTGGGCGAAAAAAAACTATCTTTGTAAATAAGGCCAGGATAAACGCGAGATTTATTTTGTTTATGCAAAAAGTGGATAATGACCAAAGATAATTGCAAATGTCACTGACGTGACGTGAAACGACGTTGACGTTGACACTTGACATTGATATTGTGAAATTAATTGACAAAGTTAATGTAATTGTGATTTTAGTTGTGAAATTTGTGTTAAAACTACAGTGAAACCAAAGTGTTTTTGCAAAATTAGTGTTTTATGCAATTTTAAGAAAAAACGGTGTTACAGTATCCCCCCAACCACGATAGAATTCACGTAGGGAATTCGTCTGACGCCCCGTCAGCCTCAACCCCCTAACCAATCAAACAGAATTATCATAAATAGAATCAATTAGGTACTTAAAAACTATTCATTCGTGATAAACTCTGTACCCAATTACGCCTAACGTTATTTTTTTTTTTATAAGTTTATTTATTTGTATTATATAAAAAATGAAGCTTTAAATATAAACGTGTGTAAATAAAGAATATTTAACACGCATGCACCTCAAATCTACGTAAATCCATTAATATGGTATGTTAAAGATTGTAATAAAAAACAACATTCACCAATAAGGTGACAAAATCTAGCGCGAAACTACTGCTGCTAGCACCTACATGGTTGTAAAAAAAATATTCACCAATAAGGTGGCAAAATCTAGCGAAACCACTTCTGCTAGCACCTATATGGCTGTGATAAATAGGCAAAAAGCATTATATCCTATGCCCATCAAATATAAGAAAGTAATAAAAAAAAACTGTAGTGTCAGGACTGACGCCGAGATGGCGTTGTTAAATAAGTATATCTTGACACTAACAGTGTATAGCAAGTAATGTCAACAACCACCGGTAGATGTCGTTATTACAGACATTTTGACTCTAATCGTCAAATAATAAGTAGAAAAAAAAACAATAAAAAGGAAATAATAAAAAAAATGAGTTGCATGGTGTCGTTGCCCCTGATCGTCGATATTGATTTTCCTACGTTTCCAGCTAGATGTAACTTCCTCCATTATAAGAATATAGCAAAGGCTTATTTCTAGAGTTGCAAACCGCTCCTGTGAGGAATTCAAAATTAATTTTGTTGATTAGAGTAGAATACATATAAAAATAATGAACAAGACACGTTTATATTTGTGATCTTGTGCTAAATGCATCTATCTAACCACATAACAGTTATAATAAGTACATACTTGTTCCTTAATTCTGGTATCAGATACTAAAGAAGTAATATCCATTTTATATAATGGTAGTAATAATATATTTATAATGGTATGAACTAAGACACGTATAATATTTGTGTTTTAGATCTTTATGTACTTATGTAATGGTAATATCAATTTTGAAGATGTTAGGTATATGGAAACTTAAGTATCAAGGCAAATCAATAAAAAACGACAGGGACAGACACATGCAAAAACGCCGCCAGATGTTATATGGCGCGTTATCCTACACTCGGGTTCTACGAGACGCCAGGAAGAATGGCGGGGTGGGTATTCTGTGACCGCCGCACCCGCGGTGCCTAATTGTTAAATGCTTATAAAAATATGGCCATTTTCATAAGAGTATAAAAATTAAAATTAAGTATGTATTATGTTACTAGGTACGTACTTTAGTCAGTCGAAGTATCTAAATTTTTAAAATCTTTTATGTGCCACTTTCCTATGTATTTTCCGTTCTCGTCTTCGAGCTCATAGACGAGGCGAGAAAGCTTACGTATAATTTTACAACGTTCATATTTAGGGGCAAGTTTAGCAGTAAAATATTTATTAGCAGAACTCTGCTTGTACGTACGCTTCCACACAAAATCACCGACATTAAAAGATATATCTCTGCGTTTGTTGTTATAGTATTTTATATTCCTTTCATGGGCCTTACGCAATGACTCTCGGACTTTGATGAAAATATCACCGAGGTGGCCACTATTAGACGCATGAGTATCGCGTGGTACCACAACCAACTCTTGGAGATCTACAAAATCACGGTAAATACTACCATCAGTTACAGCTTCCCTACCGTGTACTAGCATGAAAGGAGTATAAGAAGTAGACTCATTTACTGAGGTGTTCATGGCAAATTGTATTTTATGTATGTTAATATCCCACGTTCTATGATCGTTCTCCACAAACGAGGAAACTGCAGTGATTATTGTGCGGTTATAACGTTCCACCGTATTAACTTGTGGACAATATACTGGACCCAAATGTACTTGCGGAATATTGTATTTTTCATATAATGCCTGAACCTCATGACTTATAAATTGCGAGCCATTATCAGACATCACAGTCTGTGGTAATCCGTGAACCAGAAATACATGGTCTTCTAACCTTTGCGCTATAACTTTGCCCGTTGCACGCCGTAAAGGAAATAATAAACAATATTTTGTAAAACAACACACAACTACTAGTAAAAAGGTGTTTTGCTGTCGAGACATCGGCAGTGGACCAACTAGATCAATGCTGATGCACTGGAATGGTCGACAGCAGACCTTGGGTTCCCCCATAAAGCCAGGTGGCGCTAGTGAGCTATGTTTATATGAGTTGCAAGTGGCACAATTTTTAATAAATTTCTCGGTATCTTTATGCATACCGGGCCAAAAATACCGTAATTTTAATCTTTTATATGTTTTTGCAACGCCTAAGTGCGCAGCAATTGGTTCAGAATGGTTACTTGTAATAATATCCTCCCTAAGCTCCTTTGGTACAACCTCTTTCCACTGGTAGTCACCACAGAGTTTGTTAGTGCTTTTTGTAAATCTAAAAAGCCTACCATCAATAATTTGAAAATTGGGACACGCGCGCGGCCTATCCGTGCAACGTTTTAATATATTGTTATACCAAGCATCGCTGGAAGTAAATGCGTCTACGGCTGCCACTGGTACAGAACGTGATAGTGCATCCGGTACGACGTTTTGAGATCCACTACGATGCTCAATAATGAAATTATAAGGCGATAGCCTACACCCCCAACGCGCTAGTCGACCTGTCGGATTCTTAAGGTTTAAAAACCACTTTAGACTAGCATGATCGGTAATAATTTTAAATTGTCGACCACCTTCAAGGTAAGGGCGGAAGTGTTCAACGACATGTACCACGGCCAATGCCTCTCGCTCTGTAGCGGAATAGTTACGTTCAGCGGGTGTTAGTGAACGGCTACAGTACGCAACAGGATGTTCTTGTCCATCTACAACCTGGGTTAAGGTACCTCCTAACCCGAAATCAGAAGCGTCACAGTGGACCGCAAAATCTTTCGAGAAGTCAGGACATACCAGAACCGGAGAAGTAGACAGTGCGAGTTTTAGGTCGTTGAACGCCTCGTCTGCCTCGGTCGTCCATTTGAAAGGGGGCGCGCTCTTACGGGTAGAAGTAAGAGCATTAAGGGGACCAGCTCTATGACTAAAATTTTTTATGAAACGCCTATAATAAGATGCAGTTCCCAAGAAACGTTTGACGTCTTTCCTGCAGGTGGGAATAGGAAAGTCTACTATAGCCTTAATTTTGTCAGGATCCGTGCGCAGACCATATTCGTCAACCACATGACCCAAGAATTTCAGCTGTCTCCTGAAGAACTGGCATTTACCCATGTTGACAGTAAGGTTGGCTAGTTTAAGTCTCTCCTTTACCCTACGTAGGAGCTGGAGGTGATCCTGGAAGGCCGTTGGGCCTTCAGGAGTAAGTAAAATTAAATCATCAACATATACGAACACCTTATTGTCAAACTCGGGCCCAAAGAGGCGGTCCATCAACCGCTGCTGCGTAGCTGGAGCTGCAGTAAGTCCAAAGCACATGACCTTAAAGTGAAACAAGCCTCTGCAGGGAATAGTAAAAGCAGTTTTCTCTCTGGACTCAATAGAGTCCAAAGGAACTTGGTAATATGAAGACTTAAGGTCAATAGAAGATAAGTACTTAGCGTTTTTGAGCTGGTCCAGAATATGGCTAATATAAGGCATAGGGTAAGCGTCATGCTTTGATATGGCGTTAAGTTTTCGGCTGTCCAAGCAGAAACGTGATGACCCATCTGATTTAACCGCTAAAGTAACGGGGTTGTTC
Organism: Schoenobius gigantellus; assembly: GCA_963935595.1. Taxonomy (NCBI): domain Eukaryota; kingdom Metazoa; phylum Arthropoda; class Insecta; order Lepidoptera; family Crambidae; genus Schoenobius; species Schoenobius gigantellus. Next base: position 55,134,468 of record OZ012541.1, read on the forward strand.
CATGCACTTCCGCTAGGCTCCACAACATCATCCTTCAGCATTTGGTCTAGGTGTTTATTTAATTCTGCCAGTTTTGCGGGTGAGACTACATAATACCGTTGTTTAATAGGTGGATGGTCACCGGTATCAATTTTATGACTCACTAAGTGTGTTCTACCTAGGCCTTTCTTTTCTGCGGAAATGTCATCAAATTGCTTTATGACGTCATTGACCAGCCTACGCTCAAGCTTAGATAAAGTTTCAAAATCGTGTAAAGCACGGCTGCCTGACATAACTGTGTACACCTGATTATTATTTTTATATAAATGTCCGCTATCTTCTAACAATGATAAAATATCTGGCGCAATATTAAATTCCTTCCAGAAATTTAAGCCAAATAACAACTCTGTAGCAACTCCAGGGACGACGTAAAATTTAATAACACGAGTTTTATTCTCTATCGATACTGGTAAAAATAAATACCCAGTTACTCGTGAAGTAGAACAATTTGCAGTTTTTATAAAGTCTAAGTCCTCAGACTTATGTAAAGTAGCGAAATCTTTAAAATATTTGTATGCTTGCCCTCCCACAATGGAGATCTGTGATCCTGAATCCAGTAATCCTCTGAATTCCAAGCCAAAAATATTAATCTTCAGATAAGCTCTGGTATCATTATAGGTGGCGTTAGTAGTAGCGTGAACCGATGTAACCTTACCTTTATGCATATGTATGTTACTAGCTTTATTTACATTATTATAGAATTTATTGTATTTCTGCCTTGATTGTTCAGAATTACAATGTTTATTATAAAAATATACTGTTTTATGCCATCGGTTCACTGCTTGGCGTTTTTTGGAATCTCTGCGGTTGAAGGTTTTGAAGAAGTGCACTTTGGACAATTATTTGCATTGAAGCCCTTTTCTCCACAACGATAACAAATAAGTACCCAAGGCGCCTTGCAATACCTCAAGCTGTGGCCATTTTTCCGACAGCGGACACAAAAAAGATTATTTTGTGTATTATTCACTGGCTGTATTGAAGAGACTTTTGGTGACGTCTTGCTAGTGCTGCTACTACTATTACTACTTTTATAACACAAATCGGGAGCCAGAGAAGATGTGGTGACCCTAGGAGGTTCACTGAAATGCACCGATCGCTCCTTTGCACCTTCTAACAACCTACATTTTTTCTTTAGATCAGTCCAAGATTCCACTGGGGCTAGGGCAAGCTGAGTAGTATAAAATGGTCTAATATTAAACATGACTATGTTCAATTTATCATCATCAGAGATTGGTTTTGATAATCGAGTAAAATAATTTTGCATTATACTGAGATAATTCACAATGCTTTCATCGGGGCCCTGAGTACGACTCCTAATTTCCTGCATCAAGCGATGGTCATAATCAGATGGAAGATATTCCTCGAGAAGCAAGGTCTTCAGCTCAGACCAATTGTGAACGTCTGACTTTACTCCTCGATACCAGCACAGCGCTTCATCAGTAAAAAGTTCCGCCGCAGAACAGAAAAGCTTTGAATCTGAAAGGCCACGAGACAAGCATAATTCCTCGAGGCGTTGTAAGAAAGCTTTAATGCATGTCTTGCCATTGAAGCGTATATTCAGTTTATGCACGGAGCAATCATTAGCTGTATTGTGTGTAGTTGCAGTGGAGTGCTCAATAGGTTGTTCAGGTGCCAAGCTACTTTTAAAATTATGACAAATATTATCTATTTTTACAAGAATGCTATCTAATTTATTATTCAGAGAAGTAATTAAAGAAGTAAGATTATCATCATACTCCGATGAAGACAAGCGACCAATTCTGTGGAATAAGTGGTGTGCAAGAGTTTGAATTCTATTTATCATCTTAAGTGATGACAGCTTACTTGAAGTACTTGTGATGAGTTTCTCAAGATCATCTAATTTCTTTTGAATTACTTTTAATTCAATATTGACATCAAGATCACAAGTCAGTATTTCATCAGAAGGCAGATCTTTATTGAGAGTACGGATCTGTGCTCTCAGAGCCATCACCGTGTCAGCTGGTTTCGAACCCCTGATTTTCACCTCATATTCTAGTTCATCTTTGTTAAGTAAATTAAAACTAATTGGTCTTTGTTCCATTTTTGTAAAAATATACTACGCTCTATTCTATATGATAAGTTAATTTTACAATATTATTTATGTTATATACTCAAACTATGAACAAAAAATCTTAAAATATATTCACCTTTGCAAATGTAACTAAAATTTGTTTTTTATTTATACCTATCTGAACCAAACCTGCATAGAATTCTTATTTATCTTATAACTAGTGAGACCGGCAGACGTTCTCCTGTCCGATTCCAGCGCCACCTACTGGGTCCAGTTGTACTTTTAAACCTTCCCTGGACCTATTCAAATACACATAACATTTCGTAAGAATCGGTCGAGCCGTTTTTGAGTTTTAGCTTAACTAACACACAACGTTAAAAAAAAGAAAATTATTAAAGATACATACCGAGATGGATCAACACTATCTGAGCATTTGACCAGAATAATGGGCCATATAATGCCACAAAACCTGCTGTATATTCGGGCGCCAAATTGTAGTGCTTTTTCCTGCTGAATTGTTGAAATATTGGGAAATCTTAGTTGAAAGAAAAAAAAACAAACTTATTCCTTTAGTCCGATACAAAATGAAAAGCTTTATTCTGGTAGGTACATGGTTGTAATTCACTTATGCATAATGTTACTGAAGTTAACAAAATCCCTCAATGCAAAGCACTTAACTAAATGTTTAATTAATACAAGCCAAGGGCAGGATGGTTCAGGTTTGTTTGATCAATCTCGGCAGGTAAAAATCAGGTACAAATTGGGTACAAAACTACAAAATGAGGGGCAATAAAGTACACGAACAAATAGTTATAGGTTTCATTTTTTTTAAATTAGTAGCTTTCCCCGGAGCGGTTGTTAGTAGAGCGTACCTTCTATGCTAAATCTTGCAATCACGGGTCAGAGCTATGATATTCCAGTTTCTTAACTTATTCTCTGTTTCTAATATTATTTGTGTAATTCCACAGAATTCCTCCTTGATATTAGGTTATTAGGTAGGTTAGTTGCAGCGGAGCCCTACGGCCTCCTGGAACTGCCCTGGAGATTCATAGCACAGTGTTATGTTAAAAATATAATTAAATATGCCTATAATCTTAGGGTCAGTGGGTCTAACACTGAGTTCTGAAGGAATCCCAGTCAATACATTTGAATTTCATGTAATAAACATTGCAAGTTAATTCCAAACATAATTTTCAATGAATTGTCAAAGTTTCTTATTGGGTAGTTAATAAAAAGGACATATGGAGGGGAGAGCACCTATTTTGTGTATAATTACTGCTATTAATAAAAAGAAAACAGCTTAATTTGTGAGTTATTTGCCAAAGAAGGATGTGAAACTTAATATTGTGAAAATTTAGAATTTAACATGAAATTCGCAAGTGTTACTCAATATATGCCTTAATCCCACTAAGATGCCGTTTACTATCAAGGTTTTTTAATGAAATAGGGGATGAAAAAGGCGAATTTTGGGAATGTAATATGTTTGATTTAATAATCAATTTACCCACAAATAAAAATAAAATTAACAAAATCTGCTTTAAATCATGAAATATAATAAGTTAATTAGATACCTTATTGATTTTTTGCACTTATTGATACAATAAATCCATTTAATTTAATGAATCGCGTGCCGGCGAGTAAATATAGTATTTTTTTTCTTAGCTTTACTCTTCAAGCTGAAAACAAAAAGAACTGAATTTTGTAAATTCTTTTCAAATTAAATTCACACGGAAAACGAGAGAAATACCTATGGATTTTCTTCGCTGAAATTAATTTAAATACTTTATGATCTTCGAATCAATAACAAATTTCTTCAGTCGATGTCTCACAGACAAATCATAACACAGACGATAGACGCGTTCAAAGACTAAGGTGAAAAATGGGCGCGTTCCATCTACGCGCATACTAGAATCGAGGTCCGTTCACCGAATGTTAAGCGTCGTATTGGCGACGGAACCTTCCCTAAAACCAAATTCATTTCATAGCATGTGTGTCATGATGTGTCAAGTCAACGTACGGATCTATCGGAATTCTACAATATGCTATAAGTATTTCCAGCCCAAGTTATAAGCTTGGTTGAAAAACGAAACGTAATGAAAAAATTAACCATAAACAAACTGTGAATGCTTCCCAAATTCTATTCGACGAAACTATAATTATATGATCTATAAGCTTATTTGTATTTTATTAAAATATGTCTATAGAAATGATCGAAACAAACGGTCTAAATGTCAAATTCCGAATTTTGAGAAAATCAACCCACCTAAATGGAAGCACGGGATTTTGGGCGAAAAAAAACTATCTTTGTAAATAAGGCCAGGATAAACGCGAGATTTATTTTGTTTATGCAAAAAGTGGATAATGACCAAAGATAATTGCAAATGTCACTGACGTGACGTGAAACGACGTTGACGTTGACACTTGACATTGATATTGTGAAATTAATTGACAAAGTTAATGTAATTGTGATTTTAGTTGTGAAATTTGTGTTAAAACTACAGTGAAACCAAAGTGTTTTTGCAAAATTAGTGTTTTATGCAATTTTAAGAAAAAACGGTGTTACAGTATCCCCCCAACCACGATAGAATTCACGTAGGGAATTCGTCTGACGCCCCGTCAGCCTCAACCCCCTAACCAATCAAACAGAATTATCATAAATAGAATCAATTAGGTACTTAAAAACTATTCATTCGTGATAAACTCTGTACCCAATTACGCCTAACGTTATTTTTTTTTTTATAAGTTTATTTATTTGTATTATATAAAAAATGAAGCTTTAAATATAAACGTGTGTAAATAAAGAATATTTAACACGCATGCACCTCAAATCTACGTAAATCCATTAATATGGTATGTTAAAGATTGTAATAAAAAACAACATTCACCAATAAGGTGACAAAATCTAGCGCGAAACTACTGCTGCTAGCACCTACATGGTTGTAAAAAAAATATTCACCAATAAGGTGGCAAAATCTAGCGAAACCACTTCTGCTAGCACCTATATGGCTGTGATAAATAGGCAAAAAGCATTATATCCTATGCCCATCAAATATAAGAAAGTAATAAAAAAAAACTGTAGTGTCAGGACTGACGCCGAGATGGCGTTGTTAAATAAGTATATCTTGACACTAACAGTGTATAGCAAGTAATGTCAACAACCACCGGTAGATGTCGTTATTACAGACATTTTGACTCTAATCGTCAAATAATAAGTAGAAAAAAAAACAATAAAAAGGAAATAATAAAAAAAATGAGTTGCATGGTGTCGTTGCCCCTGATCGTCGATATTGATTTTCCTACGTTTCCAGCTAGATGTAACTTCCTCCATTATAAGAATATAGCAAAGGCTTATTTCTAGAGTTGCAAACCGCTCCTGTGAGGAATTCAAAATTAATTTTGTTGATTAGAGTAGAATACATATAAAAATAATGAACAAGACACGTTTATATTTGTGATCTTGTGCTAAATGCATCTATCTAACCACATAACAGTTATAATAAGTACATACTTGTTCCTTAATTCTGGTATCAGATACTAAAGAAGTAATATCCATTTTATATAATGGTAGTAATAATATATTTATAATGGTATGAACTAAGACACGTATAATATTTGTGTTTTAGATCTTTATGTACTTATGTAATGGTAATATCAATTTTGAAGATGTTAGGTATATGGAAACTTAAGTATCAAGGCAAATCAATAAAAAACGACAGGGACAGACACATGCAAAAACGCCGCCAGATGTTATATGGCGCGTTATCCTACACTCGGGTTCTACGAGACGCCAGGAAGAATGGCGGGGTGGGTATTCTGTGACCGCCGCACCCGCGGTGCCTAATTGTTAAATGCTTATAAAAATATGGCCATTTTCATAAGAGTATAAAAATTAAAATTAAGTATGTATTATGTTACTAGGTACGTACTTTAGTCAGTCGAAGTATCTAAATTTTTAAAATCTTTTATGTGCCACTTTCCTATGTATTTTCCGTTCTCGTCTTCGAGCTCATAGACGAGGCGAGAAAGCTTACGTATAATTTTACAACGTTCATATTTAGGGGCAAGTTTAGCAGTAAAATATTTATTAGCAGAACTCTGCTTGTACGTACGCTTCCACACAAAATCACCGACATTAAAAGATATATCTCTGCGTTTGTTGTTATAGTATTTTATATTCCTTTCATGGGCCTTACGCAATGACTCTCGGACTTTGATGAAAATATCACCGAGGTGGCCACTATTAGACGCATGAGTATCGCGTGGTACCACAACCAACTCTTGGAGATCTACAAAATCACGGTAAATACTACCATCAGTTACAGCTTCCCTACCGTGTACTAGCATGAAAGGAGTATAAGAAGTAGACTCATTTACTGAGGTGTTCATGGCAAATTGTATTTTATGTATGTTAATATCCCACGTTCTATGATCGTTCTCCACAAACGAGGAAACTGCAGTGATTATTGTGCGGTTATAACGTTCCACCGTATTAACTTGTGGACAATATACTGGACCCAAATGTACTTGCGGAATATTGTATTTTTCATATAATGCCTGAACCTCATGACTTATAAATTGCGAGCCATTATCAGACATCACAGTCTGTGGTAATCCGTGAACCAGAAATACATGGTCTTCTAACCTTTGCGCTATAACTTTGCCCGTTGCACGCCGTAAAGGAAATAATAAACAATATTTTGTAAAACAACACACAACTACTAGTAAAAAGGTGTTTTGCTGTCGAGACATCGGCAGTGGACCAACTAGATCAATGCTGATGCACTGGAATGGTCGACAGCAGACCTTGGGTTCCCCCATAAAGCCAGGTGGCGCTAGTGAGCTATGTTTATATGAGTTGCAAGTGGCACAATTTTTAATAAATTTCTCGGTATCTTTATGCATACCGGGCCAAAAATACCGTAATTTTAATCTTTTATATGTTTTTGCAACGCCTAAGTGCGCAGCAATTGGTTCAGAATGGTTACTTGTAATAATATCCTCCCTAAGCTCCTTTGGTACAACCTCTTTCCACTGGTAGTCACCACAGAGTTTGTTAGTGCTTTTTGTAAATCTAAAAAGCCTACCATCAATAATTTGAAAATTGGGACACGCGCGCGGCCTATCCGTGCAACGTTTTAATATATTGTTATACCAAGCATCGCTGGAAGTAAATGCGTCTACGGCTGCCACTGGTACAGAACGTGATAGTGCATCCGGTACGACGTTTTGAGATCCACTACGATGCTCAATAATGAAATTATAAGGCGATAGCCTACACCCCCAACGCGCTAGTCGACCTGTCGGATTCTTAAGGTTTAAAAACCACTTTAGACTAGCATGATCGGTAATAATTTTAAATTGTCGACCACCTTCAAGGTAAGGGCGGAAGTGTTCAACGACATGTACCACGGCCAATGCCTCTCGCTCTGTAGCGGAATAGTTACGTTCAGCGGGTGTTAGTGAACGGCTACAGTACGCAACAGGATGTTCTTGTCCATCTACAACCTGGGTTAAGGTACCTCCTAACCCGAAATCAGAAGCGTCACAGTGGACCGCAAAATCTTTCGAGAAGTCAGGACATACCAGAACCGGAGAAGTAGACAGTGCGAGTTTTAGGTCGTTGAACGCCTCGTCTGCCTCGGTCGTCCATTTGAAAGGGGGCGCGCTCTTACGGGTAGAAGTAAGAGCATTAAGGGGACCAGCTCTATGACTAAAATTTTTTATGAAACGCCTATAATAAGATGCAGTTCCCAAGAAACGTTTGACGTCTTTCCTGCAGGTGGGAATAGGAAAGTCTACTATAGCCTTAATTTTGTCAGGATCCGTGCGCAGACCATATTCGTCAACCACATGACCCAAGAATTTCAGCTGTCTCCTGAAGAACTGGCATTTACCCATGTTGACAGTAAGGTTGGCTAGTTTAAGTCTCTCCTTTACCCTACGTAGGAGCTGGAGGTGATCCTGGAAGGCCGTTGGGCCTTCAGGAGTAAGTAAAATTAAATCATCAACATATACGAACACCTTATTGTCAAACTCGGGCCCAAAGAGGCGGTCCATCAACCGCTGCTGCGTAGCTGGAGCTGCAGTAAGTCCAAAGCACATGACCTTAAAGTGAAACAAGCCTCTGCAGGGAATAGTAAAAGCAGTTTTCTCTCTGGACTCAATAGAGTCCAAAGGAACTTGGTAATATGAAGACTTAAGGTCAATAGAAGATAAGTACTTAGCGTTTTTGAGCTGGTCCAGAATATGGCTAATATAAGGCATAGGGTAAGCGTCATGCTTTGATATGGCGTTAAGTTTTCGGCTGTCCAAGCAGAAACGTGATGACCCATCTGATTTAACCGCTAAAGTAACGGGGTTGTTCCATGCACTTCCGCTAGGCTCCACAACATCATCCTTCAGCATTTGGTCTAGGTGTTTATTTAATTCTGCCAGTTTTGCGGGTGAGACTACATAATACCGTTGTTTAATAGGTGGATGGTCACCGGTATCAATTTTATGACTCACTAAGTGTGTTCTACCTAGGCCTTTCTTTTCTGCGGAAATGTCATCAAATTGCTTTATGACGTCATTGACCAGCCTACGCTCAAGCTTAGATAAAGTTTCAAAATCGTGTAAAGCACGGCTGCCTGACATAACTGTGTACACCTGATTATTATTTTTATATAAATGTCCGCTATCTTCTAACAATGATAAAATATCTGGCGCAATATTAAATTCCTTCCAGAAATTTAAGCCAAATAACAACTCTGTAGCAACTCCAGGGACGACGTAAAATTTAATAACACGAGTTTTATTCTCTATCGATACTGGTAAAAATAAATACCCAGTTACTCGTGAAGTAGAACAATTTGCAGTTTTTATAAAGTCTAAGTCCTCAGACTTATGTAAAGTAGCGAAATCTTTAAAATATTTGTATGCTTGCCCTCCCACAATGGAGATCTGTGATCCTGAATCCAGTAATCCTCTGAATTCCAAGCCAAAAATATTAATCTTCAGATAAGCTCTGGTATCATTATAGGTGGCGTTAGTAGTAGCGTGAACCGATGTAACCTTACCTTTATGCATATGTATGTTACTAGCTTTATTTACATTATTATAGAATTTATTGTATTTCTGCCTTGATTGTTCAGAATTACAATGTTTATTATAAAAATATACTGTTTTATGCCATCGGTTCACTGCTTGGCGTTTTTTGGAATCTCTGCGGTTGAAGGTTTTGAAGAAGTGCACTTTGGACAATTATTTGCATTGAAGCCCTTTTCTCCACAACGATAACAAATAAGTACCCAAGGCGCCTTGCAATACCTCAAGCTGTGGCCATTTTTCCGACAGCGGACACAAAAAAGATTATTTTGTGTATTATTCACTGGCTGTATTGAAGAGACTTTTGGTGACGTCTTGCTAGTGCTGCTACTACTATTACTACTTTTATAACACAAATCGGGAGCCAGAGAAGATGTGGTGACCCTAGGAGGTTCACTGAAATGCACCGATCGCTCCTTTGCACCTTCTAACAACCTACATTTTTTCTTTAGATCAGTCCAAGATTCCACTGGGGCTAGGGCAAGCTGAGTAGTATAAAATGGTCTAATATTAAACATGACTATGTTCAATTTATCATCATCAGAGATTGGTTTTGATAATCGAGTAAAATAATTTTGCATTATACTGAGATAATTCACAATGCTTTCATCGGGGCCCTGAGTACGACTCCTAATTTCCTGCATCAAGCGATGGTCATAATCAGATGGAAGATATTCCTCGAGAAGCAAGGTCTTCAGCTCAGACCAATTGTGAACGTCTGACTTTACTCCTCGATACCAGCACAGCGCTTCATCAGTAAAAAGTTCCGCCGCAGAACAGAAAAGCTTTGAATCTGAAAGGCCACGAGACAAGCATAATTCCTCGAGGCGTTGTAAGAAAGCTTTAATGCATGTCTTGCCATTGAAGCGTATATTCAGTTTATGCACGGAGCAATCATTAGCTGTATTGTGTGTAGTTGCAGTGGAGTGCTCAATAGGTTGTTCAGGTGCCAAGCTACTTTTAAAATTATGACAAATATTATCTATTTTTACAAGAATGCTATCTAATTTATTATTCAGAGAAGTAATTAAAGAAGTAAGATTATCATCATACTCCGATGAAGACAAGCGACCAATTCTGTGGAATAAGTGGTGTGCAAGAGTTTGAATTCTATTTATCATCTTAAGTGATGACAGCTTACTTGAAGTACTTGTGATGAGTTTCTCAAGATCATCTAATTTCTTTTGAATTACTTTTAATTCAATATTGACATCAAGATCACAAGTCAGTATTTCATCAGAAGGCAGATCTTTATTGAGAGTACGGATCTGTGCTCTCAGAGCCATCACCGTGTCAGCTGGTTTCGAACCCCTGATTTTCACCTCATATTCTAGTTCATCTTTGTTAAGTAAATTAAAACTAATTGGTCTTTGTTCCATTTTTGTAAAAATATACTACGCTCTATTCTATATGATAAGTTAATTTTACAATATTATTTATGTTATATACTCAAACTATGAACAAAAAATCTTAAAATATATTCACCTTTGCAAATGTAACTAAAATTTGTTTTTTATTTATACCTATCTGAACCAAACCTGCATAGAATTCTTATTTATCTTATAACTAGTGAGACCGGCAGACGTTCTCCTGTCCGATTCCAGCGCCACCTACTGGGTCCAGTTGTACTTTTAAACCTTCCCTGGACCTATTCAAATACACATAACATTTCGTAAGAATCGGTCGAGCCGTTTTTGAGTTTTAGCTTAACTAACACACAACGTTAAAAAAAAGAAAATTATTAAAGATACATACCGAGATGGATCAACACTATCTGAGCATTTGACCAGAATAATGGGCCATATAATGCCACAAAACCTGCTGTATATTCGGGCGCCAAATTGTAGTGCTTTTTCCTGCTGAATTGTTGAAATATTGGGAAATCTTAGTTGAAAGAAAAAAAAACAAACTTATTCCTTTAGTCCGATACAAAATGAAAAGCTTTATTCTGGTAGGTACATGGTTGTAATTCACTTATGCATAATGTTACTGAAGTTAACAAAATCCCTCAATGCAAAGCACTTAACTAAATGTTTAATTAATACAAGCCAAGGGCAGGATGGTTCAGGTTTGTTTGATCAATCTCGGCAGGTAAAAATCAGGTACAAATTGGGTACAAAACTACAAAATGAGGGGCAATAAAGTACACGAACAAATAGTTATAGGTTTCATTTTTTTTAAATTAGTAGCTTTCCCCGGAGCGGTTGTTAGTAGAGCGTACCTTCTATGCTAAATCTTGCAATCACGGGTCAGAGCTATGATATTCCAGTTTCTTAACTTATTCTCTGTTTCTAATATTATTTGTGTAATTCCACAGAATTCCTCCTTGATATTAGGTTATTAGGTAGGTTAGTTGCAGCGGAGCCCTACGGCCTCCTGGAACTGCCCTGGAGATTCATAGCACAGTGTTATGTTAAAAATATAATTAAATATGCCTATAATCTTAGGGTCAGTGGGTCTAACACTGAGTTCTGAAGGAATCCCAGTCAATACATTTGAATTTCATGTAATAAACATTGCAAGTTAATTCCAAACATAATTTTCAATGAATTGTCAAAGTTTCTTATTGGGTAGTTAATAAAAAGGACATATGGAGGGGAGAGCACCTATTTTGTGTATAATTACTGCTATTAATAAAAAGAAAACAGCTTAATTTGTGAGTTATTTGCCAAAGAAGGATGTGAAACTTAATATTGTGAAAATTTAGAATTTAACATGAAATTCGCAAGTGTTACTCAATATATGCCTTAATCCCACTAAGATGCCGTTTACTATCAAGGTTTTTTAATGAAATAGGGGATGAAAAAGGCGAATTTTGGGAATGTAATATGTTTGATTTAATAATCAATTTACCCACAAATAAAAATAAAATTAACAAAATCTGCTTTAAATCATGAAATATAATAAGTTAATTAGATACCTTATTGATTTTTTGCACTTATTGATACAATAAATCCATTTAATTTAATGAATCGCGTGCCGGCGAGTAAATATAGTATTTTTTTTCTTAGCTTTACTCTTCAAGCTGAAAACAAAAAGAACTGAATTTTGTAAATTCTTTTCAAATTAAATTCACACGGAAAACGAGAGAAATACCTATGGATTTTCTTCGCTGAAATTAATTTAAATACTTTATGATCTTCGAATCAATAACAAATTTCTTCAGTCGATGTCTCACAGACAAATCATAACACAGACGATAGACGCGTTCAAAGACTAAGGTGAAAAATGGGCGCGTTCCATCTACGCGCATACTAGAATCGAGGTCCGTTCACCGAATGTTAAGCGTCGTATTGGCGACGGAACCTTCCCTAAAACCAAATTCATTTCATAGCATGTGTGTCATGATGTGTCAAGTCAACGTACGGATCTATCGGAATTCTACAATATGCTATAAGTATTTCCAGCCCAAGTTATAAGCTTGGTTGAAAAACGAAACGTAATGAAAAAATTAACCATAAACAAACTGTGAATGCTTCCCAAATTCTATTCGACGAAACTATAATTATATGATCTATAAGCTTATTTGTATTTTATTAAAATATGTCTATAGAAATGATCGAAACAAACGGTCTAAATGTCAAATTCCGAATTTTGAGAAAATCAACCCACCTAAATGGAAGCACGGGATTTTGGGCGAAAAAAAACTATCTTTGTAAATAAGGCCAGGATAAACGCGAGATTTATTTTGTTTATGCAAAAAGTGGATAATGACCAAAGATAATTGCAAATGTCACTGACGTGACGTGAAACGACGTTGACGTTGACACTTGACATTGATATTGTGAAATTAATTGACAAAGTTAATGTAATTGTGATTTTAGTTGTGAAATTTGTGTTAAAACTACAGTGAAACCAAAGTGTTTTTGCAAAATTAGTGTTTTATGCAATTTTAAGAAAAAACGGTGTTACAGTATTCATAAATTAAAGTCCCATGTTGAAACGTGTGCTAATTTACATAAATCTGTCATAATATTTCAAAAAGATAAATTAATATAAACGTAAAATGTTTTAAAACAAACACACAGTTTCCACTCATACCAGCCTTAAAAAACAATTGTTCTGTAGCACCGTCTTTATTACATTCCTGATACTGGGGTCGCCAACAAAAATCATAAAGCTAAGTAAATGTGTGAAAGTTTGGCATATTGTGCGCGAGGTGAATGGATGAGTCGTTATATTAAAACCGGGGAACCTCACTCAATTTCATAAAAAAGGGAAACTTGTAAACGTCCGCGACGTGGAGATAGAAAGAGGATCAGAGAGGCAATCGCACTATTTACTAAAGATGAGAATAACGACTGTTTCCAAATAACGAATAACAGTGCTGTGTTATTTCCATATAGCTGTTATTGTAAACTGCTGTTCGTTATCCTGTTATACTGCTGTTTTGCACAATGAACAACAGTGTATTCACACTGTTACCAACATCGAAATAGTTCCAAATAGGAGCGATCGGGGCTCTTATTCTCGGCATTTTTAATATTAAAAAATACTTAACACTAACTATAAAACAATTATTATTTACACTTACGCTAACTTTTAATTACGCACTTACACACTGAAATAATTAAATCGTAACAAAAAATAATCACAAATTCTCTAATTGGATCTGTTGCTGAACTGAACAGAACAGAATTGAACGAACAATAAAATTTTAAACAGCAATCTCATTCAAAACAGCAGTATAACGAATAATTATTATTCACCTGTTATTTCAAATCGTCGCGAACATCAAACATTTTAAAGTGAACTTTACGTCAATGTGAGAAAGCACAAAAATTAGTGGTTTGCGATTATCGTGTCGTGACTCGTGCAGTTTATATTGCTATCTCCCGTACACACCTATTGCGCTCTAGCTCTTTGCTTCACTCTCGCGTTGCGTTATCGGCAACAGCGCGGTGGGTGGAACGCCAGTCATTGCTTGCGCTACAACGCTACAACATCAACAGCAGTTTATAATGATAGCAGGATAATCCGTTGCTCAATAATGTGTTATTCGTTACATTCATATAATGCATTATATTATCTGCTATTGTAATAACGACCATCTCTACTATTTACAACGTTTTAACCGGATCAAAAACAACTCAACAGTACAATGGTGGTATGGTTAAGCCCCACCCTGTCCCCAGGAGTATGGCCAAGGGTATGGTGGTTCCGGAGTGATTTTTAACCGACTTCAAAAAAGGAGGAGGTTATCAATTCGGTTGTATTTTTTTTATGTTTGTTACCTCATAACTCCGTCATTTTTAAACCGATTTCCAAAGTTCTGTTTGTATTTGATAGAGTATACTGCAAGGGTGGTCCCATGGTCACCAAAGTCAGGATCGGATGATGGGATCCCATAGAAAATCGAGTAAAACACTAATTTAATACTTAATAGTATTAAATTAGGGTTTCTTTCACTAAAAAGATTTCATTCACTAAAAAGTTAAAAATAAATTTTTTTTACAAAAAATAGAACCGACTTCAAAAACACTGAAAACTTAAAAATAATCTTCTTCTATATTGAAATCGGTGACAAATTTTAACACTTTCTAGGAGATCATCGTTCCGGAGTGATTTTAACAAAACCTTGATCTAATCTCAATTAAAAAAAATAATATACATTGGAATACTGAATATTATTGAATACGAAAATGAGTAACGGAACAGTATTTACACAATAAGTTATTGCCGCTTTATTTCTAACCGAATGCAAGGAAAGGGTTACATTTTTCGTGTGTATCTTGTAGGTGTATTTAAATGTAATATTCTTTATTTATTTCATAATTTCAATTAGCTTCATATTTAATTAAAATGTGACGAGAAGTCTGATCTTTTTTTAAATTACAACTAAGTTGGCAAACAACCAGACTGCTCACCTGGTGGTAAGTGATAACAGTCACCTATATTTCACGTGGCTCTTGTGAGATTCGCAGCAAAACTGCAACCCCCACAAGAACCACAGTGTACGTTGCTAACTTGTGACATCAGATGTAAAGTCACGGTACCCAGTAATTTCACTGCCAATCTTACCCTTCAAACCGGAACACAGCAATGCAAGCACTGCGGCTTTGCGGCAGAAATAGGTAAGACGAAGGTACCCAAGCAGGCAACCCTGGTCCAGAGTCCGCGGCGAGATAACTCCGCGAGTTTGCACCTGCTGAGCTGCCAGATGTCAAGTTATATTGGGACTGTAACGTTTTGGTTTTAGTTAAAACTTTCGTAAATAGTGCGATTGCCTCTCTGATAATATGCTTATGCAAATATGGGCATAGGTAGTGATACCAAAAAACGACTTCATAAAAGCAGCCTGCGAACATGTTTTAAAACGATGTTTTGTTATGTAATTGGGTGTAAATGTTTCTTAAATATCCAGCTGTTCATTCCCGATCTTGAACTTATCTATTTAAAATTGATCTCTTTGCTCGCAAAGTCAGTCAACTAAAATACATCCAACATCTATGTTGACAGCACTTTATAGGTTATCATATAGTTTTATTGTCACAAGTTGGCCCGGGCTAAAGTTGACCTGCCACATAAAATAAAATATAAGAAACTATTGAGATCCAATAATAGTAATTACCAGAGAGCTATAATATTTTCAGTTTGCCAATAAAATTACAGAATGCCCCGCAGATGGTGTGCGACTTATTCTTTCTGTATGCAAATACTTTTGATTAAAACAGCCGCATCCGTATCTTTCTTATTCCGCGCGAAGACAAGACCAACTTTTTGACGCAGTCATGCCAAAGAGCCTCTTTGTGAAGAGTGTTTCAAAAAGTTATGACTCGAGGATTAAATTTTCCTTTTCTTTTGCACTTAACTGACGTGTGGGTCACGATTAATAAACAAACGTGAATTTGTTAGATTTTCTCACAAAGGGTTTGTTGCAAGTTATGAATTACTAATAATATTGCATTCAGGATTGCACGTGTTTGCCTCTACATCTGATGAAATAAAAATTATTTTATAAATAGATAGCACTTTAAACACGACTGTCATTAATTTATTTCAATAGATATTTTAATAGATAGCAATCGGCGGGGAATATGCTGTTTTAGAAAGTAATACGTTTGGGAACTTATAGTGGTCAATATGTTTTATTTAATACTAGCTGTGCCCGCGAACTTCGTTTCGCCTTACAATAGATTTCCCGTCATATTTTTCCCGTGGTATTCCCGTCATATTTTTCCCGTGAGAAATATAGCCTATGTTACTCACGAAGGATGTAGCTTTCTAATGGTGAAAGAATTTTTAAAATCGGCCCAGTAGTTATTGAATTTTCCCCCAGGAAAGAAATATTTTCCCGCGGTAAAAATTATAATATAGCCTATAGCCATCAGGGACAATGTAGCATTCTAATGGTAAAAGAGTTTCTCAATTCGAACCAGTAGTTTCTGAGATTTGCGCTTACCAACACATTTTGCGATTCATTTTTATATATACATATAAGATAATGAAAAACATTTGTTTACTACGTTATATTTAGTTTTTAAATTTGGCCAAATGGGTAACACCAGTGCCGTTAAAATAAATAAACAAAAAATCTATTGAATAGTATTACTAATATAGAAATGAAAAGTTCCAATTGTTATTCGGTACTAATGACGGACTCTTCTAGTCATTATCTACTCGTCAACCATTCATCGTCCAAGGACGTATTTTAGAAACTCAATTCTTTATTCTCAACTAAATACCAAATTTCTCTTGTAACAGGCAAATGTAAAATTGAAAGAAAATCTAAAAAACACACCAAAACCAATCAATAAAATGAGGTCTGGTCAGAGGGCTATACGAATAATAACTGACGAGACCCACGCCATTTTCACCCGCTTACTGCTGTGTGCAACCTGCTGAACGCCAGAGCCTTGTTCACTTTTCAACCGCCTATTGTGCAATCTGCTGAACGCTAGAGCCGTATTCACTTTTCACCCGCTCACTTTGTAACCTGCTGAACGCTAGAGCCCTGTTCACTTTTCACCCGCTCACTTTGTAACCTGCTGAATGCCAGAGCTTTGTTCAGTTTTCACCCGCTCACTGTGCAACCTGCTAAATCAGAGCCTTGTTCACCCTTCACCCGCTCACTGTACAACTTGCTGAAGGCCAGAGTCTTGTTCACTGACCGGCAGGGTAAACTGCATTCGGACAACAACCTTACAAGTAAGTCATTAACTTCTCAAGCTCAAAATGCAGTTTCCATAACCACTTGGCCAAACTGCGTTCTTTAAAACAAAGTCTCTAGCAGTCATACGAGTATAACAGTACGGGAGCTGGAGCACATTTTAAAATGTTTTACCGACTTGTTTCCGTCCCGTTGACAATATTTTACCTGCTGGAAATTATAATGTAGGTAGTTTTCAGTTAATACTCGCACTACAAGGTACTAAGTGTCAGCCACCCTTCCTTCAACCATGCGAGTAAGGTCGAGAGCAAAACAATAACGGAAGACTTTTTAAATAAAGCAACAAATTTCACTTATTTCTTATCCCTGACTCTTTAGTTATGTTACGCAGTTGAAATTGTTTCTTATAAATAACCGTGTCAATTGTTACCATAATAGTGCGGATGCAATTATTCGGATCTCAATATATTCGATTCCCGGTTCAGGCAGGTGATTTTTCAAAAATCTTCAAATGGAGTTTTGCAAATAAATGACTATTTCCTTTTACCGAAAATCTTTTTTCCTTTCTGTATAAACATTAAATTTTACCTACTTACGTATTTAAACGTCTTTATTGTTATATTTTTTAAGGAATGAAAAATTATTTATATGTTCAATTTAAGCTTATCTCAATGAAGGATTAATGGGTGGTACTAGTTCCATCTATGTTAAAAATATATCAGCTGACATATAATCCACCATCTTGAATACGGCTGATGATTATTTTCTAAATGACAATGGATTGTTGAAATAACATCTTGTGAAATTAAGCCCGGTATAAAACATTTGATAAAAGAAAAATTGGCGACTTTCATCCCCCATCGCCATAAGCCCCACATTTTTCGTCAATGTAGAGCTTAAACAACAACTAAAATTCAAATTCATTCCTTATGTAATAACTTTTTATAATGGGGCCGAGCTCCTCTTCTATGGCATGATAGCTTCATTCGCAGGATTTAAAAAAGGCGAGCTGTATTTCACACACACGAAAATAACCATATTAAGCAAAACGCGACCGGAAGACCTTTGTGGGCTCACCTCATTTCCTTGATTAGCCATCGCCACTGGTAAAACAGCACAGTATAAGAAAAACTCAGTATCAAAACTCAATAAATCTTTTTCGATTAATTTGGCTTCCAATTTTTATTTGCCCGTGTGCTATCAATCCTTTACGAATGTATCAATCGATAGATATTCTACTTATAAATCTATATTTGACTATTGTAATAAATAACATATGTCCATAATTTGAAACCCAGCAATTCCATTTATTTATTACACACACACACACGCATACTCACATTTATTTAGTACACCGGCAGAACACTATTTTAAAGTGTTCTACCGTTGTATTTTTATATTGTACATATAGTGCATGTAGGATTTGTTCACGTAACTCTCCCATTATAGGGTACACATGAGGTATTACCCTACGTATCACATCAGTTACAATAATGTAATCTGGGGGCAAGGTAGTGCCCCCGCCAAGTCAAGCAAAAAGTCATAGCCGTACTGTTCTTTTCTCGAAGTCGTTGAGGATATTTTCGATGTAACTTTGGTGTGGTTAAAATTTTAAGTGATCGAGAGAACATAATATAACTAGATATATTCCAGAGTTGATGAACTAGTCAAAGTTCCTTAATTTTTTCACTCACTCACCGATCATCAAACTCTATGGTATTTCTAGAAGACACATAAACTAAAATTTTGAACACAATTATAGTAGGGGAGGTCAGAATGCTAAATGTGTAGTCACTCTAACGTGTTTCGGACTCGTTGTACTTTGAAGATAAGGTTGTAGGGACCAAAAAATATTATATAATATTTTTTATTTCACTGGTGGGGAAAGCGGCCATGGGGTTTCAAAGATTTCAAGTAAGTGCAGTACTGCAGTGATTTTTTTATGATTGACCGTACTATGCGCCTTAAGTCTTTGGAGCGCAACGAAGGTGACAACATCCTAAATATGCCACGTGGAGAGGTGCAACTCATGACACGTTGAATTTTTGTATTTGCATGTTGGTGTGGTACTAATTAGTGATATTCCTTTGTGGTATGCAATTTGTGTGAGGGCAGATGGTGCATTTGAGGTCCTAAACAAATGCCAAACGCTAACTTTTGCGCAGTCGTTCAGCAGAAAAATGTATGGAAATGACATTAGCCTACGACAACCTCATGCTATTTTTTCCGCAGCTAATGTCATCTCCATACATTTTCCCTGAGGAACGACTGCGGAAAAGTTAGCGTGTGGCATTTGTCTAGAGGGTCAGGTCGGAAGTTTTTCTATATACCTACTCATAAGAAAAGTTAAATTATCTTAAGAGTTGACATACTGATTAATATTTTCCACCAACAACTATGCTATTATAATTAAGCATAATGCTCGCTCCTGTCTACGCGGCGTCAACTCTTTGCACGGTTAATGTTGCCCTTTGTTTTGTAATGGTCCTGTGAGTTATGACATCGTTATTTGATAATATCTAAAGGTGACTGCCTCTCATTTTTCTCTCGCGGCACATTAAGTGCAAAACATCTCGTTTTCAGTCAGGGTTATAGGTTAAATAAGTTTTTTTGGAAAATTATAGAATTAAAGGACTCAGACTTTTTCATACGAGTAATTTGGGTACCAAACAAGTGTTTGGACGCTTGTGCAACAAAATCACTGGCAGTGGTGTTTGCGGGGTGTCCCTCTGCCATCATTCGTAAATGGTTTTAGGTTATTTTTCGAGAGATCATTACTAATTGTTAATGAGTAGATATGTGGCAAAACTTTCATCAAAAATGTCAGTAATTGGTACTACTACGCTGACCAATTGTTATCGTGCGCGTTTATAGCGGCCGCGCACCTGCGGCACACCTGCGTGGTAAACAACACCACGTGCGCTATCCCCACTACTCGGACGGTTGTTCTGATCGCCTTATAAAAAGGCCGGCTCGTTTGTACGTTGCTAAGTCGTTGGAGCGTAGCGAAGGCCACAACATCCTGAAGATGCCACGTGGAGTAGCGAAATGCGTTTAATCGTCATGTTAGTGTGGTAATAATTAGTGATATTCCTTTATCGCAAGCTATTGAGGGAAGGCGGGTGGTGCACCATTGGCCTGCGTTGTTAATACCATGAAATGACATTTTTGTTGGAAATTTTGCTATATATCTACTCACTAATAATAAATGTAAAATTAACGAACCAATTGATTAAACATAGAGGCAACCAAAAGACCCCCTGCCCGGCGCCAGCTTATAATCTTTTCCTCGCTGGCACCGTTAGCAGCGTAATGACAGCGTAATGACCCTATTCACTCATGCGCAGATACGTTGCTTGGCTTGCGATATTCTATGCGACAGATGACTAAATTTGCGATTTCATACTATGACTCATTGACTGCCACCAAAATGGATTGAATCGTCCTGTAAAGTTCACTGTGATACACCATTCGCCTGGATATATCCTGTAACAATTCAACTCTATTATTAATAGAATCCACTACTTAGCTTTCTTTCACTAGTAGATTACATTCTCCGTTGAGATCCAGTGCTATTCTCAGAACCTGTGGATATTAAGGCAATTTAAATGTAAATTTATGAAATATTTTTTGATTTTCCGATGCATACCATTAGTTTAAGTTTTACAGGATTCACCCAGACCAAAGGTGGCTGTGAGCTCTAGAGTTGAAAGTAATTTCCACTGATGGATCCAATTAGTAGCTGGTAGGTCATAAAATCACTCTTGGTCAGCTACTATTATCTTGATTTTTTTACTAAAAGGTCAGATATCAAGTTCTTGCGTTCCAGGAATCCAGGCAAAGCACGCCTCCATCTGTCTCTGGCGAATCGTCACTACAATAAGTCGAGCTGTCGAGATGAAAGCTTCTCTATTGTATCATGCAAAAAATTAACTGCATTCTGCGTATTTATTTCACTGAAAAATTACTATGTCATTTTAATATGCACATTGGAACCTTTACGAGGGTTAAATCAACACAAGCGCTCCGAAAGACGCAACTCATGCCATCTCATTTGGCTATTGTTAGAAATCATAATTAGTATTAATTAAACGAGTTAATTAATGACTTTATAGCGATTTTTGTAACAAAAGCTCGATCGGACGAGTCATGGTGGAAGCATTAATATTTGTTAACTTTCATTTTGTTTTAACAAGCGCAATGCTTTGTACTTACTTATTCTATGTATCATAACGACAGGTTTCAATATCCCAAGATTTGTTTACTAGACATAGAATTTTGACATAATTTGTATGGAGTTAATATCAAATAAATACCTACCTACCTATCGCTAGAAACCACATCACAAATAGATAAAAAACTGTAACTGGCCGTAAGAGAAGGCAGTCTGACTGGATGGCAAGTGTTTTTCTAATATTTATTCAGAAAAAAACCTTAATGCTAAAATAACCAATTTAATAAAATATTTTTTTTATTCCTCAAATTATGATAGGTGATAACTTCAATATTACATAAAAGGTATAGGTAAGATGATAGGTAGTACCATAAAACACATATGCTTATTTCTTAAAAAATAGGAAAATAAAAGTTTGTTTCCTTTGAGCTAAGGCTTACTTCAGTACTTACGATTATTTCCCTCCAAGGCATTTTTAATAATCTGGACTCATTCTGCGAAGAAAGACAGGACCTTGGAGGACATTTGGCAATTTTTGATTGTAAAATTAGAACTTAAGAAATAGGTGAACTAGCGATTGAAAGTGAGTATAGAATTGGTTTTCTCTTTAAATAAGTAACTTCAAAGTAATTATGCTCTGAAATAAAATTATCGAAACAAGTATTTCGGACAATAGAATGAAATGGTGTAAACTATAACCTGAATAACCTAAACATCTCCACTGATACTACTCATTCGTAATCGTGAATATGAAATGCATAATTAATATATACTATTTAATATTATAAAGCTGAAGAGTTTGTTTGTTTGCTTGAACGCGCTCATCTCAGGAACTACTGGTTTAAATTGAAAAATTCTTTTTGTGTTGGATAGTCCAATTATCAAGGCTACGATCACGCTACGATTAAAAGGAGCTGAGCATCAATGAAAAATGTTGCAAAAATGGGAAAAAATGGACGAAATTTTGTTATTTTCCGACATCCTCGCGAACGAAGTCGCGGGCACAGCTAGTTTGATATACATCTAATAAAATTTTGTCTGCGATTACGATGTAAGGACATCAGAGATATGTACACAAGGTTTGTCCGTAAAACAAAGAATTCATTCGGTTCCCACAATCAACCGGTTAGCAACGAAGTACCAACATAAACATTACTTACAGCCCGGCTCGCTGCAATCTTCAAAGATTCACACAGCCGACCCCCCAGAGGCTCAATTGAATAATACAGTTGCCTAACGCTGTGCAGCTCTTAATATTGCATAGTTCAATTACCCAGGATTATGTGGAAGAGTGCCGTTACACCTGTGAGTGTCTTACTCCGAGATTAGATGGCGCTCCCGAGATTGCTGGCTAATCTGACATGAATTATTGTCGCGCCACGCGTTTGATGGGCTTTGGGGAGTGTGGGGATAAGATACAAGTGGAGTTGTCTCTGCTCTGTAAGTTGTGGAGAACTTGCTGAAATCTAAGTGTCGATTGGATTGAAAAGATTATTTAGTTAGATTTATTTACGAAGTTATTTTTGTAAATTTTAATCTCCGGTTAGATGACGGATATTGCGGGCAGAAAGCTCATTTATTATGTAACTCATAATATGCCATGATCGCCTTCAATTTTAATAGTTAATTTGCATTCATTGCTGCTTAATAAAAAGATATTAGTCACAGTCTTGTATTGATGCCGCAATGACTATGAAATTTTTAGCGATCGTCGTGTTGGGGTGTCCGAGTAAAAATAATTTCTTCCTGGCCTCTCAACATCATAGTCTTACCATGAACACCTAAAACCACAGTGGTGTTTTTTTTTATTCTTAGTTTTGGGGGCTTTTAACCAAATGGCAATGTCAGCTCCACTGTTATCTTTTCATAGTAGTGTTTCTGTTTCAGGGTGAATCTTGAAAGGCTAAATTAACACTGTCTGAGGCAAAAAACTACCCATTTCGTATAAATTATAATGTAAGTTATTTTTTTTCTATTAGTTAATTGTTTGATTTACAAGGGGCATGATAGTTACTATGTCTAATTTAGCTGATAGCAATTGAAAAAAAAATTAAAAGCTTTCAAAATTGATTCCCTTTTTACATTTTTGAAACAAACCATAAAATTTACACCAATTTATAGTTGTAAATTTAAGAATTGTTGTGATCATAGCGTTGAAGGATTAGTTGTTAAATGAGTAAAAAATTAAATTACGTCTGTACTGATCGTTGTTTTTAAAAAATTATAAAGTTTAGGTTTGTCCGAAGGCAATCATTGATTCCCTTGGCACGTAACTAAACTACATCCACATCACTATACGAACGTTTTGGGAATGCGCTCGCACACTGTCGGGCAAGCTTTAGTCGCACTTTAAACATTGTGAGGGAGGTCGCGCGATTCTTTGTATCAAACCGGATTTATGTAGGTAACAATTTGTTTTCCCTGGCTTTGTTCCACTAGGTCATTGATTACCTTTGCCAAATTTTAAATTGTTATTTTAATAGTTTAGAGTTTATAACTAGGGTATAAATTACTGCATAAAGGGCTACTAATTAATGTCTGATTGCTACTTGTCCTAAATACATAACTTAAAACAAAATTAACAAAAAGTATACTTTTCTTGATTCCATTGGTAATGATTCCCCTGGCGTTTGACCAGGGTAATCATTTTTTTTTCTAATTTCTGAGAAATAAATGTAAAAGAAATTAGAAAAAAATGATTACCCTGGTCAAACGCCAGGGAAATCAATACCAATGGAATTTTATGAATCAAAAAAGTATAATTTTTGTTAATTTTATTATGGTTAATTATTAAGGCCAATATTGAAACCAAAAGACTGGTTAGTCATTACTTTTAAATAAAACATTGTATTATACAATAGTTTCGATTATGATTCCTTTGCCACCTATTATTGACTCCCCTGTCACATTTTTTTTAAAATTAATATATCTTCGGAACGAGACTAGTTACAGTGATGCCTATTTGATAAATGTGTTTATAATTATGTAATATTTAGAGTTTTGTATGTAAAAGTAATAAATGTTAAAATAAAAGAAATGCCAGGGGAATCAACTAAATACGCCCGATTTCAAGATTCACCCTTCAATATTCTTTATAAGGATAAGGCAAGGGCTTAAAACGATCGTGTAAGGACTTGAAAAATCGTAACATAAAACACTAGTTTTTTTTTCAGTTTATTACTAGTGTAATATTTTATGTAGAAGATAGACAAGCAGACTTATCTCGGTTGTAAGTCTAAGTCTGTTGATAAGACAAAGATAAGACTAGACTAAGTCTGTTGATTCAGACCTATAAGGGCACAGGCAACGTACTCTGAATTTGAGTTGGCGTTAGAGATGATCACATACATAATCAATGCATTCTACTCACATACGAAGCTAATAGTGTTCACTGAGGTAATTTAAAAAAAACCCCTAAGCATGCCCTTAGCCCTTAGTTTAAGCTTCGAGAGGAAACTGGTAAAACGAGTTGGTAATCTACAATAGATGGTTACCGACATCATACAACTGAATTTAAACTTGTAAGGGGGGGCTGGTTAAATCTACTGTTTAGGCTAAAGTAAGCTGTGGTGTGAAGCTGTGTTGGAATGGATATCATGTGACGATACAAGACCAAGAGAAACCACAGATACGTTGGTATGACGACATTAAAAGAACACGTGGAACGAAATGGTCAATCAAGACTGACAAAGACCGAAAGAGTTTAAAGGAGGCCTTCTTCAACCATTTTTGTACACTTACCCATACATAGATAGTTAATAGGGTGGTTGTACAAAAATGACTAAAGAAGAATACTTATTTATGTTGTTGTAATTTTTAACACTTAAAATTCGTAAACAATAAATTGAAACAAAAGCAACACAAAGAGGTTAGTTAGATTAGTCAGGCTTACAAACTGTTCCACGGCACTTAGACATAATAAATAAAAAAAAACTGGAACTCACGTCGAGGGTGTGGTGTCAGTTGTGCGAGTAATCGCGACAGATCTCGCACGCTTCTTAAGTAATGAGGCAATTGCAATTACTTATTGGCTTTATAGGCAGCCAGTTGCGCGCCGCGGTTTTGTACTCGTAGGCTTGTTATTAGTAGAATGATTTCAGTTTTTGTGTGAATTTGGGAATAATGGTTGTTTTTGTAATATACTCGTATAACAATCCTCTATCTTTGCTTCTATAATGATAACAATTTGTCGACAACTTTTGGCAATAAATCCACCAGGATTTATTGTCAAAAGAGAAAGCTTTCTGACTTTCAATTACGCAAAAAACAATTTTAAGGAAGTACGGTAGTCATCAGTAAATTGACTAATATGTCACCAAGATGTATGGTAGAGTTTATTGTTTACCCAAGTAATATGCGGTATACTTCGGACAACACTTTACTGGACCCTTTTTAAGCGGCGGTGTGTAGTGTAAATCGTACTCTTAACAATGTATAATTGTTTATTTTTTTATTACAACAATGCAATAATATTACCTTACAGGGGACAGAAGTACTGATAACTTCAGGGTGAAATTCCCAATAGACTTCCATATAAGCAATAGATAGAATTCGTTTAACAAGCATATACCTACATACTTTTGACAGTGTTATTGTGAAGCCGTTTCCCGAAACCAGCACTACATTAGATGACAAAAGTGATTCTTCACTTTTTCGTTTTAGAGATTGGAATTGGCGAAATCCGCCCTTCAAAGTCACAGTTATATCTCAAGTTTAATACCATTACGTTGGCCCCGACGATAAACAAGCGATGACAATGCACGAGCAGATCCACTCAACTAAATTAACTCACTGTAGGTACTTGTATTGCATTAGAACTTATTTACAACGTCACGAATTCTCCGATTATATCTCCAGTGTGAATGTTTGAGGTTCAGTAATGTACTTACATATTCTTTCTAATCAATTTATTTGTGTACACAATAATTACTTTAAAAAGTAATGATACTTCAGGTAAAATTTCGCCATCATCATGATTTTAGCCAAGAGACGCCCAATGTAACCTATCAGCTCCTCCCAAGGAGCATTCCATCATAATTTTTTGTTATTTTTTCTCAATGCAATGGTCTTATTATAAAAGATGGCTTGGTTTTGGTCATAGTTGGTTGCTTAGTTAGTTATATTTGAGTATACTATATAAATATTTCTCATTATTAAGTATTTATGCTTGTAGTTCTTGTATTTAAATCTCTTTATTGCTTCAGTGTTACCCACAATATTCTACTCTGACATGTTTACAGGTTGGCTGGAAGAGGTCTATCTAAGGGATAAGTCCACCCTTGCTCACTATTGCTTGTTTTGTAGTGTTTTTATGCAATAAAAAGTAATAATAATACTCGTAATAGTTTAAAAATAATACTGTTTCACTTGTTTTTATCCTTTTTTATTTGTTTTACTTATGGGTTGAGTGATTCGCGAATGAAAGGGAGATGGAGCTCAAATGCGATTTGATACATTTTTGCTTCATCTCCCAGAGTGTGAAATCAGGAAGTGTGGTTATGTTTGTGTGCGCTGGGTGCTATGATGTGATTCACTTGTGTTAGTAAGAGTAGATAGAGACAGAGTCAACTTTGGGCAACTGTTAGGCAACGATTTTGTTTTAAACTAATACTACGGTGGTGGTGGCTCTACGATACATAAGGAGATAAGCGATCTTGATACTATACATGATTTTAAATCTTATATTAAGATAGAATGGCGCGCTCCTATAAGGCCAGTCCGATGCTATAATCCCCAAACTTATTCTATTCTAGGCCCTAAGAAATATAATAATTTATAGTTGAAAACGGTTTGCTTTTCATTGAACATAAAACATTACTAAAAGCCAATATAATAAAGAGAAAATAAACTGCATGATAATAACAAGTTTCAAATGAATTCTTTAGGTACTGAACAATCCTAAACTATCCATTAGCTGACGATATCAGAAGGCCACATCCTGTGCACGAAGTTATTCTGAAGTCATTAAGTTTTATTCTAGGATTACTTCGCCCCTTTAAAACAGTGATATTTTTTTGGAGTTTACATTGTCGCTATGTGATAAGGAAAAATCAAACCGCTTCTAAAAATCTTAATCTAGGCATTTATAAAAATTTGACAGCAGATGTTACTGTTCGGTGTAAAACCTGACGCATTTATTTGTATTTCATAAGGGGAAATCCGATACGCGCCCCTCTTGTGTGAACCGAATGGTATTGGATCGCTTGGGAAAGTCGTCTGTGGAACTTTTTGTTTCAATTCTCAGTGTCATTTAGCTATAAACTCTAAGATTACTTAATGCATTTAAATCTATTGTTTTACTCGGAAAATCTTAGTAAGTTTAATTATATAGACGTGCCTAAACACCTCTACTTGCCGATTTATTATAATTCATGGTATCCGGCGTTATTTTAGTCAAAGTCCATAACGTTGACTTATGTTAATGAGTAGGGTAGGTATATAGCAAAATTTTCGATAAAGATGTCAGTGTCTTATACAAATTACAGGCCAATGTTGCATCGCCCGACCTCCATCAAATCGCACATGACAATGAATTATCACTAATTAGCGCCATAACAACATGCAAATACAGATTGAAAAATTATTGGTAATTATGCAGCGGTAGCAACTCAAGGCGTTTTGCCACTCCATGTGGCATCTTCAGGATGTTGTCGTCTTTGCTGCGCTCCTTATGAACTTAAACTGACTAAACTTACATTTTTACAATTTACAATAATACATTTTGTACTATGTATATACATAAATTTTAAAATTATTAATACTCTCACGGGTACATGGAAACCGGAACATGTAAGTATATTATGCTAATTTTCAGCTACGTGTGTATTCCACTTTCACCATCAATCTTTATCACAGCCTCAATAAGCCCAACTATTGGGAATGGGTCTCCCCCAATTAGGGAGATTTGGGTTATCTCCGACCATACTGGCACAGTGTGGGTTTCTGGGCAGCTTTAGAGCCTTTTTATTTATAAAATAGAGCAGCGTGGCCTTCATCTCATCAGATGGTAAGGGGTGATATAGCTGAAAATGGAAGAACAAACTGTCTATCTCGCCTTAAATTGTTAGAACACTAATCTCAACAATAATCTCAACCTTAGAATTCTAAGATCTCAACGTTGGTATTATGGTAACAATATTCGGTAAGGCGGTAGAATCCGGACGAGCTAAGAAGCTGTATCACTAGCACATCAAACGAGAAAAACTTCTGGCTCTATGGAGAATCAAACCCGGGACTAACTAAGGATTAGTATGAGTGGTTTCAATTAACCGCAAGACGACGAGGGCAGAGGTGACCTTGTCCATTGATCGTGGGGTGCATTAGTGAGTGGATTCAACACCCGCTACACCCCTTTTAAAATGCGAATTTATGTAAATGGTTTTCAGGTTTTCAAGATTTCTCAATGTTGTCCTTTCACACAAGAACTGTTGAATGGATTTTAATGAAATTTCATATGCTGAAGTCTTTAATAAGTTTACACATGGGCTATTTTATCGTGAAATTCCCTCGGGATCGGTAACTGCGCGGATAAAGCTGCGGGCGCAGCTTATTGGCAATATTTTAGTTAAGAGTATTACAGCAGCGAAACGGGTACTTTATAATGCGTACAAATATATTAAGGATCATATTCAGTGTACTGAATGAAAAAAAAGAATAGTATTCCTTGTGGTAGGTATATATAAGTTAAATTTTGTTGCCAAACTAAAATGCAAGTATTTTTATTTGATAAGAAAATCCACAAATGTACGCGAAGGTACGTCTAAAAAATCTTTCATCAGATGAAAGATGTAACACATGCAAACTATTTGAATGTTTGATTGAGGTCTATAATGTCACGTACTAAATGGCGGAGCGTCGGTGGCGCTGTTGACTCGGCGTTGGCCTTCTAATCGGAAGGTCTAGGGTTCGATCCTGCCAATCGTGTGATTTTTGTTTTTTGAATTTTGTATGTACTATCGCGCGCAGTTCCGCCTGATCACCGCTACGCTCATTTTCGTTTGCACTAGCGCTCTTTAGCCCCACCTAGTCGACCTCGAATAGATATGGAATAATGAAACAAAAGATTCTTCTTCGGCCTGCCGCCGAGCCGCCGAGGAACCCCCCAACGCCGATTAGAGAGAGAAAGAGTATTTCTTTTCTAATAGGCCAAAACTTAAGGGGGCGTAGCACGGCGCTTCCGCACGATTCGAGCGAATAAATTTTTAAATGGTCAGGCGGAAGTGCTCGCGATAGTACTTACATTTGCTTAACGCTTCCACGATGAAGAAAAACAGCGTGAATTAACCTGCATACATCTGCGAGCGAATCAGTTCAAAGGTGTAGTGAAGTCGACCAATTCGCACTGTGTCAGCGTGGTTGACTAAGGCCTAAACACCCTCACTTAGAGTAGGCTCGAGCCCCTTGGTGCACTGAGAAAAAAATAGACTGACAAAGTATCCAAAGCGTTGTAGAATAATTACAGTAACTGCAACAAAACACTTGACGTACAATAACAAAGGGCATATTGTGCCCACTGCAATTTTTTAAATGGTCAGAGATTTATTGTTCCTGCGGCTTCGGAAATTTGAACCAAGTAACAATGTTGATTAACGTTGTTAAGATAAAAATCGCTACAGTTGTTCGAATTTTAGTGTTTATAATATAACAAAATAACTTGTAACAAAACTAAAGTTGTTGTCATGTTTATTCATTACGACGCTAGATCAATAATATTCAAAAGTATCAAAATATAAAAGTGTTCGTTTAACAATTAAATTAGTGTATCGTGACAACTTTCGGGAGTGGTTCCGTTCCGGAAGCCATTTCTCTTACTCACTTCAGTCAAAAAGAAGATAGGCACAGAGACAAAGTTACATTGTTGGAGAAGCAAGCAGGGAAAAGTTACGGGAGCAAAGTAACATTGTTACGGTAGCATAGCCAGAATAGGTGTATACGCGATTGTTACCGAGCCGTTACAACTCTTTTATAAATAATTATTGTTTTTATACTTTTTGTCATTTTCATATTCAAATTTACTGTCATTATCAAAGGCCGAATACTATTTCAAAATTTATGGAGATCCAATATCAGCTGGGATACCGAATTACCACCATCTGAAATTGCGAAATGGACAGACTGGTTCCACGCGGTGTCAAATGTAGCACAAATTAGAGTCCCGCGTTGGTATGCATCCTCGAGGAACTCTGAGCCATCATACCGGGAGCTCCATATCTTTGCCGATGCTAGTGAGTACGCGTACGCCTGTGTTGCCTACTGGAGGCTCGTATACTCGGATGGTGCAATACGTCTTGCACTAATATCGAGCAAAGCAAGAGTATCACCACTAAAACCAGTTTCCATCCCGCGCTTGGAACTTCAGGTAGCCTTAATAGCCTCTCGTCTTGCTATTACAATCAAGGACAGCCACAAGAAGCAACCATCAGGCACTTTCTTCTGGACTGATTCTATGACTGTCCTTGGTTGGTTACGTAGCGACGCAAGGACGTTTAAACCGTTTGTTGCCCACAGAATTGGTGAAATTATAGAAAATTCTAACGTCTCAGATTGGAGGTGGGTACCAACCGATTTAAATGTCGCAGACGACGCGACACGCGCGCGCGATTTCACGTTTACGACACAGTCTCGTTGGTTTGGTGGTCCGTCATTTCTTTTGAAACCTTTAAGTGACTGGCCCGTAGAACCAGTTGGAATCACACCAGTTCGAGAGGAACTAAAGCCGAATGAATTGGTGGGAATCCTGAGAGTAGATTCCGTTGATTTGCCATCCCCCGTGACCGCAAATTTGAATCGCTTTAGCGATTGGTTTCGGCTTATTCGTGCTACTGCCAGAGTCATTCAGGCAGCTTACCTATTTTTGAAAAACCTTTCTGGTAATTACTCGCGTCAACTTAATGCAACGTCCACCACCCTAATCCCTCTCAACTCGGATCAGATAAACGCCGCAGAAAGGCACATTTTATTGAGAACACAACTAGAAAGCTTTTGTGAAGAGTTCCAGTGCTTGCTACAGTCGCAACCGAGCCCAAAGAAGAGCCGACTTACTAAATTATCACCAACACTAGGAGATGATAACCTAATCAGACTGGTTGGTAGAATACGCACTGCCAGTGATATTCCTAGAAATATTCTTCAGCCTATCATATTAGATGGAAAACACCCTATTGTGAGGCTGCTCATACAACAGCATCATAGAGCTGCAGGCCATGGAAACAATGAGTTGGTGATTAATGAACTACGACAACGTTTTTGGATAGTACATCTTAGGCCTGCTGTAAGGAGCGTTGCCAGCCAATGTTTATTCTGTCGCATCAGAAAGAGTCAACCAGAAGTTCCTATTACTGGAGATTTACCATCCAAACGCATGGCACACCATCAACGTCCATTCACGTTTACTGGCGTCGACTACTTTGGGCCTCTACACGTTGCAGTAGGAAGAAGACGTGAGAAGCGTTATGTGGCCTTATACACGTGCTTAACCACTAGAGCTGTTCACTTGGAACTTGTGCACAACCTGTCCGCCGACTCGGCAATCATGAGTTTGCGTCGATTTATTGCCAGGAAGGGCACTCCAAACAGCGTATTTTCCGACAACGGCACCGCTTTTGTGGGCGCAGACCGATTACTAAAAGAATTTTATTCCGGTGATGTTGA
Source organism: Schoenobius gigantellus (assembly GCA_963935595.1). Lineage (NCBI taxonomy): Eukaryota > Metazoa > Arthropoda > Insecta > Lepidoptera > Crambidae > Schoenobius > Schoenobius gigantellus. The sequence goes on from OZ012541.1 coordinate 55,166,559, forward strand.
GAATTTTGTAGCCAATAGAGGTATCACGTGGAGATTCATACCCCAGCTGCACCTACTTTTGGCGGATGTTGGGAGCGAATGGTTCGCTGCGTCAAAGTCGCTTTATATGCCACATTACATGAACGAGCTCCCAGAGAGGAAGTACTCTTAACCCTCTTGTATGAAGCCGAAGCAATAGTTAACGCTCGACCATTAACGCACGTATCTGTGGAACCGGACGATCAATCTACTCTGACTCCTTTCCATTTTTTGATTGGGACGTCGTCTTCACAGACTGTGCCATCTGGCCTCACAGATAGAGACTTATGCAGCCGGCTAGACTATCGGAAGGCATTACGGTTAGCAGACCATTTTTGGAACCGATGGGTCCGCGAAATTCTACCAACCTTACAACCCAGGCAACCAGGGTGCCAATCGAGAGATTTGAAGGTGGATGACCCCGTGCTCATCGTCGATGAGAGTTTGCCTCGAGGTGTTTGGCCACGTGGACGAATAGCTGCTCTCCGCCCCGGCAAAGACGGAGTGGTTAGAGTGGTAGACGTTGCGACGGCCGGTGGCATATTGCGGCGCCCCCGGCGGAAAGTGATTAGACTCCCTAAATAAATTTGTGCATTTCTGCACAAGGGGCCGGAATGTTACCGAGCCGTTACAACTCTTATAAATAATTATTGTTTTTATACTTTTTGTCATTTTCATATTCAAATTTATCTGTCAGTGTCTTTGCTATTTTTGTCTTGTCATTCTATTTTGCTATCGTTCTTGTCAATACGTATTATTGTTATAATAAATTATCTACTATCCATTAGTCCGCTTATTCATTTAAAACATTAGGAAACAGTCATATTCCATTGCTCTTCACTACTCCGCTACACGCGATCTTGTGGCAATTGCATAAACTATTGGAATAAGATGGTTCTAACTAATCTATGTTCATAGTTAGTAGGTCATAGGAGATGCAATAGATGGCGTTACCTTTAGATCGTAGGATCGTGGTTACATTTGTGGTATGTGTATGTGTGTGTGGTATGTGTGGAGATAATTAGACGTGAAATTGTTTTTCAAAGTGTAAACTGGTAACTGGTGGCTGGCAATATCTGAACCATTATATCTAGTTATAATTAGAATTTAATATTTATTTATTAATAATAGATCAATCTGGTTTTCAAGATCAGTTTTGTACCATCACCTGGGTAGGTTCTCAAATATAGAGAATAATTTACTACTGCCTGGTTGTTTTATTTACGAGCGACGGACAGTAGGGATGCACTACGTGCTGTGTGTTCCGGCATTGTACAATAGGCATGGAAACAAAATGAAATAGGTTTGGTAACAAAGGGGAATAGGTGTGGAGACAGAAGGGAATAGGTATTTTAACAAACTGGAATACGTATGGGAACAGAGTCAGATTGCTAGGGAAACAAAACTGAAATAGGTTTGAGAATCATAGCAAAACGGGAATATTTATGGGAACAAAGCTAAATTGTTGGGGAAACTAATATGAGTAGTAATAATGATACAAGATCACACTTGCTTCTTTAGCAATATATTATTGTTGCCGAAACTACTCAATTATCCATTTCATTTGAAAATTAAAACTTTTATATACAATTCACCATGAACGGCTCTCACGGATAAACGTTTTATTGTTAATTTACCAGGATTTCTTTCTAACTGTAGGGACATATAATAAAATTATAAGGGCTGTGGAGAAAGAAAATGATAGTGTCCTATTATTTTCATATTCTTCTTTATTAATGTTTCATATTACTTTCTTAGGAATCTTATTTTCTTAAGATTTCCCCTCATTTGATCTCACTCACGCTCAAGTGTAAGTGTGGGATGCTCTAGCTACATACATTTTTAGTCCTAAAACCAGACCAGCAGGCCAAGTATGGATCTTTCATCGTATGACATGGTATAAATTTGAGAAAAAGAAGTCATGAAATGCTGCAATTCGTATTACCGATCTCCAATGATATCATCACTGTGGCATAATTTCAATAATATCATCATTAAATAATGAACAAATGATCAAAAATCTGACCGGAAATCGTATTTTTCGTTTTGCACTATTATATCATATGATATCATTTGCAAAACCATGAGATCGGTAATAAGCCCTCAGTTCACGAAATCCGACACACGTTCACGAAGGTTGCACAATGCAATGTAGTATGACTGGTTATTGCATAGTTTCAGTTCTCGTTCCACAATTCCAGGAACGAAGGTGGTGTATCATATCTAGAATTACTGTAGATTGAAAAAAGAAAGAAACACAATCACCGCATAGAATAAAGAAGGGCTTAATTACGAAAACCCTAAATAATCTCCGACTGCACTATATTACGTAAAGCTAGCACGTACGTACCTGCTACTTCACGCAGACTGCGTGTCACGTCACCTCTCCTGAGGCACATTAGTACTAATTAGGGAACGCATACATGATTTTACATTTACACATCTGACAAAATAATAGATCTACAGTACACCATGATAAAATAATAATGGGCATCGGAAAACATCGGAAACTGTTACCGTGATCTAACTTATCAAAGGCAATTGACAAAAAGTTAATTTCGCCTTAAAAATTATTTTTACAACTAGCTTTCCGCTCGCAGCTTCGCCCGCGTAATCTTCGTTTTCCCGTGGGAATTCGATATTTTCCCGTAGGAAAATATTCAATAACCTATGTTACTCAGTGATATTGTAGCATTCTATTTGTGAAAGAATTTTTCAAATCGGTCCAGTAGTTTCGGAGCCTATTCAATACAAACATACATAAATACAAATCTATCCTCTTTATAATAATAGTATAGATCACAAGAGCAGCTCTGTTATCCATTCATTCATTCTACATTATAATTATTAGATGTGTTGGTCATCTTCGGAAACACGAAGTGAACCGATGTCCATTATTTATCTTGAAGTACTATAGTTAGATATGTAAAAATAGATGTATTTCTAGCAAAGTTGAAGTGTGTGGTTGTTACAATGTCAATGGTTTTAGCTCACGTTGTGACCTATAGTCTATATCTACTAACACCAGTTTACAGTTATTTCACGGGCTTATTCAATTGCAATATGGTTGATTATTGCATAGCTTCAGTTGTTGCTTTGTCATATTTAGGAGCAAAAATATTACTACGTTAGTACAGTCAGCAACATCAAGCTTTACATTTGCATTACGAAAGCCGTCGCTATTATAGGCGACATATGAGCGATTTCAAAGGCCGTCGCCTTCCAATCGGGAGTTAGCGGTTCGAACCCCGCCACGTACCAATGTGTTTTCAAACATTTAACTGCTAAACACAGGTGTCTGCTTAGAGAGAGTATAAGCCTATTACATCATGCCGGCCAGATGGGGTGGTTTAGAGTTTTATTTAAAGTTTTCTATCACTTCGCCGAGGTATTGCGGTCAACTCCCTTAGTCGGCTAATACGATATGCCTTTCTACACGTGAACAAAGGCAGCAGCGACACATGTATTCCAATTTCATTACCAAACGGACGCATTAGTTAATATTATGCTATCTGTATGTAAAATAATTAAAGTGCTCTCAGGACTGACGGCCGTCGGGGTGGAAAGTTCTGGAAGTGGTGGCCGCGTACTGCTAGACGCGGTAGCTCAACACGAGGTCGTCCGACCATGTGCTGAAAGTCGCGGTAAGCCACTGGATGAGAGAAAGCGAGAGACTGATTAACTTAGACATCCTTGAGGAGGCCTATCTTCAACAGGAGGTGTCTCTTGAAACGATGATGATGATAATCCATACTAATATTATAAATGGGAAAGTGTGTGTGTGTGTGTTTGTTTGTCCGTCTTTCACGGCAAAACGGAGCGACGGATTGATGTGAGTTTTTAAGTGGAGATAGTTGAACGGATGGAGAGTGACATAGGCTACTTTTTGTCTCTTTCTAACCCCCCACTTCCCTAAAATGGGGGTGGAAGTTTGTATGGAGCATTCCGCAATTTTCAAGGTAGAAAGCTAAAAATTGGTATGCGAACTATTTGTGACTAACAAAAAAATCGTGCATAATTTTTTTTTGGAAATCTGCCCCCTTAAAAGAGGCGGTGAAATTTTATATGGGACTTTTTGCAGTTTTCAAGGTAGGAAGCTAAAAATCGGTACATAGACTCTTTGTTACCAACGAAAAATACCTGCCTTATTTTTTTTTTGAAATCTTCGGTATTACCCCGAATTTAACGCGAGCGAAGCCGCGGGCAAATCTAGTATTACATATTTGCAAAAATATAATTCTATTAAATTCCAACAAACATCTTACGACAGGGTTTCTTAAACTTTTTGCAGTCACGGACCCCTTTCACAATTTAAACAATTCCACGGACCCTGTTTAACAATATTTTTGAAAATGAAGAACATCTTATTTATATTGATTAAAAATACTTTTATTGATCCTTGCATTACACTTACTACTAAGCTAATGAGAAGAGAAGGGTGCTGCTGTTTGGCCTCAATGAGAACGATAATTGTGGGATTGTCTTCGACAAGGCAAGACGCATGTCATGTTTACAGACTGACCTACTGCGGACCACTGATACACATGCTACGGACCCCTAAGGGGTCTGTGGACCCCACTTTAAGAAACCCTGTCTTACGACATTGATGGATATATTGTGATAATCACAAAGAAAGCCTGTTTAAATATCTTTTTGGTTTATTCCCGAGCCTTGAAGGTCCTATGTACCCTCAATGACTAATTTTATACACTTCAACCTTAGTATAACGATATATAAAATCAACAGTCTGCTCTTAGAACAGAGTTATAACTATTCGTATGATTCCCATTTTCTTCGCTTCGCTTGCTCAAGTTCACAGACAGTTATGACTCAATATTAGGGAAATGGGGAGAACATCCCGGCAAGTTCAACGCACCCCTGGCGCCACGGCGGCGCGACGCACCGTCTCGGGACGTCCCGGTAGCTCTGAGGATACAGACGGGATCTGTTCCAGTATTTTCTTAAAGATACCGTTGTGAAAACTGTGACGTAGAATAATATCTGTCATAAGTATGTCCGAAATCTTGAAATTACATTACTTACTTGAAATTACATTACTTACTTGAAATTACTACATTCACAACTTTTAGGATCTACCTGTTCTTTTGTCTGCATGAGAACCCTAATTGTGCAAACACTGGATTTTTTCCAAAACAAGGGTTATTTATTGTCTATCTATATAAATAAAAATGGATCTTCGAAATGTATCCTACGCCCATAACTTTCGAACGACTGCACCAAATTGGATGATTCTTGGTTTTATGTATTCATTATTGTTAGGACAAAATTTGTGTAATATAAAAATTACAATAATATAAACAAACATTTCAGTAATTTAGTTAAAAAAACATGGCGATACAAAGTACGCCGGGTCAGATAGTTATAGATAAATAGATGAAAATAGCTTACAGAAAGTTTACCTTAACTCTTCAGAAGTCAGAGTCAAAAACAGTTAAAAATAGATTTAATTTTAACCGACAAAAAGTAACGTTAACTATATGTAGCCTCTGATAAGGTCAGAGATCTAAAAACTAAGTTCTCAACTAAATAATGATTCAGTCTGTATTAAGGTTCTTAACTTGTTAATTTCCTTAAGCACAGAAAATGTTACTCGCCTTCACAATGTGCAAATGGTAGTACTTGGCTGTTAACTAGAAACTCGAAGATACACCCACATCCTGAACCGACGAGCTTTGTCTACTAACCACTGCGCACTTCCGGTCTTGAGACAGGGTTGCCAACTTATTGTTTATTTATTCATTTGATCAAAACCATAATGATTTGTGTAGAAGGTATATTTTGATAATTTTTCGGGCCCATCGTTAGTACGCTTAGTGCTTTTTTATAGAAACCATTCTTCTCTGTCTATGGATAGTTGTTTTGTTAAACACGACAAGCTTGTCAGTATTAATTAAATACCACAAAACATTTAATATGCTATGTAGAATATTTCATTGCCACATAGAGGGAAAGTAGGCACTCTAAATACTAAAGACATAGCCTTTTTTACTTAAACAATTCTTTTATTTTTTAAAATAACTGCATTTAGACACTTTTTAAAATACGCTTGCCAGACCGGGGAATCGAACCGGCTAAATAATACATTGTAGTTTTAGGGCACCATTCAATAGAGTCAATCGTAAGGATCAAATCTCGCTGAATTAAATGAATAGAATAATGGAACAAGATTGAGATAAGGAACATGCAATTATCTGGACACATGTTTTTTTTTGCAGAATTCATTTGATGCCTGGGTACGGCTTAAGTATTTTGAAATTGGAATATGGAATTAGTATGCCGTACGACAATACTTTTGCTATTTTTAAAAAATTAAAGGAATGCTGCCTTTCAGTAAAATTTTGGTATCTTAAGTAAGTTAGTTTAGAGTGATTTCTCTCCAGGTGGCATTAAAAGTTTTTATCCTGTATACCTACCTATATTGATAAAATTTAATAAACGATTATACGAATACAAATTACGACGAACTCGTATTATATATACGAATATAAAATGCCCATTACAAAAAAATATGCAACCGATTTCGGAAACTAGAATTTTCTACTGAAAACGCCACGTAAAGTTTATCTAAATTGCTACTGCATTTCTTCAGTAACTGTATTAAAGTAAAAGGTAATAAAGTAATTTACGCCATGACCTGTTTGCATGATCGCGACAACCCTATGCTGTCAGCTTTAACGACTTTCGCCGTTCGTTTAGAAATTCCTACGTTATGTTGAGGTAAATAAAGTTCAGGTTGGTTATAAGTGGGAAATGCTCAGATTTTTATTTGCAAAATGTATTTTTCACAATGCGTTCAGTTCAGAATAAACTTTGCTTTTAATGAGCCATTTGTTATTGTTACATTTTACGCTTTCTTCGAATACTGTTACAGGTACAGTGACTTCATTAATTTATGTTTACCATGGAATGCATCACAAGACGAATATTTTTATAGGCGTTAGATCTTTTACTTTTTTGCGATTACTTTATTAATTTTAATTTTACTCAGATTTTATTTCTATGAAATATTTATTTCTTAAACTGACTATGTAATCTAAAACAAAAGAAACAAACAACGTTACAGTTTGTATTTTGAACTCGGTGCAGTGGATGATCGATGATCATGAGTTCAAATTTTGCACCAACTTCAAAGTAATTTAAAAAATGTAATGTTGTTTGCATTTCCATATTATCTTTAACTGTTTTAGTGTTTTTGAAGTCTGTTTTTATTTGTGTTAAATATTTTATGCTTTTCAATGAATTTAATGTATCAGTTCGCCGAAGTAACTTGAAAGAATAGGTACAACTGAGGATCAATACGTGCCTATTGTACTCGTATATAAAAAACTAACATTTAACTCCTAAAAGTAAAGGATCCTTCCATCATCAGCTCGGCTTATGACTACCAGACGCAAATTTGCATCTGGTAGCTTGGTATACTTGAATAGATTTAGAAAAATAACTATGAAACACGTTGGACGTGCCTATAAAATTTAAGAGTTTCCCTCGATTTTTCTGCGATTCCATAACCAAATCCTAACTTTAATAACAATGGGATCAATTAGAAAGTAGGTATACCCTTTCAAACAAAAAAGAAAATGACCAAATCGCTTATTTAAAAGTTACAAGGTAACAAACATAAAAAACACAGTCGAATTGATAACCTTCGCCTTCTTGTGAAGTCGGTTAAAAATAGCGAAGAATGTTTTTATGGCGTGTTAATAAAATAAAAAATAACGTGATATATTGTAAATATAAATCATGGATGGTTTGTATTCGAATGACGTGTATGGACTCATGGATGACATTGAAAGGTAAAATTGTCCTAACTTTTGTATGGAATAATGTTTGTTCTAATATCTGGAATAACATTATTTTATTTTTGCGAGTAATAAACGAAGATGTAAAGATACACCGCGAAGCTTTCATGGAGATACGTTTCCATTCGCCATTTCCAGACTGTCTGTCGCCAGACAGGCGGGCGCCATCGTTGTTTCGAGGGGTGCCAGTATGTACAGTCAATAACACCGCACGCTTTGCATTTGCACTACGAATAGCGCTACGATTCTTTAGGCCCATTTCACCAACAGTAACGCAAAACTGTAATAAATATACTACGTATAAATTTATAGGTACTCTACATTTATCCTGTGTGTCTTCTGAAGTCGAAGACGCTCTAGGGCAAGTTTCCGAAGGGGTGCAAAGAACTTAGTCAAGTTCAACCCCACGAAGGCACAAGTGTGCGCCTTCACTGCGAAGAAGGACCCATTTATCGTAGTGCCTCAGTTCCAAGGAGTAACTATTCGTATGTCCGATGGTATTGGGATCCTCGGTGTGCATTTCTCTCCAGGTAGGCATTGCAGATGTCCATAAGCGGTGGTTACCACTTAACATCAGGTAGGCCACTGGCTTGTCTGCTACCGTTAACAATAAAAAAACATCTTTCAATATAATTTTGATGTAAGGCATTGTGTAAAGGGCTTTAAATTGCTTAACACTGAAATCCACTTGGGGTAAAAACGTTACACAGATTGCTGATTTGATAAGGCAAACAAAGTTTAACGGTATCCGCTTAATATTTAGTAAGCAAACCCAACAATAACAAAATAATGTTATTAAAACACAAAACACAGCCATTTAGCAGATTGTTAAAGCGATTATTGGCTGAACTTTCAAAACTTTCCCGCTCCACTGTAATTTACTGTCACTGAAAATACTCGTGTTTTATGGCGGCGTCGTATTAAATCCAAACCGGTGCAATATCTTATCGAACAGAGCATCCCTTATTTTGAATGAACAATAAGCTCAGATTAAAATTAACATTTTCGCCTTTTGCATTCATTGTACATTAATACAGGATTTTCGATAGCAATACGATTGACACAAGTCCTTATTGAAAACAAAGTAACTGAGAAATGAAACGGATTACGCAATCTGTTTAACAATTTCGAATTCATAAATACCTAATAATAACATAACAAATGACAGACGTACATTGTATTTGTAATGCTCCGGTTAATATTAATGCGTCGTAATACGTATTAAATTAAGCCTAAAAAAGTGGCAACATCTGTGGAGTTTCCACATTGTTATCGTCATTAACAATGCCACAAACCAATTAATGCACCAATGCCGATTGACACAATGTGTAATGGCAATATATTGCGTAATAACGATGCATTAAGACCCCGAGCATTAGTCTTATTTTACTTTATAAAGACTCAACTTGGAACCGACACGTGGCCGCTTGCAATAGGTCTCATAAGAAGGCTAAAGGTCACTTAAAGGACAATGGAGCTAGACTCGGGGTTTTTCTACGTCATAGAATCAAAAATGATGAGATAAGTAAAACAAACCAGTCATCGATTCAACCCAAAGAATTGCGAACCTTAAGTTTTGGTGAGCAGGACATACATAGCTTGCAGAACTAACGGCCGTCAGAGGAGGATAGCTCTAGAGTGGCGGCCGCGAACCGAGAGATGCAATCATCACAGCTCATATACGTCCCCACCGAGGGGCTCGAGCCTACCCTATGTTAGGGTGATTAGGCCTTACTCAACCACGCTGACCCAGTGCCGATTGGTCGACTTCACATCATACATCATTGAATTTCTTCGCAGATGTATGCAGGTTGCCTCACGATGTTTTCCTTCACCATAGGAGCGTCAGACAAATGTACAATATGAAACGAACGAAAAACGCATTGGTACATGGCGGTCTCGAACCCCGATTGGAAAGTGAGTGCCGAGTCCACAGCGCTACTGACGCTCCAGCGGGACATGCGGTGTTGGTAGGCAAACATACACGTTGACCCACAAACTGGATCAACGATCTGGTGAAGATAGCAGACAACCGCTGAACGCAAGAAATGCAAGACCGATTAGTTTAGAAATCCCTAGACTCCTCCAGGAACAGTGGGTATCTCTTGGATTAAATGTTGTTGATGATGATAACATTCAACTTACAGTAGTGGAAGAATCATTTATGAACTCCAACGCATACACTGATAGCTAGACATCATTGATACCTAAATTTATAAAAACAACAAAACCATTTTCATTTTAAACATAATGCTCATGTGATGTGCGAAAAACCATTCCCTGAATAGACGTAAATTTTCCACAATGAAAACTTACAAACAACACGTGCAAGAGGGGAAATTTTAACAGAAGCTTTAATCCATTGAGCGTATCTGCGATCTCTGGTTTGCACAGAGCAGGGTTAAATCTGTACATTAGTGCTATCTGCTTCACGATTGCACAGAGCCGCAGATAAAGACGTAATTTCCTCAGCTTAGGATTTTTTATCTTGTTGCGCGAGGGGTTGCGGTAAGCGGCGTCTACTTGTAATTGTTTATTAATGCTACTCCTTGAGAAAATATTTTTTATCAATAAACAGATAAAATGTTTGTGGACATAAATGGTTTTGATGAAACTGTATCAATTCCAAGTAACTAAGTACTGTATTTGTTAACTTTTGCCTTGCTAACATCCCCACTCTTACATAGAAATTATAGGCCGTGGAGATTAATAGAATATCATAACTTTTATAATAAACATGAAGAATAAAGACAAGTAGTTTCGATTTCCGTAAGGTTTTACACAAGGAATTCGTCCCAAATAATTTTCAGAGTATTTAACGTTTTTACGTAGTTCCTTGCATATGTTGCCACTGATTCATTCGGTCCAGAAGCTAATTTACGTAGTTACCAGGTAAATTTTGCTGTGTATGGCGTTGCTGTGATAAAGAAATAAATAAAAAACTATTAGAAAATATCATTAAGTTATTAGATTGTTTTTTTTTTCATTTCTCAATATTCATCTGAATGTACCGGAATTTTCCCTCTCCCTTTTTGGAACTTAGGGACCACTGTTATTTTTAAAAATTTTCGGGACAACTTTGACATGCAGTGATTGACCTCCTTATCTTTTCTTTACATGATAATAAAATTAACTCTACGTTTGCTAAGTTCGAGTTTTACTTCACTGTTACTCCGTTTTACTACACAATGTTGCTTTGTAATAAGTACAATGAAACCAACAACAATTTGTTTCAAATTACTGTTGGTTTACAATAATGTCATCGATATTCATTTATATTTACGATTTCGTTATAGTTGAAACGTCCTATTCAAAATCAATATAGTCAATATTCAAATATTACATAAATAGAAAGCTGTTTGAATGGTCCACATTTTCACCTAACATCTTTTAATCTAATAAGACCGGATATTATTCTGACTAGCAATAAGTTGCTTTTTTTTAAGGTATTGATATTAGTGGGGATTTTGATTATACCTGGGTAGCTATAATAACCGTCTTACCTTACCTTACCTTACGCCTTACCTTAAGAGGAAACATCAAGGTCGAGAGAATTCAAAATAGGTATTTGTAAAAATGTATTGCTGTCGCGTTGTGTGTCCAAACAACTGAACTGAGCGCGATAGGGACAACTGCAGCTGGGATCGGAAATACCTATGAAAAATACACAAAAATATACGTTTCGCAGTCCCCTGTTTTCTCCGCGCAAAATTGACCAATTAAATTACTTTTTGCGTTAAAAGTTGAAGCAAGGCTAATTCTGTGTTTCTATGTTTTGCTTTTTTCATATAATTTTCTTCAATTTGTTTGCTGGACTTATGAATACAGCAGAAAATTAGGTCGATTTTTTAAGTTTTTGAAGGTTTAAAATCTCTTTTAATAATTAACTTAATAAAAAATGGAAAACATAAGAACATGCTTAAGTGGACACTGATTTTATTGGTAAAAATAGAACAACTAGTGCCATTATCCAGGAAGGAAACAGGAGACTACGTCTGTATGGAAAAACGAACTGTACGATTTCCTCTTAAAATTGGAGCCATAATATTATGTAAACAACATTTGTATTCTCACAATTATGTCTAAGGTAGCAGCAACAATTATAGTATCATTCGCTATTGTTCAAGAATGAAGCATCTATTTACGGCTATATCGCGAAACCCAGTTCATTTTAACACTCATAATCAATACACTCAGCTGTCCATCCTACAATCCTTAACCCAATATTAAATCTATGCTTGGTCGAGAATCCGATGGTCGTTAGTAAATATTAATGCGGCACAATTACCGCTGGCTTGACAACAAACAAAATAAATGTGTCAGTGTATAAATTACTTCAGAACATGCAAAAGTAATGACATATACGGGTGACAAAGCACGTGTCGGAAGTCATGCTATGGACAATGGGCAGCTCCTCGTCTTTGCATTATTTTTTACCAGTTTTTTAGTCGAGCTCGGTATAATAATAATTGAATTTAATAAATTTAAATTAAAAACAAGAACTTTACTACTAATTATAGGATTTCTATACATATGCAAGATTGTGTAGCAAAAAGTGCGGATATGAAGCGCTGAGGTCATTCAAGTGTCTGTAAAGCCTCAAGCAATACCTACCCAATTATTACGTTTTAAGAGACAGGACATTAATCGCTTTTTTTATTGTATTGAATAATTTCGAGGCATGTGCTCCGGGTTGAAATTTATCACGATAAAAAATTTTGTGTTTTGATGATGGTTCCTTTCGTTATATTTTCTATGATGTTTTTTTTTCAATAGTTTGGCAAAAAGTGAGATGATTTCGGTTTCCTTTCTACCAGTCTGTAAATAATGAAAACCAAAAATAAAACAAATATATATTTATTAAAGAAGAAGTTTTCAAGTCTTTTTCTTTTTGTCATTTTCTTTTTTCTAAGTATAGAGTATACTTAGAAAAAAGAAAATGACTAAAAGCTTACAGTAAAGAAATCGCAAAAGCTATACAGATTCTTGAGCCATTTAATGCTGTCGCCAAGTAAACCAAACTTATTGGTCTGCTCTAATTGTACACCATCGAGCAAATTATCTACCTCTGGCGAAGAGTCTCTTTCCGAAATAATGTAGAGTCACTATTTCAACATAATCAGTCCATATCTCAATTGTATTCGTGCACCATTACAATAATGTCATTCCAACTTTCACGAAAATAATAAAAAGCAACAGAGAACTTTGTAAGAAGTTCAGCAAATTCTCATTGCAAGTTGTAGATAAATCCGCTATTTACGAGTAGGTATGTCAGTTTTCTCTATATTTCTTTTATTTTGTTTGAGAAGTTTATGTGATGATGATGATATTGTAGCCTAATTGATATGACTCTGTGTATGCAGCCTAACGTTGCTTTGGGGATTCTGATGAACTCACGAGTTTACGTGGATCCCCTAGGGGATCGGGCTAGGGGATCCTGGTGGCCCAACTCGACTTTTGATTACTTTTGAGCCATTTTTCATCATGTTCTGCAGAAATTCAAAGATTAAATTATGCTCATGAAATGGAGAATTCCATGGAGTATTCACTTTAAGGAATAAAGATTTGTATTTTAAAAAAATGTGTTATGTTCACCACACTGGGAAGCCCATGGATGGATTCGACAAGACCATCAGCCCGTCAGCCAGTAGCACAAGTTTAGCTAGTTCGCACGAATGCATTTTAAAGGTTTTAACGCGGGTTATTGCTAACGTCTCAAATAGGCCTTATAACTTTTCTTATTTCTATTCGCATCTAGACACTTTTCCCGGGAACTTGTACTGCCAGTCAGCTTCCGCGCCAAAATGTGCTCTAGCGTCTACACTCACCTGTAGTAGCAAAACATACGCTGTTTGGCGCTCTTATGTGAGATGAAACTACTTCTCCTATCAGAAATATTAAAAAGACGTTTATGGATTGTTTCAGAACAGTGCCGATGCCGTGGCAGGAGTGATCGTCGCATCGTCACGATGCGCCAATGCTCGCTCTTCATACTAACACTACTATGTGTTTCAGTCAAAGGTAATATTTTTGTTGTTATCAGAGCCAGAGAAATATTATTATTATATAGACAGTGAGTTCGTTATCGACTTAACTTTTCTTAAAAAGCCTAAAAGGTGGATTTTATCAGATAGCTAAGGATTTAATTTTCTTTCATTTTGGTTTTTATTATATTTAAATTGTCACTATGCTCGGAGTGGAATCGGGAGGCCCGCGATCGATCCGTCCATCTACCAGTGTGTTTTTCGTTTCACGAATTTCTTATATATATTTATCTGACGCTCCTACGGTGAAGGAAAACATCGTGAGGAATTGAATTACTTCGCAGGAAAATACCTGCGAAATAATTCAAATGTGTATGTGAAGTCAACCAATCCGCACTGGGCCAGCATGGTTTGACTAAGGCCTAATCGCCCTAACTACGAGTAGTTAGGGTAGGCTCGTGCCCTCGGTGGAGACGTATATGAGCTGTGATGATGATGATGATGCTTAAATTAATTTAAATACAAATATTATAAGGCTACCACCAAAAAAACATGCACACGCACACATATATAATTTCTCTCATTATTATGAAACATACGCATACCTTCAAATATGACATAAATCGCGATAAAAATAATTTATTATATGAAAAAATTGTATGTAAGTAGGTATTAAAGAAAAATGTATAAGCAGCCTAAATAATAAACGTCACTCGATATAGGCCTGAATAAAAACATTACAAAGTCAAAGAAACTTTGTTTTTCTTTTTATTATTATTTACAATGCTGTGGAAATTGCTAAAGTTGTAGTGTTAAAGACAATTAGAATACTAAATGTAGTGCATATTTCATTTATTATTCAAACAAACTGGACATTGAATCATATTCTGAACTGAGTAAACAGAAATAGTCGTATGACCTCTAGTTTTTGTAGAAAACACAAAATAATGTGTAATGTGTGGATATTTTTTTTCATATACTTATTATTATTATCCATAGATAGATTTATTTCGAGTACCTATGTTATTTCATATTGGAATTATTTGAAATCCGGCAGATATTGTGACGAACAAGTACTAAACAGAATACGGTTAGTAAAATTCCTATTTACAGTATGTAGGTACACTATATTTTCAGATAATCTGGTGATTAGTTATAATAATTATTATTTCTGATATTTTTATTTTTTTACAGATATATCCGGTAGCTGGGAAGAATGGTGGACCTACGATGGAATTTCAGGTAAATAATTTACATAATATACACTTTAGCAAGTCACTAAATATGCTTTATACTTGAGCAATTCTGTCTGATTCGAAATAAAAATATTCGTAAACCAATCCAATAAAAACGTTTAATTCTGGTTATTGCTGGCTTTTTGTCAGCGTGTATAATGAAAGCATATATTTTTAAACCATTTTGTTGACAATATCTTCTGATCATAGCGATCAGACAGGCTCGAATTTCACAACTCAGACTTCTATGTAAAAAACTTTGATTTACCAATAATTTCAACCATTGCTATAAAGATTCGTATTACATTTCTTTAACCAACAACATGCTCATACGTAATATGCTTAACGAGTCAGACATTATCAAAATCAAAATCTTTTCACGCCACTTCAGCCGCAGCCAGCATTTGAAAAATAGGGACATACCAACAAATTCCTGTAATGATAGTCGGGTAATGATCACCGATATCATCTTAATGATAGTGTCCGGTCACCCGTATCCATTATATCGGTACTCAATGCTCGACCGACCCAAAATTTGCCGCATTTATCTATTTTTAACCCTCCCACCGCAGAGCTAGATACATTTTCGTCGAGTGGTTTCCAAGATACCATCTAAATTGTTTTTGGTGTGTAGTCAAACTAATTACAGTTGAGGTCGGTGCTTAAGAACGTTTGTGGGTAGATTGCAGATGTCATATGTTACGGATTTTACATAATTGAACAAAAGTTCTGGAGAATGATAAAGAAGCTGGTAGCTACGCCCGGAAAGGTCATAGCATTGATTATAGCCCTGACCAAAACTCGCGTTGTCTATCTTCAGAAATCGTTAACCAATCGCACACGCCACTGGTCTCCTTATTTATACAGAAACCCTCAAAACATATGTTGGACTAAGCAGCGGAAAATTAATGTTTCTAGTCATAAATTGTCATGATATCAAACTTCCTTGATGGACACTTGGAGCATAATTCTATTACCACGTTACGGTAGACTGGCTGCTCATTAGAGCTATAAATACAAGCAGAAGTGAGTACATGTCGAAGATGTTTGCGAGCGCGATCTCTATCTCGAATCGAGATTCTCGATGTCGATACTCGCCATTTCTATATATGCCAGAAAGAACACATCGGTTCAGTCGCCTGGTTGATCAGTCTAAACTAACATCACGAGCCAGATTATGTCGATAGCCGTCAACGGCGATGTAGAAGCAAAATATTTTTATAACCTGGCATCTAGTATTTTCCGCGATATATCGCTGTAGGATAACTATTAGCATAGTTTTACGTCGAAGTTATATAGAGACAGCAATATAAACTGCTACCGCGAAATATCAAAGATCGCACATCTTCGGCATGTTCTTACATTTTCGAAACTTTGACCTAATTGCAATAAGGAAATATTTCAATTAAGTCATAGTATTAAAAATGTCTTATTATGATATCTTAATATAACTCATGCAATGAAAGACAAAATTTCTTTTGAATTTGGAAGTAGATGAACACCAAAAGATTCACTGTATCGATAAACACCGTACGCTTACGTGAATCATCATCAAATTCCCAGCTTTCGAAGCCGATGGCAGTAATTCATTATACAGTGTCGTGTCATTACCTTGGGCCTTGTGAATTCAACTAATGTTACGGTAATGACTCCGCCCTCTGTAACGATGTCCGATAGTGTCCTGAGTACAGTTAAGCACCAAATATGGTGGTATTTTCCGCAAGCATACTCGTATAGCTTTACAGGGAAAAAAAATCGAACCGATTCAAAACAAACTCAGTTACAAAAGTCACTTCATAATGAAGTATGTTTATATGACTGTTTTGAAAGTCAGTGCATAATCGATCTTTGGTTCTATTTTTTTAATATCCGACGTGTTTCGAATAGCCGGTCATATTAAAGAATTGAAATCGTACAGCTAACTAAAATATCGCAAATTTAGATGAGTGTGGATTGATGGGAAGCACAAAATTCTAATTCATTGATCGGTGGAGTGCACCATGATCGCAAATAGTTTCTTTGTTTTAATATAATATATTTTCGAGTTTCTTGCCTGTTCTTCTCGAGAAGGCTCTCCCAATTTCCGAACAGGTGTAGATTCAACTTTTTTTTTTCATTCCTACTTGTATTTGCAGACATCTTGAGTATTTTCAGAATGTATGCACATACAAGGTTAAATATGTTTTCTTTAAATTAGAATGTTTTGTTTTGTTTTGACGTCAATAAGTGCCTGTAAAGGCCTATATTGAATAAAGATTTTTGAATTTGAATTTTGAATTTAAATTGTTTTAACCTTTCCCTAAGCGTTCATCCTAAGACATCAGGACCTCCATTTTTTAATCATTCGCTGACAGGCGTCGAGAGATTAAATCGATTACTCACTATTGATTTTCGCTTGACATCATAAAGTTTCTATATTCAAACGATCCACTCCGTCGAGCAGTCTTGGTGCCGTGCGAAGTCGCACGCTATAAGTTTGCGATTGCAAACAGAGCAACATGTGTTTATACAAATATTATTCAGAGCCCCTTACATCCCGCTTAATTCATTATCATCATCATTGATTTTACTACTAGGATACTACTAAGATTTGCTGTATCTTGCTGTTGATGCGATTAAGATTTAATATTTATTAAATATCTTCAAAAACCAAATCATTAAAATTAAAATTTAGACGATTTAAAAGAGCTTTATTTCAAGTTATATTTAAACTAAGATTATTTTGATAATTGATTGATTTTGAATAATAACTCCAACGTAAAAAACTTACAGTATCCAAGTGCCGACTGTACAGGGTCGCATTATCCCACGATTCAATGCGTAGTGATGGACAAATTTTGCGGTGCCCCGATTTTGTATTGAATACGATATGGCACTGAATAGTCTACATTTATGCTCATGCCGCTCAGTATGTGTCCCTGAATGCTAAGCATTTGAATGGAAGGATGATATGAAAATAAATCCAGTTTAGATGACAATTTTATGTTAGATACTTAGTTCGGCTATATCGAGCATAATTTCAAAGTCTAACCTCAAATGGTTTTTATTTCAATTTCCAAACTAGGATAATGTAAACTAGTTAAGCGACTCTATGCTCAACAATAGCGACTTTAACTGACACAAAAGAATTAGATAAATACTAAACGTACCTCGAATTAAATGTGTACCAGTTCGTTTAAAAAATACAACACTAAACATTTTTTGCCTTATGTATTTTGTTCTGCTCCAGAATGCAGAAACATATTTGGGTTCTTAAAGACAGCTTTTGAAAATAGACAAACATAACGTATTTTTGTTAAGAGATAGAAATCTCTTTGTAAAATATCCATATTTATACCCTTATTAAAATTTGAACCCCGGTCTGTCTCAAATTGGTGAAGCGAGATTTTCTAGAAGCTATTTATTAATAAATCCGTGGAAAAGTACTACTTCATATTTTAAATATTTAAAGTACTTATTATTTGGTAAATCTTAAGTTCTTATCAAACTTTCTTCGAAAAGTACAAGTCATCAAGTATTTTCAAAACAGACTCTAACTTAATCGAATAGAGCATCTGAAGTACATAGCTGAGTTAACAAATTAAACATTACATACCTACATTTCGCATCGGATCAATCCAAATTAACTACACAATAGTATTTCCGCTAATTACTGTCCTGCAATCTCCGATGGATAATGGTTCAATATTATATTTTGATGGACTAGATGTTAAAATGATTTGGATCGCCGTGAGGCATTTGGATTGTAATCAATATTATCATGGCTATTGACTACTAGTGTAAGCAGTCTATGTGTGCTAATGAGTTGTGTGAATGAGCCATGCGTGGACTATAAAAAGGGATTTCAAATGAAATATACAAATTTTATAAGTAAAGTAGTAATCGGCCTTGCCGTTTCGGAGGAGTGCTATAACAAACTATGTAACACGAGATTTTTATAATAGGTTGGGGAAAAAGTTTCTTCGCATTTTTTAAGAAAATTCAAAACATTTTTTAATATAGTTTATTTACATTTAACTAAAGTATGTAGGTACCATTTTGTTCGATAACTTTTTGCCATCTTGTAGGTAGGGACATGATCCCATTGCTATAGAAATTTTGGGACTTCTGGTCAAAATACCGCGACAAGTGGTTTTGGCAGTCCTCTCGTGATGTTAACCTGACACTGCCTAAAGAATTCTGAAGAGACCGAAACAGGTGGAAATCTGAAGGTGCAAGGTCAGGACTATACGGCGGATGCATTAACACCTCCCAGCCAAACTCTCTTAATTTTTGCTGAGTGGCTAAAGATGTGTGAGGTCTAGCGTTATCATGATGAAAAACCACACCCCTTCTGTTGATTAATTCCGGCCGCTTTCTCTCAACTTCTTGCTTTAATCTCATCAGTTGTTCGCAGTAGAGTTCAGAATCGATGGTCCTGCCTGGTGGTAACAGCTCATAATGAATAATGCCCTTCCAATCCCACCACACACACAGCATCACCTTGTTGCGAGTTAACCCGGGTTTCGCCACAGTCTGTGAAGCCTGACCGGCCTTTGACCACGACCTTTTTCGCACGTTCTTGTCGTACGTGATCCACTTTTCATCACCAGTTATCAGCTTCTTCAAAAATGGTTCGGTTTCATTACGTCGTAATAAAGAATCACAAATGAGTACACGGTTCATTAGGTTTGGTACCCAAATGTCGAGCTTTTTTGTGTACCCAGTTTTTTTCAAATGCGCCAAAACTGTTTTGTGGTCAATTCCCAGTTCTTCAGCTACGTCGTAACTACTGACATGCCGATCTTGCTCCACTTTTTCAAAAATGGCATCCATTTTATCTGTAATAGGGCGACCAGAGCGACGTGCATCTTTGACATCAAAATTTCCGGATTGAAAACGCTTAAACCAAATTTGTGCTACTCTCACAGACACTGCACTAGGTCCATAAACATCGCAAATTTTTTTCGCGGCTTGCGTTGCATTTTTACCTTTTTTGTAGTAAAATTTTAAAATGTATCGAATTTCTTCATTAGATTCACTCATCTTGGCGGTACGAAAAACAAATGAAAATCACACATTTTCCTAATTTGAATTTGGAATTATATTCTTTAAAATTTAAACTTTCAATGATACCAAAACCAGCCAGATACAAATAGTATAGCCAAAGAGATTTTACTACAAGTTTATACATACTATAATGCGAAAAGACTTTTTCCCCAACCTAATATATTAGACTAGTTGTGCCCTCGCGAACTACGTTTCGACATAATAATTGGCAAAAAATCTAGAGGTCCATCCTTATAACCTAGGGGTATAAAAAATAGCCCACAATCTATTCTCAGACCTAACAAATATACACAAATAAAATCATAAAAATCGGTCAAGCCGTTTCGGAGGGGTTCAATAACAAACACGATTTTTATACATAGATAAGGTGATCGATATCGTTTCTTTTAAACTATAAAATTCACATTTGTATTATATTTGAATACTCATTATGAAAGCAAAGCGAATATTTATTGTATTCACCAGAGTTTATTAGGTCAATGAGAAATAGAGTTAACAATAACAGAAAAACGTCTGATATTTGCACTAATTGATCTATTTTAAGCATAACCTAACTTTTAAGTCGAGGTCATGTTTTAGCACAAGATTTTGAAGCCAGCCATTATACGAGTAGTTATTCATTTATACACTCTTTTCTGGTGCAATTTCAATAAACCTGCAAGTGTGAGTTAAACTCGCGCACCAAGGGTTCCGTATAAAATTACCAAAGTATTTAAGTTCCTAAGTTCTTAGTACATAATTACGCTTTTCGGATATTTCCATAACATGTGTTTTAAGACATTGCTTCTTGCCAAATCTTATGATTCTGGCTAAACGAAAGGTACACTTTAGGTTTTGATTCCCTTGTGAAGTGGAAAAATAAATATGCAACAGAAATAGACATATGTTTTAATCGTGTTGAATTATAAGTTTCATTTACAAGACGGACAGATGAACTACGAAGTGATCCTATAAGGGTTCCGTTTTTCCATTTGAGGTACCTACGGAACCCTAAAAACGGTTATTAGTTTGATCACTGACTTTCAAATAATTTATTAAGTAAAACATATAAAATCATTATGGTATGCCCATCGCTACATACCTAAATCGATTGTTTAATAATATAATACATTGTTATTATATGGTTTATGTAAACTAAATTCGTATTTAAATATCCTATGAGGGTATAATAGTAAGGGAAAAATATTGTTTCACGGAGTTGTATTTGGTCTGAGCTAAGTTTAAATAAATTTTTATTGTAAGCTAAACTCCAGAAATAATTACGACTAGCAAAGCAGATACTTCACAAAGCAACTCTCACTTGAAGTTAAATACTTCATCATTAGGGAAACATTGTACAAATACACAGAAATGTACTTATGTTCATACATTTTTATTCAGGTCCTGGATTTTGGGGTCTCATCAATCCCCAGTGGAGTATGTGCAACAAGGGTCGAAGACAGAGCCCCATCAACATCGAACCGGAAAAACTACTTTTTGACCCGTGGCTCAGGGATATACAGTTTGACAAGCACAAGGTAAGAGAAGTATTGTTGTAATATGTCGCCGGCACTGCCCCCCTAGACAAATTCCACACGCTAACATTTCCGCAGTCGTTCCGCAGAAAAAATGTATGTAGATGACATTAGCTGCGGAAAAAATAGCGTGAGGTTGTCTCCTGAGAACGACTGCGGAACAGTAAGCATTGGTCTAGGGGGGCTGATCGTTTTTTTTGGAGATAGGCAATTCTCTGTGAGTTAGGAATTCATAGAAATTTTGCATCCATCGTTAGTTTTGTGGTCTCCCATCATGAAGTTATACCTTTTTTTTACGTTGTAAATGCTTTACGCATACTTCGCGCTTGGGAAAACGCGTGGTTATCTCGGACTCTCCGAGGCCACTGAAGGCAGAGTGCCATCCAGAAACCGCGGCCTACCGACTAAAACCCAACGATGCCCCCTCACATACGCCTTGGCACGAGCACGTCCATCACCACCGCATCCCCGCCGTCATCAGACGAGGAGGACACACCGGGGAGGGACACCTCGTCACCGGACAAGGCCATGGGAACCCTTTCGTACATTTCTATGACCTCGTCAGCGTCTGCTCGCCTATGGCGAGCCCCTCTCACCTCCCCAAAATGGGAAGGCCGGCGATGCTCCTGGGGCCTAACCATGATCGCTTATAGCAAGGTTAAAACAATACTGAAACAGAGATACCGCTCTTGCTGCGTATAGCGCCATCCCGCTCTCAGTACGGTTTTAATATTGTTTTTGGTGATCATGGTTAGGGGCCTGGGCATTAGGAGCATCATCGACTAACAGTGACCTGTGCAATGCAGGACTCGGGCTTCCCGGGCCCGCGTCCTGCTGGTCACCGTCAGCAGGAAGAAGGCGAGCGAACCGTCGCCTCCTTCGTCCTGGCCTCCATCATGAAATTATAGCTGTCCAAAGGAGACGTATCTAACAGTATAGACTAGCTTTCGGCTAGTTCTTCTTGAATTATTTTTGAATTCTATATTTTATCGTAGGACAAACAATTCTATAGGCTATGTTACTCAGTGATAATGTAGCATTCTATTAGTGAATATTTTTTTTAAAACCAACTCGTTAGAAACAAATAATAAGTATGAATTGGACTATTAAATAAAAAAAATATTTTTGTTATAAGCTAGTAGGGTCCATATTCAATGTCTGACAATAATTATAAAATACAAACACAATATACCGATATATACTGATGCGTTAGCCATTCAACTGTCAAGCTAAAAGTTCTTTGTTGTCTTATCAACTCCAAAAATAAAAGCTACCGTTATTATATAAATAGTATACATGTTTGTAATAAAACAACAATGTGTTTACTGTAACCCTACTTCTAAAATTACAGCACATAAAATTATCTGCGTCACGTAGGTACACAAACCTATCAATTTCAAGAACATAATTGCCTCGATCTTAGTAAATTGATAACAAGCATATTATAAAGGGATTCGATGTGTACTTAACGTGAAATTCGAAGAGCTTCTATTTAGTGGGTGAGAAATAACTCGAGATGTTTTCACCTAAGGCCGCGTAAATGTATATTGTTTTGGAAATATACTCGTACTTGGTTTGAATAAACAAATTCCGATATTCCGGAGAAAGAAATTCGTATCTAGACTTTTAAAGCAAAATAATCAAAATTGAGCATTAGCACGGGGTTACGAAACGAGCTGTTACTGTGTTAATTAAGTATAATGGATCGCAGTGGAGACGCAGCATTGATAATTACAAGTGTATTACAATATGACTTTACGTAGGTATTATTTATAATAAAACCGACAATTCGTTGTGGATTTCAGTTATAATGGGGGAACATTATTTACAGAAAATTGCAGTATTAAATTATTTAGTAACGAATTTATTAAATATATTAAGAATATATTGATGCTAAAAATAGTAAACTACCAAAAATTTTCTTAAATTTACTAATTTTATACGTTCGGCGTTAAACATTTGTACCATTCTCCTTATATACAGATGATCAACATCATTATTCAGGCCTATTATATTATACGTCTCACTTCTGGCCATAGATCTCCTTAGACGCTTTCCAGGCTGCTGGTTGGTGTCAGTTTCATACCGATTTCTTCGGAAAGACGTAGTTGCTGTGAAATCTCTTAGCCGGTTGTTACATCATCCACGGGAAGAAAGGTAGTGGCGATGTTAGATATGCAGTGCGGTAGGGAATATAATTAGTAGACACGACATGTTCTGCTTGCTAATAATGCTGATCAAAAGAAATGTTCTAATACAGTGATGATGACATCACTTTATATACTAAGCAGTTTTTTATATTTTTTTATGGAACGCATATGAACATCCCGAACTATATTAAAATCTAGCCTATTTTAAGGCCAATAAGTAATTTAATTCGATCTTAATTTGCTAAAGAAACATGTCTCTAAGAAATGTCAATTAACACGTATCTTATTGTCTCTATTAAGGCGACGTCAATGATTCCCTGTCATAATTGCAGCACTGACTCTACATTGTAAATTACATTTTCTTTATTTAGTCAGTAAAATGTTGTAAGTTATGAACCTAATGGACTATTTTTTCAAACGCCGCGTCTTTTTGTCGGGTATTGCATAAATTGATTGATGTAGTCTGTATATAATCACTATAAATATAGTCTAATATAATCCGCTGTAGTTATGTCAGATATTATTTTCTCAACATTTTATGAGTAAAATAATAGTAGAATAATTTTTCTGATATTGTCTGTGTTGTCATTTTATTTAAAAAAATTGGCGCCCAACGTGGGATTACGATTTTAGTCGTACTATAACTTTTATATAAAATATTTTGAACTAATTCTACCAGACATAATTAACTTTCACAAAGTATAAAACACAAATCACTCGTAAGTAATTAATATTGCCAAAGAGCAAATACGTCGTTAGATGCATTTGAAAATGCCCATCATCTTATATTACTGACAATAAGTAGTCAAGTAATGAATATTGTAAGTGGCCCAGTTCATGTAGAATTATTCATTCAGGCCGAATTAAGGACAGTAATGAAATGGTAATGTATGCGAGCGGCGATAGGCTATCGTAGCGCTGTTTTTGCAACCTGTGTCGGTTGCTTTATGTTTTTACACTGCCATTAGTCCTGTACATTTCATCTGAATTATGTTGCACTAAACAAATGTAAGCTGGGCTTATATGTAAAGTTGGTACCTTAGCATTAAATGGCGTTGTTTGATTCATTTACCAGTATTTAGTCTTTTCAAATGAACTGCATGAAATTCATGGACGCTCAATTTTTATGTTTTACCTCAAATTTATTTTTGTTTGTACATAACAGCAGAAAAGAAACAAAATAATATATTGACAAAAGCATATGATGATGGTAATTATTCAAATGAATGATAAATTGAAATAGTGAGGGATTGTAAAAAAATATATGTAATTCGCAATTTTGTGGTGGCGGCCATCTTGGATTTGAAATTTATCATAGTGTGTTGTATTCTACTAGTCAAGGCCTTTCATTTGATACCGATATTGAGGGAGTTGTGAAAAATATGTTTTTGTGGCGGCGGCCATCTTAGACCGATAGTCATCAAACATAGCTAAGAACACTCCCGACTAATTCACCTTTCAAACATAAAAAAACAAAATTAAAATCGGTTCATCCGTTCGGGACCCGGAGCTACGATGCCACAAACAGACACACACACACAGACACGTCAAACTTATAACACCCCGTCGTTTTTGCGTCGGGAGTTAAAAATTGTAAAATTTATAATTTTAGATTTCATTAAATATTTTATACAGTAACATTTAGCAGATTTAAAAAATATTTTATATTACTTGTTTGTACGGCATTAAATGTTTTTAGTAAAATAGTAGTTAGTTAAATACCATAAGTACACGTAAAAACTTTAATTAAAAATGATTCAATCATCAGAGATATCCGATTGAAATATTATTTTTTTTCTAATTTATTTGCCATAAATGTACACATTAGCCTCTAGGGTTATCTCTATCAAATAGTCGATTCCTAACATGTTACTTAAAGGTTAGCAAAATAGACATAGCAAACAACACTAGTAACATGTATAACATAAGAAGTATAATACATAACAAACATCGAGGATATAAAGTATAATAAAAATATGTGGTTACCTGAACTAAGAAATTGCGATTGATAACAATCAACATAATATTTAGTATGCAGTGTTACTTTCAACAGCCAACTGAACGGATGTCCAGTAATAAATAACTGCGGCTATTATTCTACCTACGAAGGTATATTCGAGTTAAAGTTGAACCTTTAAGTAATCTGTTCACGAAATATTCAGTGCTATCACTTACATTATAAACAGTTTGGAAGTTCACAAGGGCGGCACGCCTTCACACTTTATCTTTTCCGTGACACCGATGTCGAGCAAATGGAAGAGAGTATAACTTTTTATCTATCAATGTATGATAGTTCCCTGTTCTAGCAAAATAATAATGTTAAAGATTTGCCCAGTTATCGAAATAAAATATAAAACATAAAAGAAATTAAAATAAAAGAAAAAATATTATTATTTCCCAAAATTTAAAACACTATTGTACCGCATGAAACGAAAATTAAGGTGGATGTAACGGCGCCATTAAGCTTTTTATCATTCATGATACCCAAATTATTCTGTTATATTGCATTAAAATGTAAATGTATTGCAATGTAACATAAAATAATAATTTACAAGACTAATCCAGACCTGAGGCACCTAAGACCTTTTTTTAACCCAGTAAAAAGATTTTACATCTCTCATGTTCGGTAAGTAGGTCCTTATTACCCCCAAATGGGGCTTGTAGGTGACCAATTAGCGCTCTAGGGTAATAATGTAGCTAGAAAAGCCCTAGGGCTGTAAGTAATTTATTGCCAGTATGATGGTTAGATGTACGCGAACTTTTTGAAATAGTGAAGTGTTTTAATTACTTACCGCCCTAGGGCTTCCAAGCTACATTATTACCCTAGAGCGCTTATTGGTCACCTAATAGCCCTGTTTGGGGGTAATAAGGACCTACTTACCTTACAATCGAGATGTAAAGCAGAGTAGTTAGCTCGGGTGTAAGCACCAATTGCACCCTCGAAATTATTTCGGACTGCAATTGATGCCTTACAGCCCTTAGCTATTAATCTACTATTAAATCTACCGCTTATGTCACCTAAAACCAAAAGCTCTGTAATTTGAAGTGTTGTCGACTCTACACCAGGTAGTTAATCTCATTTAATAATATCAACTCACGTCCTTCATATCAAATTATAAGATTTGTCAATCAATTTTCAAAATGAATCACCCTAATTAATCCAATGTAAAATAGAAATTTAGATTTCAAATTTTGCCTTGAGATTGAAGTAGACCTAATCATACCTCTTATTACATGAAAATTGATGTAATGATCACAGACTTTGTTAAGAATCTAATAGCTTATCAAGCTCTAAAGTTCTTGCACCATCAACTGCAAACAAACCGCTGCTTACAAAGATGTCGCTTCCAGTAACCGGTCGTTCAACAAAGCTCGCGTGTCGAAACGCAATATGTCATCTCTACTCAAAGCGTAGAGCTCTAGGCTCTAATCAAGGCGCGCCCATTGATTGATAGGATCTGCCCCGCAGTGCGAGTCAGAACTCTATTCATTTCCGAA
Source organism: Schoenobius gigantellus (assembly GCA_963935595.1). NCBI lineage: Eukaryota > Metazoa > Arthropoda > Insecta > Lepidoptera > Crambidae > Schoenobius > Schoenobius gigantellus. Next base: position 55,193,827 of record OZ012541.1, read on the forward strand.
CGAATTCCCAAACTAAAATACATCTAATGACCCCGTAACTTGGAAAATTTATTTGGAAGCGCCCGAATTCTCTGTAATCATTATTCTGTATGCCATTATTAGGTGTTAACCTCAAATGGATTAGTTGGACTTGCTTTATTTAATGTTGATAAAAATTAGACTTAACCACTTCCAACTCTCAAGAACTTAAAATAATATACACAATACAGATTAAATAGTGTAGGTGTTTTAATTAAACAAATAATGTTTTCTATTTTTAATCAAATAAAGTTGTGGCGTGTATTACTGCGGTAAATTAGAAGTATAAGAATAAAAATAGTGCGTAAATGATAAACAAGTAAAATTATAAAAAAAACTTTTCTAAATGCGAGTTTTTATATCATCATAATATTGCATTGTCACGCGATATAAATATGCATACAAAATTTTAGTTCAATCGGAGACCGGGAAGTGGGTCAAATTTAACTTGCAAAATTTCATTACAGACACCGCTACAGGTGGAAGTAAATAAAAGCTTGTAAAATATTTTATAAAAAAAGCTTTTTTCATAACTATAGTATTAAACTATATTAACTACAACATTAAATATATTCACAGCTATGATTCAGCACCATGGAATAAAATGTTTTTTTAACAAAAATAAAAAATTAATAATTTAGTATATATTACCCACTGAAATTAAAGACAAACATTAAATTAAATTCATGTTTTTAATTTTATCAGGTTAGCGGCGTACTCCAAAATACGGGACAGTCCCTCGTTTTTAGGGTGGAAAAGGATTCTAAGCACCAGGTGAACATAAGCGGGGGGCCGCTGTCCTACAGGTACCAGTTCGAAGAAATCTACTTCCACTATGGCATGGGAGACAACAGGGGCTCCGAACATCAAATCGATCATCACACTTTTCCGGGAGAGGTAAGGAATTTTTCGTACCTATATTTTAATAGAACTACTAACTCTTCACCTAGAAATCATAAAACTGTCATTTTATCGAGGGATTTGAACTTTCTATCTGTTTATAGAATTGCGTCTTGATGATGCACAGAACACAGAAAACTACCTTTTGAGAGTTCTAAAAATATGTTAAAAAATGTATTATATAATTTTTAAAATAAAAAACAAAGTTAAAGAATTCATCTAAAATAAGACAGTGACATAACCTTACCATTATAGGTATAGTATCTTTCCTTAAATTATTTTATCTTGCTATAGAAGTTCGTGCAGAGATTATTGTAAAATCGGAATAAAGGTTTTACCTTAATGAAAATTTATCTTTATATATATTTATTTATATATGCTTGTAAGAGTTGCAGGAGTGTCCAACTAGCACTGTTGATGTGTAACGGTTAAAATAATAAAATTAATTATTATAGTCATCACTGTCAACGGCTTTCTTTATCCGCTATCGCCCATCGCCCATCTTCTTCAGTCTTGGAAACATATTTTTGAATAGTTAGAAGAGAATCTCGAATTTGAACACGAAAACAAATCAGGTGCGAAATTATTTTCATCATCATCGTCATTTCAGCCAAGAGACGCCCACTGTTGGATACGGGACGCGCAGGACCGATCGGTATGGAGATCCTTGGTGGAGGTCTATATCCAACAGTGGGCGAAATTATTTTATTTTATATTAATTATTATGTACTGTTAGCAATTTTAAAGATTTTTGGGTCGATTTCAGTGTTGTCTTTAAAAATAAATTCTATATTAGATACCTTTACACGCAGAAAAATAAAAACGGGTACTCAATAATTCATTCATTTAAAAAATAGCGTTGAATCGCACGTAAAACGGAACGTATATACGTTGCGTATAGTCTACTGGTAAAAATCAAAAACGAGTAAGTAGGGTAGCACCACTCGTTAAGAATTCACGGAATGAATATTAAAAAATAATGAATCTCGCGATTTCAAATGCGAATTTGAATTCTGTGTTTCAAAAAAGGAGTCTTCTGTGCCTAACCTATCCCAAAGGCCCACGAGTCTGTAATAGTACATTGTTACCCCAGGGGTGAAAGTAACTTATTTAGTCCCGAGACGGTGTTTGGCGCCCGAGCGTAGCGAGGGCACCAATAGTTCGAGGGACTAAATAAGTCTTTAACCCGAGGTAAACACTGTGCTTTTCATTACGAATACAAGGAAAGTAAAAATAAAACAATGAATTAGCTAAAGAAAAAACGTGTAAATTTTGCTTTACATAAATCAACAACTTCTGCTTTAGCCCGTTTTCTCTTATAAAATCAGGCGTTAAGTCCATACCTGAATCAGATGAACTCATTGTGTCAATTATTATTAACACAATGTTATAAAATATAATTAACAGTTAGTACAAATCTCTGCTATACGGAAGTATTAAGAAAACTCTACAAATGACAAAAACAAATGAAGATCGCATTGCCGCTTTCCCGCTTATTTCCTCTTTTTTTCTGTGGCCGGCCAGCTATTCAGCCATTATTTTTCATTTAGTAAATATTTTGCCTAAATCTATGTTATTTTAAAGAAATAGTTGAAAATAAATTATAATAAAGTCATTTAAAAATATATTCTTTAGATACTAATATTATGTTATTTCAATTTTACACCGCGCTATAATTGAGTGGCTGTATAGATAAAAAAGTCGGAACATGGTTCAATAAAAATGTGAAAAAAGAACTAGTTTGTTTTTTAAAATTTAACAGCAGCTGTCAGTTGAAAGTGATTCTCCCTAGGGCTGAAAAGTATTACTTTCAACCCGCTCCTTAGGCAACTTCAGACCTACTTTCAGAGTATGAGTAATGAAAATTCTTTTAATGTTCTTTTATTATATAAATGTTATTTAATGTTAACCTATTTTGAGAAATGAGATCGAGAGAATCCAAATGAGTCGAGACACTTATGTAAATAAAAATTGAACTTAAGGAAGCAGTTGAACCTGTAGAAAGTTGGAGAATCGTTTTAATCACAAATTAGCACCTCTCAAGTTCTGTGTCGTTATCGGCCTCGCTATCGCTCTCTGGAGAAATAAACTTTTGCCGCCTTGGGTTTGTTTCGAGATAAATTTCACGAGTTAATCTCGATTATTGGAAAGTATTCATTTTGTAAGGTATATTGAAGACAAAGATCTATGCACTTTTCGCACGTAATCGAACGAAATTTAAAAGATTTTTTGTAATACATTTTGACACATTTGGTTTAGCTGCATGGGAACAGATACCCATTGATAACAATATTATTTGTTGGATAATATGCAATCTGTTCCATGTAGGAAAATCGATTCAACAATTGAACACCAACTTTTGTCGCGCAATCTTGAAACTCATCAAAGATTCCAAGTCATACTTACGATTTTCGACATCAATTTCAAATCTAACTCCGATAAATCTACAGACAATGATTATTGTCTTCGCTGTATAGATTTATTCTCTGATAATTTTCTAGAACCTATCCTATTATACATATAATCTTGATAACAATATATTTTCTATTCTAAGACGGTATTTACCAATGAGAGGACATATGAATACCTTGAAGAGATAACACGAAACTAGCTTCAAATTGATTTTGTTCTGAAATCGTAAAAGAAATAATTTCTCAATGGGTACAAAATCTATGTTATAATAGAACAGTAAGTTTATAGATATAGTTACTTATAGCTAGTGATACAACGGATACTATTTTAACGAATACGAACACGAATATCAAACCTGCTATTCGGCGAATACGAATAATTAGCAAGGTGATAAATGGTGTATATTATTACCTATTAATTTGCTGAATTATTTGTACTGTTCGTTTCTTACCAAGAGATTGAATAATTAAAATTTACCACTGACAAATTGTTCAAAAAGCACAATATTTGTTATTTTTCAGCAATTGAGTGATTTATTTTTTCTGCTTTTACATTCTAATATATTGCGTTCGGATACACAGTGTACAGCGGAACCGTAATTTGCGTTACGTTCAATTTGAAGAGATATTATTATTTGGCGAATTTCTAATATTTGTGACATTATTCGGCGAATACGAATATTTGGTATCTACTATTCGGCGAATACGAATATTCGTATACGTATTCGTTGCATCACTACTTATAACATTGCATATGACAACATTCAAACTGCACGGAACTGATTTTAATACTATTTTTATTTAATAAGTAATCCATGAAGGTTTAAATGGTTTATTAAAGTTTAGTAGAAATTATTATTTCTAAAATATTAATTGAAAAAGTCATACCCACTGGAACTTGTCCAAAGTCGCGGTATACCCTATGTTGTTCGTGTCCCGCAAATTTTCAAAATACATAAAAGAGATCACTGATCTTCATCTATATATTTTGTGCTTCGCCATTCCAATTTCAAATTGCTGCGGTTCAGGCCAAGGGGCTCAAATACTTCAATCGATTTTAATTAGCGGAATTCGAGACAGCGGCGAACGATCACAAAAGTTCGATAAATACGCCAATTAGCCGAGTGGTGTTAAATATCTATTCCGTTTGAACATTCCGATAACGAGCTAAGGTCCAATCAGTAAATTATTTCGACCTGCGGCGCACCGCTCGCGGTTTGGGCTGGCTTACGCAGCGCAGCCACACCGACCCGCTTACAGCATTTAAACTACGTTAATAATTTTGCGAATAAGTCCAACATCTACTAAACTATAATGACGGCAACGATATTCTCCGCTTGGATTCACAATTGAGCAACCATAGACTCCAAAATCTTTGCAAACATACAGTGTTTCCTTGACGCAAGATTTATACCCGTATTTATAAAGTAGTAATTACTTGTTGCTGAGTAATTTTTTAATTAAGTCATTACTTGAGGTTAGAATTCTTCAGTACAAAATCTAATTCTGTAATTAAGTAATGCATGTTACATAGCAAAGCATTAGCATAAGCAATAATCGATTCTTGATGCTTGTTCTATATAATCTATAATCAAAAGCAAAAGTAGCTTCAATGCTTTCCATTCTGAAATAGCAAGCAAACTAAATCCAAAAAATAACGTACAATTACCATGCAGTTACCAGTGTGATTGCAAAATTGACAATTGACGTTTATGGAGAGTTCCTAATGCTTAAGCAAAGGAAACGGTGACTATTTACTTAAGTTAGAATTCTAACCGAGCAATCTTACTTCAGCAATTACTTTTACTTAAGTAATGGTGTTTGCTTGTTCATAAATACAAGCATTAGAAAGCCTTGCCAACAATAACGCCATAACGGCTGATCTAAAATTAACTACCCTGGCAAAAATATTTCGTAAATACTACAACCTTGTTATCCATTGTTGTCATTATCATTCCCTATTGTATAACACCTATGGCGATTGCATATAATTCGATAGTCAATCAAGCAAAGCAAATTCAAGGCAAGCAAAGACTGTTGTGTTGACGTAATTTTTAAATTAGCTTACAAATTTTTCATCACTCATACTCTGAAAGTAGGTCTGAAGTTGCCTGAAGAGCGGGTTGAAAGTAATACTTTTCAGCCCTAGGGAGAATCGCTTTCAACTGACAGCTGTCAAATTATAAAAAATACCTTCTATACAACCACTCAATTACAGCGCGATGTAAAATTGAAATAACATAAGGTTAAGTATTAATTAAAGAATATTTTTTTAAAATGACTGTTTTATAGGAATTTACGTTCAACTATTTCTTTGAAATAACATAGATTTGGGTAAAATATTTACCATTTTTTCAATGATGATAATGAAAAATAATGGCAGAATAGCTATGGTAGGCCGTAGGAAAAAAAACAAAAAAGGCGAGAAAGCGGCAATCCGATCTTTATTTGTTTTTTCGAGTTTTAAAGTTTTGTTTATACTTCCGTATAGCAGAGATTTGTATTAATACAATGAGTTCATCTGATTCAGATATAGATTTAGCGCCTGATTTCATGAGAGGCTAAAGGAGAAGTTGTTAATTTATGTAAAATAAAATATTTGAATTCATTCATCAATATTGTATTTGAATTCATGTTTTTATTTTTACTTTCCTTGTATTCGTAATGAAAAGTACAGTGTTTACCTCGGGTTAAAGACTTATTTAGTCCCTCGACCTATCGGCGCCCTCGCTTCGCTCGTGCACCAACTCCCGTCTCGGGACTAAATAAGTAACTTTCACCCCTAGGGTAACAATGTACTATTAACCGACTTCACAAAAAGGAGAAGGTTATCAATTCAATAGAATGTTCTTTTTTATGTTTGTTACTTGATAACTCTGTAATTTATTAACTGATTTAGATTTGGTCGAATATTGTCATCAAAGTCAGGATCTGATGATGGGATCTCAGGAAAGTCGAGGGAAACACTTAAATTTAATAAGTACGTCCATCGTGTTTCATGTTTTTTCTGAAGCTATTCAAGCAAATGCGTCTGAGAGTCATGAGCCGAGCTCATGATGGAAAGATCCTTAACTTTTAATAGGTTAGTTTTTTAACTGACTTCAAAAAGGAGAAGGTTCTCAATTTGATCCGATTTACGGGATTCTTTTTTTGTTTAATACAATATGCACGTATTGACCCTCAGTTGTATTACTCAAGTTTCTTCAGAAAATTGGTATTCAATTCACTAAAAAGATTAAAATGAGAAATATTTTACAAAAAATGAAAACCGACTTCACAAACAAAAAAGTAAAAATAATATAAGAATACCAACACCACGTTTTTATTTTAAAGTCGGTGCCAAATTTTAACTCATAATGATCGTAGAGAGATCATCCACATCGACTTCAAAATCACTTTGACTTTTTTGTGTTTTTGAAATCGGTTTTTATTTTTTGTTATTTTTTCTGATTTATTTACCTCGTTGTTAACAGATCCAACTGTATGGCTTCAACAAAGAACTGTATCACAACATGTCGGAGGCTCAGCATAAGTCTCAAGGCGTCGTCGGAATTTCTCTAATGGTTCAGGTTTGTATACCCTAGCTCGAAATAATGTGTTTTAGACAAAAATAGCACGGTAGAAATTTTATTTATTCATTGAATCCTTATCATGTATAAAAGGCGGACTTAATACCTAAATCACTCTCTACCAGTTAACCAGTAAAATGTTATCGGTGTGATCGGTGGGAATCAAAGAAAAAGAGACACGAGAATTGCTTCATAGCAGAAAACAATTATACGTATAAATAACCATATGCATAAATCGATAGATACATAATATAAATGATAAACAAAATAATACTACATACGAATCGATTATTAACCACGCTTGTGGTCTAATAGTTAATCTGGAGGTCCTGGGTTCGATTTCGCTTAGGGCAGAAGTTTTTGTGATCGGTTTGGTTGGTGGTAAGGCTTCTAAGCCCACCTGGCTAGCTACCACCGTCTTACTTAAGTTTGACGCCATAATATCAATGTTAATAGCATTGTTGTGTTCCGACAATTAGAGGTAAGATAGCCAGTTACTCAGTTGTTGAGGAGGCCAAGTCAAGCTCGCTTCCATCTTCTGCTTTATCATCACTTACCATCAGGTAAGATGAAGGCCGAGAGCTTCTCTGTCGTATGAAAAAAAATGTGATAAATGTATACAGGGTATAAGTGACGGTGTCTCTTTTCTTTGAACAGTGAGTTCAGACCATGATCCTAATTTGAAAATCACTGAAATTTTCTCCCCGAAAATTCATAACTTTTTTAGTTTTTTTTATTTTCTTCAAAATTTTGTGGTGTCGTATAACTAAGTTAATACAAATCATGTTCTCCATCTGGTAGAGCAGCAAAACCGCAGTGTCACACATAAGGCATTGGAAGTGTTCACCGATGGATCTAAAACAGGGTATGGTACAGGTACAGGTGTCTTCTCAGAAGATCTTAACATACACATATCCATGCCTCTAGGCACATACAACACCGTCTTTCAAGCAGAGTGCATGGGCATCCTGCTGGCGGCCAGAGCAATTACAGAAAGGAAGGTAACCAACTGTAATATAATTATACACTCGGACAGCAAATCAGTACTGCACGCCTTAGAAAGTGCAGTCACCACTGCGAGATTGATACACGAATGTCACACAGCCCTAAATATGGCAGGTACGACAAATAACATTACCCTTCACTGGATAAAGGGGCACAGCGGCGCGAGGGGCAACGACGCAGCAGATGAACTTGCTCGTTGGGGATCGAGCATGGCACCCATTGGACCGGAGCCAATCATCCCAATCCCACTGAGTTGGTTCAAAGGTAAGGTATGCGAACGCACACACTACCTACACGAGCAATATTGGAGCGCCCTGGAGGAGTGCAGACAGGCAAAGCTCGCACTACCCCGAGTTGATCCTCGTCTCTCCAAGGCCTTAATACAGCTGGAAAAACCTCGCTTGCGCCTAATCACGGGTGCATTAACGGGACACAGCAATTTTAACAGGCACCTTTTTAACCTAGGTATCACGGACAGTCCTCTATGCAGAGCATGCATGGAGGCAGAGGAGACAGCTGCCCATGTGCTGCTAGAATGCAGAGAGGTGGCAACTTACCGGGCAAAGTACCTGGGCAGCCCGGGTACCCTCCAGGACGTCCTGGGCAACCTTCGAGAGCTGGGAAACTTCCTGGAGGAGCTAGGATGGCTGGAGTGATCCAGCTTTCAACCCTCCGACGCAAAACAGGCGCACAGTCGTCGAGTTGCGGAAAATGCCCGTACGACGAAGAAGAAGAAGAAGAAGAATCATGTTCTGTTAAAAAACATAATAAATACACAAAAAATATCTTTGCAATGTAAATCGTATAATTTTTCCATCATACTGCACGCGGAATCAGCTGTTTGGGTCATCGAACGTCAACTCACCGGTGTGAGCGGAACAAAAGTGATGCTGGCGCGCCTAACATTGCGTAACACGAATAAAAACTAAAAATGATAACCCTTTTTTTTCGCTTTAAAAGTTTTTCCGGGAAAAATAAACATCGGTAAACAAATATTAACATTGTTCTGACCTCACTGTTAAAAGAAAAGGGACACCGTCCCTTATACCCGGTATAAATAATACTAATATTATATTTGAATACTGTCAGATAGCAGCAATTAAGACGGATTCTAGAAGGTGTCTTCGTATTTCATTTATAAAATTAATAAATTGCATAAATTGTTTTTAATTCTGCACAGATTGGAGAACCGACCAATAAGGAACTCAGGCTGATAACTAGCGCCTTCAACAAAGTAATGTTTCGAGGTAAATATTTTTACAGTCAAATTACGGTAGTGAAGTAGATTTTAATAATCTAAGAAACATTACTATTTTAATTTTTATTGTGATTTAACAGGCAGTTCATATCCCATCAAACACCTGCCTCTCAGCTCGCTGCTGCCCAACACTCAGCAGTACTTGACATACGAGGGGTCCACCACGCACCCGGGCTGCTGGGAGACTGCCGTCTGGATTATCTTCAATAAGCCCATTTACATCTCCAAGCAAGAGGTGAGGCTGCCAAGAGTAAGGTTGAAAAGATAGCTATTACCAAATCATTGGTATCGTAAGCAAAAATAAATCCGACCACTTTTATCAGCTGCTTTATTTATTTCACTGATGCAAATGAAATTGATTGTACATTGAAGGCTTTGAATGCAATCACAGCACTGTGTCATTTTGTAATATAGCAATGCACTCTATATTCCTTCTATATTAAAAATGTGAAAGTAACTCTGTCTGTCTATCTATCTGCCTGTTACACTTCCACATCTAAGCCGCTAAATCAATTTTATTGAATTTGGGTATAGAGATAACTTAAGTCATAAAGAAGAATATAGACCATTTTATTCCATACGAATTCGCAGGCAACAGTTATATGTAGTTAGTAAATTATTATTATTATTATAAATGCCGCAAAACATCACAGGGCCAAGTCTGCTAATGAGCCACCGCTGAACCGAAGCTAAGCAGTTGCGTTGGACCAATCAGAGCGCCACACCATCACGTCATCGAATAATCGTAGGTCAATATTAATGCACTACGATTGGCCGATCGTTCCTTACCTTTGTTTCGATTCAGTTGTAACTTATTAATTGTAGTTGTTCTTTATTCAAAAATATCAAGAAAGCTCTTGAAATATAATAATGTTGTAATTAAGTTACCAATGGGATACGCTGTACCAGAGTCGTCTACATGGGTGTCTCTATCTTGCCTATTTCTGCCGCCAAGCGGCGGTACTCGCATGGCTGTGTTCTGGTTTGAAGAGTAAGACCGACAGTGAAGTTACTGGGTACTATGACTTTACATCTTATGTCACAATTTGGCAACTTACATCGGCATTCTTGTGGGGCTAGTCTTATGCTACGGCTCCACCTTGCGCCCTATCATACGGGATAATTTTGACACTACACAGATTTTTAACGCATTCAATACGGCGTATTACGACGTAGGCGTTAACATTATCATTTACGAAGGTGGAGCCCGAGTATTACAGGAGCCACATGTCCCATAGGTGACTGTATTCTAAAACCATCAGGTGGGCAGTCATCAGCCTGCTTGTTTGCCAACTTAATTTGAAATTCGAACGTTTGAATATGGACTGGGAAACGTTAAAAATAAGAAGAATCTACATGCTAAAAATGATAAAATACATGATAAATTCGTTACGTCGCAATATTCGAATTTCAATTTTTTAAATTTTCGTTGCGTCATTTTATTCTCGATGTTGAATTGTTTTATAATAGTAGGTAGTACCTAGGTATTTTCCTCGCTGAGGTGAGGTGAAAAGTTGAGTGTTGCGCTCGGTTGCGAAGTAATTAGCCTCTCGTGCCTTTAACCCCTCGTTAACACAGGATTCTACTTTAGAACCACTGGATTCGCTCGTGGCTCAATCTTAGCATCCACTCACCAACAGCTTTGCAACTATGCATAACAAATAACTATCACTGCAAGTTTCCATTGGCCGTTGTGCAATACGACAATTCATATTTCCCAGATGTACGCGCTGCGACAACTGATGCAAGGCTCGCAGCTGACGCCCAAGGCTCCACTGGGTAACAACGCCCGACCTGTCCAGCCTCTGCACCACAGGACCGTCAGGACCAACATTAACTTCAACAAACAGGGAGCGCAAGTACGTACTTACCTGTTTTTAACACCACTGTAGGACAGCCGAAAATATAATGCCCACAACTCACGAGGAGGGTACAAAGACTAAAAGGTATATGATCAACATTCCTTTATTTATTATTACAATTATTTACAAATTATCAATTGGTTTCATTTACTACAGTATACTGATAAAATACTAACAATATTAAGAGTACATTTATAATTAGATATTAACAAGAATACTCACAGTTTATCTAGACTTACGGCAATATTCTTTACTTATTGGAGAGAGCTCCGTAGACTCCGACGTTCAAGAACGAAATGACTTGCTTGCTTGTGCGGGAGCGTATTTATAGCCGCTGGCTACAATGAACAACCGCTAGGTGCGGCGTGCTAGTCGCGCACGTGTTTGCCACGCGCACAAGCAAGAAGTCAAGTAGAGATCTTTTATTTATTTTAAGGAATATACGATTTACAATATGAAATTATTAATCAATATTTACTATGCTAAGATAATGGACCGCTTGTTTGTGCGATAAAGTGTTTATCACTTGTTACTGTAAGGAATGCTTATAATGCTAGATGCGCACATGTTCCGCACAAACAAGTGGTCAAAAAGATCATTTTACCTATTTTTAAGATGTAAAACAATTAATAATCAATAATATGCTGACACCACTTACTTAATAAAAACCTCTTTAAATTCTTATCGGCCTTAAATGCTACTATAACAGGAACTTATCAAAGTACAGGTACTCACTTGTTTCCTGACGTTTTCTCGTTGTACAACTTTACCACAAACTTGCCTTTGTTAATTTCCTCACAACGGTCGTTTTTATTATGCATTGTGGGAAGTTTTGCTATAATGTCCTAACAGCCCCACTAGCAATGTATTCATTGATAAGATCGAGTTTGTGGCTGTTTGAATGGCCACCCAGCTAGTTGTTTCGTGATAGCCACCTTAATGAAGAGACAAATCTAGGCATGTTTTGTTTCTTCTTAAGCTGCTTTGCTTGTATAAAGTTGTGGTTGTAGGAATGTTTTCATTTTGTTTCGTCTAAGCTTAATAATAAGTCACATACGAGTATTATAAGAGTTCTTTGTTGTCGTCGCAAATACTGTGTATCGAGCGAAACTTGAGCACAAAACAAGTTTATTTATTTAGCACTATTTAAGGATTTTAACTAACTTCGAACTTCATGACTTTCCCTTTGATCATTTTGCTTTATTAGGTGCTCGTTTTCTAATTCCAATCAATCTTGTAATGTAAATAATCTGTCTTTTATTCTTATTGTTTTCTCTTTTTGTTCGTTTTCTTATTGTTAAAAAATCAACCAGAATAATCAGTACCGAGTAATATTCACATTGAGCTTTGGAAACTGGCTTGTTTTAGCCTTGAAAAGCGCTATCTCGGTCACTTACGTATTATATGCACAAGTTCTTAAAGCCTCCATTTTTGTACGACGGCAATTGACGGCATATAAATAATAAGTAAAAAAACTAGGTTAGCAATGCAAATTATTTACAACGTTAATAATTATTTTATATTTAAAAAATCAACCAGAATTATCAGTACTGAGTTATATTCACACCGAGCTTTGGAAATTGACTTGTTTCCGCTATTTAGGGGGTTATCTCTGTCACTTACGTATTATATTCACAGAGTTGTTAAAACCTCCATGTTATTTGTACGGTGACATTTAAATCAAAAGAATAAAAATTAAGCCAGATATGCAAAATCATTTCCAATGTTAATAACTAAACAATGTCAAAAAATTAACATATTGTTTAAATACCTTCCAAATGTTCAGCGTACTGTAGCGGTTTGTGTAGAGACAACGTTTTATAAAGCCATTAACTAGCCGATTATCTCTTTTGAAAATGCATTATTAATAGAGTTTCACAAATTCAAAAGTCTTTACACTCAATATTTATATTTACAGTTACCTATTGACGTAAACAAAATACTAAAATCTAATTAAGTACTAACATATTTAACAATTAATTATTAATCTTTCTACGTTCATACATCCCAACCATAATTAATATGTATGCAAATACAAGTAAAATGAAGAAGAAAATTGGCTCTACACCTGTTTGGAAATTGGCAGAGCACAGAGAGTGTGTACGTGTGTCTGTGTATTGATTTATTATATTTTTCCAGCTTAAAATAAAGACCTATCAATAAAAAATGTACAAACAAACATGTAAATGTATGAATAATAAACATTTATTATTCATAAATTTTGACTGACATTTTTTATTTTAAAGTTCTGAGTTGATAAAAACCTAATTAATTAGTTGACAAAAACAGTTTGACAACACATTGTGACGTCAACAAAATCACGTGACAGCTCGGAGCGTTCAGGCACAACATTTAAACAATAAACCTTAACCATGTGATTTTTTTATTTATAATTAATTTATAAATATTTTTTATATATTTTTTCGTAATAATTACATGTAGGTATATCTATAAAATGAAAACAGTCCTGAAAATTCGTCAACATCCCTATTGAGTTGGCTGTAGACCTCGAACTTGCGGGTACGAAATATAGAGTCAATCGATATGTCTAGGCTCGGCTGTGGCTTGGCCAATGTACTGAAGTACCCAGTGATTAGTTGCTCGTTGTCCGTTATCTTAATGCGTCTGGAATCTAGATTAACTGCATTATCAAACATTAAAGTTTGTCATCGTTTCTGAATAAAATTAGATTTTATGAATTAATTTTTGATTGTTTTATTTGAGCCATAGAGCTTTAGAAATATGTACAAAGTAATAACTGTAAAATAGGTGTTTATTTCGAAAGCACATAAACTTCTACTTATCAAATGCTAATGTACCTACAGTACTAGAAAATATTTATTTTACGTTTTTGTCCTCCCAATAATTCAAAATATTTATTTTAAACGATGCCAAAGGCAAATATTTGAAGAGATATAGGTATACTTTATTATTCAGGATGAGCAGTACATATACATATTTGTAAATTTGAATAAAATGTTAGTGAAGTAAAACATTATTTAAATCAGATGAAAGAAAAATCACAATGTTCCTCTTTCCTATAGAATAGGAATTAGTAGTACCACTATCAGCTTAGAAAACGTACAAACAACGCTTTTATCAACAAAGCACAGCGCTGTTTTGTTTTCAGTCTGTGTTGATGTCCGATGAACTTAGCGGTCGAGCTTAGCGCTGAAACGCTTTACGCTGCACAATAGAAGAGCGTCTAAGCTCCGTCAACAAAGCTTCATAGATTGTATATAGTTATAGACACATTTAAGCATTTTGACAGAGAACAATATTTTTTTAAAAATCATGTCGTTGGAATACGTCCGCACCCAACAAACATATTGTCAGTTGTCAGGCACTATGGTCCGTCAGTATGAAATTATTCCAGTGAAATGCTGCATGCATACAAATTTCCTCCTAGACTTTTATGCAATGTGTAATATTGATAAACCTTGATTTTTTTTGGCACCGAATTCCATACAAATTTGAATATTTTTGGAAATATTACCCATATTTGCTAACGTAATTATTAAAACATCAGTATCGGCGATAAATGGGCGATAGATGCTCCTGTCTGACTCTTACGTTAAACCCTTCACAGCATCAGCTGATAATCTTTCCACCGAGATATAGCCAGCTTATGTTTATTTATTAATAACTAGCTTTTGCCGGTGACTTCGTCCGCGTGGAAAACCTATTTTATTGATTCCCTTTACAAATTCCCCCTCCCACCCTTTTTACACCCTTTATCCTTTCCCACAACTCAAACTATCTCCATACCAAATTTCATCTGAATCGGTTCAGCGGTTATTGATTCCCAATACAAACTTCCACCCCCCTTTTCTCCCCCTTAAGGGGTGATTTCTGCAATAAAGGCTATCCTATGTCCGTCTCTTGGTTCTAAGCTACCTCTCCACTAATTTTCAGCCAAATCGGTTGAGCCGTTCTTGAGTTATAAATAGTGTAATTAACACGACTTTCTTTTATATTATACATAGATATGATATAAACTGTCAACTTCTAAATTTTCAATTGAGATGAAATGGCTGAACATATATATTTTTTTCACGTGCGTGTGACCAGCTGACTTTATTTTGAAGATATTAGATTAGCTATTATTTGATAAATGTTCAATCGGGAGAAAATTATTCAAATTAATTATTTTTCAACGTGCGCTGGAGGCAATCACTACTTAACAGATATTGCTAGAAATCTTGGCGTAAATTTTTTTTTTAAACGTCGCCCCACCCTAGGATTTTCTCCCGTGTCGTGGGTGCATTTACAAACATAGAATAACACATGCACTTACGCCCAGACCGGAACAAATTTCTGTAGGCCATACAAAATATTTGTCCCGTACGGGAATCGAACCCGCGACCTGTTGCGCAGTAGGCAATCACTCGACCTCTGCGCTAACCGTGTCGTCGTGTCGTTTAAAACCATTATAATACACTAACCTTCAAAAATAAGTACCACACTTTTAAAATTGCAACAACTTTTAAAGTAGGCAAAATATATTTTCAAAATAAAAAGTATTAAAAATACTAATGAATAAAAAACTATAACTTCCGAGAAACCTGACGAAATGATCTGAAAAAGTTTTTTATTTGAATCCTTTATCGTTTTGTAGTTTAGGGAAAAATTTAATTTTAAAAGTGTAGTACTTACTTTTGAAGGTCAGTGTATATTTAAGTCAACACGACTTTGTCTCGTTCCCGTTCAGCCACAACTGAAGCGTGCGCGAATGACGCGCCTTTAATCGAAGCATCATTCGCCCGTCATTTGAAAAGATCTTTCACGTAAATATTGTCATTCGCAATTGATCATCTCGGGGACCCTTAACAACGCTATCCTAAATGTACTATTCATTTATTGTTTTAATTCTATATGTTTATTTTAAATAATTTAAATTCCTTTGTTGTTAATTTTGTGCCGCCAATAAAATTTTCCAATTTGGACGAAACGCATTACCGCCGACAAATAAGTCGGGCAGTCGGTGGATTAATGAATTTATGTTGACCTATTTAACTTGTAAGATAATTTAGTTTACCAATATTTATATAGTTGACAAAAAACAACATTCGTCGACCAAACTAAACAGGGAGATTTCATTTATGATAGTTCTAGAAACGATACATATACGCTTTAAAGCTCGTTAATAAAATCGCACCTTGGATCATTATTGAATTCCGTGCTTTATTTTGTTCTCACCACTTGACTGTCATAATGATCTAAACGCGTTTTGTTTAATAAGGTCGCTGGCTATCTGCTGAGAAGTTTAGTATAACTAAAAATTTTCCACTCATCTCAGATGAGAGATGCCCAGTTTTGAGATTCTTCTAAGGATTCCAGGCTATGTATAGGCAGCGTCTTCCCGCAATCAGAGAGTCAATTTACTTTAAAGTTAATAATAACATCATTGAAGTTCAAAAGTAGCAGCAACGATCGGGGTTCTACCACGTCCACTAATTCGTCAACTATCAAGCTTATTACTTCTCTAAATTTTGTTATTTTTAAGACATAGAATTTTCTGCAAATAATGCAGAACCTAGGAAAATCAGGTTCGACGACACTCCGATAGAAAGACACTGAATGAATTCGGTTCTTTTGACAGATAAGAACTGATGAGAATGCAAAAACCGTGTCAGTGTTTAAGTTGCTGTGATATCGTTACTACTTTACAGATCACTAACACGTTTGTCGTTTTCGACTTCAATAATAGTATTTTTTAACCAACAAAACTAACGGGCAAGTATAAATAACTTACACTGTGCTTTATTTGTACAAGAACTGTACATTTAAATGAAATACATAAACATTCCGAATTTAATTTGCGTTTTGAACGTTTTACACCACTCGTGGTATCGATATGATATAGACGCAAAATAATTTAAAATGTTAATGATCAGATTGCTAATTATCATGTCGGCCATAAAATGCCCACAGCTGGGAAAGGCATTCCTTAGGGAGCGGATTAGGGCCATATCTTACCACCTAGCCCAATTCAGTCTTGTAAGACGCGCACCGTGTAAGTGAGGTTGACTGTTGGCGGTGTTATTTGAAACCCCCTGAATATCATTGAGCGAATTAAATCCGTAAAGGAAAATCTCACTATAGTTTGGTCAACTAATGTTTATAGACTGTGCAACCGTACCGAGTCGATTGTCGACTATAAATTGCCAACAAATCCCTTGCTAAGTCTCGACGTTGTCCCGGCCAAGCGTAAACTAATAATTTACGTCTGCATTGGCTTCGCTAATTAATTTGATACCGGAGCACTGTCATTTGTAGAAAATGGAATATCATCTTTTTCATAGTATGACAAATATGTTCTCATCGCGTTAAGTTTACGCAAGCTATAAATAATATTATTGAATAATTTATATCTTTTAACATTATTTGCGGCCTAATTCTATTTTAAAAACTTTTTCTTCTTTTACTACCCTAATGTTTGGAAATGCAACTATGTATCTATCAATTTAATAACAATTATACGTGTAATAAAAATAAGCCTGCTTCATACTGACACACGTATAAATATTATCTTACTTAAAATATCTAAATACAGGATGTAACACAACCGCTTCCGATAAAAAGAGAACACAATTCTACTTGTGAAACTGAACAACTTTTCCCACGGAAAATATGTCTTAAAACGACAAACATTGTCGCAGTATCCATACAAAATGATATTTAACTAAGGAAATTGTTATGGAATGTCCAATTTTTTTGCATCTTTGGACATATTATGTTCCTCGGGGAAAGTTGTTGAGTTTCACAAGTAGCATTGTGTTCTCTTTTTTTCGGAAGCGGTTGCATTACACCCTGTATGTAATTTTTTTTATGTTAATAAGTGCCTCAAAGAAAGATTTTGAAAGTTGGAAGTGTATACAAGTATACATTGGCAAATATGTACGATTAATAAAAAACCCTCTTATTTCTAGGTGTCCAGCAACTGCCCAGACATGTATCGGAACATGCACTACACAGGTACGAAATATAAAATTAGCGCAAAATAATAAAACTATACGTAACTAGTTTATTTGCGTAAACTTTGCACTCACATTTAACTCTGTGTATAGTATTTAGTAGTCTATCGAAATATTACGACAACTCGAAATTTGTGTATAGAAAATATCGCTTCTATATAGTTTTGATTTATCCTGAAAACGAACTTCAACCTTTAGTTAGAGTGTCAATTTGATACAAGGCCTAGGGTGCGATTTTGTAACTCATCGGCAATCGGCAATCACATAAACAGTTCTGTTCGAATGTAACTGATAATCGTATTCGTTTATTTTGTAGAATGGTCCAAACGGTCTCGGCATATTCGTCGAGACAATTGGCGATCATAGCCGATGAATAAATGATTTCCTAAACAAAATTATATTTGATGGACTTTTGGAATTAATCGATAATAATTAAAAACGTCAAGTGAAAAAGTGACACCCGAAGTACCTCATTTGTTTATATTTTCAATTATTGAGTATTTTATTTTCTTAAATATGAACTAAATGACCTGGTGCTGGGTGAGATTGCCCAGCAGTGGGCTGATGATGTGTGAATGTGCCCAGCAGTGGGGCCAATAATGGGTAAGTTTGCTTAGTAGTGGAGCTGATTTATGGGTGCATGTGCCCAACAGTGCTAAGCAAAAGTGCCTAGAAGTGGGCTGAAGATAGGTGAGTGTGCCCAGCAACGGGGTTGATGGTGGATAGTTTCAAAAAAAACTTTAAGTGAATTCTCAATATTTATAATAATAAAATTGGGAACTGTAGGTACAGACAGAAGAGCATAAAAATTATAAACTTTATTAGCTTTATCCTTTATCATTCGATTATTGATTACGATTACGATCCAATCGAAACCGAGAAGTTGCAGAATTCCATTTCTTATTATCGAGTCATCGGGTTCGATTATGATTACCGAAGGATTACCGAATAATCGATGAGTTGCACAATCTCACCTCTCTCATCAGAATAATGACACCGATCACACAATATACACCGGGTTTTATGTACCGTGTACATTTTGCTTTTTGCGGACTCCAATATTGCGACGTAATAGGGGTGCGGACTGAGTAAGAAAAATCAGAAATAAATATACATACACTTATGAACACATTACCCTTCTTTGTTTTGCGCAATCGGGTAAAAAGAAAAAAATACCTATGCATTTTTTTTTAATCTGTCCGACCTACGTTGATTTAAAAAAATTTTTGCTTCCCTATTACATGCATCTTGTTGACGGGACGACTTATATCCGCAAAAAATTTCAACACCCATATAAATATAACATTTACATTATTACGACAATGTTGCATGAATATACATAAGCCTACAGTTACATTAAAATTCTTGACATACTAATTTTATGCAAGCACGGGCATGTTATAACGACTTGTTATATTGTGTATAAAAATAACGCATGTACAAGTATAGAGGAATGGGTAAATGCAAAATTTCATGTTCAGTGATATCCGGGCATTTTTATCATAAAATTTGCATTAAAACTTCATTTGGGTACACATTTGTAGAGTCAGCATATGGACTTTATATCAAGGCTAATCTAGAGCAACTCGCAGTTTATGCTGACGCACATAACAAATTATTTGTATATACGAACGAATAACGATTGCTCTTGGTAAATAAATTGTCACGCCTATTATATTTTTTCGTATATCTTAATGCGGTTAAATATAAGGAGAATAAAAAGCCGGTTGACAGTAAAAAGCTGTCAATGCAATAGTTTTTTGCCACATTGTAAATGAGCAATAAAAATTGTTCCGTATTTAACCAACTTTAAGCTTAATGTAAGCTTCAATTTTTTTTGTTTTAAAATTGTAAAATTTGAATTAGGTATATGAAAATCCTTTTTTCAGGTATATTTAAGTTTAGTGTTTTATAGTGTGTGCAGAATTTTTAATAACCGAATCATGTTTTAAATTAATCAACATTTGAGTCGCTATAATACCTAAGAGATATTTTCCTCATAACATCCAAATAAAATTGCTCGCATATCATCAATTAATGATTGTAAAAAATGTTATATCTTTACAGCACGATTTTCACACAAATCACGTTCGAAAAAAAGTGTTGCATGCAAACAAATGAGTGTTCCACAGAAATGCCGCAGGAAATAGGTATTGTTGCATGATGGTTGTAATTTTTATTGTTATCACAAAGGTGAGTGAGTCTGCGTTGGCTAGAAGTTGTGTCAAGCCAATTGCCATTACCATTTTAGGACAACTAACAATATACTCGTATCTCGTATATTGATTTGTGTTTTCATGCGACCAGGTATACCTAAAAATATTGTTTTCAGAAGAATATATATAAAACAATTAAAAAAGAATGAAAGAATTTGAACTTTATTGGGAAACACATTATAAAAATATTACATATAGCAAATCTACAAAATAAAAGCAATCCAAGAATGTCATAAGTTGCCTCAGCTAATATAGCACTTTTTACTTCGAATTGGCTATTGGCTCGACAGCTTCTCAACCAACAGTCATCATGGTTTTATTACACTTGGTATTTACTTAGCTCGATAAGTTTTATGATTTGGTGCTTGTAATTAATACACCATTTTGTACATAAATCCGCTTGATCATGAAATTGAGAAGGTATTATGTACCAAAATTCATTTAGAAAGCTTGTCGCTGTTTTGAGATTTTTTAATTCCATGGATTAGCATGTTTCAAGCTTATTTTGATTATCAGTACCCTAAGAATGTAACACGCGTAAATTGTTACAATTTTGTTTGTAACAAATGTAATTATGTATGTTGTTGTGTAATTTTAAAGTACCTACTGAAGGAGAACTTAAGCGCCTCGTTTTTGGATTACTTAAAAACAATAATGCCAGATCGGTGTTTCTTAATTTTACATGTATCTCCTACATGGTGTTTTTACACAGAAAGCTTTGCGACGTCTGAGTTATTTACCAAAAAAAAATATTACTTGGTTTAATATTACAATACAGCATGGCTAGTTACAGCAAAAATATAAATAATTGCTCGTTTGGCCGTCATAAGTTATCAAAAATAACTTTTAAAAAATTAATAGCATTAAATATTAATAATTAGAACCATTATTCATGAATCAAACTAATTTATATAGAATCATATTTCCTCGTATGTTTAAAAAATATGACTATAAGTACTTAATTTATGAGATGATGCTCTGACGCTCTCAGAAGAAGGTATTATCAATTTCAAAACCGGAATTTTTGATTTTGAAATCGATAAGAACACACTAAATTAAAATAGTGATGACATTTACTAATATTTTTTTTCTCCATCACAGCAACTCAATGGCCGAGAGAACACAGCATTAGATACCGAAGTACTGAAGACCTGTCTATGTTGTCGCTTGATTAAAAATACAAATTCTACGTTCATAGAAGCAATGAAGCTTATTGCTATAATTGACACTGTTGAGAAAAATTATCAATATTATTTTTCCAGATTGCATAATAAGATTATAAATTGAAATGTCAGTATTGTATTTAACATATTTTATAATCATTGGGTTATCTACCTATTTTTGATGAAATATTAGTTTTGTTCTAACTATAAAACCATTTGTGCTAAATTAAAAACTACCACTGTACTACCAATTGTCATATAATTATGTAGAAAAAATGCACCACTTTTAAAAAACTGGGAGCTGGAATCTACAAAAAGAAAGACCTCCTTTTATTATTGATAATTCAAGATAATGTCACTCTAAATGAACAGGAAAACAAAAGAAATGAACCAACATAATGTATATTTCGTAGACTGTAGCAGTAACTAAAGCAATTATAATTGTCAATTGATGAGACAATATCTTCAATGTTGTTGACCTCTAGGCGATATTTCCGCAATACCAAATATTAGAAATAGATAAAATTGTTTTTAATATAATATGTGGAATAAACAGAAATTTCCTTTCGCTAATCATATTTGTACGTACATATAGCCTGTGACTAAGCTACAATATAAAATATAGGCTAAGATAGATTATATCTATGTAAAAACGTGTATATAGTTGTCTCTTCTGTAATAATACGAAGTATCATAATTCGTCCACACTGTAAAGTGTATTAACCACAAACATAGTTATAACAACTTAAATATACTAATACTATATTATTGTGGCCATAATTACTATTGCTGATAATTTTATAACAATTTCTATATATGTATTATGCTTAATGTTATTCAGCTAAAATACGAAATAAAATAGAATAAACATGTGAATACATTTCAAAGTAGTGTTCCCGGCCTAACTACTACTAACAACAGCTTTATACAACATAATAATAATTATATAGATATTAGCTTTGTATGTACCTTAAACATTACTTAAGTCAATTGTTTATATTTATGTATTATGATAACTTCTTATTAAGATGAATTGTTTTAAGACGAATGGCATAAACAAGAAGCTTTTACTGTAAATTATACTTAAATATATAAATAACTAGGTTGTTAATATAGTATGCACAAATCATTCATAGGAATGATTGAAGTAGCACCCCTGCAATGTTAGTTTGAAAATATTAGACTAAATATATCTCTTGTGCTTGCTTTAACTATTGGATTCCATTTAAAATACTATATCAAAACTCCGGAGCTTTTAGTTGGATTCGTAAATATATGATATCCATTAAAATATTATTATAAAGTAACTTATTTATGTAGTTTTTAGAGCCTGTAGTGTATCTATATTTGTGAGTAATGGGGAAATATGAATATAATAAAATTATACATACGTGCACTTTTTGGTTGTTTTAATGGCTCACCTATTTAACTTCTAACTTACTAAACACTATTAAACTAATTTAATTACTTCATTTTGAAGCCAATAATTGCATTGCAGACCATAAAAATAAATTATCTCTTTGTTATGTAATCAAGATTTAAATGAATACATCGTAAAAATTATTCACAGGCCACGAAATTATTACATAGCAGCTTAAAATATTCGACACAAAATCTTTCATTTCACTCTCATTAGTAGTCGCTAGAATGCATTAATATGAAAAGCGCTTAACCCATAAACACTGGGGTAAGCGTCTGATAGCGGCGTATGTCCGTAACCGGCGGAAACGTCCGGGCAGCCATGTTGTCTGCGACCCCTCTTCCGGCGGAACTACGGGTTCTGCTACGCCGTAGATCTGAGCCGTAGCAGTACTCTACAGTCTACGAGTTATCTTTGGCGAATATAGTCAGTAGCTAGATCTTATTGCCATAACATTTATTATAGTTTTATTAAATACTAGCTGTACCCGGCATGCGTTGCAATGCCACGTAAATGCTTTTTTTTTTGTTTTTTTCCCAAGGAACCCTTACGGGTGTCCCCATAACACCCTACCAAAGTTTCATTACAATCTGATAAATGGTTTCGGAACGCATAGAGGACAAACAAACACAGTAATACATTGATTTTTATTTATACACAGTTTTTTTATCACCCTGGAAAATTTAAGGGAGGCTTCACGACATGGTATTAGAATGTTTTATTAAATATAAATAATAAAAATAACTCACTTATATTAATTTGCTAAAAAAAAAACAAAAAATGCTGCACTAGTTGAAAGCAGCATTTTTTGAGATTTTTTTATTAGTTTTTCATTTTTTTTTAATTTTTTATTTCATTTATTTATTTTTTATATAATAATGAATGTGTCTTAAAGCGTCCCTAAAATTTTCCAGCGTGATAAAAAAATTATTGTGTATAGATGATAAAAAAAAAATTTATTATTTCAAAACCTTACAAATGTGCCTATTATCACGATTCGAGTTTGCTATATATTTTGCATAATAGTAAAACATCTTTGTTTTTATATAACAGCAAATTATTATTGGAGTTCCGTAACTCCAGAGTCCCTGTGAGAATACTTTCTGGGCTTATTACTTATCAGTAATGCTAACATGTTGACTTTGCACACACTGAATACATGTGTGTGCGACCGTCAAAATTTGCGACGGACTCCGGTCTCAAAAAGTGCTACCAGTATAGTTGGATCGCGTGTGTGTTTGATGATTTACTATGTACTATTACTATGTACATCACAAGACTGATGATGCAATGCATCAGCACTTACTGAAACAGCTTTGGACCTTGCGTAATCTGAGTAAATATGTAAATAGCATTTACAACGACATAAAAGGTTGACTATTGATTGAAATTTCAGGCGCCCCACGATTTTATTCTTGCGTCTGATCAACGCCCTAGATTGATGGGGAGAATGGTGTGATAACTGGTGTCTAGGAGTCACCTAATTGTTTTTAGCTTTATAGTTTCAAGTACACTTTCTAAATCATCATTGTCTTTTTTTAATGAAAATGTGCATAAATTGTTTGTACATATTCCTAAATGTCCTGATACGTCGAAAGCAATGCTTACGGTTAGCAAGTTGGGCCTTGCTAACCGTAAGCATTGCTTTCGACCCAGATTTTTTACACATACGAGTATAATAAATCTGCTATATATACTCGTATTTGTAAAGACCACTGTGATGTAAGTATTTAGACAAAATCAATAAAGAAACCCTCTGATCCAACACACAAAATCAAACAACATAATATTTACATGTTAAAATACGAATATGTTAGTTATTTACTAACATATTCGTATCACTTTTCATCTGCCTTTTTTTTCGGGGGGAAATGCGTAATCGCACCTTACCCGCCGTTGGCTGGACGGCGGGCGTGTGTGGAGCTGGCCCGACAGAGTGCCAGGCCGACCCACTAAAACCCCCCGGTATTCTCCGTGCCCTTATAGGCGCGCATGGTAAGGTCCACATTGCGACTACCACTACCAGCGCGCCCGGGCAAGCCCGATCAGGGGTCGGGCTATCGCCAAGGGGGGATTGCTCGAGAACACCAGGGCAATCTCCAGACGGAGGGCCTTGCGGCGGCGTGCACGGGGCCTACCGTGCACGCAGGCCTCCACGGCAGGGTTATTAGACGGGCATCGCTTGTAAACTTTACATCTGCCTAATGATATGGTGATTTGACTGACGTTTTATTATTTTTATAGGAATGAAGTTCTCTATGCTATTCGACAAATATGTCATTAAAATTATATTTAAAGAATACATTTTTTTTCCATTTTTAGGATCAATATAGCTTTCATTTCATTTGAGAGCGTCGGTGGCGCAGTGGACTCGGCACTTGCCTTCCAATCGGGGGGTCGGGGTTCGAGACCGGCCATGTACCAATGTGTTTTTCGTTTCGAATTTCATATGTACATATGTCTGACGCTCCTACGGTGAAGGAAAACATCGTGAGGCAACCTGCATACATCTGCGAAGAAATTCAATGATGTATGTGAAGTCGACCAATCCGCACTGGGCCAGCGTGGTTGACTAAGGCCTAATCACCCTAATATAGGGTAGGCTCGAGCCCCTCGGTGGGGACGTATATGGGCTGTGATGATGATGATGATAGCTTTCATTTAAAAATCCCAAACGATTCTCTAGAAAATTCTCTAAAAATCATACGCATCGTGTCTCGATCTCCGATACGTTGTTTTCGAGCTATTTAATATCGCTCTTTAACATTAACCTTAACGATCTTCGATGCGTTGTTTTCGAGATATTTAATAATGCTTTTTAATGTTTTTTTTTATTATATGTAAATATGCAATCTGTTCCTCTGAGAACATTCAGCAAATGGTCGAGAACTTGCTATTGGTTTTTGGGGCAGTATGTCCAGTGACATACGCCCTTTATGATTCATTACATATTTGTGTCGAGCATAAGTTTAGTCCCTTCCACACAGATCTCTGGGAGTCCTTCGCTTTAATCTTTTAAAAGTTGCAGTGCTACTCATCAGCTTTGTGGCCAATCTGTTTGGGTGGTTTTTAAGTCTGTTCTTGTATGATCTCAATGAGTCCCTGATCTCGTCCTGTACCGATTTGATTTTAAAATCATGGTGGAGTTGTTGGTTTGTTATATACCATGGGGCATTTGTGATTATTCGCAGCATTTTAGACTGGAATCGTTGTAAGATTTCTGTGTTCGAATTGGAGGCGGTCCCCCAGAGCTGAATCCCATACGTCCATATGGGTTTAAGGATACACTTATACAAGAGCAACCTGTTATTCATAGATAGCTGTGATCTTTTGTCTAGCAACCAGTACATTTTTCTCAGATGAATTCCCAGTGCCTTACGTTTGGTGAATATATGTTTTTTCCAGGTGAGACGACGGTCAAGAAAAAGTCCAAGATACTTAGCTTCATCTGCTTGGGGTATCTGTACTCGGTTAAGAAAAACAGGTGGGCATGAGTCACGTCTCACCGTAAAGGTTACCTGCACTGATTTGGTCTCGTTTGCTTTTATACGCCAAGTAGCTAGCCAATCTGAGATGTTATCCAGGCAGCGTTGGAGCATATTGCTTGCTTGCGTTGGTTCTTTGTGGGCTACCATGGTCGCTGTGTCATCAGCAAATGTACCAATTATTACGCCATCCGTCATTGGCAGGTCTGAAGTGAAAATCACATACAGTGTCGGGCCGAGCACACTTCCCTGCGGCACACCTGCATAGGCTCTGTGAAGTGTAGTTGTGTCTTCCCCTTGCTTAACATAGAAATATCTCTCGGCAAGATATGATTTTAAAAAGATGTAGTAATTTATCGGGAGTAGGTTTTTTATTTTATAGAGCAAGCCCTCATGCCAAACTCGGTCGAACGCTTGTGAGACGTCCAAGAATGCCGCGCAGCAATATTGCTTATTTTCAAAGGCCGTGTGGATGCCTTCTACTAGCCTGTGAACCTGTTCTATTGTACTGTGTTTTTTTCTGAAGCCAAATTGGTGATCAGGTATGATTTTGCGCTTCGCCAACACTGTGCTTAGTCTTTTTAAAAATAAGATCTCCATAACCTTTGATAGGACGGGTAGCAAGCTAGTTGGTCTGTAAGAGGATACATCCTCTGGAGCCTTCCCAGGTTTAAGTATCATTTTAATCTGGGCAACTTTCCACTGGGGTGGGAAGATACCTCTTGTCAGAATACAATTGAACAAGTGTGTCAAGAACAGCAGCGCTTTCTCGGGTAGTTCGCGGAGTATTTTGGCAGTTATTAGGTCATACCCGGGTGATTTCTTCAGGTTCAGTTTTCTGATGGTGTCAATGACTTCGAACGTTTTGATCCTTTCGATTGGGAGATCAAGTTGGAATGGTTCGTCGCGACACTTACGTAGCTCATCGCTATTGGTGCTTGGTACATTCTGACTAGGATTTGGCACGAACACTTTTGTAAGGTAAGATGCAAAAGCTTCGCCCTTCTCCAGGTCACTTTTTGCCCAGGAACCGTCGCTTTTGCGTATTGGAGGATTAGAGGTAATTGGTCGTTTGAGCTTTTTGGTTATCTTCCAAAGAGAATAGTCACTGGCGGCTGAGGTATCCAGATTGCGCAGATGGTTCTGTATCGCTTCGTTGCTTTCGCTCTTTAGTAGCTTTTTGAGTTTGGCCGTTAAGTAGTTAAGCCGTGTCTTATCTCTAGGGAATCTAGTAGTTTACCACAATTTACGAGCTTGCCTTTTTTCAGCCACCAATTCTCGTACAGGCCTCGAGCATTCGGCAGGGTTAGTGTGCTTCCTGTTTGCAGGAGTGCTGTTCCAAGAAGCGTTCTGGACACATCCATTAAAATATTCCACTGCATTCATAATATCTTCTTCACTTTTAAGAGGTAGATTGATATTTATCGTGGATTCTACCAATGAGTTAAACATTTCCCAGTTTGTTCCACGTTCGTGTAGTCTTGCCACGGGCTTCACGCGTAAAAACCTCTGATAGACCTCTACCACTACCACAGTATGGTCAGATGAGAGATCTTGAGACGAAGTACATTTGAAGCAATCAGAAGGTATCCCCTTAGTGACGCTGAAGTCTACCAGATCAGGATTTTTTCTTGGATCACTGGGCCAGTAAGTTGGCTCTCCACTCGATATCGTGTTAGGGTGTAGTTCCTTAATAGCTGCCTGAAGCTGTCGTCCTTTGGGGGTAGTTAGACGAGATCCCCATAGGGTATTTTTAGAATTATAATCTTCCCCTGCTATAAACTTTGTACCCAGGGTTTTGAAGAAGTTGACATATTGCTCCTTTTTAATTGCGTGCTTTGGAGGGGAGTACAGCGCAGTAACCACCAGATGACCCCGCCAATCCTCGACTACTATGCTTGTGGCTTGTATCTCCGCAGTATTGAATGGCTCTGCCTCATGGTGCTTAATATTATTCTTTATTAGAATTGCGGATCCTCCGTGAGCCGTACCATTTGGATGCATTGTTTGGTAGAATTTGTAATTTGGGATGGTGAGATAATTCCTTTTCGTAAAATGTATTTCAGATAATAGTAGGATGTCAATTTTGTTCATTTGAAGAAATGCCTTTACTTCTAAGACGTGTTGTGAGAGCCCATTGGCATTCCAGAGGGCTATTTTTAATGAATCGAATGTGTCAATTTAGTCATGATTTCCATCAGGAGATTTGTTATCGAGGTTAATTGTTGCATAAGCTGAGTCATAGATTTGACAATGTCTTTCATGTCAGTGTTAATTAGTTGGACTTGTGGTTCGTCTGCACGTTGCTTATTGGTCGGTGGATATGACGGTTTTCCAGAAACCACTACCTTCTCTATACGACTGCCCGCCGTGCTGCTCAGTGGTATTTATCTTTTCAGATTGTTGTCTGTTATGCAGTGCATTTCGCTTTTTAATGTTAACGTTTTTTGTAACGTACAGTTTCTACCGGATAACCCCTGTCTCCACAACGTCCATAACGTAGTTATAAGATGGTGGTAGTTAGCCAGATAGACTCAGAAGTCGTACGAATAACCAAAACTAAAATTTCTGCCCCTGTGGGAAGTCGAACCACAGGCATCCAGATCAAACCAGGAAGTCTCAACCACTAGACCATGTAGGCGTCTGAGCTCAAGCAGATCCCAGATTCGCCTACTGTTGGGTGCTCTAACCGGACACTTCGGCACTAGGATCATGCTAACCAGGATGGGACACGCCAGTTCCAAAATCTGTAGGGCCTGCAAGGAGGGAGAGGAGAGCATGGTGCACCTGCTGTGCCACTGTGACGCCCTAGCTTGCAGGAGACTAAGGCTGACGGGAATTGGATACCCAAAACCGGAGGACTACAGGGCCATACCACCAAGGGGTAGCACAAAAGATCCATGGTGGGTCGAAGTGCGAAGGCTCAATAATTGGGCCACCCCCACCCGAAGATAAGATAAGATAAGATGTAGGCGTCTGTGGGTGGTGGGAGCGATATTCTATTAATTTTCATTAAGCTTCACACCGCGAATAATCGCGACGAGCCCTGCGAGTTCCTGGAAGTTAAGTGATGTTTGTTTAGTTATTAATCACATGAAATTATCACATTGATTTGAAATTCTACAAAAATTCAAGTTGCGAGCAACAACTTTTATTTTCTGTTTAACTAATAAGCATTTATTTAAAATTTTATAAAAATGCACGCAAATTTTAGTCTGCATCAGTTGAGTCGGAAGTAGCGAGGGCAACATGGCCGTTGGCCGCTTCCGGCGAGCTTGCTTGCAACGCTAATAGCTTTCCTATACATATAAGCATCTAATGTTTGCATTACTGCAGTTACAGAACACTATATGATGACACTGTTATGCCAGTAAAATCTTATATCGTAGTGTAACGATATCCAGATAAAAAGAATAACAATTAAATACGTTTAGGTGGCGCTGTAGACTCGGCACTTGCCTTCCAATCGGGACGTCCGGGGTTCGAGATCGCCATGTACCAATGTGTTTTTCGTTTTCGAATTTCATATGTACATTTGTCTGACGCTTCTACGGTGAAGGAAAATGTAGTGAGGCATCCTGCATACATCTGCGAAGAAATTCAAAGGTGTATGTGAAATCGACCAATTCGCACTGGGCCAGCGTAGTTGACTAAGGCCTAAACACGCTAACTTAGGGTAGCATTAGTTCCGAGGCTACTGGCTGTGATAATATATCCGCCAAAATCATCACATTTCTTCTACCTTTATTCCTTCCTGTCATAACACATACCCTTAATTTCTCATTGTCCACGAGCTCATTTGGTGGCATGGAAAAAAGGACATTATCCCACAACCGAAAGTTTCAAATTCAAATTCCTTGAATCAGAGGGCTTATTACCGATCTCATGGTTTTGCAAATGATATCATATTGCAAAACGAAAAATAGGATTTCCGGTCAGATTTTTGATCATTTTGTTCATTATTAAGTGATGACATCATTGAAATTATGCCATAGTGATGATATCATTGGAGATCGGTAATACGAAATGCAGCATTTCTTGACTTCTTTTTATCAAATTTATACCATGTCATACGATGAAAGATCAATAATTGGCCTGCAGTACCGTTCTATTTCCATCCTTCCATTCCTGTCAAAACTTTTGGAGCATATTGACACAGTTAGCTGTCTGAATTTCTTTCAAAGCAAAGTTTCATAAGCTTATTTCAGTCTGGTTTTCGTTTGGGTCATAGCACAACCACTGCGTTAGTTATAGTAACAGATGACGTCCGTCAGGCAATGGACAATAAACTTCTAATTGTATTAGTTCTTTTAGGCTTTTCTAATGCATTTAACACGGTCGATACCGATATACTTCTGACTATACTGCGCTCGATTAATGTCTCGTCTTCTGCTATTCAATGGTTTGAGTTCTAGCTTCGAGGGCGGTCTCAGCGCGTCCTTCTGGGTGCTCTTCACTCAGACTGGTGCCGAGTCATTGCTGGGGTTCTTCAGAGAGGGGTCCTCTTACCATTACTTTTCTCCATTTTCATTAACTCGACCACAAGAGTTATCACGTCCAGATTTCATATCTATGCAGATGACTTACAATTCCATCAGCATTTCAGCTTAAATGATGCTAGGATCGCTATCGCTGTTATTAACGATAACATCCAGCGTATTAACGAATGGAGTAAAGCTTATGGCCTCGCAATTTGCCCATGTAAATCTCAAGCACTACTGATCAGTAGTAAATACTATTGCAATGAAATCAATATTACTATTGACTAGCTGTGACTTTGTCCGCGTGGAATAGTAACTTTTCGCAGCATTTTGATTTTTGTAGGCAATTTTTTTTAAGATCTTGATAAAAAGTAGCCTATTATACCTTATATAATTAGCTATCTATTAGTGAAAGTCCCATCAAAATCGGTCCAGCCTTTCCGGAGATTAGCGGGAACAAACAAACAGACAGACAAACATTTTTTAAATTGTGTTTTTGTTATTGGTACCTTAGCAAAAACTTTTTATTTTGACATTACAAACAGACACTTCAATTTTATTTATTTGTATAGACTCCGATTCCATACTCCGAATCAGTAAAAAACTTGGGAGTCATATTCGACTCAAATCTATCCTGGACTTTGCATGTCAACGAGGTCAGCAAGAAAATATTCTTCGCTATGCATAACTTGAAAAACCTCCAAACTTTCTTGCCATCAAAACTAAAATCACCTTGGTCCAAACTCTCATTCTGCCTATTTTAGACTTTGCCGATGTCTGTTACTTAGATGCCACAGAGGAGCTTTTAAACAAACTTGAGCGTTTGCAAATCTTTGTATCCGTTTCATTTTCGGTTTGAAGAAATTCGACCATGTCTCCATGTTTCGAAACGATCTCATGTGGCCACCCATCCGTTTCCGTAGGAATACTCGAATACTTTGCTTCCTTTTTAATGTCCTTTTCAATCCCATGTATCCTTCATACCTTCGAGAGCGCTTTTCCTTCGCAAACTCGTCTAAGGCTCTCTGTAGATCCCACCTTAAATCTCTTCTAAGTGTTCCTTCCTGTAATTCCACCTTCCTTTCCTATTCATTTACGGCCCATGCAGTTAGACTTTGGAATTCGCTTCCACCTAACATATTATTGGATTGACAACATTTTTTTGCTAGTTCAGGGAGTTCTATCTGTCCAGGTCCTAACGTTCATCGTTAAAGCTATAGATATTTGTGTTGCTGGTTTACATATATTTTTTAAATTAATAACCTTTCTCACTATTATTCATATAGGTACTATGTTTATTATTATATTATATTTGTTTGTTCTTCTGTTATACACGCACACCATTATTACAATACAATTTCTCATCTCGCGGGTCTGCTGCAAGAAATTTTTGAAATAAGCAGTACCTTTGTACATCTTTTCTTCTGTGTTGTTTATATATGTTAAATTCTGCGTGCATAAATTGTTAAATCAATAAATAAAATATTTATTGTAACCTAAAGATAATTTCTTCTCTCGAAGTGGCTTCTTGACTATTGACCACATCCATACCATAAAGCAATTAATTCAGAAATGCAATTAATATAGAATGAACTATTACCTGGCGTTTATATATTATTATAAAGCTTTCGACTGACTTAAACATAAGAAAATATGGAAAGCTCTCACATTCCAAGGAATTCACAATAAATACATCCGCATAATAAGAAACATATAAACATGCAAGCAAAAATACGCACAGAACAGGTAGGAGAATATTTTGCCATTAAACGAGGAGTTAGGCAGGGAGAACCACTATCGCCTCAGTAAGCTATTCTCTGCAACCTTAGAACATGTATTTCGACAACTAGAGTGGAGCGAATATAGCATAAAAGTTAATGGAGTAGGTACTACTGAACCATCTTAGATTCGCAGATGGCCCTTATACTTATAAGCAATGATCCAACAACTCTACAGGTAATGATTAATCAACTGATACAGGAAAGCGAAAAGGTTGGACTATCAATAAACACAGATAAAACGAAGCTCATGACAAATCACATCAAAACACCTATAAGACTTAATGATGTTACTGAATTGGAATACACAAATGAATATACATATTTAGGCCAAATAATATCTCCTACGGACCTTACAACAAAGGAAATCAACAACAGAATAAATATAGGTTGGAAAAAATAATGGGCGTTGAAAGAAATTATGAAAAACTCTGATATAGGACTCAAAGAGAAAATGAAAATATTTGACAAATGTATCTTACCGAGCATGACCTATGGCTGTCAAACATGGAGTTACACAAAAATGAACATAAATCAATAGAAACATGTCAACACAGAATGGAAAGAAGTATTCTTAACATTTTAATGTTAAGAATACTTCTTTCTTAAAAGACAAAGTGCGACTAACAGATATAAGAAAACAAACGAATATAATAGATGTAAACATTTAAAATGGAAATGGGCTAGCCATCTAGTAAGGAGCAAAACCGAAAAATGGACCAAAGAAGTAACAGAATGGTGCCCTAGATTTAACAAAAGGAGAAAAGGCAGACAATATCGTAAATGGGAAGATGACATTAAAAACGTGCCAGAAACGACTTGGTCGAGGAAGGCAAAAGATAGATCTTTGTGGAGAATACTTGGGGAGGCCTATGCTACAAAGCAAGACAATCAAGAAACCGGTGTCTAAAAAAACATATAAGGAAGAAAAAAAGAATGGTTGTTAATAAAGGCTATTTTTATTTAAAAAAAAAGATAATATCTAAACGGCTAAACTCATGAAGTATGTCGGTTACTGTCCGACTAGTTTCAAGTCCATCGGGGACCCTTCTTCAGGAAGAGTGAGACGGTGGTGTCGCGGCCGCGTTCCGCCTCGCACTGACGCTCTTGTAACCTAAGCACAATCACACCTGCTCATTGTCTAATTTAGTTGTAATTTGAAAATATACAGACAAATATTTATAAATATATAATACATTTCATGCGACGTGCCAAAACACTTCGTTTTTGCAACTCAAACACAGCATTCCTTACATCCGATCAAACAAGCAGGTTTTATTTTTCTCGGCAGATTAACCATGCAACTGTGTAGAATAAACAATTAATATGCGAACATTAAAGGTGTGTTCAAATGAACTGTATTTCACGCGTAAAGCTAGAAGCTTGCCGCATCTTCAGCCACTTATCGC
Organism: Schoenobius gigantellus; assembly: GCA_963935595.1. Taxonomy (NCBI): domain Eukaryota; kingdom Metazoa; phylum Arthropoda; class Insecta; order Lepidoptera; family Crambidae; genus Schoenobius; species Schoenobius gigantellus. Next base: position 55,227,779 of record OZ012541.1, read on the forward strand.
AGTCCCATTCACACGGTGCCCACTAATTAGGTGTTAAATCACTAGAAACGACTAAAATCCGACGTGGAACTGCGGCTCCCGCTGTTTACCCAGATTTACACTTGTGAATAGTCCAACGCTAACGGTGCGAGCTTAGTGATGGGGATTTAGCACGTCCGTAAGCGCATTGTGCACTACATACACCTTCGATACATAAAAGATTGTGGGTGAGTAGATACCTTGATCGGCATTAACCACCCTAACGGCGAATTAGAAACCCGTCGAGTGAGGAACGGAACTGTCGTTTGGAATTGGAATCTGTAGTTCTGAGTTGGCGAACGGAGTTGCATGGTGCAGCGCAGGGGGTGATTGATTTTCCAGTTCAATCTTAGCGTGTGAACCGCCTGACTAATTTACCTTGATGTATTAAATGTCTGGAATATCAACGTCTTAGTATATCAATACCTAACAATGTACAAATTATATAAATTAAAGTACCAAAGTCATTATTGTCTATCTGTCACGTTTTGAATATTTAACCGCCTAAAAAATAAAACTTGAAGGGGTGAAACATGGTAATGTAACTACAGTGTAAAAAAATAATTAGATGAAACAAATTACGCACGAGATTTAACTTTATCGAGCCTTATACCGGGTGTAAGTAACGGTGTCCCGTATTTGTTAACAGTGAGTTTAAACCATGATTCTTAATTGTAATCACTGAAATTTTAACCGGAAAGTTCATAATTTTTACGATTTTTTTTTCTACATTTTCTGGTGTAATATAACTAAGTTAACGTTTACAAATCATATTTTATAAAAAATCACATTAATTGCACAAAAAATAAACTTCGCAATGTAAATCGTATTACATTTCCATCATACTGCGCGCGGAATCAGCTGTTTGGGTCATCGAACGTCAGCGCACCGGTGTGTGTGAGTGGAACAATAATGATATCGGTGCGCCATACATTGCGTAACGTGAACAAAAATAAAAAATGAAAACTCCTTTTTTTTCGCTAAAAAAGCTTTTTCGGGAAATATAAACATCGCTAAACAAATAATAACATTGGCCTCATTGAACTTACTGTTAAAAGAAATGGAACACCGTCACTTATACCCGGTATACATATAACAGATACAAGATAGAAGATAAGATAAAATATAAGCTAGAAGATTTATAAGCAAGTATGCGTAGCTAGATTAATATATACGATCACTGATTTATGCAACCAATCAAATAAACAAAAGTATTTAAAGGTTCACGTCGTTTTTTTAAATCAATAGCTTGAAAAATCGAAAAATCACTCCGCTAACAGTCACACGCACCCCGCCGGCCGGCCGGCGCCAGCCGACGACCCACACCCCCCAAATGGAATTGAAATTGTGACAATCCAGTTTGCGGCCAGTTTTCTTGTGAGCACGAGAGAGATTCGATTGAGCCCACACATTTTGTGCGCCATCAAAGGAATCCGATAGCTCGCTGAAAAAACGTTTCGAGCCGTATCGATACAGAGTATTAGATTTTATTCGTGTGACAACTTCTACGACTTCTTTTAGGCGGGAGAAGTTTGCTTTCCTCGTATCTGATATCAAAAATTTAAGTTTTTAAGTGCGAGTGTCACTAGAGTGCTTGGTATAAATACAGTAACCTATATATGGTGCCTTAAGATACTTATACAATGTCATCCAAAAACCATAGTGTTAATTTAAAACTTTGGAGTAATTTCGTAAATTTCGTTCTCGGTGCACGCTTTGCCAGCACAAGCGAATCGACAGCGTACCAGGCAGGCAGGAGATTCATTTTTAAAATAATAGAATTTAAATTCGCATTCGAAATCGTAAGATTCGATTACGCGGTTTTCGTAATGCAAACGTAAAGTTTGACGGGGCGCTTACTGTACCAATGCATTTTGATAGGTCCGTCAACCTCTTCTGTTAGTCAGTTTTGTTTGGATCTCATACACAACTATTCTCTGTCCTCTATCCATAATATTATTCAACTTCTAACACGTTTGATGTATTTCACTCAGTATATAAATAAATTTTAATATCATTGTCTTTTTAATATGCCGAAGCCATGATTTAAATATTTTTACCTTAAATCGCGGTGACATCATTAAGTACACTTTTCAATAATTTAAAAAACCTATCAACCACACAGTAAAAAACTTGGAAAATTTAGTAATGGATATTCATATAAGTCAACTAAATCGAGTAGGTAAACAGATGATTAAATATTATTTTGAATTCTGTTTTTTTAACACTGTTGTCTTTACGTTCTGTTCAGTACCTTCAATATCTCCTGCTATCCTTACAACAGTGTAAAAAACACTATACACAAACACAAAACACCACAATTATTTCTACACAATATGTCGACGTACCTTTAAATTCTCTTTTTATTTTGCTTGGAATACAAGCATTTGAGATCGTAGCTTCCAAATAAAGGACGTCACTCCAAAGGTAAGGAAAACAATTAGAGCATCGCGATCGCTATTAAGTACAGAGCACAAACGTATCTGAGAGCCAGTAATGGCGAGCTCTTCAAACAGTGGGGGATTCAAAGAAATCATTATTCCGCGAGCTTCTTCGCGCGACCACTTGGAAACATAGGGCGGGAACGCGCTTGGCGAATGTCGGTACTAAATTTGATTTGATCGACAAAAAAGATCTTTTGTTTGTCGATACAAAATTTAAGTCAATTTATTAATTCGCATCCACAGTTAATTACAACATTGACGATGGAGATAATATGGTCACAATTGGTCAGATATTTTAAAATAAATGATTTAAAAATATCTGATGATATTTTCTATCATCTATATATTTTGATACTAAATTAGAAAGATTATTGTGAATGTGGTGATTACAAATCAAATAATCTATAGATATACGTACCTCCTTATCGATATTCGCTTACGTCGGCTAATCTTAGTCAATTACTGTTAGCGTGCATTTTGAATCACGCAGAAGCACAAGACGTTGCACATTTTTAGCCACCTATTAGGCCTATAGGCTCAATCACGGCCGATGTTGCTTTACTTTAGCAATTTATATTTAGTTAAGCACCAAGCTACTAAATAAGTCAATGGAACACTTAAAATAACTGGAATGTGCACAATGTAGGTATATGTATCGATATCGGTGCGTCGGTGGCGCAGTGAACTGGGCACTGGCCTTCTAATCGGGAGGTCTGGGGTTCGATCCTGCCATGTACTTATGTGTTTTACGTTTTTCAAATTTCACATGTACATTTGTCCGACGCTCCTACTGTGAAGGAAAACATCGTGAGGCAACCTGCATACATCTGCGACGAAATTCAAAAGAGTATGTGAAATCGACCAATCCACAAAATCAAAAATCAAAATCAAAATATTTTATTCAACTTGGATTTTACAATCTCTTTTTAAAGTCAAGGAAGCTACGCCAATGGTTCACAAGTCTACGGCGGGAGACCTTGTACTGGAAAGAACTAGCAAGAAAACCAGCAAGGGCTATTTTTTTCTCCCTGTATTGTTACAGAGTCGTCGATTGAAAGCTGACCTCAAGGCAAAAATTTAAGCTCAACTTCCATAACAAATTTAGATTTGTCAGTTCTCTTCTTAGTACGTCATTGCCAATACTACTTAATGAATAGTTATACACAACAACACGATTATTTACATTATCATAACTTATAATTTCTTCAAAATAACACCAGGCATTTGCATTATGTAAATAATCGTTGACTTTATAATACCCTTCACTCATCAGAGTCTTTTTTATATGGACTTTGAACTTATCAAAAGGCAAGTCAGTTACACTTTGTGGGACTTTGTTGTAAAAAGTTATACATTTACCCATAAATAAGCCTCTAGTTTTTTGGAGCTTGTACGTTGGAACGGCAACTTTATTTTTATTTCTTGTGTTTAAATGGTGAAATTGGAAATTGGTTTCAAATGTATTATAATTGTTATAGACATAAATCAAATTTTATAAATGTACTGTCCTGCTAAAGTCAATATGTTAATTTCTCTAAATAAATCTTTAAGAGAGTCTCTTGCTCGTAAATTATAAATAGCGCGAACCGCTCTTTTTTGAAGTACAAAAATACTTTCTATACTAGCAGCCGATCCCCACAGAAGTATTCCATATGACATGACACTATGAAAATAACTAAAGTAAATTAATCATGCCGTTTCAACATTAGTAAGTTGTCTTATTTTTTTTTACTGCATATGCTGCAGATCTAAGTCTATTTGCCAAGGACTCAATATGTGGATCCCACTGCAATCTAGAATCTAGACTAGAGTAATACCCAAAAATTTTGTAGATTCAATTTGGTTGTTCATTTGCACAATAGTATCAACTTTTCTTACATTTGGCAATGAGAATTTAATACATTTAGTTTTACTTGAATTTAATGATAAATTATGTATGGTGAACCAATGCAATACTTTAGAGAGAGTACTATTTACAACTTCAGTATTTCCGTTTCCTCTGTCAACCTTAAATATTAAAGAAGTATCATCTGCAAACAGCACCGTATCGCACAAACTATTAGTTAAGTGTGGGAGGTTGTTAATGTAAATTAAGAAAAGCAAAGGTCCCAATAACGAGCCTTGAGGCACACCCATAATTATGGGTGCACACTTAGATTTGTTAATGACAACTTTTTGGACTCCACTGGATAAATAAGACTCAATAAGTCTAATTGCTTCTTCAGAGACACCATAATATTTGAGTTTATTTAAAAGAGTCGGAGTATGTAGAGCCATTAAACCTTAAGAACTTGTGTCACCATATTCTAGCAAATAAAGATATCTTTCTTTCTTTCTTTCTTTCTTTCTGGTGACCAACGCAGTCAAAAGCCTTCGATAGGTCACAAAATATACCAATCACATCCTGTTTACGCTACCAAACAGCAAAAATGTGTTTAAGAAGTGCATCTCCACACTAGGCCAGCGCTGTTGACTCAGGCCTAAACACCCTTCCTAAGGGTAGGCTCGAGCCCTTCGATGAGGACATTATGAGTTATGATGAATATGTATCAAAATCTTCTTGTGTCTTGTCAAATACAAAAATTTATCTGATTCCGAGCTGATCAGTAGTACGATTCCGTACAAATCTAAAAATAAATATTCTTGGTTTGGTAAGACAAGGTTAGTCTACTATTAGACGTCCTGAGATTAACAAGGTAGGTAGCATCATCTTGCTATATTTCGACACATGAGATTAGGATCTAGCTTGAGCCTTAGTATTGCCACTTACATCCCATCTGTTGTGAATGAAGAGATCAAGTTTGTTTGTTGTTAATTCGCATGTGAATTAACAATTAAACATTATCAACATGAACTTCATATTTTAATGTTTTTATATATTTTTATTTAATTCTTGGCACACATTACATTTTATTCACAGTACAGATCAAACAAGACAAGACAGAATCGACATAGACCACTATTTTCGATACCTGAGAGGTACGTTCCGCGTGCGTCTCTCAACGCTACGCCGATTTGGCAAAGGAGCATCGGAACATTCAAACGTTACACTCTCCCCCTCCAAGTTGGAAGCACGCCCCGTGTCCAGCTTGGGATCCATAACATTGCTAGACTGAACATCTCTAGCACAGCGCGGTCTACCTCTACGTTTCTTAGGCATAACAGGTGTGATAGCTGTATCAGTTTGTGAAAAAGGAGTTAAGTCAGAGGCATGATATTTTCCAAGATCTGTGTCACCTGTCATATCAGTAAGTACAAAGGTGGTAGGTGTGACTATATGTTTGGAGTCGCGGCTTAGCTGTCATAGTGAGCGCGCGCATCCCCGATTTGTTTTCGTTGTTTCGATATCGTTTCCAATTGAATTGGCTTCAGTTTTTATTATTGAGTTTTGTTTCGTAATTTCTGTTATTGTGTCGTATATAGAATAATATAATTTGTATGTTTGAAGTCAAACACACAAATTATTCCGTTGTTAACGTCTTGTTTTTTGGGTGTCTTTTGTTCTTTTTTTGGTATAGATTTCATTCTTTTCCTTATTTAATTTTTGTTGTTGATCGATATTGGTGTGCGGGGCGTTGCCCCGGCATCAGTAGTAGTTTATCTATTTGTCTATTTCGTTGTTTGTTGTTCGTTCTATTTTTTTTGTCGTATCAAACCATTATTATTATTTGTTTAGGTTAGGTTCATTTCAGATAGGTTAGTTTTGTTTTCTTTTTGATCGTTGTTTTTTGTTAAAGGTAAAGGGTACTGTGCCATTTAGCCAAGTTACTTTTTTTTTTAATATAAAGGAGTTACTCTCCGCGGGGCCGGGGATTTGTTCCCGGTCATTATTTTTGTTGGACTGAAGACAGGACAACCTTGCTCTGTTTTCGCCTACAGAATCTCTGCTGGGCTGGGCCCACTATTGGACCATGTCCGACTCGGACATCATGTCCGAGACGGACGGTGCAGATGAGGGGGGGCCTGTTAAGGTTGCCATCCGTGTGGCGAAGAGCCGCTCACCGGTCAATGGCGGTGCAGCGAAGCCAGTTGATGGTGTAATGTCCCCGGTTTTGTCGCTGTCCAACGGCGGGGGGGCAGCACCCCGTCAGAGCTGCGATAAAGCGGGAAGATCTCGTTCCGTCTATCGGGACATTACTAGCGGGAAAGCAGGATTGTCGGAGGCGGATATCTCGCTACCGCGAGTTGGTGGTAGAAAGAGGCCAAGTTATAGCCGCTTCTTCCAGGATCCCTTAGCCACGGACCTGGAAATAACGACAGAGGCAGAAGAGGTGGTAACGGCGCCTTACGCTCCCAAGGTCGCTCGTACTAAAAGGGGCAGAGGAGGCCTAGGACATAGTGTCGGGCTCTCCCAGGCTAGGCGGGAGTTACAAATGTTGGAGGCCGATACTGAGTCAGAGTCTGACCAGGAGTCGGTGATTGCAGAGGCCCCCGAAAAAAGGGGGAAAGGCAAGGGGAAGCGCTCTCCCGAGCCCACTGCCGAGCTCCTTTGCGGCAAGGCCGAGGAAAGTGTGAACGCGCTGTTAGGAGTAACACGTAAGTCCCGGAACTTAAAAGGGACTTACGTGAAAGAAATTAAGGACGCCTCCGACTCGCTCCTGGAGATTGTCCGCACCCTGGCGTCCAAGAAAACCTCGGAGGAGGTGCGTCGGCTTCAAGCCGACAACAAGAGGCTCCGGGGTCAGCTGGACGTCGTTGAGGGTGAGCTAAAAGCCCTTCGTCGGGCCTTCTCGGAACGGGGGCTCGAGCGCCCTAAGGGCCGTTGTGTGGTTGCGGCCCCCACGATTGTGGATAACGTCGAACCGGAGGCTGTCGACTCCGAGGGAGACGATTTAGAGGAGCTTCCGGAGGTGGAGCAGCCGGCAGCCCAGCCGGCCAGGGCCGTCCCCGCTGAGGGAATCTCCAAGAGGGAATTCTTGGAGAGTATTGAATTCCTTCAGCGGGAGTTGCTGGCCCAAGTGGGTACAATGGTTTCGGCCCGACTAGAGGGCCTCGAAATAGATGGGCGCCTAATGCCGGCCCCGATTCGCAGGCCACCGCTGGCGTCGGATCGCGTGAAGCAGCCGCAGCCACAACCGCAGCGGCCAGAGAAAACGCTGACGGTCAATACCACTCTTGCCCCACCGGCCAATATGCCGAAAGAAGCAAGAGTGGTAAAAAAGAAGTCTGCGGCAGTCCCGTCTACCTCTGGGGTCGTGGCAAGCACGGCGAATATAGAGGATCCCTGGACCGTTGTCACTAAGCGTGGCCGGAAAAAGCCGGCAGCGGAGGTGACGGTGCCCAAGAGGGCCACCGTGGCGCAAAAGATGCCAATACTGCCCAAGGCACCACGTTCCCTGGCGGTGGTGTTGGCCCTCAAACCGGAGGCGGTGGCGAAGGGTCTCACTTATAGTGAGGCTATTGCCAAGGCCAAAGCCTCCGTCAGCCTTGGCGCCCTAGGCATAGGACCTGCCAAGTTCAGGACGGGTATTACCGGAGCTCGAATTATCGAGCTCCCTAAGGAGACATCCCCGTCCCAAGCCGACACGCTGGCCGCAAAGCTAGGGGAAGCGCTAGGGGATGCGGCAAAAGTGTCGCGTCCTGTGAAGACAGCGGACATTCGTGTCGTCGGCTTAGATGACTCGGTGTCCGCTGAAGAACTATGTCAAGTCTTGGCGCAGGCCGGTGGCTGCCCGGCCCACCACATAAAGGTGGGCCGAGTGCATACGGGGCTGCGGGGTGTCGGGGCGGCCTTCGCCTCGGTGCCTGTGGAGGCGGCGAGGCGTCTGGCTGATGCTGGTCGGCTCGAAGTTGGATGGAGTTCTGCGTCCATCCAACTTCTGGAGCAAAAGCCCATGCGGTGCTTCCGCTGTATGGGCTTGGGGCACCCCATCCAGCGGTGCCCCTCTGCCAAGGACCGCAGTGAATTGTGTTTCCGCTGCGGCTCCGACGGACATAAGGCGGTGGACTGCGCGGCGGCGCTAAATTGCGCCGTCTGTGCAGACGCCAAGAGACCGGCCAGCCACAGGATGGGGGGTATGAATTGCAACCCCCCGTCGGTCAGGGGCCGTTTGGCCCCGGTAAAGGTGACCGTGGCGCCGAGAAGCCCGGCAACACCGACATCTCCGGCACCACAGTTAGCACCGGCCGCAGCCGCGGTCCAGGAGGAGCCCATGGAGACCACCAATGCCTAGTGGTCCCATTAAGCTCCTCCAAGCGAACATTAACCACTGCGCCGCGGCACAAGACCTCTTGTGTCAGACCGCGGCGGAGTGGGGAGTGAGTTTGGCGATTGTGGCGGAGCCGTATTACGTCCCGCCACAGTCGTCAAATTGGTTGGTGGCGGCAGATGGTTCCGCCGCCATAATGCGGGTGGCGCGTGGCACAGCCCCCTCTCTCGTTTTTAGAGAGAGGGGCACTGGCTACGTTGCCGCCATGTGGGGGAGAATGCTGATCGTCTCAGCTTACTTCTCCCCCAATCGCAGCCGGGCGGACTTCCAAGTCTTCTTGGCTGCGTTAGAGGGGGTCGTCCGTAGGACGGCCCCGGTACCGATGCTAGTTGCGGGGGACTTTAATGCATGGTCCACCGCGTGGGGGTCCTCCTGCACCAATGCGAGGGGTGGAGATCTGGAGTCCTGGGTTCTGTCCCTGGGGCTCCAGATTCTGAATAGGGGCTCCACCCCTACCTGCGTTCGGGTGCAGGGCACGTCCGTGGTAGACGTGTCCTTTGCCACCCCCTCTCTCGCCAATCGAATCAACGACTGGCGAGTTGAGGAAGATGTGGAGACCCTGTCGGACCACCTTTATGTCCGATATGAGGTCTCCACGGCATCCCAAGGGGCCCCGAACCGCAGGGGCTCCGCAGTGAGTGCCTTTCCTCGATGGACGCTCACCAAGCTCCGCCCGGACGTGGCGGAGGAGGCGGCGATGGTGCGGGCGTGGTCAGAAGTGCCACCCCACCTCGCCGGGGATGCCGATGGCATGGCGGATTTCTTCGCAGACGATATGAAGGCCGTCTGCCAAGCCGCCATGCCAAGGGCGCAGGCCTGCCCCGAAAAGGGACAGGTGTACTGGTGGACGCAGGAGATTGCGGACTTGCGTACCACCAGTATGAGGGCCAGGCGTGCCTACGTGCGTTGTCGTAGGCGCGCCAGAACTACACCCGACGAGGAAGCTGAGCTTCGTCGGGTGTATGCGGCAGCCAAGAAAGCCCTGCGGAATGAAATCTGCAGGGCCAAGGAGGAGTCCAGAGAGCACTTTATTCGGCTCCTGGACGACGATCCGTGGGGGCGTCCGTACCGAATGGTGAGGGGGAAATTTAAAGCTTCTGCTCCCCCCACCGCAGCCATGGATAGGGGGCTTCTGGACCGGGTGTTAGGAACTCTGTTTCCAGATCCCGGTCCGTTCCAGCCCCCCAGAATGGTCCCCCCGGACACTCCTCCGGTGGAAGTGGCTACCGCCATCCCTCCCGTGTCGAACGCGGAATTCGACACGGTGAGGAAACGGTTCCGGCGCAAAAAAAAAGGCGCCGGGGCCGGACGGTGTCCCAAATAGGGTTCTGGCCCTCGCCCTGGGACACCTCGAAGAGCGGTTCCGGGCGGTGCTCGATATGTGCATCGCCTCGGGCCGCTTCCCCAGGCGGTGGAAGGTGGGCAGGCTCTGCCTCCTAAGGAAGGAGAGCCGCCCGGCGGATTCCCCGTCTGGTTAGCGGCCGGTGGTGCTGCTCGACGAGGCAGGGAAGTTCCTAGAAAAAATTCTGGCTTCCCGCATCGTCGAGCACCTGGAGGACCGGGGGCCGGACTTGGCAGTCAACCAATTCGGCTTCCGCACCGGTCGGTCCACGATGGACGCGGTGGCCCTCCTCAAGAGGTGGACTGAGGAGGCCACAGCTCGTGGGGAGACTGTTGTTGCGGTGTCTCTTGACATCCGCAACGCCTTTAACAGCCTGCCCCACGAGTGCATTAAGGAGGCACTCCGTTTCCACCGGGTGCCTCCGTACCTCCGCGCCCTCGTGGAGGACTACCTAGAAGGCAGGTCAGTTCTCTACGAGGGCCCGGACGGTCGCGTCCATTCGTGGGCAATGGCGGCAGGTGTACCCCAGGGTTCCGTACTGGGTCCTCTACTATGGAACCTGGGGTACAACTGGGTCCTGCGTGGCAACCTCCTTCCACGATTGGAGGTCGTCTGCTTCGCCGATGACACGCTGGTCGCGGCGAAAGCGAAAACGGGAGAGGAAGCGGCCCACCTTGCGTCGGTCGGCACCTCCTTGGTTGTCCGACGCATCCGCCTCCTGGGTCTGGACGTGGCCCTCGAAAAAACGAGGGCAATGATATTCCACGCCCCCCGTCGCAGGATCCCATCGGGGCTCCGCGTCCGAGTGGAGGGGGTCCATATACCGGTTGAGGCGCATTTTAAGTACCTCGGCCTGGTTTTGGATTCCCGATGGAGCTTCGAGGAGCATTTTAAGCTCCTCGCTCCACGGCTGTGCGCCGCCGGAGCCGCACTCGGGCGGGTCCTCCCCAACGTAGGAGGACCAGGATCGGCTTGCCGTCGGCTGTATCACGGGGTAATACGGTCGATGGCACTCTATGGAGCCCCGATATGGGCGGAGTGCCTCTCCCCCCGTACGGTGGCCCTTCTGAGACGTCCACAGAGGGTCATAGCAACCCGGGCCGTGCGAGCCTATCGCACGGTCAGCCACGGCGCGGCCTGCGTTCTTGCGGGCCAAACGCCGTGGGATGTCGATGCACGCGTACACTCGGGGGTGTATCGGCATCGGGTTGCTGTACGAGAACGGGGGGGACGATCTGCTCCACAGGAGGTGGAGCGAGTTCGTACCCTGGCGCAGAGGGAGGCTCTGCGCCAGTGGGGTGAGGCACTCGTCTCCCCAGCTGCCGGCCACCGGACGATCGAGGCGATTCGTCCGGTTTTGGAGGAGTGGGTTGGGCGCCGGCAGGGCAGCCTAACATTCCGCATGGTGCAGGTACTTACCGGGCATGGCTGCTTCGGTCACTACCTGCACCGGGTCGCCCGTCGGGAGGAAACGCCGCAGTGTCACCACTGCGACGCTCCCGACGACACTGCCGAGCACACACTATTGGTGTGCCCGGCTTGGCGACGCCAGCGCAGTGAACTCAACGCTGCGCTGGGAGGCGGAAACCTCTCGCTGCCGAGCATGGTCGTGGCCATGCTCCGTGGCGAGGCGGAATGGGAGGCTGTCGCCTCCTTCTGTGAGGACGTAATCTCGCAGAAGGAGGCCGCGGAGAGGGAGCGGGAGGCAGACCCTCAAGCCGCTCCCATCCGCCGCAGACGGATAGGCAGGCGAAGACGGGCATTCGCAGAAGCGATGCCCGTCTAATGACCCTGCCGTGGAGGCCTGCGTGCACGGTTGGCCCCGTGCACGCCGCCGTAAGGCCCTCCGTCTGGGGATTGCCCTGGTGTTCTCGGGCAATCCCCCCTTGGCGATAGCCCGACCAATGGGTCGGGCTTGCCCGGGCGCGTGGGTAGTGGAGTCGCACTGTGGACCTTACCTAGCGCGCCCATAAGGGCAGGGAGAACACCGGGGGGTTTTAGTGGGTAGGCCTGGTATTCTGCCAGGAGAGCCCCACACACGCCCGCCGTCTAGCCCACGGCGGGTACGGTGCGGTTACGCATTTCCCCCCGAGAAAAAAAAAAAAAAAAAAAAAAAAGGTGTGACTATATGTTTAATACAATAGGGACCATCGCGTTTAGGCATGAATTTACGAGTAACACCTTTAGAAGCATTACTAAGTTCGTGTGTTTTGATTAAAACCAAGTCTCCTGGATTGAATTTGGGAGCAGATCTACGACTACCATCTGCTATTTCCTTTCGTTGATCCTGGGCTTTCTCAACTCTATCCCTTATATCCTGCAAAGAATTAACAAATGACTGTAAATATGGAGTTACTTGAGGCACAAAATTCTCTTTGCTTAGAATACTACGAATGTCATGATGTACATCGAAGGGTGTACGCATCTCACAGGCTAACATAAGGTATGCAGGAGTTTTACCTGTCGTACTACATACTGCACTATTCATAGAGAAGCGAACTTGAGCAAGATATTTTGGCCAATCCCTATGTTCACTTTTTACAAGGAGAGACAATTGTAATTTAAGATCGCGGTTTTTTCGTTCCGCTGGATTAGCTTCCGGATGATAGAGAGGTATAAGGTCCTGTTTCACATCTAAAAGAAACATGCATTGCTGCATGACAACAGATATAAATTGCACACCATTGTCGGAAACAATACGCCTTGGTACACCGTAGCGCAGAAAGTATTCTTCTAACAACAAACGGGAGCAGTTTTCGGCGGTGGCCTCTGTAAGAGCATAAAGTTCAACCCACCTGGTAGCGACATCCTCTATCAGCAACACCCAACGCTCACCATTGTCTCCTTCTGGCAGAGGTCCAAACAAATCTATTGCGAGTACTTCGCCTCGTTGTTGTAAAACTGGAGTTTGTAACAGGCCTAAAGGCTTTTGATTACTAGCCTTGTACCTAAGACAATCAATACAGTTTTTAAGGTAATCGGTCACATATTTACGCATACCTGGAAAATAATATTTCTCACGAAGTCGATGAAGGGTTCGTTCGACACCTTGATGACCAGCAGTGGGCGAATCATGGTGTTCTTGTAATATTTTTTCTTTCATGGAGCAGGGTACCACGTACTGAGCTTCTTCGGAGTCAACATTAGGATTATAGCGGAAGAGGACACCATTAGACATCAGATATCCACGGTCCAACCATCGGTTTGAGGTAAGTTCATCTGAATTTTCTAAATCTTTTATAATTTTTAATATTTCGGGATCCTCTAATTGTGAAGCTCGAAGTTCACCTGGGTTAGCATGAGGGAGATCCACTGTAACATAACAGACTTCACAATCGGTATTAGCTTCACAAGTGGGACGACTTAAGGTGTCAGCTAAAACATTTACTTTACCTGGAGCATATTCAAACTTAAGATCGAATGATTGAAGTTTAAGAGCCCATCTAATGAGTCGTCCGCTTGGAGATTTGAGAGTTAACAACCATTTTAAAGGTTGGTGATCGCTCTTCACTATACAGGTATGTCCATCAATATATCCTCTAAACTTTTCAACAGCCCAAACCACTGCTAAGGCCTCGCGTTCTGTAGTAGTATAATTTTTCTCGGCATCACTTAGCAGTCGGCTGGCATACTCTATCGGTCTCTCTTCATTACCTTCACCTTGCAATAGAGCAGCTCCGAGAGCGTAATTGCTTGCATCCGTACGAAGTAGAAATGGTTTAGTGTAGTCAGCTTGAATTAATATAGGAGCACTTGTAAGTTTTATTTTCAGGTCGTCAAATGCACGCTGTTGCTCATCTTCCCATCTCCAATTCTCATTTTTCCGGGTAAGCTTGGTCAATGGCTGAGCGACGCTGGAGAAGTTTGGTATGAACTTTCTATACCAGGAACAGGTCTGTAAGAAGGATTTTAAATGTTTAACATTAATTGGTTCTTTTCTTTTCAGAATGGCGTCAACTTTGGTGGTGTCGGTATGAATTCCATGGGATGTCAGGACATGACCTAGGTAAGTAACCTCTTGACGAGCGAAAAAACACTTGGCTCGATTGGCACGAAGACTAAATTGACGCAGTCGGTCAAATACCTTTTGCAGGTCACGGAGATGATCCTGAAAACTGCCAGGGGTTATAACGAGTAGGTCATCTAAATAGTCTAAAAGCGTCACGTCCTGTAAAGAAGACCCTGAACGGAAACGATCGATTAACCGTTGGAATGTTGAAGGTGCGTTCTTGAGTCCGAACGGCATCCGCTTGAATCTGAACGTTCCGAACGGTGTAACAAAGGCAGTTTTGTCCCGGTCTTCCGGAGCAACAAATACTTGCCAATAGCCAGCACGGAGATCAATAGTTGACATGTGACAATTCCTTTTTGTAAGCTGTAACAACTCATCAATGAGGGGAAGAGGATAACTGTCACTTTTAGTAACTGCATTGAGACGTCTATAATCAATACAAAATCTTACCCCTCCATCCTTTTTAGGAACGAGTACAGCAGTCCATGCAGATTCACATTCTTCTATTATATCATCTCTTAACATTTTATCCAGTTCAGCTTTCATAACTTCTTTCTTGGCCGGGGTGAGTCTGTATGGAGGAACTGATATGGGCGGATGAGAATCAGTATCAATCCGATGTTCCGCATACGGCGTCGGCACTCCCCCTAGTTGAAAGATATCATTATTTTTAATCAAAATATCTGATAGTTGTTGGCGCTCTTCGGCACTCAACATTACTCCTTCGTCTTCACGAAGAATTGCTGCAGAAGAAATTATTGTAACTGGCTTGGGAGCTTCAAATTCGAGTGGGTAAGTAATATTCTCACCAGAGAAGTTCCATGTTGAAGAGGCAAAATCTAACACGATGCCTGTGGCTGTCAAGAAATCTATGCCATGTAAAGTCTCATTAGACTGGGCATCGGGGAAGACAATAAAATCTATCGCAACACTTATTTGTTTTATTCGAACCGGTAAACTAACTATATGAACTTGACGATCCTGTACTGAACCATCAGCTAATTTAATACGTTTTGTAGTCACTTCATAAGGTTGATTACATTTACGGAACAGATTGTAAAGTGTGACACCAGCAACGCTGCTTTTAGCGCCAGTATCTATTAGTGCTCTACCGTGAAAACCTAAAATTTCTATACCCATTATAGGCCTTTTATGTGTAGAATTATTGTTTACAGCAGAGATAGAGGCATAATCTATTTGTGGTTCAATTAAAGATAAATTATCATCAAACATGTGTAAATTATCCGATAAAGAATTATTTTTAAAATAAGAAGAAAATTTAAAATTATCCTGAAATTTTTCAAAATTCATGGTCACCCTACTTTGCTCGAGTGTATTGTTTTTTTGTTTGTTTTCACCATAGTTGCATGAATTTATATAAATAAAATTGTCTTGGTGTATCACATCAACCTCACTAGTACTGCAAATATTGTTCGACTTACCTGTCAGAGTAGTTTGTGAAAATGTCAGTCCATTGTCAACATCAGGAAGTTGAAACACCTTAAAAATTGAATTTGGTTGCACACAAGAATGTTGACGACACAGTACCTGTGAGTTAGGAGAGTTTGAAATCTTAGAATGGTCATGATCAACATGAGGTATGGTCACCCTACACACGGATTTACCATTGAGACTACCAAAGGAGTCATTACCTTGCATTCTGTTTGACTGCTCCTGATAAGAATATTTATTTATATTATTACATACTTGTCTCGCCGAACTTATGGTCACCCTAGTGTTATGAACCTCATGAACTTTTGATTTACTATAGTATGACTTGGTTTTATTCACAACACAATTACTGAGAAAAAACTCACTAGGTAACACATTTATAAAATCACACAATGTAAAATTAGTGTTATAATCAAATGAACTATGTGACTTGCCCTTATTTCTTTGTTTATGAACAGTTGTAGATTTTTCTTGAATATCAAAATAGTTCCTTGGAAGAACTTTTTTATAATCAGTAGGTAAATAGTACAAATGGTTTAATTTTGAAGTAAATAACTGTGGAATAGCAGATTTAAAATGTGTGGGAAAATAATAATCAGACATAATATCATTATTATCACACCTGTTAGACAAGCAATGTTCAGTCTGTTTAATATTACTATTCATGTAATTTAAACAACTTGGAGAGGAAGTAACTAAATTTTGAGATTCAGTAGTGGAATTTGTAATTTTTGGAAAACTCACCTGATGCTCGCTCTTACCAGATGTTTGTATCAATGACCCTTTGCAAATCGGTGTATCGTCATAGCCTATGGTATAAAATTCAGTATTGCACTTTGAACATTGTGATCGCGTTACGCCTTTTTCACCACACGAGTAGCATGTAGGTATGCTTTCATTCACATTTATTAAGTCAGTCTTTGGTTTTGTCATTGTGGATAACCGACGGCACTCATCACGTATGTGTCCATACTTTTTGCAATATACACAGTATCGACTCTTGCTAGTCGAGTTAACGTTAACAGCTAATTGAGAGGGACGGTTTCGTGTAGATCGATGCCCTGTGTTCCCGTTGCTGTGTATTGGCGACGTCGTTCACTCGGAGTTCGTGGCGGAGCATACGATGGCCGCAGCGACGGCGCAGGTGGCACGACACTCGATGAAGGCGGCATTCGTTTTGTATGCATCATGTGTGTTTCACATCGAACTTCCTCTGTGGAATCCTCAATTTGTCTGACCTTTTTTAGTAAATTCTCAAATGTGTCGCATTCTTCGCGACGAAGTCGCTCGCGAACACGGTGGTGTAGGAGTCCATAAACCATATCGATTTGCACCTTTTCTGTCAAATCGTCTTTTGGAATGCGTGCCAATAAGGAACGACATTTAGCAACAAAAATTTCAGTTCTGTCATGCTTTTGTTGTGGGTTAGTAAACAATTCCCTGTATAAGCGGTGCGGTGGACGGTTTTCACCAAAAGCTGATCGCAAGTGTTGCAAAGCATCAGGCCATGCCGTGATGAAGGATTTCACACCTTGCCACCATACGGCGGCGTTATATGTTAAAAGCATGGAGAGTCCGCGAATGGCATTTGCTTCGTCGACGTTGGCACAATCTTTACATGACTCTATAGCGTCGATGAACGCATCAAGATTTTCATCCGGTGCGCCGCTGTAGCGAGCCGTGCATGCGGTGAAGTTACCGGGTGCAGGTTGAGCAGGCACGAAGGAGGATGAAGGCAGTGGGCTTGACGAATGGCGGTCGAGAACCCGATCTAGGATGCGCTCGAAAGCTTCAGTTTGCTGTTTTTGCAGTGATGCCATTATCTTAGCCATTTTACTTGGCGAGATGGATGCAGATGTATCTCCATTTGTCTCGTCGATCAAAGATTGATGACGCGATTGGCGTTGTCGCGGCATAATTTATGCACGAATATAAACAACACAAGCAATATTTGTGGTTGGCCACTAGTTGGGACGCCAGTTTAATGTTTTTATATATTTTTATTTAATTCTTGGCACACATTACATTTTATTCACAGTACAGATCAAACAAGACAAGACAGAATCGACATAGACCACTATTTTCGATACCTGAGAGGTACGTTCCGCGTGCGTCTCTCAACGCCACGCCGATTTGGCAAAGGAGCATCGGAACATTCAAACGTTACAATATTAAAATAACGATATAAAAAATATTTGGAATAAAAGCTATTATCGATACAAAAAAATACCATATTCACCTCACTAAGCAGGTACACGCTCCGCCGCGGGGTAACGAAGCTAATCTGTACTCGAGTGTCGACAATTTGAGGCGTAACAACAGAAAATAAGCAAGACTTAACCGCTCCATGCCGCTCTTAATCCACTTTATAAATACACCCCACTGTAATGATCCCGATGTTTACGCAAACGTTTTAGACATTTGGAATAAACAACCTCGGCTGTACTTAGAAACATATGCTGAAGACGTAGCTAGCCGTAAAACTAGGAATAGTGATGCTATGGTGTCGATAAACATTTCAAGATTTTATGTAATAATTTAATTAAATATACCTAAGGAGATACACTAGTAACACACAGATACACGGGCTCTTAGAAAGATTATGGTCAATTAACCTATTTTTAATATATCACTAGCTTCTCCATTTGACGTATTAGAGCCATAAACAAAACTCCTTTATATAAAATAACACTTTTAAACACGCTTCAAGAACTTCAGAAAAAATACAAGTTTATTGTCATAAGAAAACGACAACAATAATGTTTAAATCATTATCTTTATTCTTGGCTGTACATATAATCTTAAAATATGTCATTTTAATGTAGCCCTATAACCTTGGTCTATGCTAGATTTCATACAGTTCATCTATGTTTTAGTAGCAAACGCAAGAAAATAAAATTTAAAATAGTATCAGTACATAGCAGGGTCTGTAACGCCACCTCATACAGGCAAACTCATAAAAATATACGAACTCGTAGACAATATTACATTAGAAGTTCGAAACAGTAGTAACACATAAATATCTTCAAAGCGCCAACTCCCGAGGAATTCATAAAATAAATCACATTTGAACGTTAAGACCCCGTACATTAGGCCCGCGACACATGCTACATTATTACGCGTTCGGGGAATACATTTTTTACCCATAAATTAAGGCGAGTATACAATAAACGAGTTTTTCATACGGCACTCGGTCAAATTCACCACTTTATAATGTTGAATTAAACACATAAATTACAAAACGCGATACCGGCGAACTTTGTTCAGTTCGGTGTAACTTTTCATCGTTTAATATTTGATTAAAACTATAAGGAGTGACACGGACTGGTTGACATTAACACTGAGTACAGAGATAAATGGTTGGCACAGTTCAGCAATTTGTTGTTGTTTATGTTTCACTTCCTCGTCTAGTGCATAATAGCTATTAATCATGATAAAACTAACTAAATCAAAATTTGGATGGTTACTGCATGGATTTTAGGGAATGCTGAAATTGCGCACAAACAAATAAAACTTCTTGGTGTAATGTAGTAGAATGTATTTGAAAACTACTTACAGCTGTTGACATTCGACGAAAAAATAACTCATAAATATTCTCTTTGGCCTTAAAAAATCCTCAATAGTACAAGTGTTCTGTCGGAGTTATTATTTGTTTCCAGCATTTATCTCATGAATATAAAAATGTCATAAAATAACATGAAAAGCTTTCACACATGATCAATTTTTAGGACACGGCGTATGAACCTGGTAGTTATTAAATTTTGCATTTTTCTCAATAATTGCACAGTTTCTCAATAATATTGAAGAAGACATCTGTGCCTTAATATAGCATTGAAGACATTATTAATAGAAGCAACCACTAAAATCATAAGTAATCATTAGTGTCATAATTGAGTAACACACAAGTAATTTGCAAACATGTCTATAACATCCTCAATAAATAAACAAACATTTGTAAGGAATTTCGAAACAGGATACATAAAGAATACAATTCCATTGTTATACCTTATCGCAGTAAGCATTAGCAAATGGACAAACATCACTGAAGTTAATCATTTATTCGAAAAAAAAACTGATTTCAATGAAACCTCAGGAGAGTAGCCACTGGAAAATGTACACATATCACATAAAAGAGATGTTGTTTGTGAGTAATTTGAAAATGTGTTTCTTTAAATTTAGCATTGCAGTGATATTATTACTATTCATAAACTCAATAGCAATATTACCTTGTATCTTAAATAGCAAATTTCTTAATCAAAAACCAGCAAGATTCAGCACAGACCTGAAATACATTTTATTCTGGAACGATCCAAAGATAAAGAAACTAAAGTCGTTGCGTGTCAAATCCGTGCACGAATTTGAAAGCGGCCAAGCATCATTTATCAAACAGAACTGTCCCTACTACAACTGCTATATTTCCTACAATGCAACCCTACTAGGCGGCGATGAAAAAAACTTTGATGCAGTTATATTTGATATACATGATATAAGAAGATTCAGAATCAATATTACTAGATCTCCGTCCCAAAAATTCATATTTAGATCTTACGAATCATCTGAAATGCATCCAGTATGTAACCCTCTCTTCGATAATTTCTTTAACTGGACGTGGACATATAAACTAAATTCTGACATACCACATCCATTCATGAGTATATATGACGCAAATAATAGATTAATTGGTCCAAATAAGCATATTACTTGGCCAAAGAATATGAATCATACAACTGTAAGAGACAAAGTTAACAATAAAAGTAAAGCTGTAATTTGGATAGTAAATCAATGTAAGCTAAAGAAAAAACATCAAGATTTTATTAAAGAATTGAGATATGAATTAAAAGGATACAACTATACAGTTGACATGTTTGGTCATTGTGGAGAGAAGAAATGTCCTGGAAGTCAGCTAAGCAAATGCCACCAAATGGCAGATAGAAAATATTATTTTCAGATCGTGCTTGAAGATTCATTCGCGGAAGATTATGTTAGTGACAAAATTGTGAAAGCGCTCAGTCATTTTACTGTCCCTATTGTATATGGAGGTGCCGATTATACAAGGTAAATATAGTGCAAAAAATATATTTAGGTAAATACAATTTTGTTGGATTCAGTTCGCCATATCACTAGAAGTAAAATAGCCAGTTCCTCTGTCATTAAGAAATTTAGAAGTCTAACCCCCAGTTTCTGAAAGGCTGATCAAAATATTGTTCAACTAACATCCATGTCATCTTAACAGCAGTGTCAAATCAATTTGAGTTTCCGAAACGTTGGTTAGACAAAATTTACTTATCTTTAATAATTTGATTTCTCGTGAGAAATATTTTTAGACACGGTCACATTGCTGAAATCCTATATTTTGTTTTATTTATATGTATTTTGAAAACCCAAAATGGGTCTTTCGTTAATAATTTTGAAATAAATTTGACAGCTGTGTCAACTAACACAGTGATAAGTTGATTTAGCTTTCAGCAACTCAATTCATAGTTAACATTAGATTGACAGCTTGTTAGTTAATTTTATCGCTGAACAGCCTTTCAGAAACTGGGTGTAAGTAAAACTCGCTTCCACCTTCGGATATAACATCATTCGCTAACAGCTGAAATGAAATCAAAGATAAATGTTGTAAAAAAACTTTCTTGATAGTAGATATTCTTTATTGTACACAAATAAACAAATAAAAGATGTTACAGAGAATAGTAATATACAAAAGTGAGCTAATCTCGAAGAGATTTCTACCAGCTAACCCTAGCGGGTGTAATAAACCTGGCATTCATAGAGAAAAAAAAATATTTTTAAGTGCATAAAATTAGTTTAGCGAATTCTTAATTCATTTAGGTGTTATTTAAATTCCTACTACACACGAGGTATTATTTTCAGATTCCTCCCACATGGATCGTATATCAATGCCCGAGCATTCGATATCAAAAAACTAGGCGCACTCATCGACTATCTCATCAAGAACCCGGTGATGTACGAATACTTCTTCGACTGGAAGAACTACTACTTCTACACAGTCAAGCATAGAAGCGACGTCTGTGATCTGTGCGCTAAGCTTAATAGCAACACTAATATGCATGTGAACTACGTTAGTTTCAGGCAGTGGTGGAATGTCGACTATAGCGACATTTGTGAAAGAATGCATCTCTATGATTTGTTTAACTCTTAATTTTTCATTACTTACCTATTGTAGTATGCAGGCCCTAAATAACGTAACATATTTCTATTACCACTTCTTCGTCCTGTGTGTTCCTGACACACACACCCTCAAACTCCTTGATGATTTTTGGTGCATTTCGAAGTTCTTTCATAGCTCTTTTACTGTACGCGCTGCAATAATGTGTAATGCTCTCCCAGATAATACACGTAAGAGTACTTTTACAACGTGCTAATGACATTGCGCAAAACCGAAATAAGATTGATCAGAATCGAAAGTAGAATCTGTTCCACTATTAATGGTCAGATTGCATCAAATTTTTTTTCAATCACGCCCCATTAAAATTTACTTAACTCTATCGACTGTATCGGCAGCGTCGTCGGTGGCGCTGTGGCCTCGGCACTGGACTGTGCTCCAAGTCGAATCGGGACGTCCGCGACCGACCCGTGTACCGATGTGTTTTTCGTTTCACGAATTTCATATGTACATTTATCTGACGCTCCTACGGTGCCCCTCGATGGGGACGTATATGAGCTGTGATGATAATCGACTTTATCTCTTATCGGTAGCGCGACGGCAAAGCGCTACATCATACTCGCAGGCGCGCGACCGTAGCGTTATAAATTTGCTAGATATGCAACAAAACAAAAAAAGGAAATATATTCATAAAAATATATTATAAGTACCTAATTTATATAATTCATTAATATAAAAATAAGTTGAGTTGTCTGAGGTTTTGCGTTATTATATTAACAGCGTTTTAAAGTAAATGAAGAGCCCAACTTTAGAATTTTGTCATAATGCAAAATGTAAAGCAGTTTAACGTGTTGTTGAATATACATCATATTGTGTTTATCAGTATTTATATGGTTTATTTGTATTTGTTGTGTACAATAACTTAAATTTAAATAATAATTTATTGTATATTGGTTAAATTTATATGGACTATGGACTGAAATAAAATAATTTTATTTGTCATTTATTTATTTATTTCAATAAAGAATATAACGAATATCGTGAAAGTCGTTCCACAATTAACGAATAAATCAGGGAAGTCAAATTATTAAATTAATTAAAATCAGCACAAGAACATTTACTTCTATTGTGGTAATATTGATTTAGATATATTTACCTCTTTCAAAGAAAATTCAAAGTCGCAATTATACAATTTTTAAGTTTGTCTTATTTTTAAGTAATTTTCACGACAAGCTTTTAAATTGGATGTTTATACTTATTTCTTACTAGGAATAAGATACTTATATACTTTGACTTGATAAGGCAAAGAATTTGGATTTGGCTGGAATTGCACAAGTCCTCTATGGCCTAATTCCTTCAGCCCCCGTACGACCACCAAAACACGATATGATAAAGCGATTTATCGCGGTGAATTGTCAAAATACGATGGAAACCTATTGTATCATGACAGTTCACCACGATAAACCGCTTTATCATATCGTGTTTTGGTGGTCATGCTAGGGGGGCTGTATACGTAGTCAGATTGGCATTGTTAGATCGGACTGACTCTGACCACGTCTACTTTTGGTATCCTTGCTCAAACAGCCCAACACGTTATGTTATGTTCGAAACACAGGTTCGGGCCCTGAAGTGTATGTTTTCTATTAATTTTTATGTTGCTCAAGATATTTACAATACTTATATTGACTTCCAGCTGTACCTAGCAAAGCTATAAAGATTCATAAAAAATATTTTGCAGCAACATCTAATAATAACAATAAAATTATGGAATTCAGTTACAAGAAAATATATCATTTCGTAAAGCTTATCGATTTTGCAACCTGTTGAAAAGTGATGCAGTAAAACTGTATAAAGCTCAGATATATTTAATAAAAATTACTCGCAGAGTTTTCATTTTCACCGTTTCTGTGTTAAAGGATATGCCAATATCATTCCTCGCATCTGTGATAGACAGCTTCAGTTCGGAATTGTTATTGAATACTTTCAACGGTTCTAAAAGAGAATGGTGAATCCGATACGTCAATTTTTTATTTAGTCTAATTTTTATCAGTTGTTTTTAAAATGTTTACAGTGTTTTAGTTATTTTAACAACAATAGAGCCATCCGCAGTATGAAATGAAAAGCTGCGTCAGTTTTCAAATTAATTCATTTACGATTCGGTTGCGACTATTATCAGACTATTGCAAAGGAAACTATGTTCTCTTCTTGACCTTTGAAGCTAACTAACTAGTAAGTGACGATAGAGTCGAAGATGGATGCGAGCTTCATCTGGACTCAATAACTAATTAACTGACTATATTACTTCTAATTGTCAAAACACAACAAAGTTATTTTGGCGACACATAAAGGTAGACGGTGGAAGCTAGTTAGGGCGGGCACAGAAGCCATACCCTTAATCAAACCAAGCAGAAAAACTTCTGTTCTAATGGGGAACCGAAAACCGAACCTCGGTCTTCCAGATCAATACGTAAGCGTCTAAATTGCAATGGCATCTAATTATTAATTGTGATTGTTGTCCAATAAATATCTCTTCTTTCATTCTTTCTTCTTCTTCTTTCTAAATTGAAAGGTTAATGTGACCACGTGGTAACCACAGTGACATTTCCTCTTTTTCCATTATAAGTTTTTCTATAGATGATAAAAACTAATGTGTCCGTTAGTGAGCATTGGTGTAAACATGTTTTTAGGGGTCCGTACCTCAAAAGGAAAAGAAAAGGGATCATAGCATGCTCGCAGATAAGATGGATTTCATGGGCTATCCATTCCGGTTCGGTCTATTTTTGCTTGCTCACTAGACTTTCTTATGTGCACACCGAAGAAACCGACCGAAAGTCGCGTTCGGCAGGCTTATTACCGATCTTAAGAGACAGCCGCAATTGCTGTGAATGTACAATTATTGCTTATAAATCGCAAATGCGTATTATAGGACGTTAGATTGCGCTACGACAGCGCCACATGCGAACAACTGACGAACTAAAAATGCACGTCAACGCTTGGACACAGCGACAGCGATCACAGATCACTATGCCCGGTTTCTATATCATAAACCTATCCATTTTCACTACGAACCTCTACGAACAGTTATATTTTGACATATTTTTCATGGAAAAGATGTCAACATTTAACTGTCCGCAGCAAGAACGATTGGTTTTTTGAATATTGAAACCGGGCATCGGAGATACTTTGTTGATCGCGTTGCCATTGTACAATTAGAAACCTGTTTCTTTTTTTACCGACTTCAAAAAAGGAGGAGGAAGGAAAATCTCAATTCGATGCGTATGTTTTTTCTGTGTATGTTACGCGATTATTTCGCCAATTCTGGATCGATTTTCAATAGTATATTGTTACCCCAGGGGTGAAAGTAACTTATTTAGTCCCGAGACGGTGTTTGGCGCCCGAGCGTAGCGAGGGCACCAATAGTTCGAGGGACTAAATAAGTCTTTAACCCGAGGTAAACACTGTGCTTTTCATTACGAATACAAGGAAAGTAAAAAAAAATCTGCTATACGGAAGTACAAATGAAAAAAACAAATGAAGATCGAATTGCCGCTTTCCCGCTTATTTAGTTTTTTTGTCTGTGGCCATCAGTCATTATATTTCATTTTCATAACTTAAAAAATCGTAAATATTTTGCCCAAGTCTATGTTATTTTAAAGAAATAGTTGAAAATAAATTATAATAAAGTATATTCTTTATTTAAAAAATATATTCTTTAAATACTTTACATTGTTATTTCAATTTTACACCGCGCTGTAATTGAGTGGCTGTATAGAAAGTCGGAACATGGTTCAATAAAAATGTGAAAAAAGAACCAGTAAGAAACCCTTACTTTCAACCTTTCAACCCGCTCCTTAGGCAACTTCAGACCTACTTTCAGAGTATGAGTAATGAAAAGAATTTTTCATTACTCATACTCTGAACTGACAGCTGCTGTCAAATTTTTAAAAAGAAACTAGTTCTATTTTCCCATACAGCCACTCAATTACAGCGCGGTGTAAAATTTAAATAACATAATGTTAAGTATTTAAAGATTGATAATTTCTAAATGACTTTATTATAATTTACTTTCAACTATTTCTTTAAAATAACATAGATTTAGGCAAAATATTTACCATTTTTTAAATGACGAAATTGAAAAATAATAGCTGAATAGCTAGCCAGCCACAGAAAAAAAATAACAAAATAAGCAGGAAAGCGGCACTGCGATCTTCATTCATTTGTTTTTTCCATTTGTAGAGTTTTGTTAATACTTCCTTATAGCAGAGATTTGTATTAACTGTTAATTATATGTGTATAACATTGTGTTAATAATTAACACAATGAGTTCATCTAATTCCGGTATGGAGTAAACGCCTGATTTTATAAGAGAAAGGGCTAAAGAGAAGTTGTTGATTTGTGTAAAATAAAATTTACACGTTTTTTCTTTAGCTAATTCATTTTTTATTTTTACTTTCCTTGTATTCGTAATGAAAAGCAGTGTTAACCTCAGGTTAAAGACTTATTTAGTCCCTCGAACTATTGGTGCCGTCCGTCGCTACGCTCGGGTGCCAAACAACGTCTCGGGACTAAACAAGTTACTTTCACCCCTGGGGTAACAATGTACTATTTTGTATTCAGTTTACTCCAAGGGTGGTCCCAAAGTCACCAAAATTAGGATTTGATGATAGGATCATATAAAAATCAAAATTCTTATTGTATTCGATAGAGTATAATCCTGGGGTGGTCCCAAGGTCATCAAAGTCGGGATCTGATGATGGGATCTCATGAAAATCGATGATCTCCTAGAAAGTCTTAAAATTTAGCACCGACTTCAATATATAAGTGTGATGTTGTCTGTACCTATTCTTATATTATTTTTAACTCTTCAGTGTTTTTGAAGTCGGTTTTTATTTTTTGTTAAATATTTTTTTTCCGTACCAAGCCTGCGGGTCGGTAGGTGTGTGATGATCGTTACATTTTGTATCTGTTCTACCTTTTTTTTTAAGGAGGAGAGATCCTTCTTCTGAATTAGCTAAGAAGGAACTGACGAGGCCACCCCAAGGATATGCCGGACTCGGGTAAAAACCCCATACCTGCTAAAAACCCTCCAGATACTTCTACCTCCGTAGAGACACAATCGGGATCGGCGTTAGCCATTCCCCGATTGCGCCCCCTGGAGGGTTGCCTGGCGCAAGCGTCAGGACTTACCTCTACGGTCGACAAGTATGCCAGAATTCGACCCCCCAGACGGCCAAGCCAGGGGTGAAAAGTGTCTCCCGACCGGTCTACCTAGGACAACACAGAATCATAGGTATGGGTAACTACTAGGACTAAAACTGTCCATCTAGTTACATTAATGTAACTTAGAATGTAACTACTGGGAACAGAGCTGTTATTCGCCTTACCATGGAGTATGAAAGTGTCTGAAAGGGTTTCTTCCTGGCGTCTCCTTGTTCGATGATGGGGAGGATGCGGTAACGATGGACGTGCTGACGTCAAGGCGCATGAGAGGAGCATCGTTGGGTTTTAGTTGGTAGGCCGTGGTCTCTGGGTGGCACTCTAGCTCCAGTGGTCGCGGATAGTTTGACATAGCCTCGCGTTCTCCAAACGCAGAGTTTCGTCGCATTTCGCACTGGTTGTGCGCGTCACGGATCTTCCAACGCTGTTACCAGCCTAAATTAAAAAAAATACTGCACAAACCTTCTATATTGCAGTTGGTTGTTGATTTTGACGTTCCATTTCAATGTAAAAGGCACGGTCTGATATTAATATTGACGTCCGTAAAAAGCGCAGACTACAATTTTCGAACAGGTTTTCATTCAGTTAGGCAGAATCAGAAGTATTGATTTTATATGCTTGGTGGTGCCCCAAGTAGACTCCACCACGTCGGCGTTTCACCGACTTGTATTGCTGAATTTTATTTGACTACCAACTCATAGAAAGGATTGTGGCTTACCCCGATTCCCGTTGTCTCCTCCGTAGCCGGTGGACTTCCTGAGCTAGCTCGAAGGAAGTCGCGGCTCCTGAAGTTCTGCAGTGGATCCACCGGTGGAGACCGGAGCACTACAAAGGCCTATTAGGCCACCACGACTACACACGCGAATTTGACTGCACAACACAAAGCGGGCTTTCGCACCCCGATATTAGGTGCGCCGCGCAAATCACTATTTGCTTGAATATTGTGTATTATATTTTATGGATGCCCGGACATCATCCTAACCACAAAAAATGACATTTCGACTCGACTCAACTGACATATCACATGCGGCCGGCCGCCAAAAAAGCTGTCACTGCACAGACTAGAATGCAGTGCCGCCACTCGCTCTTCCTCGAGCGTGAACATCCCCCCGCTCCGGACAGTCCCGGACTGTCCGCCAAATCAGTCTAAGGGGAGGCGAGAAAGAGTAGCGACCGCGCGCTTCAAAACAGAATCCCCAACTAGGACCTCGGCAAACCTGGGCACACCATCAGACCCTAGAGTAAGTTGGACAATGCGTCCGCGACGCCAACGTAAGGGTGGCAGGTTTGGGTCCTTCACTAACACGAGGTCTCCAACCCTCGGTGGGTTTGTCTTATCTGACCACTTAACGCGCTGTTGCAAAATGTGTAAATATTCAAGGTGCCAGCGGCGCCAGAAACTCTGGGTAAGCTGCTGGAGCAACTCAAACCGCGAAAGGCGTCCGGGATTGATATCTCTATAAGGATACTCGGGCAGGGCGTTAAGTGGTCTGCCTATCAAGAAATGGCCCGGCGTGAGGGCCTGCAAATCGTTCGCGTCGGTAGACAACGGACATAACGGACGCGAGTTGAGAACCGCCTCAATCTTATGAAACACCGTCGCGAGTTCCTCAAACGTGAGAATAGTCTCCCCAATAACGCGGCGAAGGTGAGTCTTGGCGGCCTTTACAACAGATTCAAAAATCCCTCCCCAGTGAGGGCAAGACGGCGGGGAGTATCGCCATGTTACCCCCCTACGGGAAAGTGTGGATCCGATCTCAATATTATTTTTATCTAAAAATTCACAAACTTCTCTTATATGTCTATCAGTGCCCTTGAAGTTCGTCCCACAATCGGACCGAATTAGAGAAGGCAGTCCCCGGCGGGAGACAAATCTGCCTAACGCTGCTAAGAAAGCGTCCATGGTGAGCGCACTCACCACCTCCAAATGAACGGCTTTAGTGGCCAAACAAACAAACACACACAAGTAAGCCTTTTCGGTCTTAGCATTACGGAGTCGCGACGTTTTTATAGTGAATGGTCCCGCAAAATCAGTTCCAACTCCTAAGAAGGTCATCGATTCATTCACACGATCAGCAGGCAAATCACCCATTTGGGGCTGCATCGTCTCGGGGCGTAAACGATAGCAGGGCAGACATCGAAAGATAACAGATCGGATTATTCTTCGCGCTGACAAAATCCAAAACTCCCGTTGGAGGAGCGCGGTCAATGCATTACATCCGGCATGAGCATTCTTCACATGGCGATCAATGATCAACAATCGCACCAATGGTCCGTTCTTGGGGAGCAACAGGGGATGACGTGATCTATAAGGCAAGTTAGCGTGCCTCAATCGGCCTCCTACACGCAACAATCCTTTATCATCCAGAAAGGGAGTCAAACGCACCAAGGGTCCCTTCAGTTTGGACGTCCCGGTACGGAAAATCTTAAGTTCCGGTTCAAACGCTCTAGACTGGGTCATACGCACCCAATGCAGAAGAGCATCTTGGCGCTCCTGCGGTGAGAGGACCGGACACAAATCTTTGTCCTGAGGCCGGCGACAATTTCGTATAAATCTTCTTATCCAAGCGGTCACGCCGAGCAACTTGTCCAGAGAACTGTAGCGGTCTAATAAAAATTCCCGCTCTGGAGCCGCCATAGTCTCGACAGCGTGAACACGCAAGCCCGGATTTGGTACCTTCACCACAGCTGGTGTGGAAGGCCAAGACGGTTGTAACAACCAGTCGGGACCCCACCACAGAGTGTGGTCAATAAGCTGAGGGGCTTCGCTGCCACGTGATGCACAGTCAGCAGGGTTTATTTCACCTGGCACGTGGCGCCAAATCAACGTGGCCTTCGAGGCCTGTATTTGGGATACCCGATTGGCCACAAATACTTCCAGGGAGTGGACGGAGTTCTTAATCCAACACAGGACAACCTGACTGTCGGACCAAGCAAAGAGCGACTCAAAGTCCACACTACGTCCCAGGGTGTCAACAACGTGGTTCATCAACCGAACCAGAAGAGTAGCTCCAGACAATTCTAACATCGGAATCGTTAATCGAGTCCGAAGTGGAGCAACCTTACTCTTAGCAATTAGCAAGTGGAGCTTAACAGCTCCTCTATCATCGACCGTCCGGATATATACGACGGCTGCGTATCCACTCTTAAACGCGTCACAAAAGCCATGAAGGCTGGCCGTAAACCGTCCCTTAGGCAGTATATGTCTAGGGATACTAACACGGTTAATGTCGGGGAGAGACGACATGAAGGACTCCCAATCTCGCAGCAAACGGCCCGAGAGGGGCTCATCCCACGACACTTCAGCTGACCAAAGTTCCTGTAGGAAGCACTTCATCCAAAACACTACGGGACTAATCCAGCCATTTGGGTCAAAGGTACGAGCTACTGTAGACAAAACCAACCGTTTCGTCCAGACCTTGGGGCTTGGCAGCTCCAATCGATAGGTGAACGTGTCCTGGACAGGTCTGTATTGCACTCCCAAAACAGACAGTAAATCTGGAGTGTTGGCATTCTCAAAAATATGAGGCTCCTGCTGGTGGTCGTCTGGCAAGTCACACAAAAGCTGAGGTGAGTTGGACATCCACTTCCTCAGTTCATAACCACCAGCCCCGAGAAGAGCAATTAGTTCATCTCGCAAAATCAAGGCTTCCTCGACACTAGAGGAGCCCGTACAAATATCATCAACAAATGCATCCTCCTTGAGAACCAAGGATGCGCGAGGGTATCGTAACCGCTCACGTTCAGCGAGTTCCACAAGTGAGCGAATTGCCACAAAGGGGCTCGAACGCAAACCGTATGTATTGGTGTTCAGCTCGTAGACCAGCATGGGATCCCTGGGATCCTCCCTCCATAATATGAGCTGATATCGTCTATCGTCCGGGTGAATCACAGTCTGCCGAAACATCATCCGGATATCGGTCACAAAGACGACGGCATGGCGACGGAAGTTGGTCAATACATCACCCACCTCGTGGTGCAACTTCGGTCCAGCATGCAGACATTGATTCAGCGACACTCCGGTAGACGTAGGAGCTGACCCATCAAAAACAACGCGTATCTTCCCGGTGGAAGGTTTCAAAACCGCGTGGTGAGGAAGAAAATTATGTTCCTCGTTTCGCCAGTCCAGTCGCGAGACCGACATGTGCCCCAGTTGCTCATATTCTCGCATGAAGTCGACATACTTCTGTTTGAGGTCGGAGTTCCTACTCATACGACGCTCCATGGACAGCAGTCGCTTCTCGGCCAACGGCCGGGAGCTGCCAAGTGAGGGGCGAACTGACAAAAAGGGCAAACGAGTGATCAGCCGTCCCGAGTGAAGGCGACCTGTATTGTTCTGGTAGAACAACTCACACTCCTCGTCCAAGGGGTTCACTCGCTTCACGGTAGGGGGCTCTTCCACCTCCCAAAACCGTTGTAGGACATCCGATAAGGTGGAGCTAACAGTTATGTAACTGTCCACCGATGGAGATGGTGGGTTATGCCTAACTGGTCCCATCACTACAAACCCAAGCGATGTAGATAAGGCTACCAGCCCACCCTTCTGTAACTCTCTCCTCTTCCCACAATACACGCGGCCTAGAACATCGGCACCGAGCAATAAGTGAATCGGACCGGTTCGGTGGAAGGAAGGGTCAGCCAAGGTCAATCCTAATGTCGCATCAACGACAGCGCGCGAAACGTGCTGTTGCGGAAGCTGACCAACAACCTTCTCATAAACAATCGCGGTAGCGCCAATTTTGGGCGCTGAAGAGAAGTGGGGGGAGAAGGAGAACAAAACCTGACCGATCGGATCCGGGATCCGCAGGTCTCCGATTCCTCGTACCGATTCAAGGTATGGAGATGTGTTCAAACTCAACTGCCGGACCAGCCAGCTGGAGGCAATGCAACCCTGAGCTCCCGTATCCAAAAGGGCGCGAACTAAAACAAAGGTGCCTCTCGGGCCCCACACCTGTACGGAGGCTGTTGGTAACAGCACCTGCTCCTGTGGGGGGGTTGCAGCCGACAGTTGGTTTAGTGAAAATCCTCCCGCATTCCCCGCAACGGGGGGGAAGGGGGGTCCGAAGAAAAATGCGTGCGCGGCGGAGGAATAGGGCGCTCAAGGCGCTCGAGCGGATCCCAATCCGGCCCGTACACACCCCGACCAAAGCTGCATCGGGGGGCCGGGCGGTGCCCATGATGGGCGAAAGTTGGGGGAGCCCGCGATAAACGAGGTCTCTCCATCAGAGGGGGAGAGAAGCGTATCGGCTCCCGGCGTGGCTCCCTAATTACCGCGGCCCAATCCCGCGGTGGCGCCTCATAAGCGGCGCGTCGATCCCCCCCGCCCGTAGGGGGGGTGGGGCGCCCAATCCTATCACTGGAGGGGGGGCGCCTGTCCAATCTCCGCGGAGGGGTGGCACGCCCCTCCGATCTCCTCGGAGATGTGGGTGACCTACGAGGGCCCCCGCCCGTGTGCGAGTCCCTCTCTCTCACCACCTCACGAGTGTCTTTATTATTAAAGCACAAGAGGGGGTGATGGGCCCCTCCACAACAGTGACAATCTCGTGGGTGGGGGCAAGCCGATGCCATATGGGCCCCCAGGCAGCGGTAGCACCAATTCCGCTGTTTGGCCATATTCCTACGCCCCTCGGTGCGTAGGCCAACAAATTTGGGACAGGCCGGCAAACGATGGCCATCCCGCTTGCAACACTTGCAAGGCATCGGTCTCTCCCCGGGTGGAGAGTTCTGCCGCACTGCAGTATATTGCTTGTACGGGCGGCGCTCTCTCCGTGGCGCTGCCCGGGTCGCCTCAAAGCGGCCTGTACTCGGTCCCGGTATAGGAACCAGATCCAAGTGGTCGGTCATCCGACACTCATCCTCCAAAAATCTGAGGAGATCCGAGAAGGGGGGGAGGTACGAGGCACTATTGCCCCCATACCTTTGTTCAAAGCGCCCCTTCATCTCCATGGGAAGCTTATCGAGGATGAGGTGGAGCAAAATAAAGGACCACTGGTCCACCGGTAGATCAAGTCGTTTGAGCGCGTTAATAGCGCTCAGCAGCGGGTTCAAAATCTCCTTCCTCAATGAGGAGACCCGCGATACTCGTGGCAGCCCTAAAATGGCAGCCACATGTGTGTCCGCTAGCAAGCGAACATTCTGATACCGGGCGGTCAACAACGCCCTTGCAATATCATAACTGTCATCATTGACAGGTAGATGCTGGACAAGTACACCAGCCTCTCCACGTAAGGCAGAGAGCAAATAGGCCAATTTCTGGCTAGGGAACAGGTCGTCCCTCGAGTGAACCAGGCTATCAAAGAGGTTAATGAACCCCATCCAAGCAGCCAAGTTCCCATCAAAGGTTGGGATGTCCAAAGTGGGCAGTCTGCCCAGCAAGCCGGCCGGGGTAGGCTTGACCTCCCCGGGCGTGCACGACTCACCCCTCCGGGCGAATAGGATAGCCTGAGCCTTGTTTATGATCACATCCGCCTGTTCAAAACACTGATCATAATCGGCATTAAATTGGTCGACTGCCCGCAACTCAGCGGCACCCTCGGCTGGGTGGTCGAGCAGATATTGTTGATGAGCAACGAAAAGCTGCTCCAATTCCTTCAAGCGAGCCGGTACTCCCTCATGCCGAATTAACAAGGCCTGTTCTCGGTCTGGTCGGTCTACCAAAGCGACGGCACTAGCAAACCATCTCAAAATCTTTTGTGCACCCGCGCGGGCACCACTAAGCGGGCTGACTGGCGGGACCATTTTGCACCAAAATTAATAAACACTATAATAATACACGGACAAACAGACCGACAACCGCAGACAACAAAACAGATCGGGAGGAACTTCAAAGGCAGAACAAAATATATAAACAAACCAAAATCAAGTATAAATGCTAGAACTTAACTAGAACAACAAGGCATTTAACAACAGAATTTTTCAAACAAATTAAATTCAAGCATTAAGTCAATAACTTAACAAACACAATATTCAAAGGCAAACAAAACAAAATCAAATGTAAATGCTAAAACTTAACACAGCAAAATAGTGTATTACAACAACAGCAAAGTCATTTAGCAGCAAAATCTTTTACACAAATTAAATTCAAGTATAAGTTTACAACTTAACAAACAAAATAGTCAAGGGCAAAACAAAGATATGAAGAAACAAACCAAAATTTAAATATAGGTAAATGCTAGAACTTAACTAGAACAACAAAAGACATTTAACCTCAATTTTTCATATACAATGACAATTAGTTAAGGAGATCGGTCCACAAATGAGCTGGTAGTCGGTTTAAAATCAGCAATCAAAACCAATTAATATGTATTGCCCGTTTGGACAACCAACAAGATTACAATATTAATTGTACAATACTAATCAAATGCTCAAATCTAAGAACCACGCTCTGCTACCAAGAGATGGTGGTGCCCCAAGTAGACTCCACCACGTCGGCGTTTCACCGACTTGTATTGCTGAATTTTATTTGACTACCAACTCATAGAAAGGATTGTGGCTTACCCCGATTCCCGTTGTCTCCTCCGTAGCCGGTGGACTTCCTGAGCTAGCTCGAAGGAAGTCGCGGCTCCTGAAGTTCTGCAGTGGATCCACCGGTGGAGACCGGAGCACTACAAAGGCCTATTAGGCCACCACGACTACACACGCGAATTTGACTGCACAACACAAAGCGGGCTTTCGCACCCCGATATTAGGTGCGCCGCGCAAATCACTATTTGCTTGAATATTGTGTATTATATTTTATGGATGCCCGGACATCATCCTAACCACAAAAAATGACATTTCGACTCGACTCAACTGACATATCACATGCGGCCGGCCGCCAAAAAAGCTGTCACTGCACAGACTAGAATGCAGTGCCGCCACTCGCTCTTCCTCGAGCGTGAACAATGCTAGATAGAGCTAAAACAAAATGCATTTATGCATTTTATTTTAGCTCTATCTACATAAATTATGATTTTTTAGTTTTTCATCCCTTCTATTCGAAAAGTGTCGCCTTGTTTCTCTATAAGTGGGAGCGAAGTAGCTGCTTTCTGTTAAGAACTTTTTAGCGGGCGGGAATGAGATTTGAATTTAGAACATGTATCATATTATCATTGTATGAATTACTGGCTGGTACGTGTTGGCTGAACGGCGGCGGCCCCCGCGATAACTGAAAAAAAACAAAAGCGCGCGAATTAAGTCTCTGTTCTTGTAATCAGTACATACTTTGTTATATTTTGCAAAAATAATGAGTTCTACGTCGAGTTATGAAAGTGACAATGTATTAACTCCTGAAACAATAACTATTACTTATATTCACATGTCTTTTTTAAATAAATATATTCATTAATTACATAACACCGTCTCTTATTTATTTTCTCATAGAAAGGGAATGAAAAGTAGAGTATCGAGAGCAAGTTATTTTTACCTCGGGCGATGTTCTTAGAATCCCTCGCTGCCCTCTGGATTCTATTCTAGAATCCTTCGCTTTGCTCGTAGTTCAATGTACTCGTAGCACCCTCGCCGTAAAAATACTCCTTTGCTCTATTATCATACAATCTACTATACTGGATGTTTGCTATATTTATAGCTACACTTACTAAATATGACTACAGGTGCTTAAGCTTTTTTATTTTTTACTTGGGCTCGATAGGCTGTCAACTATTTGAGATTTATTTCGAGTTATGTATAGTAATTAATTGGTGTTATAAAATTAAATATACCACGAAGTTGAGAAAGAAATGTATTTGATAACATTTTATTGGTACTTAACAAAATAACATTCGTCCTGCAAGGTCAAGGTCCAGCAGCTGATCGTATTGTATTGTAAATCGATGGGTAGACTAAGTTCATACTTGTTATATTATAATTAATATGTTTTTAATTTTTTATAATGTTTTAAGCTTAAATTAAGATAAAATTATTGTGTGACGTGTTCGTGCTTGGGAATAACAAATCTTTCTTTTTTTGTATTTTATGGTTTCCATGATAATGTGATAATTTTAACCATAGTTATAGTGACAGTGATAATGATAATGTGACAGTGTTTATTATGAAAATTACCACATAAGTATTTGGTAATAGAGCCCTGAGTTTTTATTATCTCATATAAAAAGTAGAGTATTCACTTCTGAAATAAAGCAGTGTCTTCGTCTTAGGCGACATGAACCCCTCGCTTCACTTAGGACTCTACATAACTCCCTTGCTTCGCTTAGGAGTGCGAGGGGGTGTCCCTCTTTACGCAATGTGGCGCCCGTGACGTTAGATTCTATTGTGCATTTTCTGATGTTTCAAGGATCTAAAGTTTGTAAAATTTGAGGTCCTGATTTCTTTTCACTTCAATATCTAACTAAGGGTTAACTACTCTACCGATTTTTATTGGTTACATTTATAGGTAAATAACGCAAAGTACGTAACGTTGTAAAATAGTGTAATCTCAGATAAAATGGTGCTAGCCAGGCGGGCTCAAAAGCTCTCCCCAAAACTAAACCATGCCATTAGGTTCTAAAGTAGTTGAACTTGAGACGATATTTAATATAACATAAACATTTCTTTATTTCTCTCACAAAGGTTTTGAAATATTTAATAACTTCACGTCTAAGTTCATTTTCTGCTTTTGAAGCAGAAATTAAAGCTTTTGAGTTGCGACGAAGTCAGGTCCACACCTTAACTTTAAATTCTCTTATCTAATTAGTCTTATTATTACGACAAAGCAAAAAATACGTATTTATTATATTTTCATTATGTTACTTATGGACCAAATAGATTTTAAGCCTGCGCTTCATACCCAGTGATCTCGCCTTTTTAACCGAACAGATTCAAACGAATATCTTACACTCTCGAATTTTCTAAGCAGCGACATCGAGTCGAACTTTGCCGATATTTTTTCCTGTTTTATTCACAATGACGAGCCATCCATCATCCCGCCCCATTGTTGTGCAAGATATCTTTCTTTGCATTTGATTTATCATCGTTTGTATTGATTATTCAACTGTACAATCCCACTGACTTCCCGTGAAATGCATTTCAAAGGAAACCGAGAAGTAAATGCCTTATATTTCAATACAGGATTCAGTTAGAGCTCCTGTGAATATATGGGAATTTAAAACGGCAGTTAAAGGTGGATTCGGAACAATCTTGCTTAGATCATTCCGCTGCATTATTTATAACGGCTTACCTAAGCTAAGTAAGTGTATAAAATTGAGATTGTATTTTTAAAGACAGATTTCACAGAAGACAGAGATTTTTTTATTTTTAATCACAGAGCTACAATTTTGTTTTCATTATATTTAACATATTTAACGATACACATAAAGAATGTAGACGCGGAAACGCGTTTAAGGATTATATTACATTGTAGAGTAACCTATACTGTAGTTATTGTTGTTTTTAAACTTCATCTCAGACACTTGTTATGCAATCAATGAACAAAAATGACATTTTCTGTATAATTAATAAAGTATTACTCAGGATTAGCTGTAGGCAACTTTGTAGCAAGTTAACTACGGGGCATAAAATGCACCTCGAGAGCAGAATGGTAGGTGACAGCGTTCATCGTTCTATTCAGTACACCTCCTCCACCTCATAGAAGAAACAGGTTAATGAGGTTATGCTGTATTCGGAGTTTAGCGTAGGGGCGCTCTCAATGTGAACTTTTAAGTCGGCAATGCATATCTGATTCTAGTCGAGACATCCATTTTGATATCACGTGAACCGAATGCTTATTTGACGCACGTTTTATGGGGCAACTACAATCTCAGACCCCAGAAGCCAATTTGCGGTATCTTTCCACCTTAAGCTCAAATCTGTAATCCACAGTATGCACTAGCCAAGTGTATACTAGACTTTAAGTGTGAGCAGGTGCGTACACTGTCACACAGTAATGAAGAAAGGCCTTACCAATGGCCGCATACTCAATAATGAAACGATTTATTTACATTGTGAGCCAACTTATAAGGAGACGAAGGTCTATCAATGCGGTCCTTTTTAAGACGTGGAATGCTCCTTACACCGTACCTCCTATACTTTGTGTAGAGCAATCCCCATACGTGCGGTACATGGTTCTTAAGAGCGTACACCAAAGAGCCCCTACACAACGATACTAATCGCAATCAATGGATGTAAGAATAATCAACCATTAAACGCCAATACAACTGCTAGGCTTAGGTCTCCCAAGAAAGTGGAAATTCCGTCTCTTTAAATGCTGGGCTAGTGTGGAGCCCTCGAGTCTCGTCTGTTGTTATGGACCGGTGAGGTGCCGTAAGGTGTGTTCAGAACCGCTTACACCATGCTGAGTCTACACCGTCAAAATATTTTTGTACTTGGCGGATTTGCTTAAATTTGCATTCAGCTCATTAGTGCCATAGTCGAATAATGGAAATAGACTTATACATTGTAGATCGGCGTTAGAAGCCCCAGTAATCACCCGTGAACTGCCCGCCATCAGGGCGGGTCACATCCAAGGGTTGACTACATTTCAAACTTTCCAGATCATAATTCAATGTTTTGGAAGTGCACGTTTAGTTTGAAGAGTATAATTCGAATAATTACAGCATGGTTATCAGACAAACGATCATTAAAAAAACTGGCCAAGTGCGAGTTGGACTCGCTCACAAAGGGTTCCGAACTATCTTTACTAAGTAAAGATAGTGCAACTACTGATTTACGGTTTTCAGATTTTTTCCTTTACGTTTATTGTACAACGCTTCTAGCCATATTTGAGATTTCTAGATTAACAGTAAAATAAGTTTTGAGTCCCATGTGAATTCACAAAATTTGCGAAATAACCGGTCATAATTATTTTTCAATTGCGTTTGCTCACAACTTTGATTATTTCACAACTGAAGGAGACCATTGAACCGATTATGTGAAGTAAATTTCAGTTTGATATATTTACGCGTTCCTGAGAAAAAGGGTGACAAAAAGACTGACAACGAAATGATCCTATAAAGGTTCCTTTTTTTCCTTTGGAGACAAGTAACCCTAAATAGGAAAGCAGGTATCATTTTCCTCTGTGCAATCACAAGATATGCGACATAAGTGGTCATATCCTTTGATTGCGTTCATTTACAACATTGATTTTTTCACAGCTACATGAGACCGTAAACTGGAGTATTTCATAAAAATTTCAGTTTAATATCTCTATGCGTTCCTGAGATAAAGAACTGCAAAGTTGTCTAAAGGAGACGGACAACGAAGTAATCCTTTAAGGGTTCTGGTTTTTCCTTTGGAGATACAGAACCCTAAAAACGAAAGTGAAAATTTGAATTAAGCAGTAGGTACATTTTTTCTACATATTCTATGTTTTAATGTTATGTGTGCAATAAATATTATTGATAAGCGAGTTTCAATGGTACTAGCTTCAGTACATTGTGCACCAGGTGTGCAACGGTTTGTTATCACCAATCGACTCCGATATATCGCCGAACCTAGCTCGATCCAATTCAATCGCAATTCGGCCGTGTTTAGTTTTAGTTGCCACAAACAGAAGTTGGTATGTGAGACAAGTCATGTGTGTATACAGCATAATAAGTAATAAGAGTTTGGCATAATTCCTTCTGCCCCAACTATTTTGATAAATCAGTTTGGCTATAAGGAAATAGAGGATCTTATAAATGGGTCAACGAGGAACAATTAATGGTATTCCGCGTGGTCTCATTGGCCAGTGGGTCCATGAGGAATCACATTTCCTTGTGGGCCCACCAGTGGGG
Organism: Schoenobius gigantellus; assembly: GCA_963935595.1. Taxonomy (NCBI): domain Eukaryota; kingdom Metazoa; phylum Arthropoda; class Insecta; order Lepidoptera; family Crambidae; genus Schoenobius; species Schoenobius gigantellus. Next base: position 55,267,286 of record OZ012541.1, read on the forward strand.
CAAAGTAGTGGAACCACGAGAAACGAGCCAAAAAATGCTCTATTTTCACGAAAAGTACACTTGAAGATGTAAACTTGATGACATGAAAATGAAAAATGATATCGCTTATAAAACCTCCCGAGTTGATGCACAATTGTACTCGTTTAGCAGCATTTTGAATCGTTGCTCGCAAAACGACTGGATATATTGGCGATTTCTTCTGCAATGCTAGCTTTCAAGATTTGTAAGGTTTGTGGTTTGTTGTGGTAAGCGCGAGATATTCAAAAAGCCTCAAAGGAAGAAGTCTGGTACCGTTAGATCTGATGATATGGGCGGCCAGTTCAAATCTCCAACACGGGAGATCACTCGTCTCAGAAATCGGTCAAATAAGCAGTAACAATAATTCCACGCTCTTCAGCAGGTCTATTAAGGAACATTCATCGCATGACATGGTATACATTTTGAGTTAGGGAAGTCATGAAATGCTTCATTTGGCCGATCTCCAATGATATCATCACTATGGCATTATTTCAATGATGTCATCATGATATAATGAACGAATGATCAAAAATCTGACCGAAAATCTTATGACATGTTTTGCACTATGATTTCATCATAATATCATTTGAAAACCATGAGATCGGTAATAGGCTGTAATGCTTTTTCTTGCTAAATTGTAGTAATATAGGGAAATCTTAAAGTTGAAGGAAAAAAAAACAAACTTATTCCTTTAGTCCGATACAAAATGAAAAGCTTTATTCTGGTAGGTACATGGTTGTAATTCACTTATGCATAATGTTACTGGAGTTAACAAAATCCCTCAATGCAAAGCACTTAACTAAATTTTTATTTAATACAAGCCAAGGGCAGGATGGTTCAGGTTTGTTTGATCAATCTCGGCAGGTAAAAATCAGGTTCAAATTGGGTACAAAACTACAAAATGAGGGGCAATAAAGTACACGAACAAATAGTTATAGGTTTCCTTTTTTTTAAAAGAAATTAGTAGCCTTCCCCGGAGCGGTTGTTAGTGGGTCATACCTTCAATGCTAAGTTTCTGCGATCACGGGTCAGAGATATAATATTCCAATTTCTTAACTTATTCTCTGTTTCTAATATTATTTGTGTAATTCCACAGAATTCCTCCTTGATATTAGGTTATTAGGTAGGTTAGTTGCAGCGGAGCCCTACGGCCTCCGGGAACTGCCCTGGAGATTCATAGCACAGTGTTATGTTAAAAATATAATTAAATATGCCTATGATCTTGAGGTCAGTGGGTCTAACACTGAGTTCTGAAGGAATCCCAGTCAATACATTTGAACTTCATGTAATAAACATAGCAAATGAATTCTAAAACATAATTTTTAATAAATCGACAAATTGTCTTATTGGTTAGTTAATAAAAAGGACCTATGGAGGGGAGAGCACCTATTTTGTGTATAATTATTGCTATTAATAAAAAGAAAACAGCTTAATTTGTGAGTTCTTTGCCAAAGAAGGATGTGAAACTTAATATTGTGAAAATTTAGAATTTAACATGAAATTCGCAAGTGTTACTCAATATATGCCTTAATCCCACTAAGATGCCGTTTACTATCAAGGTTTTTTAATGAAATAGGGGATGAAAAAGGCGAATTTTGGAAATGTAATATGTTTGATTTAATAATCAATTTACCCACAAATAAAAATAAAATTAACAAAATCTGTTTTAAATCATGAAATATAATAAGTTAATTAGATACCTTAGTGTGGGCGGAGTATTATCTATTGATATAATTTATTTATTCAACTAATTCACCGAATCGCGCGCCGGCGATTATAAATATGATTGAGCTTTTACTCTACAAGCTGAAAACAAAAATAACTCACTTTGTTAAATTCAGGGTGGCTTTTCGAATTAAATTCACACGGAAAACGAGAGAAATACCTACGAAATAAATATATAAAAACTTTATGATCTTCAAATCAATAACAAATTACTTCGATCGATGTCTCACAGACTAGTCATAACCTAGACGATAGACTAAACCAACGCTCCACTTGCGCGCAGATTTGCGTTTATGTGGAAGCGACGGAGCCGAGGTCCGTTTGCTGAATGTTAAGCGCCGTATTGGCGACGGAACCTCTCCTAAAACCAAATTCATTTCATAACACTCGTAAGACTCTTAACTCGCTTCAAGGTGTGTCAAGTCAACATACGGATCTTTCGAAATTCTACAATACCTATGCAATAAGTATTTCCAGCTAAAGTTATGTTTAGTTGAAAAACAAAACGTAATGAAAAATTAACCTTAAACAAATTGTGAATGCTTTCCAAATTCTATTCGACGAAACTATAATTATATGATCTATAAGTTTAAGTGTATTTTATTAAAATATGTCTATAGAAATGATCAAAACAAACGGTCCAAATGTCAAATTCCGAATTTTGAGAAAATCAACCCACCTAAATGGAAGCACGGGATTTTGGGCGAAAAAAAACTATCTTTGTAAATAAGGCCAGGATAAACGCGAGATTTATTTTGTTTATGCAAAAAGTGAATAATGACCAAAGATAATTGCAAATGTCACTGACGTGACGTGAAACGACGTTGACGTTGACACTTGACATTGATATTGTGAAATTAATTGACAAAGTTATTGTAATTATGATTTTAGTTGTGAAATTTGTGTTAAAACTACAGTGAAACCAAAGTGTTTTTGCAAAATTAGTGTTTTAAGAAATTTTAAAAAAAAACAGTGTTACAAGGCCAGGTGTGTATCGCTCCATGGCTTATGTCAACTGATATTAAAAGCAGAGAAACAAACTAAAGGCGCCGTCGGACCTATCAGGTCGTAAGAGCTACTAACAGGTACCACAGATAATATAATACTACAGTACAGATGCCCCATCCCATACAACGAAATGGGACCTACTTAAATCGGGCTATTCTTCGAACTATTTTATTTCAGCATTTCACCGCGAGATGACGCACCAGCAAGCTCGGGCCATCGAGCCTTTGCTACATAGGGCTCAGTAGTTCTCGCACGCACTCAACAGATGGCACTTTGTGAACTGCTATGCTTATTATGCTTTGTTTAGTTCATGACTGCGTAAGTAAATAGGTCTTGTAAAACATACGCTTACGGCCGGCTGCACCAAGCTAAATGTGTTACAATTTGGTAAAAAATTGACGTATAAATCAATGTTATACCTAAGGGGTTGTTCCGCCATGGTTATACGATTTATGTCATACATTTTATATACGTTTGACATTTAAGATGTAATTGTAAAATAAATTTGATATCATTGGAGGTATAAGTCATTTTGGTAGTGGGTACTTTCTATTATATCTGTAACTTCAAATTCAAAAAACTGGTTAAGAATAAAGCAAACTTGCAAATTTTTTATATGTGACCTTTTTTTATCCCGCCCAAGACGATTTTTTTCACTGATTTATTTAAGTATCATTTTTTCAATTTATTTAGTATTTTTAAAGAAAATCAAAGTCACATAATATTGTATTTTGTTAAAATGTGATTTAATTATTTGACAAGATTTTTCAGTTTATGATTTTTGTTTTTTATATAAAATAAGTGTTTATTTTTATATTTATACATCTGAAAAAAACTGAGCAATTTAATTACTCAGTGATATTTTATATTATAAAATATCATTGAGAAATTTAATTCTTAATTACTTATATTTTTTATAATATAAAATATAATTGAGAAATTTATATTCTTATAGCCGGCTGAAATTAATTTATTCGACTGTTTTATCAAATATCAAAATTATATAATTTAGTACTATTTTTTAAACAAAATTTTATTTTTCCTTGTTCTTTCTTACCAGTTATCTAATTTTCTGTTTCATTTTAAGAATGTTGTTATTAATTCTGTGATAAAAAATCATTGAAACAAAAGATACTTAATGCGGGTTCGAACCACAGACCTCTAGCGGTATAGCTTAATAATTTCGCAGTATTTCCGCATGAGCCATCTGTTCACTTAGATTTGATGTTGAAATTTCGAATCTATTATTTAAATTATGTGACGTCTATTGTAAGTCGCGCTTGCCACAATATTTGTAAATGGTAAAATCTAATAAAACACTGTACCTATAATATTTTATTTGGCAAAATTCAAAATATACCTAATCACCATTGAGATTAAAAAATAATTCAAGTAGTACCTATATTAATTTTATTTATTTTTTATAGTCAGGAAACTTACAGAAATTGTGTATGTAAAGAAAAAATATTGCTGTGTTTGTAAACTACCTCAAAGTTTTGTATTACTGATAGGGTAGATTAGCCTGTTTTCGACCAATTAGTGGAGTTGCCAACTTTGGGAATAAAAATATGTGTGTTCTGACATGTATTTTGTATCAAAATAAATTGTGGTAACTCCTCATATAGTCTATTTTTTATAATTATATATTTTATAATAGTCAAATTAACAGTTTTTTTATTATTAAATCCAAGCGTCAAATTGCCGATTTTACCAGTTTTCGACCAAAAATTCTAGTTTTCGTCGTTTCGACCAATTAATTAAGAAAGATTTTTATGAATAAAAGTCTGATAGAATATATATATTTTTTTAAATACAAATACTAAAATAATCAGCTTTTAATATTTATTAAGGCTGTGTCTATTTGAACCCGGGTCCTAATCATCATCATCGACCTACACTCGTCCACTGCTGGACATATGTGTCCCCTAATGCACGCCACCGCTCCCGATCTTCGGCTACTCTCATCCAGCCCACTCCAGCCAGCCTACAAATATCGTCATCCCATCTTGTCGCAGGTAGCGTTGCCAGGCGTCCGGATAAAGCCGGACAGGGTTAGGCTTTTTGACCTCTTGTCCGGCCAAATTTGACTGCGTCCGGCCCGTCCGGCTTTTGTCAGGCTTTTTACATTTCGCAAACGAGCGAGCACCGAGCGTGGCTGAGCGCAGGCGACAGGACATAACGCAAACTAAACGTTGAAAGAGCTTTTTCCTTGATAGGTCAGCAATGGACGAAAGAACGCAACAGATACATATTGACAGTGTTGCCAAAATGTTGGTTGTAGAATTTAATTTAAAAAATTTGACATGTAAGGATTCATTTTGAAAGAAACTGAGCTCTTAAAGCAGGTTTCGGCAAACCAAAAATATGAATAATTATTTTTATTGTGTAACTCAAAGAGAAGTTTTTTTTGTTTTATTGTTTAACTTAAAGAGAAGAAGTTTTGATTTATTGTTTTAATTTAAGAGAAGAATTTTTGTTTTGTTGCATTGTTTAACATAAAGAGAAGTTTTTGATTATTTTTTTTAGTTCAAAAAGTCTTATTTGTGATAAGATTCATTAGTATTCAAGAAGAATTTAAATATGTTGATAAATGTTTGTATCTAGAATTTAATTTTGAGTGATGACTATTTGACTGATTAATAATAAAGTACATAGGTACCTAAGACTGATTTGGCATTCGATTTTGTTTATTATTTCACTAGAATTTAACAAGATTTATGATAATAATCAAAAAAAGCTTGATTGTATGTAAAATCAAGCTTTTTCAATTCATTCAATTTTTTTGTCGTACCTATTAATACGGAAATTCCATAAAAATGTAGGGTGTCCTTTCTACCCAAATGTCCGGCCAAACTGGCTGGTCTGTCCGGCTATTAGGTTTGGCGACCTGGCAACCCTAGTCGCAGGGCGTCCCACACTACGTTTACCGAGTCGCGGTCTCCACTCAAGCACCTTACGACTCCAACGGCCGTCAGTTCTGCGGCTCATTAGGCCAGCCCACCGCCATTTCAGTTTACTAATTCGGTGGGCTATGACGGTGACTTTGGTTCTCTGACGGATCACATCATTTTTGATACGGTCTTTCAGAGATACTCCGAGTATAGCCCTTTCCATAGCACGCTTAGTGACTTTAAATTGGTGGACTAGTCGAGCCGTGAGTATCCACGTCTCGGCACCGTATGTCATGACTGGGAGGACGCACTGGTCGAAGACTTTCGACTTAAGACACTGAGAAATGGGTGACGAGAAGACATGTCGAAGCTTACGAAATGCTGCCCAGCCCAGCCGAATTCTTCTGTTGGCTTCCCTCTCGAAGTTGTTTCTGCCTAGTTGAAGAGTTTGCCCTAGGTACACATATTCCTGTACAACTTCGAGAGATACTCCATTTACTACAACCTGTCCCAGAACAACGAGCTCGTTGAACATGACCTTGGTTTTATCCAAGTTTATCCAGAGACCGATACGTTCGGAAGACTCAACCAGGCTGTTCACCATCTCTTGTAAGTCTTGCAGAGTTTCAGCCATAATTACGATATCGTCCGCGAATCGTAAGTGTGAGATGCACTCGCCGTTTATATTAATGCCACGTCCTGTCCAGTTGAGCGTTCCGAATACATCCTGCAGCGCAGCGGAGAAAAGAGTTTCGGTGATATTACATCCCCCGGCCTCACACCACGTCACAGGAGGATAGGCTCAGTTTGACCATTCTGGACAACGACGAACATATAAGCAGTGTGATACAAACATCTCACCATTTCGATATATCGCCAATCAACTTGGCACCTCTGCAAAGACTCTAGAACAGACCAGGTCTCGACGGAGTCAAAAGCTTTCTCATAGCCCACAAATGCCATGCACAGGGGTTGGTTATACTCATTGGTCTTCTGTATAACCTGCCTTACTGTGTGAATGTGGTCTATGGTGCTATAACTCCGTCCGAGCCCGGCCTGCTCCGGAGGTTGAGCTTTGTCAAGTCTTCGTGTAAGACGGTTCGAGACGACTCTTGAAAACAACTTATAGACATGGCTCAAGAGTGAAATTAGTCGATAGTTCTTCAACAAAGTCTTGTCGCCCTTCTTGAAGAAGAATACGCCTAAACTCCATGTGCCATGCCTTAGGAGTTCTCCCGGAGAAAAGAATAGAATTAAATATACGCTGGAGCTCCTTCAGTATCGGCTTGCCAGCAGCTTTCAGAAGCTCCGTTGTGACTCCATCCTCCCCCGGGGCTTTTCCATTTTTAAGTTGCCCAAGAGCCTTCTCGATTTCGTCTAGGCTGATGTCTGGGAGATCCTTCGTTGCATGGCGGGTTAAGGTGGCTCTTGGATCCTTCTCATCCGGCGCGGGACGGGGTGAGTGCGACGCGTATAGCTGACTGTAGAAGGTGCTAGTGCTAACTTCCGAAAGAATCTCCGATTTCGAAGCGACGATTTCTCCGTTTGCTTTGGTCAACTTCGTCAACGGGTCCTAATCGGACGTCTATTTATTCCTAATCAAATCCGGAGTATGAAAACATGCAGTTTTAATTCAGATTCATGTGGTCACAATATCTAACCTTTTTTTTAAGGAGGGGTAATCTCTTTACGATTCGACAAGGGACTTAAAAGCTGACAAGGCCGCCCCAAGGATATGCCATTGGACTCGGGTATTAACCCCATACCTGGCTAAACCACCCTCCAGCAACTTTTAACTCCATAGAGGCACAATCAGGATCGGCGTTAGCCATTCCCCGAGTGCGCCCACTGCAGACTGGCACGACGGTGAGCCAGCATCACTGACCCAAGCGCAGGGCCTTACTCTACGGAGGGGTCGCCAAGTGCAATAATGCCCCAGACGGGCAGGCCAGGGGTAGAAAAGTAATGTATCCCAACCGGTTGTCGGCCGGCCGGGCCATTTCATCCCCAACTTGCTTGAATATTACTAATTAAATTTAAATATTTTTACAATGAATTTCTAATTAGAATGTATAATAATATTTATGAAATATCTTTAATTAACTTTAAACTTTAACTAACCAAAAACGGTCGATAATTGGAATGATTTTACACTATAAGTAGGTACCCAATTTTCGACCAACATGACTTTTCGAATTTTCGAAGTATTTATTTAAAAAGTAAACACAATCTAAAATTTATTTTGATTAAGAAGTGGGAGTTAATTAGAATTCATTCAAATAGTTTTGAATAATTAATTCAATTCTTTTGATTTTAGCTAAACGAAAAAAGGCAGTCGGAAACTGGGATGATTATACCATATTTCTAATTTTCGACCAACAACATTGTTTGTCATATTCAGTTTATATTAACAAAGTAAAATATTGGACGAAAATTGGCCATTAGATAATATATGTAAATAAAGCTCACATTATCAAATTAGATTTAATATCTTTCCATACATTTTAAAACAACATAGAAATCTTATTTGTAGGTGCCTTACCTATTTTTCGACCACCCGGTCGAAAACTGAATTTTTTGAGTAAAGCGTGTACCCTTTCTTGACCACCTCATTTTATGAATTTGGTCATGAAATTTACGTTAAAATCTAATTTATCCACACAGTAAAGGTCATAAACTAGCTGCACAAACAATAAATAATCCAATATTACTTAAGATTAATTAAAAACTTTCCGTACAAGTAGTGGCACCTTACTATTTTTTTCTTAATATTCAACGCATGTGACGCTCTCCGCTGCTAACCTCAGACAAATAATTGGTTAGTTTTCGCAGCTTTCGTTCAATTCTTCTAGTTTGTGTGTGTGGGGGGGAACAATGTATTCAGGTTGCTACTTGTTTATGTTTTGGTGATGCAAGTATACCAATATTACTATTTTTGATCATTTAACAAGGGAGGACCGTTAAATGGTCGAAAATTGGCAGTAATCGGGAAACAGGCGCATCTACCCTACTATGTTATGTAACCTGTCACAATTTATGACACGTCATGCTGTTGATACAATGTATATATACGTGGAGCTTTATGTACCTATATATATTATATATATTTGTATATTTCTATTATTCCATGTTGAGTGTATTACGTAAATATTAAGATTTTAGTTGTTGTTTATAGCTTAGTGTGTGTGTGCCATAGTGGTGCCTCTTCAGGGGTCTACGGAAGACCAGCGCCGGGGAGTCTGCGACGCCTCGGCTTTATGCTGAGTAGATACCCTTTCCGTGGCACATCTATTAGTGTTTTCCCTTTTTTTATTTGTTATTCTGTGTTAGTGCCATTGAATAAACCATTTTCTTTCTTTCTTTCTTTTTTCTTTCATTAATACTCACGCTGGGCTTTAAATGTTGACCTTAAGACTGCCCTTATGTCGCTCGTAATAGCGGCGGCTTTCGTAATGCAAATGTAAAGCTTGACGTGTTGCTGACTGTACTTTACGTATTACTTACCTATATTATCTATGACTATGTATGTACCTAACATAGTTGAATAATACTTATGATGTTATTAAAAATTCAGATTTGTAAAATTAGTTTTGAAATCCCCCATACAAAATAGTTAGGTCAGTGAAAAAATCACTGTGGTTTTATGAAACCAACATGCAAGTGAAACTTTTTTTCGGTTCGTAGGCATTTAACTGAAAATTTCCGAAAAAATATTAAATAGGGTAAGTTCTTACTTATTAAAATCGCCTCTCTAATCCTAACCTAAATCTTTTTGTTCTTAAAAAAAAAATATAAATAAAAAACAAATTGAGATATAAATAAAAGGAATTGATATACCTAATAAACAAAAAGCAATAAAGAAAAACAAAATAATAAAACAAGCAATTTTTAAAAAAAATTACTACATCAGGACAGGATCGAACCACTGCCACACAGATTTAAAAACGAAGATCTAACGAGTAGACCAATCCTGACCTATTGGAAGTGGTGAAATTTACGATGTCATGTTTTTGTGTAATTCGACCATAATTCGACATTACACTTTCAAATGTATGGGAATTAGAAAATTAATTTTGCAGTTTCGAATTTTCAATGACGCCATTACTATTATGATTATGTCAAAATACCTACATACCAAACACCTTGTAGGTAATATAATAAAATAAAATAATTCAACTCAATCTGTGACCATACGAACAAGCATACATAAGTAGTGCCATCTATGAGTGAGCAGTATATAATCAAATAGTTAAAGCAGACATTGCGTGGTACTTTGAGCTATGCTTTTGAGAGATACATTGAAGTTCAGACAATTGTCGCTAGGAGTGCTATAAATTTGTAAAAAGAAATGTTAAACCGTTCTAGCATGACTTAAAAACGTATTTTGATACTTCCCACGTGCTAAGTTATTTTTTAAAATATAATCAATAGTTTTCTGAATCTCCTTGTTGACTTTTACTAAATTCACTAAAAAGTCATTACAAAAATCGATTAAAGTAGCGCCATCTATTGATGCTTTTATAGAATTATTTTACTTTTGTTCGTGATGGGTCCCCGTGCAGGTACTAAACCTAACAGGTTCTAATATTACGGGTGTAGTTCTTGCAAGGTTTGCAAGAACTACACCTGTCAGCAATATTTCAAGCTTGACATTTGCATTACGAAAGTCATCGCTATTACCAGCGACATAAGTGCGGAGTCCAGATCAACGTGTAAAGTCTGGCGTGTTGCTGTGTGTACGTTGCTTACTTGTGATGACGTACCTTAAACATTCACGGCCTTACCACAAAAAGTTTTTAAACACTGTCTTAAGTTAAACACTGTTTAAACATGATGTCGTCTCTATCTTTCCTTTGAAAACAAATGAAACATGTTAAAACAGTGTCTAACTTAAGACAGTGTTTAAAAACTTTTTGTGGTGAGGCCGTCAATCTCGGTATCCAGTAATTTCACAGCCTACCTTTCCCTTCAAACCAGAACGCAAACACTGCCTGGTTTACGGCAGAAATGAGCTTGTTAAAGGTTGAGCGCAAAAGACTAACTAGTATTCTTCCGGTAAATATTCGGTATAAAGTCCTACGGATATACGTTTATCTTATCTAAAAAACGCCTTATAATAACTGTTTCTCGGTCTTATCTTATATACCCGTTTAATACTTTACAAACGAAACATTAATCCTAATATTTGTACCTCTACCTACCTACTTTGCGAAGAAATAATGACACTTATTTGATTTTTTATTTTATTTTAATTTTGAAGATGAGGCATAATATTAAAATTTAAGCAGCTCACCGTCTTCTCAAGGGCCTGACCAGGCATAATTCGGGCTAGCTCAGTGCCGCCCTCGGCCTCAGAGGTGGAGTGTCGTCGAGCCTTGTCGAATATTCATTAGGCTGACTTGATTACTGCTTCGCCGCCTAAAGGTAAAGTAGGCACAAAGGCATAGTAGGCACAGATTCTATCCAATTTTATCAAGCCTCGCAATTAGTGCTGCTGGAGTAGATAGTTGGACTATAGATAGAAAGAAACAATGTATCTTGCACAATAACTTACAGACTGCAACACAGTACATCCACAAACAGCAAAATAGGTGGCCCTTATCACCGTAGGCGATTTCTGCTAGGTTGGTGGTCAAAATAATAATCAATAACAAAATAATAAATTAATTTAACTTATAAAAAAGAAAAAACAATGATAATAACAAACATAAATTCTAAAAGACAGCTATGACCGGGTAGCGACGGGGGAGGGAGGACGTCTTATAACAAAGTTACCCCTATCTAAGCAAATTATATACCTACTCGTATGTACAGCATGGAAAAAAGACCGTGGTTGGAGGAAAAGTACCCTTAATATTGATGATGGCAAAGGACATTTCTCTGCGTCCTTACATTCGCCCCAATACCAACATCAGTGAAAAAATGTTTTTCGTGTAATTAGACATTAGTAAATACTGTACGTTCATTACAATCATTACGGACAAGCTTCGAAATGGAATTATATATCAAAATCAATCATATTTTCAGGTTAGTTCAGGTAACACTTTATTTCGGTAAAGCAATACACATAGTCCATACCTGTACAATAATTAAAATAATAATTATTGCAATCAATCAAAGAACGTTATTATAGTCACGTAATAAAGAACAAGAAATCTCGATATTATAAAGCAAGTCAAAAAGACAACGAACTAACAAGCGATAGCGCGTGAGTAGTCAATTGACGCGTGTTAATGAGGTAATTTGTGATAGAACTTATGAAAAACATAATTTATACAAATAAATAAATGTTCATACCTACATAAAATCAACTCAATTCTATTGAATCAAGCAAAGGTAACAATAACCATTCGTATACTTCATTTGGTTTTGTTTCTGAAAGTACTTTTAAATATGTTTGATTTGTCCGTCGAATACATATTTGTTATGAGTGTTATAAAATATACATATAATTATGACGTAAATCAAATCTTTCTTGGTCATGGGGCGATTTTCGACATTGTCCTTTGACTGAAAGGAAACATTCCTTTATTTTCAATAATTAAAATTGCTTTTAAAGATTTCTGAAAAATAACCTGCTTGAGCCGGGAATCGAACCGGTGAAATGTAATAAAAATCATCCGTATTTTATGATACCAACCGAAAGAGTCATTCATAAGGATCAATTTCTTTTAAGCAACATAGTAAATCTTAAATTAAAGAAAGACCAAGATTTTTTTAAATTGTAATACTTACTCACTATCTAAAGAAAATAGTTCACTTACCCTATGAATTTGCTCAAAATGAGACCCACTTTCAAGTATGCATCCCTTAGTGTAAATCGATGGTGTTATTTTTTTTGTATGAGTTAATAAAGCAGACACACGTGCATGCGCAATTCCTTGACGAAGTGATTTGAATCTAAGTACCTTATAAATGAATCGCCAGAGAGAATCGAATTTATTGTAGAATTGCATTGATGAGTAGTTTGTCTTGTACATTTTCGTTGTATAGACTTGATTGACTCAATTTAAGAAAGAAAATAATTACATCAACTACACTATAAGGAATTTCAGTTCTCATTTAGCACCAATATTCAACCAAAATCACATGAATAAACTTAATCACATTACAGCATATACGCCCCACTACTGGGCACTGGCCTTCCTATATACTCGTACATAGACGAAACGCATGAGTATGGGCCATAACACCACCACGACTACCCAATCTTTTCGTAGCCTATTCAATACAAACAAACAAACAATCAAACCTTTCCCCTTTATAATATTAGAATAGATGACTTATTGGTGTTTTTAATATTAGAATAGATGACTTATTGGTGTTTTTGAAGTCGGTTTTATTTTTACGAACCGGATTGTTTGTTCGAATTCCCTGCATTTCGTATGATATTAAATCGTACGAGTACAAACATCTCTAAAAAGCTGAAACGGGTGTGAATTCGAGCGGCTTCCACATTAGACCTCTAGTTAGCATACCGTCGAGATAGCTGCTCGAATATTAAACAGCTCTTTGTTTCTGACCCTACTTACTCCTTCACTATGCTAATAAGTAACGCCGGATTGTTTGTGTTTGTCTGATTTTGGAGGCGACCTTTGATTTTGCTTATGTCGATTGATAAATATGTTTCTGTTTGAAAGATGAAATAAAAATTTTTTGATTTTTAAAAAGAATCTACAGACTGCACCTCTAGCTACACATTACTGTATTGAATACCTTTAAGTATCTGCTTATACAAAATAGTATTTTATTTTTGGTACTAGCTTTTTCCCGTGACTTCGTCCCCGTGGGATTCTTTTTTTAAAGATTTCCTTTACTAAATTTATATATATTTTTATATAACTATCTCCATTTATAAATTTCATCTAAATCGGTTCAGCGATTTATTGATTCCCCATACAAACTTCCATCCCCTTTAGGGGTAATTTCAGCGATAAAAGCTATCTTATGTCCTTCTTTCCTAGTCGTCGTAACTAATGTTGAATTTTCATTCGTAAGAAGACATCTATATTATAGTCGCACACAAGACGCAACGCATGCATCAAACTGTTTGTTACATACTTGCCCGTATGCTACAGTTTGGCTTGAATGCTTGCGCGCATGCTTTTTTGCATAACTGCTGCATGCTGCAAGCTGAAGGCTTGCTTGCAAGGTTGTTTGCTTGTATATGAGTAAAAATTACACGATTATTCATCACTTTTAAGTACTTCGGAAATAGTGTGCTCGAATGTTTTGGCGTTTAGTGATATGAAAATATGACGACACGGTTAGCGCAGAGGTCGAGTGATCGCCTACTGCGCAACGGGTCGCGGGTTCGATTCGCGTACGGGACAAATATTTTGTATGGCCTACAGAAATTTGTTCCGGTCTGGGCGTATGTGCATGTGATTTTCTATGTTTGTAACTGCACCCACGACACAGGAGAAAATCCTAGTATGGGGCGATGTTTTTAAAAAAAATCAAAATCAAATCAATTAAAACAGTGGTGTTATTTCGGCTGATGTTATCTTCGGTAAAAAGTTTTTCGACCAAATGATACTTCGGAGTAACGAAAAAATCGAATTGGCAATAGGTCAACTGATGCAGTGACAAACGTGATTTTGTCAAAGTGACAAAAGACAGAATGGACATATTTTTCAGTTAAATCAAATTCGATCATAAAATTATGGAACTTATAAGTGTACCTACCTAACAGTCTCAATGGCTTGTTGTCACTGTCTGTTTACAAGCTAAGTGTTAAACCACGATGCTATTTGACGCCATTTTTAACAATAATTGCATAATAATATTACGTTTTTTTTTCTGACTCCCTTCATACTCACGACTAAATCGTAAATAACAGTAATCCAAACTAAAACGGTCGAGTTTGTTTTGGTGTGCTTCTATTTAAATTACTTGGCATTAAAGAATATCCTGAAGAACGCTCCGAGGTTAATCCAATTCTACATAGTCCATTGTGAAGCCGCGACGACTTTAATAAAGCAAATGCCAATCTTTGTAAAACTTTTAAAAGAATGTCAAGGAGGTGACATAGTTCGTCCATTCATCGGGGACAAAACCCTTTATGAACTTACAGACAATGAAATAACTAGCACATTTTCATTAATAAAAGGTAAACTGTTTAAATTTTGGTACGAAAATGGTCGACCGCATATCGTAAAAAGGTAGTATTATTTTTAACACAAAATGGTAATTCAAAGAAACTTTATGCATCGATTAAATAAGTGGTATAGGTTTAATATCTATTTAGTATATTAACTAACTCCAATATATAGGCATTACTTATTTATGCACCGTATATACTTTGCATGTAAAAATAAAACGCAAAAGGACTGATTTTGATTGCCAAAATATTAAGATTATTTTTAATGACATCAACTTATTCTATTGCTGTTCAGTCTGTAGTTATCCTAAGCATGTATCATGTCAATTGCTCTTCAATGTTCTATTATAGTTCAAATATGACATAACCGCGTCCATTTCCTCGGCGCCCTTAGGGTAGCACTTTTCTTTTAAATTACTGAACCACCACTCTCTCAGGCGATCGTTGGTAGTCGGGGTCTTGAATCTTATTTTGTCGTTGATCATAGAACAGAGATCACATATGCCCTTATTGTGGTCTGCAGCGTCTATAGTGTAGTGATATTTCCACTGGTGAAAACTTTGGTATGTTGCAGGATTTTTCATGCTATAGTCGATTAGTGTCGCCAGGTGTTCAACTGAACCTGAGCCATCAATATAGGAGCCTTCGGGAAGAAAGCTGAAACATTAAATCTGTTTGTAGAACGGTATACATGTAGAATGATACAACATTAGTAGAAACGATTATTCACAATAATCTTCATTTTGTGTTTTGAAAAGTATCACGTATAAAAATTGAAATAATAACGGTTAAATATAACGATTATTAAAAGGGGCTTCACACAATGAATATCAATAGTTCTTTGTTTCTATTATTACGAATGACTGAATGAAAATCAGTCTCATTTTTGTGTTTACTCAAAGAATATGTCTAAACATGTGTTTTGCTTTAAAAATTAAAATGTTTGCTTTTAACACTTGAAATTAATCTAGTCTATAATTTTATTATTACAAAAAAAACTTGATTTCATTTATCTGGTTTTTTATTAATACCGACACATTAAATTACTATGCTGTGAAAACTTATAAAATGTTTCAGGCTTAATGAATGTCCAAAAATTCGGTACTACATTAAAATTGACAGTTATTTACCAGACTTATAATTGAGTTGATAGTAAAAAATATATTCATGAAATTATCATACTTACAATCTAAGGTCAGCTCCACTCTTCACAATCGGAACAACATTATGATGGTAAGCTTTCAGAACTTCTGTAGTTATGTAATCCTCACTGAGGCCTTCCTCAAACACAAAGTAAAAGAAGTAATCATTTTCTAATGACTTCAGACATCCTCCCTTTGGGCAGTTATATATCGTACCCATGTAACACCCAAAAATGTCCAGATCAAGTGAACGATCTCTCAGCGCTTCTTGGAGTGATTTAACGAATTGTGCTCTGTTTGCACTAGCTTTACAACTGTTAGGTATCAACGCCACTGCTTTTTTCTTCTTCTTTAATTTTTCTATATCTTCCACGGAAAGCTTCTTTGTAGTCTCTACCCATTTAACATCACGTTTCGGTGCAATGACTTTTCCGTCTAAATCTTTGACTTCAATAAAAGGAGTTGAAATGTCAGACTGAATTCTGTAAGTCCACGTCCAATTGAAGTAGCCATCAGCTTTGATGTTGCAAATGGGGGCTTCATCTGCAGGCATCATGCTATGGAATACAAACTTCTGGAAAGGTGTTCTCTTGTGTGGTAATATACTCTTCCATCTGGATCGGCGCAGTACTGCAATATCCATAATCACTACGTCGAAGTCTCTGTTGTAACTCTTAAGTAGATCTTTGTCTGCTGACAAAAAACAATTGACATAGGAGCAGTTATTCTTTACGAAAGGCTCTTGGCCTTCACCTAGAGGGTTTTCTTTGAAATCGGATGTAGTCCACACCAAAATGTATTTCAACTCGTTGTCTGTTTGAGGAAATGAATATTCTATTGTCTTGATTTTTGGCAAACTAGGTGTGTCCTGTATTTCTATATCAAACATGGTAGAGTAAGCATTGTGAAAAGTATAGAATGCCAGAACGGTATACAAAAAAAGGCCCGTGAGGCTTATTGTAAAAAACAATTTGGCGAATGTCTCGGTTTTCATATTTAAATACATTGTATTGATACCAAAAGAGGGTGATATGCGATCGACAGTGAATAACGAATAATGTTCTGCTACACAGAACGACCAAACAAACAAAAAAAATTCTTTAGGATACTTACAAACAAACAATTCCAGTTACAACGTCACATCGTATCAGCTTGGTTGAATTAACAACAGTATACGATCTCTTTGTTTCATCGACATTTAAAACTCGTACTAACTACTCGTATTATTGGTTTTATATCATAGCATAGACTTGGCAATTTTTATGTGGATTATCTGATTTTTGCTGAATTCCTAATGATGATGGCTCAATTAATAAATCAAAGTTGTTAACTAAACTTAACCTTGCCATGAATGAAAAAAACCGCGGTATTTTCTTTTATTTTTGGGCTAGTTTGGGACCTTAATTCTCTATGAAGTACATATTTCAAAATTTGTAAATTGGCAAATCAAAATTAGAATCTATCAGTTATTCGCAATGTTGACCTCCCCGAGTTATTTAAAATCTTAATGTAAAAAATTAACACTTAAGACAGCCTGCCAAGTAGATTACGTCTATGGACAACGTATTGTCATTGAGATTCTCTATATTTGAATATATTTTTTTATTTAGTAATAGGTAATGTTGAATATCTGTAGGCATGTCCAGTTATTTTCAGGTGTACGCTTCTACGATTTACTAAGATGACACCTCGCGCGTGAATGCGGAGCATTTTGTGGACTTTTTTATTTCTTTTATCTCTCACAAAGTGTTCGCCTTCTCGTCTCAAAGGGGCCTGTCTGTCTGTGCGCATCCAAAAAGCTCTCAAGGAAATTTTTCTATCAGTCGATGTCTCCCTTTATTTACTAAGACCTGTTTCGTTAGAGGCGATACACGTTTCCATTGTGATACGTCAAAAATATTACTGTGTAAAGGAAAATGTTTTTTTTATTTCATGTGTTTCAATTCATTTCTGAAATCATATTATTTTACTTAACTAAAAAAATCAGCATTCAGCGAAACGATTAACTATATTAAAGATGTCAAAATTCACTGTTATTCGCTCCTATCACTATCCTATCCTATCAAAATTCACTGTTATTCGGATCTAGTTAAGACTATAAATATATCCAACGAAGAATAAGAAGGTAAAACTATAATTACAAACAAAGATTTAAATACTTAAACAATAATTTGATAAAAAAATAACCATCCTTATACGTTTATTGCTCATTATCCGACTCGATTGTGGCAGTGGAAACATGCCCCACTCTTTGCATGTAGGACGTCAAGTCTTCGGCAAATATGGACATCGCGTATGAAGTCAAACAGAATTACGTATTCCATAAAAATATACCCCTTTGCGCACGTGACGACAACGGGTCGACTTGCCGCTCGACACACCTCAAGCAATGTGCAAATAAAAATAATAACGACATTCGTGATCGAAGCAAAATAATCATCTTTGGTGTCGCGTCCTACAAATAAGTTCCCCGCCCTTTAATTATTTCAATTCCTCATGCATTTATTTAGAGTTACTTTTTATCACCGCGGATAATTTAAGACATTCAGAACACGGTAGTAGAAAGATTTAAACGTTAATAAAAAAAATAACTCACCTAATTAATTTTATATAAATTTTCTAAAATATCCAAAAAATACCGCACTAAACTAGTGCAGTATTTTTTTATTATTATTTTTTATTATAAAATAATGGATGTATCCTAAAGCGTCGAAGCAGGGAGCGTCGGTGGCGCTGTGAACTCGGCACTTGCCTTCCATATACCATATGGGTTTTTCTTTTTTCGAATTTCACATGTACCTACATTTATCTGACGCTCCTACGGTGAAGGTAAACATCGTGAGGCAACCTGCATAGATCTGCGAAGAAATTCAATGGTGTATGTGAAGTGGACTAATCCGGGCTGGGACAGCCTGGTTGGCCTAAATACCCTAACTTAGGGTAGGCTCGAGCCCCTCGGTAGGGACATATATGAGCTGTGATGAATCCTAAAGCATCCCTTATTTTCCCGTGATAAAAAGTAATCCTGTATAATCTACATCCAAACTTCCCTCATTAGATTGAATTATTTACAAAAAAGGATTCTTTTTGTAATGTAGGTAAAAAAATATTTAGAACATCTATAAACAAACACTTTACGCCCGCAACTTCGCCTGCGTTAGTTTCGTTTCTCCCGTGGAAATTCTGTTATATATTTTCCCGTAGTAAAAACAATTGAAGATGATGATTTTAAAAAGCCCAATTGAAACACGTTAAGAGAAGATAAATTGTGATATTCAAATAAAACGATTTTTCACATTCAATCCCTCACCCCTTAAAGGGTGGAATTTTTGAAAAACTATAATACGTGTTTAGCCTAAATACAAGGGCACGAACCTTTAAACCTTCAAAAATAACGAAGTAACATAGAAAACCCCCTTAGTAGGTGAATTTCTAAAAATCCTTTCTTGTAGATGTATAAATAGGTTATTATCTTGTATTATGTATGATATTCTTTTGTTTAGATTAGAATGATGGCCGTGTGATTAAATTATGCAAGTAAATTAATGTCAATTATTTATTAATTTTTAAATTATATTTTTTGTGAAATCGATTCAGAAGCCAATTGACTAGTTCATCATTGTTACTCAAATTCTTTATAAATGCCCAATAAAATAATACAAGCGTGATAGAACAATACAAATATGATAGGTACATATTGCAAAGTAAAAAGAGCTATTTCAAAATGCAGGTTCACGACGAGCCTTATCTGCTTAGGTCATTCACATGTCATACTCTATTCTACTTGACCGCCTCGTACGGGGTATAGACTGCCCGTGGTATGCCTACTCGACCGCCTCGTACGGGGTATAGATAGACTGCCCGTGGTATGCCTACTCGACCGCCTCGTACGGCGGGGCATAGACTGCCCGTGGTATGCGTTTGTAATGAGGACAATTAATCATTATTAAAATATCTCTGTTAAAATTTAATATAAAAAATGAAGATGACTGAAACTGATTTATTGACATATTTGTAACAAACTACTTTGGAGTGTGCGCTATTTCTGTTACAAGTTGTATAGCGAAAGGTCAATCATTATGCTATCAAAGTCTAATTACGCAATCTCGAACACTACTTGACTTATAAAGCTAGAATTCCGCACAGAGGTAAATTGGTTGACACGTCAGCCATGATATTGCAAGGTTCTCCCTCTCTAAAGTAATATAAGAAAGCTGAAGATTTATATGGAACGTCGCCATTACTCCATACCAGTGAAATCGCGAACGGAAAGCTTAAGTTGTAATTTTAACCGACCTCAAAAAAATTCGTCACGCAAGTTTTTTTGCGTGTTATGTTAAGTCATCACTCCGCTAATTGTGGACCAATTTTCAAAATTATTTTTGTATTCAATAGAGTATACTCCTGAGGTGATCCCATTGTTACCAAAGTCGGTCTTGGTCTTGCTGCGAGACTCTTGCTGCAAGACCGAGACCTAGACCAACACCAAGACTGACTCATGCAATATTTGAGCAAGACTCTTGCTCAAATCTTGCTTGGATCAGTCTTACTTGGTCTTATTAGGCCGATCTTGGTCTACATTTTCCACTCTCTACTACACGACAAACCTTGCTGTGTCGCTCTCAGTACCCTCGAGGTGATGCCTGTCCGATAAAAATCCAGCAAGGACAAGGTAAGGTTCGCCAGCAAGGTATGAGGACCCACCAAAGTTCTTGCCTTCTTATAAACTAATAAAGGTGAAGAAAAAGTCATTTGCAGCCATCCGGTCAATCCAAAAAAACTTCCTTAATCTACTAAGAAAAACAGATCACCAATGCGCTAACCTTACGTATTTTTTCAAAATTACACCACTAAGTTTCTTAAGAATGCAATATAAATCCACCACAAAACAGGTACGGTAAATACAGGCCATTAGTCTACCGGATTAATACGTAGAACGAGCTCATTATTCAAACATGCTAATCTTAGGCACTATTGTGGCTAGCTCACTGCATAATTATGTCTTTGATATGGATAGTCAAGCTTTTGAGATTAGCAACGCGATGACTCCTGCTATTGAAATCGGGTTACAATGGTCGGCAATTAACGTTTAGCCATAAATCTTAGTAATTATTAAGTAATCTATCGCAGCGCTCATGATGGCCATAAGTAGAAATAATGTAAGCTCTGTCATCTGTCATATCTATAAACGCAATCACATTTTACACTTGCAATTAAATGAACATTGACGAATGACGAATGAATATATTACGTCTTCTATTATATAAAACTCAATCAAACTGATGAAGATTAATTGTTTACCTTTAAAAACGTTTTGTAGCGTGTCAAAGTAATAGATGCTTGTCTAAGGATGCGAGCTAAAATTATTGAACTTTGTCTTTGTTTTGTTCTTAATTCCTCTACATCCCGGACATGTTTTACACACTTACGACAGGGAAGCTCTTAGCCTTCATCTCACCTGATGATAAGTGACGATAAGGCCGAAGGTGGAAGCGAGTTCCACCTGGACCCCTGTGACCCCTGAACAACTGTGGAACAGACTATCTTACCTCTAATTGTTTTTTTTATTGCAGAAAGTTGGCAAACAAGCAAACTGCCCACCTGATGGTAAGTGGTAACAGTCACCTATAATACATGTGGCACTTGTGAGATTCGCAGCAAAACTGCAACCCCCACAAGAACCACAGTGTACGTTACCAACTTGTGACACAAGATGTAAAGTCACAGTACCCAGTAATTTCACTGCCATATCCTACCCTTCAAACCGGAACACAGCAATGCAAGCAGTGCTGCTTTGTGGCAGAAATAGGTAAGACAGAGGTACCTAAGCAGACGACCCTGGTACAGAGTCTCCCTCCAGTAACACAACAATGTCGGAACAAAACAAACTTAGGTAAGCTGGTGGTGGGTAGCTAAGCGAGCCCAGAAGCCCTATCACCAACCAAACGAAGCATAAAATTGTTTACCCCCATGGGGAATCGAACCCCAGACCTCCCGATCAATACCCGGTGGTCTCAACCACTAGACCACGAAGGCGGTTTAACGATGTCCAGCAGATACCAACAATTTTCCTTTAGGGGATTGTGGTTGAAATTGTATACTGCGAGTGATACTCAAAAACCCGGTCTTTAGAAACGATATTTAATTTATAGGCGATACAGGAACAATTAAATATGTTTGCTATTATTTAATGAAACCTAAAGTAGCTTCATCTTCTTGTTTTACAGAAAAATTACAACTAAAAATGAAGTAATAGTTATTTTCGCTGCAAGTGCGGGAAACCTGTCATTACGAGTACCGACAAATGACAGTCGGAACGAGTTGAAATGACAGTCCCGCACGTGTATTGAACAACTTTTTTTAATACAGTTGCGAAAAAATGAAACAATAAATACAACCATTGTGTAATTTATTTCTTATAAATTTTAGAAAAAATGGCTCCAAATATGTCGTCGTACGTACACAGCAGATACAAAGCAAATGCGTGATATGCTTTGCTTGCCGTGTTTTTAAAATCAAGGTTCGGCCGTGCTTTTTGTTATGCTTTGCTTTTAGGCATGCTTTTACAATACAAAATCAGGTAGACCAGTCAGATTATTTAGCGCAATCTTAACTTAGCATGCTAGAAAAAAGCAGGAAAAAAGCAAAATGTGTGTCAGAATTTAGACATTTGACATTTGGTAAAGAAAAAGAACCGTGCGTAATGGTGACCTTCCCGCACGCTAAACAGCCCTGCATATAAACAATATACCACTTTTTGAGCAACTGTATACACGGTTATTTTTTTATCACCCTGGAAAATTTTAGGAACGCTTCAGGACACATCCAATATTATATAAAAAATAAAAAAAATGAAATAAAAAAATAAAAAAAATATTAAAAAAATAAAAAAAATCTCTAAAAATGCTGCTCTCAACTAGTGCAGCATTTTTGTATTTTATAAAAAATTAATATAAAATTAAGGTTATTTTTTTATTTATATTTAAATCATTCTAATACCATGTCGTAAAGCGTCCCTTAAATTTTCCAGGGTGATAAAAAAATAACCGTGTATAAGTAGTTATTTTCGCTACAAGTGCGGGAAGCCTGTCAACAAGTAACGACAAATGTCGACCCGAGCCGAAGGCGAGGGTTGACAGTCGGAACAAGTTGAAATGACAGTCCCGCACGTGTATTGAACAACTTTTTAATACAGTTGCGAAAAAATGAAACAATAAATACAACCATTGTGTAATTTATTTCTTATAAATTTTTAAAAAAATAGCTCACGCAATCTTAACTTAGCTAGAAAAAAGCAGGAGAAAAGCAAAATGTGTGTCAGATTTTAGACATTTGACGTTTGGTAATAAAAAAGCACTCGTGCCTAATGGTGACCTTCCCGCACGCTGAACAGCCCTGCAATATACCACTTTTGCAACTGTATTAAAAACAATATTACTTACTTCACTTAATTTGAATGATTAAAAATGATTTCACACCCCTTTGTCCACCCATCATCAAGGTATCACAGTAATTTTGTAATATAAATTAAAAGGTT
Organism: Schoenobius gigantellus; assembly: GCA_963935595.1. Classification (NCBI taxonomy): domain Eukaryota; kingdom Metazoa; phylum Arthropoda; class Insecta; order Lepidoptera; family Crambidae; genus Schoenobius; species Schoenobius gigantellus. Next base: position 55,290,710 of record OZ012541.1, read on the forward strand.
GTTTTTGATTTTAATATTCTGTCATAATGTCGCGATTAAATATCAAAGCGTTAGAGCGAACACAACTGCGGACGCTATGTAGCGCTGAAGTCATGCACACAGCCAATAAAGTCAACGATTATTTAAATGTGGCATTATTTGCCATCAAATGCCTTTTTTCGGGGGGAAATGCGTAACCGCACCGTACCCGCCTTGAGCTAGACGGCGAGCGTGTATGGGGCTCTCCCAGCAGAGTGCCAGTCCTGCCCACTAAAACCCCCCGGTGTTCTCCCTGCCCTTATGGGCGCGCTAGGTAAGGTCCACACTACGACTCCACTACCCACGCGCCCGGGCAAGCCTGACCAACTGGTCAGGCTATCGCCAAGGGGAGATTGCCCGAGAACACCAGGGAAATCCTTAGACGGAAAATTTGAATAATTTTGTTGTTGGTCTATAACTATGATATTGATGATTTTTTTCACACACACTGGGAGACAAATTTTTATTTGGTAAGTACATCTACATATTTGTTCGATAAAAGTTTTAACTAACTTATTTTTTCATATATTATGACTAAATCTATTTCTATGCACCGCAGCTTCATTCAAATAATATAATATAAAAAATAACTATAAATATGAATTGATAATTTCAATATAGGAACGTAAGAGGTCGTTCGCATTGTAGCTATTATAAAAGGAGTAAACATAGTCAATTTAAATTATCCAGCTTAAGTCCCGACGTCGCGTCAGGGCGGCCGTCGAAGATAATAATGTTTATCAGCTTCGAATACCGGACATGCCTCGTACTACAGCCGCAGTACCGCAAATATGTGTCATAAATTCATAATAACGTACTGGCTTGTTTAATAAGCTCGGCTTGTCGTAGATATACAGAGATTCTTTTAAGTAAGTTCTTGTGTTTATCGGTATTATGTGGTTATTTATAGTCCTTCAACAATGATACTTGTATTAATAGATATTGTAGAATTAAGTAATTACGTACGAACTCGTGTCATGATTTTTTTAAATTATAAGTAGGTAATTATTATTACATCGCGACTGCTTATCGCTACAACTTAGTTAGATAAAGACCAATTACATTACAAAATTCTTAATGTGAGGTGTTCCAATAAATAAATCAATACTAATAATATTACATAAATAGGAAATAATTGAAATGGCAACACAAAAGACGTTAAGGCATTTATGCAGGTAATAGAAAAATATTGTTAGATGTAGGTAGTTCATAATTAAAGCAACTTACAGGAGCTAGAGGGGACACTCTCGCACATTGTGATTGCGGCAGCCGAAGAAAGCCAGTACGGAGCGTGACGGAGTTTAATCTTAACACTTGCTATTTATACTGAACTGAAACATATTATATGACCGTGTACAAATAATCTTATGCTATTACCGTCTTTGTAATGGCAAGTAGGACTCGTACTCAGAACTTCCAACCCTCGAGTACGTTAAACTTACACAAAGAAAGAAGAGCAGTTTTTTTTAATTTCTGGTACAGAGATATAGAAGTTCATTTGCCTAAAAATACTGATAAATTGTAATAAAAGTTCCGTTCCTGATATGAAATGTAATCATAATTCCTATTTATAATATAATATTTAGTTTATAAATATTCTTGGCTACAGTTCTTTGAATATCCTACGACCACCTAAAATTGCATTGTCTTCTGCATTGAGATCGCTAAAGTGAACTAAATATTTCCGTGATAGAGTGATAAAAGACAGCTCATTCCATCCACTTAGAGGGCACCCGTGCAAAGAAATGGAAGAATTGTGTCTGAGGTCATAAATGAATTGATATTTTTTGTTCTCACTATCCCATGCATGATACGCCTGCAATTCGCATACCCAATGAAAGGGAGATTTAGGCCATCTCTCATGACGCTTCCTCAGTGTGAGTTGGTGGAATGAACTGTGTGTACGTAAAGTTTACCTGGATCGCGTGGGGTGCTATTTTCAACCCCTTATACCCTTATTTGTCTTGAGTAAATCAAAAACAGTTTCGTACATCCAAATCATTCCCACCACAGTTCCACGATTCTCGTTATCTTAATTGATGCACAGTAGGTGAGCTGGTAGGTGGTTACTATTGGAACGTAACGGCCCGAATGCCAGCTATTTCGGCCAAGCGAGGTATTTCCCGCAAATATTCGTCGCAAGATTCCCGCCTGATAGGAATTCTGTCTGTTTTTGATATACCTAAATCGAACGGATTATTTGAAGGTATTGATTAGTAGAGAGGCAGTTCTGTAATTTAAAAAAACAATGGTAAGATAAATTATACAAGCACACTCGTTAATTTTGAATTGTATTTTATATTAATGTTACAGGGAAAGTCGATTGTTAGTAACAGTTGAATCTTTATAGACAGATTCAACTCTTACTAAACAGATCAAAATTTCACTGGAGGGAAACTCTGTACCAGGGTCGTCTGCTTGGGTACCTCCGTCTTACCTGTTTGTGCCGTAAAGCAGCAGCAACCGGAAAGCAACCGGAACACAGCAATGCACGTAATTGCTGTGTTCCGGTTGGAAGGGTAAGATATGGCAGTGATTAAGGCGCATAACACATTGCACCGGACACCGCTCCGGTGTGCGGCGCTGCGGTTTTTAATTTTGACTGAAGAATCTTAATTTGTATTCAAAAACCGCAGGGTATAACACACTCACACCGCATGCCCGTGCGGTTGTGCGGCGCGCGCGACGGCACCGCACTCCCGGACGGTGATGCGGTGCGGTCCGCGGGGTATGCCACACTGAGCCGCACCGCAGTATCGTACGGATTTTTGCGTAGAAAGGACGTGCATACGCGTAATAGATCTCGACGTAAATAATGCGGCGATGCGGGGCGTCGTGCACCGCAGCTCCGGACGGTGATACGGAGCAAACGGTACGGTGGCACGGTTCCGTGCCGCCGCAGCCGCGTTTTCGTCCCTCCGTACACCGCAGCGGTGTCCGGTGCAATGTGTTATGCGCCTTACTGGGTACCGTGACAGATGTCACAAGTTGGCAACGTACGTATTTTTTATGTAATCATCGATTTGATCAAGATTCGCTTGTTATACTAAACGAATCCATACATTTGTCCTAATATTCACCACCTTTAAAAAGAATGTTTGATGTTTCCAACTATCAACATTGGAATTACTAAATACTTGCCGAGCTGCATTAAGGCTATACGTACATGCGTATCCGTTTGATTCAAATCGACTTTTAATGCATTTAGTTAGTATTTAATACTATCATCGTCGTCTAGGGTTCTTCGCATAATTTTCTCGGCCAACAATTAGCCCATGAACATAATTACGTTGTTTTTCCAATTTGATAATGATTGTCAATCAAGCGAAGATTAAAGTCCAATTTCACCAATATTTAAACAGGCGATTAGTTAATTAACAATCAAGTTTTTGACATTTTACTCAGTGTCAGAAACGGTTATTAGTTAACTTTAACCGCCCGTTTAAATCTTGGTGAAATTCGGTCTAAACCTTATATGTAACCTAATTATTTATTATGTGATGCTTTATTAGAGGAAATCATACGGGCCGTTTTTTCATATAAACGTTATCCTCAGTTTCCTTCAATGGCAATAGTTGCTCAATTTTTTTTTTTCATAAAATAAATATATTCTCACTAATGGCATGTTCCTATATGTTCTTATTTATATTAACGCAATAAGTTACACTGAACAAAAGAGATTTAAACCTTCAAAAACCAAAAAATTTGACCAGGTTTTCTGCTTGTTCAAAAATCGCGCAAACAAATTTGACAAAATTATATAAAAAGCAAAACATAGAAACACAGCAAGTAATTAAATCGGTCTAGGTTTTGGGGAGAAAATAGGCGACTACGAAATGTCTGCTTTGTGTACTTTTTGTACTTATTTTCGCTCCGAGCTGCATAGTTGTCTCTAGCGTTTCGTCTCTTACGTCTCTTGCGATTGCCGAATAATCGATAATTTACATAATCATCACCTGATCTCACCTTCTGGTAGTTCTGGATGATAATGCTGCTAACACGTGACTTCAGCGTACATCTCTTCCGCGAACAACGATATCTCGGTCACAACAGCAGCTGATGAACAGCGCACGTCAATTTTTGCAATTTTCTACAAACACCAGATACGCCCTACATGCTTCAGATCTATCACACGCTGCGACTTCTGGCAACGATTTTTTTATAATAGGCCAAGCAAATGACTCCATTCCACCTGGTGGTAAGTGGAAGTAGAGACCAAATGGAAATTGTAGCTAGTGCAGCCCCCCTAGACAAGACGCATTTCGATAATCGCTAACGCAATCGCTAAAAGTAAAATGTATGGGATTTGACATAAGCCCTCGCTTAGCTTTCGTGCGCAATTGTCAAATCTCATATATTTTACTTTTAGCGATTGCGTTAGCGATTACCGAATTGACATCTTGTCTAAGGGGGCAGGGGAGAGAACACAAGCTCGAAATCAAAATAATCTTTATTCAAATACGACTTGATACGACTTGATAAAGCTATTTCGAATCTACGCTGCACTAGCAACACTCACGCTGCCGACCTGCAAGGTCACACCTTATTTTAAGGACCCGGGATTGTGGTAGAGTTCCATTTTTGATTATGCGACATAGAAATGAGTTGGCAAATATCTTTGTTTGCGTATGGAATGGTAGCCAGCCACAGTAAGACTGCACGAGTGTACAGGCCAGCACGTATAGTCCTTAAAATGAAAGAAGAAGACAATATTAGGGAATAAAGCTCTCAACACTCGCCGTGGTGATGGTGATAGAATGTACTTAGTATCACAACATCGCGATGTAGTTGTAGGGGTTCGAGGTTATTGCTCACGTCCTCTACAGGATGTAACTGAATACCCCAATAACATTTAAGGGTATGTATCCATCAAAAGTAGAGATTCTGTAGGAAAAATATTAGAGCTAACACACCTATTTTTTTCCCATACAAACTAAATAAATTATTTTTTTGTATTAAGTGCCGACAGCCCTACGTAAGCGTACGAGGAATACTACGCTCACGTCTGTCACGTGTCATTTTGTGTTTAAATTTCTTTGTAATATGGTTGTTACTTGAAAGTTTTTGCTTTCAGTTTAAAATCAAATACTCGTAACTCTGAAAGTATTGGGGTTCCAGGTCTCAGATAAACAGCGAAGGTCCATTTAGTATCTAACTTATATGCCCCTTAAATGTTATTGGGGTGTTCAGTTACATCCGGTATATCGCCAATGATGCCGCTGCAACCTATCCAAAGCATGGAGTAAGTACTCGGCGGAGTCAGAGGTGCAAACAATGTGGATAAACACAATGCGGATGTATCGATGCAAACGTGAGTGTGTCGTGTCGATGCAAGGCAAGCGATGGAAATGCGCGCACACGATCGTGTCGTGAGCAGCGCGTTACATCGCGACTTGCTCGCCCTTGAGTATATGTGTTCTGTGCTTGCTCGCGAGGAGCTTGATGGCGCATTGGCGCGAGCGCTCAGCGAACGATTGCTAAGGTTAAGCAACGTTCACTGTGGTCAGCCCTAGGATGGGTGATCAAAATAAGAACATCTCAAGCTCCTCCGTGCTTCGGAAGGCACGTTAAACAGTGGGTCCTGCGCCTGAGGGGCAATCGCACTATTTATCAACGTTTGAACCAAAACCAAAACGTTACCGTTCCCATATGTTTTGACATCTGACTGCTGTCAAGGTGTTGTCAAAATGTATGGGAACGGAAACGTTTCTGATTTGGTTGAAACGTTATAATTAGTGCGATTGCCCCCCTGATCTCGCCCCGGTCATGTCGGTTAACCGTCACATCGGACTAGGCGAGTGAAGGAACAGAGAGTGCACTTGCGTTTGCGCAGTCACTTGTGCACTATAATATCTCCTGCGCAGATGGCTAGTCTCTGTGGAGATTGGCCGCCGTGACCGAATATCGGTTAGGAGGACATTATTATTATTATTACATCGCGACTGTATAGCTGCAAAAAGTCGTCCTGTATAAGTTTTAAATACATAAGTTGTACCCCATTCAACTTTTGGTGGTTTATATCAAACATTACGGAAGCTCGCAATATCTACAGAACAATGTGTTGCCGGATTTGATTGTTTTCCACTCTCACTTTGATATTCCATTGCGTGGTTAGAAAATGTTGCGAAGTATTTTATTATTGCCAAACTATTTAACGTAAATTCATTACGCACAAAATATTTTGTTTTGAGCAAAACAGAGCGTAAAAGTTAACGGATATTTCTGGTGTGAACTTTGTGAGGCATTTGAATATATTAAATTGATAATTTACAGTCACTCGTTTAAATACTACCCATAAAAAACGTTCCAGAAAAACGTTATTTTGCAAATCATTCATTATAAAAAAACATGTTTCTTAAAACTGTCTTTAAAAATAATTGTTTTGTCAAATACATAAAAATAATTTGTCAGATTAGCGTTTTTTGCTGTGTAAATATTTTGTCATACTATTTTTGTGAACGTTGATTTAACAATAAAATATCTTATTTGGGGCCGTCCATATATTACGTCATTCTAAATTTGGGGGGGGGGGGAGGTTGGTCTGCGGATGACGGTAAATGATGGATGAGGGGGGGGGGGTCGAAATTGACGTCATTCTTGTGATACCAGTTACTCCAAAATGTACAAAATATTTTGCAAGTACCTAAAGGTCTATCCGCACACATCAGTGTCGACACGTGACGATCAGTGCCGTGACGTGCTATACGCACACATCAGTGGCATTCAGTGCCGACGCGCGCTGTGACCTTAACAGATGCAGTAGCACAAGCATTTTTAAGTTTGTTATTTCAAAAATGCCTCTATTTAAAATAGTCCAGTTAGCAGCAATTGCTATTATCAAATGAAGATGATAACATAAGTCATAAAAGGCAATTATAAAGTTGGTGTCCATGCATTTTCTATGTGCAATGTCTAACCTTGTAGTACCTAAACCTTGCGTAAAACACATGTAAAACAGTATGTGATCAAACCAATTCTATAAATTTTTCGTCATCAATCTTAAAATGCTTGAAATCGTCCGTGCCGTCAGTGAAAATATCCTCTCCGAGAAATTCGCGTCGGATCTCGGCGAGCATCTTTCACTGACACTGATGGAAACGTCACTGATCGTCACGTGTCGGCACTGATGATAGACCTTAATGGTATTAATCATTGAACTCATTATTCACTTATTCATTACATAAGGTTTGTCTGCATTATATTCGAGAACTTGTATGCAAGAATGGGTGAAAACTCCGTGGGAGCTATCCAAAGAAAACTAAAGAATAGATAATATTATTATATTAATAAAAATTGCCTAGTACAAAATAATAAAAGATGATTCTATAACTAAATGTTTTAATGTTACCCTATTTTTCTCCAATCCGCAAATGTTTTAATTTTGTCAAACTGGTAATGACGTCAGTTTTGCGAGAGGGGGGGGGGGGGGGTCATTAGGAAATGACGATAAGATGATTGTAGGGGAGGGGGGGTCGAAAATCAGCAAAAATCGATGACTTTGTCAAAAATATTTTGTCAAACTGAAAGCACCCCTGTGTTAATGTTAATTTTTATTCGTTTCCAACAATAATTATTACATAAATACGTATCCCACTGGAATTCCTTTTTTTCCTAAGTTACGTAATATAATTTATAAAAATACGCTAAACAAAACAAAGTACCGCTCAACGTACATACATAAAACACATAAACACGCCATATAAACACATTATAGCCATGAAATTTTAATAAAGCGAACATCTTTTTATATGCAAAACTGTATAATGAGCTCACCTCAGCTCCCGAGTCGGGTAAAATCGAAGTTCCGGAGGCAACTTTAAAAAGTCTAATTTTCCTTCATACGCGACTTGAGTACAAGAACTGGCGGCCTGTCCCGGGCGATAGGAAATTATGGATATGCTAGCAACTTAAATTAAACTCACCTTTTATATAATACTAGCTACGGGCAACTTCGCCCGCGTTATTTTTGTGTTTCCCTGTGAGATTACTACATTTTCTCGTGGTAAAAGGAATTCAAACTATAAGCAAAAACTTTAAAAAATGTTAAGCAGTTGCTAGTGTGATACTCAAACCAAAAACAATATTTCAACCCCTATTTCACATTTCTAAGTGGGAATTTTTAAAAAATCTTAAACACGTATGAACAAAATTTCATGTTTCTAACTTCAAAAATGACGGACCCCCTTTTTACCATCTTGAGAGTTGAATTTAGTAATATTCATTCTTAGCTTCAAAAGGGCATTGCTCTCTGTCCATACAATGTTCGCCCCAGTATCAACAGCAGTGAAAAAATGCTTTTTGTATAATTAGACATTAGTAAACACTGTACGTCCACATCAACAATTACTACGGACAAGCTTCGCAATCCAATTATACATCAAAATGAATCACATTTTGAGGTTATTTGAAGTAACACTTTATTTCGTTAGAGCAATACACATAGTCCATACCTGTACAATTATTAAAATAATAATTATTACAATTAATTAAAGACCTTTATAAAGCCACATAGCAAAGAACAAAAAATCACAAAATTATAAAGCAAGTCAAAAACACAACGAGCAAACAAGCGACAGCGCGTGAGTAGTCAATTGACGTGTGTTAACGTTGTAAATTGTGAAAGAAGTTATGAAAACCATAATTTATACAAATAAAAAAATGTCCATACCTACATAAAATCGACTCAATTGCATTCAATCAAGCAAAGATAACAATAAGCATTCATTATTCTATTTCATTTGGTTTTTGTTTTTGAAAGTACTTTTAAATATTTAGATTTGTCCATCGAATACATATTAATTGTAATGAGTGTTTTAAAATATGCATATAATTATGACGTAAATCAAATCTTTGTTGGTCATGGGGCGATTTTCGACATTGTCCTTTAATGTTGAAAAGGTAATATACCTACCTATTTTTTTTTTAATTTCGTGGTAAAAATGTATTAAGTGACTGAGTCGCTTATCGTATATAACATATATTTACATCTTGCAGCAATTTGCTAATCTATTCATCACAAGTAGAATAAGTTTTATTCAATAACAACATACAAAGTAGTTTTATATAATACCGATACAATTTTTGAATGTTAGCTTTCCTACCTATACAAAATTATAAGGATAATGTAAATGTGTGTATAATGTAACATCATAATAAATTAAAATGACATTATAATCTACACTGTCTTAGAATACTTGTTTAATCTCATAATTTTATAAATCGGTAAGTACACAACAAGATGTATGATGTAACAAGATGATATATATTCCACTAACTTCTCTAATTCCTTTTTTCAGACGCGATATGATAAAGGGAAGCCAATTTTTTTAACATTTTTGCTCCTATTTTTTGATAATTTTCATTCGTTTTTCCAATCTTACAATACTTATTATTAACACATTATCATGGAACATATTACTCGTACTTGTATGATGACATAATGACAATAACCAATTACCTATAGGTATAACCACATAATTTTTTTCTTTATCTGATAAAACAACAGATCTTAACGCATGCTTCTTTTCAAGTCTTATCTACATTAAGCTATCTAGAGCTCTGGTGACACCAACCAGACTATAAAGTAACAAAGTTGGTAATCCCAGCAAAATTCTCTCCCAATCATAAATTTCTAGTTACAATTTTATTATACTTTACAAATAGCACATAAAATGCTTGAGATGCTTAAAACAAGCCTTTTCACAAAATATGGTTTGTACAGTTAGAAAAATGTACCTGATTTCCTCCCCAAAAGCGACCCATACATTCAAAATTTATCAATATACGTTACGCGTCCGTATTTGTGAGAAGTTAATATGTGTACCAAATTTCAGCTTGGTCGGTTCAGTAGATGCTGAGCAGGGCGGCTATGTCAAAACGGCATAGCGGATCTCTTCGCGGACGACATAAAGGTCGTCTGCCAAGCCGCCATGCCGAGGGCGCAGGCAGGAGGCAGGTGTACTGGTGGACGCAGGAGATTGCGGATCTGCGTGCCACCCGTATGAGGGCCAGGCGCGTCTACGTTCGTTGTCGTAGGCGCACCAGAACTACACCCGACGAGGAAGCTGAACTTCGTCGGGTGTACCTATGCGGCAGCCAAAAAGGCCCTGCGAAATGAAATCTGCAGAGCCAAGGAAAAGTCCAGGGAGCAATTTATACGGCTCCTGGACCAAATCATCGTGGGGTGGCGTCCGTACCGGATGGTGAGGGGGAAGCTTAAAGCTTCCGCTCCCCCTACCTCTGCTATGAACAGGGGCTGCTGGATCGGGTGTTAGGGACTCTGTTTCCTGATCCCGGTCCGTTCCAGCCCCCCAGAATGGTCCCCCCGGACACTCCTCCGGTGGAAGTGGCTGCCGCCATCCCTCCCGTGTCGAACATGGAATTCGACATGGTGAGGGAACGGTTCCGGCGCAAAAAGAAGGCGCCGGGACCGGACGGTGTCCCAAGCAGGGTTCTGACCCTCGCCCTGGGACACCTTGAGGAGCGGTTCCGGGCGGTGCTAGATTTAAGCATCGCCTCGGGCCACTTCCTTAGTCATTGGCAAGCGGGCAGGCTCTGCCTGTTGAGAAAGGAGAGCCGCCCCGTGGATTCCCCTACTGGGTATCGGCCGGTGCTGCCGCTTGACGACGCCGGGAAATTCCTGGAGAAAATCCTTGCTTCCCGCATCGTCGAGCACCTAGAGGACTGAGGGCCCAACTTAGCTGACAACCAATTCGGCTTTCGCACCGGCCGGTCCACAATGTGGTGGTGGTGGTGGCTCTCCGTCTGGGGATTTCCCTGGTGTTCTCGGGCAATCCCCCCTTGGCGATAGCCTGACCGGTTGGTCGGGCTTGCCTGGTCGCGTGGATAGTGGAGTCGCAGTGTGGACCTTACCTAGCGCGCCCATAAGGGCAGGTAGAACACCAGGGGGTTTTAGTGGGTAGGCCTGGCACTCTGCCGGGAGAGCCCCACACACGTTCGCCGTCTAGCCAACGGTGGTTACGGTGCGGTTACGCATTTCCCTCTCGAGAAAAAAAGGGCTTTGTCAGACCAACAGACAGAGACCAAATTGATCTTATGAGGATTTCATTTTATATTTTTAAGAATCTCTAAAAACACTCCAAAGAGAACCTCCTTTTAAGATCTGTGCATAATATTTTCAAAGGCACACTTCATTGAGAAAATTACATTTATAAAAACTATAAACATCGCTCCATTGCACAGAGAACAATGTGAAAAACGTTTATTTTTGAATAGATCTTTAAATCATATTAATTACTGGAAAAGTAATTAACGCTTTCACGGCATTCGTTAAAAAGTAGAGTCTCGCCGCGAAGCGCTGGCACCGCACTTCTAGATAGATTTATGCGACATAGAGACAAGAAATCAATGTTTAATATTATTTGTAAGCTGCTCCTTGATTGTGTAATAAAAAATCTATCGCGATTAATTTTAATTTTGACAGTCGAAATGCATCCATCACAATTTTTTATCAGATACTCGTCACAGAGTCTTGTATTGATTGATGCCACAATAACTGGCAATACCTACAAAAATCTAAAATCTCTATTTTTACGCACAACAACAGTCTCATAAAATCTAATATCGTAAGCCGCAGCATGGCCGCAGCTGTTGATTTGACAACTATCAGTGCAGCCAACTAAGAAAAAATATAATACAAAATACTTTCCGTAACCATGCAGATTACAATTTTGTCTGAGGAGGAAGTTGTTATCAATCTCATCCGTGATTCAATGTAATCCCATTTTAAATCGGATTTAATGAATATTTCCCCATATGTGGTTTCTAGAGCGCTATTTAATAGCAATTTTCTATTGGTTTAATGTCTAAAGAAATTTTTCATAAGCCCACTGAAAATGCGACTAAAATTCATACTTCCATGCTAATAATATAAATTCCAAAGAAACTCTTACTGTCTGTTACCTATCACGCTTAAGCCGCCGCTCAGTCGATTTTAAAGAAGTTAACGTGAAGATAGTTCCAAGAAAGAACATACTCGTACAATCTTGGTTCAAATAAAGATTGCCAGTGAGCACTTAAGCACAGCAAATTCAATTTAATTAAGTGAGTATAACGCGAATAATAGCCGGTTCAGGTAGTTAATAAATAAATGAAAAGTGGACAGCAAGATGAAATATACTGAATTCCAAAATCCTTAATAGATACATAAATAAAAAATAAATAAAATCAACAAAGAAAAATTTTCGTCTCGGGCGGGATTTGATACGAAGTTATTAACAGAGAATAAAGACTACTTTGGCTTAACAACGAATAAAGGAGAGCAATAAAGCTAAGAATTTCGTCGGGGCGGGTAAGAGCTCGGTGGCCTAGTTGGTCAATGCTGCAACGCGGTATGTTGGAGACGCGGGTTTAAATCCCGCGCAAGACGAAATTATTTTATTATTTTCTTTATTGATTTTATTAATTTTTCAATTACAAGAAAATGCAAAGTTCTATATTGGAATAATCTAGAGAACAGTAATTATTATTCGTATAATAATAATTACTGTTCTCTAGATTATTCCGTATTGCAGCAATCATCCTCGCGCGGCTGCGCTGCAACATCTTGTACTAATTGGTCCGCGATGCGAAGATGTTCTGACGATTTATGGCACGCCTCAGCACCCACCTTCAGAGTGCTATGCGCTTACATATTTTCAATTTTTCACAAAGCTTACTTGTTATTCTTCATTATCTCTTCAAATTAGTTTAGATATAGCTGTTTACTTGCTAATTAATATAAGTAAGATTAGTTTCAAGTTGGTCACCTTATGTATGGATACATTTCTCATATTTGTACTTATTTATCGATATGTACTATGTACACACCTATTAGATATACCTATAGGCTATATTTTGATAATAATATGAGTGGACAACAATTATTTCAGCTATTTCAGATTATAGATCATAGTAAGTTATGTCTCAAATGATATTTATATAGAAACACATTAGAGCCACAACACAACACAACACACTGTAATAATGTGTTTCTAGCCATATTAAATGTATGGAACCGATACGCTTCTGACGCGTCACAGCAGTACAGCACAACACTACACAATAGTTTGTTTCTGCCCTTAGACTCATTTGTCAAAAGAGTGGTCGAAAGCGCAGGGTGTTTCAGTCAGTGGGTATATTACAAGAATTAATTGGGACAAAACACTGAAGTTAAAGTATCATATTTTACATCGTTTGTTTGATTCCTTTCTTTACGAAAACCAATTTTGAAGTACGTGTGTTTCAGGAAAAAGTTTCAGGAATTTTGAAACTAGACATAATTATTGTCCATATTGAAAACTGTTTGTTCGTCTTCTTATAGGGTTGACAAAACTTTTAGAAAATGATTTGAATGTTAGAATTTTCTTTTTCGTTTTTAATGGCAAAAATATCGAAACAAGAACACGACGTTACTTATTGCTTAAATAACCACAGCACTCAAATAATGATATTGGTGTTAGAAACCTCATAAACTGTTAAACACTAATTAATGTAAATTAGATTGAAAAAAATGACTGATCAATGTGACTAAGTAAGCCATAAGTAAAAAAAAAATATTTCATGCACTCTATTATTTTACTTTCTTATCAATGATCAAACCCTAAATTCATCTTACATATTTTACAAAATTGGCAGCCCTGACCATTTTTTCAATTTAGTTTAAAGCAAACCATAACTACCTCCCATTACAATAACATTTTCTGCACTGCTTATAGAGCACACAATACAGATAAATGTATCTGGATTGAATCATAACTTAATAGCAGAAATTGAAATTTTACATTTTTATTGTGATGCGTGATGCATATAGCATAAAATATTATATAAGAATTGCTAATGAGAACTTTATGACACGAGTAAAAGATCACGATTTGTAACACTTTTGCCTGTGCCTTTCGTTCCTTTCTTTCGTATTTCGTTCATTCTGACTACTAAACAATTTTAGATTTTTACCTATATAATAATGAAACAAGATCCAACTGATATAATTTGGTATATCAGTCAGATCTTACTTCTGTATTCACTTGTAACAGCAATCACACGGCTTTGTTATCTGAACCAATATCAGGAGATTGATCTCGGGCGACCGGTATTGGCACGTGATGCACCTAACCATGAATTAGGATTATCCCTAGACGGTGCGGTGTAAGGCGTTCATTGTGCGTAGGAACTACAGAACAAAGGTACTGTGTGCTAATGTCAAGTACGAGTAGCACACACAATACCAAAGCCTCATTCGACTACGACATAGTCGTTACCATCATTATTGATTATCACATTGCAGACATAGATGCTTAAACAATAGGGAGCAAAACTATATTTTAACGGCGACGGCGATATTTTCTTCGTGAAGCGAGGGATTCTATAGTAGAATTAAGTTTCTACTGGAGCAAGGAATCTATAATACCTACGTCGCACAAGATAAAAATAATTATGCGACCAAGTGATGCACTCTGATTTTCATATTGTCTATGAGAAATAAAATAAGAGGCGTCTTTAGATACAACTTATACAATAAACTGGGATTTCTGCGCTGCTAGATGTCATTTTAGGATTATTTGTAAATAGTCCGTGAACAGTGCAGGTACCGCAGAAAACGTAAGTAGTTCCCGCGTTTTGTTTTGTCTCCTCCGAGTTCTCCATAGTATTGTACGTAAAAGATTATCATGTATAAGATTTTCTTTCAAACTCTTTGGCTGCGGAACACTGAACTATTTTTTATTTTAAATTCAAACTCGATTATATTATAAATTCATAACTCATTAATGCCGTTATAATGAAGAGAAAACTCATTAATGCCCGTTACTCTTAGATGAAGGATCTGCTTTGCTCGCACGTATGCCTGCAATAAGCGCCTTTCGAAAAGATCCGGTAAAATGAATTTCGAGTGATCGATAAATGAAAACATGTGTTTACACCAATTTCACCACCCGACAAATATCTTACAAAAGCTGATGGCTTTAACTACGGAGACTTATGTCATTATTGTCATTGAATGAACATCATTGCCTATACCTACAGTGTCTACGTCATTGGCTAAACTCGCCCGCTATCAGGGGTCAGCGCTGTCATCCCATGTGAATCATCATCGGCTCTAAGGGATTTAGGGGAATTAGCAATTGTAGTGTGCAAGGCTAACTAACCTAAACAGCTGATAGCGATAACGCACACCGCAAAACGCCCCCTTTAATAATAACAACTCTTAACACCTTGTTTTATGTTGACCGATTGAGTGTCTGTGATTAATTTTAACGTTTTTCATTGAAATCAATTCCGAGAAATCAATGCTAACCAAATTACTTTCAGAGCGTACAGATGGCTCTCATACTGTATCCAAGCAAATGAGTATTTTACTGAAACATTTTTGAAATCTCAACTATACTAAAGTATGTCCTAATCACTCAAAAACACAAATTTCAGCTTTAAATGCAGTTACATTTCATTTCATTTATTTATATATTCATAGTATACATATTATTATACACAATCACTAAACCAATACAACTTCGTTATAGCGAGACCTAAAAATTTTCTTTTGCTAATATAATACTTCATACGAATGTAAGTATACAGTGAAAAGATGAAAGGGCTCATACCGAAGCATCACAAGTGCTCGTCTAGGGCGCCACTTGAAAACACGCTTTTCCACGTAATGCCTTTGAGGAAATTAAATAAACTGCAACACCGCACCATGAGCGTCCTAGCGGGCGCTGAGTGCCTCCGCGTTTCCATTAGACTATTAAAATCGTGAAAGCTATAAATAACCACATTTATAACATTTTATTTATTTATTTATTTGGGATAACAACAATCTTTATTACTTATAGTTAATTAAATCTAGTTACAAAAACTTAGATCAATAAAAGTTATCACGTAATACTAAGTAAGTTAGGCAGACTTAAAAAAAAATACAATTCAAAGCGGGTAGGTATCTATCTTAACGTCATACAAACTTGAACTTGAAGCAACTCGACTCGTGCCCATGCGCAGCGGGACAGAGGCAAACACGCTTACGCATTTTGCCTCAATCGCAAAGTTGGACACATGAGTCACTCTGGTTCGGTAGCGCAATGGTAAGCAATCGACTCGACGGTATCCCTCAGCCCAGCGACGCCGGTCGGTCGATTGCTTTACTATAGGTAATTATATTTCAATTTTTTTTTTAGCTTGCTTCGCATACAATAATTTAGTACTATTCTGAATTTCATACATGTATACATATATACGCATTGATTGATGTGTATATATGTGCGCACGCAAATACATTCACATACACACACACACATCCATATTATATACATCAATGCACATACACACACGCATACATTCAAATACACAGACATGTGTTTCAAACAATGGTCATTAATTAAACATTAGATTTTTTTAATTTTCATCATAAAGGACTGCTTACATGTAATAAAAGGATCAGTTTCAAAAAAAAATTAGTTGTATTCGTGCATGAGTCTCGTAATTACATTTGGATATTTTTTTTTTGGTTTTGCAATAGTTTTCCAACGAGGTGGAAAGCTGTTGCGCATAGACGGCTAATCGATAGGCGTGTGTGGAACCTTTAAAGCGAAAGTTTTAAAATGTGCTCCTAACATCCACTAAACCAACCTCGACGTCAATCTTATTATTATTATCCCTATTGGTCGAGGTGACTCTGAGGCGGGAAAACCCGGTCATATGAACCACCTCGAAACAGCTCGGTCAGCTACGTGTCCGGTCTAACGCCTTTTTTATAACGTTGGGAAATGCATTACGTTTAACTCGTGTTTGCGAAGACGCGAGGTTATTTCGCACTCTCCGCTGCCACTGAGAAAGTCTGTTACCCAGCGGCCGTGGCCTACCGACTTAAACCCAAAAATGCCCCCTCACAAATGCCTTGGCACGAGCACGTCCATCACCGCCACATCCTCCCCGTCATTAGATGAGGAGGGTACGCCAGGGAGGGACGCGTCACTACCTGAGTCACTACCGGTCATAGCAACTCTATCGGATACTTCCACGACCTCGTCGATCTACTCGCCTATATGGCGTGCTCCTCTCACCCTTCCAAAATAGGAAGGCCGAATATCCCCCGAGGCATCTGAGGGATCGACGACTGGTAGCGACCTGTGAAATGCGGGGTCCGGGTTTCCCGAACCTGAACCCTGATGGTCACCGTCGGGTCTAAGGCCTGTGAGTAATCATCCTGGACATACTTAAGGGGACTCCCCAATAATCCTACGCAATCACTCTCACTATTACGCTCTTTAAGCGAGGTATCCTGTTTCTCTGTTGTTGTAGTTCACCATCATCACAGCTCATATACGTCCCCACCGAGAGGCTCGAGCCTACCCTAAGTTTGGGTGTTTAGGCCTTAGTCAACCACGCTGGCCCAGTGCGGATTGATCGACTTCACGTACACCTTTAAATTTTTTCGCAGGTGTATACAGATTTCCTTATGTTGTTTTTGTTTTCCTTCACTGTAGGAGCGTCGGATAAATGTACATTCGAAAAACGAAAAAACATATTGGTACATAGCAGGATCGAACCTCGGACCTCCGACTAGAAGACCACTCGTCTCCGCTTTGGTGGAATCCGAGCCTCACTGAAATAAATGTATTTTAATGTTTTATTTTAACGAAGTTTATACATTGGCGATCTCGCTGGGTGCGATGTAGGAAGTGGAAGATCGATTGCAGCGCGCACCGTGGCCAAACTACCGAACTTTTGGCAAACCAACTGTCACTATTTAGTGAAATTTACGTTTCTGTGCATTATTAAGCAAAAATAAATAAATATGTGTCACGAAACCTGCTGCGTAGTTAACTGCAAGAACATTGGCAAAAACAGTGATCACAAATTTAATAAACTTCCACAAGCAAGTTGATATGATCTTCATATTTGGTTTCATTCACATCTTGCACATGTTTAGCCAAAACTAATATGTTTTCCTTTTATTATTGTTTGTGGTTGGAATGCGATGTCGTGTGTGATTTCTCGGAATCCAGTTTTTATAATTAACTAGCTTCTACCCGCGGCTTTGCTCGCATCAAATTTGGGGTAATTTTAATTTTAAAAAAGCAGGATGTTCATCGCGAAACAATAAGTACAATATTCAAGATCCAGCTGAATTTTAGAGATATACGTCATGTCCAGAAGTTGCACATAAATTGATAGGTCAGAACAGAGGAACTTTGCAGAAATAATAAGAAAAGCTTAAAATTATTGTCTAGGGATGGAAGTACTATGACCGGATGGAGTTGAAGGTACCTACAATATTGATGGAATAATGCTGACATGCAGGAACGTCCACCAGGAACGTGGAAGGCGCGGGTTCAATCCCCGCTTGACACCCGAGGGATGTTGACTTTTTATTATTTATTTATAATATCAATTATAATACACGACTGGTAAAAAGAACCCTTCACACACAGAGTAACATCACCTTGCTCGGAATGAACATTCGCTGCGATCTGAACCCCAGAGACTACATCGAATCCGTTATAACTGCTGCCTCACGGAAACTCGGTGTCCTAAACAAGGTGCGTAGGTATTTTGCGCCGAAACAACTATGCCTGTTGTATAAAACTCAGGTTAGGTCTTGCGTGGAATATTGCTCGCACCTTTGGGACGGCTCCGCTCAGTACCTCCTCGATGCTCTGGACAGATTGCAGCGTCGCGCTATTCGAATAATTGGCGATGTAGAGGCAACTAACACCATCGAGCCTCTACAACTTCGTCGTGACATCGCCTCTCTTAGCGCCTTTTACCGAATGTTCCATGGAGAATGCTCTGAGGAGCTCTTTAACCTTATCCCTCCCTCTCCATTCCTTAACAGAAACACGCGTAAGGGCCTTCGGAGTCATCCTTACACTGTATCTTCCTTTTCACACCGTACCAAGAAATTCCAAGATTCCTTCTTCTGTCGTTCATCCCACACTTGGAATTCTCTACATGCGCACGTGTTTCCTTCATCCTACAACATGGGTTCCTTCAAAAGAGGTGTGAAAAGCATCTTTTAGGCCGGCAAGGGGCGGGCAGGTAGGATAGTGGATGTCGTCCCTACTCTATCTGTCAACTCATTTGGGCCTCTTTCACCGCCTAACATCAGGCGGGAGGAGGTCATTTGCCGGGCCTTACATAAAAAAAAAAAAAAAGAGTATGTATTTATTGCTGTTGTTGTTTTTATTTTGTTGTTATTTTCATAATCAGCGACCCGATAAACCATACAAAGGATACCAATGTTAATTTTCAAACTTTGAGACTCCATATCCCCCTTTTAATGAGTGAATTTTGAAAAAACCTTATAACACGTGTTAACTCACATAGACTAACTAATTTTGTTTCCCCATACAAACTTTGAACCCCCGTTTTACCCCTTAAAACTCACCCCGAGTTTTGGAAAATCTTTTCTTTGCACACGCCTACATCATAATAGATATGTGTGCCAAATTTCAGCGCAATCCGTTCAGTCGTTTGAGCTGTGCGTGTATAAATCAATCAGTCAGAAACGGTTGTCTTTTATATATATATATACAGATTAAGCCATGTTTAACTGAAAATACATAAAAAGTCTGCATTACTAGCGACAATACAGTCATAAATAATCATCTACAATATATATGAAATGCGTTATTTGATTAAATTTGTTTATTTCTTTACTTACTTCTCGTGAAGACAGTCATGTATCAGTCATGAGATAGTCCGTGAGTACGTACTACCCGAAATTAATTGATTGTGCGATTTTAGACGGAAAATAAAAACGGTCAATGTTATTACCGATACTATAGATTTACATGATGAAATAGAATATACACAAAATTTAAGGGACGCTTCACGACATGGTATTAGAACGATTTAAATATGAATTAAAAAAATAACTCACTTAATTTTATATTAATTTTCTAAAACATCAAAAAAATGCTGCACTAGTTGAGAGCAGCATTTTTAGAGATTTTCTTTTTATTATTTCATTTTTTATTTATTTTTTATATACTTAATAATGGATGTGTCCTGAAGCGTCCATAAAATTTTCCAGGGTGATAAAAAATAACCGTGTATGTAAATTACGATATTTCATTGAAATTATTTATTTGTTTACTCACTCTTCGTAATTACGCCAGCCATTTAACAATTCAAAGTCCGCCGTATAGGGGATAAGGTGGCAAGATGGAGTACTTAAGCTTTAAAGGTCAATAATATTAGTACATTACTGCCGCGGTCTATAATGACTACTTTGCTGGTCGCGCTGATGATGGCCGACAGCGCAGCGTAGCGCAGCTCCAGGCCGACACAGCGCGGTCAGCGTACAGCACTTGATGATGGAATAGCTTTACAGTGAGGACAGCAAGGGCTGCAATGATGGCCAAGCTGGAAGGCCTAGAGCGTAGCTAGGCTAGCTCGAGGCAATCATAGCGTTACCAGCGAAGCAGTCATTGTGGGCCAAGGCTTGTATAATAGTGCTTTACTCAAAAATGCAAGTACCTAATCTAAATAAAACCAGCAAGTAATTTAAATAAAAAATATATTAATTAACTAGAAATTTAATGAAAATGTCAATTATGAAAAGTTAACGGCCACGTTAAGGTTGTCAAAATAATGACCACATTACATGCATTTTTGAGTAAAAATAATTACATAGTGAAACAATCATATTTATTTTTTAATTAACAACTAATTATTATTATTCTAATATTTGGTGTCATTAGGAAATTTTAGTAACACATTTAAGAGAGAAAAAAATGGTGTTTTGCTCCGTTTTGCCCCATGGCGCTGGTAAGATGGGGTACACCCTGAGGTAAGATGGGGTGAAGAGAATGATCACAGAGAAAGATGATTATTTGAGCTGGCAGAACTCGCAGACATGGATGACTTCATAATCATCATCATCATCTATTCCTGCACAGCTATTATGAGCCCATCTTCCACATAATGAGCATGATATCCACCCTTTAATGGAAACGGAATATACCCTCACAATACATACTGGGTGGAAAAAAAAGACCGTGTTTGGAAGAAAAGTACCTTTAATATTGATGATGGCAAATTTTACTGAAAGGAAACATTCCTTAATTTTCAAAAATAATTAAAACTGCATTTAAAGATTTTAGAAAAATCACCTGCTTGAGCCGAGAATCGAACCGGTGAAATGTGACAAAAAAAAACATTCTGTATTTTATGGTACCACCCGAAAGAATCATTCATAAGTATCAATTTCTTTTAAGCAACATAGTATCTTAAATTAAAGAAAGAGCAAGATTTTTTTTATTGTTAAGCCCATTCACAGAAAAGTTGAACAAATATTTTAAATATCTCGATATAAAAGGCGATACGTAGCGAATTCAGTCGAAGAATACGTCTGAGCATCTTAGAGCATTCATCTTAGGCTAAATGATCTAAGCTGTGCATACGTGAAAATGGGTCTGATTTTGAGTAATTCATAAGTTAAGTGAACTATTTTCAAGTATTTTCTTTAAATACTCGTAGGTACTGTAAGCTTTACAATAAAAAAAATATTTTTCTTGGTCTTTCTTTAATTTAAGATACTTTGTTATTTAAAAGAAATTGATCCTTATAAATGACTCTTTCGGTTGGTACCATAAAATACAAAATGTTTTTTTGTCACATTTCACCGGTTCGATTCCCGGCTCAAGCAGGCAATTTTACAAAAATCAATAAATGCAGTTTTCATTATTTTTGAAAATAAAGGAATATTTCCTTTCAGTAAAATTTGCCATCATGAATATTAATAGTACATTGTTACCCCAGGGGTGAAAGTAACTTATTTAGTCCCGAAACGGGGTTTGGCGCCCGAGCGTAGAGAGGGCGCCTATAGTTCGAGGGACTAAATAAGTCTTTAACCCGAGGTAAACACTGTGCTTTTCATTACGAATACAAGGAAAGTAAAAATAAAGACATGAATCAGCAAAAGAACATATTATGAGTGAAATTAATTTTATTAAATCAACAACTTCTGCTTTTGCCTCTTCTCTTATGTATGAAATCTCTATGGAAGAATAAACAATAAAAACTCGAAAAAACGAATGAAGATCGGATTGCCGCTATCCCACTTATTTTGTTTTTTTTATTCTGTGGCCGGCCAGCTATTCAGCCATTATTTTTTTCATTTTCATCATTGAAGAAATGGTTAAAATTTTCCGCAAATCTATGTTATTTTAAAATAATAGTTAAAAGTAAATTTTATTAAAATAAAGTCATATAAAAAATATATTCTTTAAATACTTAACATTATGTTATTTCAATTTTACGCTTACACCGTGCTGTAATTGAGTGGTTGTATAGAAAGCCGGAACATGGTTCAATAAAAATGTGAAAATAGAACTTGTTTCTTTTTAAAATTTGACAGCAGCTGTCAGTTGAAAGTGATTCTCCCTAGGGCTGAAAAGTACTACTTTCAACACGCTAAGCAGGCAACTTCAGACCTACTTTCAGAGTATGAGTAATGAAAAGGTACTTTTCCTCCAACCACGGTCTTTTTTTTCCACCCGGTATATGGTGTGTCCTCCTCTTCTTTACTTTCATCTCCAGTTGATGAGACTCCTCGGCGGTTTGATTATGCTTGTTATTTTTAATTGCTAACTGGTATACTAATGCCTTTAGATCTTTAGCCGTTAGTCCACATAACCTTTCTTCCATTTCTAAAAAATAGGCACAAAGCTCATTTTCTTCAGACATAGAAAAAACAGGCAGCCTAGGACCCAATGGTACTTTAATTGGTATGTTAGTAGTTTTCATCAGATGTTTCGTTCAATACTGAGCGAGAAGCCTTAACTCTTCTCTCTAATGTCGTCAGTGGCACATCAAATTGTTTACCTGCTTTATAATAACCCATTTTTCCATCCAAAACCGCTTGAACTGCTTCCCGCATGGATTCTTCGGACCACGACCCTCTGTCAGTCGTGCGTTTGTAGTCACGAACCATTCTAAAAAAGCAAATTATAATAAGCTCACAAAAAAACAAACTTATTTTTACGGAAAACAAACAAGAAAAAAATACCGCTACCCCATCTCGCCTGCAGAGTCATTTTATACAAAAAAAAACAGCCGGCAGTCTTAAGGAAACACAATACCTACCTTATTATAGGTTAGTTTAAGCGTCAATCACAGTAACACCTCACCAGCTAACGTTATTTATATTTAACAAACCACAGTCACGTGTCAAACCAGAAGATAATATGATAAACAATTTGCAGTAAAACACTTTTTTGAATTTTTTTCGACACTGTGCACTTGTGAACCACTAACCACCGGATGACTGACAAGTGTCATGGCGGCGCGTCGAATGATGAATGAACGAGCGTGATTGGTCAATTTGAACTATGAATTTCGCTGGGTAGTCTTACCCGCTACCCCGTTTTACCTCCTTCTCCTACTAACCGTTAGTTGGCGCGGGTTCGACGCCGCTTCCATCGCACACACAGCCAGGGGGGCCTGGCCTATGATTTTTGTATGAACTTATCAGTATTTTGGCCTCCATCATAGAATTTTGAATCAGTAGCTTAACAATCTGAGGTGGGCACTAGACTCGACCCTCCCCTCTATGCGTATGGGCTTGTAAGAAATAACATCCCAACCAACAATATTAATTGAAAAAATTAAGATGATCGTGGAAACTCGCTATCGGATCTCTGTGTAGGAATACGGCTGCCCAGACTTCCTTTTAATTAGGACGAAATACAATTTTCGGTGCACAGCTCATAACAGACATGTATGTGATAACACCACTTGTAATTTAAATGAATTTAAATATGCTGCATGCCAAAATTTTTGACCAAATTGATACACGACTCTAGATGATGATTTGGAAAATTCAAAACGCTGCTGTGGCTACATTTAATTTTCACAAGAAATTAGAAAACAACTTCATTATCAATTAGACTCGTTCTACGGCGAGGTGGCAGCGTAGTAGCTTATATAATGCGGAATCCATATGGTATTATGTCAATCGCAAAATATAATATAAAAAAGATATATTTTTGAACGGTACAAGTAAATATTGTATCTACAATACTTTCTGCTATCATGCATGATTCTAGACCACTTTTTATAGGTTTTGATTCTCTTATGTGGCCATACAGATAGAAAAGTGATACAATACCTAACCCGTTTTTCTTCTGACGTACAGAACTCTAAAAATACGATGCATACTTATTATTAGAAAATAACAACATTATCAATATACCCATTAAACTTGTATAAATTATATCTAAAGAGACAATGGTAAGTTTACGTTAAAACAATAAACAGTTCTTTAGTTTTAATAAACACCAATTGTATTTGAAAACATACATTTAACAGTTTTCATGGCGCTCGGTTAACTCGCGGGCAATGTCATTGTGTCAGTGTTGCACGGCAGTTGACCAACGTTGCAACTCAAGATGTTGTTGAGTGCGATGGTGTTGATATACTTCGTTGGAATCGTAAGTATTTCCATAATAAAATGTTTTCTTGATAAAGAAATATAGGTAAAATTACCTAAATAGTAAAATTTTGTAAAAATAATAAATGAGAATTTCAAATGTACACGCAGTTCTCAAATCATCTCAGTTATCAAATATGTATAACCGCTCATTTACAGACAAGGACATGCGCTGCTGATGAGCTTGGACGCAACATGGTATTCATGCCATCCACCGTAAGCTTTGATGAAATCTTCACAAACAGCCTTCGCATGTTAGCTGAAGACACAAGCATAGAAGACGAAGCACATATACGTAGCGCTCCGACAAAGCTTGTGGATGTCCCACAGAAAACTGAAACTACCACTGTTGCAACTCAACCACCTCCTGATTTCATTGTTGATACTTCAAATCACAAGCAAGAATCAATTGAAACCAGCATTGCTCCCAGCACAACTAGCAAGCCAACTACATCTACACCACTGACAGCGGACAGTTCAATTATAGTGATACCGATTAAGAAGAGTTACAAAGAATTACCACAGAGAGGCGTTCTAGATTTACTCTTTCCAGCCAGTCGTGTGAGAACCTTTAAAAGTGCCTTTGACATGTTCCGGAGGATGTTGTCACATACCTTTAAGAGATGATAGATAATTTACTAGAAATAAACTTCTAACAAAAATGACACACTTTCCATGAACATTCCGTTTGTTCTGTACTTCTTGTATGTTAGATAGTGTGTTGTGAATAGCTTCAAATTGTTGATTCGTGTTCGACAAGCTGAATTGGATATAAGGTCATAGGAGAGTTTTAAGAGCACTAACAGGTACTCGAAATACCTCTACCATTGTTTTAATCTGGGACACCAGCAATATTCCCTTTAAAGCGTTCTGAATAAGTTTTTCGAAAGTAATAAATAGTTAAAAGACCTTACCGTCTGGTAAGCCGCATGGCTGTATAGCATTGTAAAAGAAAACCCTTTCAAAAGGTATCTTTACAGATATTTTGAATAGAGAGCAATAACAAAAACTTTTACATTTTAAAGTGGTAACCCACAAAACAGTCATCATAACCCCATCTTAACAGTTTAGAACTAAAACAACCTTAGTGTAATGTAATCAGTAATAAACTAGTCGTCCCTTACTATGCTGTTATAAAATAAAATCCTTGACTATCCAAGAATTAAGCTTTGATTATAGTTTTGTCCTAAGCCTCATAAAATTAATAGATTGTTATTAGCTGTGCCCGCGAGCCACGTTTCGCTGTAATAAAGTTTAACCCTTAACGCAATAATAAACAATAATCGAGATAAAAGCAATCCTATCTTTTAAGTTGAACCAAATTACATACAGTAAGCTTTACATCAAAATCAATTAAGTACGAGTAGTTTCGAAGTTTATCTCGGACAAATAACGTGACACGAGATGTTTATATAATATAGATTATACTTTTATGGTCGTCCGAACTTGAGAATGAATACTTTTTAATTATTCGTTCTTTGGGACTAACCCTATCAATCGAAATTAAGTAGGTATACATTATGTTCTTTTTTATTTAATAGGCACGATTCTCATCTCTATCTAAGCGACTTTAATAAGCCTTTGATGATGTTATTCTAGAGTACAAAATTTGTTGCATACAGAGCGAATTATTTTGATTCAAACTTGACAGTTATTCCATCTGTTGCTGCCTCCTATTTTCACGTCATGGTTGGATGTCTCAATCGCGCACACCGAACTTCAGGCTTGCAAGGAGAATACTAGAAACTACGTCATCCCATGAACAGTTAGTAGCGGCAAAGTCCTTTACACAACGGAGCACTTGACTAAACGTGATTCACACTGATTGCACTAATTACACTCGACGCGAAAATGCTCCTCGACAGTGCTTGGCGCTCAGCACGCTCAAAGTGCTCTTGAGCAATTAATTTTTTGGATTAACGCCAAATGTGAGCGCGCCTTAACAAGTGTTATCGCCGTGCGCTTTCGATTAAGGCATTTCATAATTGCGGCTTCTGAAGTTCCGATTCGAATGAAACTTCTTTGAAGTCGCAAAAGTTCGGTAGCTCTCGTCGAGAAATTTAAAATAACGGTTATGCCAATTAAACATTGACAAGTTTATAATTGCGTTAGGAGTGTTTTCATTTAAACCCCCCCTTGGCGATGGCCTGAACAGTCAGGTCGGGTTAGCCCGGGCACGTTGATAGCCCGACTCAGGCTTGTCTTTGAAATTTATACCTAAAGCTGAACTGGGAGCAAGGGTTGGTATCTACAAAAAAATCGGCGAACGTATACGTACACGCCGCGCGTGAGCGGCGCGGCGTGTACGTGGAGCACAGCAATCTCGGCCTGCGGGCGCACGGCGTGACACTGCGTTGCTATGCCGTTCAGCATGCATGGCGGCCGTGTAAACGACGTTTGTATGTGTGCGTGCGCCGATTCGTCTCTTTATATGGAGTCAAGCTACTGTACGCGCGCCCATAAGGGCAGGGAGAACGGGGGGTTTAGTGGGTAGGCCTGGCACCCTGCCGGGAGAGCCCCACACACGCTCGTCGTCTAGCCAACGGCGAGTACGACGGTCACGCATTCCCCTCGAAAAAAAGAAGTATTTTCATTTTGATTTGATTGGAACTAAGATAAAAAGGTTTTATTTACCTACGACAGGAAAACTCTTGACCTTCATCTCACCTGATGGTAAGTGACGATAAGGCCGAAGGTGGAAGCAAACTTCACCTGGACTCCTCAACAACTGCGAAACTGGCTATCTTACCTCTGGTTGTCGGAACACAACAATGCTTTTAACATTGTTGTTATGGCGACAGACTTAGGTAAAACGGTGGTAGCTAGCCAGGCGGGCTCAGAAGCCCTACTACCAACCAAACCGAGCAGAAAAACCTTTGCCTCCTAGGAAAATCGAACCCCGGACCTCCCAATCAACACTCGATGGTCTCAACCACTAAACCACGGAGGCAAATTCCTAGTTTACGGCACGCAGGAGTATTACGATATAAAGTTCTGTTATTTAATATTATTCTTCTCGGATATATCTGAAATACATCTTCCTTCTAACTTTGTTCCCCCTATCACTCCTCGCTAAAGCAGTTCAAGAGACGCATTTTGAAACAATAGAATTCAAATTCGCATTCGAAATCATAAGATTCGCATACGAATTTCCGAATTCGCTATTTTTAAATATTCATTCCGTGAATTCTGCAACGAGTGGTCGTACCCACTCGTTTTTAATTTCTTCTAGTAGAATATACGCAACGTATATACTTACCGTTTTAAATGCGATTCGTCACCGGTTTTTTAAATTAATGACTTACTGCCATGTTCTTGCGTAATGGATTTTATTTTTTCTGCGTGTAACGGTTTCTAATATAGAATTTGTTTGTAATGACAATACTGAATTCGAGTGATTCAAAAATCCTTAAAATTGGGAACAGTAGAAAATAATTTCGCACGTGATTTGTATTCGTGTTCGAATTCAAAATTCATTTCTAATGATTCAAAAATACGCCTCCCGGGTTTGCTGAAATGGTCTTATTTAATTATTTCTTCAATCTGCTGACACTTTATCTTTTGTTTATTGATAAACTATCAAGCGCAATGGAGAGTTTTAAAACATTATTTATTTTCACGTACAATTCGATTCGAGAGTGCAACTGTCACATACTATCGCCAATAAGAAGAGTTAATACAATTGCACTCGCACGGTTAGCGCCAAATTGTCGCATCAAATTACGTACATTGAACATGCTACGTCACAACATCCTAAGGGATTTTCTGTAACCGTAAATACAGTGTTGCGCCTGTTGTTCGTCGTTTATTGCTGCGCGTGCTGCCTTCATATCAGTGAACAGCACACGTTCGCAGTATTGTACAGTAAACAACTGGTACATGACTTACAGTTACGGAGTTGTTGGAAGTCAACGTGACGACTACTATCACAGAGCAAAGAAACAGTACCGGGCATTTTCACAGTGTGAGCATTAATTATTTTGGTCTATCTATGCACGAGTCTCTCGCACTTTTTACGCATGCAGGGTGGAATTTACGTACATAAAGTTTCTAATAGTAATATTTAGTAATTGATCTACATTATAAAACATGGCTAACATGAAATGTTTCATTACTTGAATTAAAAGTTCAGAAAAGATAATATTACACTTTCAATAATTAAAAAAAACTATTATCAGTCGTGTTTCATACTAACAATAAGACATAAAAATTTGTCAATGACCTGTCTGAATGATTTGTCTATGTAATTTAAAATCTATCACGCTCAATAACATTTAATTTTGCTATGAATGTACCAATTCTTTATAAAAAATAGTTATTATCGCAGTCCAGATGGGCAACCGCACTATTTATATCGTTTTAACCAAATCAGAAATGTTTGCGTTCCCATACATTTTGACAACTTCTTGACAGCTGTTGTCAGATGTCATATTATATGGGAACAATTTGGTTTTGGTTAGAACGAGTGTCCCTCAGTCAGTACTGACACCTCAATAATTAAATGCAATTTTTCCCACAACATATTTTTTTTATCTCTTGCTATTCAATTGTTTTCGCAGTGCAGCTAATGTAGGTACCAATTTTCAACCAAAACCATACCTATGATCAATACTCCCATTGTGATTCCTACATCGACAAAAATAAACGAACAAGACCTCCTCTTTTGAATATAAATAAATTAAGTGTGAAGACCTCCAGCATAATTTATACGGGGACGAAAAAACTGAGTCGGCAATCGCTCGAGCCATTGGCACGTCGGTAATTTTTGCGATTCCATTTTTTATTATGAAACGAAGTTAAGCGCCCCGGCAAAGAGAGGGTGATAATTTTTCAGTTGCGAGTAAATTCAGTTGACGGTCTGCTGTGTTGTGTCAAAAATTATCAGTTTAACATGCACATTATCAATTTAACATCGAGTTTCGCGCGTATCTGCTAGTTTTTAACCGACTTCGAAAAAGGAAGAGTTTCAATGTTTGTATTTTTTATGTATGTTCACCGATTACTCCGCCATTTGTGGACCGATTTTCAAAATTCTTTTTGTAATTGAAAGAGTATATTCCCGTAGTTGTCGCATTGGCACCATGTCATGATCTGATGATGGGATTCTATGGAAATCGAGGGAAACCCTTGAATATCATAGGCACGTCCAACGTGTTTCAACGTTTCTTCTTAAGATATTCAGGTATTTGCGTCTGGTGGTCATCATGTCATGTTACTGAGCTGATAACGGAGGGTTCCTGGTAGATTAGGAGTTAGGGAATAATTCTTTCGAAACTGTTTCGTGCGAAAATCGTTTTAAGTTATTCTGGTTTTTGCATTGCTCAAATTTTATTTTAATAATATACTTATTAAATTAAAAACTAAATAACAAAATAGATTGAAAAAAAATACATTTATAAAAAAATAAAACTGACTTCAAAAACACTTAAAAGTCATAAATAATATAAAAATACATACATCATCACAGTTTTATATTGAAGTCGGTGCCAAGCTATATAACTATAATATAGTAACTATAATATAATATAAATATAGCTAGATAACCTTGAAAGTCTCAAAAATATAAGAACAATAAAATGTTGTTAGGTACTTAAAATTGAGCACCGACTTCAATATAAAACTGTGATAAGAAAACCAGTTTACGGCACTAAGACTGAAATGTCACAATTTGGAACGCGTATTCTTTTTAAATAACCCATTCTATTAAGTAAAACCGACTTCAAATACACTAAAAAGTCATAAATAATATAAGAATACATGTTGTATATATTCTTATATTATTTATGACGTAAACTGGTTTTCTTATCTCAGAAAGGAGGAGGTTATCGATTCGATTGTATGTTCTTTCTTTACGTTTTACCTCATATCTTTGTCATTTATTAACCGATTTGTAAAATTCTTTTTTGTTTCAAAGGGTTTACTTCCTGATTGGTCCCATTGCCACTAAACTTAGGATCTATTGACAGGACCCCAAGAAAATCCAGGGAAACCCTCAAATTTTATTGGCACGGCCAACGTGTTTCATGTTTTTTTCTTGAGCTATTTAGGTATTTACGTCTGGTATGAGTCATTTTTTTTAGTATAACTCTAACTGATAGTATTTAGTCTAACTAACTGATAATGTAAGGATCCTTGACTTTTAGGAGTTAGAGGTTACTTTTATTTTATGTTAAATATTTTTTCTAACTGTCACTTGCATCTTTCTAAGCTAACACCTATTTTCTGAAACGCATGACAACAAAAAAAAGCGTAACAAGTTATTTTTCTCTATTTGAATGCAGTTTTGGCTTCCGAATGAACCAATGGTGCGTTCCGAATTGCGATAAAAGCGATAATATCGCGAATCCGACCAAATTAAATCGTCACAAGGGCTACGTCATATAAGGGCTATTGATTTAGTAGGTTATGTTGTGACTTTGGTCGAATTCCCGATATTATCACTTTTATCGCTTTACGGAACGCAGGGCAAGTGGCAGTTTGTCAGTGGTTTGTCATTGCAAATGTCAAATCTCGAGTTATTGGTCAATCGCGGGAATTTTGGGTTTCCGGAAAGTTATTTCGCATGTTAACTACGTTTCTTGAATAATTAATAAGTAAAAGTCATACTATAAACCTAACATCACCAACACAACACTATTTGCCAAACATAGTAAGATCTGGAGACCTAAATCCTACACAAGAAAATAATATGACGTTTTAGGGTTCCGTAGTAAACAAGGATGGTAGGTTTTACTTAGAGACTATT
Organism: Schoenobius gigantellus; assembly: GCA_963935595.1. Lineage (NCBI taxonomy): Eukaryota > Metazoa > Arthropoda > Insecta > Lepidoptera > Crambidae > Schoenobius > Schoenobius gigantellus. The sequence goes on from OZ012541.1 coordinate 55,321,900, forward strand.
AGTACTAGAAAGCTGTAATTTTGTTTGATTATGTATATTATTCATGCCAAAAAAGTGGTATAAAAAAATATTTAAAAAAAATTTTTTGAGGGTAGCTCCCATACAAGTAAATTGGGAGTAATTTTTTTTTCTCGACTAACCCATCGTGTGGGATATTGTTGAATAGGTCTTTAAAAAATAATGTAAGGTTCAGAACACCATTTTTCGATTTATAGATCCATTTCTGAAATATTTGGTTTTAAAGTGCACATTTTTGTTAGAGGTATAAGTGTCCTCCCCCCTCTATCTGCTAAACGGTTATATATGGACACGTGAAAAAAATTACAACAGTTTAGAGGAAAACTGTCATTGATTTGTAAATCAATGACTAAGTACAAACTAAAAAGTTATAGAAGACCAACCTATAAAATGTACTCGGAAAACTAAATTTCATTGAAAATTAGTACTGAATATAAATTTACGAACCACGTGAAGTTAAGGGAATATAAAATCATTGCAGCTTTAATAATAATGACTAATTTAATAGCAACATGTTGTGAGGTGTGAGTGTGAACTCAAAGTTGGCATTTGCAACTACGGAACCCTACACTGCGCGTGGCCCGACACGCACTTGGCTGGTTTTTTTTATTAACGGTTCTTTAATGTAGCCAGGTCAGGTAGTTTCTAGCATTGATCTCTGAGTAATTCAAGTGAGTAATTTCATCTGGTTTCTGGCTCTACTTAAGTTGCTTCCGCCGTCTTATATAAGTACGTCTGATGCCATGATAACAATGTATAGTATACAATTAACAATAATCTAAGACCATTCGTTATCCGCTGCCGTCACCGGAACGTTCAGCGAGATCGAAATGACGGCGCCGGGGTAGCGACACATGCATTTATTATGACCGGGACCAGAAATAATGTTGACGTTCTAGTGACGGCGGCGGTAGACAAACGGTGGACAACGGACGGTGGACAAGAGGTTGAAAAACGAAAATGACTGCGTGTAGACCAAGGCTCGGATACCGGTTAAATTTTCAAACCGTATTATCATGTACTTGGCACAAAATCTTTTCATTACGGTTTTGTTCCAGTTAACCGCTATTTTTAACCGGTTCTTGCAAGAGTTTTTACATAAAGGTTTTAAATCAATAAGCCGGTTTGGGGTAATAAAAACCGGTTAATACGAACGCGAGATTGTCGCCAGCAACTTTAGCTACTGCAGCTACAGCGCCACCATCTGAAACCGTTACGATCGACCAATGGGAGTGCATTATATTGACTTGATGACGTGATAATGTGGCATTCTAATTGGTCGAACGCAACGGTTTAGCTTCGGTTTAACAATGACTCATTGACCGTTTTCTTCTTCAGCGTTACACTCTTGATAGAGTGGTCGTGGTCATCAGATCTGGTGTGGTACTCATCTAAGCGACAGCACCGCTATTGTCGCCCCGCCGCAAGTTCCCGAGGCATCTTCAAAGGGGAAAAGAGTGCTGTCTCCGGATCAGTGGACGGTCATCGGCGCCCCCAAAAGGCGACCGTCGCGTTTAACCGCGCCCAGGATTCCACCCCCCGCCGCTAGGCGAGAGGTGGCCGCGCCTGCTACGGAGTATGGCACACCGTACACCACCACCGACGACGAGGAGATGGAGACGACGACGCTGGACAGAGCGAACGGGAGACAGCTGCTCGCCAAGGCGAATGGGGCCGCTCGCGCGATCGCCGCGGTGGCCGGGGCCAGCGGCAAAATGAATAAAACTGACTTGGCCGCCATCAACGCTGAGCTCGCGACCATCATGGAGATCGTGGGACACGTCACGCTGCTCTCTGAGCAGCAGCGTGCGGACATCGTGGCGCTCAGGACGACGGTTACCGAGCGTGAGGAGTCGTGGCGGCGGGACCGCGGCCGCGTCGCCAAGGCGGAGGCCGAGGCGGCGAGCGCGCGCGCGAACGCCGTTACGGCTGTGACCAGAGCGGCGGAGACTGCGGCGATGGTGGCGGCGGCCCCAGCGTCTGCGACATCGTATGCGGAGAGGCTTCGCGCCAAGGTGTCCACAGGGCCGGTGGTGGCGCTGTATCCGGTGGAGGGGTCCGCGCTCAAGACGTCGGAGGAGCTTAAAACAGCTGTAAAGACCTCTATTGCCCCCGCCAAGCTTCAGATCAAGATCGACAGGGTCCGTAGGGTGGGGAACTCGGGCGTTGTTATACAGACGAGGACTGCTGATGACCTCACAAAGTTGAAGGCGGCCCTCCCGAACACCATCAAAGCCAGCGAGGTTAAAGGCCGTCAACCACTGGTTGTTATTAGAGACCTCAAGGGAAAGGAGCCGTCTTTCAGCGAGACGATGGCGGCTGTCTATCAGCAAAACTTCGCGGACGACGTAAAATGGACTTGTGAAAAATTCGTCGGTAGCAGCCGTCTCGCCATTAGGAAGGGCAGGATGGGGTCGTCGCAGTCCGCTATGGTGATAGCGTGCTCACCAGAGCTAAGAAGAGCCCTAATCAACAAAGGCCGGCTGTATATCGGATGGGAGAGTTGCAGGGTCGAAGATTTTACGACGGCTATCTGCTGCTCGAAGTGCGCAACGTACGGGCACAACGAGAAGAAGTGCCGACAGGAGTCGGTCACCTGTGCACGCTGTGGTATACTGGGACACAAATCGGGGGACTGTAAGGTTAAGCCCCCGCGTTGCGCGACGTGTCACCGCTTCGGCCAAAAGGGGGCCGAAACTCATGAAACGGGTGCAAGAGATTGTCCGGCACGAGTCCACGCTGAACGACGCATGGTTGAATTCACATCATATCAATAATGGCTTCGTCCACAAAAATTACAGTCGGCCAAATTAATCTGGCGGGGGCACAACTTGCCACATACGAGCTACCTCGTGTTGCTGAAGACCTGGGGCTAGACGTCGTTCTCGCTCAAGAACATTATCCTAGCATTCAGAGAGACGCTACCGCCTGCAGATTTCTGCAGTGCGGTACGAACGCCAAGGCGGCGATCTATATTCGTCGTTAAGACCTCCCATGCGCCTTCTTGCAACATCTGTCGAACACGCACTGCACAGTGTGCCATATACTTATCGACGAAGAAGGTGTCTATATGGTGTCCGCGTACTTCCAGTATAGAGACGATATAGACGTTCACCTACAACATCTCGGCGTTGTCCTCGATTCCCTTCGCAGGAAGAGAGTCATCATAGGGGTAGACTCTAACGCACACTCGCCGATGTGGTACTGTGAACCGCGGCAGTATACGGGGCGAGGGCCAGACGTCACGCACCGCCGTGAGCGCATTGAGGCGTTTATCCTGGCTCGAGGACTTAGGCTGACGAACGCAGAGGGCGAGCCACCTACATTCGCAACAGCGAATGGTGCCTCCAACATCACACTGACGAGAGGCATCCTGGCGACAGGATGGCGAGTGTTGCCAGATCACATAGAGAGCGACCACCGGCTCACAACATTCGAAGTGGCAAGTCGGCCCACTCCTCGTGCTGAACCGCCTGGGGAGGAGCCGATGAAGCTGCGGGATCGTGGGGTCGATTGGGCACGTTTTGAGCGTGGGATCCATGGGCGGGTAGGAAGTATAAAGTGGAATCAGTCCGACCAGGAGATCTGTGCTCAGTTCACCACCTTGGTAGGGAGCACCGCGAAGCAGACCCTGGGTGTCGTGCGTGCGAAGTCGCACGGGCACGAGTGGTGGTCTCCACAACTTGACAAACTGCGTAGGCGTAACAACCTTTTTTCGTCGGACTTGGCAATCGACTCGCCGGGCCGGGGGGCTCGTCGAGGCCGAGGCCAAGGATCGATTCCATGCGCATAGGCGTTTATATAGGGGGGCCATGGAGGAGGCGCAACTTTTGCACTTTAGGAAAATCGCGTACTCGGGAAACCTGGACCCTTGGGGACAGGCGTACCGGCTCGCGAGCGGACGGCACAGACCGCCAAGTAATGTTATTAATGGCACGATTTATGCCGAAGGATATGCTGGTAGTGTGAATGAGGCCATGCACAGCCTCTTGTACTCACTTTGCCCGGACGACGATCTGTCCAAGGACACTCCCTATCACAGGCAGGTGCGTCTTATGGCCTCTATGTCACCTCCAGGGGAAGATGCGCCTCCTCCTTTCCAGGAAACTGTGAGGGACATAGTCCGGGATCTTCCCAACACGGCGCCGGGAGCCGACAGGATCAGTGCTCGCGTGATACAGCACACTTGGAAGGCCGCGTCGGCGGAGTTCTCCGAGGTGTTTAGGCGATGTGTCCGGGAGGGCTGTTTTCCGGATGTCTGGAAGGTCGGTAAGCTGATTGTCATCCCGAAAGGGAACGGCAAGCCCCTTACCGACCCGAAAGCATACCGCCCAGTTACTTTGTTGCCGATCTTTGGTAAGATTCTCGAACGCGTAATGTTCAGCTGCGCTCCGCAGATTACCAGGAGGTTATCGGATCGCCAGCACGGATTCACTCGAGGCCGGTCGACGGTGTCTGCCCTAAACACCATCTTCAGGGCGGCGCGAGAGAGTTCGTCGAAGTATTTGCAGGTAGATTTTCTGGATATCTCTGGGGCCTTCGACAACGCGTGGTGGCCGATGGTGTTGCTCAAGGTGAAGCAGGGGGAGTGTCCACCAAACATCTTTAAGATGCTGGTGGACTACTTCCGTGAGCGTCACGTGAGCCTGTCCGTAGGTCATCACAAGGTGTCGAAGGCGGCAACGATGGGTTGCCCGCAGAGATCGGTGCTGGGACCCATGCTATGGAACGTGCTAATGGACGACTTGCTTTGACTGCCATTCCCTGGGGGGGTTAGCGTCGTGGCTTACGCCGACGACGTGACGATTCTGATCGAGGCCAATTCCCGGGCAAGCATAGAGGCCTCGGCCTCTACGACTTTGCAGCTCGTCGGCGACTGGGGGGCCCGTAAACGACTGGAATTTTCTCCTGCCAAGTCTGCAACTATGACGATCAGGGGAAAATTCCAGAGGCCACCAGTCATCAGGTTCGGTGGGACCTCGATCAGAAGCGTCACGTCGACCACGGTGCTGGGGGTGGTAGTCGACGCAAGCTTATCGTTCGCACGGCATGCGACATCGATAGGGGAGCGGGCGGCAAATTGCTTCGGCAAGATGTCGAGAGTGTCGGCGTCCTCTTGGGGTATTCGGCACAAGGCGCTCAAAGTCTTGTACCAGGGCACCTATGTGGCGACGGTGACGTATGCTGCTGCATGCTGGTCAGAGCGCGCGTCCCTTCACGTTGTGCGGAGCGCGTTACTGCGCACCCAGAGACCCGCCTTGATCCTTCTGACCAAGGCGTACCGCTCGACGAGCTCTGCCGCATTACCGGTGTTGGCCGGTGTATTACCGGCCGACCTCGAGGTGATCCGGGCAGGCGAACTAGGCGGAGTGCGCGAAGGCCGCGCCACCAAAGAGGAGCTACGGAGTGCCCGACACCGAACATCTGAGTCCGCTCTTGCTACCTGGCAGGAGCGTTGGGGCACATCGGAACAGGGGAGGGAGACGTATCGGTTCTTCCCGGACGTGGCGGCCCGGCTCAGGTTTACTTGGGTCGAGCCGGATTACGAAGTCTCACAGCTACTGACGGGGCATGGTCACTTCAATGGTAGGCTGTTTAGGTTTTCACTGGTCGACAGTGCTAGGTGTCCTTGTGGGGAGTGCGAGGATGAGGACCTGCATCACGCACTATGGGAGTGTAGGTTGTACAGTGAGGCGCGTAGGGACTTGGTCGATAAGGTGAAAGCGCTTGAGACGGGTCCGGTTTATTACTGCGATCTCGTGGGGACGGAGGCGAATTTCCAGCGGTTACGGGACTTCGTGCGACGGTGGTACTCGATTAGGAGTGGGTTCGATAGAAGAGGCGAAGCAAGAAGAGGGCAACCGCCCGAAGAAAGAAGAGGGGACGAAAGGTAGACGAAGCCAGCGGTACCACAACGGTGGGCACACGGCGACCTGGTGGCGGACACCGAAGGCGTGACGTGTGTTGTCCAACCCGTAAGGGGAGAGGGACACAGGGACAAACAGGAGAATGATTTAAATAACTTGTAGGGAGTCAAGAAGTGTGCGCGGATAGAGTGCGATTACGCAGGTTCCGCGCACATCTCCCGCTGTTTCGGCCCGTATAACCACGATTGGTTTAGTAGGGCCATGGGTTGGTGGAGGGTAAAGCACCACTGAACTTGACGCCACCACCCAGACGAAGACTAATGGCCCCCTCCTCCCCCACTGCTCCTCCGGGCGCAGTAGCCGCGGCCTGCTCGTCGTTACTCTCTGCGTCAGAAGGAAGACCTAATCGCTCAGTGTGCTTGACAGCGGAGAGTCGAATCACAGGGGGGTGCCTAACACAGCCGAGTCATCACTAGCCGAGAAGTTACCCGAGCAAGGGGTGACCAATACCCGACCCCCGCACCCGTCCCTGGCGGATGAAACCTTGACTGACTTTATATCCGTTTTTTTGTTATATCAACAAAGCAAAGAATAAGTGTTATTGTGAGTGTGATTTCGATTTTTTCATTTTCAGTCCGCTTGTCTTTTGTAATAATTTGGTTTTACTCAACCTTTCGATGAGAACAAATAGCCCAATGCTATTTTATTTATGAAATATTTGTAAACAATCGATTTTAAAAGCTACCCACACCTACACGACTTAGCAAATTAAACGGAACAACGAGCAAAATGTTGTTAGAAACAATTTGACTCAATAACACAACACAGAGTTTCGCGCCGCTAAAAATCCCCCAGCTTACAATCCGCCAAATCCCAAAAGTTCGACGCGAACTTGCCACGAAACATAATGGCGGATTAAAAGGTTGCAGAAGTTGAGCTGTTAATGCGAGAATGAAATCCAAACCTCTGAATACAAAACCGGGAGTTCGATTTTAATTATCACTAATACGATAAAGGCCGCCGATGGTGCGGAAACCAACGAAAACAGGGCCAAATTAAAGAGTTCTGATCGAGCTTTCGATTGTATACAAAGTGATTACTTTCAAGGCGTCCGGATTATGTAGAGCGGATTTGAGGGTTAACTTATTACTTAACGTTCGACTAATATTTAAGCTGTTTTTTTAAATTTCGTGATAGAAAATATTATAAGTATGTTTATGTAAGTTTTGGTCAATTGGAAGTTCGATCTTGGCGAAATCCAATTTCATGCATTGCGGGGGTTGAGCGGATATTACGAGAATCCTTTTTGATTTTTGATAGCGAGTGAGGTGCCACGCATACAGTCCATGCGTGGCGGATGATAAAAACACTAGCTTGAAATAATATAAATATATTTAAAATAAAAATACAGCGAGCAATATATAAAATCGGACCACTGACACAAACACGAAAGCAAAGACAACCCAACTAACATGACAATATCCAATTTCAAAAATATACAAATACATATGTCATATCAAAACTTAAAACTATAGAGTTTTCCAGCCTGTCGCCAACAATTTTTGATAAAACAAACAAAATTTATCGTTTGATAAATTTTGTTTAATGCTAAAAATTCGAAACAATAATCTGAGTCCAAATTCAGTAAATGTATCCGTCATTAGAATACCTAAGGCAAAGATTATATAATACTTTAGTAAGTTAATAAAAATAATGGTCACAATTTACTTGATATATAGGGAGAAATGCGTAGACAATATACATAATAATATAATCTATGTAATTTCTGTATCCTAATTTAAAAGGTTTTAAATATTATTATTGTGAATATATCCGCTTCAGAATATTCGATAAGTCTACAACATAATATCGTATTGTATGATATCAATTCAAATTATGTATGTAACATAGCGAATTGATAAGTACTTTTTTGAAGTCAGTTAAAAACTCTCTCTTCTATCACTGGATAATAGTCCAAATCTTAACTTTAAAAAGATTATGTAGAGCAGTTCCTAAATGTGCTTTACAATTTGTACTTCATTCATTTCATATGTGTACTTCATAATTTTCAACTTACAACGTATACGGGCTCAAGCTATAAAGATACTTACCATAGAATAACATCAACTGCAACTATAGTTTGATTCACAATAATTATACAATGCTTCAACTCATAGCGTATCCAAGACGATATAATAACATTTTACAATTCAATATTAGCCACGCACGCGATGCACGCTATTGATCAACGGCATGGTGGGATTTAGCCCTGGCGTTATAAAAAGTTTTTAGGAGAAGTGCAGCCCTGTAGTGTGCATAATTAGGATGATGATTGATGATAAATAATATAGAAAGAAACACACTGATTGAAACAAAAATAATAAAACGACTGAGGTCTTTTGCATTGGGTACCCAATACAGGGCAAATATCTATCAATAACAGAAGACCGTGTATGTACAATAAACTACATCGCAAATTCGTCATTACGTAAGCGAAAGCACTGCCTAATACTAAGCGCAGTCAAGCACATCCTGTTTTCATATTCCGCCTTCGACGGCCGGACGCGTGGAACCGTTAAATGAATGAACTTTTTAACTTAAGGTCTCTAAGTTTAATACAAACTTTGAGCTCCTGCCGCAATGATGAACAGCATCCTTACTTTTAATGACTTTTTGCTAATATTCCGTCACGGCGGCGAGTCCGAAAAAAGTTGGGCGGCTCGTGAATACTGAGGTTCCGATATTTAAATAGATACTTTGAATGAGGGGGTAATAAAAAGTTCGCAGACCGAAACGTCCACGTTGAACTTTTGAGTCTACGTAATGTTACTTCAGTTTTGTTTGTATCTTTTATTTGATTGCGATACTGGATTTAAAATGTCAGGGCTGTGTTGCTTTTTACACATGACTTTGCATTAAGCTTTGCATAGAATGAAGCAGAGACTTAGTAGAGATGCTACAATGTGACAGACAGCGACAAGATAAAATATTATACTTTTTTAAACTTTATTAATCCTCCACTTCTATCTTCATTGCAGATATCATTAAAAAAAAGCGTAAAGAAGCAGGGTTTCAAAACCTTTTCATGTCATGTATAATAATGAAATATCATAATCATATTTGATAATACCTACTTATATGTATTACAAAGTTACTCTGGAGTGTAATGGCAACTTTTTATTATTATTTGTATGGCTATCCACAAATATTGGAACTGGGTTAAATTATACAATATAATAAAAATATTATTTAAATTAATGACTCCCTTCACCAGATGAGGATGACGAAGATGATGAGTGCCCTATATCAATTACAAATTGCTCCACCATATTATCGATGACATTATCCAACTGACAAAATCTATCTTCTTTTTTTATGTATGTAAAATACATACTTACCACCTCTCTGGGGTTATCGTAGACGTATATAATACTTCTGGTAGCAAATCTTTCATTTTTTTAAATAAATTATGGGTAGACACTTACCCTCATCATGACTGATGGTAAGCAAAGGTGGGGACTAAGGTGGAGCGTGCCCACTCATTAGGTGCCGACTCACTCTAGTCCTGAAAAGACCCGGGGTGTAATGAGGTGGGAACACAGAGGACGGCAAAGAATTCCATTCCTTTGCAGTACGCATTAAAAAAGTGGAAGCGAAACGCTTCGTTCGGAGCAGTGGAATTTCTACTACGTAGGGGTGGGTCTTTGCAGTTCTCCGGGTGCCTCGGTAGTAAAAGGGAGATGGCGGAATAAGATCAAACAGCTCTTGGGAACACTCTCCGAAATGTAGCCTGTAAAAAACCGATAAACGGGCCACTGCGCCGCGATGTTCAAGACTCTGGAAATTTGAAATTTTCAGAGTGTCTTCACCGATTAACCTCTTCGCCCGGCGCTCCACCGAGTCAAGGGCAGATAACTGGTACTTAGCAGAGCCGTCCCAAAGGTGGCTGCAGTATTCCATGCACGACCGGACCTGTGCTTGATAAAGTGTAAGAAGCTGCCCCGGCGTGAAATACCGCCTAACCTTAGAGAGTATGCCAAGCTTTTTAGCTGCAGTAGCCGCCTTCGCCTCAATAGAACGCCCAAAGTTGAGGTTCGGTGAGAGGTCGAGCATCTTTATAAGTTTTTGAGCATCTTTAATTTTTATTAAGCTATTAAACATTTTAATTTTACTGGCTACATAGCCCTTAACTTGTGTCCATATGAGCTCAATGGGATTGAGCTCACAATGATATGGTGGAAGTCGTATATGTAACTCCCTTTCCTTTTGCCATTTCATCCACAACATAACAGATTTTTCTTTTCTTTTACTTTTGACAACAGCAGTTGAGCTCTTACTTCAGTGTCTACAAATGGTATATTTTTTGGCGTTAACTATGATGTTCTGTTGAATGGCTTGAGAGTCACTAGGGCCCTCACCCGGATCACTCATTTTATAATTCAAAACAAAAAAACAACTACAACAAAGCGAAAGACAATTTAAAATCACGTGTACTAATATACGTGCATCACTAAAAATAAGTAATAATATAATAGTTAAGATTGTCAAGCAAGGCGCGTTCCGTGATGACAAGCGACACGATGATCCATCCAGTGAAATCAAAACGTCATAATTTCGCCAACTATGTCATCAAACACCGTTACGTTTAGTTTGGTCATTGGTCGCATTATACCTCAACGTTCCAATCTACGCAGGTTGCAAACCTCTGCTTCTTTGGGTTCTTTAACAGAGCAATTTTGTGGTTTGTAGTAATATTTTATATTTCGAACGAGTCTTTTTATAATATAAATAGTAAAAAAATTATTTATATGTAGGTAATTGTTTAGATGGTTGTGCTTTTACATTTTACGTATAAATTGATAAAAGCGTAATAAAATATTTATTATCACAATGAGTTGAAAATGTTCACCTTTAAGGGAACCTATTTTTACTTCTTTTAAATGTTATCTGGAATGAAGTTATAGTGATTGAGACCAGCGGCCGTACCGCCTTACTCAAAGCGAGCACTCGCTATCGTTATCATGACATTAGAACAATAGTTTTAATGTCACAGATGACATTAGAGCTATTGTTCTAATGTCACGAAAGCGATAGCGAGTGATCGCTATTAGGCGGTAGCTCCCCAGTTCTGATATATAGATCCGGCCATCCGGGGTTTGATTTTATTGGAGGAAAGAATTTATTTTTACCTGATTTGGTTAGGTTCACCTTCTCTTTTATTTGGTTTACATATGCTCGTCTTCTTCTCCCTCTTTTTTTCTTTGCTTCGAACTTCCCTTCTACGATATTTCTTATACGAATTCGTCATGTCGTATGAGATTGCCAAACCTTTTTCCTCTGCTGTTTACAAGTGTCACAAGTATGCTAGTTATGCTACGTTTTTCATCAACAATATTGAGCACCTCTTAATTCTTTTCCCTCTTCTTCCTATATATTCCTTCCATCCGCCTCCAGCACCACATTTCGAAGGCTTTCAGTCTTTTCCTATCCATTTTTGTCATCGTCCAAGTTTCACTGCCATACAAAACAATACTCCATATAAATTTTTATCTTCTTCTTAATGTTTTTCCAAAATTATGATTTTAACAAATTTTATTTTAACTCCACCGACAAGAGCTATGCTCTTTAGTCTAATGAATGGGTAGGTAGGGCTTTTGAGCCCACCTGAGTAGCACTGATAACCCTAAGTTTGTTATCATTATAACAACATTTTCGTGTTCTGACAATCACAGGAGACCCTGTACCAGAGTTGTCTGCAAGAGTACCTCTATCACAGATTAGTTAATAGTTACTACGTAACAGATACATCACTCCCATAGAAACGCTCGAATCGTTGTAATAATAATAGCCAAAACAGACAGACAAAAGTCGCTGCAAGAAGAAAAGGTCACTATGAACGCGCGCCGAGAGTCGAGATTCCCGCGTACACCGCGTGATTGCGTCATCGAGCGAAAATTTAAGGGTTGTACAAAGAACAAACAAAATAGTCAAAGTAAAACTTTAATGTTATTATTTTATTGATATAAGTAGGATTATAATGAAATAAAGTGATTGCGAGGAAAGTCCCTCACGTAAATGTGGTTTAATTTTATAAAATGATAATAATAATAGTACTAACTTAATTTGCAAGAATATGGTAAAATACATGATTGGTGTTAATAATTACATTATTCCTCATAATCTACTTCTAAATTGGCAGTGCGCATATATATATATAAACTCTTTATTGAACACAAATAAATACAAACATAGTACACGAAAGACAATAGTCTGTCCAAAGGCGGACTTATCTCTGAAAGAGATTTCTTCCAGCCAACCCCAATATATTTAAACATTTAAAATAGTATATGTCAAAAAATAAGAGATTAGAATAATACTTTATCGTTATTAACACATTTAAAAATTATAAAAAATACAAATTAATAAAAAATTACCAATCCCACCCAAGGCGAAATTTTTTCTTCATTCATCATCACAGCTCATATACATCCCCACCGAGGGGTTCGAGCCTACCCTATGATAGGGTGATTAGGCCTTAGTCAACCACGCTGGCCCAGTGCGGATTGGTCGACTTCACATACATCATTGAATTTCTTCGCAGATGTATGCAGGTTGCCTCACGATGTTTTCCTTCACCGTAGGAGCGTCAGACAAATGTACATATGAAATTCGAAACGAAAAACACATTGGTACATGTCGGGTCTCGAACCCCGACCCCCCGATTCGAAGGCAAGTGCCGAGTCCACAGCGCCACCGACGCTCTTTTTCTTCATTGATTTTATTCATTTGTCAAATTACAAACGATTAAAAAATTACGAATTATCATGAAAAATACCTAGGTGATCGATGTTTTTTTTTTCATGTTTGAACTCACGGTTAATCAATTTTACTATGGATTATAAAAATTGGTTAATCAATTTTTACGGTTAATAAATATCCTGAATCGTATGAATAATTGTGACCAATAGGCAATCTTTTAAAAACAGGAGTAAGTTGGAATATTTTGTAAGGAATCAAATAACCGGTTCATCGAGACTATTATTTTTTTATAAAACTAAGTAGGCAATCAAGCAGGCTACCTATTTTTTTTATACAAACAACAGAGAAGCTGTTGGCTTTCATCTCGGCCGATGATAAGTGACGAAAAGGTCTAGGATGAAAGTAAGCTCAACCTGAACTCCTCAGCAAGTGAGGAACTAGACTAAGGACTGAAGATTGTTACTATGGCGACGAATCGAATTAGTTCGAACTACTTCGAATTTCGACTATGAAAAAAAAATCAAAATTTTTATTTGTCTTTTAACAACGACATCTAATAGCTTCATAGTATAAATTAACCACCGTATTTGTTAATCAAGTTTATGAAATTAAAATTATTGTGTGTAATTATTGTACTTTTTTCGAATCAACATTTAACTGAACATTTTCGGAAAATTATTCGATTTAGGTATAAAAATCCTGTTATTAGTTCTGAAATGAAAATTATAAATAAAAAAATAATTGATAAAACTAAAAGAAATTAAAAACCAAATTAATATAATAATACAAAAAGCAATAAAATAAAGGAAAAAAAACAATAAAAACAAAATAATAAAAAAAAAGTAGGTACAAAAAAATTACAAAATTCGATAATAAAGTCTCGAGTGCGGCGGCGCGCGGCGTGTGGCGGCGGCCCTCTGTCGGTCGGCGCGCCGGCGCGCTACTTAGCGGTAGGTATTAATAACGCTGCATTGCGCGAGTGACGGGGGCCTGCCTCTATCTTACCCATTTCCCTCCAAACCTTTAGGTTTGAAGGGTAAGACTGGCATTGAAATTAATGGATACTGTGACCTGACATTCTTTGTCACTATTTGGCAATACATTAGCGTATGCAGTGCATTGGGTTGTAGATTTGCAAGTCTTACAAGAACCACATGTACGAGTACAATAGGCGGCTGAAGTCACTTTACCATCATGTAGCAGTCTGCTTGTTTGCCAACTTTGCTGTATTAAAAAATAGCTATTTCCTCTATTGTAGAAATATCCAGCTGAAGGTCGCTTCTATCTTTAGCCTAATCGTCATTTACCCTATGTGATGAAAAAGCTATGAGGTTGCCTGTCGTGAAAAAAGTTGACTCTCCATCTCTTCCGGTTTAGGAGAGCTTTCAAGAAGAACAGAGAAAAAACTCGAACTGTAAGCTGATCCATTTTCACAAACTTACACTTTCTCCCATTTGAATTATTCACTCTCTGCACAGCTTAAAATTTACGGTGAATAGTAGAAGCCCGCGTGACTATTAATGTAGGTACGTAATACTCATGTTGGCAAAACACTTAACCAAAATACAACCGAAGCTAAATACTTCATATCCCTAACGCGCAGAATGTCCAGGCTTATTTTAATGAATACGTTCTCATTTACAAAATTAATACCGGGAGCGACCGCATGGTGGCGCCACTCGTCTGTTTGTTATCATTTGCATACCAACCACCATGCGGAATGGAAGCCAAGCGCGCGCTCGTCCAAACAAAGAGATTTTCATATTTAATTTTCTGTTTAGTATAATTGCCAGCATATTTCTCGACTGGTTAACATTTTTAAGCTTATTTGCATATGTGAGCTTAGAGTATTCACCGTTCGCTCTTACAAGTACTTTGAACATGGAGTATCTTAATAATGTTCCGGCATCTATTTGTACAAAAAGAATTGTAATTATCATTTTCGGTCGTTTAAAGAAGTTTATGTTGGTCTGTTTTTAGCAAAAAAAAAGATACTTGTATGGAGTGTCCCTAATAATAATTATGAATAACGTAATGGTTTTATTATAACACAAAAAATGGATAATTTTACCTGTGCATTTTAAAATAACGTATAATTGAAAACCATTATTAATTTCATTTCCAGGTGATAATAATATTTTCACTTAAAACGAGATCCGCAGAACAATGGCATACATTGAGAATACTAAATAAGATGACATGTATTCCCAAGCCATCAAATGTTTTGAAAACATTGGCTTTCTTGTAGAGATAGCCATAGCGTCGTTTTTCATTTACTAAACATTTCAGTATGCCTCGAACTTTTCAAACTGTCATACTTTTAATGTATGCTACACTCATAATACTATTCATAAGATGTTTAGTCATAAACAGAAATGTTGATATAATTGAAATAGAATATCTTTTAGGGAGACCTTCAGCTAAAGTACAAAGAGAACTAACGATACAGAAAAGAATAGTATCAATATTTTCAATGAAGAAAAAACTGAAGCGACTGCCAACGGACTACAGATATATTCTGAAATGGACAAACGCATTCTCACATTACAATGCGTTGATTTATAAAAATGGCCAGCAAACATTTATCGACCACAATTGCACTTTCAAAAATTGCTACCTCACAAATAACAAAGGCCTTTTGACAGATATTACTTTCTTCGATGCCATATTGTTTGATGTAGAGAACAATTGGGATCCTCACCCTTTAGAGAGGTCCCAATATCAGCGATTTATTTTCGTAGCCGCAGAGTCTGCACACAATTTTCCAATTTGTTCGATACTATTTGAAGATTACTATAACTTAACATGGACTTACAAATTGGATTCAGACATAAGGAATACTTACTTGACTATAACGGATAAAAATGGGACTGAAGTAGGTCCTAAGCGAGATATGCAATGGATTGAACCAAAAGATGATATACCTGATGAGGTAAAACTAAAAATCAAGGATAAGAAGAAAACCGCAGCATGGTTCGTCTCAAATTGCAACGCCAAAAGTAAAAGACGTCTTGTTGCTGATAATTTAAAAATAGAATTATCGAAATATAATTTAGATATAGACATTTATGGTTGGTGCGGGCAAATGGTGTGTCCGAGAGATCAATTCAAGGAGTGCCTCAAGATAATTGAGGAAGAATATTATTTTTATCTTTCTTTTGAGAACTCTATAGCGGAAGACTATGTGACTGAGAAGATTTTACATGCGTTGATGCACTATACAGTTCCTGTTGTTTACGGTGGAGCCAATTATTCAAGGTATGAACCGTCTTCATTTATTAACATTATTTTTATTTTTGTTATTTTAGTAACAGTCTGCTAACAATAGTATACACAATTAAAATCAAAAATCAATTGTTCAAAATGAATCTTATGAAGGTCACTTGTATAGCAGGTATTTCAAAAATACAAGATCGCATAAAATAAAAAATCTACTTCACCTTCAGAGTACAATGTTTAAACAATATTATGAACAATTGCAATATTTTTCAATTAATTTATGGATGTGTATAATACTTTTGAAAAACATTTTTTAAGGTTTCTTCCTCCCGGATCGTATATTGATGCAAAGGTGTTGCATCCAAAAGAAGTAGCAAGGTTAATGCATAAAGCAATCAAAGACCCAAATGTTTACGAAACTTATTTCAGGTACGAAACTTAAGTCATTTTTAATACATAAAATATTTGTAACTACGCATCGTTTAGCTAATAATTGATCTAACCTTGTCTTATTTACATTGTTTTCATTGAATAAAATAAGTTACAGTTTACTACATAGAATTGTCCTAAGCTAAGGCAAGGTTAGTGCATTTGGCCATTAGACACATTAGTGTCATCAAGACTTATCCTTCCTGAAAATTATCCTTCTTCCGCTATAGTAAGATGTACGAGTATCTTACAGGTTTATAGATTTTTTATTTATTTCAGATAGGAAAGCTATTGGCCTTCATTTCGCCTGATAAGACCGTAGATGGAAGCGAATTTCACAAGAATTCCTTGTAAACATTATTTTTATGGAGACAAAGTTAGGTAAACCAGTAGTAGCTACCACCTATCAAATGAAACTGAAAAATTTCTGCCTCGAAAGAGAATCGAACACCAGACCTCCAAATCCGAACTGGGTAGTCAAGTTATTTAAGATTTGGGTACATTTGTTTATATTGAATAGATTAAATAAATTAAATATTTATTTATTTATTATAGATGGCATACTAATTATTCATACAAGGAAGCAAATGAGAGCACAAGTGTATGTGAATTGTGTCAAATTTTGAACTCGCCACCAGTATTTACAGCGAAAAAAAACTTCCGCAAATGGTGGAATGGAGACTCCAAGACTACATGTGAAAATGAAGCTAAGAAAATTAATGTTTAATAAATTCAAACTTTAGTACAACACTTTCCATTACTATTTTAATTTAGATTTAATAATTGAAAATTGAGTCTGATCAACATCAGTTTTATCATTACCGAAACATGACATTACAACTTTCTATTCATGAAGTCAATCTAATAATCAACACTGAAACATACTTTATTAATTTGAGACTTTTAGCACAGAATAAATAATAGTACTAAAGTGCAGAAGGATCACTCTCGAAGAAAAGTCAAGTTTAGATATAAAAATTTACCTACTCTGACGACTTTCATCTGACTGCACGGGAATTTGAAATTTATTGCATACACGAGTGTTCCAATTCCGTTACGCGTCGCTGACCCGATACCGATTTAGCGATAAGAGCGCAGGATTCCCACTCACCGATATGCAGTTATCGTTACAGAAATTACCGAGAAAAATCTAAATTATCACGTGCGACGCGGTCAGCGTGCGAGCCGAGGGGTAATCTTTGCCATACACCGGCCTGGCCGGTGCGCCGGCCAAATTTACCTAAATTACGGAGTGAAACGCCCCTGCTTTTAGTCCCTTCTTGTAGACCTTTGCCAAGCACTTCATCGATTTTTTTTAGTTTTTAGTGTCGCCTCCTTTAACGGATACCATTTAAAATCCACTTCGGAAGACCGGATGGAACTCCAACCCTGGGCCGTTAGCATAATTCAATTCTCTTCCATTCGTTTTCTAATTGAAATAAAGGCCGCGAGTGCGCCTTATCGAGGCTGTCGCCAAAGCCTCTTAACGCTCGTTACACTGCCCACTCATTATTCAGGCTTCAAATTTGGACGAGATAATTCCAATTACACAGTCCCTGCTGCGAAATGGGGATCCGTTTCGAATTGATCATTCATAACACTGCCGGCTGAATATTCGGTGCTAACTTTTCCAAGCTCTTTATTAAATGCAGTTATCGCGTTTAGAAAAATATCTTGAATTAAGCTATCAATATTGGTGTTTATTTTGTAAGTAAAATTAGTAAGTGTATCAATATTTTTTTCTATTTACTATTTTAGAAAAAATAATAAGCTTTTGTGTTGCCCAATTCAGATTCAGATTCAATTTATTAATATTTAAAGAAATACAGGTCAAATGCTTATAATTAAATTACAATTATTATCATAAATTATTGTCTCCATATATAATAAAATCGTAGGGGTACAAATGTTTGTCCGGAAAGATCTCCGAAACTACTGGACAGAATTTGATATGGCTTACACCACAATGCTTAAAATTTTCCGGAAGAACATTTAGGCATAATTTCATTTGCTTAAATTCACTTTTTATTTTTATTCAAAAAATACCATATAAAATTTTTGATGACAAGTATGTAGAAAATCAACATGGCGCACGTGAAATTATTTTGACAAGTCTGTTACATATTGCAAAAAAAAAATCTTTTCTGTTATTGGCTGTGCCCATCTGAATTTTGCCAACCAAGAAATTTAAATTGTCTTTTTCTTATGTAGTACCGTGGTGGTAAGGAAAAAGGATCAAGCCATACAACCAATGTATATAGCATTTTTTATGACAATATCACGTCACAAATATAAAATTTGTAGGTTGGTTTAATTTTTGACCAATTTTCACAAAATCGGTACAATATTTGAAATGTTGAAAAATGAAGATACCCTTTTCAAGGCATTTTGAAAGGTGTTATATTATGTTTTTACATTATGACTAAGGAATCAAACTCTTTCATCCATTTAAAACTATTAAAAGTATTACGCGTAGAGGGAGTACGGGACTCTTGATCCTAATGTAACATTGACGTAAATTCGCCGACATAGCTGATGCTCAAAAAAGGTGGATAAAAGTTCGTTTCCAAACCTAGCAATATAGGTATCAAGTGAAAGGCCTTGAAGCGTAGAACATTATGAACCTAGGAAAATCGCCTAAAATTCAACATGGCCGCCGCTCAAAAAAGGTGGATACAAGTTCGTTTCCAAACCCAGCAATATGGGTATCAAATGAAAGGACTTGATGTGTAGAGCACTATGAACCTAGCAACATTGACATAAATTCAACATGGCCGCCGCTCAAAAAAGGTGGATACAAGATCGTTTCCAAACCTAGCAATATGGGTATCAAATGAAAAGCCTAGAAGAGTAAAGCATTATGAACTTAGGAAAAATGCCCTAAATTAAACATGGCCGCCGCTCAAAAAATGGATAAAAGTTCGTTTTCAAACCCAGCAATATGGTTATCAAA
Organism: Schoenobius gigantellus; assembly: GCA_963935595.1. Classification (NCBI taxonomy): domain Eukaryota; kingdom Metazoa; phylum Arthropoda; class Insecta; order Lepidoptera; family Crambidae; genus Schoenobius; species Schoenobius gigantellus. Next base: position 55,341,145 of record OZ012541.1, read on the forward strand.
TGAAAGGCCTTGAAGAGTAAAGCATTAGGTATCTAGAAAAATTGACCTAAATTCAACATGGCCGCGGCTCCAAAAAAACGGATAAAAGTTCGTTTCCAAACCCAGCAAAATGGGTATCAAATCAAAGGCTCTGATGAATAAAGCACTATGAACCTAGCAACATTGACATAAATTCAACATGGCCGCCGCTCAAAAAAAGGTGGATACAAATTCTTTTCCAAACCTAGCAATATGGGTATCAAATGAAAAGCCTTGAAAAGTAGAGCATTAGGTACCTAGAAAAATTGTCCTAAAGGATAAAAGTTCGTAAAAAAAGGATAAAAGTTCGTTTTCATACCCAGCAATATGGGTATCAAATGAAAGGCGTTGACGAGTAAAGCACTATGAACCTAGCAATATTGACATAAATTCAACATAGCCGCTGCTCGAAAAAGGTAGATAAAAGTTCCTTTCCAAACCTAGCAATATGGGTATCAAATGAAAGGCATCAAAGAGTAGAGCAATATGAACTTAGGAAAATTGGTCTAAATTAAACATGGCCACCGCTCAAAAAAAAAGGATAAAAGTTCGTTTTCAAACCCTGCAATATGGGTATCGAATCAAAAGCTTTGATGCATAAAGCACTATGAACCTAGCAACATTGACATAAATTCAACATGGCTGCCGCTCAAAAATGGTGGATGAAAGTTCGTTTCCAAACCTAGCAATATGGGTATCAAATGAAAGGCCTTGAAGGGTAAAGCATTAGGTAACTAGAAAAATCGATCTAAATTCAACATGGCCGCCGCTAAAAAAAGGATAAAAGTTCGTTTTCAAACGCAGCAATATGGGTATCAAATGAAAGGCCTTGACGAGTAAAGCACTATGAACTTAGCAAAATTGACATAAATTCAAAATAGCCGCTGCTCAAAAAAGGTGGATAAAAATTCGTTTCCAAACATAGCAATATGGGTATCAAATGAAAGGCCTCAAAGAGTAGAGCATTATGAACTTAGGAAAATTGTCCTAAATAAAACATGGCCGCCGCTCAAAAAAAATGGATAAAAGTTCGTTTCCAAACCTAGCAATATGGGTATCAAATGAAAGGCCTTGAAGAGTAGAGCATTAGGTACCTAGAAAAATCGACCTTAATTCAACATGGCCGCCGCTAAAAAAAGGATACAAGTTCGTTTTCGAACCCAGCAATATGGGTATCAAATGAAAGTAGTCCTTGATAAGTAAAGCACTATGAACCTAGAAACATTGACATAAATTCAACATAGCCGCTGCTCAAAAAGGTGGATAAAAGTTCGTTTCCAAACCTAGCAATATGGGTATCAAATAAAAGGTCTCAAAGAGTAGCGCATTATGAACTTAGAAAAATTGCCCTAAATTAAACATGGCCGCCGTTCAAAAAATGGATTAAAGATCGTTTTCAAACCCAGCAATATGGGTATTAAATGAAAGGCCCTGAAGAGTACCTAGAGCATTACGAACCTACGATAATTGTCTTAATTTGTTAATTTCCAAATGGCCGCTGCTCAAGAAAGGCAGAATAAAGTTGAATCATTATGGAATAAAATGGAGGAAAAATCTAAACACTGTTTCAAGCATTTTGATGGCGAAACGGAGTTCGCGGGCACAGCTAGTATATAATATAATCAGATGTAGGTGGCAGTTGATACCTACTTACAACTTACATTAATATTAAAATTAGTAATTTTTATTATTATTAATGTGATTATTATTAAATTAATTATTATTAAATTACAATATTATTATAAATTATTATCTTATACAATAAGATGTAGAATCAATTGCTATTATGACACAGGAATTGCGGCGAATTTGTTACTAAGTAAATATTATACATTAATTCCTATGTTTCAATAATAATAACATGTTTATCATCTTGATTTACACCTTGTTTAGCTCAAACACAAGCTGTTCTTACAATTCATTACCAGTTTTAGCTACTCCTTCACCTTAATCATGTCTCATATTGTAGGCACGAAAATGTATGAAATATACAGAATCACTTTCGCATTTTGATCGAGATAATGGTGTACCTACTTATTATCAGTATAAAACTCATTATCTACTTCAAATAAATGCGCGTTTGAAACAAAGTTGTGTAGAAGACTGCTTCTTATGAATTCAACTAAGCTTCTCATTTACTCGCAAAAAATTATCGAAACTTTCTCAGTTCTGTTAAAATTCTAAATATTAGTTCAGTTTATTCTTTGAATCGACATCAGGCTCGAGCCACTTATTTAATGAGGAGACAATAATACGTCGCGTCTCTATAAAAACAATTTTTTTAACATTCATATGGCAAACTTACCTAATCACACACTTTAAAATATGCTTTTTTAATAAGTTTTTTTTTTATTATTCAATAAAGGTACAATACATTAATAATATTAATTAATTGCCAAACAGTTAAAACAGTTTGTTGGCAAATTACAAGCTCAAATATAGAGTTTGCTTATACCTACCAAATCTATTTCCTATAATATAATACTATATGTTATTTATTATCTACTATCTTTTTATGTTACTGTAAATGGTATGCGACAAAAAAAATGTACTTTGGTTTACGATTAGCTCACAGTTACCGTAGAGCTAAACAAAGCTTTTTTTAATTTACATTTTATAACTGGCCTACTAAATTTGGTTTCTTGCCTTAACACATCATACATATTAAATATTTTTGGAACTAGATACTTAGTTGTTCTTTTTCCATAATAGTTAACAGCTTTTGGCTGCACTAATTTGCCAAGACCTTGTCGCCTACTATTATAATTATATGTTATTTTCACTTTAATATCATCAGTATTTACGTCTTTGATTGCAACTTTAAATTTTTAAGCTAAGTTCTTGTATACAGCTCGGGATTTTATAGTACACTAGCTGTGCCCGCGACTTCGCCCGCTTGGAATAGTAAGTTTTGTTGAAGTTGATAAAAAGTTTTACCTTATATAATTAGCTATATATATTAGTGCAAGTCCCGTCAAAATCGGTCCAGCCGTTACGGAGATTAGCGGGGACAAACAGACAGACAAAAATTTTTTAAATTGTATTTTTGTTATTGGTACCCGATATACTCGTACATTCATACCCATTTAGTAAAAACTTGTTATTTTGACATTACAGACACTTCAATTTTATTTATTTGTATATGTAGTATATTTGTATAGATAAGTATTTAATAACTAGAAGGACAAACGAGACTGAATTTATTCGTATCCAAATAGTTATATTGAGCAGTATAACAGTTTGGATTTTTTTGTCAATTTTGTTATATCGTATAACTATTAGTATCACTAATTGGACTAACCCAGTAGTTATCGTAGCCTATCAAAATCTGCAATCGCTACCAAAGAAATTGCTTGTGCCTGGCCAACACAAATTACACCCAGCACAAGTAGTAGGTACGCTAATTACTAAGTTTCCTCCTGATTAGTTGAAAACAGACTTTTTGGACACTAATACCCATTGGTTTCAGCGTCAGTGGCGCTGTGGACTCGACACTTGCCTTCCAATTGGGAGGTCCAGGGTTCGAGACCGCCATGTACCAATGTGTTTTTCGTTTTCAAATTCCATATGTACATTTGTCCGACGCTCCTACGGTGAAGGAAAACATCATGAGGCAACCTGCATACATCTGCGAAGAAATTCAATGGTGTATGTAAAGTCGACCAATCCGCACTGGGCCAGCGTGGTTGACTAAGGCCTAAGCATCCTAACTTAGGGTAGGCTCGAACCCCTCGGTGGGGACGTGTATAAGCTATTATGATGATGATGATTTGGATATAAAAGAAAGGAAGTTAAAGTGTATACAATGTTACTTTTATAGCAGGAGCTATATTTTTCCGTTATAGAAAATATGTAGGTAACACGTACTCTGCCGTCGGAGATAGTTTCCCATGCCGGGCGGATTACACAACCAGCCAAATTTATCTATGAGATGTCATCTATGAGTTAGTTGAATCTGTAGTTTTGCCTCCTTTTAGTTGTCATCAGATACTTATAGTTCAATAGACTTAGAATATACCTACTAATGAACGCCAGTATATTCTAAGTCTACGATTAGTTAGTATAAAACTCCTTATTCAAAAATAGTGTTACATTGATGATATAAATAAATTTAATACAAGAGAAAAACAGTCTTTACACGACTCGATAAATATAAATTAATACACACTGTTTTTATATATCGACCCATTATATCTGCTATTGTCTATCCCTGTACTCCAGTCTCCAGTTACATACGATATGGAACACGCTAAATGTTTTCAGTAAGCTCGGTACGGACCCTTCTCAGGCCCCGATCGTTTTCGACGGGTATTTTTTATAAGGAATATAATTAAAATTTCTGCTGACACCTCCGAGATTAAAGCTATTACGTTTTGATGACGAGAGGTGCAGATGAAATATCTCTTGTAGGGTGACCACGACGATAATTTAGAAATATATAAATTCAAATTCAACCGGTCAATAAATTAAAGCAAAAAACGATGCATCGTCTCTTTTTTCATTTGTGTTTCATAGTTTTACTTACAGTTTGTTGTCCACTGAGAATAAAATTATCTATAAGCTTGCTCCATTACTAATAAATACTTCAGGTCAATCTCAGAAATAGCTCAAATGATTCTGAGACATATGTTTCCACACAATCTATGTAACATGTATTATAAATTTTTGTTTATGTATTTATTACTCATACATAAGAAACATCTGCACAATGCAATTTCTAATAATCTACATTACCACACTAGCTAACGACGTTACATACAGCTTCAGCTCCTATTGTACCTCCTTAAGAATTAAATTTTTAAAATTCCTTTCTTAGCGAATGCTACTCGTAGGTGTCATACAAGGAACTTTCTTGCCAAAGGGCAATGTCCATTTTTGGCTATCAGTAAACACAATGCTACAAAGAATATGATGCAAATTTATTATCTTATTATTTTACCAAACTTATACTCAAACTGATTTGTATCAAACAACACTTTTACGAACATAATTTTTATCATTATTTATTTTATTTGTACTATTGATAGTATGACATCTTCCGACGTAGCGCACGGTATTCTGTTCAGTAATAATTGCTAGTGTACGATAGATCTAAATGCTGCAGTCTGTTAAGTGGAAATAAATAAATTTATAATATTTTTCAGTTATTAGCAGTAATACAATAAAAGGTATGAATTAAAATTATTGTGAACTGTTTCTGATTATGATTTTAGTATTTTGACAATTTTTGGCAACACTTATACGATAACGATAAAATAAATATCTCTTGTCATGTCATTTGCTTTGTTTTTCTGCATCGTGAGTGTAACTTTCGTGATTTGTGCAGCGCCGACTTTGTTTATTCATAATGGACCCCGATAATTTTCTTTCCGATGACCATCGCAATCCCACGGACATCGATTCTCGCTCTCATACTGACTCTGGCACAGCTAAGGACACCGAACGGAGGATTGTTTGTTATTCATTTTACAAAATTGGTGAGCGCTAAAAAAATCAATTTAAACACTTTGATACTCGTACGAAATCATGCTCAAATTATTTTATATGAGACTACTAATTTATTATTGTAAAAATTTAGTTGTAAATGAATGTTCATCATTAGCCAAAGTCTCATACAAAATGGACAATCCCCTTTGATGTCGTTAATACTTTACGCTCGAGGATGTATCAGTCAGTTAGAACAATTAATTTAGTAATGTACAAATGCATTTGTTTGCTCATTTATTTGAGCCTCTTAATTATCTCTTTAGAACTATTAAAATAGAATATAAGAAAGGCCTAGATAGCACATAGGAGAATCTTTTCATCGCAGGAAAATATCATGCTTCAACGTCAGTTAACTTTTTTAAAATGTAGTTTCAGTTTTTAGGTGACAATTCTATAACATCTTTAGCGTTATATTAATCATAATAGAAAAACACTGTAACGAAATTCGTTTAAATGGTTAAAAATACCTCTGTATTTAAAGTTAAAACTAAAAAGGTGAACGATGGTCACCCTTCGTTCTGAAATAAAACTGCAACTCGAGCACAGATACTAAAGATACTACGGTTCTTAATACTTTAGGAAGTCCCTTTTTCATCTTATTAATTTGTCGTCCATAACCAGGGTGTCCACTGCTAATGTTCAAAAAAATTCCCTGACTTTTCCCTGACTTTCCCTGACCATTTTTCAAAATTCCCTGACCAACTATATTCATTTCACAGAAAAATAAAATACCTACAATACTTTTTTTCGAAAATCATTAAGTAGCATTTGCTGCAATTTTCGGACCTATATAATTTTTATTTTTAGGCACAGTATTTTTACACTGTAGAAAATACACTGGCGAAAAAATAAACCAAGCCCCTTGAGTTCAAATGCAGTTTTTTTCAAATGTTTGTATGTTTGTTAAATAAAAAATATATCGGCAAAAAGGCTCATATTGAATACTAATATAACAAACACAAACGCTTTTTGTTAATCTTTTGAGGGTTGACTTCTTCTTCAACCTATGTCCACCCACTGCTGTCTTCTCCATTCTGCGCTATTCATTACGGTGTTGGGCTTTTCTTGTCCAGTTCTTGCCCGCTGTCTTTGTTATGTCGTCTGACCAACGAGCCGACTGTCGACCAACGTTCCTTCGTCCTGTTCTGGGGAGCCACTCCCATTCGATGATCTTATTGCTCCACCAGTTGTCGGTCCTGCGGGCCACCTACCCTGCCCATCGCCACTTTCTACACGCAACGACACGAGCCACGTCGATCAGTTTGGTGCGCTTGCGTATCTCCATATTCCGGATCCGATCCCGCAGAGAAACCCCAAGCATGGCTAGCTCCATTTTTCTTTGTGCTACCTGAAGGGCGTGTATATGTTGTATAGTCAAGGTCCATGTCTCAGCCCCATACACGAGCACCAGTAGGACGCATTGCTCGAATGCTCGGCGCTTAAGAGATACAGGCATCTCACTCCTGAAAATGTGGGACATTTTGTAAACACGCACAAGCCTAGTTTTATTCGGCGTTCTATTTCTTGTGTTTGCCCACTTTTTTCAAGAGTAAGTGGCTGCCCCAGATATTATATAGTGGTCAACTTGCTAAACCACGTTTCCCGCAATCATTATGGGGCCTATGTTCAGATCCCTGGCCATGATTTTCATTTTTGAGTATTCATGCGAAGGCCCACCGACAGTGACATGTCGTAGAGTTCTTCCAACATAAGCTGAAGATCTGCAGACTTCTTAGCGAAAATTATAATGTCGTCTGCAAATCGCAGATGAGTTAATTGCTCTCCATTTATGTTGATACCCCTATCAGACCAGTCGAGGAGCTTAAATGTATCTTCCAAGCACGCCGTGAACAACTTTGGGGAGATTGTGTCACACACCTCTTTTGATAGGAACGCGATCGGAAAGGTCGTGAAGTTTTACTTGATTTTAACGACTTTTCTGCGTTGTTGCTTACTTTGTTATTAGTCTTCAGATTACGGTTGATTTTGTTTTTAAAAGTAGATAATCCATTCCAGGAAGCTATACTCAAGCTGTCGCATTACTTCAATGGAGCCTTAGTCATCGTCGGATTGCGCAAATGTGAAAGCATTTTTTCGATGTAGCGCGTCTATAGAAGATACCTAGAGACTGGGAGCCTTCGATCGACGCGCTGAAACTGACAGGCCACGGGCTACAGCCTCCGCAAATGATCGATACATGCATTTGAATGTCCCGAGGAATCGGCGGGCGTCAGAACGCAGTACAGGTCCAACAACAGCTTCGTAACGAACGTGGAGTGGCCATAAGCGCGTGTACAGTCAGGAGAAGGTTAGCCGAGCGCAATTATACACATCAAAGTGCTTTAATTGGCTCAAAATTAACTGTAGCTCACCGCAGAGTACGCCTTCAATTTGCTCGTGAGCATATAGAATGGACACTGGATCAATGGGCGCATGTCCTTTTTTCTGGCGAGACAAGAGTGTCTTTACAGAAATAATCAAAGACAGAGACTGTATCGTTGCCCTAGAAAACGTTACGCTCAGTGCTGTATCGAAGAAACTGTTGCTTATGATGGCTCCATTATGGAGCCTCCATAATGGTGTGGGGCAGCATTTCCCTAACAGCATGAACAGAGATGGTTTAAATATCGAATCCAATGCTCATTCACGCGGATTGGCTACAGAACGATATATCCGTGATGTTCTTGAAGATTCTACCTTACTCAGGATGTGTTTAAGATGAGATATTTCTAATGTGCATAATAATGCAAGACCCTGTACAGCGAGAATTGTTACGCAATATTATACTCAGGGACGTTGGCATTCGTGTCACGGAGGCCAGCACGGAGCCCTGACATATGAACGCCATCGAATATCTTTGGGACGAATTAAAACACAGGACCTAAGATAGGGTTCCGGTTTTTTCAAAACCTTATGGCCTTAAGACGTGCCGCGCGCGAACAGCTTCTTTTCGGTTTTTGAGACTGAATCAAAGGAGCTCGAGTCGTTCGCTCGCGCGCAGTTGGACAGACAGGCAGCGCGCAGACGTTGTTTTATTTCGGGGATTTGGCTCGCGCAGCACATAGGTACGAACGACTCGTAGGTTTACAAGAATGAATCCGCCGTGGGCTGTTCGAGGTGGTTTCCATGCCGCGCGCGGCAGCTGCGTTCTACTAAATCATTATCTAAAAATTGGCTCGCGCGGCAAATGAACGTCTTCCTCGGTCGAACATTGGCTTGAGCGGCAGCCGCGCGTAGTTTATACGCACCTTAACGATACCACTTTTATCAAAATTATTTTCATACTTACATTTGAAGAAAATTGCATTTAAACTCAAGGGTTAAGGGTGGCTCGGTTGATTTGTCTGCCAAAAATTATGTTATAAGGCGCAAACCTGGACAAAAATAATTCGACAGTCAAGATTAAGAATCATTCTACCAAAATCCTGAAGTAAACATATTCCTCATTTGACAATCACTGGGGACCAAACAGTGTAAAATCCTAATTTTCCCTGACTTTCCAGGTAGCCCCTCGATTTCACTGACTTTCCCTGACTGCTTTGAGCTTCCCTGACCTTTCCCTGACTTTCCCTGACTTTCCAGAATGTGGACACCCTGATAACCTACTACCTACCTACTATTTTCGCGTTTAACCATACGCAGGATGGCGCTAAACGCTCTCAATAATTTGTCAATTTCTGACTATCAACTAAATATTCCGTTACAATTTTTTATCAAAATGTTTTGAATATTATTCGTTGTGTAATTGTATGACGTGTCCCTAGGTTAGGTTTACTACCCAGCATAAAATTGCTGTATGAGATAAAAATCCAGTAGAGACTTAATTACTGGAGTCGATTCAAGAAATATTAAATTCAAACTCATAGGAAATAGGAATGTTTTTCGAGAAATCCTTCTTTAGTGGGCGCCTAGAAAAGCCAACGAACCAAACCACCTATCCATTATCGCTCAAAACAATACTAAAACCGCACTGAGAGCGGAATGGCGCTATACGCAGCAAGAGCGGTGTCTCTGTTTCAGTATTGTTTTAACCTTGCTATCATCATGGCTATGATCATGGTAAAAGAAAGAAAGAAAGAAACATTTATTGACCATACACACACTAAATACTATAAAAACAGGACGAAAGAAAGCAAAAACAATCAATAAAAAAAATAAAAAATTAAAAAACATACAAATAGTAGAAAAGTGTGCAAGGCCAACAATGGACCCTGCCTCAGCGTAAATGCTTCCAGGTCACCCACAGGTGGGCGGGGTGACCAAGAAGCGCTGTTATTCTGACAGGGAAAAAAAAAGATTTGTACCGCAAAGCCAGGGCAGAGAACTAAAAAACAATATAAGAAAATAAAACATAATAAGGAAATAAATAATATAAATAAAATTTGGAAAGAAAAAAAAAAGTAACGACTGAAAATCGAAAAAAAAACGCGCTAATTGTCTTGGCCGTATGGCGCAATATTCATACAATATTCATTACATCTTTAGGTAGTCTGTGATTCATTATTTGTTGGACCTATTGTCCCCTGGGCTACGTTCCAAAAAGTAAGGTAAAAGGGGTAAGGCCCCTGTACAGAATTCCATGCTTTTAGCTTCTGTAATTTACGTTGATACGTCAGTCAGTCTCACACCAAAGCCTTACACTAAACTCAGAAATATTTAAAAAAATATATAATTGTTAATTCTCAACATTTAAAAAAAAAATATGGTATTAAAATTGTGGGTATTAAAGTTAGTAAAATGACAATGCAATATTCTAACAATAGCGTTATAATGATATGTAAGCTTCGTAAAGGCCATTTCATGATGTGGCCGACCATTTCATGGAATTGTTGTATTTCATGAAATGGCCAACTAAAACTGACCATATCGTTTAAATGTTAACGTTTAATATGTTTATCCAATTTTAGCGATATCGTTAATGTTCATGATATCCAAGGTTTAATAAGAACCCCAAATAAGCATTAAACAAGCCTGCTGCGTGTCTGCTGCCTGCAGTTTGATGCTTCACGTGGTCTATGTGGTACAATGTCGAACCTCACCTTACCTACAGTTTTCAGTTATCGAAACAATGGTCCGTCGCCATGATGCATCACCGAAACAAAATGATATCAGAGCCTCTAGCACAGATTAAATAATTACTAAAGTACAGAAGGATCACTCTCGAAGAAAAGCCAAGTTTAGGTATGAAAATTTACCTACTCTTACGACCTTCATCTGACTGCACGGGAAATTGAAATTTATTGCATGACACGAGTGTTCCTATTCCGTTACGCGTCGCTGAACCGATACCGATTTGGCGATAAGAGCGCAGAGTTCCCACTCACCGATATGCAGTTATCGTTACAAAAATGACCTCAATTATTACGTGCGACGCGGCCCGCGTGTGAGCCGAGCGGCAAGCTTTTGCCACATACCGCCCGGTCGGTCCGCCGGTCAAATGTACCTAAACTGCGGATTGAAACCCCCCTGCCTCTAGTGGTGAATAATGTAATTATTTTACGCTATGATCACCAATTTTTGACCATATCATGAAGTAGCCACACGTAACGGTTCATATCGTTAAATGTTTGATTATTCTTTGATCCGGCCGCACCACATCATGATGTGGCCAGACGGTATTGGCCATTTCATGAACTACAACCATTTCATGAAAGACGTAAAAAACCTAATCTAAACTAAACTACACATATAAAACTAATAATAAATTAAAACTAAACTAAATCCAAAAATGGCCCCCGCGGTAGTGTTCCCATGAAATGGTTGGCCACATCATGAAATGCTCAATTTTACGATCTGGCCACAACATATCCATGATGTTAGAATCGTAAGAAATGGTCAAGATTTCTTGTTTGTATTATAATTAGATTTTCTCATTGAATATGCGCAGTCGACTCTTGCATTCTTGTTGTTTTGTTATAATATATCACTTAAAAAAACCGGCCAAGTGTGAGTTGGACCCGGGCATCGAGGATTCCGTACAAAGTTATATCTATAACTAGCTGACTCGGTGAACTTCTTATCCCCTTGACAAATGACAGTTCTAAACTCAAACTCAAAAATCTTTATTCAATAATTATAGACCTTTACATGCACTTATTGACGTCAAAAAAACATAAATATCTTCAACCTAGAATCTAATTAACTAAATTATTTACTCCTTGTATGTACACACACACACCAACCATTATTAAGATGTGTGCAAATACAAGTCAAATGAAAATAAACAATGCTGAAGTGTACCGTCATGTTTCTTACAAATTAGTTTATAAGTATTATTTTTTAGCTTTCCTTTAGGATTTTCCGTGTTATTTTTCTTTTTTAACCACCCCTGCATCAAAATTAACAAAATGAAAAAAAAATATCTTCAAATTGCCCAAGTGGTTTTTGAGTTTTAGCGAGATTAACGAATGGCGATTCATTTTTATAATATAACTCGAGTTTCAGATTTTTCCCTTAACATGTGCTGTAAAACATTGTTTCTTACCAAATTTCATGATTCTAGATTCTTGGTAAGCAAAATTTGCGAAAATATGCCGCAAAAACGGCAATATCTTTTGATCGCGTCGACTTAAAAGAATATATTTTTAAAGCTGAAAGAGACTGTAGACCAGATTATTTGATATAAATTGCACGTTGATTTCTCTACACGTTCTCAAGAAAAAGGGTCTTCACAGACAAAGGCACAGACGTACAGACGGACAACGAAGTCATATCCTTATATTCCGTACCTCAAAAGGAAAAGATGGAACCGTTGTTTCGTCTTTTCCTTTTGAGGTACGGCACACTAAAATGGTATAAATTTGTTACAATACATGCAAATACAAGGTAAGGTATACTTTGCCTTATGAAATGTCTCTCTATGGAAATACACGCTATACTAACATCCGCAAACACATAATGTTGAAAAACATCATTAAAATGAATAAAGCTGGCATCGGCGCGCCGAGGAACTTAATTCAAAGTTCGCTGTTTGCAGTGCGCTTAAAATTTAAACTAAAATAAGCGAGCGTACTGGATGACATACATCATTAGTCGCAAATACATAGGTACGTCTCGCGAGGAAACTTTACTTAACTGAGAAACGAGTGCATTCGGTTCAGTGGGGGAGACTGAGCATGGATAAGTCGACCATCAATTTTAATTTTGTCACACAATAAATTCAATTTTATGTAATCTTTATCTTATCACAACCTTCTTGCGGAAAAATCGTAATTGCAGTACTGGCACCAGGCAACGGCCAGCAATTTCTTATCTGGCGTGCTCGAGCGACCGGTAATAATGTAATACATGAATTAAATAATTTACTATAACGGCTAGTTTTAATAACCTCAGATGGAGGTTTAGGAAGTTAAAAGATAGGCATATCTTAATTTACTTGTTATGCGACTGGTGTTTTGTTTTCTGGTATTTAACAGAAATATTCTAGCAAGACCTGTGTCTGTGTGATCGGCTATATGAAGCTTCCGTCTTCGGTCTCATCAACTCACCATAAAGTGAGTTACACCAAAAAGCTTCACAAAAATCATACTAATAGTTGCAGTTGAATAGCAATTATTTTATAATAGTTGAAAATTTTACATAGAATAGATTTTCTTTTTCCATCGATTAACTTCTAATTTAATAGAAATATACTAAAATATTTTTATCTAATACGTGTTTCAGCATTTCTCGTGACTCATCTCCCAAATAAAACAGATTGAAAGTTAAAAAACTGAGCATACTTGCATTATTTTCCTAAATATATATTCATATGAAGTCTACAGCCCTATTGCTCGTGAGTTTGGATTATTAAATCTTTCTTGAACTGTGAATTTGAATTTATTTCATTAAATAAGTAATTTGACAGAGACTTTATTTTTCAATATAGCTTCACTTGTCACTTCTTTAATGACAACTAGCTTTCCGCTCGCGGCTTCGACCGCGTTATTAACCGACTTCAAAAAAGGAGGAGGTTCTCAATTCGATGCGTATGTTTTTTTTGTTTTCCCGTGGGAATGTTATATTTTCCCGCAGGAATAATTGCCTACCGCTCGCGGCTTCGCCCTCGTTACTGTTTTCTCGTGGAAATTTTATATTTTTCCCGTAGGAAAAATATTTTTATAGCCTATGTTAATCAGGGATAATGTAGCATTCAAATTGAAATCGGTTACCTATAATATTAGTATAGACTAGCTTTACCCGCGACTTCGTCCGCGTGGAATAGTAACTCTTGGCTAAAAGTAGCCTATGTTATACCTTATATAATTAGCTATCTATAAGTGAAAGTCCCGTCAAAATCGGTCCAGCCGTTCCGGAGATTATCGGGAACAAACAGACAGACAGACAAAAAATGTTTAAATTGTGTTTTTCTTATTGGTACCCGATATAGGTACATTCATACCCATTTAGTAAAAACTTGTTATTTTGACATTACAAACAGACACTTCAGTTTTATTTATTTGTAAAGATGTATAGACTACAATATAAAATAATAGCTTAACAAATGCAATAAACATCATTAAACCAAAACGATGTTCGCGGGAGTAGCTCCTTCTTCATATTTTCATCATTTCATACAATAGGTACTCGTATAACCACACAGTATCAGAACAAGTATCAGAAAATTAATTTCACTAAGCGTTCCCGCGCTAACCTAAACGTCGGCATATCGCCCAATCATAACTTGAGCACACTTGAAGCTTGAACATGCACCCAAAATAAACTAACTTCGAAATTTTACCTGAAAACAGAAGCGAAGCTCGCCGTGAGTGTTCCCCCCGTAATTTGATAGGAACTTTCGGAAAATACTCCGCTCCCAGTTACAGTTTCACCTTTATGACATCTGCTGCGTCTTGGAGTAAAGAGATTGCCTTTTGTCTACTACACGTTATAAACTTTGAACTGTGAGTTAATGTGAGTGGATAAAATAATAATGGGATGATACCAAAGTAATATTTTTGTATCGTCCAAGCTTTGCTTGTTGAGAGTATGAATTAATTTCATAACTATGCAATCAGTTATCATAATTTTGCAAGTATTCAGACACTGAATTTCAATGTCGGATTGTTAAATTTGTTTTTGGTAAAAGTGTTCAGGATCACTTCATCTTGAACCCATTTGTATTATTATTTTTTGTTTGATACGACCGTCGGTGGCGCTGTGGACTCAGCGCTTGCCTTCCAATCGGGAGGTCCGGGTTGAAGACCGCCATGTACCAATGTGTTTTTCGTTTTTCTAATTTCATATGTACATTTGTCTGACGCTCCTACGGTGAAAGAAAACATCGTGAGGCAATCTGCATACACCTGCGAAGAAATTCTATGGTGTATGTGAAGTCGACCAATCCGCACTGGGCCATAGGGTAGGCTCGAGCCCCTCGGTGGGGACGTATATGAGCTGTGATGATGATGATGACATTTTGAAATACCTATATTTTGTATAGTTTCATCAACATCATAATCAACAGCTTATATACGTCCCCACCGAGGGGCTCGAGCCTACCCTATACTAGGATGATTAGGCCAGTCAACCACGCTGGCAAAGTGCGAGTTGATGGTCGACTTCACACACAACCTGTAAAGAAAATTTTCCTTCACAGGTGTGTGCAGGCTTCCTCGCGATGTTTTCCTTCACCGTAAAAGCGTCGATTAAACGTACGTATAAATTCAAAATTTGAAAACACATTGGTACGTGGCAGGGTTCGAACTGCTAACTCCCGATCCTTACGTACTACGCCATCAACGCTTATAAGTAAAAGTAAGTATATGGTAGATTTAATAGCTAATGCATTAGTATTAAATCTACCATTATCATACCATATTATACCATATTATCATAAAATCTCATAGTATTTTTTGTCATATTTTCAATATACATTATACAGAATTGGCATTTCAAATGATAAGGAACAATCTTCAAAAGGAAAAAGAGGAACCTTTATAGGATCACATTGTTATCCTGTGTCTGCTTGGCCCTTTTTTTCAAAAATTCATATAGGTATATTAAGCTGAAATTAATATTAAATACGCAGGTCTGCAATTACCTACTTGAAGCTATGAACAATAAAACTTCTTAATCAACACAATCAAATAATACGACTGTTTTTGTCGTAGTACACACGATTCCCATAACTTTATCAGGCTTGGACACGGCATGTCCTCCGTATCTGACGATGAAAGAAATATGGCGGTGATGGACGTGCTCACGCTAAAGGCGTGTGTGAGAAGGCATCGTTGAGCCCCACACACAAAGGCACAAGCGGGACGGTAGCGGAATTCTGCAATAAGCGATATACTTCTGTGTGGCATGGTCCGTAGCAACACGAATATTACAAAAAATTCCGCTACCGTCCTGCTGCCGCATTTATGTGTAGAGCACTTTAGTCGGTAGGCCGCAATCTCTAGATGGTACCCTGAGAAACTTTCATTCCCAGTGTATAGTTGCTCAGCGAAACGATAAAAAAGTAAGTACTTAACAGCATCAATAGCTAGAAAATGAAATGTAACATGTTACCAAGTAAGTAACTAAGTAGCAATAAAAATATGGTTCGGTTCGTTCTGTTAGTCTCGTCACCTCAACTTCATTAACTCGGCAAATTCTGAGCACTATGAAAACTACGTGTGATAATTAGCGAAGTTACGTGTCGGTAAAATATCAGAACTAGCGAAACACCGAGATGAGACTTACTTATTAATAACTTGCACCGACTATTCTCTGCGCGTGCGTTATAAGTGTACGTTTATTTTCAATTTTATTCGTTAAGTCGAAGTATTAAAATCACAATTTCAGATAGAAATATGATTGTTCAAAAACATTTACAAACCTTTTTAAATGATATTGTACAGATATACGAGTTATACAAAAAATATTATACCACACATTTTTAAAGTTTAACCTAAAAGATAATGATTTTTCGATTATTCGGCTAGGGACAGATTCTGGTTTGGAAAGATTTTTGATACGACAGATTCTTTTTTTGGCAGATTCATTTTACGGCTGAAGTAACATGACCAACATTAACAACATAATCTATGTTTTATTTCGATATAAAAAGATAGGAAATATGAGTCCCTTAATTTTATATCTTACTAGCTGCTGCTCACAACTTTTCCTGCGTCTCCGAGAAACTCATTGAAATTCGGAATAAAAAAAAACCTTTGTTATTAGGTAAGTCTAAGTAAGTATGATTTTAAATCAAACTATTATTATAATTTCGAAAGTGAGTTAGTTTGTTAGAGGGAGCCCTGTGCCCAGCAGTAAATTTATTCTGACTGGAATGATGGTCAAACTGATATGTTAAATAAGGACAACTACTCTTCAACATACCCAGTGGTTCTATTTCCTGACACTAATGACCGCGTAACTGGGGTTACTATAGCTCAGTAGACTAAATAGTTAATGTGACGTGCTTGTACTGGCGGTGTGCGGTTTTGTGTCTGCAACTCACATCTGGCGACTTTGGTTGCAAGCATTAATAAGCTACCAGTTGCTGCGTCATTAGAGTCTGAAGCGAAATAGAGGCTGTGACTCTTCACATGAAGGACTAATAAATCATTAAGATAAAACATCTTCATTTGACTCAATGTTACCATTTAACAAATCTCTAAATTTGTCAAAGATCAATAAGCGTGAGAATAGGAGGCAGATGAAAGCTAAAAAACAATAGTAGAAGAACAATGAGCAAAATGGACACAATGTGTAGCTTTTAGACTTGACTTAAAATGAAAACCTTAAACATCATCATTTTTGTTAGGGATAAACCTTTTATAAACCTCTTATTGACAGTATTCTGAATTTTATATTATAAATGCAAAATATACGGTTGCTATGCATATATAGTTGTATCAGAAATTAAACAACCATTTCGAACCACAACATGGTTATTTATTAGGTGTTAAAGTATGAAATTGCCGTTTTGTATGAAGATTTTTAAGAATATTGCTAATTTCATACTAATCTATAGCTTTATTGGTTATCCAATAAAGCAAACTTTATGAAACTTTCAGAAACTAGTCAATAGACTTTAAACTAAGTAATAACATAATTTTGAAGACAAGAAAAATTAGTTTTCACAAAGTTATCGTCAATAATTTAATGTACAACATTCTGACGAAAAAATAGGGGATAATTATTGTGATTATTTTTAATGTATGCTTGTTTAGACAACCAAACTCGAAATCGCGAAAAAAAAATCATCTGTTCCATACATTTAGGTTCCGTGGATGTTGAACATTTGTATGGAACAGCTGAGTTTTTTTCGCGATTTCGAGACTGGTCCCAAAGTAAAAGATCTTCATTTTGCTTGTCTGAACAAGTACACAAGGCTCCTACTGGAAAAATAACCCGGTATTATTAAACTAATTCAGAGATTAAATTGTAACCAAAACGTTCACTCTAGGTTCAAAAAGTAATAAATAAATATTTTTAAAATAATTATTTTTTTATAGCTCTTAAATTAGAAAAGTTATATAAACAAACGAAAAAAAACGGCAATTTGATACTTTAACCCCTATTATTTTCCTACAAATTTATTTTACGACAATACGTTTATTTCGTTTCATTTCATAGAAGCGAAAAAAAAACGTTTCGAAATACACGTAGAATGTACGAGCACGAAACTTTTAGCCGGGTAAGTTGTCGCTGACTTAATAAAACGAAAGACCTCTGGATGGCTTAACTTGTTACGAAGAGCTACTTAATGTATCGACGCCGCTTCGCTGGTTCCCTGCGAATTGGTCATTAGTAGTGTCATGCATCGATATCGATTTTAATGTACTAATATACCTTGAAATGTAGATTTCTTTTAACTGTCAAAAACAATCCTACTTTACTTATAATCTAATTAAATAGTTTATAAGGGGTTGTAAGAAATACCATTTACAACTCAAGTGCCGTTTATCTGACGTAGTCCATTGAAAAGTTACATTTGGATTGCATTTGTCAGCGGACGCAATATTATTTTTTAGATATCAAAGAGGGGTTAGTGTAATGTTAAATCCAAGTTTGTGGGGTTGCAACCCTTGTCCCACGGCCGCCATCTTGGAAAGAGGGGTACAAATGGTTATTATGGTTTGTCTGACAAACTATAGGTCTCATAAAAAAATATTAAAACTTTTAAAACTTGTTGTTCGCAAAAAGTTTCGTATTAAGTATAAATCTTTAAAAATGTACACTACTGACACTTGTGAGTAGGGTTGCTAGGTGTCCCGATTTTTAGGAGTTTAAGGACACGTCCTGATTTGACCATGGTCGGGACGCAAAAGTCCCGATTTTTGACAGATAACAAAAAAATTACAATTTTACATAATAAAGCAGTGACTAATTATTGTGACTGAATTATCTTGGTATAAATATTCCTAAAATATTTGAAATAAATACATTTTAACGTACTAGGCTGTATTGTATGGGCTCCGATCTCTTTGCCTTTCTACACGGAAAAAGAAAACAAAAAAGAAACGCAGTTTTGATCAGTTGATGAATCAAAGTTAAAATTTACTTTTCATACCACCTGCTCGACAATGTTCAATTATAACCCTCTTAACTTCAACGAAAGCAAGACATTATATCCCCAGGGATATAATGTTGTATGAAACTCCCAAGGGATTAAAGTGTTTTAAATTTGGAACATAAAATTTGTATGAAGATTTAGCATAGATGCTAGCTTAGGAAGGCAAAGGTTCTACGCCCATACAGCAGTAGCGTGCATACACTAGAGACAAATAGACATTCTACCTGTGTCAATAATGTTTTTATAAAATCTAAATACATAATTTCTTTACCAAAATTATAATAAATATTTACCTACATAATACTGCAAGCGAAAATAAACAATTACATTTCACTTTATTTTTTATTGATAAAATACTTTTTATGCTAAAAGCGCCATCTTGACGGCCACCATTAACTATCGGTAAAAACGAATAAAATGCAGAGTAAAGCAAGAACATAACGCTGCCGGCGGATACACAACGAACTAAATTCTTTCATTTGGAAAACTTACGCGGCATATTTAAAAATAAAAATGTTTTTACAATTGATCCCATAATGTGCACCAACGGTATTGCGTTGTATTTTGTTTTCATAGCTAAAACTTTGCCGCCAACGCTATTATGCATTTCAAAATTGTAATATTGTGTTGCTTACGTTAATAAAGTGTTTTGTGGCATCAATACAGTCTTTTTAGAAGTCTATTCAGTGTTTTATTGATAAAGTTAAAAAAACGTACGTAAATAAATGTCCAGGTGCTTCAGCTTTTTTATTTTTTATTTGAGGTCAATAGGCTGTCGACTATTTGAGAATTACTTCGACAGTTGTGTATAGTAATTAAATGGCGTTTAAAAGTAAATATATCACGAAGTTGAAAAAAAAAAGAAATGTATTTGATACCATTTTATTGTTAACAAATTAACATTCATCCTGCGTGCTACTAAAGGTCATTGATGGGTCCAGCAGCTGATCGTATCGTATTGTAAATCGATGGGTAGACTAAGTTCATACTTGTTATATTATTATTATAATGTTTTAAGCTTAACTTAAGATAAAATTATTGCGTGACGTATTCGTGCTTGAGAATAAAAAATATGTTTGTATTTTATGGTTTTCATCATAATATCATAATTTTAACCATAGTTATAGTGATAATGATAATGTGAGAGTGTTTATGACGTTACACCTAAGTAATTGGTTATAAAGTCCGGAGTTTTTATTTTCTCGCTGATGGTATGAAAAGTAGAGTATTCACCTCTGGAATAAAGCAGTGTCTTCGTCTTAGGCGACTTGAGCCCCTCGCTTCACTTAGGACTCTACATAACTCCCTCGCTTCGCTCAGGAGTTAAATTTTAACTCCCTTGCTACGCTCGGAAGTTAACTCTAGAGTCCCTTGTTGCGCTCGGGGTTCAATATGGCGCCCGTGACGTTACACACTGCTTTAATCCCTTGGTGCATAATCTACTATTCTTAATTTAAAATCTAGTTTCTTTTTACTGTCCCGATTTGAAGGTGATAATCCCGATTTTTACAAATTTCTGCCCCGACATTTCGCTTTCTAGACCTGACAACCCTACAAGAGTATCATGGAAGAATGCCCCAAGGAGCATTAGCATTCTATTTTACTACGCAAATTAGGCCAATAGGTATACCTTTACGCTTCCTTCTGTTAAAGTTTTATGAGACCAGTTAATGATGAACGTTCTAAGAGCCAAGGAACATCGATTAAAGGCTGAGCAATATACGTCAAATAAGCAGGTATTCCTACCCCCGCAAATGAAATACATATACAAATTTCTCTTTAGACGATGTGGATGGAAATGTTATTCAGAACGGTGTCCTAACAAGCGCTTGTTAGTCCATTGAAGTTATATTCAACTCGCTTGTCTTTTTGGGGCTTTGAGTTAAATCTGCTACCGGTGTATAGGCTGAAGTGTATATGCAGTTATAAGCCTTCGAAGCGGTAGTGACATAACGGTCGATAGCGAATTTCTGAGAAAAATAAAGCCATGTTGCAGCGTAAATTCTAGCATAGTCTTTGAATGCTTGACCCACCTAAGTTGAACATTGTTATGCCATACTCTAGCAAATGAATGTTATAAAGAAAGTATTGTATTGAATTATGTCGCAAGAAGAGTTTATGTACCCCATTATGGACTTGTTTATATTTGCTTCATTACACACTTTTTAGGATAATGTTAAAGTACATTAAAAAGCAAAAGGAACAGAAACTGGTAGACTGTCAAAACTTGATCCTGTTTCGTGCTTTTTAAAAATAGCGTTGCATGCACGCGATGTAAGCAAGGGAATTAATTAAAACAGAATACAAAAAGTAGATTGTTTCAAAGGGCTGAAAAGCGCCCATTACAGTCGAGATATTTTTATTGAGATATTAATTGTTCGAGACTAAAATTGGTGTTTTAAAAACCGAATTAAACACTCAACTTTTTATTTCGAATATTTGTGTTCGATGACATAATTGCAATATTTTAGCGTTTGTACGTTTTTATACGTAAATTTTTAATATGTATTTGTAACCGTTAAATGAGTTTTAAAAAATTATATATTTCCATACATTTATGTAAAAGAAATTTAATAAAAAAGGATTTTTGATTAGTTCATAAAGTTTTCACGAACTTTATTTATCAAAGTGTGACTGTAGGTTTATGTTTTTTGTCATTGCCCATAATAAGAAAATTTACTTTTTTTACACTAGATGCTGTTTTACAGGCCGTATTGAACTTAAATTAATACTGTTGCGCCGATGGTATAAGAAACTTCCGGCGTGGTTTTCTTGGCCTTAGAAGCGTTTTCAGCGGCCTGAAAACGCAGTTCAGCGCGTTTCAGGAGGTGCTCTATCACATACTAGAATATCGAAATTTTACCCAAGTTGCCGTTGTTTTCAGGCGCCTGAAACATGTTTTCAGTCCGTTTCAGGCTACCCTCTATCGAACCACATCATAACCTGAAAACCCGTTTTCAGGCGTTTTCAGGACCCCTTATGGGCCTTTGAACCACGCTTCGATATATGACTAAATTTTCAATAGGAGTGAGTGAGATAGCACGATAAGAAAGAGACAACAATAGTGGGCACCATCCAGAGATAAAAGATAGATCGAGATGCATCTAGAAACTTCTAAACGTGCTGACAGACAGAGATAGAACATGCTCATAAAGACAAACATAATCGGGAATGCGATGGAACTTTCTAGACAGACAAACAATCGATCGGGTATGGAATGTTCTAGAATAAGAACATTTTCGAATGTCTCGGAAGTTCACCGGTTCTACTGTAGAAGCGCGAAGGCATACACGGAACTTTCTAGAAGACTAACGATCGATCGGCTATGGAATGTTCTAGAATAGGACCTTCTCGAATGTCTCGAAAGTTCACCGGTCCTACTACATAAGCGCGAAGGGTACCACGGAACTTTCGAGAAGAGAAGATAAATAATCGATTGGGTACGGAATATTCGAGAATGGAAGATTCTCGAATGCCCCGAATGTTCGTCGGCCCTACTATACAGGGTGTCCCAAAAAATAGTGTCAAGCGTAAGTCCAGAGTTAGAGCACCTCTTGGAGTACCCGAATCACCCCCATGTATGTTCCGCGATTATTCGTAGTTTTCGAGTAATAATTTTTTTTGACTTTTTGAAAATTTTGATCCAAAGAACTTAAAAATTTTAAATAAAAAAAGTAGAACATATTTTAATGTTTTTCTTTTTGCCACTGAATCATCTTTAGTGCTTCTTTTATGTCTAAAATAATCAGCTTCGTAACTTTAGTGGAAATTTAGAAAACAGTAGTGTAAAGTCAAAATTTGAATGTTAGTGAATAATTACTTAAAAATTCATCTTTAAATTAAAAATCTAAACAGGCGAATTCATGGTTTCTAAGTATGTGTAAAAACTTTTCTAGACTCTCTGCTTTCATAATCATTTAAAAAAAGAAGTACTTAATAGGGCTACTTTGGCTTAAATCGGCCATCAAAGACAGCGAGGTGAAAATTTCATAAAATTTACCAAATTCCTATCAGATGATAAAAAAAAATATCTGGTCTTTTTATAATTTCTAAGGTTCAGATTAATTACAATTTAGCAAAAATTAACTGCATGAAACCCATATTTAAATATTTTTCTCGCGGATCACATCGGTTGTAGTGTTGGATGTAACGCAGTACTTACCTGCTAAAAAATTGCCCGAGTGAGAGGATATGAAAGAGACCGCATTATTGCTATCTCTCTCACTCTCATTGGCAAAATGGATAACTGTAACTGAGGAATGCTATCCTTTGTGACAAGGGGATGAGGCGGGGGGTGTAGTCCGAGCGCCTATTGTGTTCTGGCGCCAGTCGTTTGCCTGCTTTTGTTTGCGCCTTACGTACGATACGCTCATTTGTGATTATTTGACGAACTTTTCTTTCTTTACGGACCTTGAGTGCGATTACGATTTGGTTTTGTGTGAATACGGGATTTTGACAAATTTGGCATTCTTAACGGACTTTTCAAGCTCTTCATTTTGTGATGTCTTTTTCATCGCAAGAATATTCTCTTATGCATTACTTTTATGGATATGCAAGAGGAAATGCTTCTGAAGCAGCCAGGTTGTTTCGGCAGCAAGTACAAAATGGAGGTGGACCTCAGCCTGAAACTTGGCCTGATCATCGCATGATTTTAAGAGTACATAACTCTTACATGGAAGGACGCCTACCAGGTAGAAGATCGGGGCGCCCATCTGAAATGAGTGACCCAGATACTGTCCAATCAGTGGTCGAAGAAGTGGTGAGAGATCCATCAGTTAGTGTAAGAACAATAGAACGTCGAATCGGAATTCCGAAATCACAAGCACATCGAATACTTTATCAAGAGCGTTTTCACCCATATCACATCCAGAAAGTTCAGCAGCTCAAGCCCGCAGACTACCCGAGAAGGGTGGCATTTTGTCAGGAAATGTTACGGAGACAAGCTGAAAACGAAAATTTCTTTAAAAATATTCTATGGACTGATGAATCACATTTTAAGCGATGTGGGGTGTTTAATGCGCATAACTACCATTCGTGGAGTATTGAAAATCCACACCTCACAAGGGAATCTAATTTCCAAGAACAATTTAGTATCAATTTGTGGTCAGGCATCTTAAACGGACAGCTGATTGGTCCGTTCGAACTACCGGACCGACTGAACAGCGAGGCCTACTTGCAATTTCTACGACGTGATCTCGGCGTCTTATTAGAAGATGTAGACCTATTAACGCGGAGAAATATGATTTTTCAAAACGACGGCGCTCCATGCCATTTTGCTAGAAATATTAGACAACATTTGTCTGAAACATTTCCAGGCAGATGGATCGGTCGTGGAGAGCCCATTGCGTGGCCGCCACGGTCCCCCGACTTAAACCCCATAGATTTTTTCGTCTGGGATACTACAAGGAATTAGTATACGCCAAGGACATTACAAACGTCACAGTGTTAAGAACAAAATTAAGACAAGCGGAAGAAACAATAAAAAGCAACAGAATTGCATTTATAAATTTAAAAGAAAACTTTTTTAGACGATGTAGAATATGTATTGAGCACGAAGGTCGTCATTTTGAAAACTTTCTTTAAGCGATCGAATAATAAATACTTTGAAAATAATGTTTTGTTTCATTTATTAAGTTATAATAAACCTTCAAAGGTTATTAAAGATGGCAGCAGGAACAGTTATTTTTGACCTTCAAATAATAAATTTTTAGCTTTTCTACAATCATTTTTGGTTTATTCAGAAGTCGAGTTTTATGAAATTTTCACCTTGCTGTCTTTGATGGCCGATTTAAGCCAAAGTAGCCCTATTAAGTACTTTTTTTTTTAAATTATTATGAAACCAGAGAGTCTAGAGAAGTTTTTACACATACTTAGAAACCATGAATTCGCCTGTTTAGATTTTTAATTTAAAGATGAATTTTTAAGTAATTATTCACTAACATTCAAATTTTGACTTTACACTACTGTTTTCGAAATTTCCACTAAAGTTACGAAGCTGATTATTTTAGACATAAAAGAAGCACTAAAGATAATTCAGTGGCATAAAGAAAAACATTAAAATATGTTCAACTTTTTTTTATTAAAAAATTTTAAGTTGTTTAGATCGTAATTTTCAAAAAGTCAGAAAAAAATTATTACTCTAAAACTACGAATAATCGCGGAACATACATGGGGGTGATTCGGGTACTCCAAGAGGTGCTCTAACTCTGGACTTTCGCTTGACACTATTTTTTGGGACACCCTGTATAAGCGCGTAGGCGAATGCAGCCGGACAGTTCTTTTCAAGAGAGCGAACTGAGCGGATCAAGCGATACAAAGTGACTCGGAGCGATCATCTGCGACTTGGAAGCATGTTATAGTGAAGTGTTGTATGTCAATAGTGCTTAAAGTGGTTTTCAGTGTTAAGTGATGTAACTTAATTAGTGCTTAATTAAATCTTATCTCATAATTGTCGGTCTTTCGCGAATTTTCTATTGAACACCCACCCTACAAACGTAACAATACTTTATCCATGGCCGATTGGCCGCATATGACAAAATCTAACAAATAGTGATATTCTTTTCTAGAATTCGCGTCGAGGGTCGCGATGTATAATATTCAGCCCTATACGTATATAGATAAATAATGACCTAATTTTTAAATATGAAAAATGAAAAAGGTTTTACAAATCCTTTTTTTGAAAAATACATACTTAACTCATTATCAATCCAAGTGCAAAGGTTTGTCGCTTTTTAAAACAATTTTGATGAAATTGGTATAGCAAATGGATTTCAGGGACAGATACCAGTAATTAAAAACCGGCCAAGTGCGTGTGGGGCCACGCTCAGTGTAGGGTTCCGTAGTTGCAAATGCCAACTTTGAGTTCACACTAACACCTCACAACAAGTTTGCCACAGATTACTAAATTCGTTGCTATAAAATTAGGAATTATTATTATTAGTAAAGCTGCAATGATTTTTATATTTCCTTAACTTCACGTGGTTCGTAAATTTTTATTCAGTACTAATTTAATTTTCAATAAAATTTTACTTTTCCGAGTACATTTTATAAGTTAGTCGTCTATAACTTTTTAGTTTGTACTTAGTACTCAACTCTGATAGTTTTCCTTTAAGCTTCGTTATATACACGGTTATTTTTTTATCACCCTGGAAAATTTAAGGGACGTTTCACGACATACTTAGTATTAGAATGATTTAAATATAAATAAAAAAAATAACTCGATTATTTAATTTTATATTAATTTTCAAAAAATCCAAGAGATTTTTTTTTCAATTTTTTTATATATATTTTTTTTAAATATAATAACAGATGTGTCCTGAAGCGTCCCTAAAATTTTCCAGGGTGATAAAAAAATAACCGTGTATACTACTGTTGTAATTTTTTTCACGTGTCCATATACAAGGTTATTTTTTAGTTACGACAAATATTTTGTGTGCTTGTTCAGACAAGCAAACTGAACAACTTTCACTATGGCACCAACTTTGAAATCGCAAAAAAATCAGCTGTTTCATACATTTAGGTTCAGTGAATGTTGAACATTTGTATGGAACAGCTGATTTTTTTTTTAAATCAGCCAATAGTTCGAAGGACTAAATAAGTCTTTAACCCGAGGTAAACACTGTGCTTTTCATTACCAATACAAGGAAAGTAAAAATAAAAACATGATTAAGCTATAGAAAAAATGAGTGAATTTTTTTTACATAAATCTACAACTTATTATTCTCTTATGAAATCAGGCATTAAATCGATATCTGAATCAGATGAACTCATAGTATAACTTTACAACTCGAAAAAAACAAAATGATTCCCGAGTATTTTTCTTATGGCTTTCTGTGGCTGGCCTGCTATTCAGCTATTATTTTTAATTTTCATCATTGAAAAAATGGTAAATATTTTGCCAATATTGACCTATGTTATTTAAAGAAATAGATGAAGGTGAAATTTAATAGTAATTTAAAAATTATATTCTTTAATTAATACTTAACTTTATGTTATTTCAATTTTACAATTTGAAACGTGGTTCAATAGAAATGTTAAAATAGAACTTTTTTTATATATTTGACAGCTATCAGTTGGAAGCGATTCTCCCTAGGGCTAAAAAGTATTACTCGCTCCTAAGGCAACTTCTGACCTACTTTCCGAGTATGAGTAATGAAAAATCATGTAATGAAAACATTAGAACCCGACTTAAAACTTTTTTTTAGGTATATGGCTAAATAAAGAGAATAAAAAAAACATAGAATCGAAAAAAGAAGCAAAATGGATTATACAGCCAAAGACGTAAGACTTGCGTTTAAAAAAGACTTGTCTCTTAATAACATTGATGTTGTATCTCTAACTTTTTTATAGTGTGTCTAGGAAATGATTCCATTTCACCTGATGGTAAGTGGAAGTGGGGTCCAAATACGAAGATAGCTAGTGCAGCAGAGAGAATACACGCTGCACTAGCCACCCTCACCTTGCCGACCTGCAAGGTGCTTCTTCACACCTCTTTCAAGCTTTTAAACTTTTTATAGAGTTCCGTGCCTGAAAAGGAAAGTCGGAACTCTTATAGGATCACTTCGTTGACCACCTGTCCGTCTTTCAGTCTATCCGTCTGTCTGTTACGATCCTTTTTCTCGGGAATGTGTATCAAATACTCGGGCCTACTACGGTCTGTTTCGCTGTGAAAAAATCGTAATTGTAAATCAACGCGATCAAAAGATATTAATGACCGTTAATGGCGTATATTTTCGCAAATTACGCGATTTCAGAAAAGAATGAAAACATAAAGTACTCCCCATTAGTTTAGAATTATGAAATTTGGCAAGAAACAAAGTCTTACAGCAAGGAAAAAATCTAAAAAACCCTAAATATGTACATAGCCAGGAACTTATCGAAGAACTTAATTCTGATTGGTGGTGCCCAAGGTAGACACCACCACGTCGGCGTTTCGCCGACTTGTATTGCTGAATTTTGTACCCTACTACCAGCTCATAAAAAGCATTGTGGCTTACCCCGATTCCAATTGTCTCCGTCCGTCTCCTCCGTAGCCGGTGGACTTCCTGAGCTAGCTCGAAGGAAGTCGCGGCTCCTGAAGTTCTGCAGTGGATCCACCGGTGGAGACCGGAGCACTACAAATGCCTATTAGGCCACCACGGCTCACACACGCGATTTTGACACCGTTGCACAACACAAAGCGGGCTTTCGCACCCCGATATTAGGTGCGCCGCGCAAAATACAATTTGCTAGTTATATATTCCGGCCCGCATATAACCTCTAACAATGTCGTGACATTTCGACTAAACTCAACTGACAAGTCACATGCGGCCGGTCGCCAAAAAAAGCTCTCACTGCACAGACCACAAATGCAGTGTTGCCACTCGCTCTTCCTCGAGCGTGAACATCCCCCCGCTCCGGACAGTCCCGGACTGTCCGCCAAATCAGTCTAAGGGGAGGCGAGAAAGAGTAGCGACCGCGCGCTTCAAAACAGAATCCCCAACTAGGACCTCGGCAAACCTGGGCACACCATCAGACCCTAGAGTAAGTTGGACAATGCGTCCGCGACGCCAACGTAAGGGTGGCAGGTTTGGGTCCTTCACTAACACGAGGTCTCCAACCCTCGGTGGGTTTGTCTTATCTGACCACTTAACGCGCTGTTGCAAAATGTGTAAATATTCAAGGTGCCAGCGGCGCCAGAAGCTCTGGGTAAGCTGCTGGAGCAACTCAAACCGCGAAAGGCGTCCTGGATTGACATCTCTATAAGGATACTCGGGCAGGGCGTTAAGTGGTCTGCCTATCAAGAAATGGCCCGGCGTGAGGGCCTGCAAATCGTTCGCGTCGGTAGACAACGGACATAACGGACGCGAGTTGAGAACCGCCTCAATCTTATGAAACACCGTCGCGAGTTCCTCGAACGTGAGAATAGTCTCCCCAATAACGCGGCGAAGGTGAGTCTTGGCGGCCTTTACAACAGATTCAAAAATCCCTCCCCAGTGAGGGCAAGACGGCGGGGAGTATCGCCATGTTACCCCCCTACGGGAGAGTGTGGATCCGATCTCAATATTATTTTTATCTAAAAATTCACAAACTTCTCTTATATGTCTATCAGTGCCCTTGAAGTTCGTCCCACAATCGGACCGAATTAGAGAAGGCAGTCCCCGGCGGGAGACAAATCTGCCTAACGCTGCTAAGAAAGCGTCCATGGTGAGCGCACTCACCACCTCCAAATGAACGGCTTTAGTGGCCAAACAAACAAACACACACAAGTAAGCCTTTTCAGTCTTAGCATTACGGAGTCGCGACGTTTTTATAGTGAATGGTCCCGCAAAATCAGTTCCAACTCCTAAGAAGGTCATCGATTCATTCACACGATCAGCAGGCAAATCACCCATTTGGGGCTGCATCGTCTCGGGGCGTAAACGATAGCAGGGCAGACATCGAAATAAAACAGATCGGATTATTCTTCGCGCTGACAAAATCCAAAACTCCCGTTGGAGGAGCGCGGTCAATGCATTACATCCGGCATGAGCATTCTTCACATGGCGATCAATGATCAACAATCGCACCAATGGTCCGTCCTTGGGGAGCAACAGGGGATGACGTGATCTATAAGGCAAGTTAGCGTGCCTCAATCGACCTCCTACACGCAACAATCCCTTATCATCCAGAAAGGGAGTCAAACGCACCAAGGGTCCCTTCAATTTGGACGTCCCGGTACGGAAAATCTTAAGTTCCGGTTCAAACGCTCTAGACTGGGTCATACGCACCCAATGCAAAAGAGCATCTTGGCGCTCCTGCGGAGAGAGGACCGGACACAATTCTTTGTCCTGAGGCCGGCGACAATTTCGTATAAATCTTCTTATCCAAGCGGTCACGCCGAGGAACTTGTCCAGAGAACTGTAACGGTCTAATAAAAATTCCCGCTCTGGAGCCGCCATAGTCTCGACAGCGTGAACACGCAAGCCCGGATTTAGTACCTTCACCACAGCTGGTGTGGAAGGCCAGGACGGCTGTAACAACCATTCGGGACCCCACCACAGAGTGTGGTCAATAAGCTGAGGGGCTTCGCTGCCACGTGATGCACAGTCAGCAGGGTTTATTTCACCTGGCACGTGGCGCCAAATCAACGTGGCCTTCGAGGCCTGTATTTGGGATACCCGATTGGCCACAAATACTTCCAGGGAGTGGACGGAGTTCTTAATCCAACACAGGACAACCTGACTGTCGGACCAAGCAAAGAGCGACTCAAAGTCCACACTACGTCCCAGGGTGTCAACAACGTGGTTCATCAACCGAACCAGAAGAGTAGCTCCAGACAATTCTAACTTCGGAATCGTTAATCGAGTCCGAAGTGGAGCAACCTTACTCTTAGCAATTAGCAAGTGGAGCTTAACAGCTCCTCTATCATCGACCGTCCGGATATATACGATGGCTGCGTATCCACTCTCAGACGCGTCACAAAAGCCATGAAGGCTGGCCGTAAACCGTCCCTTAGGCAGTATATGTCTAGGGATACTAACACCGTTAATGTCGGGGAGAGACGACATGAAGGACTCCCAATCTCGCAGCAAACGGCCCGAGAGGGGCTCATCCCACGACACTTCGGCTGACCAAAGTTCCTGTAGGAAGCACTTCATCCAAAACACTACGGGACTAATCCAGCCATTTGGGTCAAAGGTACGAGCTACTGTAGACAAAACTAACCGTTTCGTCCAGACCTTGGGGCTTGGCAGCTCCAATCGATAGGTGAACGTGTCCTGGACAGGTCTGTATTGCACTCCCAAAACAGACAGTAAATCTGGAGTGTTGGCATTCTCAAAAATATGAGGCTCCTGCTGGTGGTCGTCTGGCAAGTCACACAAAAGCTGAGGTGAGTTGGACATCCACTTCCTCAGTTCATAACCACCAGCCCCGAGAAGAGCAATTAGTTCATCTCGCAAAATCAAGGCTTCCTCGACACTAGAGGAGCCCGTACAAATATCATCAACAAATGCATCCTCCTTGAGAACCAAGGATGCGCGAGGGTATCGTAACCGCTCACTTTCAGCGAGTTCCACAAGTGAGCGAATTGCCACAAAGGGGCTCGAACGCAAACCGTATGTATTGGTGTTCAGCTCGTAGACCAGCATGGGATCCCTGGGATCCTCTCTCCATAATATGAGCTGATATCGTCTATCGTCCGGGTGAATCACAGTCTGCCGAAACATCATCCGGATATCGGTCACAAAGACGACGGCATGGCGACGGAAGTTGGTCAATACATCGCCCACCTCGTGGT
This sequence comes from Schoenobius gigantellus, assembly GCA_963935595.1. Classification (NCBI taxonomy): domain Eukaryota; kingdom Metazoa; phylum Arthropoda; class Insecta; order Lepidoptera; family Crambidae; genus Schoenobius; species Schoenobius gigantellus. The sequence goes on from OZ012541.1 coordinate 55,372,395, forward strand.
GCAACTTCGGTCCAGCATGCAGACATTGATTCAGCGAAACTCCGGTAGACGTAGGAGCTGACCCATCAAAAACAACGCGTATCTTCCCAGTGGAAGGTTTCAAAACCGCGTGGTGAGGAAGAAAATTATGTTCCTCGTTTCGCCAGTCCAGTCGCGAGACCGACATGTGCCCCAGTTGCTCATATTCTCGCATGAAGTCGACATACTTCTGTTTGAGGTCGGAGTTCCTACTCATACGACGCTCCATGGACAGCAGCCGCTTCTCGGCCAACGGCCGGGAGCTGCCAAGTGAGGGGCGAACTGACAAAAAGGGCAAACGAGTGATCAGCCGTCCCGAGTGAAGGCGACCTGTATTGTTCTGGTAGAACAACTCACACTCCTCGTCCAAGGGGTTCACTCGCTTCACGGTAGGTGGCTCTTCCACCTCCCAAAACCGTTGAAGGACATCCGATAAGGTGGAGCTAACAGTTATGTATCTGTCCACCGATGGAGATGGTGGGTTATGCCTAACTGGTCCCATCACTACAAACCCAAGCGATGTGGATAAGGCTACCAGCCCACCCTTCTGTAACTCTCTCCTCTTCCCACAATACACGCGGCCTAGAACATCGGCACCGAGCAATAAGTGAATCGGACCGGTTCGGTGGAAGGAAGGTCAAGAAGTTCAGCCAAGGTCAATCCTGATGTCGCATCAACGACAGCGCGCGAAACGTGCTGTTGCGGAAGCTGACCAACAACCTTCTCATAAACAATCGCGGTAGCGCCAATTTTGGGCGCTGAAGAGAAGTGGGGGGAGAAGGAGAACAAAACCTGACCGATCGGATCCGGGATCCGCAGGTCTCCGATTCCTCGTACCGATTCAAGGTATGGAGATGTGTTCAAACTCAACTGCCGGACCAGCCAGCTGGAGGCAATGCAACCCTGAGCTCCCGTATCCAAAAGGGCGCGAACTAAAACAAAGGTGCCCCTCGGGCCCCACACCTGTACGGAGGCTGTTGGTAACAGCACCTGCTCCTGTGGGGGGGTTGCAGCCGACAGTTGGTTTAGCGAAAATCCTCCCGCATTCCCCGCAACGGGGGGGAAGGGGGGTTCAAAGAAAAATGCGTGCGCGGCGGCGGAGTAGGGCGCTCAAGGCGCTCGAGCGGGTCCCAATCCGGCACGTACTGGCCCCGATCAAAGCGGCATCGGGGGGCCGGGCGGCGCCCATGATGGGCGAAAGTTGGGGGAGCCCGTGATAAACGGGGTCTCTCCATCAGAGGGGGAGAGAAGCGTATCGGCTCCCGACGTGGCTCCCTAAGAACCGCGGCCCAATCCCGCGGTGGCGCCTCATAAGCGGCGCGTCGATCCCCCCCCGCCCGTAGGGGGGGTGGGGCGCCCAATCCTCTCACTGGAGGGGGGGCGCCTGTCCAATCTCCGCGGAGGGGTGGCACGCCCCTCCGATCTCCTCGGAGATGTGGGTGACCTACGAGGGCCCCCGCCCGTGTGCGAGTCCCTCTCTCTCACCACCCCACGAGTGTCTCTATTGTTGAAGCACAAAAGGGGGTGATGGGCCCCTCCACAACAGTGGCAATCTCGTGGGTGGGGGCAAGCCGATGCCATATGGGCCCCCAGGCAGCGGTAGCACCAATTCCGCTGCTTGGCCATATTTCTACGCCCCTCGGTGCGTAGGCCAACAAATTTGGGACAGGCCGGCAAACGATGGCCATCGCGCTTGCAACACTTACAAGGCAGCGGCCTCTCCCCTTGTGGAGAGTTGTACCGCACGGCAGTATATTGCTTGTACGGGCGGCGCTCTCTCCGTGGCGCTGCCCGGGTCGCCTCAAAGCGGCCTGTACTCGTTCCCGGTATAGGAACCAGATCCAAGTGGTCGGTCATCCGACACTCATCCTCCAAAAATCTGAGGAGATCCGAGAAAGGGGGGAGGTACGAGGCACTATTGCCCCCGTATCTTTGTTCAAAGCGCCCTTTCATCTCCATGGGAAGCTTATTGAGGATGAGGTGGAGCAAAATAAAGGACCACTGGTCCACCGGTAGATCAAGTCGTTTGAGCGCGTTAATAGCGCTTAGCAGCGGGTTCAAAATCTCCTTCCTCAATGAGGAGACCCGCGATACTCGTGGCAGCCCTAAAATGGCAGCCACATGTGTGTCCGCTAGCAAGCGAACATTCTGATACCGGGCGGTCAACAACGCCCTTGCAATATCATAACTGTCATCGTTGACAGGTAGATGCTGGACAAGCACACCAGCCTCTCCACGTAAGGCAGAGAGCAAATAGGCCAATTTCTGGCTAGGGAACAGGTCGTCCCTCGAGTGAACCAGGCTATCAAAGAGGTTAATGAACCCCATCCAAGAAGCCAGGTTCCCATCAAAGGTTGTGATGTCTAAAGTGGGCAGTCTGCCCAGCAAGCCGGCCGGGGTAGGCTTGACCTCCCCGGGTGTGCACGACTCACCCCTCCGGGCGAATAGGATAGCCTGAGCCTTGTTTATGATCACATCCGCCTGTTCAAAACACTGATCATAATCGGCATTAAATTGGTCGACTGCCCGCAACTCAGCGGCACCCTCGGCTGGGTGGTCGAGCAAATATTGTTGATGAACAACAAAAAGCTGCTCCAATTCCTTCAAGCGAGCAGGTACTCCCTCATGCCGAATTAACAAGGCCTGTTCTCGGTCTGGTCGGTCTACCAAAGCGACGGCACTAGCAAACCATCTCAAAATCTTTTGTGCGCCCGCGCGGGTACCACTAAGCGGGCTGACTGGCGGGACCATTTTGAACCAAAATTAATAAACACTATAATAATACACGGACAAACAGACCGACAACCGCAGACAATAAAACAGATCGGGAGGAACTTCAAAGGCAGAACAAAATATATAAACAAACCAAAATCAAGTGTAAATGCTAGAACTTAACTAGAACAACAAAGGCATTTAACAACAGGATTTTTCAAACAAATTAAAATCAAGTATTAAGTCAATAACTTAACAAACATAATATTCAGAGGCAAACAAAACAAAATCAAATGGAAATGCTAAAACTTAACACAGCAATATAGTGTATTACAACAACAGCAAAGTCATTTAGCAGCAAAAAATTTTTTAAACAAATCAAATTCAAGTATAAGTTTACAACTTAACAAACAAAATAGTCAAGGGCAAAACATAGATATAAAAAAACAAACCAAAATCAAATGTAGGTAAATGCTAGAACTTAACTAGAACAACAAAAGACATTTAACCTCAATTTTTCATATACAATGACAATTAGTTAAGGAGATCGGTCCACAAATGAGCTGGTAGTCGGTTTAAAATCAGCAATCAAAACCAATTAATATGTATTGCCCGTTTGGACAACCAACAAGATTACAATATTAATTGTACAATACTAATCAAATACTCAAATCTAAGAACCACTCAAATCTAAAAACCACGCTCTGCTACCAAGAGATGGTGGTGCCCAAGGTAGACACCACCACGTCGGCGTTTCGCCGACTTGTATTGCTGAATTTTGTACCCTACTACCAGCTCATAGAAAGCATTGTGGCTTACCCCGATTCCAATTGTCTCCGTCCGTCTCCTCCGTAGCCGGTTAACTTCCTGAGCTAGCTCGAAGGAAGTCGCGGCTCCTGAAGTTCTGCAGTGGATCCACCGGTGGAGACCGGAGCACTACAAATGCCTATTAGGCCACCACGGCTCACACACGCGATTTTGACACCGTTGCACAACACAAAGCGGGCTTTCGCACCCCGATATTAGGTGCGCCGCGCAAAATACAATTTGCTAGTTATATATTCCGGCCCGCATATAACCTCTAACAATGTCGTGACATTTCGACTAAACTCAACTGACAAGTCACATGCGGCCGGCCGCCAAAAAAAGCTCTCACTGCACAGACCACAAATGCAGTGTTGCCACTCGCTCTTCCTCGAGCGTGAACACTGATAGACAACCCAGAATTATTATTTTTCTCCCTTATTGATTCTCTCAGCACTGCATTCAACTCCATCAGTAAGCTAACAACGTAAGCTCGGTAGTGAACTTGACTAAATCACTTGCCATCCCAACTTTGAGGCGATAGAGTGATCAAACATTCATTGTTGTGTGACATGCTAGCTTAACAGCTTGTTAAGTTACTAGCAGTACTTACTTTATAAAGAAACAAAACAAGGATCTTGAATAACTTAAAGTATGTCATATTATGTAATTTGTTTTGCTGGTGTAGAGCGGATAAAATTATCATTTTTATTATTCTACCACTGTATACTGTGAAAGTGACATAATAAAAGAGTTATTTTTTATTCATTACTCTTTTACGTAAAATACTCTATTCAATTCTTTGGTTATCTTGATGTAGTACTTTGTTTACTGTTATACTAACTTTCTCTTCTTGATTGTGATAAAGCTATGACTGACTGTGGTTGCTTTTACGTAAATTTATACATACACATGCACACATAAACACGCACTCACATACACACGCACTCACATACACACGCATACACGCACACACTCTCTCACACACACACACATACATGCACATACACAGAGACTGGCACTCATGCTCTTTTTTATTTTTCAATTTGGTTATTAGATATTTGAGTATTGTAATTAGTTGTTAGAGCTTTTATTACCTAAGTATAATTATTAATGTCTTTAAATAGACAACCTGATACTTATATATGTAATATCAAGTAACATCATGAGTTTCTGTAATTGGCTTAAGTACAGGTAAATACATAAAAATAATATATATTGAACATGCTGTAGAAACTTTATTTATTGAATAAATAAATAAAATAAATAATAGAAGTAGGTATTCGTATAAAAATATAGCTGTGCCCGAAAAATATGCTTCGCTTTAATAAAGCTCAACATTAAAAAAAATCTAGAAAGGACCATCCTTTTCACCTTGGAGTATAAAAATAGCCTGCGAACTATTTTCAGACCTACCAAATATTTATATATATACATATAAGATTGAGAAATCATAATGTGTATTTCTGTAACGGAGATCACACTTTCGCAAAAGCTGTAACAGCCCACATCTTACCTACACACACGTAGTACCGTGTTCGTAAGTAGCATAAAAGGTATCGACTAAAAGTTGTTCAGTGCGTACACGGAAAAGGCGTGACGAGGGAGCCGATGGATCGGCGTTTCTAAACCAGTGCTATAAAGCTAGATTGCTTTGCTGGCGATTTTAAAACGACCCCAAGTAAAGCGGTTGAAATATACTTGTACATACTGGCTTATGTGATATGTAGAGACATTACATCGAATCTCTGGCTTAATTAAGTAACATAAATAACTAATATTTATTAAAATAACGCCTCGCTTTGCAAAATAAATATTAATAGTAGCTATATCGTTAATATAATTTGCGCTTTAAAAAAACTAGTAAAGATCTATAGTACATCTTTATGAAATGGTATTTTATAGAAACTAATCATTACGAGATTTGTTATTATGGCACCTAATTTTAGGGCAAATGAGAGTTATGGCTAATAAATTGTTATGTCATGTGTTGTTAGTATAAATGACAATAGTGCAAATGAATATTTATGACCGAGGATCATTAAGGCAATTGAAATTAGTGCAAATCATATTATGGAAAACAAAGCGATACCCTTTATGATCATGTTTGTCCTACCTAAAGGTTGTCTGGTAGACCTGTAGCGATTAGGCCACCTTTTTTGCTGTTTGTGTATGTACTGTCATAGTTTAATATTTATTTAGCAAAATACTCGTAAAGTGACTATCTATTAACTAAATCATTTTAAAAAAATGCATTGTACTGGTCGTAGTTGCAAAAAATTTGTAGATGTCTGTAGGAGACTATTAAAGAGGATTTATTGGCCCTAGAAAGTTGTGTAATTTCCAAATTATACTTCATTTATAACTTAACGTGTATAATAAAATATCTCGATTTACTTGGTCAATTTTGCTCTTAAATAAAAGTGAGTTGTACCCGTTTGATACTACTTCGTAAGACAATATAAATCTTTAGCCAGTCGCGTACAGTAAAAATCTACAGGCACCAGGTGTGGTATGACGATGTAATCCTTGGTTTAAAGTAGGCATCTACTTTAAACCAAGGATTACATTTGGCTGACACTTCCTACTGATATGGGTGCAGCCTTACCTTTGTCACAGTGTATGTTATGTACAATAATTATTTTTAATATGTAATCATAATATGTTTTAAAGTTATTCGTGAATTCGTAACTTGTTCATATCCGCATAATCGCCTGTTCTAATGGTTGAGACGACCGGGTGTTGATCCGGGGTTCTACACCCCGGGGGGCAGAAATTTTTCTGCTCAGTTTAGTTGGTGGAAGGGCTTTTGAGCCTGTCTGGCTAGCTACTACTGTGTAACATAGGTATATATTAAGTAACAAAAATAACATAACTAAATAAATAAAAGATACGATGATGAAAATAACAAATCAGGTTGAGGCTTTAAGCTGCGAAAGAAAGTGCTGCTTCAGTTTACGCCTAAATGACTTTACTGAAAAGCATTGTTGTAAAGTGGCCGGTAAGTGATTCCACGATTGGGCGGCACGAAAGGTAAAGGAGCAGAGAAGGAAGTTGATGTTGGATTTGGGGAGATCAAGCTTTCTGGTATAGTTGGAGCGCATAATACAAAGAGGTAAATTAGCCAGTTCTTCAGTTGTTGAGGAGTCTAGGTGAAGCTCGCTTCCACCTTCGGCCTTATGCTCACTTACCATCAGATGAAATGAAGGCCAAAAGCTTCCCTAATGTAATGTAAAAAAAAATATCATCACGTAATACTTATAACGTATCTTTTTCAGGTGACATCGCTTCATCAAATTGAACTACGCAACTTAAAATTGTTTTACGAGTATACGAAACTCCAATACCTAAATGCAAGACTGAAAAAAACTATTGCACATAAACAAAACGATTTATTTTATGTTCAGTACAGTATACACAGCAAAACGCAAACAACGGCGTCACCATCTCGAATTAATGGCGGCGGGTTTTTTTGGCGCGAACCCGCAGAGCGCATTCGTGCGGGTATCTATTCATCATTTAATTTACATTTGAACGCTCGACCGCCTCGCTAAATGACACTCCGCTGAACGAAAACAGTGTACTGGTGTTTTTATGATAATTTACTTATATTTTGCGTTTATTTAACTTGCACTGATGGACATTGGCCTCCTCCAAAAACGGCGATTTGGCGATCTTCTACAACTCTCCAGTCGGTATGTAAGAGTGTGAAAAATCGCAGGTGCATCGCGTGCAAGCACGTGTTAAGATTAAACACTGTAAAGCCACGCTCCATACAGTTCTTCTTCGTGGTATCACCACTTCGGCTGCCGCAATCAGAATGAGAGTGTCCCTCTGTTCCTGTCAATTACTGCGACCATGAACTACCCACGTCTAGCAATATCTTTGTATACCTACCTCAATGCCTAAACGTCTTTTGTTGCCATTTCAATTACTTACTTCCTATTCATGTAATATTACTACTTTTGATTGATTTTATTGCAACACCTCAGTTTAAGGACTATGTAATGAAATCGGTCTATATTTAATTAAGCTGTATTGATAAGTAGTCTTAATTTAATAACAATTAGGTACTTATAACTTTAAAAAATCATGACACACGATTTATTTGTCGTGCTCTACCAAATATGTAGAGATTATGCCCATAGCGCGACCATTCCAGTTTACGTACGCTCTGCAACGGCACAATGAGCCTTGTGAGTTATGATATTTGACCTCTGGTGCAGATTTAATACATTTTATGTGCACAGTTATTTGGGAGGCAATCGTAGGCTTACGTCTTGTGAAATATCATTTGAAATCTCTCAAACCCCAAATATTATTATTTCCACTACTAATAACTGAGTTTCAATGACTTGCTTATCTGTAGAATACATATAGTTAAACATGACAGGTAACATTCGTTATCCTTCCACGATTCAAAGAATTTTCCCTTAATTATAAATACCAAAAAGTCAAACCAAAAAGCATAATATTTATTTGTTCATCTTCCAGCATACAGAAGTATTTGAAAACGAAAAAACAAACACGAAATAAATTCATCCGCTATGATATAAATATGAAATATAGAGTAAAAAATGTAATCTAAATAAAAAATTAGTTACAAAAAGGCACGTTTTATTATTGTTAATTTTTACTATGAGCATTGTTGTAACGATGAACTAGAGCAATTCACTTATTGCACTTCTAAGAAAGTTGCTGCAATTCTTTTTGACTTTTTCAGAGTTTTCAAAAAATGAAAAAAAGAATTGCAGAAATCGAATTTATAGTATACGAGTAGGTACTATAAGAACTTTTGCAAGTGGCAACTTATTGTTCCATTTTACAGCACAAAACATTAATAATCACTTCAACCCTTTCAGGCCAGACAGGTAGGCAGCCGAAGGCGGGCATTCACACAAGCGATGTCCGTCTAATGACCCCGCCGTGGAGGCCTGCGTGCACGGTTGCCCCCGTGCACGCCGCCGTAAGGCCCTGCGTCTGGGGCTTGCCCTCGTGTACTCGGGCAATCCCGATTTGGCAATAGCCCGACCAGTTGGTGGTGCTTGTCCGGGCGCTTTGGTAGTGGTGTCGCAGCGTGGACCTTACCATACGCGCCCATAAGGGCAGGGAGAGCACCGGGGGGTTTTTTAGGTAGGCCTGGCAATCTACTGGGAGAGCGCCACACACGCTTGATCGTGTGTCATCTAGCCAACGGCGGGTACGGTGAGGTTACTCATTTTTCCCCGAAAAAAGAGGCCAAACAGGTTGGTGTAAGGTTTTGTTTCGAGTTTTTCATCAAGGTATAATTGCGGTAAGCTCCCTTAGTCGGAACTTACGACATTAGAAGAAAGGGAGCAGCGACACATGTATTGTGAATTCCTCATAGCACAGACAAACAGGAATACCTTTTTCACAATGTTTCGAAATTCGAACTGAAATATGCTATATGTATTAATAAAACATAATAATTAATCTTTTGTCAGTTACATATTCCTATTTGACGGTACACGCGAACTGTGTGCTGTATACGTTTTTGTTTTACATGAATGTGTAAAATATTAGTTGAGAATCGATGGGTTTGCCCGTTGCATGCTGTTTTTCCAGCATTTCGCATTGATTTTAGTTATGACTTGTATAAGCATTTATAGAGCCAGCGGCAGTTTGTATACATATAAGCATTTATATAGCTTTTAAGTCGGAGTAGGTACAAATGATATTTCATACCTGTTGATTCTAAAAGAATGTTTTAATTGAGAAAATCTTGAAAATAAGAAGTCTTTAGAGAACCAACCGTCTTGTAGATGCACCAAGTAACATAGCCAGGACCAGATTTACCTATGGGGTCATGTGGGCCCGGGCCCATAACGGCAATTTTTTAGGGGCGGCAAAGCGGTAAAAAAATTGGAGTTCTTGAAATTATGTTATTTCGGTAACCACCATTTTTAAAATGAGATAGACATTTGTGATCTATCTGTTATAATTATATTTAATTGGACTGATATTCTTGTTTCTATTTAATATGGAATTAGTTATTGCAGTTTTGATAAAAATAACCGAAAGAGATGTTATATTTTTACAACATAATATTTTTAATCAAATCATGAATACTAGTATGCATGAAACGGAAAATTTCGACCGGTCACCAAAACCTTATCTTGAACAGACTATAGTATTGTTATTGTACTCTTAAAGCGCTCCACACATAAAGGCGGCAAGCGGGACGGTAGCGGAGCGGAATTATTAATAATGTTCGTGTTGCTATGGTATGCACCATGCTATACATACAGAAACCGCCCGCGGAAGCGGCGGCGCGCCGCTCTATAGTGTTAAAGTTGCAGCACGCTATGATGGCATGCACGTTTTGACAGCTGTTATCCCCATAGTGTATTTGTCAAAACTAACGAATAAACTATGGGGATGACAGCTGTCAAAACGGCCATCCGAGCGTGCCATAACTTAATCGCTCTACATTACAGAGGCGGAAGCGCCGGCGAACGATAGTGAGTGGGAAAGGCGGCGGACCTAACGCACTCGCTATCGTTTTTGCTCTCGTTTACGATGGCTTCTTGTGATTCCGTAACCGCATTTCTGTGACATTACTAACAGTAGATTAATGCACTGGGCATTGCTATGTGATAGGCGGTACGGCCGCGGGACGGTAGCGGAAGTGCGGCAAGCGATATACTTGCGCCGCACCGCTTTCGCGGGCGGTTTCTGTGTGGCAATGTCAATAGCAACACCAACATTACAAAAAATTCCGTTCCGCTACCGTCTCGCTTGCCGCCTCGGTGTGTGGAGCGCTTTATTGTTTGCATTTCGTCTTTACATGTTTTACTGTTCTTATGTTGTGGTTCAACTCTTCAATACTCTACACTGATGTGATCAGTGTAAAACTGTTGTTTTGTTAGTGAGTGTTGAAGAAAAGTTTTTTAATTTGTTAAAGTAAAGTTTTTAATCTCTTATTTTTTTAAATTCTTTTAATTGAGGGGGGAGTGGTTCGGCGGAAAATCCTTCGTTGGGCCCATAGGCGTAAAATAAGAAAATCCGTCCCTGAATACAGCTACAGCAAGATATGAGACGGGCGACGTATTATATCCAAAGCTACGCTGTAGGATATGTTTAAGTTTTTGGACTCGAGAGGACTTAGTATCAACAATCAAAAATGTCGAGCACACCACTCACCATCATTTTTTTAATGGAATTGTAATCATGGCTGAGACCCTGCAGTAGCTACCCCGTTATTCACTACTGTCAGCTAACAATCGAATTACGAAATCTCTGTACCTGCCTCTCTTTATTAAGGCGGCACATCACAGCGTGACTTTCCGAATGGAATCTGCGATCCGACAGATGTGAATGGAGGGCTGGGCTGACTGCTTCAACGACCGATGATCGATCCCATCCGCCGCAGACGGAGGGCCTTACGGCGGTGTACACTGGTCGCCAGGCTGGGCACACCAACAGGGTGTGCTCGGCAGTGTCGTCGGGAGCGTCAAAATAATGACATTGTGACGTTTCCTCCCGACGCGCGACCCGGTGCAGGTAGTGACCGAAACAACCATGTCCAGTCAATACCTGCACCATGCGGAACAACCGACTGCCCTGCTGGCACCCTACCCACTCCTCCAACACCGGACGTATCGCCTCGATCGTCCGGTAGCCGGCAGCTGGGAAGACGAGTCCCTAACCCCATCGACGCAGAGCCTCCCTCTGCGCCTGGTTACGAAACCGCTCCACTTCCTCAGGAGCAGATCGTCCCCCCGTTCTCTAACGACAACCCGATGTCGATACAACTCTGCTGCATGTACGCGTGCATCGACATCCTACGGTGTTTGACCCGCAAGTACGCAGGCCGCGCCGTGGCTGACCATACGATAAGCTCGCACGTCCCGGGTTGCTATGACCCTCTGCGGACGTCGCAAGAGGGCCACCGTTCGGGGGGAGAGGCACTTCGCCCATACCGGGGCTCCGTAGAGTGTCATCGACCGTATTACCCCGTGATATAAATATAATACCCCGTGTAAATAGTGTTAGTGATATAGTCGACGGCAAAAAGAGAAAGTGTAAGTAGAGGCCTATCCTGGCCCTCCAACATTAGGGAGGACCGACCCGTCCGAGTGCGGCTGCGGCGGCACATAACCATGGAGTGAGAAGCTTGAAGTGCTCCTCGAAGCTCCATTGGGGATCCACAACGAGGTACTTGAAGTGTGCCTCGACCGGTGACCGATGATCTCCTAGAAAATCTTAAAATTGGGCACCAACTTCAATATAGAAATGTGATGTTATCTGTATTCTACTATTATTTTCATCTTTTCATCTTTTAAGTGTTTTTGAAGTCGGTTTTTATTTTTTTGTAAAAAACCCATTATAGGTATACTTTCTCTTTTGGTAAATTAAAATTTAAAAAACAATATTCATTGGATTTTTGAGATGGGATTTAAAGGGCAGGTACATTAACCGTTATAGTTACAAGAAAACATTGTTAGGCAACCATCCATAACTTTTTAAGATATTCTGATCTGCATTCACAGATTTTGGAAAAAAGTTACAGTCAACAAAAAAAAATGCTAAGATAAAAAAATAATGCCAATCAATCCTATTTCTAGTAGGGATCAAAAAACTCTATGGGGCCATTTAAGGTATGAGTACTAGAAATGACAGAAATCGCCAAAAACTTTTCCCATACATTTTGTACGGAAAATCCTCTATAAAAATCTCTCTATGAATCCTATTTTTTACTTTTAAAGAAAAACGCAAAATTATCTAATCTATCTGCACCACAATGGCCAAACTTTTTATTTTTGGAAGGACTGGCTGAAAAAATGTAAGTAAAATGAAATTATTACTTTCAAATTTCGAATTTATTTCAAATAATTTCACGTCATTCTTGTGTTTGCGCTGACAAAAATATTAAAAATGTCTTCTAATTGTCGTCTTAATTGAAGCATATTTTGTAAATAATAGAAACGTGAGAACTGCATTAGTGTAGTACGCGAATAAGTACCCAACTAGACATATGTACCAACAAGCAAGGTAATTAAAAACCTTTTGACGAATCTAGAAGAAAGTGGTTCGAATACATGTTTGAATGATTTAATTTAGTATTTATTTAAGTTACAGTTTCCCTTAAAAGTAAGAAATAGGATTTATAGAGAGATCACCGTAAGAACTCTGTACTAGGGTCTGTACCGGAGGGAGACTCTGTACTAGGGTCGTGTGCATGGGTACCTCCGTCTTACCTATTTCTGCCGCAAAGCAGCAGTGCTTGCATTGCTGTGTTCCAGTTTGAAGGGTAAGATATGGCACTGAAATTACTGGGTACTGTGACTTTACATCTTGTGTCACAAGTTGGCAACGTACACTGGTTCTTGTGGGGGTTGCAGTTTTGCTGCGAATCTCACAAGAGCCAGATGTATTATAGGTGACTGTTACCACTTACCATCAGGTGGGCAGTTTGCTTGTTTGCCAACTTTCTGCAATAAAAAAAAAAAAAGGTGACTGTTACCACTTACCATCACGTGGGCAGTTTGCTTGTTTGCCAACAAAGTAGCAATAAAAAAAATAGGATCCGAGGATTTTCCGTACAAAATGTATGGGAAATGTTTTTGACGACTTCTGTCGTTTCTAGTACTCCTACCTTAAATGGTCCCATAGTTTTTTGATCCCGACATGAAATAGGATCGATAGGCATAAATTTTTTTTTTTTGCTATCTCAGCATTTTTTTTTGTTGACTGTAACTTTATTTCAAAATCTGTGAATGCAGATCAGAATATCTCAAAAAGTTATGGATGGTTGCCTAACAATGTTTTCTTGTAACTATAACGGTTAATGTACCTGCCCTTTAAATCCCATCTCAAAAATCCATCCTGTATATTCAAAACTAAGCCGACTGCCCACGCTATTGGTAAATGACTCCACAGTAATACATGTGGTTCCTGTAGGATTTGCAAAACAGCAGCATACAAGAGCCTTCACTTCAATAGATATCAAATCTTAAAAACATCTTTAAATTGCCAAAAGAAGTAACTAGAACTTTAAAATAACAATAGAATAAAATGTAAGCAAAAACGTAACTGTAGTTGATTACAAAACTGCGCTCGCGCATACCGTATCGAATCGGTGTAGCAGTGAAAGTGTTGGAAATACTTTGGCTTGAATAAGCAAGATAAATTCGTTGCTACCTATACCTGTCCCGATAGCCGTGATCGTCTAGTGGTTAGGACCCTACGTTGTGGCCGTAGTAACCCAGGTTCGAATCCTGGTCACGGCAGTGGTTTCACGGTCATGGCGGGACTTATTTTTTTTCTCTTGTTAAAGTTGTTTGAGGTATTAAGTGATGATTAGACGAATATTCAATATTTTTGATGAAAGCAACATATTAACTTTTTAAAAATTGTTAAAACAATTTTTTGTCCAATACTTGATACCGTTTCTGTGAACCAACGCTTCGTTTTCCCAGTGAGACCCAATATCATTTTAGTTTTTCTGTTAATACAGAATTCTTAGCCTTCCACACCAGCTGTGGTGAAGGCACCAAATCCGGGCTTACGCGTTCACGCTGTCTAGACTATGGCGGCTCCAGAATTGGATTTTTTATTACACCGCTACAGTTCTCTGGACAAGTTGCTCGGCGTGACCACTTGAATTAGAATATTTGTTCGAAATTGTCGCCGGCCTCAGGACAAAATGGTAACATGGCGATACTCCCCGCCATTTTGCCCTCACTGGGGAGGGATTTTTGAATCTGTTGTAAAGGCAGCTAAGACTCACCTTCGCCGCGTTATTGGGTGACTATTCTTAGGTTCGCGGAACTCGTGACCGTGTTTTATAAGATTGAGGCGGTCCTCAGACTCGAGTCCGTTATGCCCGTTGTCTACCGACGCAAACAATTTGCAGGCCCTCACGCCGGGTCATTTCTTGATAGGCAGACCACTTAACGCTCTGCCCGAGTATCCTTACAGGGATATGAAACCAGGACGTCTTCCGCGGTTTGAGTTGCTCCAACAGCTTACACAGAGTTCCTGGCGCCCCTGGCATCTTGAATACTTACACATTTTGCAACAGCGCGTTAAGTGGTCAGATAAGACGAACCCATCGAGGGTTGGAGACCTCGTGTTAGTGAAGGACCCAAACCTACCGCCCCTACGTTGGCGTCGCGGACGCATTGTCCAACTTACCCTAGGGTCTGATGGTGTGCCCAGGTTTGCCGAGGTCCTAGTTGGGGACTCCATTTTGAAGCGGGCGGTCGCTACCTTTCTCGCCTCCCCTTAGACTGATTTGGCGGACAGTCCGGGACTGTCTGGAGCGGGGGGATGTTTACGCTCGAGGAAGAGCGTGAGTCGCGAAGCCCGCGCACCGGTTGGTAGGTGGGAGTGCGAGCTTTGTCGCGGCTTCCATATGAAGTTGTCGCCGGCCGCGTCTTGATTTACGACTAATGTCACCTGTGACATTAAAACTATTGTTCTAATGTCACGAAAGCGATAGCGAGTGATCGCTTTGAGATAGGGTAGGGCCGCTGGTCCCTATAGAACGGAAATGCTATGCGAGCCCAATGGAAAAAACTTATAGGATCAAACTGAAAACTGTAGGTTAGGTTAGACATTGTGACCACACACAGGGGAGCAAGCGAAGCGAGCAGGGCATGAAACTGATATATGAAACTGCATTGTGTTCATGCTCCGATTCTGAATAGCAATCGACTTCTATCGAGACCCGGGTCCGAATAGACACAGCCGTTTCAATTACGCTTCTATCAGCGGCCCTACCACCTAACTCATAGCGATTAACGATAGTTAACTCATAGAATTTAAAACGATAGCGAGTGCACTCGCTATCGTTTTAATTTCACGAGTTTATTATGATGAGCGATGCGAAATCACAAAATTAGAGAGCTTAAACTATAACGAGTGAATAAGCGGGAAGGCCGCTGGCTATCATAGCAAACTCGTGAAAAAAGCGATAGCGAGTGCACTCGCTATCGCCATCGTTAATCTCTATGAGTTAGGCGGTAGAGCCCCGGGTCCGAATAGCAATCGACTTTTATAGTGTGGACTTCAACTCTCTTGGTATAGTTATCAGAGGAATAAAATTAAATTATAATAAAATATCTTTCTTTAGAATACTCATGAATGTTTATATGCGGTCGTATCAATAATGTTTCTGTTGCTTATTTTTTAGTATTAACGTCGTGATAATTAGTATTTGTGTCAGTTGGATCACTGGTAGCTTCAAAAAGAATCTCATCAAATTCTATATTTGCTCTGGAATTTGGACCTTTTAATAATACATTGCCGTCATATTCATTCACTTGTTTTCTGATGTTGTAAACGTTATTATTATTTTCGGTGATTCCGAAAATGTTAATTGTCTCAGTTGCAATATTATTTACCTCCCAGTCACCGATATCAGAATTGATATTCTCGTATGTTTCTTGCAGGTTAAAAATGTCTTTATCAGATTCGTTTTCTATTAAAGCTCGCGAAATATTGAAATAATTTTCAGTTGTATCGTCAACAGAGTCAGGCAATAAAACTTCGTCAATTTGACATGTGTGTATCTGTAAAATATTTAACTCAGTTGTCAGTTAATAAACAAATTACCTTTATGTTTCTATACTCGATATTTTATCATTTCTAAGATAGTGAATTGAAATGAAATTTCTTACCGCAATAAAGCAAATCAATATAACTTCGAGTAGCATTTTATGTGATTTTGTTTCTATTTTGATTTAACGCCTGTATTTTTATTACGTTCTTGCATTTTCTTAAGTTAAAATGTCATTTGAGAAATGTTATTTTTTAACCGACTTCAAAAAAGGAGGAGGTTCTCAATTCGATGCGTATGTTTTTTTGTGTGTATGTTACGCGATTACGCCGCCAGTTGTGGACCGATTTTCAAAATTCTTTTTGTATTCGATAGAGTATACTCCAAGGGTAGTCCCACGGTCACCAAAGTCAGGATCTGATGATGGGATCCCATGAAAATCGAGGAAACCCCTTAAATTTTAAGGTGTTTCCAACTTGTTTTGTGTGTATGTTACGCGATTACTCCGCCAATTGTGGACCGATTTTGAGCTGGTATTTAATTAGGGTTTCTTTCACTATAAAGATTTTATTCCCTAAAAATAAAAAATAGTTTTACAAAAAATAAAAACCGACTTCAAAAACACTGAAAAGTTAAAAATAATATAAGAATAGGTACAGACAACATCACACTTCTATATTGAAGTCGGTGCCAAATTTTAAGACTTTCTAGGAGATCATCGTTTATAAATGTTATTTTTTGTTTCTAGGTTTAGCAGAGTAATTAAGTACAATGTGTTGTGGTAACAGTATATTCTTTCTAATGATAGAAAAATTACACAATATCCATTACACGGGCAGTCGCAGAGAGACGGCATAGACTAACAAGGCAAGGCATACGAAGTAGTGCAATGTTCACAGACTATTATAACCAAAATATTGGCAGTTGCCACACTCAACCTTAGAGCATTTACCCTAGGAAGATGGCAAGGCTGGGCGAAACCCTCTGCCAAAGCACGTTAGCCGTATGAATATGACCATACATACAATACACGTTATATAAAACTAGCTAGTTGCCGCGTGACCGCTGCCATTTGGTGTCGTTTCGAATCGCAAGTAAAAGCTTGTAAAAAATGGTCAATTGTGCAGTTTCCTCCTGCAAAAGGCGATCCAGTAACTCAAATCTGTCTATACTATGACGTTTTCTATTACATCTAAGTATAAAATATACATTAACGTGTTTTATTTAAGTACAATTTTGAAGTAATTTTTCCGTCATGATAGAAAAATACAATGGTACGTTGGTAGCTCAACACAGTACACGGGCATGATTTTCGTGCGATTGCGTAGACACACGTTAATTTGTCGATGTGTTTCTTTATTGTAAGGTAATATTTTTATAGTGTGCGTACCTGTAATTGAATTCTAGATTTACGTAGTGTGCCATGCGTGTTTACCTCGCCTCCCGCAAAATGTGGCAGAAAAATGTAGGTATACTGCGATTTGTTGCGTGCCATCTCCATAGGCTAAATGCTTTAAGTACTCAACACATTATCACAAATAAAGTAATTATCTTTAGTCCAAAGAAATCTAAAGTAGTTATTCAATCTATCAACTTTTGTTTATAATATTTTTTTGATATATATTGCCGATGAAAATGTATTTGTCATTCTTGGGTAAGTAAACATAGAAAGAATTTACTTGGATAAATAAATGTCTGATGAAACTAATTTGTTAGAATAGAGATAATATAACGATATTAACATTAAGCGGTAATAGCGGTATATACGTGACGTTGGTAACAAAACAAATAAGATTTTCTATCAACACCACAAGTAAAGTAATTCTCTTAGTCTAAAAATCTAAAGTAGTAGGCAACGTTATCAGCTTTTGTTTATATTCAAAAAGATTCGATAAATCAATGTATATTTTGTATGAATTTCGTATGATCGTTATAAACTGCATGTATTTGAATTGCCCTATTATAGCCTTTTCTTATTTTAAAAAGACTTCTTTGCTTATTCTTGTGTCTATTGAGACTAAACAATCAGTCAATGTTTGGATTGCATCTACAGTAAAGCAGGGCGAAACTAATGTGTCCGCATCCACAGCTGTAGCAGTGGAGATATTGGGAGTGCATTTGCAGATGATTCCAGCAATCGTTAAGGCCGTTGGCGCGCCGCCAGCCGCGAGCTCGCACGCCGGACAAGTGGCGCCCGAAGATTTGCTTATATTGTAGACAAGAAACACTGGGTACTTATTAGCTCCGTACTTATACCTACTTATTGAAACCGGTCGCAATAATTGAAATATAATAAAGATTCAAGTGGAACTTGTGAAATTAGTGTTTTAATAACAAGATACTTATTAGCTCACTGGGATTACTTGCCGTTATTACATATCTATTCTGGTATTTGTTTCAAGAGGCTTAGATGATTTTTTTTGCGTAACCAAGCGATCAAAGTTGTATCTTGCAGTAGGTACTCTGATTACGCTAGTTTGATTATTACAGGGGAAACATGGGAAATAGAGTATTTCACACCATGTAAGAAGAAATATAAATACGTATGTTTATGATAAATTTCGTAAAAAATAATCGAGAAATGCCGATATTTATTCATAAAAATGCAATATAAATTTAATAATTGGATTTTAAATATGGTTATTTTTTAATCTGTTCTTCAAATGTCAAAAACGCCATTCGGCATATTGAGTTCCGACGTGACGTCACTCGGATAGTAAACAAACTTGATAATGATTTTGTCGTGCTCTGTGTTATTTGAAATTTCCTAAGTTAATTTCACGTTTATGGGACTTTTATACTTTATTTTATTAAAATTACATAATGGAGGACGGTAAGTCAATATTGTATATATCATAGGTACAAAGCATAGCTATAAATACATTACAAAATATGCCATTTGTTTTGTAATATTAACGTAAAGTTTTCTTTTAATGATTCTATCGTTAGTTTACCATTTATAAGGCATACTTACACCAAAATGGTCTCCGCAGAAATACAGCCATGTCTTTGTTTTGCCTTGCCTTGCCTTGTTAATGATTTTGGATCTCTTCTGGCAAGTTTCAATCAAGTGTTTCTTATTTTGATAGCATTTGGCACATTAACCCACAATTTTTGTGGCGTTTTTAAACTCGTATTCTTGCATTCAGACAAAAGACACCAATGATATAGATTATAAGCCATTATTTTAAAAATATTTTTACTTGGTCTTTCGCAGAGTCATTCTCACAGAAAGTAATGTCCTATGTTGGTCGTACCTGGTCTATTGCTTGTTTACTAACGGAGTGACGTCACGAATCGAAGTAGCATGGCGGCTAACGTTTCCGCGCGAAAATTCAAAATCATAAATAAAACATTGTTTTTAAGTCATTTTTCGGTTTTATAAAATTAAAATAAAATTTATAACAGGTTCATTACGAGCTCAAGATTGATTTAAAATAGTTTCCAAAAAAAGGTGTAATACCCTATTCCTTGCTGTTCATCGTAGAACTATAAATTTGTATTTATTCGTAAAAAATTAAATTAACACATTTCTATAAGTGCCGTAATTTTCACCGTCTCATATGGTCGCAACCAAGTGAAAAAATTGAATTAACGTAAATGTAAAACTTACAGTATGGCTTACATATATAACACCACTACAAAAAATGTTCCAATCAAAAAATTTGCGCCAGATTTTCGACAGAGTTCTTAAAAATTGTGTCAATCCACAAAACCAATTCAAATAAAATTCACCAAATTTATTTAATATTAAAATTGGTATGATTGAATAATTAAAATTCTATTCGCTCTCTTAAAAATAAACTGCTTCAAAGCACACACAAGGTTGAGAGAGCATGTCAAACAATGTCGGGTTTCAACTTGTTATTCATAACATACTCCATCCGCGCTGATGACCTGTGCGATCCACATAGCTTATTCAATTCTCTTTTAAATGCAAGTTGCATTCAAAAATAGTTCGCGCAATAAAAATCGGAATCGCAAAAAAAATGTACTTGGCAAATCTAATAGGTCACTGGTTCATATACGGCTTGAAGGACCGGTCTCGAAATAAATACATGTTATTCCCTTGCGAAATGATTATAACAATTATTACGATATAACTTTATTATAAGAAATAATTACTGATGATGATATGATAAATGTAAAAATCTATACGTGGAACATGCATGCAAGTACCCGCTACACAGATTTAGATGAAATCTAAGTGACCAGATCCCATAAAACCTGGATGAGCATAACATTACGTCAACATAACATACTTTTTATTCCGATGAAAATCTAACTCAAAGCACCTGAAAAGATGCACGCGAGAGTAAATCAATGTTATCTATACTTACTTAATCTATACTAATATTATAAAGCTGAAGAGTTTGTTTGTTTGGTTGTTTGGTTGTTTGGTTGTTTGGTTGAACGCGCTATCTCAGGAACTACTGGTTCAAATTGAAAAAAATATTTTTGTGTTGGATAGTCCATTTATCGAGGAAGGCTTTAGGCTATATAACATCACGCTACGACTAATAGGAGCTGAGCATCAATGATAAATGTTGCATAAACGTGAAAAAATATAACAATCTGAAAATCTAGATGATGCAAAAAAATTTGGCATACATTGCCAAAATTTTAATAAAATGTTATAATTGTTTTATATAGGTAATTAAGTTTTAGCTGATTAAAGTTTAAACTTAGCATACCGTAATTAAGCATACTATATTCATGGCATACATAGAATTTTAACGGTTTTATTTAGCTGTTTGTTTAGTAAATAATTTTTTTTCCCCTCACTGTTAACCGATTGATCTGAAATTTGCATCTCCGAACAGAAAGTAGAATTCTCATAAAGTTGTAATCCCTAAATAAAGAATTTCCCAGAATTTTGAATTGAATTGATTGATTGAATTGAATTCTTATAATGTTGAATTTTTAAAAAGTTGGATTCCCATAATGTTTTCTCTTTTTTGTCAAAACTTTTTTTAATGGCAAAAAATGAAAATACTAATTAATACTTCAAATCCTAAGGCCTCATTTACGGAGACGCGGGGCGTCGCGCGTCGCGTGTGGCGTGGCGTCTCGCGGCCCGTCAGACGTTTTTTCTGTTTACGGTGGGGCGGCGCGTGAAGCGGCACTCATAATCGCACGCGTAAACACAAACATATGGCAATATACGATGTTGTTCATAGAGATGCGAGACGGGAACACCGACGGACGCGGCGGTGCCATCCGCGGGCTCGGCCGTTAAAAACGCGCCATTTCAAGCAAAGGCGTGTAAAATCGCTTCTCCGTAAACGCACTCATACAACGCCATATGTTTGAATTCTGAGCGGGCCGCGCCGCGCAACGCCCCGCGTCTCCGTAAACGAGGCCTAACATTCATAACGTTCAATGTTAGTCCATGTTCGTCAATGTCAATTATAAATAATCTGCTCCGAAAGGGAAATATGGTACACACCTTTAGTTCTGTTGAAAATACATTATGTTCAGTATCATTGTACAAGATGGTTGCCACCACAAAATGGCGGATTGCATTTTTTTCAACTCCCTCAAAATGGCGATCAAATGAAAGAGTTTGACTAGTAGAATACAGTACATCATTAAAATTTAGATAAAACCAAATCTGAAAATAAAATAAGTAAGCAAAACTGTTTTAGTGAAAGGAAATGTACCTAATAGCTAAAAGCCAAACAATAATTAAGTAGGTCCTAGGCACACAACAACACTCTTCAATCTAGGGCATTGGTCAGACGCAAAAATAAACTCGTGGGCCGTAGCATAACCTGAGTAAATATGTAAAGAGCAGTTCTAATGATTTGACCGGTTGACTGTTGATGAGAGAGTAGAGTAATGACGAGTGCCTAGAACCTATCTAACTATTTTTTAGCTTTTAGTACTTATCATTATTTTTCTTTTCCAATTTTTTTAGGAATATTGAAGTTAAAAATCCAGTAATACGCAAGGTCTACGAGTTGAAACTTTTTAGCACAGTTACATTACCAAGCTTATTTTCCACCGAGATCACTCTACAACTACATCCATGTACTCACCTAATTAATCAAGACTCCCCTGTAGTTGCTTTCCCAAGTATTTTCCCGCTCATCTCCACAGTATTTTTTTCTGAGAAGCATGCGCCTAAAGGGAGGCACGCCAATGAATTTTTGAAGCAGACGACTTTATGAAAACGAAATGTTGCCATGAAATCTTACAGACTCGTTAGTGTGGTGTTATTCATGCTTTGCTTTGAGATAAGTTTTAATCCTGGTTATTTTTTTGTTATTTAAATATTACGCTATCTATTCACGTAATTATGAAGGCAAAGGTTGAAGACGACTCGTGGAAGTAGAGATTTAGACAGGAGAAAGTTTGATGAAAGGAGTTTGTTGTCCATAGGATATAAAAATCCTATCCTACACGTAAAGTCACATATATTAATTACTCGTTATTGGGACCTGAGTGAATCATAAACTTCGTCGTATTCATAATATTGGCTCAGATGAAGGAGATTTCAAAAATGTGGTTGACAGGTGGTTAAGATGAAATTAACTATCTATTTCCCATAAAAATGATGGTGACATAATTATTAAAATATATTAAAGTGTCTTATATTTCATGACACTAAAAACAACGATAAGGAACGAACCAACCAATTATTGTTAAACAAAATAATTTAAAAGTTTTAGAAAGACAATTGGTGGTGCCCCAAGTAGACTCCACCACGTCGGCGTTTCACCGACTTGTATTGCTGAATTTTATTTGACTACCAACTCATAGAAAGCTGGTATTACTTACCTTGGCTCCAATTGTCTCCTTCCGTCTCCTCCGTAGCCGGTGGACTTCCTGAGCTAGCTCGAAGGAAGTCGCGGCTCCTGAAGATCTGCAGTGGATCCACCGGTGGAGACCGGAGCACTACAAACGCCTAATAGGCCACCACGACTCACACTCGCGATTTTGACACACAAACACAAAGCGGGCTTTCGCACCCCGATATTAGGTGCGCCGCGCAAATCACTATTTGCTTGAATATTGTGTATTATATTTTATGGATGCCCGGACATCATCCTAACCACAAATTATGTCATGACATTTCGACTCGACTCAACTGACATATCACATGCGGCCGGCCGCCAAAAAAGCTGTCACTGCACAGACTAGAATGCAGTGCCGCCACTCGCTCTTCCTCGAGCGTGAACATCCCCCCGCTCCGGACAGTCCCGGACTGTCCGCCAAATCAGTCTAAGGGGAGGCGAGAAAGAGTAGCGACCGCGCGCTTCAAAACAGAATCCCCAACTAGGACCTCGGCAAACCTGGGCACACCATCAGACCCTAGAGTAAGTTGGACAATGCGTCCGCGACGCCAACGTAAGGGTGGCAGGTTTGGGTCCTTCACTAACACGAGGTCTCCAACCCTCGGTGGGTTTGTCTTATCTGACCACTTAACGCGCTGTTGCAAAATGTGTAAATATTCAAGGTGCCAGCGGCGCCAGAAGCTCTGGGTAAGCTGCTGGAGCAACTCAAACCGCGAAAGGCGTCCGGGATTGATATCTCTATACGGATACTCGGGCAGGGCGTTAAGTGGTCTGCCTATCAAGAAATGGCCCGGCGTGAGGGCCTGCAAATCGTTCGCGTCGGTAGACAACGGACATAACGGACGCGAGTTGAGAACCGCCTCAATCTTATGAAACACCGTCGCGAGTTCCTCAAACGTGAGAATAGTCTCCCCAATAACGCGGCGAAGGTGAGTCTTGGCGGCCTTTACAACAGATTCAAAAATCCCTCCCCAGTGAGGGCAAGACGGCGGGGAGTATCGCCATGTTACCCCCCTACGGGAGAGTGTGGATCCGATCTCAATATTATTTTTATCTAAAAATTCACAAACTTCTCTTATATGTCTATCAGTGCCCTTGAAGTTCGTCCCACAATCGGACCGAATTAGAGAAGGCAGTCCCCGGCGGGAGACAAATCTGCCTAACGCTGCTAAGAAAGCGTCCATGGTGAGCGCACTCACCACCTCCAAATGAACGGCTTTAGTGGCCAAACAAACAAACACACACAAGTAAGCCTTTTCAGTCTTAGCATTACGGAGTCGCGACGTTTTTATAGTGAATGGTCCCGCAAAATCAGTTCCAACTCCTAAGAAGGTCATCGATTCATTCACACGATCAGCAGGCAAATCACCCATTTGGGGCTGCATCGTCTCGGGGCGTAAACGATAGCAGGGCAGACATCGAAAGATAACAGATCGGATTATTCTTCGCGCTGACAAAATCCAAAACTCCCGTTGGAGGAGCGCGGTCAATGCATTACATCCGGCATGAGCATTCTTCACATGGCGATCAATGATCAACAATCGCACCAATGGTCCGTCCTTGGGGAGCAACAGGGGATGACGTGATCTATAAGGCAAGTTAGCGTGCCTCAATCGGCCTCCTACACGCAACAATCCTTTATCATCCAGAAAGGGAGTCAAACGCACCAAGGGTCCCTTCAGTTTGGACGTCCCGGTACGGAAAATCTTAAGTTCCGGTTCAAACGCTCTAGACTGGGTCATACGCACCCAATGCACAAGAGCATCTTGGCGCTCCTGCGGTGAGAGGACCGGACACAAATCTTTGTCCTGAGGCCGGCGACAATTTCGTATAAATCTTCTTATCCAAGCGGTCACGCCGAGCAACTTGTCCAGAGAACTGTAGCGGTCTAATAAAAATTCCCGCTCTGGAGCCGCCATAGTCTCGACAGCGTGAACACGCAAGCCCGGATTTGGTACCTTCACCACAGCTGGTGTGGAAGGCCAAGACGGTTGTAACAACCAGTCGGGACCCCACCACAGAGTGTGGTCAATAAGCTGAGGGGCTTCGCTGCCACGTGATGCACAGTCAGCAGGGTTTATTTCACCTGGCACGTGGCGCCAAATCAACGTGGCCTTCGAGGCCTGTATTTGGGTTACCCGATTGGCCACAAATACTTCCAGGGAGTGGACGGAGTTCTTAATCCAACACAGGACAACCTGACTGTCGGACCAAGCAAAGAGCGACTCAAAGTCCACACTACGTCCCAGGGTGTCAACAACGTGGTTCATCAACCGAACCAGAAGAGTAGCTCCAGACAATTCTAACTTCGGAATCGTTAATCGAGTCCGAAGTGGAGCAACCTTACTCTTAGCAATTAGCAAGTGGAGCTTAACAGCTCCTCTATCATCGACCGTCCGGATATATACGACGGCTGCGTATCCACTCTCAGACGCGTCACAAAAGCCATGAAGGCTGGCCGTAAACCGTCCCTTAGGCAGTATATGTCTAGGGATACTAACACGGTTAATGTCGGGGAGAGACGACATGAAGGACTCCCAATCTCGCAGCAAACGGCCCGAGAGGGGCTCATCCCACGACACTTCAGCTGACCAAAGTTCCTGTAGGAAGCACTTCATCCAAAACACTACGGGACTAATCCAGCCATTTGGGTCAAAGGTACGAGCTACTGTAGACAAAACCAACCGTTTCGTCCAGACCTTGGGGCTTGGCAGCTCCAATCGATAGGTGAACGTGTCCTGGACAGGTCTGTATTGCACTCCCAAAACAGACAGTAAATCTGGAGTGTTGGCATTCTCAAAAATATGAGGCTCCTGCTGGTGGTCGTCTGGCAAGTCACACAAAAGCTGAGGTGAGTTGGACATCCACTTCCTCAGTTCATAACCACCAGCCCCGAGAAGAGCAATTAGTTCATCTCGCAAAATCAAGGCTTCCTCGACACTAGAGGAGCCCGTACAAATATCATCAACAAATGCATCCTCCTTGAGAACCAAGGATGCGCGAGGGTATCGTAATCGTTCACGTTCAGCGAGTTCCACAAGTGAGCGAATTGCCACAAAGGGGCTCGAACACAAACCGTATGTATTGGTGTTCAGCTCGTAGACCAGCATGGGATCCCTGGGATCCTCCCTCCATAATATGAGCTGATATCGTCTATCGTCCGGGTGAATCACAGTCTGCCGAAACATCATCCGGATATCGGTCACAAAGACGACGGCATGGCGACGGAAGTTGGTCAATACATCACCCACCTCGTGGTGCAACTTCGGTCCAGCATGCAGACATTGATTCAGCGAAACTCCGGTAGACGTGGGAGCTGACCCATCAAAAACAACGCGTATCTTCCCGGTGGAAGATTTCAAAACCGCGTGGTGAGGAAGAAAATTATGTTCCTCGTTTCGCCAGTCCAGTCGCGAGACCGACATGTGCCCCAGTTGCTCATATTCTCGCATGAAGTCGACATACTTCTGTTTGAGGTCGGAGTTCCTACTCATACGACGCTCCATGGACAGCAGCCGCTTCTCGGCCAACGGCCGGGAGCTGCCAAGTGAGGGGCGAACTGACAAAAAGGGCAAACGAGTGATCAGCCGTCCCGAGTGAAGGCGACCTGTATTGTTCTGGTAGAACAACTCACACTCCTCGTCTAAGGGGTTCACTCGCTTCACGGTAGGTGGCTCTTCCACCTCCCAAAACCGTTGCAGAACATCCGATAAGGTGGAGCTAACAGTTATGTAACTGTCCACCGATGGAGATGGTGGGTTATGCCTAACTGGTCCCATCACTACAAACCCAAGCGATGTAGATAAGGCTACCAGCCCACCCTTCTGTAACTCTCTCCTCTTCCCACAATACACGCGGCCTAGAACATCGGCACCGAGCAATAAGTGAATCGGACCGGTTCGGTGGAAGGAAGGGTCAGCCAAGGTCAATCCTGATGTCGCATCAACGACAGCGCGCGAAACGTGCTGTTGCGGAAGCTGACCAACAACCTTCTCATAAACAATCGCGGTAGCGCCAATTTTGGGCGCTGAAGAGAAGTGGGGGGAGAAGGAGAACAAAACCTGACCGATCGGATCCGGGATCCGCAGGTCTCCGATTCCTCGTACCGATTCAAGGTATGGAGATGTTTTCAAACTCAACTGCCGGACCAGCCAGCTGGAGGCAATGCAACCCTGAGCTCCCGTATCCAAAAGGGCGCGAACTAAAACAAAGGTGCCCCTCGGGCCCCACACCTGTACGGAGGCTGTTGGTAACAGCACCTGCTCCTGTGGGGGGGTTGCAGCCGACAGTTGGTTTAGTGAAAATCCTCCCGCATTCCCCGCAACGGGGGGGAAGGGGGGTCCGAAGAAAAATGCGTGCGCGGCGGAGGAATAGGGCGCTCAAGGCGCTCGAGCGGGTCCCAATCCGGCACGTACACACCCCGACCAAAGCTGCATCGGGGGGCCGGGCGGTGCCCATGATGGGCGAAAGTTGGGGGAGCCCGTGACAACCGGGGTCTCTCCATCAGAGGGGGAGAGAAGCGTATTGTCTCCCGACGTGGCTCCCTAATAACCGCGGCCCAATCCCGCGGTGGCGCCTCATAAGCGGCGCGTCGATCCCCCCCGCCCGTAGGGGGGGTGGGGCGCCCAATCCTCTCACTGGAGGGGGGGCGCCTGTCCAATCTCCGCGGAGGGGTGGCACGCCCCTCCGATCTCCTCGGAGAGGTGGGTGACCTAGGGGGGCCCCCGCCCGTGTGCGAGTCCCTCTCTCTCACCACCTCACGAGTGTTTCTATTGTTGAAGCACAAAAGGGGGTGATGGGCCCCTCCACAACAGTGACAATCTCGTGGGTGGGGGCAAGCCGAGGCCATATGGGCCCCCAGGCAGCGGTAGCACCAATTCCGCTGTTTGGCCATATTCCTACGCCCCTCGGTGCGTAGGCCAACAAATTTGGGACAGGCCGGCAAACGATGGCCATCCCGCTTGCAACACTTGCAAGGCATCGGTCTCTCCCCGGGTGGAGAGTTCTGCCGCACTGCAGTATATTGCTTGTACGGGCGGCGCTCTCTCCGTGGCGCTGCCCGGGTCGCCTCAAAGCGGCCTGTACTCGGTCCCGGTATAGGAACCAGATCCAAGTGGTCGGTCATCCGACACTCATCCTCCAAAAATCTGAGGAGATCCGAGAAGGGGGGGAGGTACGAGGCACTATTGCCCCCATACCTTTGTTCAAAGCGCCCCTTCATCTCCATGGGAAGCTTATCGAGGATGAGGTGGAGCAAAATAAAGGACCACTGGTCCACCGGTAGATCAAGTCGTTTGAGCGCGTTAATAGCGCTCAGCAGCGGGTTCAAAATCTCCTTCCTCAATGAGGAGACCCGCGATACTCGTGGCAGCCCTAAAATGGCAGCCACATGTGTGTCCGCTAGCAAGCGAACATTCTGATACCGGGCGGTCAACAACGCCCTTGCAATATCATAACTGTCATCATTGACAGGTAGATGCTGGACAAGTACACCAGCCTCTCCACGTAAGGCAGAGAGCAAATAGGCCAATTTCTGGCTAGGGAACAGGTCGTCCCTCGAGTGAACCAGGCTATCAAAGAGGTTAATGAACCCCATCCAAGCAGCCAAGTTCCCATCAAAGGTTGGGATGTCCAAAGTGGGCAGTCTGCCCAGCAAGCCGGCCGGGGTAGGCTTGACCTCCCCGGGCGTGCACGACTCACCCCTCCGGGCGAATAGGATAGCCTGAGCCTTGTTTATGATCACATCCGCCTGTTCAAAACACTGATCATAATCGGCATTAAATTGGTCGACTGCCCGCAACTCAGCGGCACCCTCGGCTGGGTGGTCGAGCAGATATTGTTGATGAGCAACGAAAAGCTGCTCCAATTCCTTCAAGCGAGCCGGTACTCCCTCATGCCGAATTAACAAGGCCTGTTCTCGGTCTGGTCGGTCTACCAAAGCGACGGCACTAGCAAACCATCTCAAAATCTTTTGTGCACCCGCGCGGGCACCACTAAGCGGGCTGACTGGCGGGACCATTTTGCACCAAAATTAATAAACACTATAATAATACACGGACAAACAGACCGACAACCGCAGACAACAAAACAGATCGGGAGGAACTTCAAAGGCAGAACAAAATATATAAACAAACCAAAATCAAGTATAAATGCTAGAACTTAACTAGAACAACAAGGCATTTAACAACAGAATTTTTCAAACAAATTAAATTCAAGCATTAAGTCAATAACTTAACAAACACAATATTCAAAGGCAAACAAAACAAAATCAAATGTAAATGCTAAACTTAACACAGCAAAATAGTGTATTACAACAACAGCAAAGTCATTTAGCAGCAAAATCTTTTACACAAATTAAATTCAAGTATAAGTTTACAACTTAACAAACAAAATAGTCAAGGGCAAAACAAAGATATGAAAAAACAAACCAAAATTTAAATATAGGTAAATGCTAGAACTTAACTAGAACAACAAAAGACATTTAACCTCAATTTTTCATATACAATGACAATTAGTTAAGGAGATCGGTCCACAAATGAGCTGGTAGTCGGTTTAAAATCAGCAATCAAAACCAATTAATATGTATTGCCCGTTTGGACAACCAACAAGATTACAATATTAATTGTACAATACTAATCAAATGCTCAAATCTAAGAACCACGCTCTGCTACCAAGAGATGGTGGTGCCCCAAGTAGACTCCACCACGTCGGCGTTTCACCGACTTGTATTGCTGAATTTTATTTGACTACCAACTCATAGAAAGCTGGTATTACTTACCTTGGCTCCAATTGTCTCCTTCCGTCTCCTCCGTAGCCGGTGGACTTCCTGAGCTAGCTCGAAGGAAGTCGCGGCTCCTGAAGATCTGCAGTGGATCCACCGGTGGAGACCGGAGCACTACAAACGCCTAATAGGCCACCACGACTCACACTCGCGATTTTGACACACAAACACAAAGCGGGCTTTCGCACCCCGATATTAGGTGCGCCGCGCAAATCACTATTTGCTTGAATATTGTGTATTATATTTTATGGATGCCCGGACATCATCCTAACCACAAATTATGTCATGACATTTCGACTCGACTCAACTGACATATCACATGCGGCCGGCCGCCAAAAAAGCTGTCACTGCACAGACTAGAATGCAGTGCCGCCACTCGCTCTTCCTCGAGCGTGAACAACAATAATATTTGATATTTTTTATAAAAGTTAACGAAAATGACACTTTTTTTCTATGAAGTGACCTAAAACTCTCATTACGTTTAACCCGCGTATCTTTTACAACTTTACATCTATTATCACACAACTACCATAGGGCAGTAGCAAGATTGAGACGATTAAGGAGCTTAATAGTAAAGAATCAAACACAACTCCTTTGAAAAAATGTTGAGAGAAGATAATCATTACCTTTTTCCTGCTAGGGGGCCCTGGTTTGCCTCACTCTGTATATTTAGTATAGGTGATAGTCAAATCAATATCAGCAGATACCAAACCCCACCATTTACCACCCTATGAGTGTACACAAAGACATGTCTAGTTTTAATTAGTTAATTCATCTTTGTATCGCGTTACAGGCGATCAGAGTGTAGGAGCCATTTTATTTACACTCCCATTAGGTTTATTTCGTAATTATTTAGAGTAACATTGACAAAGGACTCTTTGTGAGACCACTGTATTAAGTTACTTTTAAATAATTCTTTAGCTTGCTTTGTAAATAAGATCACCAGATTATTTTTCAAGACAGTATACTCAAATATATTTAATACTGTCACAAAATCTAGGACATAACATTTTGTATTCAAAATTAAATAATGTCAAGCATGTACACATGTTTTTTTTTTCAGCATAATAACTTTAGAAATCAACGAAAAACCTAAATATGTATAAGAATAAAATCCATGTTTCCGGGTGAGACAATTTCGTTCATAGCTTCTCTAAAATTCCTTATTTTTGAGACAACGTCTGTTGTCTACTGAATTACGAGTATGATGAGAAGCATTGTGATGAGTTCAAGTCGAAGCAATTAGAAGTACATTTAAAAGTACACAATAATACAATGGAAATGAAAAGTACAATTAACACTAACTAATCAATGCGATTATAATAAAAATGTCAATTTGTTGTTGCTTCTCTATCAAAATATATCTCCAAATCATTCAACTACGAGAAAACTACAAATAAATTAAAATGTTTTAATTTCAATATCGCACTTCGTGACATTACTCAATATTTATAGCATTTCGAAGTATAAATATTTGGCAAGCGTTGTCGCCAACAGCGATATTACGGGGAGCCGCCGCTCGGAATGGGCGGCGAGATAAGATAGAGCGGCGAAGTACAACATTTTCTCTATCGTTTACATTGATGAGGTTATGTCAGGAATGTTAACGTAACTACTATAGTAAGTATATTAGCAACCTTACGTTCTTCCCCAAAAGGCTCTTTCAACTTCCACACATGTGTTGAGTTTTGTAGAGTCACTTTATATCCATGAAACTATGAATTTATTCCTATGAATAAAACTTGATGACAAAAAATTATTCAGTACCTAATCAAGGGGTTAGGACAAAGCAAAGTACTAAAAATATTTTTATTTATTTATTAAGCTTTATTATCTTTAATAATCACCAGCCTGAAACGGGAACGATCCCGCCAATTCTAACAAAATAGCATCTTCAATTTTCATGATATAGATCGATGGAGCCAACAATGAGAAACAACTAACTCTCATGCCCATTATATCTTCTATGTGTCGAAAGCTAGAAAAATTACGAAGACCTTAAAACCATGCGAAAAAATAATAAAAGTAAATTCAAAATTTATCTAATAAACTTAATTAAAGGTCCGGATTGAGACTCTGTACCAGGGTCGTGTGCATGGGTACCTCCGTTTTACCTATTTCTGCCGCAAAACAGCAGTGTACCGTGACATTACATCTGATGTCACAAGTTGGCAATGTACACTGTGGTTCTTGTGGGGGTTGAAGTTTTGCTGCGAATCTCACAGGAGCCACATGTATCTAGGTGACTGTTACCACTTACCATCAGGTGGGCAGTTTTCATGTTTGCCAACTTAGTTGCAATAACAAAAAAAGGAATTTCGTTAGGGTAATCGACACAAATTCATTGAAAAAAAAACCACTTCGACATAGTTCTTCTTTGCGAAACTTAACTAAGTTAACACCTTTCTAAGGTTCTATAATCAACAAGGAACCCTTATCGCCGCCATATCCGTCTGTTCATCTGTATTGTCTCTCCATCCGCAGCTTAGCTCAGAGACTTATTTCCAGAAAGAGAAAGCTGTGATTTGATGTAGGGGAAAATTTCTCTACATGATTTGGAACGGAATGAATTTTATTTTTCTATCCCATGATGTGGGTTGGCGTTGGATAGGTCTTTCAAAAATACTGATTTTCAATTTCACTGTTTTCCATTCAGCGATTCATTAGTGAAATATTAAGTTTCAAAGTACAATTTTTTATTAGAGTCAAGTGTCCTTGACTGCTAACTAAATGGTTAATTATGGAAAGGTGGAAAATTCACGGTAGTAGTATATTCAGCGAAATTAAAAGGAAAGCTATCGTAGCTAAGTATGCTTTACAAATTAAATTCAAATTCAATATCCTTTATTCAATTGGGATTTTACAATCACTTTTGAACGTCAAAGAAGCTACGCCATTGGTTCACAAGTCTACGGCGGGAGACCTTGTACTGGAAAGAACCAGCAAGAAAACCAGCAAGGGCTATTTTTTTTCTCCCTGTATTGTTACAGAGTCGCCAATTGGAAGCAGAACTGAAAGTAAAAGATTGTGTTCAACTTCCATTACAAGATTAGATGTGTCAGTGTACATTATACATTTAAATCTATACAATAAGTCTACAATTAAGACCAAGCATTGACATCATTCAGATAATCATTGACTTTATAATATTCTTTACTCATTAGAGTCTTTTTTACATGCGCTTTAAACTTATGAAAAGGTAAATCAGTAACACTCTGTGGAAATTTGTTGTAAAGAGATATACATTTCCCCATAAATGAGCCTCTAGTTTTTTGGAGCCTGTACGTTGGAACGGCAAGTTTATTTTTATTTCTTGTATTTAAGTTATGAAATTTAAAATTGGTATCAAATGTGTTATAATTTTTAAAAACATAAATCAAATTTTCATACATATACTGTCCTGCTAAAGTCAATATATTAATTTCTTTAAATAAATCACGTAGATAATCCCTTGTTCGTAAATTATAAATAACCCGCACGGCTCTTTTTTGAAGTACAAAAATACTTTCTATACTAGCGGTTGATCCCCACAGTAATAGCCCATATGACATGACACTGTGAAAATAACTAAAGTAAATCAGTCTTGCCCTTTCAACATCAGTAAGTTGTCTCATTTTTTTTACAGCATATGCTGCAGAACTGACTCTGTTTGCGAAGGACGCAATATATGGATCCCACTGCAAATTCGAATCTAGTGTTATACCCAAAAATATAGTAAAATCGACGAATTCAACAGTATGATTATTCATTTCCACAATATTATCCACTTTCCTAACATTTGGCAATGAAAACTTAATACATTTAGTTTTACTCGAGTTTAATGATAAATTATTCACAGTGACTGAGACCACGAGGGCGAAGCCCAATGCGCTGGTCGGTCAGATCCGTGCTGTGTGTGCTGGATCGCAACATGCACGAGGCCATCCACGAGAACCGGAACCGTTGGCGCGCTATAGTCCGGGACAAAGTTATCCGAGGAGGGGGTCACGACCCTCAGCATTGAGGAAAGCGACGCGAGGAGAAGGGATTCACAGTGAACCAATGCAATACTTTAGAAAGAGTTACAACGTCAGTATTTCCGTTTCCTCTGTCAACCTTAAATATTAAAGAAGTGTCATCTACATATAGTACTGTATCGCACAGATTATTGGTGAAGTATGGGAGGTTATTAATATAAATTAAGAAGAGCAGAGGCCCCAGTATTGATCCTTGAGGCACGCCCATAATGATAGGTGCACCAGAAGACTCAGTTCTGTTAATTACAACTTTTTGGAACCTATTGGACAAATAAGACTCAATAAGCTTAATTGCCTCTTCAGACACACCATAATGCTTGAGCTTATTTAGAAAGAGTCTGATGATCAACGCAGTCAAAAGCCTTTGACAGGGCACAAAATATACCGATCACATCCTGTTAACACCCCCAGGCGGCAAAAATGTGTTTGAGAAGTGCAACTCCAGCCTCTGTAGTGCAACGACCTTTAGTAAAGCCAAATTGGTTCATATGTAGGATTTTATTAATTGTGAAATGATCTGACAGCTGATTAGAAATAATTTTTTTAAATATTTTGCTAAGTGCTGGTAGAATCGAAATTGGTCTATAATTTGCAGGATCATTTTTATTTCCAGATTTAAATAAAGGTATTAACTTGCTATACTTCATTAGATCAGGAAAGATACCTTCATCAATACATTTATTGAAAATGAACGCTAGTTGCGGAGCAAGTTCTTTTATTATAGATTTGATTAAGTGGGTCGAAATACCCCAAAGATCTTCAGTTTTTTTGGTACTGATCACGCGGAATGTTTTTAGAATAGTGTCGGCGTCAATGTGACCAAAATTGAAGCCTATGCTGCACTTCTTTACACTTTGTACTAAGAGGGCTACAGCCGCATTGGGGCACGAGTTGAGACTACTTGTAGTTTCTATAGGTATGTGATAGAAGAAATCTCCAAACGCATTTGCAACTGCAATATTCGATTTTATTGCTACATTCATCTTTAACTCCATTAAGTAAATTATTATAGAGATTAATCGCGTTGCTCCCCTCGGTTGATGAATCTGCAATTTGATTAACAACATTTCTTTTAAATTTTTCTATACCGCGTTTTGTTATGGGTATACAAGTAATCTCACGTTCAGAACAAACATGATGGTGTTCAAACGAAGCTAATTGCCCACTATGGTCAGAGTTTATACAATTAATAATTAATTTATCTTGTACATCACAGTTACAGAAAATGTTGTCTAAACAAGTAGCGGATGTAGCTGTAATTCGGGTTGGCTCTTGAAAAACATGATTCAGATTAAATGATTTAAATAAGTTAATAAATCTACTATATAATTGTGATTCCACTAAAATATTTATATTAAAATCATGTAAAATTATAAGGGATCCACCTCTGATAGCACTTTTCCTAGTGAATAAACTCACAATTTTATAGTTATCTAAGCTTGTTGACAATTCATAATTTTTGAGCCATTGCTCAGTAATACAAAATACATCAATCTTTTCATAATCGAAATATAGGCTTATTTCCAAATCTTTCCCAGAAAAGCCTTGAATATTTTGATGAACAATCCGCAAATACTTAGGCTTTCCTTTGATCAATACCCGGCAAAAGGCTACCTCTATTGTCTTATTATTTAATTTAAATTACTTGGAACTTGTTCCAAAACATTACATTGAGTATGTTGCTCAATAGAAGCATTGTCAATGTGAGAATTAATTGCCAAGTTTTTGGCTAAATTAGAAAAATAAAAGCTTAGCGATACAGCTTTGCTTTTTTTAACATGTTGATAGATTTATGACCGATTTTACCAACCATTACTTAGCTTAGGAAGCCCCTAAGACGTATGCTGACACTTTTTGTTTTTAATGAAAAGAATGTGATAGCATGCCACCTAAGAGTCCCCTAAGCTAAGAAGAGCACAAACTATATAGAGATACTGAAGAAGAGGTTGGTGAAAATGACCATTAATCTATCTTTTGTCAAGTATGACTTATTAGAAATGCATGTCAACTTGTTTATGTCAACAATATGAAATGTATTAGAATAACATGTCAATATGTCTAAAGTCAAATTAAGTTTATATCTCATGCCATTCTCATATTCTGACAATTTATGGTGGTAAGGAAATGTGTACATCATTATTTTATTTACATCCAAATATTCCAACTTTGAAAAAAAGGTTTTTAATGCAAATTTGCTCAAGCTACCCCTATTACCCATAAGTATTATAAGATTATCTTCGTTGTTAAACTTATAATTACAAATTTTAGCAATCACATCTTCATAACTAGAGCCAGGCATATAGTAATTTATAACACTTAGTCCCAATTGGTTGGATAATAAGTGACCCATATCTTTGCCTATTTCATCACAAAAAACAATACATTTCGATACAGGTGGCCTTGTCTTGTCTGCCACTAGTGACTGGCAAACCACACTGAGCGCAGAAGATGTGTGACTGGGTACATACTCGTATTCTATACTACCAATATTATGAATTATGTTGCTATCCAATGTTATATTATTATGACCATTATCTATAGACTGCTTATCCAGAAGGGATTGATAACGGTCTTCATTAAATTGGCAGAGTGAGGATAACTCTGTCACTGATTTGATGTGCTCCTTGATTTGGTTTTGAGGACTATTATAGTTTCTGTCATATTTGCCAATGAATTTTGTAATTTACTAATGCTATTATTTAGTTCTTTTATGTCCCTGTCATATCTGATCAACTTATAAATAGTATAGTCAATCAACGTATAAAATATACTTGATGAAGAAAAATTTCGTAGTAATTCAATTAAAAATTAGTAAGATTAAGTTGTTAGTTGAGTAAAACAGCTAGTAAATATATATTAATTAACGAATCATGTGAAATAATTGAAAAATAAAAGCATAAAAATTAAGGCTGTTATGCTAAATAATAGTACAGAACCCTACATTGTACGCACAGTGTTTTTCCTTTGCCAGTATTTCGTCTTGTCCCATGATGCATAGGTACTGTTAGATTTTATTGTTGTCCTTAAGTTTTTGGCGTAATGTTTCTTTCAGAGATATCTTGGTATCATAAAAATACAGGATGTCAATTTTCTACATTTGGCGGGTTCTATTTTCCGTTCAGACAGGTGGTTACAAAACAATCTTTGAATACAGTTAGAATTGTTAGTTAGAATTAAAAATCAAAATGATGTCTTTAATTGATAAAATTTTATATCTTCAGTATTTTGGGTATAAAATTTCCCTTCATGTAATGATGTATGAATCTATGTATTCGATATGTAACGATTACCCACCTAATCTATAATAACTTACTAATATTATAAAGCTGAAGAGTTTGTTTGTTTGTTTGAATGCGCTATTCTCAGGAACTACTGGTTCAAATTGAAAAAATATTTTTGTGTTGGATAGTCCATTTATCGAGGAAGGCTTATATAACATCACGATATTGTTATTTCCGGATATCTACGCGAACGAAGTCGCGGGCACAGCTAGTTTAATAAAATCCTTTGTCAACATTTGACCATTCACTAACGGGTACACACGCACCCAACGTTACCACAGCTCTCAATAGTCAAACAGACCGCGGAAATAAAGTAACAAAGGGAAGAAACTTCATACAAAAGAAAGCAAACAGCGAAATGGACAACAGCTGAAGTTAGCTAGTTACGGAGCACGTGGCTCGCCGAAATAGGGGTCCGCGGCCACCGAACTCGTATAACAAACTTGCTACTTGTTATTTATCTAATTCCATTCGGGTCGAGCGGTATTAAACTTGTTTACGCTCGAGGAAGAGCGAGTGGCA
This sequence comes from Schoenobius gigantellus, assembly GCA_963935595.1. Lineage (NCBI taxonomy): Eukaryota > Metazoa > Arthropoda > Insecta > Lepidoptera > Crambidae > Schoenobius > Schoenobius gigantellus. The sequence continues at coordinate 55,409,855 of OZ012541.1, forward strand.
ACACTGCTAATAGTCTGTGCACATGGTCTGTGGTGCCGGCCGCTGTGACATGTCAGTCGAGTCGAATTTGTAATGACATTGAACTAGTTACCACGCGGCGCGTTTTCGAGAAAAATTACCATTGAATTGTGTTTTGCGCGGCGCACCTAATTATTGTGGTAGCGAAAGTCCGCTTATCATTGTTCTCCGAAGTCGCGAATGTCCGCTAATTAAGTGAGTTAGGAAGTGGTGGTGGCCTAATAGGCCCATGTGTTCCGGTCGTGGTTCGGTGGATTGACAGCAGCCCTTCAGGAGCCGCGACTTCCTTCGAGCTAGCTCAGGAAGTCCACCGGCTACATACGGAGACCGGACCAGCTTAGAGGTAAGCAATAGCGTTTTTTAGGAGCGTGTAGTCAGACAAAACCAGCCCAGATTAATCGGCGAATCGCCGAATTGGTGGCGTCGACTTTAGGCGCCATCAAAACTGTTACAGGAACATTGTCCTCCACGGTTTCAAGTGGAACTACAGCGAGGACGTAGATTGGGATGAGCAAAATTGAAAAAGAAAAGTAAAACTGTATTGACCCGTCAGATTTTATTTTATTAATTCGTAACCTTCAACGATATTACAAAATACTATGCTTCGTCGGAATATGCCACTGCTGACCCACAATACCCCTGGCGATACCCCTGGTGGTATCGTGGGTCTTTTACAATCAAACGATACCCCCAACAAATAGTGTTGCGACACTAATTAATAAGAGCTTTATCATCTCTTGAATTTTATATTTACAAAAAAATCAAATTATAGTCTTAATCTTCTTCCAGTTTAACTTCCTTTATACAATATTTAAAGTACTTACCGTCTGTGTGGCATAGCCGTAAAACTTACGAGTATGTACGCAATTTTTCTAATGCGTGACAAGAGATAAATGCATTTCCGCATTCCACACCGCAACACTACGGTCATTTATTGGGGGTATCGTTTGATTTTAAAAGATCCACGATACCACCAGGGGTATCGCCAGGGGTATCGTGGGTCCGCAGTGGAAAATGCCATAGATGGATAGAAGAAGATAGAATTAAGCCTATTGATAAATGACTTATTTTGTATGAAACTTATGTCAAATACCTATCGCTAGTAATAAAATTCACAGATAGATAGACTATTGAAATCAATCGTAATGCTGACTTAGGCAGTTGTTCCACCGACGGCGAAGAAACGACTAACTATCGGCTATTTTCTCGCTCAAGAAACGTACAATAGATATACATTCCGTGTAAACAAAAGAAATGCATTAAATAGTTCCCAGATTTCAAAATAAAATGAGCAAAGAAAGATGAATAACTTGTATTATTATCAATGGTGCAAACGAGACAAAGTAGTTACGTTTGCACCATTAATGGTGCAGGCCAATGGTGCAAATGAGACATCGGGAAATAGTTGATCGCTGACTGTTCACACTGCCGGCGAGGACTCGCTCCACTAGGTCGTCGCTGAGCGACTGGCAGTATGAACAGTCAACGATTGATATATGCATCTCTTTTGTTTACACGGAATGTATATCTATTGTACGTTTCTTGAGCGAGAAAATAGCTATAGTTAGTTGTTTCCACGCCGCCGGTGGGACAACTGCCTTAGCAACAGATGGGTCTTCTGTTTATCGAGATGAATTGACTTTTCACGCTAATCTAAACTAAGAATTATCTGTGTACCAAACTTCATCCAAATTCTTCCTGCCGTTTTAAATATTTCCTACGTTTACTACAAAAGTACGTACATATTGTTTTTTCATTCAATATATTAAGACTTACTACACCAGTAATAAAGGAAGGAAAGAACAAGGAATCTTTACCATCATTTTAGTTTTGAGTTCTATTTCTACGTCTAATCAAATGACCTCGGTTATTTCACTACACGTCAAGTATGATTAAGTAAGTTACCCTATCTGTTGTACTTGACATTTTACTAGCTCTACGTTCAGGAAAATCATCAAAATAGTGATTATATCATCTCTTTCAGTTTTAGATTTCAATACGAATTAGACTCTTCTCATCAAAAATTTAATCTAGGCAGATATCGATTACAAACGGACCAGCCAGCGTTGTAAAACCGTCTCACGTTCTCATTTAGCGGACAACCCTAGCGTGTTTTCAACTCAATCTGCGAGGGTCCGCCAAATTAATGAACTTTTTGATTCCTTACACAGACGGGCTTTGTCTATCGATCAGGCGGACTCTGCATATGCTCTTTTGTTGGTTTTGTAAGCCTGGAAACTTGTGCATGTGTCATGCATTTGCCAGAGATATTTTATTTTTTTATTTTTATTTTATTTATTATGTATAACAAACAGTTGCTACAATATGTAATATTTACACCGTCCTTAAAACTAGGTTAATCATTGTGCAACCAACACCGCTATCCACAGGTTAGTTTGATAGAAGTATTACTCGACAATAGAAATTGTAGCTTAAACATACAAAACAACTAAAACAAACAAAAAAAATGTAGCTTAAGAATAAATACGCAGATTAATATTCCGTTACTCAATAGACTATTTAGGTAGATAAAGTTTTCAATGTTTCGCAGACTATTTTTTTAAATTTCAGTTCCGATAATGCAAAAATGTCTAAATTTGAAAAGTCAATGTTAAATAAGCAGTGCACGCTCTCCAGCATGAGTCCTACATACTGGAACATAAAACAATCTGGGAACACACACAGCCCGCCGGTGAACACTCCGAGGCACCAGATAACATAGTTTGTTGGTCAGCTCAGTGCAATCAAATGCATTGTTAAAAATTTTGTATAAGGTCATAATACTAAGGAGCTTTCGCCTGCAGTCCAAACTCATAACATTGAATTCAGTTAACAGCTGTGCATATAATTGCCTCTGTCGATGGCATCTATAGAAAATATTTCGCAAAAGTTTACGTTGTATCCTCTCCAGTGATTCGGTGTATTTGTTAAATATGGGGTTCCATATAGGCACGGCATATTCTAATTGAGAGCTTTATATAGTATATATATATATAGTATAGATAGTAAAGTAGAGGGACGTTTAAAATCACATGAAGCCCTCATGACAAAACCGTACATCCTTAAAGCCGTATCTTTAATTGCTGCAACGTGCTGGTCGAAGTGCAATTTAGAGTCCAAAATGATACCCAGATCCCTTACCTGCTGTACTGATTTTAAATAAACATTAAGAAGTTTGTAGTTATTACCAATTATGTTCCTATTTTTAGTTAAAGTTATTGTTAAACATTTATGAACACTAAGTCTTAGCTTATTTTTTATACAATAGTTTGAAAATCTATCAAAATCTTGCTGAAATGGTCAATATCCATGACATTTTTGATAGTTTTGTAGACTTTCAGGTCATCAGCATACATAAGAAAATTGCAATTCAGGAAACAGGACTTGATATCATTAATGAACAGGATAAATAAATAACAATGGCCTCAATATAGATCCCTGCGGCACACCAGATGACACCTCAACTGTTTCAGATTTAAAACCGTTAATCACAACAGTTTGTGTTCTTTTGGTAATATAAGATGAAAACCATCTTAGTAAGTTACCACGTATGCCGTTAAAGGCTAATTTATTTAATAGCATTTTATGGTCTACTTTATCAAAACATTTATGAAAATCTGTGTAAATAGCATCTGTTTGTAAGCGCCGATCCATATTTTCAAACAAGTAATTGGTGAACATCATTAGGTTAGTAGTAGTAGAACGGCGCTTAACAAATCCATGCTGCTCAGAAATAATAACATTGTGTAGTTGTGGATAGATTGTTTGATGCACTATTTTTTCAAACAGCTTTGCTAAGGTTGATATGGGCCGATAATTTTCAACATTATGTCTGTCACCACTTTTGAATACAGGAGTTATATAGACATGTTTCCAGGATGATGGGAAAACTCCATCTTGTAAGCATTTATTGTATAAAATGCTAAGTGGTTCCGCCAATACCTCGGCCGTGGCCTTAAGAAGTATTGCAGGTATACCATCAGGTCCTGGACCTTTGGTTGTGTCCATTGTTTTTAGCTCATTGTATATAGCATTAGTTTCAATGTGTATGTCTGATATATTCACAGAGTTATCAGCACAAGCTTCACGTGGCATCCAGCTCTCTGTATTTAAGGTGGATGGTTCATAGACAGAGCGAAAGTATGATGAGAACATGTTGGGAGTGTCATTTGCGTCATTAGCAGATGCTGATTTGTAGTAGACAGTGGCAGGTACAGCAGATACGTTTTTCTTGTTAGTGATGTAAGACCAAAAGTATTTAATATTTGTAGGTACACTGTCCTCAACCAACTTAATATAATTAAAGAAACACTTGGTACATTCACTTTTGAATTTTTTATGAAGATAAGAATAGGTTTCGTAATCACTAATGTTACTGTATCTTTTCCACTTAACCCACGCTTTTTCTTTGTCTTTAAAAATATGGATTAAACTTGATGAAAACCAACTGGGAAACCGCTTCGACCTACTACGCATAATTGTTATATGCTTTCTAATCAGTTCATATAAAATTTCATAAAACTTTTCTGTAGCTTCTTCAACATTTAAGGGACTTAACATATTACTCCAATCAATTCGACGCAACTCGTCATTTAATACTTGATAATTAGCTGAATTATATATATATATATTTGATTATAGGACAATATCTCATAGGCACAAAATTTAATTTTAAATTCAAATATAACATAAAAGGAGGATGATAATTGTCTATAGGTAAAAGCCAGTCGCATGTACAAATATTACATTCCTGATTAGAAAAACAAAGATCCAGAATACGGCTTTTAAAATTTTTCAGATTATTATATTGCATAGAATACAAAACATGCCAGAGTTATTATTGTCACTTTGAATCCACTCAGTGTGCGGCAGATTGTAGTCACCTACGACATAAAACGACTCAACACAGTTACTTGATAGCAACTGATGTAAGCATTTGAAGTGCGATGAGTAGGTGTCAGCCGGCGTGCCGGGCGGGATGTCTACCGCGCTAATAATATGGTGTTTTTATGACTGTGCCTAGTGCGATCGGCCGATAATGACACGATGATGTGTTCAAGGGCAGCGGGAGAGGCGCTCGGAACTGGCAAGCTGTTCTCCTAAATATTTGATTTACTGGTAAAAGAAACTAGCCAGGTCGAATCTTGGGGTTCAATAGATCATACGTTATGTGCGTTGTATTTTATAAATAATTGTTATTAGGAATAAAATCAGGAGTAAAATAATAAATATGATGTTACTCTATGACACCCACCAGCCTTAGTCATCCCGTGAGTACGACCGCGAAAAGCGTTCAAAAGGTCGGGCTAAATAACAAAAATGTTTTAAACTAAATATACGCGAGTAACTCCGAAAAGTGAAATTGTATTTAAATAAAATTTCAGGACTGTCTACAGAACTTGGCACACATTTAGATCTCAATTGTTTTATCAGTAAAGTCTATATCCTCACCATATCATAATATTGAACTTGGCTCCCATTTTAACATTTATGTTTTCGGTGGGACTGAAGTTATACAGAGTTATTTATTTCATTGGGGCATAGTCATAAGATCAAAAAAATATGTTTTGGTTGGCATTAAATTATTCTCAATATAATATCGCGATTTAATTAGACGATACGTAGTCAATAAGTAAATAGAAGATGATACGTCACTAGCCTATCGACGTTTAATACCCAGATATACACCTCAGTTGCACCTTTACGTTGATCTATGCTTTATTTTTATTTTCAAAGACGTGCTATTGAATTAAGCCTCGCTGTGTTTTGTCAATGAAACAAACTAAATAGAAATATTCTTCTTCAAATAATATAACCCTTTGAAATTCTACATATTTTATTCCATTTGTGTCGCAGTCCATATTAAAAACTTATGCAAAAATGATTCAAACTGTATCTTATTTCTTGATGGTTAATAGAAGACAATGAATTTATTTCGGTCATTTCGATCTTGCTACTACGACATTAATTTATCGGTTGTTGATACCCAAATTATTTATCGGTTGTTCTGTTCATAGCAGACAGAATTCCGTGAAAACAATAAAAAATCAAAGCTCCCAACAACACGCTTCCCCAAGATTTATAACGTGGCAGGCATCTTAAAAGCTTGTCACTACGGGACTATTTGTCATATGCTAAGTGATTTTCCTGGTACAAGTGTTGATTTTGTTGAATCACTCCCCACTAGGCGGCGGCATGTAAATATATTCGGGAAGGATATGCGACCCATATGAATGACGACGTGCTTACACGCTTTTTTGTGCTGCCTACTTAAAATTTCTACTTTACGCTCTCGTGTATAAATGTGGGAATAAGGACATTGGTTGTGAGATAATACAAAAGATACTAGTATCACACTATTCCCAAATTCTTCAGCCCAATAAGCCTCACTTAGTTCTACTGAAAACATTGTAAGGAATTTGCGACAAGGTACTCAAAAATGAAGTTTTAATTAACTTTTCGATACGCAAACATCACTATACTCACTATTTAGGGATACGGCACTGAATCGGTGCTTCGCGACGACTTCATCAACATCCAGGGGCCCTTTAACAAACCAACTACTCCAGCATTATGTAATACAAAAAAAAACGACTTCAAAAACACAAAAAGTCAAATTAATATAAAAATACAACGAACATTATATACATTTTTTTTTTTTGAACTCGGTGGGGATAATCTATTGTCTAAATCTATTGTTCAAATTTTGGGACTGATTACATAAAATAAAAAATGTAATGGTATTTGTTATCTTTATTATTTTTGTCATTTTTTATGATTCTGAAGTCGATTTTTATTTTTGTTAAATATTATTTTTATTTTAATCTTTTTAGCGAATTTAATACCAGCTCGCAGAAGCAGAAGTAACTTGAAAGAATACAACTTAGGTTCAATACGTGCGTATTGTATTTAAAAAACTAACATCTAACTCCTAAAAGTCAAGGATCCTTCTATCATCAGGTCGGCTTATGACTATCAAACGCAAATAGCTGAATAGTTCCAGAAAAATCGTGAAACACGTTGGCCGTGCCTATAAAATTTAAGGGCTTCCCTCGATATTCCTGGGATCCCATCACCAGATCCTGACGTGGGTGACAATGGGACCAATCGGGAAGTATAACCTCTCAAACAAAAACAACATTTTCTAAATCGGTTAATTAATGACAGAATTCGGTAACAAATATAAATAAAAACATATAGTCGAATTGATAACTTCCCCCCTTTTGTGAAGTCGGTTAAAACCATAATGAGTATCCACGTTGTAAAGATAGCGGAAGTTAGCCGAGAAGCTAGTAGAAGCCAAAGAACGGGGTATTATAATGGGGGTTCGGTCGGGTACTATTGTTTAATATGAATTATTATATAATTAATTAAACAACGTGGTTCTAATAAGCAAATCATTTATTTATATTAGCACAGTGTAATGATGATCTGGTCTGTCAGTCCCCATACACAGATTAAGTATTAACTTAACATATAGAACATCCCCCCCTTTTCCCGTTTTATTAATAAGAGAGAACTAGTTTCTTAAGAATCATAAAAACTTAAATTATTACAAATCAATCACATAATCATTATAATGAGCAGGCCTTTTAATAATTCCACCTGACCTTGTAGTAACATTTGGTACATTGTACCCTTTTGAAAAGGGGAACAGTTTTATAAGAAATAAAAGACATCTTATTAAGAATTATAATAATTTTAATGTTAAACCAATTGTTATTCCTAGTTGTGAAATACAAGGTAGTAAGGTGATTAATAATAATAATAATGATGTTTGTCTAGAAATATAGAGGTTAATAACAATGTACCAAATGTTACTACAAGGTCAGGTAGAATTATTAAAAGGCCTGCACATTATAATGATTATGTGATTTTCCATTTTCTCAAACTCATATAGCTTGCCAAGATTTTTTAGCCTTGTAATAAAATGATCGATGTTTTCGTCATTTTCTTGTTTACAATTCATAAAGTTATATGTGTTGATAACTATGTTGTTTGTTGGTTGCGCATATTTTTCAAACTCAAGCAACAATTCTTGAAACGTTTTAATTTTACCTTCCTCAAAGGTGTTGTATACTTGAATAGCTTCCTCACCTGCTGCATTAAGAAATATTGCTGTCTTTCGACTGTCATCAACTTTGTTTAATCCTGCAGCTTCTAGGTAAATTTCAAAAGATTGCTTAAACTTTTTGAAGTTGTTGTTTTCTCCCGTAAGCGTTAAACCTTTTGGGGGCTTGATTCCCTCCATTTTCGACGCTAACTCTCAACAAATAAAACTCTTATTTAATCTAATCCGTCGACAACTTACTCACTTTTCACTTAATGCATTATATGTTATTGATTTAATTAAGCTCTTTTTCCACCTGACACCATGTTTAATATGAATTATTATATAATTAATTAAACAACGTGGTTCTAACAAGTCATTTATTTATATTAGCACAGAGTAATGATGATCTGGTCTTTCAGTCCCCATACACAGATTAAGTATTAACTTAACATATAGAACAACTATCATGTAGTAATTAATCACTTCTGTGATCTAGTGATTAAGATCACCTGGTGCTACTCTCAAAATCCGTATTCAACGTTTTAATCTCGAAGTTAACTGCACAGTGCACGCAAAAAAAACGGCGAGTCTCAAAACTTTCACTTTGAAGTTAGGGTCTAGCACTAGTTCAGCAGGCCTATTATGGATCTTTCATCGTATGACATGGTATAATTTTTTTGATTAGGAAGTCATGAAATGCTTCGTTTGGTATCACCGATCTCCAATGTTATCATCACTATGGCATAATTTCAATAATGATGTCATAATGATAATGAACGAATGATCAAAAATCTGACCGAAAATCTTATTTTTCGTTTTGCACTATGATAAAATTATGCTATAAATATGGGTCATAAAATCAACTTCATGTGATTTTGTATTGTGCCTGCAATAAATGGATTTATTATTATTATTATACATTTATTCAAAAAAGCATCTTAAATTTAAGTTTTTTACAATATATAGATATAAAAACACAAATATTATAAAAAACAAATCTAGGGTTCCACTGGCAGCGGAGCATGGCCCAAGCTACCGGTGGTTAGGGCTACAGGGAGAGGAATCTCCGAACGATACGTGCCGTGTCAAGAATCACCGCCTTCTGTATCTGGCCCTTGATCCACCCGTCAAGCGAGAGCCCCTTAAGATGTCGGTCGAGACTCTTCGCTATTAAACCGTTCGCAGAAACTACTATCGGAACAATGATCGTCGAGTCAACATCCCACATGGCGGTTACCTCGTGAGCCAAGTCAAGGTACTTGCTGACTTATTATTATTATTATTATGTCATCATGATATCATTATCATTTGTTAACCATGAGATCGTTAATAAGCCTGCTGATCTGGAGTAACTATTTTACCTTTATCTATGTATACGACTTAACACTCATTAATTATGAAATCTCTCAAACTATTAGAAGTGTGAACATGAATTTTGACAGGAAGAATAGGATAATAAAATACATTTCTTTGTTAAATTGTGTTCAATAAAGAATATATATATATATATATATATATATATATATATATAGGATAAGGCATATGTATATGTAAGCTAAGAATGAATTTTTCAAAATTTATCCCTCGAGGAGCACAAATTTTGTATGGATGTCAATCATTTTTAAGGCTTGAAGAATGAAATTGTGTAGTTTAGCTAATAATTAGGAATAAATGAACACGTGTTTAGGCGTTTTTATAAATTCCCCCCTTTTAGAAATGTGAATTAGGGGTTGAAATGTTGTGTTTTGTATGAATTCACACTATCAACTGCTTAACGCATTCTAACACAACTTTTATAATAGCTTCTGCTTTATAGTTTGAATTTTTTACGACAGAAAAATATAAAATGCCCAAGGGAAAAATTAAAATAACACGAGTGAAGCTGCTAGTTTATCAGTATTATTGGGCGCTGCTTACCAATACTCACTATACTTTGTTTGATTAACCTTTTTATATCTTTTGCATTACTCTTTGTATTTCGGATTCAACCATTTCCTGAATTCATCATGAGTTTTTGCGCCGCCCTTGTTGATTTGTTCGCACAAATCGTAAATGGAATTGGTAGAATTTTCGCCACCGGAAATATTCCAAATATGCTGTTTGGTTCGCGATGAGACTCGCCATTATAGCAGCCTTTTGTTTTTTCACCCAACTCCCGCTTGCCGTTTGTGAATAAATGTGTTGGATAAATTTGAAACAATCAAGAAGTTTTCTATAGAGACATAGTCCCAGCTACCACAGATAATATAATAATACAGTAGAGCTACTAAGATTATTCAGTCACAATAGCCCGCTGGTGAATGCCGCCCTTGTTTTTATTTGGAACACATACAGTTTATACGATTTGTTGTAATAATGTCCAAACTGTAAAATGACCAACGACCATGCTTGAATTTAATTTTTATCACTTTTACTGTCTTTGCTGGACTATGCTGATGTTGCTTGGGCGGATCTGTCTGAAGAGCTCCTAGATAAGTTGGAACGCCTACAGAATGTAGCCATCAGATTCATTTTTAATCTACGAAAGTTTGACCATGTTTCTTCCTATCGCTCTCAACTCAAATGGCTCTCAATTCGACAGCGTAGAGACATGCATGTTCTGTGCCTTCTTTAAATCTTCTTCTTTCTTCAAATCGCATGTTGCGATCTCATTTCAACTTAATTCTTGATATCCCGCCCCACTCGACACGTCTTGTCATGCTCATTCCCATCCTACGCTGTCCGCATATGGAACTCTCTCCCAGAGAGTATTCGAAGTGCGTGTACGCTGGAGTCTTTTAAAAACCATGTTCGTGATCACTTCCTATCCTTGAATCCTTAGCTGCTTTCGTGACACTGATTTCCTTTCCCTATCACACATTTATTTCCGATTCCAGTTTCTGCACCCTTCCCCCGGTTGAATCTCCTGTGTTTATATTTTCCACTTCCGAGGTTGTCTGGAAGAGATTGCTCTTCAGCAATAAGGCCGCCTATTGTAACATTTCTGTTTTTATTTCTTTTGTTCTTTTTCTGTTGTACTTTGTCTTTGTGTGCAATAAAGAGTATTATTATTATTAATTATGTCAAAACTGAATAATGTCGTAATTGAATCAAGTCCAATCTGAATAATGTCCAACCTGATATGTGTACATAATTATTCATTTAATACTTTATGTACATAAAGTGTACAAAGGCGGACTTAATGTCATTTCGCCAAGATTTTATTTTTTAACTTTAGCCAAAAACATGGCTATAAACTCTTTCTCTGACAATGCTTTTATTGAGCAGCCCACTCACAGTAGTCAAATTGCTCCTATTAAGCAATACTCCTGTGATAATAAAACGACTGTCAGTAATAGTACTAATGATAATTTTTACAATTCTTTAAATTAAGTAATGAGACAATAGAGACATCCTCTTGCTTATCATTAAGTAGAAAAGATACAGTAAACTTTGTAAGTGATAATATATTGCAAAACCCATTTAATAACAAAGATAATGTAAATCTCATCAACTTGGTGCACCAGAACATTCAAGGAATGTCAGGCAAGGATCTGGAAGTGGAATTATTTTTAAACTGTAGTAATGTTGACATTTTTTGTGTAACTGAACATTGGCTTAAAAGCCATCAGTTTCTATTTAATTTCAGTAATCATTTGGTTGGTAGTTTGTTCAGTCGAGAAAAGGCAATTCGTGGTGGTTCTTTAATAATATTAAATAAAAAGCTGAAATTTAAGGATCGTAAGGATATTGTGAGCCTTTCGATTGAGCGAACAATAGAAATAGCCTGCGTGGAGCTGGACCAGATTATTGTATTAAGTGTATACAGGCCTCCTTCAGGATTATATGACCTTTTTGAAGATATTATGGATGAAGTATTGAAAAAAGTGTGTAGTTCCACGAAACAAACCATTGTTTGTGGTGATTTTAATATTAATTTATTAGAAAATTCTAGTTTATCTATTAGGATTAAAAATCTATTTTGGTCATATAACCTTGTAAACTTATTTTTGGAGCCAACCAGAATAACTCAGTCGTCTGCCACATGCATTGACAATATTTATACAAATATTGTTCCTTTAGCGAAAAGAGTTTTTAATAATTTAGAATCTGACCATTCTGGGCAAATTGTTACCATTCCATTTAAACGTAAATGCATAGAAAAACAGAATATCACTGTTGTGCCAAAAACTGTTGGTCGCTTAGAACGGCTGAAAAATAATATTGGTATTAAATTAAATTATATAGGTTATGAAGAAAACCCAAATAAATTATATGAAATTTTTTTTCATACATTTTGTTCTGAATTTAAAAATATTTTTGTTCCAAAGACTATATCCGTTAATGGTACTTTAGCTTTTAGTGAATGGGCTACACCAGGCATTCACAAAAGCAGAATCAAACTTTTTGAACTTTATAATGAACGTTCATTTAATACTAGCGATGAGTTTAAACTTTATGTGAAAACTTATTCCAAAGTATTCAAAAAAGCGTGCAGGCTTGCTAAATCTAATTATTTAAGCTCAAAAATAAAAAAATTAAAATGACATGGAATATTATAAATAATGAAACTGGAAAAGCGAAAACTACTAATAATCAATATTGTTTGAATATTGACGGTAAGAAGGTAACAGTTGACACAGAAGTAGCTGCAGAATTTGAAAAGTTCTTTACTGACATTCCAGTCTCAATCACAAAGTCATTGGATTCCTCCCCCGCTATTGCTGAATCTATAATGAAAGATCATGTTGAAGCTTGTGATGATAAATTCAAATTTGTACACATTAGTGGAATGGATATAATAAAATCATTTAAAACTTTGAATATGAAGAAAACTGCGGATCTGTGGGGCAATTCCATTGATGTTACTAAATCCGTAATTGACACAATAGCTCCAATACTTGCTAACATTTTTAATGATTGCATTGACTGTGGTGTTTTTCCTGATCTAATGAAGCTGAGTAAAATTATTCCTTTACATAAATGTGGTAGCACATCAGACCCCAGTAATTTTAGACCTATCTCTGTGCTACCTACCTTTAGCAAAATTTTTGAAAAAATAATGTTGGAGCAAATGCAAATTTATTTTAATAGGAACAATCTTCTACACTCTAAACAATTTGGTTTTAGGAGGGGTCGCTCAACAACCGATGCTGGTGTTGAGTTAATACAACATATATTTGAAGCCTGGGAAGACTCACACGATGCGTTAGGCATTTTTTGTGATTTGTCTAAGGCATTTGATTGCGTTTATCACGAAACCTTGATCAGAAAATTACACCACTATGGATTTCGTGATACTGCACTGGATCTTCTACTCTCTTATCTAAGTGGAAGGATTCAAAAAGTAGACGTCAATGGAAAAAGGTCTCAAGGTTCCGCAGTTAAAATGGGAGTTCCGCAGGGTTCGATTCTTGGTCCTTTTCTATTTCTTATATATATCAATGACCTCCCTGATTTTGTACAGGACAGGCATGAGATAGTGTTATTTGCAGATGATACTTCACTTTTATTTAAAATTAAAAGAGGATTGCAAATGAATGACGATGTAAATAATTCTATCTCAAGAATTGTTCATTGGTTTAATGTAAACAACCTGTCACTTAATGAAGGGAAAACAAAATGTATAAAATTTGTTTTACCCAATGTAAAAGAGGTTCACACCACTGTAAAAATAAAGGATATAGGTGTTGACCTCGTGGACACCACAGTATATCTTGGGATCACACTTGATTCTAAGCTGCAATGGGGCCCACATATAGATAAATTGTCAAAGAGACTTAGTTCTGCAGCTCACGCTGTATAGAAAATACGTCAGTTGACTGATGTTGATACAGCAAGACTTGTATATTTTTCTTACTTTCATAGTTTGATGTCATATGGCATTTTGTTGTGGGGAAATGCTGCCGACATTCAGATCGTTTTTGTGCTCCAGAAAAGGGCTATTTGAGCTATCTATAACCTTAAAATGAGAGATTCTTTGCGAGAAAAGTTTAAAGAAATTGGTATTATGACAGTAGCGTCGCAATATATTTATGAGAATCTAATATATGTTCGTAAAAATATTCATTTGTTTTGTAAAAATAGTGATATTCATTCTGTTAATACTAGACAAAGGAATATGTTAGCTTTACCAAATACCAGGCTCCAAAAAATCAATAATTCTTTTAGAGGCCTGTGTATACGTTTCTACAATAAAATCCCAAGTTGTATACAAGAACTCAGCTTAAACAAATTTAAAGTTGCAATCAAAGATGTACTTATTAAAAAAGCATATTATAAAGTGTCTGATTACATGACGGACAAAAAAGCTTGGGTTTGAACTCTCATTTCTAAAATTTAACAATGTACTGCGTTTTGTTTCAAAGAAACATTCAGTGAGAGCAATTTATAAGTTCACGCACTTCTCTCAGAAATATAATGTGAATTAACACATCTCTTCTTGTAATGGAAGTTGAGCTCAAACTTTTGCTTTGAGGTCAGCTTCCAATTGACGACCCTGTAACAAAATCAAAATTGTAAATGGCGATTTAAAAGAGGAGATAAAAAATTTTGACCTTTCGAGTTTCTTGCCTGTTCTTCTCGAGAAGGCTCTCCCAATTTCGGAACAGGTGTAGAGTCAACTTTTTTTTTTCATTCCTACTTGTATTTGCAGACATCTTGAGTATATTCAGGATGTATGCACATACAAGGTTAATATGATTTCATTAAATTAGATTGTTTTGCTTTGTTTTGACGTCAATAAGTGTCTGTAAAGGCCTATGTTGAATAAAGATTTTTGAATTTGAATTTGAATTTGAACAAGCATTTTCTGCCAGTCGATCTAAGCGTAGTTGAGAGAACTAACTAGTAAAGGGTTAACTTATCCCGGGTTATTTTTCCAGCAGAAGCCAAATTTTATGAGCTTGTTCAGACAAATCAGCTGTTCCATACAAATGTTAAACATCCATTGAACCTAAATGTATGGAACAGCAGATTTTTTTTCGCGATTTCGATTTTGGTCCCATAGTATAAAAGTTGTTCATTTTGCTTGTCTAAACAAGCATACAAAATTTGGCTCCTGATGGAAAAATAACCCGGTATATAACATTTATTTATTACGGTCTGAGCTAGCTAAGATGATTTGAAATTATTAATCTAATATAAAATATTAAACTTACTATATCAAATTAATATAAAATCATGACAACACAAAGATAAGGAATATAATTAATTAGTAAATAGGGATAAGTACAGGCAACAGCACTTCAGACCTTTCATTTGCATGTCAAATGCCGTCGCTATTACGATTAGGGTTACCAGACATCAAGATTTGTCTTGAGTTCACTCCTGACATGTCAGGACTTTTTGGTCCCCGCCAGGATTCCGACCGAAAATCTCAGAATTTGGGGACTGTAGTTGATATTAGAGCAAAACAAACCGTAGAAATGTAGTGATATTTACTATTCTTTTCACTGGTAACAATCAACTGGGTACATTTGCACTAAATAATCAACACAACTTAAAGTATAGAACTTTCTATTTTTTACCTATTTTTTTATTTCACAAGGTGAATAATAAGGTCAAAAACAAGAAAATTTTAACTACTACATATCGCATCGTGTGGATGCTCTTGGCATAAAGTGTGGACTTTTGATTAAAAATCAATGTCAAAAATCTTTTGTCAGGATTACTCGTATATGCGCATTCTATCTGGTAATCCTAACGACGAGTGATATAACCAGCGGTTTCAAGTTCAACATATGTCTAGATTGTCTAGCATGCTGCTGTGTGTACATGATACATTCACACATAGGACATTATTTATATTTGGACCTCATTCGTACTAGTAATTTGAATTTTACTTACATACTCGTATATTCAAACTGAAGTCCTAAATATCCTATATGCGTAAAATATTATTGTATGAATAACATGCATGGGACGAAAATATATTTCTAGCTTATTTGGTTTTGGTGGTTGCAACGATAAATACGTATTGACGCCGAGCCGCCACTCAAGGACCTTTCTGAAGACGAATCGTAGGCTTCCTCATAGTCCACAAACGCCAAGCAGAGTGGCAGGTCCTCGGTCTTCTGTATAACCCTTTTTCTGTATTAAGAAAATTCTGTATATTATCTAATTTACATCTTCTTATCTTAGGCATTATACGTTTTCACATCTTTGTTTCGAATTTTAGTTGAATAACAAACATCTTTCATGCATCTGTGAATTTTTGCAAGCGACCTTTTTTCGATATAGCAGCAGGCATGGGCTTCAATTCAGCCAACCAACATCCGTTTTCGGACCAACCTTTTTCCTTTTCCTGTCGTGTACTGTAAAATAAAGCCACGGTTTACCTGAGCTCAGTTTCCAGGTCCAAGTTATGCTGAAATTCTTTCAGACTTCATGATATACAGAATAGTAATTAGCTGGTTTTGTTGACGCAAACAGGAATAGGTATTTCAGTAACGTGCCATTTTGGGTTTTGTGTGTTTTGTTTTGACGCTCATCAAAACAGGATCGAAGTTTTTATAATCATTCATCAATAAATTTGTGGCTCCGTTCACAAAACAGAATTTAAAAAAGCATATTTTTTCCGTGAGCGGTTCGTAAGCCTTTTTCAAATACACGTCCAATCGGATATCGTGTTGCGTCCAAATTAAGATATATTTGATTCCTGTCGGATTTGTTTTCGCTACGTTTTAGTGAATTTTAAAATATCTGATCCGTTTCCTCTTCATTGAACTATTTAGAAATACCAGTATTCAGTAACGCCGATAGCGTTAATAACGACTTTTTTTATC
Source organism: Schoenobius gigantellus (assembly GCA_963935595.1). Taxonomy (NCBI): domain Eukaryota; kingdom Metazoa; phylum Arthropoda; class Insecta; order Lepidoptera; family Crambidae; genus Schoenobius; species Schoenobius gigantellus. The sequence continues at coordinate 55,426,691 of OZ012541.1, forward strand.
TCAACAATGTGATCATCAACAAACTTTCTCACATTTTACGGATTGACTAGTAGAGAATTTGCCTCAGGCATTAAGTCCGCCCTTGTACACTTGATTTTATGCTATATGAAAGTTTAAATAAATAAAATCGTCGTCTTCGCATGGTCTAATTGCTAGTTAGCACACAAATTAATCTGACACGGCGTACGTCGTTCGAAAGTTATGGGCGTACATACGAGTACATTTGGAAGATCCATTTTTATTTATTAGATTTCTTAATCAAAGATAACGTTACTCAATTCTCAAGTAAACATCAATACTCTTAGTATAGCACGTCCTCCCATACATAAACCTACATTGGTAGTTGGTAGACTAATGGATTAACCCGAGATAGGTCAGGCTTTGTCGTTTGAATTATTGTAATTGCCACTATCGGCAGGCTCGTGTGTACGCAAACAGAGCGGACATCACGCGTCTTGTTGCTCCCATTTACACTATTAAACGGTTGACGTACGTCATGTACGAACGATTAAAGATCATTATACTTACTCGATGAAAATGCTTCGTCAATTCAGACATTTACACATATTAAAAACAAATGTGAATTACGGACTGCAGTTATTCTAATCTTACCCCGGTCCAAGGCCTACCGATTCAGATTTTCAAATTTATTCATTAGTAATAAATAGGGCATTACAGAGTTGATCAGAAAATGATTATGACACTTAAACCTATAATTTCATCATAGTCTAAAGCAGGAGATCTACTCTGTTACTCCGAAACGAACTTTCGTCAACGAACGAAGATCAAATGAAATTTCGCAAGTGTCTCTACTCTATTTCATTTTCGAATACCTACGAGGGTGGGTCAAAAAGTTCGCGGAATGGAGGGTAAAAAGTAAGAAATAAAACACAAAATTATTTTTCCTTCTCAATGTATTCCCCCTTAACTCTAATACATTTATTAGACCTATCAATTAATTTATTAATACCTTCGAAAAAATATGATTTCTCTTTGTCGTCAAAATAGGCCGAAATTGCGCTCTTCACTTCTTCATCGCTGGAAAATTTCTTCCCTCGAAGCTCTTTTTTCATTTTTGGGAACAAATAATAATCACTTGGGGCTAAATCTGGGCTATAGGGAGGATGTTCAAAGATTTCGAAGCCCACTCTTTGAACAGCAGCCATCGCAACTTGCGCCTTGTGCACGGGTGCATTGTCGTGCAAAAGGAGCACACCTTTAGTCAATTTTCCCCGTCTTTTTTCTCTCACAGCATCTCGCAGACATTCTAATAGTGCAGCGTAGTACTCTCCAGTAATAGAGACACCCTTTTCTTTGTAATCAATAAGGAGGATTCCCTCTGAATCCCAGAAAACAGTAGCCATGAGTTTTCCAGCCGACGGAGACACTTTGAATTTCTTCGGAGGTGGTGTGCCCTTTTTGTGCCACTGCATGGAGTCTTGTTTAGAATCAGGCTCATATTATGAACCCAACAATTCGGTTCAAAACTTCATCCTTTTGTTCACCACAGAGCGCTAAAAACTCGCGACAACACTCAACTCGCCGCTGCTTCTGGTGTGGCGTGAGCATTCTCGGCACCCATCTTGCACACACCTTTGACATGCCAAGATGGTCGTGTAGGATATTCAAAATGGTTTTAGATGATACTCCAATCATTTCTGCAAGCTGTTTTTTCTTTAAACATTGTTTGTTTTTTCTAAAAACATTTGGTATTGTGTTGTTTATTTTCAAGTTAAACAGCCTAAATTGTAAGTAAGAATCTTAATGGTACTTATCAATAGGTAATATTTTGAGCTTTTATGTAAATAGTATTGATGATTATGTACCTGGATTTTAGGTTAAAATAACAAGATCCGTTACCCCGTATCAAATCGATGCTCTTCTTAATTATCAATTTTAATTCTCAAATAATATTCAACTGAGTGCAATTTTGTATAAAATCCCAAGTCGGGAATCGACGCTAAATTTAAATTATTTCCGAAGCAACGTTATTCGAGCAGTTTTTACTTACATAAAAACTCACAATTACGAATATCAAAAGGTAACACTTTTGTGTTCGTTAGAGTAGCAGTGGCCAACCAGTCGATAGTCAAACGCGACTATTAGTCCAGTCAATCGTGGCAAGACAAAAAAAAATAAGTTTAATATCTTTCTTTGCTGCGCACTTTCTCAACACCTTTGTAGTGATTGAAGAGAACTAAATCTATAAATCCAGACATTTAATTCTCTATGAATACAGAACTTTTGCACCACGATGTAGTCGATTCGACTTATTTAAGTCCACCTAATCAACTTTATAACTGCAACCATATCAAAACCTTTTAGCATAAAATTACGTAAACATCATTGTTCTCTCCCGATAGAGATAATATCGTCAGTTCATTTGTGGTTGAAGAAGGTTGAATTCGTTTCCAACCTCAGTCTTGTCGCCTCTAATCATCGAAGAAGTGATATCAAGAGCTTGCTTAACTAAACTATCGCTGCCTATAATTTTTTTTTTGATTACTGTTAATCGCGACAAAAATTCCTCACAGCCCTGGTTGCAGACAAATATTTAGTAAGCTCTGTATGGAAAATTAAAAATTTTCTCAGTTTTGTGTAATAATTAATCATATTTCATATATTTTTCTCAAACACATAAAATTTCAAATGACTAGTTTCTTTAATAGGAAATCTGTAGTATATGCAGTATCTAGCGAAGGCATCTAAAGCCTTATCATGTTCGTTGCCAATTTAAAAGTGAAATATTCTAAAACTTTTAAAGTTCTCGTCGGATTTTCCGCGTTCGCGCGGTGGCTTCCAAAGTTGGGTATTTTGGGACGCACTTAAACTCTATTTAGCTTACTGGAATTGCTATTTTATACACTACATTCTAGAGTCGATTATAGATTATGTACGTAGTGTTCATTTCAACTAGCGTTGGTAGAAGTTTATATTAAATTTACTTACTACATCCATTATTCTATATTTATTATTGATATCGATAGAATATAAAATAATCCAATGAATTAACTATTAAGAACGAATCTCGCCCGAGACCAAATTTTTCCTTGATATGATTTATGCACTTTTCAACGTTTTTAGCACTGTTTAAAGAAAATGCTGTTTCGATCTCTTTCCAATGGTATATAAATTATTGCTTTTAGTTAACATAATTAATAAAAACCCACTCGTGGACATCTCCTTTAGAGGAACACTACACTTTTTACATAGATTCAAGCTACTTTTACAACATCATATCGATGTGTGATTGACCTTTAATGCGTTTGTTTGATTGTTATCCAGGATTCATGACCAAGACCATAACGGATAATGACAAAATTTCCCTATTTGTGACCTGGCAAAGAACGGTAACTTTTAATGGTGGTCTTTTTTATCACAATAGTACAATTGGTTTCGACGGTGCTTTTTTTTTTGTAGCGAATCCGATGGCTACAAAGCTGGTAAAACTAAATATGGTTTCGTATGCTGAAATACACAGCGTTATTAAGAACTAGAAGTGAATTTTTATCGTTCTTCTAAATTTGTCCCTGAGTGTAGTTTGACGTCTTGCAAGAATATGCATAGGTCGCATAGACGACATATAGGTTAGACGACACGTTTGGTTTCTGTGGCCCCCAGTAGCAAACCAACAATTACTATATATCTTACTAAAGATGATAGCTCAAACAGTATAAAGACTATGATTGCTGCTGGGAGTAGCAGAAACAAAATTAAAAAATATATTAAAATTAACAAATATATTTAAAAAACACAAAAAATTGTGAAGCGGCATAGGTTATGTATTAAAAATGCTAGCTTATATAAGGAAAAAAGATTAAATTTAATTAACAAATTGGATATGTATTCATCAAAATTTAATATTGTTGAATCTAAATATAAGTCTGACACAGATGTTTTGGAAAATCAAATTGAAAAATTAAAAAATTCATTGTGCTTTATGACTAAACAATATGAAATGTCACAAAAACAAATAAAGGAGCAAATGCTGGCCATTGATGATCTGCTGGAGCTGTGTAACTCGAATAATGAAAAATTTAACTCGTTAACAAAAAACCACATATTATGTGATTGTGGACAGTTACTGCCAGGTTCAATGGTTACAAGTGAAAAATTTGTTACAATCATATAACCTTGAAAATTTATTTTTAGAGCCAACAAGGACTACTCAGCTGTCTGCCACATGTATTGATAATATCTATACCAATATTGTGCCTTTAGAAAAAAATATTTTTAATAATTTAGAATCTGACCACTCTGGGCAATTTGTTATTATACCTTTTAAATGTAAGCATGTGGAGAAAAAGAATATCACTATTGTGCCAAAGACTGCTGGTCGATTGGAACGTTTCAATAATAATCTGGGTATTAAATTAAATTATTTAGACTATGAAGAGAACCCAAATATATTGTATGACATTTTCTTAAACATATTTTGTTCAGAATTTAAAAATATATTTGTTCCAAAAACCATTTCAGTTAATGGTACTTTAGCTTTTAGTGAATGGGCTACACCAGGTATTCATAAAAGTAGAATAAAACTTTATGACCTTTATTATGAACGGACATTTAACACTAGTGATGAGTTTAAATTGTATGTAAAAGCTTATTCCAAATTATTGAAAAAAGTGTGTAAGCTTGCTAAATCTAATTATTTAAGTTCAAAAATTCAAAATAGTAGTAATAAAATTAAAACAACATGGAATATTATAAATAATGAAACTGGAAGGGTAAAAACTCATAACGGTGATTTTTGCTTAAATATTGAAAATAACAAAATTACAGTAGACACTGAAGTAGCTACAGAATTTGAAAAGTTCTTTACTGACATTCCAGTTTCAATCACAAAATCGTTGGATTCATCCCCCACCGTTGCTGAATCTATTTTAAAAGATCATGTAAAAACTTGTAGTGATACATTTAAATTTGATCATATTAGTGCAAACGACTTAATAAAGTCATTTAAAACTCTGAATAAAAAGAAAACCGTGGATCTGTGGGGCAACTCTGTTGATATCTCCAAATCTGTAATTGAGACAATAGCTCCAATACTGGCTAGTATTTTTAATGATTGCATTGACTGTGGTGTATTTCCTGATTTAATGAGACTGAGTAAAATTATTCCATTACATAAATCTGGTAGCACATCAGACCCCAGTAATTTTAGACCTATTTCTGTGCTACCTACTTTTAGCAAAATTTTTGAAAAAATAATGTTGGAGCAAATGCAAAGCTATTTTAACAGGAATAATCTTCTACACTGTAAACAATTTGGTTTAAGGAGGGGTCGCTCAACAACCGATGCTGGTGTTGAGTTAGTACAACATATATATGAGGCCTGGGAGGACTCACATGATGCGCTGGGTGTTTTTTGTAACTTGTCCAAGGCGTTTGATTGTGTTCATCATGAAACGTTGATCAGAAAATTACACTACTATGGATTTCACGATACTGTTCTGGATCTACTCATCTCCTATCTGACTGAGAGGATTCAGAAAGTAGATGTCAATGGGAAGAGATCTCAGGGCTCCTCGGTTAAAATAGGAGTTCCGCAGGGTTCGATTCTTGGTCCTTTTCTATTTTTAATATATATTAACGACTTGCCTAATTTTGTTCAAGACAGGCATGAGATAGTATTATTTGCAGACGATACTTCACTTTTATTTAAAATTAAAAGAGGATTGCAAATTAATGACGATGTAAATAATTCTATCTCAAGAATAGTTCACTGGTTTAATATGAATAATTTGTCCCTCAATGAAGGGAAAACTAAATGTATAAAATTTGTCTTACCTAATGTTAGAGAGGTTCAGACCACTGTAAACATAAAGGATAAGAAATGTGGGCCTTGTGGACACCGTTGTATTTCTTGGTATTTCTTTAGATTCTAAGCTTCAGTGGGGCCCACTATAAATTGATATTGATAAATTGTCGAAGAGACTTAGTTCTGCAGCCTACGCTGTATGGAAAATACGTCAGCTGACCGATGTTGATACAGCAAGACTTGTATACTTTGCTTATTTTCATAGTGTAATGTCGTATGGCTTGTTGCTGTGGGGAAATGCTGCCGACATTCAGACTATTTTTGTGCTGCAGAAGAGGCCTATTCGAGCAATTTATAATCTTAAAATGAGAGACTCTTTGAGAGAAAATTTTAAAGAAATTGGTATTATGACTGTTGCGTCGCAATATATTTACGAGAATATATTATATGTCCATAAAAATATACATTTGTTTTGTAAAAACAGTGATATTCATTCAGTAAATACTAGACAAAAGAATATGTTAGCATTACCTAATACTAGACTTAAAAAAATTAATAACTCTTTTAGAGGCTTTTGTGTACATTTCTACAACAAACTCCCAACCAATATTAAAGAACCTTAGAACTTAGCTTAAATAAATTTAAGACTGCAGTCAGGAAAGTACTTATAAAAAAAGCATATTATAAAGTGTCTGACTATATGACAGATAAAACTGCTTGGGATTGACAAAAAATGTATCAATTTGACGTTCATTAAGTACACTTTGTGATTGTTGGATGTATGTATTTGAGTAATTGTTCCAATCACTCCGACAGGCATTTCTATATATATTTTAATAAAACCAGTTCATCATCATCATCATCACAGCTCATATACGTCCCCACCGAGGGGTTCGAGCCCTATGTTAGGGTGATTAGGCCTTAGTCAACCACGCTGGCCCAGTGCGGATTGGTCGACTTCACATACATCATTGAATTTCTTCGCAGATGTATGCAGGTTGCCTCACGATGTTTTCCTTCACCGTAGGAGCGTCAGACAAATGTACATATGAAATTCGAAACGAAAAACACATTGGTACATGGCGGGTCTCGAACCCCGACCCCCCGATTGGAAGGCAAGTGCCGAAACCACAGCGCCACCGACGCTCTAAACCAGTTATGTTTGTGAAATAATATATTATTGTAATGTTGGCAATTTAAAAGAGGAGACAAAAAATAGACCTTCCGAGTTTCTTGCCTGTTCTTCTCGAGAAGGCTCTATCAATTTCCGAACAGGTGTAGAGTCAACTTTTTTTTTTCATTTTACTTGTATTTGCATACATCTTAATTATGGTTGAGATGTATGTACATACACGGTTTAAATAATACATAGCTTATCTTGACTTCTTGCATTTTTTTAATTAAATTATTGATTAAATAGAGTTTTGTAATTTGTTGACGTCAATAAGTGCCTGTAAAGGTCGATGTTGAATAAAGATTTTTGAGTTTGAGTTTGAGTTTAGCGCAGAGGTCGAGTGATCACCTACTGCGCAACGGGTCGCGGGTTCGATTCCCGTACGGGACAAAAGTTTTGTATGGCCTACAGAAATTTGTTCCTGTCTGGGCGTATGTGCATGTGATATTCTATGTTTGTAATTGCACCCACGACACAGGAGAAAATCCTAGTGTGGGGCGACGTTTTTTTTAAAAAAGAAAAAGAAAAATAGGTTAGGTTAGGAGCAATTTTTATGAATATCTACGAAACTGCAGCTTTAATTTAAAAAAAACAATACTTGTTTTCTATTCAACGAAACGAAACGAAAAACGTTTAAAATGAGCCTAGAGTTGTTTCTGCTCATGGAAATTTGTAAGTGGGGCAAGTCTCCATACAAAAGTGGGCATCGTCCTTTGATTTATTTAATCTGTCTCTAGCTAGACTAAAGAATCGTCCACGAAAAATACTGACCGAGCAAGTGACATAACATTTTTAGTGAGAACAAAAAGTATAGTAATCCAATGAATATTACATGCCAGAACCAGGAGTCACAGTAGGTATATAAAGAAAATAATGTATGTGTGCCTAGGTAGGTATATTTTACGCATTGATGCATATTAGGTACTAGCTGTGTCCGCGAACTACGTTTCGCCTTATTTATAAAAGACTTCAACGCGTTCTTAGTTATATCTTCTATATTTTTCCCGTTTTAGCAACATTTTTCATTGATTCTCCTCTCCTATTGGTCGTAGCGTGATATTACTAGCCTAAAGCCTTCCTCGATAAATTGACTATCCAACACAAAAATAATTTTTCAATTCGGACCAGTAGTTCCAGAGATTAGCGCGTTCAACCAAACAAACAAACAAACAAACAATCAAACAAACTCTTCAGCTTTATAATATTAAGTAAGATAGATATGCATTCAAAATCTGAAAGCCCAGCACAGTCCTACTTATTCCAACACGTTTTTTAATTGTATGATACCGTAATAAATTACAAGCTTATCTGATTTTTATACCACACTAACTGTGCCCGCGAACTACGTTTCGCCTTAATTTATTTTTTCCCGACATCTTCAACAAATATCGTTAATGTACACAGAAATGAATACGAAAACTTAACAAATTATATACTAAAACCTTCTTCGAGAATCACGCTATCGAGTGGTGAAAACCGCTTGAAAATCGGTGTAGTAGTTTTTGAGTTTATCGCGAACAGACAGACAGTCGCGGCGGGTGACTTTGTTTTATAATATGTAAGGATAGTTTTATATTTATGTATATACAGGGCGTCCCAAGACTATGGGACATGAAGGGAAAGTACCTTATATATCGTAGATAGCATATTTTACTGAAAGAAGACTTTGTTATTTTTTCAAGTTAGTAATACAGCTTTCAAAGATTTTCTAAAAATTACTTGCCTCGTCTGGGAATCGAACCGGCTTAAATGTGTAAAAAAATCACCCGTATTTTTATGATGCCAATCGAAAGAATGGACAAAAAACAATAAGTCCTCTTAAATAACATAGTATCTTAAAAGAAAGGAATAACGTTTTATTAATCATTTTAATCAAATTAAACATACTTGAAACCGCCGAAGTCAATTGAGTATTTTTTGTAAATTAATTAATTAAATGCTCAAAATGTGATCCTGCTTGTCTTATTCAAATCGTCAATTTTTTAACAAGTTCACTGCCTGTTTATTTTCTTATCATATTATGGTGAATACTCGACATGATATGTCTCAATTCTGTTTGTCTCAGAAAAGTATTTAGAAATACTTCAAATTTTAAGAGAGGAGATAAGAAATCTCTCCCTGGCGGAGCAACAAAACTTAATTTTCCAACAAGATGGAGCTCCGGCTCATAATAGTCAGAGAGCAGCAGAGTTTCTGGAGGAATGTTTTTCTACTTGGATTGGTACAAATAAACCGATCAGATGGCCGACAAGATCCCCAGATCTAACACCGTTAGATTACTTATTATGGGGATATGTGAAATATTTTGTATACAAAAAGCAATATGACAAAATGGGCGAATTACAAACAGAATTGAGCCATATCATGTCGAGTATTTACCATAATATGATAAGAAAATCAACAGGCAGTGAACTTGTTAAAAGATTGACGATTTGCATAAGACAAGAAGGATCACATTTTGAGCATTTAATTAATTAATTTACAAAAAATACTCAATTGAGTATGTTTTAATTTGATTAAAATGATTAATAAAACGTTATTCCTTTCTTTTAAGATACAGATGGCATCATAAAAATACGGGTGATTTTTTTTCACATTTAAGTCGGTTCTATTCCCAGATGAAGCAAGTAATTTTTAGAAAATCTTTGAATGCAGTATTACTAACTTTTAAAGATAACATAAAGTCTTCTTCCAGCAAAATATCCTAACAACGATATTTAAGGTACTTTCCCTTCATGACCCATAGTCTTGGGACGCCCTGTATATGAAAACAATAGTTTTCTCATGTAAAAAAAATATCTTTTCCATACAAATAACTCCATCCATAACACATATGGACCACAGGCAATAAACGGATGGTCCGTTTACTTCAGCCAACAGCAATGAATAAGTCAAAATAAAGTGAAAGTACGTAAAGCAGAAGTCATTTATTAGTTTGGTTGATTTAACCCGACAATAAAGTGTGACCAATAAAAATATATTTGACTAGCTGTGCCCGCGACTTCATTCGCGTGCATGTCCGTAAATAACAATATCGTGATGTTATATAGCCGAAAGCCTTCCTCGATAAATGGAATATCCAACACAAAAAGAATTTTTCATTACTCATACTCTGAAAGTAGGTCTGAAGTTGCCTGAGGAGAGGGTTGAAAGTAACACTTTTCAGCCCTAGGGAGAATCGCTTTCAACTGACAGCTGTCAATTTATAAAGAAGAAACTAGTTCTATTTTCACATTTCTATTGAAACATGTTAAGTATTCATTAAATAATATATTTTTTAAATGACTTATTATAATTTATTTTCAACTATTTCTTTAAAATAACATAGATTTGTGCAAAATATTTACCACTCTTTCAATGGTGAAAATGAAAAATAATGGCTAAATAGCTGTCCGGACACAGAAAAAAAAAACAAAATAGACGAAAAAGCGGCAATCCGATCTTCATTTGTTTTGTCGAGTTATGGAGTTTTGTTTATACTCCGTATAGCAGAGATTTGAGTTCATCTGATTCAAATATGGATTGAACGCCTGATTTCATAAGAGAAGAGGCTAAAGCAGAAGTTGTTGATTTTTTAAAATAATATTCACTTATTTTTCTTTAGCCAATTCATGTTTTTATTTTTACTTTCCTTGTATTCGTAATGAAAAGCACAGTGTTTACTTCGGGTTAAAGAATTATTTAGTCCCTCGAACTATAGGCGCCCTCGCTACGCTCGTGCGCCAATTCCGTCTCGGGACTAAATAAGTTACTTTCACCCCTAGGGTAACAATGTACTATTACATCTCTCATGTTCGGTAAGTAGTTCCTTATTACCCCCAAATGGGGCTTGTAGGTGACCAATTAGCACTCTAGGGTAATAATGTAGCTAGAAAAGCCCTTTTTTTTACAAGAGGGAAAATACAGTTTTTACGTTATTCGACAAGGGAATTGAGCTGACTAGGCCACCCCAAGAATATGCAGGACTCGGGTAGAAGACCCACTACCGGCTAAAAACCCTCTAGATACTTCTACCTCCGTGGAGACACAATCGGGATCGGCGTTAGCCATTCCCCGATTGTGCCCCCTGGAGGGTTGCCTGAGGGCGCACGCGCCAGGACTTACCTCTACGGAGGGGGTCGACAAGTATCTTGAGAAATTCGACCCCCCCAGACGGCCAAGCTAGGGGTGAAAGTATCTCTCGGCCGGTAGTCATCCGGCCGAGCCGTTTCAGTCCCCAGCTTGCAACCGCCTAGCTAGAAAAGCCCTGAGGCTGTAAGTAATTTATTGCCAGTATGATGGTTAGATATACGCGAACTTTTTGAAATAGTGAGGTGTTTTTTTTATTTACTTACCGCCCTAGGGCTTTCCAAGCTACATTATTACCCTAGAGCGCTTATTTGTCACCTACAAGCCCCATTTGGAGGTAATAAGGACCTACTTACCTCACAATCGAAATGTAAAGCAGAGTAGTTAGCTCGGGTGTAAGCACCAATTACACCCTCGAAATATACGAGTAGGCGCTAATTATCTCGGGCTGCAAATGATGCCTTACAGCCCTTAGCTACTAATCTACTATTTCAATTCGAACTAGTAGTTCCTGATATTAGCGCGTTCAAACAAACAAACAAACTCTTCAGCTTTATAATATTAGTATTAGTTTAGACTATCTGTGCCCGCGACTTCGTCCGCGTGGAATAGTAACTTTTATTGATGAAAGGTAGCCTATGTTATACCTTATATAATTGGCTATCTATTAGTGAAAGTCCCGTCAAAATCGGTCCAGCGGTTCCCGATATTAGCGTGAACAAACAGACAGACAGACAGACAAAAAAAATTAAATTGTGTTTTTGTTATTGGTACCCGATATACATTCATACCCATTTAGTAAAAACTTGTTATTTTGACATTACAAACAGACACTTCAATTTTATTATTTGTATAGATGTATAGATATGCGTCGAGAACATTTAATCATCTTTTCTCTCTAAATTTTTTGAGTTGATTGAATGTTTAAAATAAAATCACATCAATTATAACTATGTGCAAACTTGGTGCTTATGATGATAAGATTTGAATTATTCAGAGACGGCTGAACTAATTTAAACGAAGTTTGGCATACAGTTTACCAAAACAACATATTTATGCCAGTGAAGTAATTCTAAAAGTCACGCAGACGAATTAATAATTAGGTTCTCTGTTGTTGAGGAATTCAGGTGAACCTCGCTTCCATTTTTGGGCTTATCATTACTTGGCATCAGACAAAAGTCATTAAAGCCAAGAGCTACCCTATGATGTATAACAAGTGCTATTTAATACCTCAATCCAAAATTGACACTCCTAAGCTGTAAATCAATTCCTAAACTGAGCGGTTTCGCTGTAAATTGGAGCAAATTAATTAGGGTGGAGCAAGACTTTAGTTGAGAATTTATTTCGCGGAGAATGTTCAATGTTTTAACGGATTCGGAGTTCACAAACACGGCGCCCGATGCAAATGAGTGAATAATCGGCTTATTGAAATTCGGCGACAATGAGCCACCACAGTTGCTAGGCATCGATCTCTCTGTCGCGTGTCGAAAGCAATAAAATAAGACTTTGACGACATTGATCGTAATTCTTCTTATTTTAGACTCAAGTGCCCAGACAAACTACCGCTCTATTGAGTTTGTATAATAAAAATCGTAAAGAACCCATCAAATAGCCCTAAACACAGCAACAGATTTTCATGAATCATACCTAAGAATTTCAACAAAGAATTCGTCCGTTTTATACCGAAAGTTCGGTAACATAAAGCTTTGAACACATGTCTTTATTACACTCAGTTTTTGTGTTAGCGATGAAAAATGTAACAATATTTCTTATAAAAGTATAGTAAAACCACGTAAAACTATCGCAGTGAAACAAAAAAAAACAAATGTAAAAATTCGAATTATCAAACAAATCCGTATCAAACGACCTGAAGGGCCAATTAAAACAGTCCCAACGGTCTCTGGCTCAATCTTAAGCGGCAGGTTTTGTAATGTAAATAGATCAGTTCCGATGCAAATTTGTGTATAATCCGCTTGTTGGGATGCGGCGACAATGACTTGTGTACCGGCCTGCTCACGACAGTTGTTTCTCATCGATCTACGACTTGTTAACTGAGACTTTGGACTGATTTGAATTGCACATTACCTTTGTTTGAAACGTTTGCGCTGGCATTATGGACAAGATTTCCTTTGTATTCTTAAGGGTACTCATACAGAACTGTATAGGAATTTTCTTTAACTTTTAAAAACGTTAAGGATAGATTTAATAGCTTCTGCAATTTCTCTCAATCTATGCGTGATTCATAGAATGAAGAGGTAAAAGCTTACATCTCGGACAATAATTACTCTCCCTCTGAGACTAAATAAGTCTTCACGGAGAATTTAAAGTTTACCGATTATCAAGAAAAAGTTTGGGTCACGTTCGACTATCGATTTTGAATGTTTATTTTTCTTAAGCTGTAACTTCGCTTCTCATTTTCGAAAAGCAATGTGGTCTGTACCTATACAGCTTGATATAAAGTTGGTAGTCTGCTTTCCTAACAAATATGAATCATAGTTATAGCTTTATTATCTATGTTTATGGTCAAATTATATGGTAAGTGCAATAAATTAACGTAGTTTAGTCTTTACCGCCTTATCTACATTAATGTGTTAATAGTATATACGAGGGGTGATTTATTAGTACTTGTATTAGGCAAGAAATCATTTTTTGAGACCGTTTTATTTTATTTTTCGACATAACTTTCTCTTTTACATAGACACAACTTTTTTAACCCCTTCTAAAAATAGGTTTTGTCGAACTCTGCAAAATATACCTCAGTTTCGGCAATGACTTCCTCGTTTGTTATAAATTTCTTTCCGCTAAGCCATTGTTTCATATTTGAAAACAATAAGAAATCGCATGGGACCACATCTCGAGAATACGGTGGATGCAGCAGTAATTCGAAGCGTAATTCCAGCAATTTTGCCGCGGCGACGTGACAAGAGTGAACCGGTGCATTGTCGTGATGGAATAGAACTGTTGTTTGAAAGACGATATTAAACAATGACATACAGATTTTACGTCAATGCCGTCATGTGTATTTAAACATTAATCAATCACCATTCGTACATGATGATGTCGTAAATGTTTTTATTAAGTGACTTTCTTGTCTGATGGACCTTGTTCAGGTGGAATCTTGCAGCTCAAATTTGAAGCACTCCCCGACCAGATATCGAGCTGAAACTCGATCGTATCTTTATACTATGGTATACATACGTTCATTTTCTTGAAGAGTAGTGTTTGTGACTCTTTTTTTAACGAAGATGCGCCTCACGTTTTTCGGGTTCACCTAGAGTCTTCTCAGCCCCCCAGAGCCATTTGTCGTATTTTAGACACATAAAAACATGGGAATTTTTCACATATTTAACTTCTATAAACTTTTATCATCATTTCAATACATACGTCTCACTTCTTGGCTTGGGTCTCTCCTCAAGCAAGGAGGAATTTGCACACTACACCATGCTGGCAAGACCCTCTGTTCCCAGTAGTTACATTCTAAGTTATATTTATATAACTACATAGACTGTTTTCGGGTTGGTGTAGTTTTGTTTCGAGCTTTCAATCTCTTCGCAAAGGTGCAACTGCGATAAATCCCTAGTCGGCTCTTACGACATCCACAGAAGGAAAGGGAGCGATGACACATACCTTCTCGCACGGAAAAGTAAATAAATGTTAGTTTCAAACCAGACTAAAGTAATTACAAGAAGTAATACTTATAATATTGTATACTTACCTATTACATTGGTTCAATTAATGTTGATTTATTCTTAAAATAATGTCATTGATCTTTTATGAATGAATAAACATGTTTATATACATAAAGACAGTACTTATTTCAATAAACATTCCCAAATTTTGAGAAGTAGCCCTAATGAGAAGTAGTCCTAATGAGAATTAGCCCTAATGAGAAATAGCCCAAGTGGGAAGTAGCCCTAATCAGAAGTAGCCAAAATGAGAAGTGGCCATAATGAGTAGTCCATTAGCGAGTCGGTTGCCATAATGAGAATTAGCCCTAATGCGCCTAAACCAGTATATACAGTCAGCACGGACCTGAAAAAGGTAGGTCCATGACAGTCAGCTGCACGTCAAGCTTTAACAAAGGCTATTTGTCAACGACACCTAGGGTGTCGTTTTTGGGGGTGTCGTTCACAATGAACGCCATTGACCACTAGTAGATCACCGAGGACTTCGAAGTAATGTTCAATTGCATACACGTTGATTTATTAAAAAAAGCTGCGACGCCAAAAAATAAACTCCAAAAAAATCGTATTTAATAATTTAAACTTGTCGTCAAGCTTTACATTTGCACTACAAAAAGACGCAAACCAATTATGTTATTTTTTGTATTTTTCAATGTTTTTCATACGAATTTCTACCAAAATATACCGGGTGTAACTGAACACCCCAATAACATTTAAGGGGCATATAAGTTAGATACTAAATGGACCTTCGGTGCTTGTCTGAGACCTAGAACCCCAATACTTTCAGAGTTATTTGATTTCAAACTGAAAGCAAAAACTTTCAAGTGACAACCATAATCAGCTCTTAACACAAAAGAAATTTAAACACAAAATGACACGTGACAGACGTGAGCGTAGTATTCCTAGTACGCTTACGTAGGGCTTTCGGCACTTAATACCAAAAAATAATTTATTTAGTTTGTATGACGTGAGCGTAGTATTCCTCGTACGCTTACGTAGGGCTGTCGGCACTTAATACCAAAAAATAATTTATTTAGTTTGTATGGGAAAAAAAGTAGGTTTGTTAGCCCTAATATTTTTCCTACAGAATTTCTACTTCTGATGGATACATACCCTTAAATGTTATTGGGGTGTTCAGTTACACGCTGTATAACTAGATGCGACACATTATCGTTAACAAAGGCTTTTTGTCAACTTGCTAGGGTGTCGTTTTTAGGGATGTCGTTCACAATGAGTGCCATTGGCCACAAGATCACCGAGAACTTCGAAGTAAAGTTCAATTGCATAAACGTTGATTTATTAAAAAAAACTGACGCCGAAAACAACAACTCCAAAAAACCATATTCCATAATTTAAATGTGCAATAAAATTTATAATCTTAAACGTAGTTCAGTCTTTTCTGGAATGACGTAAGCAGCTTAAGGCTAAGGTACTTATCTCAGGGCTTGCCGAGCTCAAGACCACGGAATCTTACGTACCAACTTTTACAAAGTTCCTGCCGATCTCCTTCAAAAAGTATCTCACTGCATATTTCAAGCTCGCGGTAGTTGCACGATATTTTATTTAGGTATATTAACTAGACATTCCTGTTTTGGAATTTCACTGAACATTACAAATAACAATAGATTACGTATAAGCCAACATCAAAATGCCCTGTGCTGTTGAGAGCTAAGATTTTTGTACACGATTTAACTAATGATAGAACTATAATAATAAAAACTGGTAATAGAATCATCATCTTGCCTTATTCCAAGAATAATGTCAGAGGTGGGTTGTTCCTGATCGATGTAGTGGACTGTATTCTTAAGGGAAATGCGGAGATTTTTATAAATGTTTAAGTATTGAACTTACAAATAGATATAAAAATATGAGCTATTATTATTAGTTATTACGAGCGAGGCTTTGCTGGATTGCGACACCGCTCGGACGGTCGCGATGTGTGCGGTGAAAGTATAGTCGGAAATATGGACGTAGAAAAAAAGTTTTTTTATACGTCCATAGTCGGAAATCAAAGTCGGCATTGAGCACCCGTGTATTGTTGACCATGGTTTTGTTCGCTGATTAGCGACCCGGTAACTGTAATCATTTACTGTCTTGGCGGTTTACCCTTTAAGGTTTAGTCAGACAGCGGGCGTGGCGGGACGGCGGCGGCGGCGTATTACGCGTTGTGTTCTATGAGTTTTCGCTTTCGTGTTCACACTGACGGCGGGGCGTCGGCTTCAACGTCCCGCCGGCTATGTGACGTCCACGCCGCGTCACCGCTCCGCCGACGCCCCGTCGCCGCGACGCCGCGTTCACGCCCGCCTGTTGTATTCACGCCGGGCGGGGCGTCGGCGGGACGTGACACGCCGGGCGGGACGGCGCTGTGTGACGTCTTTCATAATAACTCATACATTACAACTGCTTATATCGCGCCGACGCCCCGTCGCCGTCCCGCCCCGCCCGCTATCTGACCGAACCTTTAGCTTTATAGTTCTTTGGTGTATATGTGAGTTGTACCTACTCCGAAGAACAGTCTAACCACCCGTGGAACGTCAGTGGCTAGCCTTGAAGTGATCAGGGGCCCCTGTTTTGTACGCCACGGTGCTCGGGAAATAAGAAGAAGCTGGACTGTGAGTACGTAGTATTTAATTAACAAGTTAGGTATTGTTAGGCAACTTTCACGTGCCTCCTAACACAGCCGCGAAACGCTGTCGTATGTACTCCCCGTGATGGTGGCTAGTAGTTTTAAGCAAATTGTTTCTGCTTATCACCATCACGGCCGAGTACAATCCAAAGTTAGAACGCAATGTGACAAGTAAAGGTCAAGTACTAAAGTGAAAAGTAGATATAAACATGATATAAATAATAGATTTTTCAAACCGGCCATAAGTACCAACAATGTCTACCGGTCGTGATTGTCTCTTTCTCGCGTGTGTCAGGCAGGAGTACTAACTCCTTATGGCGTCCAACCAACCTGCTCTGCTCGCGTCGCGTCCCGCCGAGCAACATCACCAACACGCACTGGGTCAGCATAATGGAGAATGGACTAAATTCCTAGGATAGACAGCTAAGTATATGTTATATATAACTAAAATAGAAAATGATAATGAAATGGATACTCGTAGTCTGTTCATTTTGTAGTTAAAGATTTAAGCTTGATTACAAATTCAATCCAATCGTATATCATCGGAATATTGCGCTGTTTTGCAAAGCAAAACAAAATATTTTAAAATTTTGTAAAAGTTTAAAGTTTCAATCACCTCACGCGGAGAATATATATAAGAATCTTTAGGAACTTGTAAAATATTGTATGAAAAAGAAGTTTTTCAAATTTTATAGACAAAATCCATAATAACTGGCGTCCCTGTCAACGCTAATAGCATATTCTACGGCACTGAGCAGCCATTAAATACTCCAAATCACGAGTTATGAACTAACCCATCGGATCCCTAATAAGTATGGTATATTAACGCTCGGCCCACGAGGCACGTTCAAATTTGGATGTCAGATATTAATCTAATTAATCTTATTTAGAACAATTGTTATCAACTTATATTGTTAATTATACTGTTACTGAAATAATGTCAAAATTAATAGCATATAGCATGTTGAGGAATCCGGCTAGAAAGGTGTGTGTGCAAGTTCACCCATTGACCACAATCTCTTTGTCAGACTGACCTTAACTCTAGTATGAACTTCTGAATCTCCACAGAATATTCCAATCTTTGTATAGTCTTTTACAATTAAGTTGGTATATTAGTTTTACATTAGTTAGTTTTGTATAGGTATATTACAGTTTAGTTTTGAATAGCTTCTTTAATTAATTTTACTATTCATTCTCACTCATGTTTAATTATTAAATATTATTGTTATTCAAAAATGATGTTATTCAGAAATTCATCTCCAGCCTACGCCACATGTTTCGGTCGAGTTTTCTCAATTGTATACGTTAACAAGCCAAAAGATAACGTTGGACTTCCTGTTCTGGCAGTTTCATAGAAATTATGAGGCTTATAATATTAGTTTTCACTCATATAATGAGTGAAAATAGTAGTCAAACTCAAACTCTAAAATATGAATTCATTAAAAACCTTTACAGATCGGTGGAGAATACCTTAAGGCATTAAGTCCGCCTATTGTACCATATTTGTTATAAATAATAAATAAATATTTAAGAAATAATATATAAATATGCACATACACACCCTAATCATAATTAAGATGCATGCAAATTCAAGTAAAATTGATTAAAATTTGACTCTACACCTATTTAGAAATTGGAAGAGGCTTCTCAATGAGAACAGGCAAGGTAATCGGAAGCTCTTTATTAAAAACTAGCTTGCCGCTCGCGACTTCGCACGCGTCATTTTTGTTTTCCCGTGGGACATTTTTCCCGTAGAAAAATTACCCTATGTCCTTCCCCTGGTCTCGAACTATCCCTATACCAACTTTCATTAAAATCGGTTCAGTAGTTTCGATGCCCATTCAATACAAACAAACAAATCTTTCCTCTTTATAATGTTAATATAATAATAGTAGTATAGATAAAATCTACACCTATTAAGAAATTGGGAGAGGCTTTTCAATAAAAACAGGCAAAGTACGGCGGTCTCTTTTCATAAACAAAATTCTCATTAATTATAGTCATAATATTGATTTCATATGTACATTTATCTGACGCTGCTACGGTGAAGGAACACATCGTGAGGAAACCTGCATACACCTGCGAAGTAATTGAATTACGCATAAAATCTACGTAAGCCTTCAAGTATTTCCAATCTTAATCTATTTTATTTTGTATCTAATAACATTCTATTTCAAATTGGACACAAGAATAATTTTTAAATCTCGCCATCCCGTTAGAAATAGCCAAGTGCGGACACGACGAAGCCAGGAAAACTTTCGCCGTAAAATTAGGTATAACCTCCGAGAGATCACTCAAAGTTGTAACGGAAATTTATGTTTATACAGGGAAAAATTGCGAAGCGGAAGCCCGTAGCATACCTAATGCTGCGCAGCATTCAAGCTCCTGCTGACCTCGCAGGAATGTCAAAGGAAGTCATTATCAATTTTTTATTGTAGTTCAATTTCACCAATTTTGAACAAGCAATTAGTTACCTAAAAAACAAGTTTTTGGCATTTCACGCATACAATAAACGTTAGTTGATTATAATTGCCTGTTTAAATGTTGGTGAAATTCGACCTAAGCACGTCAAAGTTATGACAACCTTAATATTAAGAATTAAAATACTGAACGAGTTTAATAATAATTGCATCTCAAGTATGAGATCGATCTTAAGATACAGTTTTTGACAGAATGTTCCATACATTAAACGTCAACTGCAGCTTATAAGATCGATCTCAACTTTGAGACGCGTTTATTAATACGAACCTAAAAAATATTGATGCGATAAGCTCAACCATTAATTTTTTGTGGTTAAATTACAAAAAAGAATGCTTACAAAATGAGCTTTTTGAATGAATTTTGGGATCCAGTCTTGTAACAAATCTAGAGAGGCGAGAGGCGATTCCTCCGTGTAATAATAATTAATGTATGGGCTTTGTTGAAAGGGCACAGATAATATGTAAGGGATTAATGCCACCTTGCTAGTTATTCAAACCTTCAAGTTTTTCATCGCAACAATAATGTTATCCGATTATTATTAGTGTTAGTAAGCAACTTCCGTTGTTATTGATAGATCACCACCATACCGTCGCTAATCATTCAAAATACGAGATTTAAGTCTTACTAGATAATTAACTCATTATTGCAGTCGAGTCGCCAGTACCGTTCCATCTACACTGACCTTCAAAAGTAAGTACCTACTACACTTTTAAAATTAAAATTTTCCCTAAACTACAAAAGATAAAGGATTCAAACAAAAAAACATTTTCAGCTCATTTCGTCAGGTTTCTCAGAAGTTATAGTTTTTTATACATTAGTCTTTTTAATACTTTTTATTTTAAAAATATATTTTGCCTACTTTAAAAGTTATTGCAGTTTTAAAAGTGTGATACTTACTTTTGCAGGCCAGTGTAGTATGTAAGCGCTCAAAAATTCTCCCGACATTAATTTTGCATAATAATAACTGAATTAATAAGCCAGAACTTTACGCAAAATGTAAAAAATGTGATACGGTAGGATACGGTACATTAATTTTGCTTTAACAAAATACACGCTTGTCAAGATTTTCGTAAACCTAATAGTGTCATAAAAGCTAACGAACCTTCATGCATAATTTTAAGCAATTGAAAATTTTAAGATGATTCTTCGTGCAATTTAAAGTTTCCACTTTAGTACACTGCATAGCATTATAGTCCTGGCTTCGATCTATTTTTTGGAAAATTCTCGCCTTATGGTTACTCCTTTCATAGGGTACATCAAATAAGGGAAATAAAAACCTAAACACTTTATTTGCTTAAAAATATTATCGATCTTAAAATACATTTGAACCCGCGCCTTTCATTACGCTACGGTATAAATCCTATACTTTATCATTGTTGAACAAAGCCAAGATACTCATCGTACATTATCCTAATTTATTCGTAACCCATTGCACTAGAAAGTATTTTCGACCGAGGGAAACCAGGGAACCTAGACAAACTAACAATTTTAAAAACCATAACGAAGTTAGAAAAGTACAAATGTATGAGTTTGGCATATGCTAACGCTAAATCACGTGGCAAAACGTCCTCGATATAGGACTGACAACAAAATTCTGACATTCAGTTTCGATATGCCTACCGCCACAGCTAACATTTTGTTTTCTCACCGAAACAACAATTCGACATAGAGATCGCTACAATCGCGCAACACTCGCTAGGAGTTTATTTTAATTATCTTAGAGACGATGACGAATTTCGATATCGTACCGCCATGAAACGATTGCCACTTGTATATGCCCCTGTTCTGTAGTAAGATACGGATCCAATTTGTCGCGAGTGTTGCTTAATAAGCGTACAAAAAATCACAATCTCAATGACGATCGATCGGAATTGATTCAAGAGAAAGCCCACTGATCGAATATACAGGGTGTCCCAAAAAATAGTGTCAAGCGTAAGTCCAGAGTTAGGGCACCTCTTGGAGTACCCGAATCACCCCCATGTATGTTCCGCGATTATTCGTAGTTTTAGAGTAATAATTTTTTTTCTGCTTTTTGAAAATTTTGATCCAAAGAACTTAAAAATTTTAAATAAAAAAAAGTAGAACATATTTTAATGTTTTTCTTTTTGCCACTGAATCATCTTTAGTGCTTCTTTTATGTCTAAAATAATCAGCTTCGTAACTTTAGTGGAAATTTAGAAAACAGTAGTGTAAAGTCAAATTTGAATGTTAGTGAATAATTACTTAAAAATTCATCTTTAAATTAAAAATCTAAACAGGCGAATTCATGGTTTCTAAGTATGTGTAAAAACTTCTCTAGACTCTCTGCTTTCATAATAATTTTAAAAAAAAGTACTTAATAGGGCTACTTTGGCTTAAATCGGCCATCAAAGACAGCAAGGTGAAAATTTCATAAAACTAGACTTCTGAATAATTTTTTTTTTAAATTCCAATTATTTATTAATAAACCAAAAATGATTGTAGAAAAGCTAAAAATTTATTATTTGAAGGTCAAAAATAACTGTTCCTGCTGCCATCTTTAATAACCTTTGAAGGTTTATTATAACTTAATAAATGAAACAAAACATTATTTTCAAAGTATTTATTATTCGATCGCTTAAAGAAAGTTTTCAAAATGACGACCTTCGTGCTCAATACATATTCTACATCGTCTAAAAAAGTTTTCTTTTAAATTTATAAATGCAATTCTGTTGTTTTTTATTGTTTCTTCCGCTTGTCTTAATTTTGTTCTTAACACTGTGACGTTTGTAATGTCCTTGGCGTATACTAATTCCTTGTAGTATCCCCAGACGAAAAAATCTATGGGGTTCAAGTCGGGGGACCGTGGCGGCCACGCAATGGGCCCTCCACGACCGATCCATCTGCCTGGAAATGTTTCAGACAAATGTTGTCTAACATTTCTAGCAAAATGGCATGGAGCGCCGTCGTTTTGAAAAATCATATTTCTCCGCGTTAATAGGTCTACATCTTCTAATAAGACGCCGAGATCACGTCGTAGAAATTGCAAGTAGGCCTCGCTGTTCAGTCGGTCCGGTAGTTCGAACAGACCAATCAGCTGTCCGTTTAGGATGCCTGACCACAAATTGATACTAAATTGTTCTTGGAAATTAGATTCCTTTGTGAGGTGTGGATTTTCAATACTCCACGAATGGTAGTTATGCGCATTAAACACCCCACGTCGCTTAAAATGTGATTCATCAGTCCATAGAATATTTTTAAAGAAATTTTCGTTTTCAGCTTGTCTCCGTAACATTTCCTGACAAAATGCCACCCTTCTCGGGTAGTCGGCGGGCTTGAGCTGCTGAACTTTCTGGATGTGATATGGGTGAAAACGCTCTTGATTAAGTATTCGATGTGCTTGTGATTTCGGAATTCCGATTCGACGTTCTATTGTTCTTACACTAACTGATGGATCTCTCACCACTTCTTCGACCACTGATTGGACAGTATCTGGGTCACTCATTTCAGATGGGCGCCCCGATCTTCTACCTGGTAGGCGTCCTTCCATGTAAGAGTTATGTACTCTTAAAATCATGCGATGATCAGGCCAAGTTTAAGGCTGAGGTCCACCTCCATTTTGTACTTGCTGCCGAAACAACCTGGCTGCTTCAGAAGCATTTCCTCTTGCATATCCATAAAAGTAATGCATAAGAGCATATTCTTGCGATAAAAAAGACATCACAAAATGAAGAGCTTGAGAAATTTGTCAAAATCCCGTATTCACACAAAACCAAATCGTAATCGCACTCAAGGTCCGTAAAGAAAGCAAAGTTCGTCAAATAATCACAAATGAGCGTATCGTACGTAAGGCGCAAACAAAAGGAGGCAAACGACTGGCGCCAGAACACAATAGGCGCTCGGACTACACCCCCCGCCTCATCCCCTTGTCACAAAGAATAGCATTCCTCAGTTACAGTTATCCATTTTGCCATTGAGAGTGAGAGAGATAGCAATAATGCGGTCTCTTTCATATCCTCTCACTCGGGCAATTTTTTAGCAGGTAAGTACTGCGTTACATCCAACACTACAACCGATGTGATCCGCGAGAAAAATATTTAAATATGGGTTTCATGTAGTAAATTTTTGCTAAATTGTAATTAATCTGAACCTTAGAAATTATAAAAAGACCAGATATTTTTTTTTATCATCTGATAGGAATTTGGTAAATTTTATGAAATTTTCACCTCGCTGTCTTTGATGGCCGATTTAAGCCAAAGTAGCCCTATTAAGTACTTCTTTTTTTAAATGATTATGAAAGCAGAGAGTCTAGAGAAGTTTTTAC
Organism: Schoenobius gigantellus; assembly: GCA_963935595.1. Classification (NCBI taxonomy): domain Eukaryota; kingdom Metazoa; phylum Arthropoda; class Insecta; order Lepidoptera; family Crambidae; genus Schoenobius; species Schoenobius gigantellus. Next base: position 55,450,769 of record OZ012541.1, read on the forward strand.
ACATACTTAGAAACCATGAATTCGCCTGTTTAGATTTTTAATTTAAAGATGAATTTTTAAGTAATTATTCACTAACATTCAAATTTTGACTTTACACTACTGTTTTCTAAATTTCCACTAAAGTTACGAAGCTGATTATTTTAAACATAAAAGAAGCACTAAAGATAATTCAGTGGCATAAAGAAAAACATTAAAATATGTTCAACTTTTTTTTATTAAAATTTTTAAGTTCTTTAGATCGAAATTTTCAAAAAGTCAGAAAAAAAATTATTACTTTAAAACTACGAATAATCGCGGAACATACATGAGGGTGATTCGGGTACTCTAAGAGATGCTCTAACTCTGGACTTTCGCTTGACACTATTTTTTGGGACACCCTGTATAGGAGGTAGTTCTTGCCTTGCTACAACTTTGTTACAGTGTTGGCAATTTAGTTGCGCTATTTATTTTTACTAAGAACTCTAAGCATCCACTCTACCTACATTCGTAATTATGAAGGTTCAGTTTCGCACGTATTCGGTAGAAAAGCTATAAAACCGCAAACTACTAAGTCAGCTTACTTAGTTTGTACCGTTTCCTTCAAAAACAAGCGACTGAGTGTGCGCAATCTTCACATTAGTAGACGTAGCAAACATACACATGTCCATAAATTTGACAGATTAAAGTTCAATAATTCAATTAAAGAAATCATAACAATAAGAGAACAAAATTAAGAATCAATAATTCAATTAAAGAAATCATAACATTTTTCTGTTGTTTTAGATATACCTAAGAAAACAGAGGTGGTTAATACTCGTATATGTTTTTCATTACTCATACTCTGAAAATAGGTCTGAAGATGCCTGAGGAGTGGGTTGAAAGTAATACTTTCAGCCCTAGGAAGAATCGTTTTCAACTGACAGCTGTCATATTATAAAAATGAAACATGTTCTATTTTTACATTTCTTTGAACCATGTGCCAACTTTCTATAGTTTCTATACAGTCACTCAATTACATCGCATTGTAAAATTAAAGAAGTAAAATTATTAAAAAAACTTTTTTAAATACAAGCTTTAAAAAAGTACTCTTCAATACGAATCAGACGAGCCCAAACTCGATAGGGTTGTGTCATATTTTTGCGGAGTTCCTATGGCCACCTTCCAGCACCAGCATCAGATCAGCTCCATATCATCATAATATTTCATGGTCACGCGATATACATATGCATGCAAAATTTCAGCTCAATCGGGAACCGGGAAGTGAATCAAATTTAACTTGCAAGATTTCATTACAGACACGGGACAGGTGAAAGTAAATAAAAGCTAGTAAAAAACATAAAGATAAGTTTTAATTAAATAATATATTTTTTAATGATTTTATTTCAATTTACAATTAACTATTTGATCAATCACACGCATTTTCCAATGGGATGACTTAATGACACCATCGGAGCGACTGTTTAATGTGCCTTTCGAAGTACAAAGAGTTCGACATGTTTTCACTTTGATCACCCATCAGGGTTTTGCCCACGTCAAACTTTACCTACTTACACCATAATTTGTCGTGTATGTCACGATTGCTACGACTAAATAATTCATAAGACCTACTCCAGTTCCGTATCTAACCTAAATGCAAGTTTTCCCATGAAACTAGTTCAAATTAGCTAAAGCACGGTGTCATGCACCTGATAAATTAGAATAATGGTGTCACTGCAAAGAACCCGAACGACGCACGACACCAACAAACGAACGAACGCCGTGTAATATTTGGCATTCCTCGTAATACGACGCAAGTAATTTACACTGGCAGTAAGCAGCGAATGTAACATGCATATTAAACGTCAATTAACAAGGAAAAAAGAACTTATAAGCTTTTGCCAATAGATTCCATCGCTTCTTAAAAACATATTTTCATGTATATATATCTTTTATATGATCGAGTTCGCTGATGTCAAATTCCATGTCGAATCCGACTAATCGAAAAACCTTCGTTGTTTATTATTAAACACTTCTAGGAAATTGAATGTATAACCTAATTGAACACTGATTTCACTAACTTGTTACTTAATTAAAAGGGGTAAATGTTAATTTTTTTCTATTAACTTGGCAAAAAAGCAAGCTGCCCACTTGATAAAAAATGGCAACAGTATTGTAGGTACACCTAGATCCTGTAAGATTTCCAAACTGCAACCCCTATATACAAGCACAGTCTACGCTACCATTTTGGACATAAGACGTCAAGTCACAGGACCCAAAAATTTCACTGCCTGCCTTACCCTTCATATCGGAACAGAGCAATGCAAACACCGCTGCTTGGCGGCAGAAATAGGTAGGTAGGATAGAGATACACGCGAAGACACACTAATAGTACCTACCTTTAGTAGTATCTACCTTTAGTAAAACCGTTATCATTTAAAGCAAGTTTAAAACAATATAGAAACAGAGACTCTCTGCGATTCTGTTTTTAGCAATCATGCAAAAGCTGAGCTGCCCTCTTATATTTGAATAGGATGTCGAAGATTTGGAATAACACCTTACACAAGACCAATTCCACGATGAAGAGATTCAAACTTCGGCCACGGAAGGTTCAATCTGAAGGGCGATCTCACTATTTACGAAGGTTCAAACCAAAACCAAATCGTTGCCGGACCTATATAACTTGACATCTGACAGCTGCCAAGGTGTTGTCAAATATGGGACCGGAAACGTTTCTGGTTTGGTTCAAACGTTGTCAAAAGTAAGATGTTGTCAAAATGTATGGGAACAGAAACGTTTGTGATTTGGTTCAAGCGTTGTAAATAGTGCAATATCAACATCCGATGACAGTTGATAAATAAATAACAGGAATACTCGACCTAAGTGAGTGATTGCTCAGCTCGTGATCACTATATAGTCAAAAGTAGTTGGAACACTTTCACTGATTTATATCCACACAACTTCCACAAATTGAACTTTTAACTTCTTTATGCTATTCTATAGTCAAGTACAGTGATAAAACGGGATAATGACATACGGTGCCAACGAGCGGGTATCGAATGTGAGATATCAATGACAAATGTCAAATTTTAGTTTCCAATCTGCGGCTAAGTTGTCATAATTGAGTCAATCAACCTTTACTTTAAAACACAAATAATTATAGAGTTGTGGTACTGACGCTACCGATATCATCATTGAGTTAAAGCCAACGCGATGCATCTAATTAATTTTGTGGGGCACCCACGCGACGTGGCAATTTTAAAGTACGTGACACACCAGCGCAATGGATACAGCTTGGAGACACTGGTTTGTCGATAAATTTAATTTTTGTCATAAAGTTTTGATAACTAATAAGACAGTTTTCGTAATAAATTATTTTTAGGATTTTATCGTTTATATCAACGAAGCAAAATTTTTAAGTTACGACTACGTGCGACCTACCTATACGGCTTGGTGGTGAAGGAGGCTCGACACTACTTTGGGAAAAAACTTTATAGCAAGTTAATTAATACAAAGTTTTTTACAAAAAAGACTAACATAAAGAAGTAGATTAAAATGTTATAAATAAAACGGTTTTTTCGAAAAGAACGATACTCGTAATGAATATGATGTTTTGCGATTATGATATTTTGATATGTTTTTTTTTATTGATCAAATTATTTCAATATTTTTTTACACCTAATACCCTCGCTTAAACCACTGGGGTTTTTATGCTAGTGGGAGTTCGCATACTTAATAAATACCTTAGTTGTTATACATAATTACACATTTATTTACATTTTAATATGATCTAATAGGTATTTTTGCAACATTCTACTGCATTGTTGTTTGCTTACATATTTATTCTCAATATCTTCTGGAAGGCTGTTTAAAACATTAGGTAGTATATATCGACATAATCTGGTTCCACATAAATTCTTATACATCGGTAATTCATATTTTTTTAAGTTTGACAGTTGTCTTAATTTAACATTGAATTTCCTTTGGTATATTTTGGAAAAATAACATTTTATTCAATTTCTATGGTAGCTATCTCAAATAAATGAATTGTTATTTTTTTTAAATAGTAGTAGTAGTGTAGTTTATTACACTTTACATTAATTTACTTAATTGACGACGACTTCGGTATTTACTTCTTTTTATGACTGGTTTGAAAAAGTCATATACAGTGCACCAAGACATTGCATTATAAAAGTTTTCTGTCACTATTTGTTCGGTAGCCAATTGTCGTCCTTTTTCATCTGTCGTTCTATGCGAGAGATATCGTCTGGAGTATTTTAAATACGTATTACTGTCTTGTGTTGCACACATAGTTTTGAAAATAACAAACATTATACCTGCAAAGAAGCAAGTGATGAAAATCGCACAGTTAATAAGAAATGGGCATTAGACTATATTATCTGCAACAATAATCACAAAATTCAGTATATGATTTGTATGCAAGCTTTTTCTGTGAATAAAGAGTACAATGTGAAATTTCCTCAAAAAAAGAAACATTTGCTGCTCGAAATGTTGCGGGGGGGGGGGGGGGTGAAAAGCCTACATATTTCTGCGGCCCTCCAATCTATACAGTGACACAGATAATATAATACTACAGTATTTGTATTGGCCCGCAATCGTGTCTGGTCTGGACAGCCCTGTAGGCTTACCCTCGAACCAATTCCGATGGATCGTCATTGGGATTGGGATTTTTCATACGCTTGAGTGGCAACACTAGCGCCGAATTGGATCCGTATTTTGAGAAAATTGAATAATACTGAGTTTGGTTCATCCAAAATCGGCGCAATACGGGCTCAATTTGGAGCCAATGTGAAAAATAAACGTACGAAAAATCACAATCTCAATGCCGATCGATCGGAATTAGTTCGAGAGTAAGCCTACTGATCTAAGGCATTGATCAGAAGCAAAAGTAAAACCGTGGGGCGCGTGAAATTTCTATATTTACATTATATGTATACAAATATCTATATTATCAATTAACCAATACCATAAAGTTTGAGGAAGACAAATCCGATAAACATAAAAAAAAAAATATCTACATTGTGTGACAAAAAGAAACTTTCACGTTAATTATGCATAATATGGATATTTTAATTAGTGCCGATAACAGTTCCTTCATTTGACAAAATCTTAATCGGCAGCTGAATTATTTTTAACTATAACTACAGTTATATTTAAACATATACCTGTAGCCAAAAGAATTTGTTAAACTAATTATAAACTTTTTATATTTACGATAGTCGACTACTTGATTCTCAAATCTGCTTAGACTGGGAACAGCCCCCTTCTTGCTAACTGCATGATAGTGACAGATAGTGATCCCTAGAAAGCGTTTTAAATCGGTTCAGCGTAGCTTTTAGTAACTGACACAATCAAGAATTCCGTTTGTAACTCCGAGAGCTCTTCTGCGTAGTATTGTATTCCCTTTTGATCACAGCTACTATTTAGAAACGCGTTTTAATACGAGTAATCAAACTGAAATATCGAATCTCCCGTTTTTTTTCGAGACTACTGATTTTGGCTCTTTAGACCAAGTTCTGGTATTCTTAATTTTCTTAGAATTGAAGTGGCATGCATTTTAATGTCTCAAATGGAGTAAGTTACGCACAATATGATAACAAAAACAGACTACTAATCACCATGCTTATGGGGACTACTGATGTGGTGGGAAATCCAAAAAATCGACAACCGTCTACATAACAGACTCAACGATATCAATAAATAGTCTAAATAGTCAATAAATAATCTTCAAGTTATATTTTGATGCACCAAATTAACCCTTTTATTGCGCGTGTTTAAATAGTTCAATTTTGAAATAATTGCAATATAACTTAAGAAACCTTTAAACCTTTTCTAATTTAAAGACTTTTTTCAAAATCCCAAATAAACGTATCACACAAGTCTGATGAGCACCGATTTATAAAATTCCTTTCTAGCGGGACTGAGAAACTGACATGTAAAGTTATGAATGCTATATCTAGTGGAGATTATATCAAAATTCCTTCCTCAGCGATGCATTGAGTGCATGCCGCACCTAAAACAGTAGAAGCAACGCTAAATAGTTGGCAATATCGGGAGCTATGTGCGGGAATTATGATGCGATGTGCGGGAAATAACGTGGATGCCCAACGATATTGCATATTTCGAAGATACAGCATGAACAGACTATGGGCGGGTAACATAGTTCTTCTAATTCTTGATTTTGTTGAGTTCTTAGTTGTAATCCGCTTAAAATTGCTAGTTGAGATCTAGTGTGGTAATATGATGTTGTCGATTGATAGGCAATCGGAGTCCGAATCACATGACTTCTTAAAGCAAGATAGAATTATGTTCATCAGCTGAAAACAATGATTGATTCATTAGACTAATATCAAGACCCAAAGGTTACAAAATACTAAACGTTGAAATTGTCATATCTATCATTATAAAATATAGTTATAAAATCACCTTTCTATAGGTCCGGGGGAAACAGCATTGTTTCCACTGGCAGAGTTGGATCTCTTAAGTAACGCTTGCTTCCTCCTTGGTCTTACCATCACTTATCATTAAGTGAGTGAAATGAAGGCCAAAGTCTCCATTTTTTGAGTAAAAATAGTGTCCTTTCTCAAAATCTTCCCAAAATCATTTAGCAATGTTACATTTCCATCAAAACCCAGCGAAACCTACTTAATCGAAATAGAAAACTAATCCCAAAGTCCCAAACAAGATCTCAGGAGCAACAAACAAAGTCAATCAATAACAACTCGGGCACATATTAGTTGACTATCGACTGGTGCACCATCCATCAGCGAGTGGAACAACTTGTCAGATTGGAGGGTGATCACTCAGCCGCCCCATTACGCGCGCTCTATCAGTCAATAGCCGCACCGTATCCATTGTTTTAGACTGGCTGGTTTTTCATTATTCTCCAAGATGACGTCACTCACTTTACCTGATAAAATATACTCGATAGATCAAAATCAAACTTTTACCGTCACTTTTTGATGTGAAAAGCAAATAGAAAATCCTAATTAAAATAAAACATAAATATCTTAACCTAAATTATTGTAGTTTCTTTAGTTACATCCCCACCATCATTAAGAGTGAGCATGTAAAAACAAAATAAAAAATTACTATCAATATGCTATGGTCCAAATCACTTGAGATGTGTGCAAGAACTGCGTTGGCATTTCAATTTTCAGACAATCTTGCCTACAAGCTATGCTATTCAAAACTTCATCTTTTGCCGGGAAACAAAAACACTTCTTCTCATGGCCCATCATAACCAATGTTGGATACACGGATCGCGCATTAACTTACTATACATATGTTCATCATCATCATCATCAACATCATCACAGCTCATATACGTCATAATCGAGGGGCTCGAGCCTAGCCTAAATTACGGAATTTAGACCTTAGTCAAACACGCTGGCCTAGTGCGGATTGGTCGACTTCACACACACCTTTGAATTTCTTCGCAGATGTATGCAGGTTGCCTCACGATGTTTTCCTTCTCCGTGGAAGCGTCGGGTAAATGTATATATGAAATTCGAAAAAATGAAAAACACACACACTATATATTTTATCACTATTATATACAATACAAGCTTTTTCCCGCGACTTCGTCCCCGTGGAAATTCTTTTTAACCGACTCCAAAAAAGGAGGAGGCTATCAATTCGGTTGTATTTTTTTTTATGTTTGTTACCTCATAACTCCGTCATTTTAGAGTATACTGCAAGTAAGAGTATACGTCGTCATAGAGTATACTGCAAGGGTGGTCCCATGGTCAGGATCGGATGATGGAATCCCATAGAAAATCGAGGAAAACACTAATTTAATACCAGCTATAGGTATTAAATTAGGGTTTTTTTCACTAAAAAGATTTCATTCACTAAAAAGTTAAAAATATTTTTTTTTTACAAAAAATAGAACCGACTTCAAAAACACTGAAAACTTAAAAATAATCTTCTTCTATATTGAAGTCGGTGATAAATTTTAACACTTTCTAGGAGATCGTCGTTTTCTATTGATTTTTTCATCAAATTTTTTATTGATTCCCTTATCCTTCCCTACAACTCAAACTATCTCCATACCAAATTTCATGTAAATCGGTTAAGCGGTTATTGATTCCCCGTACAAACTTCCACCCCCCTTTTCTCACCTTTAAGGGGTAATTTCTGTCATAAAGCTATCCTATGTCCGTCTCCTGATTCTAAGCTACCTCCCCACCAATTTTCAGCCAAATCGGTTCAGCCGTTCTTGAGTTATAAATAGTGTAACTAACACGAGTTTCTTTCTTTCTTTATATACACGGTGTTTCAATTGATTATTTATTGGTTATTTTGAAACACCGTGTGTATAAATTACACACCCTATTAAAATTTATTTGCCGGGACGCAATGGAGATGTGCCCCCAAAAGGCAGCGTCCGAGATGAAGATAGATCGCGACGACGAACGGTCACGCTGTCCGTGGGCCCGCCGCCTCGTTCGCTCAGTGATCGATATCTGCACTTGTTCTGAACGCCTGGTACTTCACGGGCATTTGGTCCATAATATGTTTTGCCATTTGATAGTAGATCTATTCCTTACATAGGAATAGAGTCGGAGGAGCGGAATGTCATAAGAATCTCCATAAAACGGAATGCCATAACATTGGCAAACAAGCAAAATGCTCACCTGATGGTACGAACGTAACGAATGACCGGGGCTCAAGTCAATATCACCAGCTGTGCCTACTACCCATCACTAACAAACGCAGCACTAGCGCCGATTGTTCGAATCATGCGCCTGGTGCAGAGCGTTCCATTTCTATGGCTTTCATTGACATCAGAAATTCCCTATTTCTCCAATGAGTTAAGCGGCTCAACTCGTCGCTAACTGAACGTTGACGGCGAAATCGGATGCGACGTGAACGATTTCTAATAAGCAATTCAAAAGTAACACCCTAACACAGCTACCCTGTACGGAATCTGCACTAGACCAGCATGGTGAAAAATGGCCTTGTAGGGGGCTTATGTCCAGATAGAGTATTATGGTTTGAATGATGATAACTATTCTATATGTATCTACCATTTAAATTCTATTAAAATGTACCTTTCAATTTGAACCGTTTGTTTAAAAATAAGTCAATTTTCTCAGATAACTTCTATACCGTTCATGGCACTTAATAAAACGTCCAATTCACAAATGTTATTTGAATACATCATATGACATATTCCCAATATAAAAAGGGTGAGCCCTTGGGAGAAATCGCTGGCGTAAGGCGTAGCAAGTCCGACATTAATATGAAAAAACTATCGCATCTCGCAATATCGTGACAAAAAGCCTACATCTCATATCGGATGAGCAAATGTATTCAGGGGCCATTTTGGATTCTGTCCCACGCATGTGTCATAGGCAGTGCTCCCCTGGGGCACAGTAGACGGGCAAAAAGTGAATATTGCAAATATGTTCACATTATTGCTTCAGGTTTCCATTGACGCGGACGAGACGATATTGCAACAATTAAGCCGATTGAAACGTCGTGCAGTGTCGCACTATAAAATGAATATCAGTAATAGAAGTTTTACAATGTCATACATTTTTATTGTAACATTTTGTTTGGGTTATCCAGTAGGCTGAGCACGGGCTGCCAAGACTGGATTTGAGTCTCAAATTTTGTCACAATTTCAGTAACATAATCTCTATATGTCTTAAGAGGTCACAGTGCCTACTACTAGCGCCGCCATTCGTTTTTTATTAATAATGATAAATTAAAGACGTTTCTACAAAAAATAGATCAGTCAAGAACTCAATACAGATATTTCAGATTTTTTGAGCTTTAATTATTATAATTCGAATTATTGCTAAAAGTGGCCACTTTTAGGTTTTTCAAGGGCTTTTATACATTCCAAAGTATTAAAGCCCTTGCTACAACCACACCAAGAAATTTGTGATAAAACGCAGTCACACGTGTCCCTTGACAAGCGTCAATAAATTTTTATCACGTCAGTCACACTAAATACGCGCCGCCGTGCTACAATTTAAGACATAGAGATTGTCACTGAATTTGTGAGATAATGCGTGACTCAAGTCCAGTCTTGGCAGCCTGTGCTCCGCCTGCTGGGTCAATAACATCTTAGTTAGTGGTGCACTCTGCCCATTATACGGATGAAACTCTTCCGCTCTCCACGAACCCGCATAGAGCTAGCGTAATAGAAGATAAGTAGTCCAAGTTTATGCATCCCCAGTTGTGGACATATTGTCATTCATTCGATTAGCGACATTTCAAGCAATTATAGGAGTACAATAAAATACTTACTAAATAAATATAAAAACACTTCTTTAGTCTTATACTAAAGGAGTACAATATTTTTTTCTGAATTTATGTATTTTTTTAGATGTGGTTGTATGTAGTTCGACATATTATTTATTTGTTTTCGAATAGAGCAACACTAAATTTAATGTGGTGTAGGTACGAATAAGACATGATCCATTCGTATAAGATTATTTTAATAGATATACTATAAGCACAATAAATTGGAGTTGGAGGTGTTCTAAACAATCTTCAGATTGAATGGAAAAAGAAATTTCTGACAGTGTAGGACAATCAAAATAATGTTGATTCCGATATGACTCGATGAAAGCGGCCAAATTTTTTCACCTACCACCCATTCAGAACATTTAACACTCGTATAGTCAAGTCAAAGTAATTACTTGAGTAAAAGTCGTTACTTAAGTTGTGATTTTTGTACAATAAGTACTGTGACAATAAAAAAATTGTCTTATTATTGCGTTCGGTGGCGCAGTAGTTCGCGCGTCCGGCCTGTGATAATGACGATTACGCTTTCGCAATGGTCCGTCATGAGATGGGTGACCAAAAACTTAGTATCTCGAGCTCCTCAGTCTTTCAAAAGGCTAGTTAAGCTGTTGCTCCTAGGTGTATTTGCAATCGTTAAAATGCACCAACCTGCACTAGGTGATAAGCATAACTTTCTTCACTTCATTCAAATTCTCGTTTATTGTATAAAAATCATAACTTAAGAAACGACTTTTACTCAAATAATTACTTTGACTTGACAATAGATACGAGTGTTAAGCTGATATAAAATAAATAGGCGCAAGAAAATGATCAGCATTATATTCACAATAAATTATGTCATTACATTTTAATTATTAGTAAGTGGTACAGATAAACACCAAGCTATGGTATTATTAAAATAATCATTGACTTTTCAACAATATGTCCTCAACATATCCCCATAAATAAAACTCTAGTTTTTATTTTAATTCCAGTATAAGTATATCTTTTTCACATTGAATTGCACTTTTTAAACGATATGCATGTTTAAAAATGCGCAATTTAATGTGAAATAGAAGAACAATTTACAAAAAATACTCGTATAAAAATGTTTATTGTCTTTCTGTCAAAAAGTCGTGTCGTCGCGCCATGCTTACGTCTGCCCAAGAGACTAATACATAATGGATATCGGGCGTACTAGTTTCAATAAAAGGATTTTTTTCAGCTCCCTGCATTCAGCGCTGTAACATTACTCGTCTGTGTATATTCTTTTGTACCGAAATCACGTTTTAAGAGCCATTGAAATCGAATCTCATAAATAAATCCTGAATAAATAACGTTTAGATATTATTTACTGGATATTCCCCATTGCCCGTTTACAATGCAATGCATGAACTTTATGTTGTTAATCTTAGATATAATGTAATAAAACACTTTTAGAAAAACGTTAACGTTAAATTTCTGCCGCTATGCACAAAAGTTAGAACAATCTATAGTACTTAGTTACCCAAGGGGTGAAAGTAACCTCTATAGTCCCGAGGCGGGGTTTGGCGACCGAGCATAGCGAGGGCGCCAATAGTTATAGGGACTAAATAAGTATTTAACCCGAGGTAAACACTGTGCTTTTCATTACAAATATAACGAAAGTAAAAATAAAACATGAATTAGCTAAAGAAAAAATGAGTGTATTTTATTTTACATAAATTGACAACTTCTACTTTAGCCTCATCTCTTATGAAATCAGGTGTTAAATCCATATCTGAATCAGATGAACTCATTGTATTAAAATAAATCTGTGCTTCAAGGATGTATAAACAAAACTCTTCAACTAGAAAAAAACAAATGAAAATCGGATTGCCGCTTTCCTGCCTATTTTGCTTTTTTGTGGCCGGCAAGCTATTCAGCCATTATTTTTCATTTTCATCATTGAAATGTTGGTAAATATTTTGCCCATATCTAGGATGTTAGTTTAAAGAAATTGTTTAAAGTAAATTATAATAAAGTCATTTAAAAAATATGTTTTAATTAATACTTAATTTTATTTTACATCAGGCTATAATTGAGTGGCTGTATAAAAAGTTGGAACATGGTTCAATTATTTTTTATTTATAACTAGTAGGCCCGGCGGACGTTGTCCTGCCCAATTACATCGCCACCTACCGGGTCCAACTGTACGTTTAAACCTTGCTTGGACCTATTCACATACACACAGAAAATTTCGTAAGAATCTGTCGAACCGTTTGAGAGTTTTTGCGAGCGAAACACACAGCGTATCATTTTTATATATAAGATAAAGAAGATTTGACAGCTGTCAGTTGAAAGCGATTCTCCCTAGGGCTGAAAAGTATTACTTTTAACCCGCTCCTCAGGCAACTTTAGACTCACTTTCCGAGTATAAGTAATGAAAAATATATTGCAATGGCATATAGTATATTGATATAAATGCAGTCAAGGCTTTTTGAATTAAAGCGCTGTATTGAAAAAAGGCCTTTTAAAAAATATAAAAATATTGAATCAAATGTCGCATGTTGCTTAAAGTTCGGTAGAGGCATTAAAGTGTCGCCAAATTATATAAAAGAAATTTACAAAACTTAAGTATTTAACGTGTTTTATCAGTGTGGCTGATATTATATGAGTATGTTAAATACATGAAACAATGTTAGATAAGCTTAGCAACCTCTCTAGTCGACATTGTAGACATTTGTGCAGATATCTATCTATATAAATAAAAATCAATGTATTACTATGTTTGTTTGTCCTCTATGCGTTCCGAAACCATTCATCAGATTGTAATGAAAGTTTGGTAGGGTGTTATGGGGACACCCGTAAGGGTTCCTAGCAAAAAAAAGGCATTTACGTGGCATTGCAACGCATGCCGGGTACAGCTAGTAATGTTATAATAATGTATGGGGTCTTGTTTTATGTTTTAATAAAAACAAGTTTAGTTATGTTAACGTATTGTGTAACACTGAATCTGGAGTCACCTTAAAAAGCATTCTATGAAAGTAAATAGTAGGTTATGATTTAAATTCTTGGAAAGTAAGTCAATCTTGGTACCTACAGAGAAATTATGAAGTTACTCCAATAGGCTATTCAACATGAACACGGGCTGAGCTTAAACACATACTAGAATCATCTCATCAACATATCCGCACTGCTAACACAGTTAACAAAGCACAGACAGATGCACGGACCGAACAATCTCGTTATTAAAGCCGACTTCAGACGGCAAACCCTGATCTGAAATGCAAACCGCGAGCCAAAGAATCTCATTAGCGGCGCGGGGTCGCGCTTACCTAAGCGCGGGGGACAATTCTCTGCTTATTTCGAAGGAATAGCTTCCAACCATTTTAAGATAAATCTATGTTCTATTCTAGAAAGCATTGAATACAAGCGATAGTATTAGTCATCAAGTGAAATCGCCTGTAAATATTCGTAAACTATTTTTGACATTGACATAATTGCAATAAAACCGAATGAATCGCTAGAACAGTTTATAATAATATGTATATAACAACAATTTACGCAAACTTTAACATTGACAGGCGTCGTGCCGTTTATTATAAAGTTAAAACGAGTAATGCCAATACTAGGTTTGAATATGGGTAAATGTTATCGATTTATTCAGAACCTAATATAAATGTAAAAAATTTCAAAGATTACCAAATGCCATGATGCAGGGTAAGAGCATGGATACATAAATAAATCTCTATATCAGAACTCACAAAAATAAGAGACATGACATAAATGGATAAACATTTACAAAGACGATCCCTTTAAGAGTTCTCTTCCAGTCAATCCCTAGCCATAGTATAATACTACAAAAATTTACAGATATCAAATTCTCGACAATAATCATTCACCGTGCTTACCTCTAAAGCGAAATTTAGTACGCGTACTATGTAGAGACTAGCTGCTACGAATTTTTTCTAAGCTTTGCTACGAACCGGAAGCCTACACGATCCGCGGCGCACAAGTTGAACAATGACATTAGATGCGCACACACAGCAGGTAACCCGATTTTGAGTCTCAAAGTGCGGAACGCGGGAGCTGCGGGTAACCATTGCAACGAGGCAAATTTAGCAATAGCAATTTTATTTTCGCAGGCAAATATTCACATAGCACGTTTATTTACCTATGCACGTGGCAGAGACTAGTCTAGTAAGTGACAATGGAGACTGTTAAAAGTAGGTAAACAATATTTAATCTTGAAGTTTTTATTCTTTTTTAATATTGACTTTATTTCATTATTATCCTTTCCGTTATCCTTTCTTTAATTCCTTCTTAAATTCCCATCATTCGCTCTCACTCACACTCAAGTGGGCGTAAGTAAATCCCTTAAATACTTTTACTCGAACCTAAAACTTCACAAAGAAAAACCTGTGATGAATTTTTATTTGATATTTTTAGAACATAAGCCTCGCGGAATAGTCCCCTGTTCGAAACATAGTGAAGACATTCTGCCTTTGCATTCGGCACCCGCTCGCTCATTGGAAAATCACTCGCGCTCCCTGAATACAGAACAACTCGTGTCCATACCCACTCAATCTGATACGAAGTAACTGAAAGATACATAATAGGCTTTTCGAGCGGATTTTCAACGGGACTGCTAACGGTGTCCCAGTAATCGGATAGACTGCGTCATGTTTAAAGTGATTCTGATGTGCCTTTAAATGATATCGTAAAAACTAAATAACAATTCGTATTTTCATGTTTGCATTGCCATTGAGTGTAAAACGAAGAATATTTGTCAAATAATAAAACCCGAGTACAAAAACACAAAAGAAAACAATATTATAAGAATATACACATTACATTTCTTATTTTGAACTCGGTACCAAATTTTACTCATGATCATCGATCATGCGCGCACCAACCTCTAAATGAAAAATGTGATATTGTCTGTATTATTATACTGTTTTTTTATTGTATGTTTTTTTGAAGTCGGTTAATTTTGTTTACTATAAAGATCAAATCTTAAATTATACATATGTACGGGTTAGCTTTGGTTAAATATTTTGACCACATATGGAGATATCAAACTGCATGTTGCATGTGTTAGGAAATACCCCTAGTCTTTGAGGTAATAAATGCCTTTCAATGCAATTTTAATCTAATCCAGATAATGAGGTAATGCAATTACAAACGACAATATAAATTGAATTATTATTTTTATTAAAAATGACTCGACTACTAGCTCGGAATGCAGACTTCCCCGAGAAGAGCTAGCGAGAAACTCGGGGGTTGCTCTTTTTAAATAAAAGTTACAAAGGTGTACATATTACATAGAAATAAAATAATAAATGATTAACCATTAAACATAACAAACAAAAGTAATAAGTTATAATAAAACAAAAGAACGAGTTATTAGTAATTAAATACAGAAATTAACGAGTTACACTTTTACAAACAATATTCAAAGTTGCTGATGACACAGGGAAATAGAATATTCGAAAGAATACTTAGCTTGGTATAGTAGCAGCCTAGCAGCAAGACAAACTTGTTCCCGAAGATCGATGTTACTTAAAAACTGTTCACAGCAAAACTGACTATGGCAAAGCTGTAGCCTCTTTATATTAACAGAAAATGGCGGGAACAAGATCGCGCCGCAAACATTCCACCGGAAATAGGCTTGTTATTCAATAATAAATGATTATTATAATGTAATTTGTTTTCCTATTTTCTTTAAATAGTCTAAACATTATTTTAAAAATACGATACACAATTTAGAGTGTATAAATTATGCATCGTATTTTATGAAATGAAACCACGTGGAAATTACAATTGAAACGGTACAGAGAAAGAACCAATTCATGATGTATTTAAAACATCATATATATTAGGATTTAATAAAACCACGTGGTGTCAAATGGTATCAATTTGAGAATTGCATAACACTAAAATATCTTAATTACTTATTTACAATAGGTAATCACAGATACGACATACAATTATACATGTTAAACATTATTAATGATTAAACGAACTTACCTGTACGTGAAGTTCAATCATAATTATACGAAGGCTTCGTCCGAAGGGATTAGCAAATAATACTTGTAGTAACGCCTAGTGATACGCCAGTCACGCACTTTATTTGAGGGTATAAATAAAATTTAAAATGAGTCTCACGTCAACAAGGTGGGCGACCTATCCGCTCGCTTCATTTAGTTTAGAGTAGCCGCATCCGGAATATTTCACACAAAAATGGGGACTTGTAGTTGGGAGGGAGGGTTGCTAATCCCTTCGGACGAAGCCTTCGTATAATTATGATTGAACTTCACGTACAGGTAAGTTCGTTTAATCATTAATTATACTCGGCTTCGTCCTCGGGATTAGCAAATAATACTTGTAGACTTTTAGAGATAATAGTGTGAAATATTTTGTTTATTCCTGAATTTTCATTAATTTATGTTAATAAGAATAAACATCAATCATCATTTGAATTACTCGTATTATTAACAATTGTTCTGGCAAAATAATTATTTCCATTAGTATTGACATTACTTATGGTTCTATTATAGAATCGATCGCTTGAAGAGCCGCTCCATCCAGCGGTTCGTCTTATTAGATCTAGGCCGACACCTAGGTGATGAGCCGCGGATGTAGCGGTGTGCTGTGCGCGGTAAATATGTTTAGATCAAAAACGCTATCGCGCAGTGTGTTCTTTATTCACTGACTTAAGGTTTGGGAACCGACAGCATTATAAGGCTTTTTAGCACTTATGAAGAGAAGGAAAGATTTCAATACTTTTAATATTAATCTAGGACAATGTTTGTACTTTGTGTGCTGTCAACAGCGCAATGAGAGTGATGAGTTTTTTCGAAAGTTTTTCAAAAGACAATGTTTCATTGGCGTAAAATTGGCTGACATAATTAATAACTATTGAAGTATCCCACATATTTGGGCAAGGGAGGGCGTAACCGAAATATTCCTTTAAAATATCTTCTTACTCTGTCATCTTCTCGTAAATTATTTTCCCCTAAGCAGGGCGAGCGTGGATCTATAGGAGTTAAGCGTGCCATATTGAGCTCCCTCTTCATAATAGTTTGTTGAAATAAATTATTTGTGGAATTGAAGAATTATACAAGTCACAATTATTCTCGTTACAGTAATTGAACCAGCGCCGTAAATAAACATTATATTGTTTAAAAGAACTTTGGAATATAGATGCTAATATCGGCGGTACACTCCACGCCGTCCGCATAAGTTCCCCGCTATACAATGACAGAGAACGGGGTGAAAGCATAAAAATTAAAATCGGCCCAGGAAATGCATCTGGGTCCCTATGCCAGGAGACATAATCAGTGCATTTAGTATTTATTTGACTAGCGAATAAGTCTACTTAAGGTGCCCCATACGATGAGACAATTTCCTGATATGCCCGGACCGCTAACTCCAATTTTTTTTTTTTTTTTTAAATACGTCGCCCTACACTAGGATTTTCTCCTGTGTCGTGGGTGCAGTTACAAACATAGAATATCACATGCACATACGCCCAGACCGGAACAAATTTCTGTAGGCCATAAAACATTTGTCCCGTACGGGAATCGAACCCGCGACCCGTTGCGCAGTAGGTGATCACTCGACCTTTGCGCTAAACGTGTCGTCGATTCTATGTCAGGATGTACCCGCCTTGATTCGGCAACTGCCGTTATATTATCTGATAAGCTAATGTAATAAGCCATAACATACAAATTGCGACATTCACACCACTGCCCTAGTTGACGAGTGATGTCAGTGAAGTGGGGGAACTGAATACCCCCCATTGTATTGATGTAAGAGATTACTGTAGTGTTGTCGATGCGGAGAAATTTGACAACTAGGTACTTACATTTTTGGCGAACACTTTTAATCTTAGAAAAGCAGCTAGAATTTCTAGGTAGTTAATGTATTGTGTTCTCTCCTGAATGCTCCACAACCCGCTAACCTTCTCTTTGCCACGTACATCCCGTATTTGAGGCGTCTGAGAAAATGTCCAGATCATGTGTATCATGTTTGATTTTACAAAACGGTATTTGTATTGCGTCATTCCTAGGGATATTTATAAATTTATCATAATTATCATTAATGATGATTTTAAGTTTAATTTTTAGTATAAGGCTAGTGTATTCTACAGCCGGGCAAACTGAGACTAGTAATTCGACTATTTGTGCGAATTGACGTATTCAACATCTTTTAAGAGTTAACCATTTTTTTTTTTTTAATTTCTGATTTGTGATCTGGAAATTTTTAGTCTAGATTAGAACGAAACCTTAAAAATGTACATATATTACTAGGTATCATTAAACTTTTGGCCTCGTTAATTAAAATCAAAGAGAGGTAATTAATTTTTTGGTTTGTATATTTGGCCAATAATTATCTAAATAATTAGTTGATTTTAGGTCCGCAGAACGGAGTAATCGGACAATTGGTTTTATTGCCTTGATGGTGCAGTACTCAAGCCAAATAGTTCTTGTTCAATTTGAAATCTTAAATATTTTCTTGAATTAGGGTCAAAAGGCATCTTTTAAATCTATTTTTGTCATGAAACAATTTTTTGTTTTAAATTTTAGCACTGAGCGTAAATTTTCAATTTTTAAATGATCTGCTTTTATAAATTTATTAAAGTTTTTTTTTTTTTTTTTTTTTTACTCTGCACCCTATTTATTTATCGCCTTTGCAGTCTTAATAATTTCTGACAGGTTTTCGCCTAATGAATGAATAAAAAATGGTTAAGTATTTGGAAGCTGGTCTTTCATGTCCTTTTTAAGGGAAGACAGAATAAAATTCCGTCGTATGACTGAATCCGGTATTGTAAGTCAGAATACGTTCTGTGTCCATCAACATTTTTATTAATTCTGGGTCACTGTTATTTTTCGAGGTCAGCGAATTAATAGCTTGGTTCAAGCATGAAATAGCCGTAGAAACTTGTTTTTGCCTAATTTCGATATTTTTATAACGTTTAGCGTTTATATCGGAGATAGCCACCTTAATTTCGGCATTCAGTACCTACGGGAGCATTAATTAGTTTGCAGTTAGTCGGCGAAAGGTATTTCACATTAATGTGTGTTCCAACTTAACTGCAAAGTCTTTGTGAATGTTGGCTCCAAAAGTATTCGAAATAGTTGGATCCTCGCCCAATATTTCAAGTATTGTGGTGTTTAGCATCGCATTAGCTGACCCAGGCTCGTCGGTATCCGTCACTTGCTCAGGCGCGCCGGCGGCGGCAGTAGTGGTGGTGGCGACCACCACGGGGGTGACCGTCATGACGGCACAGAAGATATAAACGGCGGGCGTAGCCACTTCGGCGGGTTCTGGGTCGAGGTCGACCTGCATCTCCGAACGTGGCTCAGAACCAATAATCCCATCGAGCAGTAGGCCAATTATAAATCTTTCATCGTATGACATGGCATAATAAATCATGAAATGCTTCATTTCGTATTACCGATCTCCAATGATATCATTACTATGGCATAATTTCGATGATGTCAATATCATATAACGAACGAATGATCAAAAATCTGACCGAAAATCATAATTTTCGCTTTGCACTATGATATCATATGATATTATTTGAAAACCGTGAGATCGTAATAGGCCTGCAGGTTTAAAACGTTGTTATTACGTTCTTGCTCTGAAAACCACCGATATCTCCATTAGTCATGAAACAGACCAAAGTACTGTTCGCGAGACTAATTTATAGGGTGGTACAGCTCCAAAGAGAAGTACGCAAACCCGGATATGTAACCATTGCCACTATGAATACACCGATATCTCCATTAGTCATGAAACAGACCAAAGTACTGTTCGCGAGACTAATTTATAGGGTGGTACAGCTCCAAAGAGAAGTACGCAAACCCGGAGAGGTTACCATTACCATAAGGTAGTACAGCTCCAAAGAGAAGTTCGCAAACCAGGATAGGTAACCATTACCACTATGTATATACTGTATTTGTTCTTTAGTATATAATCATAAAAAGTAGGTGCATGTTACGATTGGATAATAATTATTACTGCTAATCAGTTAAGGAACAATCCTAAAATACTGTTCGCAAAATTATTATTGGGTAGTGCAACCCCAAAGAGAGGTACGCAAGCCCAGTTTAGTGAATAATCACTGTAGCAATAACTATTATTTAGTAAACTTTCTTCTTAGAGATATAGTGTCATAAAAATTCATACAAAATAAGCCCACTAGGTAGGTATGAAATAAATCTTATTTAACAGTTTTCGTAAAACTATTTCATTGGATTATAAAACTTCATTTCAGAGGAAACCAGTAAAAAATAAAAACGTGATAAATTTACCATTATAGGTATAATTCGTCATTAACTAATTAAGTTTCTCTAGTACTTATGAGAATATAACAAGATGGCTGACTTATCATACTTCTGCCCGTTATCAAACGAGCATTGTACGGGCAGCAAATAGAAAATGACATTTTCGGCCATAGTCACTAATAAATGCACTTATTCACACAATGACTAACCTTGAGACTCCGCGTACGGCATCTTCGTAACACTTCGAGTTTTTTAAACTTACACAACAGATTTGACAATCCTCCTCACTTTTCCGCTTAGGCATTATAAATAAGCACTACCTCACTTTTAAAGTAAAAACTTTTAAGACGCGAGAGTGTGATCGTGGCGAGCACTAAAAAGCGAATGAAGCGAGCGGATAGGTCGCCCACCTTGTTGACGTGAGACTCATTTTAAATTTTATTTATACCCTCAAATAAAGTGCGTGACTGGCGTATCACTAGGCGTTACTACAAGTATTATTTGCTAATCCCGAGGACGAAGCCGAGTATAATTACTCTTATTAGGTTCTAACCTTTTCAAGGGTATACGTATTGTTTACAAAATAAATACTGTTATTGTTTTTATAATCAATATTTTGATAACTCTAGAAACTATTATACAAGACAATAATGAAAATAGCTTTAGAAATAATTATATGAGTATTATATTTTTTATTATTACCCTTTATAAAATTCTATATAACACGGCCATTCTGATGTGTACTTCGTTCTCGAAGTACTTTTTTTTTCATACAATCAACAATCCAAGTGACGCTTATATTTACTGTAAAAAAATATTGACCTACATGATCTAATCAAAATTTCAAAAAAGTATTAATTTTTTTTTTATCATATAATAGTCATTCCGGCACATATGTACTTGGAATGTTGAGAAAAAATAATATATTTTTTCAATGGGACATAGGTCCCAGTGCACAATATCACTAAACCAATAAAAATTAAAATTGACAATTCGACATTATTATACAGATCGACAAACATCTTTTTACATGTGGTCAAAATCTGAACTACAAAGAGAATCAATCTTGATAAACTACTGTTATTTATTAATAACCTAATTATTTTTTTATATACATTTTTTTTACTTAGAGGCTCTAAATATAAATTAATAAAGTGGCATTTAAACAGCGCCACACTTAGGCCTCCGTTAACATTTCACAAAAATATGATCATAGATAGGTTTAGGTATATTTACTTCATTCTGTCAAAAAATGGTTATCAAATTTTACATTACTTGCAAAAAGTATTCAAAGATGATCATTCACAAAAATTAAAAAATAAAATATAACTAGGTATTTACAATCTCAAATTTATATATAATATTCACAAATAACATTCATTATATGAAATATTCACAAAAACCATTTAAATTTTATTCAAAAACTTCATCATAAATCATTATGATAAATATTTCAAAATTTGAAATACAAATAATATGAAATAAAATATGAAATTAATATCAAAACGATATAAGAATCATTTTAATTTGAAAAATTTATGTAGGTAATATGCTGACACTACACTATCACATGATCTTCGATAATATATATATATAAATAAATAAATAATATAAGTTTTCGATTGAGTGAGCTATCTAGACTAGCCAAAAACACCAGAAATTGTCAATTTCCCTTATAAATTCAACTGATATATTGACACATCCACCTCTCTTTCAATACACATAAAGTATCGATTTTTTTTTTCACCTCCGATATCACCAAATAAGGGAAGGGGATATCCTATGTAAAGGTTGCCTGGCAGAAATCGCTCACGGCGTTAAGGCCGCCTATTTTGTTATTTTTGTATGTATTGTCCAATTATTTGTTATTTATGCAAAATAAAGTATTTCTATGTACCTATCTAATTATCATCACAGCCACAGGCAGTCTTCAATCACAGCCACAGGCACAGTATCCAGTAAAGGCCACAGGCACAGCCACAGGCACAGTCTCCAGTTAAAGCCACAGGCACAGCTACAAGCACAGCCACAGGCACAGTCAGTAACAGTCTCAGTCACAATAAACTGTCAGGACCTACTTTATGATAATCTTTAATACCAACAATTCACTCTTATTATTAATATTAAATTATAACACGTGAAAATTAATACACCAGTTGTTTTTAATTTAAAGACTTAAATAGCATCTTCGATAGTAGGTAGCGTCATTTGACTTCTGCCACACAAACTACAAACTGTCGTAAGTCGAGTGGATGGTGGTATTCAGAGAAATAATTCGTTCGGCCAGACTGACACATTGATTCGTTTAGTGATTAAAGCTAAAGTGGTTGAGGTGTATTTGATGATACTAGAAGGTACTTTCAGGATTGAAGTTATCGCAAAGTGGATAGTGGCAATCATTTGGTTATCTATTGTTAAATCTCGAAATAAAAAAAGAGTGAGCAAAATTATTAATGGTGGGGAATTAAACTCTCACAAAAGCGGTTAGACTCAATTAAAATTGTACTTTTATTATTTGTTCTTTTACAACCCGTATTATTTATTAAGCTGCAGAAGGTACACACAGCAACACGCTAGGCCCCACATGTTGACCTTGAGATCACCCTTATGTCGCTCGTAATAGCGGCGGCTTTCGTAATGCAAATGTAAAGCTCAACGTGCCTGTACTGTACTTATAATGTTAGTTCAAAGTTCAAACTATGTTAAATCCTCACATCTCATCTCTTAGATAGAATCAATAAATCATTTAGGTTTTCGAGATTGAAACAGAAGGAATGTTACAGATAATAAAAATCAAGATTTTTTTATTTATTTAAAATGTTCATGGGGTGTAACGAAAGCTGTGAACTTTAGCTGCGTATTCAGATTTGACTAGCACCGTAGTTGCTATTCAATTTAATTCAGGCACTTGAAAATTCCTGTATAAATTATATTATTACCTATTTTTGTATCGACAAGAGAATACTACCATCAGTAGGCTTTTAACACTACATAAAATATTCCCTCGGCATCAAATAATCGTTTTAACAAGCAAGTTGCCTAATCATTCAGTGAAAAAGAAAGGAAGTGGAAATATTAACAAAGGCAAAAATTTTTGCCTTTAGTTGATGTCTTCACACTACTATTAAAAGATGCTACCCTGGCTTACTATTTTGAGTTTCAGCAAATTACCCACACATTTATACAATTTTTCCGATATTTATTTCTTAACTGAATAGAGAAAAAATATTTAATCTCGAAAGATTTTCTAGGTACCTACGTCGCTATAAGGTGGCCAAATAAAGGAGAGCCTTTGAAGGCCTTACCTGCTTTTGCAAACTTAACTTAATCACGCCAACCGAATTCTTCTCCAAACATGTCAATGTCCGCACATTATGGTGGCTAGATCAGACACCAGAAGCGCCACGTCACCTCGCCGAAATTGCTAGATGATGAGTCGTTGATGGTGGTGAGCAGCCCATGTAGATGTGTATGCTCCATATGAAAAAAAGAAAATATGTTATTGTTGTGATCCCACTTCTGATGTTAGGAAATACCCCTAGTCTTTGAGGTAATAAATGCCTTTCAATGCAATTTTAATCTAATCCAGATAATGAGGTAATGCAATTACAAACGACAATATAAATTGAATTATTATTTTTATTAAAAATGACTCGACTACTAGCTCGGAATGCAGACTTCCCCGAGAAGAGCTAGCGAGAAACTCGGGGGTTGCTCTTTTTAAATAAAAGTTACAAAGGTGTACATATTACATAGAAATAAAATAATAAATGATTAACCATTAAACATAACAAACAAAAGTAATAAGTTATAATAAAACAAAAGAACGAGTTATTAGTAATTAAATACAGAAATTAACGAGTTACACTTTTACAAACAATATTCAAAGTTGCTGATGACACAGGGAAATAGAATATTCGAAAGAATACTTAGCTTGGTATAGTAGCAGCCTAGCAGCAAGACAAACTTGTTCCCGAAGATCGATGTTACTTAAAAACTGTTCACAGCAAAACTGACTATGGCAAAGCTGTAGCCTCTTTATATTAACAGAAAATGGCGGGAACAAGATCGCGCCGCAAACATTCCACCGGAAATAGGCTTGTTATTCAATAATAAATGATTATTATAATGTAATTTGTTTTCCTATTTTCTTTAAATAGTCTAAACATTATTTTAAAAATACGATACACAATTTAGAGTGTATAAATTATGCATCGTATTTTATGAAATGAAACCACGTGGAAATTACAATTGAAACGGTACAGAGAAAGAACCAATTCATGATGTATTTAAAACATCATATATATTAGGATTTAATAAAACCACGTGGTGTCAAATGGTATCAATTTGAGAATTGCATAACACTAAAATATCTTAATTACTTATTTACAATAGGTAATCACAGATACGACATACAATTATACATGTTAAACATTATTACTCTTATTAGGTTCTAACCTTTTCAAGGGTATACGTATTGTTTACAAAATAAATACTGTTATTGTTTTTATAATCAATATTTTGATAACTCTAGAAACTATTATACAAGACAATAATGAAAATAGCTTTAGAAATAATTATATGAGTATTATATTTTTTATTATTACCCTTTATAAAATTCTATATAACACATGCTTGCTTGCATAGTCTGTGCCAAACAAAGATACGTGAACTGACTTTTATTTTGATTGATTGTTATAAACTAAACGTTCATAGTGACTTTCGATTAAATAAATGTTTTATTTTTTTTTTTCTTTTAATTAGAATACATCAATACTTATACTTTATCTAGTCTGCATTTTTATGAATATCCTTATAATCCCCTAATCCTAGTCCTATTTAACCAAAGTGAGCCCAACTTATTCGTAGTAGACTTTTTCGAGCAATAATAAAATATACAAACTTAAATTTTTCTTGATTAATATTCTACAAAGAGTCGACAAATCGTTCTATGCTGCTCATAAATAAATAAAACTCATTCGTCGTATATTTTATTAATGGATGTCCAATTGTCCGCGCGTCCCAATTTATTCGCGGACCCGAACACATTCATATGTCACATTCGCTACACAAAAATACTCTTTCTAAAGCGTCCATCAAAATGATTCGTGTAACAACAATAATCGTGACTCCTTTCAAAAAAATCGTACAATTTCGGACGGTCCGTAAACCCACGTCTTGCGCACAATACTACGCGAGAACGGTCGACGCCATTTTGTACAAAATGAGCGCGAAATGTCACTTGTGACGTAAATTGAATTTGCCTTTCGTATCATCTGTAGTCATTTAATCGTAAATAAGAAAAATTAAGATTTAAACACGATTGTAAAAGGTCTGCACGCCAATCTGCTTAATTTACAGCAATCTCTACCCTGGGGCACAAAATAAACTCAAACTCAAAAATCTATATTCAATATAGACCTTTACTGGCACTTAGTAACGTTAAACAAATTACAAGAATTTAATAAACCATAAATTTTATAAAAAATGTAAAAAAACTAACATAAGCAATATATGTATTATTTAAACCATAAATTAAGATGTATGCAAATACACGTAAAATCAAAAGAAAAGTTGACTCTACAACTGTACGGAAATTGGAAGAGCCTTCTCGGGAAGAACAGGCAAAAAACTCGGAAGGGCTATTTTTTTGTCTCCTCTTTTAAATTGCCTCTTTTAACTAATAGTACTAAAGTACTAGGAATTAAGGAACTATTATCAAACTAAGCTAAACTTTAACTTTCATCTCGTAAAGTATAGCTTATTAGGTTTTAAGAATCCTAATGATTATATTTTATGGCTAGGTTCACAACATGACGAAAAGATTGATTCTTCATTATGAATAAATGCTGTAGAGTTGTACTATACCAAAATAACAGTAGTCTGAAGCGAGAGAAATACAATCACCAAATATTAAAAAACGTCGTGGTAGCTCTGTATAAAAATGTAAAATATCACCATAAAAATTGACAAGTTCGTAATTTACAACGACAGTAATATAATTTTTTTACAACAAAGAGCCTAGCATTTTTCGTTCCAGCTCAGCAACCGGTAAAAATGATCCAGTATTCCAAAAATCTATTGAAATGTACAAAATGTTTTCATTCGTGAACCAGGCGAAGCGACAATTAAAGCTACGCAATATTCAACCATATTGCAAATTTTCAATACATTAAACGACCCCAGTAAAGGAATACATTTGAAATAAATAAATAGCCTTTAAATAAGTACTAACTACCTACTACCTACCGGAAGGAGAATCTGTACCAGTGTCGACCGCTTGGGTACCTCTGGAGTACCTACTTTGGGAGTGCAGTTGGGTACTTACCTTCTGCCGCAAAGCAGCCACGCTTGCATTGCTGTGTTCCGCTTTGAAGTGGTCACACTGTGGTCCTTGTAAGGGTTGCAGATTTGCTGCGAACCACATGTACTATAGGTGACTGTTACCAGTTACCATCAGTTTGCTTGTTTGCCAACTTAGTTGTATGAAAAAAACGTCTTTGTGTCAAATATATTTTATGTAGACAGCAACATCCATAAAACAGTAACCGAACACCATTCACTGTCTATTCAAATATAGCATTACCTACGTTTAACATAGCCTGCCTGTCGCATAGGCGTAGGTAGGTTCTATCTAGTCATCTAGTGTATGTCGATTTTCAATGGGGGGGGTGTCCGGACCCTAAGACCTCCCCCCCCCCCTCCCTTACCTACGCCAATGGCCTGTCGTTTTAGGAATTTAGTTCCACGCAGTGAACAATGGGCATACATGAGCAACATTAACGCTGAAGAAATGTTTATAAACAACGAAATTGTCAATATAGCGGCATTCTATAGCACGCTGGCAGTAGACCCGTGTAAACGCTACTCAAATCAGGCATTGAAAATCAATAACTTCTACACTGTTAATGCTATGACCCAAAACAATAGTATGCCTCGAGGCAAATTCTGGAAACGAATAGCACACGTTACGTTGATTTTAATTCTCAGTCACCTCGTCGCTCAAAGGTCCAAGAAAATATACAATGTGACAAAAATAAGACGATTTGCGTCAGACATAAGATATATATTGCTTTGGCACAACATTAACGGCATTGAAGGTGAGGGGCAAGACCCTTTCATTAATAGAAAATGCCCACATACCAATTGTTTTTTAACAGCCAACAGAAGTCTTTTTGGCAATCTCGGATATTTCGACGCAGTTTTGTTCAACGCTCAAGATATAAGCAAGGGCAGTAGAGATTTGCCTGCTTTGAGGACTTCTATTCAAAAATATGTGTTCGTATCTACTGCTTCGGCTGATAAATATCCGGTATGTGATTCCACATACGATACTTTCTTTAACTGGACCTGGACCTACAAGTAAGTATGACAATGTAAGATAAATTCGTATATTCTTCTTTATCATCTATTCTTCAATATTAAAGCTTTGCATAAATGCATACAAAATTTCAAAAACTCGTCTAAGAATCTGTTTTTTCTTCAGAGTAGACTCAACTATACCCTACACTTATTTCACAATTCACAACCGTAACGACGAACAACTAAGTGGCATGACTGGTGGCTTCAAATGGGTAACAAACATGACTCGAATCGATGACCCTTTGAAGAGTCAACTATCCTCCAAATCTAAGGCAGCCGCCATCTTTTTAGATGACTGTCAAAGTCGCAGCAAGAGAGAGGAGTACATCAGGAATTTGAGTACAGAACTATCGAAATACAAGTTGGCTGTCGACATATTCGGCGATTGTGGTGCTAAGAAGTGCAAAAGGAAAAACATGGCCGGATGCTTTTGGCGGTTAAAGCGACAATACTACTTCTACTTGGCTATGGAAGATTCTATTTCGCCTGATTACGTCACGAAGGAAGTGATTTATGCGTATGACAATTATGCTGTGCCTATAGTGTATGGGGGAGCTGATTATAGTAGGTAATATGTTAATAAAATTACATTCTTATAATTATCCTCTTTCACCGCTTAACATCAGGCGGGAGGAGGTCATTTGCCGGGCCATCCATAAAAAAAAAAAAAAAAAAAAAAAAAAATTATACCACACGAAAGCTCTTGGCCTTCGTCTCATCTGATGGTATGTGACGGTAAGCCGAAGGTGGAAGCGAGCTTCACCTGGACTTACTCGACATCTAAGGACGGCTATCTAACTTCTATTTGTCGGTACACAGCAATGCTATTAACGTTGTTACTAGGTGCGACAAATTCCTGTTCTGATCGTGTCGACTAAGAAAGCACTTTTCGCAATAAAATAAAATTTTCATATTTGAAAAATAATTACCTACACTATCAATATTAACTTGTGATTATTTAGTTAATTGATTATGAATAATAGAGAAAATGTCTTTTAATTATATAAGAGTTTCGTAGTCGTCATGGAACTGTCATTGTTTCACCGTTTCATCATCTAAATTCTACACGAACGGAAAAAAACGAATCAATCAACTCACTAAGGAATCCTATCTATTTATCGTGATAAATGATTTGATGAAAACATTTAATTAATTTAAGTTCAGTAAGACAATAATTAATTAAAATAAAACACGAGTTAATTTCAAAAACCTGTTTTTCTTTCAGCTTATTACCACCAAACTCTTACGTAAACGCAATGGAATCAAAGGAAGAAACGCTTGCAGCGAGAATCAATCTTATAATAAAAAACAAATCTCTCTACCACGACTTCTTCCGATGGAGGAACCACTACATCATCAAAGGTGCCAAGGCTTTAGATCCTTGCGATTTGTGTAACGCACTCGGCAATCCTCGATGGCTAACCTTTAGAACTAAGAACCTCGCATTCAGAAAATGGTGGAATCCAGACTTCGAACATCGCTGCATTGGAGTACTAACAAATATTTTTTGAAGGTTACAAGTTTCCAATTAAAAAAACAAAACTCATTTTTTTACAAAACTCAACCTTTTTTATTGCCATTATCAAACTGACTGACCCGGGAGGTTATTGTCTAAGAAAAACTCTATCACGATCGCATTGAATTTGCTAATCATTGCGGCGTCAATACAAGTCGTCGACTGTCTGATAGAAAATAGTGATGGCGTCAATACAAGACTCTGTGTCGACTGTCTGATATAAAATAGTGATGGCGCCAATACAAGACTCTGTTGGCCATTTTCACCAACCTCTACTTAGCTTAGGTGACTCTTAGGTAGCATGCTGTCACAGTCTTTTCATTAAAGACAAAAAGTGACAGCATACGTCTTAGGGGCTTCCTGAGCTAAGTTATGGTTGGTGAAATCGGCCATGTGTCGACTGTCTGATAAAAATAGTGATGGCGTCAATACAAGACTCTGTGTCGACTGTCTGATCAAAAATTGTGATGGCGCCAATACAAGACCCCGTGTCGACTGTCTGATAAAAAATTGTGATGGCGCCAATACAAGACTCTTTGTCGACTCTGATAAAAAATAGTGATGGCACCAATACAAGACTCTGTGTCGACTGTCTGATAAAAAATAGTAATGGCGTCAATACAAGACTCTGTGTCGACTGTCTGATAAAAAATAGTAATGGCGTCAATACAAGATTCTGCGTCGAATGTCTGATAAAAAATAGTGATGAATGCACTTTCACTGTCAAAATCGAAAGTGATCACGATAAATTTTTGTTACACAATCAAGGGACTGGTCACGTATTGCTTTGGCTTAGTAGTTTTAGTACGTTGGATTATGGTATACTAAACTTCCTAATAATGTAGTCAAATTAATATTTACTTGTAAAAAATAGAAGCGCCTCCATACAAAAAAGGGGAAATAAAAAAAATACATAAAAATAAAACCGACTTCAAAAACACCAAAAAGTCAAAAATAATATAAGAATACGTACAAAATCACAGTTTTATATTGAAGTTGGTGCCAAATCTAATTCCAAACCATAATGCGTATATTAATAATTGTTCTTTTCATTTTTTAGGTCTTTCCAGGTGATCATTGCTTGGCACCGACTTCAATATATAACTCTGATTTTGTATGTATTCTTATATTATTTATGACTTTTTGGTGTTTTTGAAATCGGTTTAATTTTATTGAAAAAAAAATTTTTTTTTCAATATTTCTAGTTTACTTATAAGACATGCGTTTTAGAATTTTAGCCAAGGCAAACACCAGAATAACTTAAAATAAAACGTCTTTCGTTTTAAACAGTACTGAAATAAGTCTCATTTCTCTTTTCGGTCCAACTATTCGAGTTGTATTTTGCGATCTATTTACATTTTAACCGCCTTTGAAAGAGGAGGAGGTTTCTCAATTCGACAAAGATTTCATTCACTAAAAAGTTAAAAATGAAAAATATTTTACAAAAAATAAAAACCGACTTCAAAAACACTGAAAAGTTTAAAATAATATAAGAATAGGTACATACAACATCACACTTCTATATAACAATATCCTTTATTGTTCTATAAAAAACCTTACACTACTACATGTTTGTTACTTAAGTACCTAAACTAGGTCTAGCCTGTTTTTATAGGCACTTATGCTCTTTTATCTGCTGATAAAGGTTTATTGCTTGTGCATGTTGTCCTTAGCTATTATGATATACAATATACGCACATATATTCGCACACACAAACACATATACATACATACACATACACATACATACATACATATATATAGGTACAGTGCATGGATAGACATGTATATACAAAACATTAACTGTATTCCCAATATAAGTTAATAAATATGTAAATAGTGATTTTATTAATTATTCGCAATGTATTAATGATTTCTAGTTAGCAATTCTTCTGTCATATTATAATCTAATGTATAAAGCCTGTAACCTAATGTACTTAGAATTAAGTTGCACGTATGTTTATTTTTGTCATGTATATCAATTTCATTGTTGATTTTGTTTTATAAAAATGGCCCTGCAAAATATGGAAAACGATGAGCAAATTTGGCTTTACTTTGCACAGAGGTACTTTTAAAATATATGTGTTTCGTCTTTTATTGGAATTTAGGTTACTATTTGTCTCGCATTGTTTGTGTTGTTTTAAAATAAGCTCTAGGTAATATAACTGTCTTACAGTTAATACATTATTTTGTGCGTATAGCTTTGAAGTAGAATATCTAAAGGGCAGAGAATTCATCACTTTTAGCACCAAACACTGCGCTCTTTCTAGCGGTAGCAGTTTTGTTTTTAGAGCCCCTCCCCAGATAGGAATACAATACGACAATATAGACTGGCACAAGGTAAGGTATAGGGTTTTTAGTATTTTTTCTGAAGCAATATGCCTAATGTTTCTAAAGACTGAAGTAAGTTTACGGATTCGAAGTGACATAATTTTTATATAAGGAGTAAATTTTAGTGTCGAATCTAGTGTTATGCCAAGGTATTTATATGTTGATACGTTTTCTAATGTTGAACAATCACAAGTGTTATTAGTTTTAAAGTGACAATTTAATCGATGAGCCATGAGCAAAAAAGAATTTGGACAAGGGTGAGTTTTTTTACTAATTGTAAATGTTATAAATTTAGTTTTTTCAGTGTTTAGAGTTAGTAGGTTGCTAGTTAATTTATGTTGCATATCGTTAAAGCCTATTTGTGCGTCTATAAATACCTGCTCCCAACTTTTACCACTGAATACGAGAGCGGTGTCATCTGCAAATGCCATTATTCTACCTTTTTCTGGTTTATATTGAATAATGTCATTTATATATATGATAAATAATGTGAGACCCAACACACTTCCCTGTGGAACACCATACTCCATTATACAAGGTTCACTTATAGCGTCTTTTATTTTGACCGTTTGTTGTCTGTTGCTTAGATAGCTTTTGAAAAGGTTAAGTTGGTCTCCCCTCACACCAAAGCATTCAAGCTTCCGAAGAAGAAGAGGTATAGATACGGTGTCGAACGCTTTGGCAAGGTCAAGAAAACCCCCGATACATTTGTTTCCGTCATTTAGTTCCTTGGCCAAGAAATCCACTAACTCCGACACCGCATCACTTGTTGATCTCCCTCTTCGGAAGCCAAACTGGTTCGGCGAGAGAAGGTTTTTGTCTTCGAGATATTGAACTAGTCTTTTATTGATCAACTTTTCTATAATTTTGGATAATGAATTTAATATAGATATTGGTCTATAGTTATTAATAGATTCAATATCACCAGATTTATGTATCCGTATTATACGAGAAAGTTTAAATGCTGTCGGTATTATAGAAGATTCAAAACAGATATTACATATATGAGTATTCATTGGTGCTAACAATAATGCGTTATCTTTTAAAATCTTGTTCGCAATATTGTCCCAACCAGGAGCACTACTAGTTTTTAGGCTGTTTATAGTCAGTTCTACTTCTTTACTGGATCACCGGCCAAGGTATAATCATACAAAACTTTATTCTTCGCTTATTAAACTTTTGCACATCCCAGTAATCTTACGCGATGCCAAACATACAACGCTCCCCAATATTAAATAAATCTCAAAGTATGTCAGAACCTAACGTCGACAAGATGGAAGCCTACGACATGGAAGAAACTGGGGACCGTACGTCGCCGAAAACCTTTGTTTGCCGAAGACAAAAGAGAAGTAGAGAGCACGGATTTGAAGATGAATTTAACGATTTTAAGACAGAAATAAAGAGAATGATAACGACACTATTAACACCACAACAAGATGAGCTGAAAAAAATTACCAGTGCGCAAATAGAGATAAAACAGACAAATAACAACATAGAAAGCTGTCTTGCTTTCCTCACAGCACAAAATGAAGACTTGAGGAAGAAATTAGAACACCTTGAAGTCCAGACAAAAAAAGACAGAGACTACATCATAACTTTAGAAGATAAAATAGAAAACTTGCAACGTGAAAATCGCAAATCCAACATAGAAATAAAAAATATGCCTAAATTACCTAAAGAATCGAAAGAGGACCTGATAAATATGGTATTATGCTTATCGAAAACCCTTAACTGCAATACAAAGAAAGAGGATATTCAAGACATATATAGAACACAGGGGAAAAGAGACGCTAATACAAATACACCAATTATAGTCGAGCTATCGTCCACGATTTTGAAAACAGAACTTCTAAAATCTGTCAAAGTCTTCAACATCAAGAATCGTGAGAAACTGCGTGCAAAGCACTTGGGCGCAACCAAAACTGAAGAAACCGATGTATTCATTTCTGAACAACTGACTGCAAATGGTTACAGATTGCACTATTTAGCACGAGACCTTGCAAAATCGAAGGGCTTCAAATTTTGTTGGACATCATATGGCCGGGTGTATCTCCGGAAAGATGAGAACTCGCCGATTATCTTAGTTAGAAATGAAACTCAGGTACATAACTTAATGGTAGCATGACTAGGTGCTGTGTTAGCATTTAGTACTAATTTAAGGTTATTTAAGTTTATATTTTTAATTTTAATTGTTTATCCTGCATACCTAATGTTACTATTTTCAGTTAAATATTTCAAAATCACACATAAATACTATAACTTTCAATATTTCACACAAGCATACTTCAACTCACACATAAATCACACACACATCTCACACATAATTACATTAAAAGTAAATGTCAAATATATAAAAAAAGCACGTTCCTTTGTTATATATAATTATGGATAGCTCCCTTATCAATTTGAAAGAAATAGACAACTTTAAAATAGCTCAAGCATTTGAATCCAGATTTGAAAAGTTTGTCAAACTAATTACTGTAGATAAATCTGATTTTACGATAGTTGCTCAGAACATTCGGAGCATTTACTCTAATTTAGACGACTTAAAGTTGCACTTGAATCAATTAAATTTTGATATAGATTTGATTATTTTAACCGAATGCAGACTCAATAAAGATAAAAATATTCCTCAGTTGATGCACTACTCATCATTTTGCACAACAAAGCATTTAAATATAGCCGATGGAGTAGTTGCCTTCATTCATAATAAACACTTAGCTGCCATTAAAGAAATAGTTTTAACCAATGCGTCGTGTATACAGATTACTATAGATAACTATACTATTATTGGTATTTATCGATCTCCATCAACATTAAATGCTGATGATTTTATACACTCATTAAATCAACACTTAGAATTGACAAAATTAAATAAAAATGTAATTATAACCGGAGATATAAATATAAATTTAATACCTAAACTAGAGGAACGTACACAAGACCGTAAGAATAGAATAAATTACCTAAATATGTTAGCCATGCACGGCATGCTCCCAGGCCACCTATTGCCGACAAGGCTGGAAAACTGTTTAGATCATTTTATTTTAAAACTGGAAAATAGTAAAAGAACAGCGACCATAGCAATATTAGCCACTACTATCACAGACCATTTTATGACCTTTCTAAAAATAAATAATCAGACCAATATATATACAGGTAATAAAAATATTACTAAATTTTTCACAAACTACATAAAAGCAGCGAACTATCTAAAAAATAATAACTTAACGGAGCTGTTGTCACTTA
The DNA here is from genome assembly GCA_963935595.1 of Schoenobius gigantellus. Classification (NCBI taxonomy): domain Eukaryota; kingdom Metazoa; phylum Arthropoda; class Insecta; order Lepidoptera; family Crambidae; genus Schoenobius; species Schoenobius gigantellus. The sequence goes on from OZ012541.1 coordinate 55,485,704, forward strand.
ATAACCCTAATATCATTACACAGTCTCTCATAAATATCCTACAAAACACTCTCTTAGTTAACACTACAAGAAAATTAGTCCCTAGGAATGATCGAATTATTAAGCCGTGGATAACTCTTGGGGTGCTTAGATGTATTAGGAACAGAAACGATATGCAGCGAAAGCTTCGACTAGACCCATATAATCAAATACTGAAAATAACTTATAAACGTTACCGAAATTTCTGTAATAATATGATAAAGAAACTTAAACGCAAATATGACAAAGATCAGCTAAGCAAAGCAATTCGAGATCCGAAGAAGTTATGGAAGACAATAAATAATATTACCCAACGAAAACCACCCAAGTTGCGTAACTTAGAACTCCTACAAATAGCACTGACTCCCCAAGAATCTGTGGATAACATAAATACGTATTTTGCAACTGTTGGTCAGTTCTTGGCTGAAGATATAATTGCGAACCCTATAGTAAATCAACTACATGTAAGGGATTTGGAAACTAGACATCAACCCTCTTCTTTTGCACTTATTGACACCGACCCCGATGAAGTTCATACTATTCTAATGTCCATGAAATCCGACAGCGCTCCTGGATGGGACAATATACCAACCCTTTTCTTGAAACTAGCAAACAAAGTAGTAGTCCCCATCTTTGTACACCTCATCAATCTCTGTTTTAAAATGGGTGTCTTCCCTGAGGTTCTTAAACAAGCTGTTATAACACCTGTTTACAAGAGTGGAAACAAAACCGATCCTTCGAATTATAGACCCATCTCGGTTCTGTCTGTAATAGCAAAAATTCTAGAAAAGGTTTTGAACACAAGGCTGTTGAAATTTCTATCAAATTTTAAATTACTTTCATCATCGCAATTCGGATTTCGACGGAATTTATGTACTGAAGATGCAGTTCTTGCTCTGTCTTCTCTCATTGTGGACAACGTAGACTCTGGAAAAAAATGTTTGGCTGTCTTTTTAGATCTTAGGAAGGCTTTCGATACAGTTTCTGTTCCTATTCTCCTGCACAACCTCCATAATATTGGTGTGAGAGGTAAGCCTTTACATCTCTTTGAGAACTATCTTACAAATCGCAAAACTCGGGTTAAAGTGGAGACATCTCTCAGCTCAGAGGCTACTGTCACCTATGGAGTTCCACAAGGCAGTGTTTTGGGCCCCACGTTATTTTTAATATATATTAATAATCTCTGCAATATGCAAATTGACGGTGGCAAAATATTCTCTTATGCCGATGATACTGCGATCGTTTTTTCGGCTAACACTTGGGATCAATTAAAAACACTTACCGAAACTGGACTAGCTAGAATAGCATCTTGGCTTAATATGAATCTCTTAACTTTAAATGTGACCAAAAGTAATTATATATGTTTTAGTAAATACAACAATAGCCAACCTCCAGAAAATTTTAACATAGTATTGCATAACTGTAATTTCCCCCACATTTCTGATTGTTTATGTATAAAACTTAATAAACTAACACATGTTAAATACCTTGGTATCATAATCGACCAACGCTTGTCTTGGCATTACCATATGGAATTGCTTACGAACAGATTAAGAAAACTAATATGGACATTCAAATCATTGCGCCATGTAGCCTCAAAACATCTCCTGCATGATATCTACCTATCTCTAGGTCAGTCTATCATTGCGTATTGTGTGTCAGTATGGGGAGGTGCAACCAAGACACGATTTTTGGACTTAGAAAGAGCACAGAGGGCACTATTGAAAGTAATGTTTTTTAGACCATACCGCTTTCCAACTGATGAACTGTATGAAACGAGTGATATACTGTCGGTGAGAAAACTTTATCTTTTACAAACAGTCTTAAAAAAACATAAGTCTCTTTCCATCCATCCATCCATCCATCCATCCATCCATCATTTCTTTCCAAAAGAAGAAAATATAACGTTGCCTCACAACCACCAACAAAATCAGTCTTTGCTAAACGACAATTTAATTATCAATCTGCTTATCTTTATAACAAAATTAACAAAGAACTTAATATTTACCCCTTGCCTTATAAAATAACTAAAAAAAAAGTAATTATGTGGTTAAAAACTATTAATTACGATACTCTGGAATCCCTCATAGGCCAAAAATGGAAATGAAATGTACGTATTTACAAATGCATGCACACATTAAACGCTAGTTGTAAGTAACTTGTTACCTTAAACATGATTATAATTATATGATCAATACATTACTATTACTACATATTATATATATAATAACTATTATATTATATATATTAAAAAAAAAAAAAACTATATCCACACTCTAACACACTCACACACACACACACACACACACACACACACACACACACCACACACACACGCACGCACACATATTCTTAGGAATAATAATATTAAGAAATTGTTGGAACTTTCGATTAATTATTGACTTATTGTTAAGGAAGAGCGGAGCTTCCTAGCACAAGCATATCTCTTGCTTAAAAGGTAGCTCCGACCACGATTTATTGTAAACTAACCTAAGTTACCAAATAAACATTTTGATTTGATTTGATTTGATTTGATTTGCAGTCAGTGCTCAGTAAAACAAATAATTTTTTTGTTGTAGATTCATAAGGGGGCGCAGTATTTAGTGATCGCAGTTGTTCTTCTATTTTATTTGCTAAAGGCTTTCCTATAGTAGAGAAGTAATTATTTATATCGTTAACAGCCTCATTTGGATCATTTTTAAGTTTCAGTAGGTTAACATGATTTTGTTTTACTGCTTTGTAACCCGTTATTTTATTTATAACTTCCCATGTATTTTTGACACTAATAGAACAAGCTAACTCCAGTTGTGCTTTTTCATACTCATTTTTAGCATATTGAAGTCGGTGACAAATTTTAAGACTTTCTAGGGGATCATCGTTTGGCACCGACTTCAATATAGAAGTGTGATGTTGTCTGTACCTATTCTTATATTATTTTAAACTTTTCAGTGTTTTTGAAGTCGGTTTTTATTTTTGCCCTTGACATCCTACCTCGCTCAACTCATTTTTGACACACTCGTTTCCTTATCAAGCCATTCCGCTATGGAATTCTCTACCTGAGAGTATTAAGAGAGCGCGTACTCTAAATTCATTCAAATCCCTAGTTCGTAGACACTCCCTATCTACAAATCCTTAGCCGCTATATTATTACGTAATTTCCTTTCCTATCACACAAGCAATTTTTATTCCTATTTCTGCACCCTTCCCCTTGATTATCCCTTTTCCATTTTCCATTTTCCAGTCTTTGTGAGGTCAGTCAGGTTGCCTGAAAGAGCTTGCTTTTTAGCAATAAGGCCGTCTACTTGTACATTTGTGCTTTATTTACGTTTTTTCTATTAAGTGTTATTTGTGCAATAAAGAGTTGTTTTACTATTATCGTACTCTGTTCTGTTCTGTTCATTGCAACAGTATTTTCTATTCTACATCTTGAAAGTAGAATCATTTATAAAGACTTATATAAATATACATTCATGACCTTAATTCAAGCAGTTACACATTTTTGAGACGTTGAGAGACATAAAATGACTGCGAAATGATTGTGAAATCTACGAGTGTAATATAAAATCGTCACTAACTAAATAAAATAGAGATTGTACCTCAGCTCAGTCGGTACCTCTACCTTACCTACCTACTGCCGCAAAGCTGTGCTATATTCCTATTTGAAGAGTAAGACAGACAGACAGTATCACAATCACAACTTGACAAGGTCCACTGTGATACTTGTAGAACTGCATCGTTGCATATGTTCCAGGAGTCACATGTACTACCGGGTGTAACTGAATACCCCAATAACGTTTAAGGGGCATATAAGTTAGATACTAAATGGACCTTCGGTGCTTGTCTGAGACCTAGAAACCCAATACTTTCAGAGTTATTTGATTTCAAACTGAAAGCAAAAACTTTCAAGTGACAACCATAATCAGCTCTTAACACAAAAGAAATTTAAACACAAAATGACACGTGACAGACGTGAGCGTAGTATTCCTCGTACGCTTACGTAGGACTGTCGGCACTTAATACCAAAAAATAATTTATTTAGTTTGTATGACGTGAACGTAGTATTCCTCGTACGCTTACGTAGGGCTGTCGGCACTTAATACCAAACAATAATTTATTTAGTTTGTATGAGAAAAAAGTAGGTTTGTTAGCCCTAATATTTTTCCTACAGAATCTCTACTTCTGATGGATACATACCCTTAAATGTTATTGGGGTGTTCAGTTACACCCTGTATAGCTAAATGACTGAAGTCACTTATCATCGGGTGAGAAGTCTACTTATTTGTCTACTTTGTTGTAATAACACCTTCCTTTTATAGCGCTAACAATCACTAAGACACGATTTTTGGGAATTCAATCCCTATCCCCTTAAGGATTTTAAGTTTGTGCGGAACTCCGTTATTTTTGAACCTGGAATCAAGATGTAGCTCCTCAATCCATACGCACACCATGCTTTTACGTTTATAAAAATTCTACCCTTGAAGAGGTTAAGTAGAGGTTGTTTAATGTTTGTTTGCTGATCACGCTAAAACACTTCAACGTGCCTCCATCGCATCCATCTTGTTCTGTGTAAAAATACTTAAAAACTTTATTAATACCAGGATTTATACAATAAATTATACTATTCAGATAGTTTACGCTAGCTACAGACGAAATATATTAATGTTCAGGTAAGTAGGTAAGTCAGTAGTTACTTTTGCCCGAAAGCGAGATATTATATCGCATTTTCCATGTAATAAATATAGCGTCATCACGCTAAGACACTTTAACGTATTTTAAAGAGTAATTTAATAATTTTGTTATTTTTACTGCGGAAAAATATACGATTACCACGGAAACACGAAAAAATGCGAGCAAAGCTGTAGGAGGAAGTCTAATAGATTATAATAATAATAATAATAAGCCTTAGGAATTACTTCCTTAACAACGAGTGTGGGATGCATCGTGATGTTGTGGCAGTTGACAAAGGATTTACCCCTCTCTCCATGGCAATCGAGAACTGGCGCAAACCACCGGTGCTTAGCGTCGAAGATCGCAAAGAGGTATGGAAGGGCAAGGAGCTACATGGGAGGTTTTATCGGGCCTTGACTGGGCCTGATGTAGACCTACCCGCTTCGGTGAACTGGCTACGCTTTGGTGACCTATTTGGGGAAACTGAGGGCTTTGCCTGTGCAATTGCAGACGAAGTAATGATGACGAACAACTATAGAAAATATATCCTGAAGGACGGTACGGTTGACATCTGTCGGGCATGCCGCCGTCCCGGAGAGTCACTCAGGCATATTATCTCTGGTTGTTCTTATCTTGCTAACGGCGAGTATTTGCACAGGCACAACCTAGTGGCCAGGATCATCCACCAGCAACTTGCCATTCGATATGGCCTTGTCGAATCTGAGACGCCGTACTATAAGTACGCGCCAGTGCCAGTTCTTGAAAATGGTCGTGCGTTGCTCTATTGGGACCGCTCTATCATCACGGACAGGACTATTGTTTGCAATAAGCCTGATATCGTGGTGATCGACCGGTCCCAACGCCGAGCAGTGCTCGTCGATATCACTATCCCTCATGATGAGAATCTCGTGAAAGCTGAGAAGGACAAAGTCAGCAAGTACCTTGACTTAGCTCACGAGGTAACCGCCATGTGGAATGTTGATTCGACGATCATTGTTCCGATAGTTGTTTCGGCGAATGGCTTGATAGCGAAGAGTCTCGACCGACATCTTAAGAGGCTCTCGCTTGAGGAATGGATCAAGGGTCGGATACAGAAAGCAGTGATTCTCGACACGGCACGTATTGTCCGGAGATTCCTCTCTCTGCAGCCCTAACCACCGGCAGCTTGGGCCTTGCCTCGCTGTTGGCGGCATACTAGGTTTAAGTTTTTTATAGTATTTTGTTTTATATATATATATTGTAAAAAACTTAAATTTAAGGATATTTTTGAATAAATGGATAATAATAATAATAAACTCTTTATTGCACAAAAAACATATAACAAAAGAAACAAATGTAAAAAAAACAAGAAATGTACAAGTAGGCGGCCTTATTGCTATAAAGCAATCTCTTCCAGGCAACCTTAAGATAGGAAATATGGGAAAGGAAGGGCAAGGGAAGGGTGCAGAAATGGGAATAAATAAAAATCGTTTGTGTCATAGGGAAGGAAATTACATATCTAACAATATAGTGGCTAAGGAATTGTAGATAGGAAGTGACTACGAACTAGGGATTTGAAAGAATCTAGCGTACGCGCTCTCTGAATACTCTCAGGGAGAGAATTCCATAGCCGGACGGCTTGAGAAGGAAACGAGTATGTCAAAAACTGAGTTGACCGAGGCGGGATGTCAAGGGATAAAATGTAATTAGATCGCAAAGTACGACTCGAAGAATGGGACCGAAAAGAGAAATAAGACTTAAGATAAGGTGGAGACATTGGATGGAACAATAGTACATTGTTACCCTAGGGGTGAAAGTAACTTATTTAGTCCCGAGACGGGGTTTGGCGCCCGAGCGTAGAGAGGGCGCCTATAGTTCGAGGGACTAAATAAGTCTTTAACCCGAGGTAAACACTGTGCTTTTCATTACGAATACCAGGAAAGTAAAAACAAAACATGAATCAGCAAAAGAACATATGAGTAAAATTAATTTTATTAAATGAACAACTTCTGCTTTTGCCTCTTATCTTATGTATGAAATCTGTGCTATACAGAAGAATAAACAATTAAAACTCGAAAAAACAAATGAATATCGGATTGCCGCTATCCCGCTTATTTTGTTTTTTTTTCTGTGGCCGGCCAGCTATTCAGCCATTATTTTTTCATTTTCATCATAGAAGAAATGGTTAATATTTAGCCCAAATCTATGTTATTTTAAAGAAATAATTAAAAGTAAATTATAATAAAGTCATTTAAAAATATATTCTTTAAATACTTACTTTATATAAATGAACAATGTAAACCGTGTTTCATAGCAAATAAATCATATTAATCATATTTAATTTCATTCATTTCATTTCATTTATGTTATTTCAATTTTACACCGTGCTGTCCTAATTGAGTGGCTGTATAGAAAGTCAGGACATTATTCAACAAAAATGTGAAAATAGAACGTTTCTTTTTAAAGTTTGACAGCAGCTGTCAGTTGAAAGTGATTCTCCCTAGGGCTGAAAAGTACTACTTTCAACCCGCTCCGCAGGCAACTTCAGACCTACTTTCAGAGTATGAGTAATGAAAAATATATTATACTCGTATATCCAAATCACTGAAACAAAGAGATAATGTTTTTACTTTGCACAAACGTGTCCGCACTCATGTACGTTTTGAGCAATAAAACAGGATTAAAAGTTAAATTAACTACGACCCCAATATGTGGGCCACAGCGGGTCCTGCTTTATCATACGTTTAAATCTCTCGAAATAATTTAAACTTTTAATCCTTGCTCATATTGGCGCACGATTTTGCGTGGCCATGATAACAGGATAGTTTTAATTTTCGGCTCGGCTCGCATGAAATTCTAGCTAAAGAATAAAATGGACGAAAATACAATTACCTAAATTCGTTTAGTTATACCGGGTTTAATTGTTACAAGGAGCAGAATTTACAGGAATCTCTCTCTCTCTCTCTCTCTCTCTCTCTCTCTCTCTCTCTCTCTCTCTCTCTCTCTCACCTAAGTCTGTAGCCATAAAAACAGCGTTGTGTTACCAATTAGAGGTAAGATAGATCCTCATTTGTGTTGTGTAGGAGCCCAGGGGATCTCATGGTTTTCAAATGATATCATTATTCGGTCATTATATCATGATGGCATTATTGAAATTATGCCATAGTGATGATATTATTGGAGATCGGTAATACCCTTAGATAAAGAATAAATAGATAGGACGTGACCGTATACCCGTAAGGGACAGACATAGATGACGTCATACCTGCCTAAAGTAGATGGGTATACCAGTGTTGCTTTAAGTTTTACCCTACTTTATGTTTATAGTGGTAAAAAAAGTTGGTTGATCTACGTATTTTTATTGAGACATTTTAATGAGCGCCCTTCGCTCAACAATATGTCTCAAAAAATAAAAGTGGGAGGAAGTTGCGAATTTTTTTATTGTATTCTTCATTCAACCTTCGCAGTCTAAAGTTATTTACACTTTTAAATAAAACTACACTTTTCGGATTTACTCGAGTATATTTAGTTTTAAAACATTTTACTTAATTATTTAAGCTATTATGTAAACATCTTTACAAATATAAGAAAAAATATTAGGAATCATCATCAGCCCACACGCGTCCACTGCTGGACATAGGCCTCTCCAAGTGCTCGCCACTGAGTACGATCCGCGACCACTCACTTCCAGCTTTTGCCAGCTAGGTACCTTGCGAAGATCGACGCTTGATTAAGAATACAGCGGGCAATATCATTGTTTATTCTTTATCTCTGCAATTTATTTAAAATCCAATATTTATACATTTACTAAATATATGTGAAGATTTAGAAAATGTATAAATATAAAATTTTAAATAAACATTTTCTAAAATTAGATTTCAATAACTCCGTTATTGTCATCGAATACAGCGTATTAGCAATGAATTCGCGTATTTAAATATTTTTTACAAATACATTTCATCAAAAGCGGGTAGTGATTATGCGTAAACTCTTCAGTAAAAAAAATTATTTAACAATTTTTCTAAGCATTGGTGCAAAAGGGAATGTATGTACTTAATAATATTTTCAGAAAATCTCTATTGGTTTCTCCTACAGTATCTAAAATGTCCAACCGCTCATTTTGCATCATTAACTTACACTTCAAATCACTTAACACATTTTCAAGTTTGGCTACTTTTTTTCCCAATCGTCTAAGCGATTCACGCACTGCCCGTAGTTTTTTACTTGATGTCCTCGATGATTGTTTCAAACGCAGCATTTGAAGCTGCATTTTTCTCTTTCGGGGCGTATTCAAATTTGAACCGAAACCCAACAACGATGCGTCCTGAAACAATATGTATACAGGTTAAAAATAAAAGCAGGTGCTAATTTTACAACATTAAAAATAATAATTAAGAAATTTGTAAACTGTATCTGTACTAATGGTCAGACTTGTTATGTAAATAGGAAATGTCCAAAATCAAACCATTAATAATATTTTTGGCCATTTCAAAATAGTAGAAAAGAATTTGGTACCTACCCATGTTAACATACTCTTATAAAAAATTTGGTGTCATTAATCCAAAACTGTAAAATTAATTTTGAAATCCCTTATACAAATAGTTGGGTCTGTGAAAAATAAATATAGGTTTCGGCTTGATAGGGTATTTACTTTGTAGATATAATATGTATAAGTTACTGACCTGTAAAAAAAGTTAGGAATAGCACCACTCCCAAGAAAAGTGCCTTTTTTGTTTTTCTGAATCCACTGTTGTTCAAAATGCTTAGAACACATTCGGGTATGCTTGGTTGGCTGCCAATTCAATCGACCAGTAGCTTTAACCCAATTGTTTCGAGTAATTATCTCCGAAGGAAATCTGTTAAATACAGACAAACAAGCAAATAGAAAGTTTCACTTCAAAAGAATTACCTTTGTTATCTAAAATGCTCAAAATTTTATACTTAAATATGTCAATATTAATGTAACACAGAAACTAATATGTGAGTTCCCTTTAACGTAACAAATTACCTACGAATGAAGGAAAAATTGTCGTAGCGACTGGTATCATTATAACCCGGCAAAATGTTATACGCGTTGGTTGTATAGGTGACCTTATTGAATGGCGACATTCTTAACTTATTAGGTTAATAGTAACCTTATAATTAGTTTGAAATTTCATGTTTAATCCCATAATATGATTGAGAACCATAGTAGAAGGATAAAATATTGCAATATAACTTGTATTTATAATTTAAAAAATAGTTTTGGCGCTTAATATTGACACAATTTAGGTCTTACCTGTAAAGGTTATATTTTCCTGTTTTCTAGCACTATAACTATTACAACCTAAAGCGGAGCAGTGCACCAAGATTTAAATGTTCAAATAGTTCACAATTACACTAATTAAACTGTTAAATAATTGCACAGTGAGCTATACTTCACACAACAAATTTCATCCACGTATTTGTTTAGCACCAGACGCTGGTGATAAACAATCCCCACTACCAGTTTCACCTATATACGGTGACAAAGACAAAAAAAATGATGCCGTCTTCTTCTTTCCTTTGGCAATGTGTATAAGTTTATCTCTTTTCCTCATGTTTGACGGCTTTTATAGCCCATCTATTCCATTCTATATCTATGGTAATACCAAATGAAGCTAGCAGTTCATGACTTCTTTATCTCAATATTTATACCGTGTCATACGCATGTCATACGATGAAAGATCCATATAGGCCTGTGGACCTGCCTCGATCGCTTACTTCTTAGCGTCACTTACCATCTGGTGATAAAAGCTAAGAGATACCCTGTTGTGTGTAATAATATATATTTAAAATTTAAAACACATATTTTTTAAATACCAGTATCTATGTAATAAATTGTCTGACGCTCCTACGGTGAAGGAAAACATCGTGAGGCAACCTGCATACATCTGCGAAGAAATTCAATGGTGTATGTGAAGTCGACCAATCCGCACTGGGCCAGCGTGGTTGACTAAGGCCTAATCACCCTAACATAGGGTAGGCTCGAACCCCTCGGTGGGGACGTATATGGGCTGTGATGAATGAATGAAAAAATGTAATAAATTATACCATCCAAATAGTTTACTAATAGATGTACCTAGATGAAGTTCAGAGGGCCTATTACCGATCTCATGGTTTTGCAAATGATATCATATGATATAAAAGTGCGAAACGAAAAATACGATTTCCGGTCAGATTTTTGATCATTTGTTCATTATTTAATGATGATATTATTGAAATTATGCCATAGTGATGATATCACTGGAGATCGGTAATACGAAATGCAGAATTTCATGACTTCTGTTTCTCAAAATTATACCATATCATACGATGAAAGATCCATAATTGGCCTGCAGGAGTTTTGCCCAAACGCGAGATAAGTATGCTTAACGCATTTCCAAATGAAAAACATGTTACTTTTGACAGCGTACATTGTTTCTTTTTCTCAAAATTCTCATCTAATTTAACCATATAATTTGCCCGCCTTCAAGACGAGCACGTAGCAACCTCTTACAAGTTAATTTGTATGTGCAACACTAAAGAAACAATTTCGAGCGCCGAGGAAAAAGTTGTGCATCGCTCATTAAAATTGAATCCGGATTTGCGCTCAGACGCTGCAGCTAAGCTACTTGGTGGGTTACGTAACTATCCACGAGTTGCTAAGCTTCTTCGTGTAGCCATTTAAATCGATGAACGACGTTCTGGTGAACGATTTCTGAACACCACAAAATTGCGTGTAACTGTTGTTTGTTTGAGTTCAGTAACGCAGTATAGTATGAGCTCAGCTTTGTGATTATAACAGCTTATCAACACTCACCGTGGTTATCCTTGCCCTTGATGGATAAATAGGTTAATAAACGCAATAGGTTTATGTACATCAAAAAAAATTACACATTTGACACACAACTAAATTAGTGAAAAATTTTAAGTTAAAAGAAAGCTTTAAAAAGTAGTGAAAAACATTGCAGCTCTCCATCCTTGCCTCAAGGAAAAGAATGCTGGCTGCGTTACCTCGCTGAATCGCAATGCTGATTCTTTGAGCCACTGTCCAGCCACGGTGAAAATACCCGAACATAATGGCTTAGGGCAATTTATTAATAAAATTATTTAAACAATATTGAAACAGGAACACCGCTATTGAAGCGTATACCGCTATCACGCGGCAGCTTGTCCAGACAAGTTCAATAAAAAGGAATATGTAATACTTGTATAACACGAACCATTTCGAGCTACTTTTGACCCCTTCAGAAATCAAAAACCGTTTTAACCTACGTACATGAAATTTGTCACATTTATTAAAGCCGTTTTAATTTGAATACTCCCACCCACCATAGCGTATCAACGAATCAATAATCAAAATACATGATTATACACAATTAATTCCTATTTTATTAAATTCTACCTACCTACCTACCTCCATTCATTATAATTGTCCCAATACATATTTATTTACGCTGAATCTGTTTTCAAATTTTATCATAAGTATTTTTATATTTGATATATTGGTAAAAACAAAACAAATTGTTCATTCAGTTTTATCTAAGTAGTTAATGCGAGTTACTCAATTCGAGTTATATGAACTTCAACTCGAGTTAAATCGAGTTGTATTTTTTCCGAGTTGGCACATCTCTATCGCATATTAAGTCACATGCTGTCGAAACCACCGGCCCTCGGACGACACGTTCTCGAAAAAAAACAATTCGAATCGTTTATTTATTATAGTCCTATTGTTACATCAGACTAATCGGAAAGTCCACACTTCCGATCGATCCGTACGTAGCAATTTGTACATCAAAAAAAGTAAATACTTCACAGCTGATATGAGTGAGGTACAAAATTATACATCAATAAATATGTACTTAATCTTCTGAAAACCCAAACTAATCTATTATGGTATCAAGAAAAAATTAATGGCCCGTCTTAATGAATAGGTAGCTGAAGAACCTCTGCTTTAGGAGTAGGTGGCTGATAGAGATTTAGTAAAACGCCTTAGCAATTTCTATGCTAATAACCGAGCGAGATTCCTTAACTAAACTAATGCGTTTTGTTTTTGCCCATCGCGCGAAGATAATCTGAACTCGTACGTAATCATTCCACACACCTCTAAGACGGTGGGTAATAAATTATCTTAATTTGCAAACGGAGCCTTGGAATTTGGGGACGTGATACCGCTATTAAAGGAGATACGCTCAAGTATATTGCTCGCACATTATTAGAATATGGCTTTATTGAATTCCAAGTTATATCTTCTAATCTAGTTCTTTGATGGTGTGTTCGTTTTAGCAAAAAGAGAGTGGTAGAGCTTTTATAGTTTTACAAATTTTAAAAACAGAAGCATACTTTGTATCAGAATATTTTTGTATGAGTACCTTATTAATAACAGAACTACAACTTATAGAACGTACAGATCTTTAAACATTTGCACAAAAATGCAATACAATTATGATACATGTCACCGTATCTGGGTTCTCTAAGTTCTAGTCACTAAGTTCTAGTGCTATTTTCCAAAAAATAAACATAAATGAAACGAAATGTTGTCAAGCCAACATAAAGTATCAAAAGGAATAATTTAACTGAACTATCAGATTCACGGACTCAGTCTTCAGGCGTAACAGGATTTAAGAGAAAAATTAAAGAAGCATAGGTACCTCAAGGAGGCAATCTAACTTGTTCTCAACGGGCTAATTTACCTACGCAAACGCAGCGCCGCCTCGGGCGCGCGATTGCTTTTTCTCAACTATTCCATTTTAAACTTGAGAAATGTTCCTTAGTACTTCTCTGGGTCTGCTGTGCAAAGACATAGGTAGTTAATGAGTTTTTATGATTTGAATTTTTTTTGCACGTTAAGTGTGGATTGTGTTTTTACAGGCTAATATTTTGAGTGTCAATTTGTTTATGTTGACAAAATAGTTATTATGATGTGCAAGAAGACGTTTGCTCTAGCGAATGGTCCGCCTTACGCGAGGAGGTAATAAATCTTCTTCTTATACATATAAAAATGAAACGCTGTGTGTTTGTCTCGCAAAAACTCTGAAACGGGTCGACAGATTCTTACGAAATTTTTTGTATGTGTTTGAATAGGTACAGGGAAGGTTTAAAAGTACATTTGGACCCAGTAGGTGGCGCTGTAATAGCCGGGCAGGACAACGTCTGCCGGGCCCACTAGTGTTCAATAAAAATTATGAATGCTAATGGTTCTTCTCTTTTATTTATTTGTTATTTTTACAAGCTTTTATTTTACTTTCACCAGTCCCGCTGTCTGTAATGAAATCTTGCAAATTAAATTTGAACCACTTCCCAGTTTCCGATTGAACTGAAATTTTGCATGCATATATATATATATCGCGTGACAATGCAATATTATGATGGCATGGAGCTGAGGCCCAATTCTGCTAATAAATAAAGCTGAATCGAAACTGAACGATTGCGGTCGACCAATCGGAGCGCTTCGGTTTTAACTTATTAGTAGAATTGGGCCTCTGGGGGCCGATTCTCAGTTTTTTAGAGATATCTCTAATTCGACATATCTCTATTAAATTGCATCTCTACTAATAATCTCTCAAAAATGTCTATGATATGAAAAAAACGTATTCTCGCTGGCAATAGAGATGTATGTCGAATGATGGTCGAATGATTATGAGGGTGCGGTCCGAAATTTGATATCAGCGCTCGTGTGCGCGTTTTGCGTGCAAAAAGTCGGTTCAAAATTGCTCATAATATGCGCATTTGTAAGCGGTATGACAGAAAAGAGGAGTGCACTGTCTCTAGAACTGTCAATAACAAAGTTAACGTTAGTTTCCCGCGGAATTTAATTTCTTCGAATTATTTTTTTCATTAGGTATATCTACAATAGATACAGAAGTGCTCTGTGAAGATACTGGAGGGACAATACACGTCGCCTTAAATTTTTCTTTTCAAATAACATTGATTGATCAAATTGACATTTGACAGACTCAAAGATCGAAAGCTCGGTCAAAAATTGATCTTAATGCTTACGTCCGTGAGCAGTGCAAACGATTTGAATGGGTTTTTTTGTTTGCATGCACGCAACCACACCCATAAAAATGAATGGTTACGTTTTGTTGATTTATACGATCAAAAAAAAACAAAAAAAAAGTAGCGTCCAAGTTGTCATCAAAGTTACTTTCTCAAAGCGACCGATTGCCATTTTTAAAGAAGTGAAGTGAAGTGAAGTACTTTCTCAAAGCAGACTTTGAGCATGTCAACGCGGCTTTACGAAGCGTATTGTGAACCTTTTTCACATCCTTCGAAACGTTGAAATGTTTCAAAACGTCGTGTTTTGTATTTGTAACATTTTTGAATATTTTTAGAAAACAGAATTATTAGAGATGCAGTAACAAATCTATAATGGACTATAAAAAACAGTACCCCACTTCAGCACAGAATTCGTGGCTTTGTCAGATAAAGGTTGAAGAACTTTGTAAAGCCAAATTTTCGGGGACTTTTACTAAAAAAATCCGAACAAAAGTGGAAATGTATAGCAGAGGAATTAAATTGTTTGGGAGAAGTCAATAAGACTTGGATTGACTAAATATATTACAATGTTAACTAATTCTTTAGATAAGCGAAAGTTCTTAAATGCATATAATGTAATGGTAATTCCACTAAAAACCGAGCTTCTTCTACTATACATTAACAACAGTTGTTATAATAATCATCGATTATTCATATTAATTAAATGTGTTAGCAATTAAAATACATACATAAACTAAAATCGTAATAAAAGTTCCAACAAATTATGTAAAACAGACACAGAAATAACCAATTACTGTAGCTCGTACTCGACTTTTCAAATGTCGATTGCTATCTACCACTCGTGACATGTCGAACGCTAGGCATAGACATATCTCTAACGTGACATTTTGAGAATACGGAGACTGAGAAATATTCGACATCCGCCATTTAATTTAGACATATGTCGAATTCGACATTATCTCTATGGCTTGAGAATCGGGTCCCTGATCTAATGCTGGAACTGGAAGGTGGCCACAGGAACTTCACAATAAAACGACAGAACCCCATCGAGTTTTGGCTTGTTTGATTCGTATCGATGAGTACTTTGAATCTATATGGCAACCTTATCTTGAATAGACTATACCATTTGTACCAATGACTAAACAAATACATGGACCGGCCCTACCTACAGAATCAGCGTGACTACCTACAAAACATAAAATTGCTACCTTTACTAGTGATGTACTCAGTATTAGTTGTGCAATATCGATAAATTTAAGTTTAAACAAATTCATCAATCCACTTATCTACGACATATCTAGGGAAATAGATCTTAGCTGAACAGCCCTCCTAGACAAGATGCATTTCGATAATCGCTAACGCAATCGCTAGTAGGAAAATATATGGGATTTGAAATAAGCCCTCGCTTAGCTTTCGAGCGCAATTGTTAAATCTCATACATTGTCCATTTAGCGATTGCGTTAGCGATTATCGAAAGACATCTTATCTAGGGGGGCTGCACATTACGGACCTAAATTGTAATAATTTGATCGAAAAGTCGTGTTTCAGAAATATTTAGGCAGTTTCAAATTGTGGAACTACGCAAATTCTAAGAAAAACTTATTAAAGATCACTATTTAACTTAAGCGGTACAAAGTTCGCCGAGTCAGCTAGTATGACTATAAAGTTGACGTGTATTTTCTTTGTATAAATAAGTGCGAGAAAATGTTATTGTAAAATAAATAGGAATAGTTTTTTTTGTAAAAAATTATTTAAAGGAGGCGATAAGTACTTACTTTCAAGTAGGTAGGATAATTTGGGTGTAATTTAAATATTTTTTTTAGTTTTGTACGGTAAGTTACTAATCAAAGTATATGACAAACTTTGTCGTAGGAACCTTATATGTTCAATTATTATGAAAAATGGAGGTTTTAAAAAACTAAAATTAATTGACAATGATAATAATTCATCAATTATTAAGCTTTCCAATTTTAATTAATAATAATTTCCTATTACTTTAGTCACTGCATGTGAGCTAGGCTTAGGCACGTAAGTCTGTCTGTTTAATATTATATATCGATAGACTAATTAAATTTTCTCTTTAGGTATCTTCACTATCGCCCATTAATAGTAGCAAAATTCACACGTTCGTTCGGCACTTAAAATGGCGGACTGGTCACGGTAGGCAATTTTTGTGACGTCACAACGAAACAGTATGCATCTCTTTCTACAAATGTATTTTCACTTTTGTAAGAAAGAAACAAAACGATATTTGATAGATTCGTGTCAAGATATCAAAGAACAGTTTAACGGGGCATCTCCATATCTCAATGATTTGTACAAACGACATGGCTGCTGCCTTGCACAAATTATAATAATTGAAGTAGAGACGATATGGAAGAAAGAAAATTGAAGATTGAAAAAATACCATCGGAATATACAAGAAAAAGAACTACCAAAGAATTGGCTATATGGGCATAGTACCATTTGCCTTCCCAGAGCTGCGTTCAGAACCTACGCTCGAGTGCACTCCGAGTGCACTCTGACAGCAACCAACCCGTTCAGAGCCTCGGGGTAAAAAACGCTCTGACAGGCGGTTAGTACACTCTGTGCCCGTTCAGAAGCTTCGAGTGATGCAACCAAACAACCAACTTGAGCGTAGAGTGAAAAACACTCTGACAGCTTTTATGTCAAAGTCGATGTCAAAAATACGCTACTTACTTATTATTTTATTAAATAACACTACTTTGAACTCTTTTAAGCCTAATACAAGGGAAATATAGAGATTTTTATGTGTTGTAATTATTTTTAAGCAGAAAAATGGATATTAACTGTTAATTTCATAGTAAGGATTAGTATATTTTGCCCTTTGCTTGATCTTGATCGGCAAGCTACAAACTAAAAAAAAAGATAGCAACCGAGCCGTTCTGAACCTCGGAGCGAGTGTGAAAAACACTCTCGGTTGCATTACTCTGACCCTCGGAACGCAACTCTGAATGGAAATCAACTAAAAAAATCCTTAGTTATTCTTCTGAGAAAAAAAACAGCAGGTGACAATTATTCTAATTTTTGCAAGGCAGCTACCATTGTCGTTTGTTCAGATGGATATGTAAGTTATTGTTAGTAAAGTCCAAGTCCTTGTCATAATTTTGTTTTTTGTTAAGGCCAAAGCCATTTCTTTTGTCATTTCATTTTGGTAATAAATAGATGATAATAAATAATAACCTAGTGGCTGTGTGCATGACTTCAGTGCCACCTAACGTCTGCAACTCTGTTGACTGTCACTTTAAAATTTGCTGCCCATTATTGGGCAGTCGCAGTCGCAGTCCATCCATTACTCGTTTAAAAAGGAATTCGGCATAGAGTCTTATGTTCACGGCGCAACGGCTGTCTAATTATAAGCGATCGTGATATGTTTTTTCTAACCCACCGGATTGCTTTGACATTTATGACAGATAACAGAGCTAACATTATTTGTCATAGAGCATTAAGTTATTTGTACTTTTGGTCACCATGAGCGCTGCGATAGATGTCATTACCCCCAACTAGTACTTCGCACCCAGCGAATATAATAGGTAGAAGCATTACCGTGTTAGAGGAAGAAAGAAATATGAAGAATGAAAAAAAAATTACCACCGGAAGATACGGAAGATATCAAGGAAAAGAACGACTAGAGTGACCAAAGAATTGGCTGTATGGGCACAGTACCACAGAATGGGATAATGAACTAAAAAAAAGTAGTTGACAGTTGACAATTTCACATTTGACAACCAAAACAAATATCGAAATTGACAAGTAAATAGAAAACAAAAGTGGAAAAATCATAAAAATATCTTATATACACCGTAATAGTAGCATGTGTGTAGATCTGTTATATAAAAAATATTAAAATACTTTATTAAAATTGCAGTATAGCGAAAACAATAAGTTATGCAGTTAGGTTATGTATTGTAGTGAGTCAAGGTTCTATAGCGTGATGATTTGTGAGTTTTAAGGTCCTTTCCAGTTCCAGTAACACGCCTTATACGGGTTGAGTAGGTCACTTTACCTTACTGAATTAGTCAGAAATAAAATCAGCGATGAGTGAACGCGAGGTCTCTAAAGATTCTGAGTCTCAGGACACAAACAATGAAGAAAGAAATAGTGGGAGTGCTTCGCAACCAATGCCTACAGGATCTCGGTAAGTAAAATAGATACATAAGTATATAGTATCGCAAACTCTTTGTAAACATCACTAACATTTTTATACAATCAAAATAAATTGTAATTATCCCTTTGCCTTGTTCAATGAATCTTATGCTATATTGGCTTGCTTACGTTATTTGATCTATATTGTGATAGAAGTCCGTTATCAAAATATTTGAGACAATTATTCCTTGAAAATAAATAGACTAACATAGTAGCTAATTGACCATATTAAACTAGTTAACTATTATAATATTTTCAGCCCTCAAAGCTACTATGCAAGTGAACCAATACAATTCAGAGTCAGAGGGTCAACAATCACAGGTGCTTCACCACCGAATTTCGTGACTTTAGAAGAGATAATGAAAGCTGCTCACGGAATGCAGAACATGGTCCTGGCACATGAAATTGCTGTTGATAATGATTTCAAATTAAAACCTTTTGAACCTCCAGATAATAGGTTGATTACTTTAAATATTATCCTGTAATATTAAATATAATTTGTGTAATTATTATATTTAAACCTTTTTTATAAATAAGGGTACATTTGAAAATGAGTAATATTTACTTGGGGTAGAGTGAATTACACCCAATAGCATTCGAGAACCACCTAAGTGAAACCAAGGGTAACTGATCAATTACTCTGCTCGTATTTCTGAATGCTGTCATGAAAGTAAACGGAGGGTAATTTTCGCCTGACAGGAGTGAATTTCTCCTGGTCCCCATTGAGCGTTAAATTTTACCTGACATTGATAGCTCATTGTTCTATGATCTGTGGCTAGCTTATATTGTTTTTAAGTCGAAGTTAAAGATACAAATGTTAAGTAAAGCTTTGTGCAGTGGTAAATAAAGCAAGTTCGCTTTGTAAAACACAAAAACATTCTTCTTTTCGTTTTTAACTAATAGAACCCGTTTGAAAACTTGTGAATTGCGAAAATGACTCACTAGCGTTTGAAAACCATCGTTTTCTTTTTTACTGATTGCAAACATCACGGGTTTTCGAACTTCCCCTAAAATAAGAACAAAAGTGCCTGCACTAGTTGACAACTTCTAATCTGTGAATTATGTTGCTAAATAGCTTTTTCAAGGATAATGAATTTTGTTTATAGGTCAAATTTTTAAATAATAAATAAGAAAAATTTTTTTTTAGACAAATCTCATTTAAATTATTTTTAAAATAACTATAAAACTGTTAAAATACTTAAAAAAAAGTAAAAAATTTGCAATTTTAATTTTATTAAAAAAATTTCAGCTATCAAAAACTTGTGAAAGAAACAATGCATAGAGCATACTTTGATATATTGAGGTCGCAACTCAATTCTGACCCTCCTGAGTATAAACAGGCTATTATACTTCTCGAGGATGTTAAACAGGTAAGATTAAAATATTATTTGTAATAACAGTTAAGATAAGTATTAATATAATGTTGGTATATTCCTAATTGTTATATTCAAGACTGCATCTTCTTTTAAAATACTTGATTAATTGAAAATACAATCCAAGATGAAATTTTTTATTTATTGATTTATCCATTTTTTATACCTTCAACACTAATTTACCTAAATTATTGTTATATGGCTGGTCAAATTAATAAATTAAAGAATTAGAACCTATTTGTGTGTCAAGCTGGTAAAGTTATAACCACACTCTATGTGAATTACAAAGAGTAGCGCACAATGTAAACTATTATGTATATTAATAGATTCATATACATAAAAAAAATATTATTATAAGATTTCAATTAAAAAAAATTAAAATACCTTGCATTTATAATTGGCTCATTGGTATTTTGATATTTACTCCGGTCAATTAAGCCATCAGAATAGGGGTACCCCTGCATAAATTCCCAGAAAGCTGAAAATTTGCATGGACGTTAGGGATACCATTGTAATGAAACTGTGAAAAGTCCTCATCTATCCCATGCCTGCAAAAAAATTAATTCAAGGTCAAAGTTTGCAAAAAATTGTCCTTACACTTTTTTTCATAATATTAACCATTTCTGAGAAAAAACAATATTACAAAATTTACTTTAGTTGTATTCACCATAATTAGCATGATTTCGCTGCCTATGTACATCATTGGACTTATAAGTAAAACTATTTGTCTGCAAGACAAATACATTAATATTGAACGATAATTCTGAGAATATAATCTGTTTTTTTAAACACAACAGATCTTGTGGTATCCGCCTCCGCAAGCGACGAAGCTGAGCAGGTTCATTCATTAAGTGTTGGGCAAGTGAGTTAGAATGTTTTAATACTCTGGATGTGTAGGCTCTCAAGCTGTCTGTTATTTCTTGCTTTATTGTTTTAATTTTCAGGTCTTGGTGTAATCTATTATTGGTTCTATACCATGGTGCGTCAGCTATCATTCTCAGCATTTTAGACTGGAATCTTTGCAGAATCTCAATATTTGAATTGACTGATGTACCCCACAGTTGTATGCCATAGGTCCAGATTGGCCTAATTATGCTTTTGTACAGACTCTGCAATTTGCTTCCAGGGACAGTTGTGACTCCCGTATGAACATCCAATACATTTTACGGACCTGTTGACCCATTGCAAGCCTTTTGGTGAATATGTGTTTTCTCCATGTCAGTCGCTTATCCAGGTACATACCCAAATACTTTGTGTCGTCAGCTTGCGGAACCTGGACTCCATTAAGAAACACCGGTGGACAAATGCCTTAGGGATAAACTCAAGAGATGTACATAGGCAACGAAATCATGCTCCATAATCAGCATGATTATGCTGCTTATGTACATCATTGGACTTATAAAATAAGTAAAAATATTCGTCTGCAAGACAAATACATTAATATTGAACGATAATTCTGAGAATAATTTGATTTTTTTAAACAACATCACAGTTTTATATTAAAGTTGGTGCTAAAATTTTAACTAAGTACTTACCTACTTACATTAATTGCTCATATTAGGTCCTTACATATGAAATTAGCGTTTTGCCGTACTGATCACTTTGATCTCAAATATCTCCTCTATGGTTAGGAATTCCAAATTCAAATTTATACAGCTATTTACTCATGTATTTGTGTTTCGAAAATTATAATTCACTTGTTTTTTCCTCAATCGTTTTGGACTTTTCAATCAATTGTTTTGTTTTCAATTTTTTTGGAGTCAATTTTCGCTTGGGGCATGGTTTGGCTGGTTCGGCAGGGTTTAGCCATTGCGATGAGCGCTACCGATTATCGTACAGGACCCACTTTTCATCACAAGTAATGATTTGATTTAAAATCCCTTCATTGTTGTGCCGGTTGAGTAATGCAACGCAGCAGTCAACGCGCGTTTGTTGATTTGCTTTACTCAATTCGTGAGGTACCCACCTTTCAAGCTTTTTCACCTTTCCAATTTGCTTCAAGTGGATTAAAACAGTTTTATCACTAACACCGCAGCCTGCAGCTAACTCGGACGTGATTTGCGATGGATCCGCTTCCACAATAGCCTTCAACTTCATTATCAACTTTGGTCTACGGCCGTCCACGGGGCTTGTTCTGCAGGTCGAAATTTCCAGAACGAAAACGCTGGAACCAAAAACGCACAGTGTTTTTTTTTGCGGCACCTTCGCCATACACATCATTAATCTTTCCAGCCGTTTCTGCAGCACTGGTGCCACGGTGGAACTCGTACTCGTAAATAACGCGATATTTAAAGTTTTCTATTTGTAAACTGAGTGACGCAAAGAAAAAAACAATCGAGGAAAAAACAAGTGAATTATAATTTTCGAAACACAAATACACGAGTAAATAGCTGTATAAATTTGAATTTGGAATTCCTAACCATAGAGGAGATATTTGAGATCAAAGTGGCCAGTACGGCAAAACGCCAATTTCATATGTAAGGACCTAATATTTTTAGCGCTTTCCAGGTGATCATTGCTTGGTACCTTATGCTCTTTAAGCATGGCACCGACTTCAATATAAAACTGTGATGTTGTTTGTATTCTTATATTTATGACTTTTTGGTGTTTTTGGAGTCGGTTTAAATATTTGTAAAAATAAAATCCATCTTTTTAGTTAATTTAAAAAACCAAAACCTTTTTCTAAATATGTATAACAAATACTTTTCTGAAAACCAAATCGATTCAGCCAAACGCGAGGTAATCACGGACAAGCATACATACAAACATACAGGTCAAACTGACAACTTCCTTTTTTTGAAGTCGGTTAAAGAAACGGAATACCTTTACCTTCAAGTGAATGTGTTACTGTTGATGGTGGCATGAAGACGTTAATTAACGCGAGGATTGAAAGGGGGGGGGGGGGGGGGGTGAATTTACTGATTACTTAAAGGAGAAAAAATCAGTGACGATTAATGTGCAGTGTCGTGTCGTGTCAAGAAGGTGAAGAAATAGAAGAAAAAGATGATGATGATGTATAAGATGACCTGACATTCCATTAAATTTTACTGATATAGACCGTGGAGTAGGCCTATCGTGGAAACCACGTTAAAAACGTGATAGGTACACTACCTCATAGACGGCGTGGTAACGTGTACATAATTATGGAGATACAACAAAAGTACAAATACAACTAAAGTAAATTTTGTAATCGCTTTTTCCCAGAAATGGTACTCGTAAATGTTATAAAAAAATGTGTAAGGACAATTTTTGTAGATAATTGCGAGATCGACTTAGATATTTTTATACTAGATTTTTGTCTGAGATGTTTTTATCATAAAATTAAGCGTTTCGCTGAAAAATCCAACAAACCTATTTTTGCGAACTTTGACCTTTAATCAAAATTTTTGCGGACATGGGATTGATGGGGACTTTTCACAATTTCATTACAATGGTGTCCCTAACGTCCATGCAAATTTTCAGCTTTCTGGGAATTTATGCAAGGGTGAATGTCTGAATTGACCGGACTAATTAGTAGGTGTGATTGTTTTAATGAGACCCTATGGTGCTTCAATTCTGTCTATACACGTTTACTTTTTTATCACCCCGATAATTTAAGGGACTCTTGAGGACACGGTAGTAAAATGAATTAAACATAAATAATTAAATTTGCTCACCTATTTAATTGAATATAAATTTTCTAAAATATCCAAAAAATACTGCACTGGCTGTATTTGTAGGCAAAACGTGGGCAAGACATTGATTGAACGCGAACAGGCAATGTCAGCGATTCAAAGACATCACTGAGTTAATTACAATGTCTCCTTCCCTACTTAATGGGCTTAGGACCAGCAAAACAAAAAAGTCAAAATGAAAAATGCAACCACATGTTTTTTTATTGATATGAATCGTATACCATTTACCTAGCTACTCCTAACATTTTCCAGGGTGATAAAAAAATAATCGTTTATAGTATATAAAAATCTCGCCTCACAATGTTTGTCTGAGATAATTTCTGAAACTAATTAATCAATTTTGATGACATTTGGTATTTGATTGTTTAATTTTGATGAACTTAGCCCAACTTTAAACATAGGATAGTTTTATCCCAATTATTGATCTCAATATTTATAAGCGAGTAAAATTGTTTGTATTTATTTGTTAGTTCCATAAACTTCAAACAGATGATGGTGTGAGTTTATTTACATGGTTAATTTACAACACTTGGTTATGTAGATAAGTGAATATTAATTTGATTACATTCAGAAGTTTAGTATAACATTGAAACAATGTATAAAAACTACTAAGCCTATGAAGGACATGGCCGGGTCAGCTAGTCCCTGGTATACCTATTTGCATTTGCCTTCACTGTTATTTTATGCCTTGCTTGCATTTTTTACAATTACAACTATATTATGTGCTTCATTTTTTCTTCACTGTTCATCTTCATTCAGGGTCTTTTCTCAATCCTTCTGCCACGTCAGACTCGCATCAGAGAGATGATAGAGGAAGTCTTAGATGCCGACTTTATTAAGCAACAGGCAGATAATAAAAGTTTGGACTTTAATAAGTATGCCAGGTTCGTTATCGATTTAATGTCGAAGTTAGCTGCGCCTGCACGAGATGAAATGATACAAAATATCACAACATTAACTGATACTGTAAGCTATTTTTTTATTATTTAAATATAGTTAGGCTATTTAGTGCCATTTATTTTGAAAATTAGCTTCTTTGCCAATTTCCTCTGGGTGAATTGAATTCAGTCTCATTAGTCACTAGAAAAAAAGCATGCTAACTTTTAATAATTTCATTCTATATGCTATCTCTGTTTTAAATTATTGTGTGATTGACTAACACACAAGAATCTTTCAGATTGTAATATTTGTGGATGTTCAATTAACTGAAAGTAGAATTCATATTTATGTAACCATTGACATTAATTGAAACAACATAGCAATTGAATAAATTAAAATCCAATCAATCCTTTAAGGTTGACATATTTAAAGCAATATTGGAGACATTAGAGGTATTGAAGCTGGATCTAGCCAATACTCTAATTGCGATGATACGACCGCACGTCATGAAGGAGAGCGTGCAATACGAAAGGGCCAAGTTCGATGAAATGCTGAAAGTATCAGAAGGTACGTATTAAAAATCAAAATTTTGGTAGAAACTTAAAAACACTTTTTTCAAAATAATTTTATTTAATGGTATTCAACTCCGTCATACTCGAGGGCAAAACGCCTAAAGCATGGCACGGGGGCGTGGTGGCACTTTTCTTCAAAAAGGGCGACAGGGCCCAGTTGAAGAACTATAGACCCATCACGCTCCTGAGTCATGTTTATAAGCTATTCTCGAGGGTCATCACGAATCGTCTCGCACGCAGGTTCGACGACTTCCAGCCTCCCGAACAAGCCGGATTCCGAAAAGGCTATAGTACCATAAACCACATCCATACGCTGCGGCAGGTTATACAGAAGACCGAGGAGTATAATCTGCCACTATGCTTGGCGTTTGTGGACTATGAGAAAGCTTTTGATTCTGTCGAGACCTGGGCCGTACTTAGATCAGTCCAGAGGTGCCAAATAGACTATCGGTACATCCAAGTGTTGCAGTCATTGTACGAAAACGCCACCATGTCAGTCCGCCTTCAGGACCAAAACTCGAAACCAGTACGACTTCAGCGTGGTGTGAGACAGGGTGACGTTATATCGCCGAAACTGTTCACAGCTGCGTTGGAGGATGTATTTAAGCTTTTGGACTGGAGGGGACTCGGCATCAACATAAACGGCGAGTATATGACTCACCTTCGTTTTGCTGATGATATCGTAGTCATGGCTGAGACCGTGGAGGATCTAGGCATAATGCTCGAAGACCTCTGTAGAGTTTCCCAACAAGTGGGTCTTAAAATGAACATGGACAAGACTAAAATAATGTCGAATTCCCGTGTAGTACCCACTCCTGTGAATGTTGGAGGCTCTACGCTGGAAGTTGTTGACGAATATGTTTACCTGGGGCAAATAGTCCAGCTCGGTAAGTCCAACTTCCAGAAAGAGGTAAATCGGCGAATCCAACTCGGCTGGGCAGCGTTCGAGAAGCTACGCAGCATATTCTCGGCCCATCTACCGCAGTGTCTCAAGACGAAAGTCTTCAATTCGTGCGTGTTGCCAGTGATGACATACGGAACTGAGACGTGGCCGCTTACAATGGGTCTCATCAAATCAAATCAAATCAAATTTATTTGCATGAAACATGGTTATTACAAGATGATATGTCATTAATTTAAGTGCAGCACATTTCGCTGTTTTATACAACATGCAAATATTAAAGCTACAATTATGTTACAATAATGAACTTATTAACTAGAAATTAATTGTTACGTTATTTTATACATGTCACATAAAATTGAAATTATTATTAAATTGTAATACCATTATCCTAAATCATTATTATTATCAATTATTTATCAATTACAGTATTTATTATATTTTATTAATATAAGCATATTTTAATTATTTTTGCATTAGATTCGTATTTATTTGTCACGGAAATTCATAAAATCTTTAATAGAGTAAAAACATTTTTCGCTGAGCTACTTTCTTAAGCTAATTCTAAATCGACTTAGTGGCAGCTCTCTTATATTTTTTGGAATTTTATTAAAAATTCGAATCGTTGCACAATAGCAATTTCTTTTATATACTTGCGTTGACATCATTGGAAGCTCTAGCTTAGTTTGATCCCGTGACGAGTATTTTTTAATTGTACTAGATTTGGTAAATAAATCTGGATGTTTTTTAACAAACATACCTACCTCTAAAATATAAAGTGATGTTAATGTTAGTATGTTGAGTTTCCTAAAAAGAGGCTTACAAGAATCTAATGGACCAGCACCACATATTGCTCTCACACATTTCTTCTGTGATAAAAAAGCCTTATCAATATGACAGGAATTACCCCATAATAGTAATCCGTATCTTAAAACTGAGCCCACATAACCATGATAAGCCATCTTAGAAGTTTTTTCATCTGTAACTTTCCTTATTTTTTTAAGCGCAAACACAAATTTATTTACCCGACTACACACAGTTTTGATTTGTTCTAACCAATTACAATTTTTATCTAATGTTATACCTAGAAATTTTGCAGTGTCTATTTGTTCAATGTCATGACCGTTATAGTTGATTGTGAGATTTTTTTCTGTGCCATTTTTTTCAAAAGGCTCAAAGTCACCCAAAGGGCAATGGAGCGGGCTATGCTCGGGGTTTCTCTACGTGATCACATCAGAAATGATGAGATCCGTAGAAGAACTAGAGTTACCGACATAGCCCAAAGAATTGCAAACCTTAAGTGGCAGTGGGTAGGACACATCGCTCGTAGGACTGACGGCCGTTGGGGCGGAAAGGTCCTCGAGTGGCGGCCGCGTACCGGGAGACGCAGTGTTGGTAGGACCCCCACAAGGTGGACCGACGATCTGGTGAAGGTCGCGGGAAGCCCCTGGATGCGGGAGGCGCAGGACCGATCGCTATGGAGATCCTTGGGGGAGGCCTATGTCCAACAGTGGGCGTCTATTGGCTGATATGATGATGATGATGATGATCATCCGCTATTTTTCAGAAGTCCATTACTAATTGTTAATGACCAGGTATATAGCCAAACTTCCGACAAAGATGCCAGTAATTGGTACTAACTATAACTACGCAGGCAAATGTTGGCGCCTTACTGGGCGCCGACGACACTACATGAAAGTAACACGTGGAGTGGCGAAACCTATCGAATCTAAGTATTTGCATGTTGGTGTGGTACTAATTAGTGATATTCCTTTGTCGCATGCAGTTGACGCGCGATGCAAAATTCCCTGCATAGTTAGAAACAATAATACTGACATATTTGACGGAAGGTTTGCTACATATACCCACTCATTAACAGCTTGGAAAATCATTATCCATTTATTAGCCTTAAGAAAAATTTAGTAAAACAGAAAGACATCCAAGATAGTAAACTTAAGAATCATAAACTAATTATATACTTTTAGATGGTCTTCAACATACGAAAGCATGGTTGGAACGGAATATCGACAAAACCGGTCTCAGTTTGCCGGTGAACGACCAAAATATAATCAGGAACATCACAGCACAGACACTCTCCAAGGCTTACCTTGAGCTTCTGGAATGGGATGGGTCTAAAGAATATCCCGAGGTATGTCTTTATTCCTATCTCCAAAATTGACCGCGCGTACCTCTATCTTATACTACCTCTAGCTACCTGTACCTGTGTAGCAATGTGACCCATCAGAACCAGATCGTTGATTTATTACTGAGCATTATGACTTGGCATCTTATCTCACAAGTTGGAAACATAGTGTGGTGGTATAGATAGATAGAGGGTGCGAATCTGACGAGAACTTCATGTACCTGTACCTCTACTATAGTCATGAAGCAAAAACAAAGAGGAGGTGCCCTATTGCGTTTTCCGTGTGAAATCAAGTGAAGCCGGAAATCGGGGTGCGGGGGGAGGGTGCGCGACGCCACTGTCACCTTGTAGCGAGTAGAATTACTAAAATGCCAGCATTATTGACCGTAACTTAAATGTTCCGCTATACATTACTAGGTGGCAGCAGTGCTAGTACAGGGCCTCACTAAGGGATTTAATAAAATAAATCATTCTAAAAATAGATAATCTAGTTGTAACATTTTCTATCATTTACAATGCATTCATTATTTGCGAAAACTTATAAATGGAGTTCAGTTTATTTAGCTGCAGTAGTAGTTTTGTAGTTTCTTGTGACTTTGTTTTCTTTGTGTAATATATGTGAAAGTAACTAAAATTTGGGATTTTTGGAAAAGAAATAATAGAAAAATATTTTTTTAAAATAATATTTTTTACCTTTTTTAGAATTTGTAAAACAACAAAACTAATCTTTATAATAATTTTCTTCTTAAAATGAATATTAAGTCTTAATTATTAATTCGAAATCTTAGGAAACACGCACATAGGTTCTGCATAATGAAAGGTCTTATATTATCTATATCTATACAAATAAATAAAATTGAAGTGTCTGTTTGTAATGTCAAAATAGCAAGTTTTTACTAAATGGGTATGAATGTATATCGGGTACCAATAACCACAATTTTAAAAAAATTGTCTGTCTGTTTGTTCCCGCTAATCTCCGGAACGGCTGGACCGATTTTGATGGGACTTTAACTAATAGTTAGCTAATTATATAAGGTATAACATAGGCTACTTTTTATTTAAAGCCATGTATTTCTTAAATTAATTTCCGATGGAAACGTTCACTTTGTTTCTCTGTGTAACTTATACACAATAGAATACATTTCATTTTGTATTTAGGTAAGTTAAAACTAAAATAAAGGAAGAGCGTACGACGTACTAATCCGACAGATAAAAAGATCGACTGAAGTCAGCGCCTCTGGCGTTAAGTAGCTAAAACTAAAAATGCATGACGTCAGGACTCTGTTGATAGGAGCTGGACCTAGTTGCTTATAACATCTCCTCTTTGTTTTTGCTTCATGACTATAGTATAGCTGACTATAACCACCTTACTGTCAGCCGCTGGGCAGTCTACTTGTTTGGCAACTTTGTTGTATGAAACAGATACTAGTAAGAAAAAAAAAAATTTGTTTACCTGCTCACCCTGCTGTAATAAGTAAATAGTGACCAGCTTATGTAAAATGGCGGGAGCTAGCCAATTAAAAAGATACAATAACTTGACGACTATACAACGTGTTAATCAAGTTGCGAAAAACCTAAATATAGCCGTTGATTGGTAGATTAAGATGCGTTCCGTTTCGCGTATTTTTTTCTCGCAATTATTCATTTAAAATAGTATTAACTAATATAAAAACGTTGCCATCATTCTTGTTTCGCGTTTTTATATCATTTTGATCACAAATATTACATTTTCATCTTCCCTATTAACACGTTGTAGTGTCGGTAATAAAGAAAATGATGTGGGTAGAACACACCAAATGAATGTTGCAGACTCTATTACTAGATGCGCCTCGGTTCTCCGAGCTAGGCACGCAAGTGTACCGGCTAATCGTAGTCGCGTCGCTAATGCTGGTCAGTCCGTCGGCCAACGCCAGCGATCCAAACATGGTGGCACAGCACAAACAGACACTCAAGGAGAAGATATTCATCATTATCGACAACACTTCCAGCGATACGTAAGTTATCCGCCCCAAGTTATCACAATGAGAGGTATTTATTATGATTCATATTATGAAATGTTTCATTAGGAAATATGCATAAAATTGGATCCTTAATACATTTAAAGGTAATTAGCTATTGCACTCAGTATCTTTCCCGAAACAGATATGTGTATTATTAACTATATTATAGTTGAATGGCATAATATATTTAAAAAATAATTCACATTCAGTAAAGTTAGTGAAACAAAACAACTATTGCTGATATAATAATAAAAATCCTGCATCTCCGTGTTGTTGAGCAACTCATGTAATTTCATTAAAAAGCGTGTGTTTTTATATTAATCCGCATAAAATAGTGATCATAGTAAGAGCAACCTGATTGGGCTGGGGAAGCTAAACTTTATAGAAGATAATTTTCTGCAGAGAACTGAGAGCAGTGTTACCTTCAGTTGCTGAGGAAGTCATTCTTGTCACGGAACAGCTATTGGAGCAAATGAACCAAGAGCCATTGAATGCTGAAACGAAAGATTTAATTAGGAATCAGATTACCGCCTTGGGTGACCCTGATCACAGGGTCAGAAACATTGTCCGTAAGTACATAGCTAATTCGTATTTTTTTTTTCGTTTTTCTTTGTTATTATTGTTATGTAGTTATAAGCTACACAATTATAAGGCAGATTTATTAATTAAATCATTTATTAACGCACAATACAATCCAATATGTTCACTCAAGAAAACCGGTCTGACTCCCACATTACATGTCAAAATCATCTCCGACACGCCTTTTTTGGCGGTCTGTCAAAAGTCTCAGATGCGTTCTGAAATGATGTAACACTCCTCCCTTCTAAATTAACATATACATTACAAATCTAAAATATCTCTAGGTTTGATTTTACGAGTACTACGTCTTAAAGTAACTTCCTGTCCATTGTTAGTTGGCAAG
This sequence comes from Schoenobius gigantellus, assembly GCA_963935595.1. NCBI lineage: Eukaryota > Metazoa > Arthropoda > Insecta > Lepidoptera > Crambidae > Schoenobius > Schoenobius gigantellus. The sequence continues at coordinate 55,516,999 of OZ012541.1, forward strand.
TCTATAGGAAAAGATTCTGTTTGGTTGCTCTGATAAATATCATTTGGTTCCTGATTTCTAGGTGATTCCGAAACAATTTCTGATTCGTTGTCAAAATCTGCATGTTGATTACCAGCATCATTGTATTTGTTGCTATTATCTTTAAATTGATCATTTTCACTATTAATTGAATTGTCAGGAAGCATTTGTGTTACATTACGTGTGAGGGTACCTTTATCTGTATCCACTTCATACATTACTTTTCCCATAGGCTTACTAACAGTGCCACTTAACCCACTTAACCATTTTTTTGAACCATCATACATCATTACATGTACCTTATCACCTGTACAAAATTGTTTAGGATTTTTATAAGGAATATTCTGATTTGGAATGATTACAGAATGCTTGACTATTGACAGCCGTGTTCTTAATTGTCTGTTATATAATAATTCACACGGCGCTTTACCAGTTGATACATGAGGCGAGGTACGATAACTTAATAAGAAATTATTTAAATGTTGATTTGTATCTCCCTTATCCATGGTACTTGCTATTAAGGCTCTTTTGAATGTCTGGACTCCTCGCTCAGCTTGGCCATTACTAGCTGGATGGTAAGGGGCTGTAAATGTATGTCTAATGTTGTTATTTTTACAATATAGTTTAAATTCTTCTGACGTCCATTGGGGCCCATTATCTGTCACCAGCTGTTCGGGGAGACCTAGCCTTGAAAAAACATCTCTGAAGCATTTTATAGTTTCTGCAGAAGTAGTTTTACTCATTCGTATTACTTCAGGCCACTTACTATGGGCGTCCACTATTATTAACCACATTGAACCTAAGAAGGGGCCTGCAAAGTCAGCATGTATGCGCTGCCATGGTTGAGATGGCCACTCCCAGTTGTGAATTGGCTTCATTTCTGGCCTATTTTTAACTTGCAGGCACCCTTTGCAATTTGCAGTGATTTGATCGATATCATCATAGATGTTAGGCCACCAAAAGAAACTTTTAGCCAATGCTTTCATTTTATAGGATCCTAAATGACCTGAGTGTAATTCAAGCAATAGCTGACTTCTTAACTTTTTAGGTATTACTGTTCTGTTCTACCTCGCCAAATGATGCAACCATGAAATGTATATAACTCTACTTCTTTATTTTTATAATTACTTAGCTCACTATCGACTTTTTCTGGCCAACCCTGCTCAATGTATTGGTATACTTTATTTAATACAATGTCTTGTTTGGTCTCATTAGCTATTTCAGTTTGTGTAACTGGAGGAATATCTATCATAATACTATTGACCATTAAGCTATTTGATTCCTCTTTAGTAATGTCTGATTTTGTTACATTTAATGGTAACCTTGAGGGAAAATCAGCACTGGCATTGAACAGGGATGTCCGGTATTTAATATCATAATTATAGTTACACAATATTAACGACCATCGCATCATTCTGTCTGCATATATACTACCTAAAGATTTATTAGGATTAAATATCGAGACCAGTGGCTTATGATCCGTAATTAAAGTAAAATGTCTACCCCTTAAGTACAAATTAAATTTCTTTACTGCCCATATTATTGAAAGTGCCTCTTTATCTATCTGTGAATATTTGCATTCAGTTTCAGTCAGCCTACGGCTAGCAAAAGCTATTGGTCTCTCCACAACTTTATTTTCGTCATTAGGATCGATAACTTTATGTGCCAAACATGCACCTAAACCATACTTGGATGCATCACAGCTTAAAACCACTGGTAGTTTTGGATTATAATGGATGAGAACCTGATCACTTGCTATGATATTTTTAGCCCAATTAAATGCTTTTTCATGTTCTTTGGTCCATGACCAAGGTGAATCTTTTCGTAATAATTTATATAGAATATGTAAATTTTCAGAAGCATTTTTTATAAATTTGTTGTAAAAATTAATGGTCCCTAGAAAACTTTTTAGTTCCTTTGCATTTTGGGGCTGTGGTGCATCCAGTACTGCTTGAATATATTCTGGGGTTTTGTGAAGCCCTTTCTTATCAATGACATGACCACAATATTTTAATTTATCTGTCATAAATTCTGACTTATCTCTATTGGCCTTAATATTTAATTCCTCTAGTTTACTCAGTACTTTCTCTAATGCAATTAAATGATTAGGAATTGAATTTGTTGCTATCAAAATATCATCTAAATAACAATGGACATTTTCTATGCCTGAAAAGTGTTTGTCCATGAATTCCTGCCAGTCCAACGGAGCTGGAGCAACCCCAAACATCATGTAAGTTGGTTGATAAAGACCCCATGGTGTAATTAACGTCATCAATTCTTGTGAAAATTTATCCATTTTTCGATTCATATATGCCTTTCTCAAATCAATTTTTGAGAAAACACAGGATTCAAATTCTTTATTTAAATTAGCAAAAATGTCTTCTATGGCTGGGATAGGATATTGTGAAACTTCGAGACATGGATTTATAGTGAATTTATAGTCTCCACATATTCTAACATTTGTGGGGCTTTTAACTATGGGTACAATAGGAGTAGCCCACGTGATATTGTTTTCTCTGGATATTTTAATTAATTTTCCACAACTTACTAATTTGTCTATTTCTCTTTTCACAATATTTTCTAAAGCATAGGGTATTCTACGTGCCTTACACATTTTTGGAATTGCATTTGCCTTTATTTGAAGTCTACCCGGTGGTCCTTTTATTTCTCCAGGGACATTGGAAAAACAGTGTTCATATTTTCCCAGCAACAAATCCAATTCCGATCTATTACAAGCTTGTACATTTTGTACACATTTAGAATTTTTTTTACTACATTTATGCCAGTCAATTTTGATGACACTTAACCAGTCTCTACCCAAAAGTGGCTGTTTACCTTCCTTAACCACAATTAGTGGCGCTAAATAAACATCATTTTTCACCTTAACATAAACTTTACTTTTACCTATTACTTCTATAGGTTGCCCGCCAAAACATTTTAATTTTTTAAATACAATTGACTCGGGTCTATTTCGCGGTTAACAATAACTATATTGACTTACTGTTTCCCGACGTTTCGGCCGAATTACATCAGGCCGTGGTCACGGGATGACTGCCGAGGCTCAGCGACGTCTTCGCAAAGCGCGGGTTTCACGACTACCCTCCGCTTGATCTTCAGAATTTTTATCAGTATCGTCGGTACCTCGACATACCACACTCACGACATCTACACACTGACATTTTAATTTTACCTTAGTTTTATGTAACTTTAATGATGGAAGTAAGTTTTTGCACAAATTGATAGGTATAAGAGTAACGTCTGACCCACAATCAATTTCAAATTTAATATTAGTGTTATTAACATTTAGATTAACATACCATGGCCTGGGAGATTCAGTTTTCACTTCAATCACATCATCTCTTGAATCTTTTAAATATTCGCTCTCTGCGAACAAGTTATTAATTACATAGTTTTCAGATACACTTGATAACAGATCATCACACTCTTTATCTTTCTTAAGTTTTATAGGTATTACCTTCTGATACTTAGCATTAATATTGCCGTTATTTTCTTTTGTTTTGGGTATAATGTAACTATCTTCACTGCTACTACTTTTCTCCATATCTATTTCTTTCACTTTCTTATTATTGTTTTTCTTTTTAAAGGTACACACATTTGACAAATGGCCCTTCTTATTACACTTGTAGCAAGACTCATTTTTAAAATTGCAAGCGGGTTTGATATGTCCCACTTTGCCACAGCAATGGCACTTTATGTTGGCATTAAAATGCTGTGACATATTAATGTTATTTATCTCAAGGTTATTTCCATTTGCTGTAACCAACTTTGCATCACAATCTGCAATTTCCATAGATCGAGCCATAGTCACCGCTTGAGTGAAGGTTAGATTCTTTTCGGTAAACAATTTCTTTATTATAGATTCGCTTTTAAGCCCATGTACAAACTTGTCTCTCAGCGCTCGATCTATATATGGGCCGAAATTACATGCCTGTGCCAACTTTTTTAAGGCTGCCACATAGTCTGCCATACTTTCAGTTTGAAGTTGCTTACGTTGTAAAAATTTGTAAGTTTCTGCTATTTCAGACCTTTGTGGCTCAATTTGTTCCTCGATCAAAGCAGCCAATTCATGAAATGTTTTGTCATTAACTGAATCGGGGTAACACAATTCAGTTATTAATGCTACCATGTCAAATCCAATAAAACTTAGCAGATACTGAGCCCATTTGTCTTCTTCAATCTCGCTCACCTTCATTTTGTTAATGAATACATTCACATAAACTTTCCACGCACATTTCGTGGAGTCGAAAGGAGGCATTTGTTGCACTTGAGCTGTTCGCGTTAAATGCCATACCTGCGGATGTTCGATGCCACTTGCGCCATCAGCGTTACCAACGTCGTTGTTTCCCTCCGACATATTAATTTACTTCTGCCTTTAACAAAAACGTGAATTCGCTCTCGTCGCCAATGTTATGTAGTTATAAGCTACACAATTATAAGGCAGATTTATTAATTAAATCATTTATTAACGCACAATACAATCCAATATGATCACTCAAGAAAACCGGTCTGACTCCCACATTACATGTCAAAATCATCTCCGACACGCCTTTTTTGGCGGTCTGTCAAAAGTCTCAGATGCGTTCTGAAATGATGTAACAATTATTAATGGTTACTACTTTCTATCTATCATGAATTCACTAATTGATCATGAAATTTCAATAACTTTTCGACTAAGGTAAATAAAAATTGGTATGTAGGTCTTTGGTTACATTTAAACAAGGGATGAAATGAGGATGACAATTTGTTATGGAAAATCGTCATTTTTGAAACTATAAATATGGGCTTTTGATCATCTATAATGACAAAGTGGTAGTTTTTTTTTTGGAAATTCTCCCCCTTATAGTTTATTGAATAGAAAAGCGGGTGGAAGTTTGTATGTGATTTCGTCATTTATGGACTTAGCCATGCGAAAATGAGTGTAGACAGTTAATTACATTCAAAATGATCTGTTTCAACATTTTCATATTTTTGCTGACAAGCCATGTTTGTAGAGAAAAAATTGTACCGCCGAAAAAACTAAAAAGCAAAAACACTGAAACGTTAAAAATAATATAAGAATAGGTACAGACAACATCACACTTCTATATTAAAGAATGACTTTTTAAATTATAAATTCTGACATGGAAAATATTGAAATATAATTTGAGTGCATGTTTGTATTGTCTGTCTGTGTGGCTATTTGTAGTGACATTATTTCTTTTTATTACTATGACACTGTATTTAATTTAATTCATCCAATTTTATTGTACGCTCTAAATTTATATTGTATTGGCGATATCTGTTAATATTTGCACGTTGACCAAGTCAGCAGAATATGATGGTTTTTTTATATACAAGATCTAATTGTGACCATATTTATGCAAATAAAGTTTCATTCATTCATTCATTCAAAGTCGGTGCCAAACGATGATCTCCTAGAAAGTGTTAAAATTTGTCACCGACTTCAATATAGAAGTGTGATGTTGTCTGTACCTATTCTTATATTATTTTTAACTTTTCAGTGTTTTTTCGGCGGTTCAATTTTCTGTTAAAAAGTTTTTATTTTATATTTTTTTGTGGCTTTCATCTATTAATTTTACAATCAGTCAGTGAATCATCAATCATCCCCCGTTTTTGTACCTTTAGGGTTGGAATTGTTTTTTCAAATTTATGTGAGACCACCCTCGGGGTATACCCTTTCCAATAAAAAAAGAATCATCAAAATCGGAGTTCTCTGTAAAAAGTTATGCGTGATCATACATTAAAAAAAATATACGCGTCGAATTGAGTACCTCCTCCGTTTTTTCGTCGGTAAAAATCAACCTTTTTGAAGTTATAAATCCCTTCGTCCGCACTTGTAACCATGATTTGTAACTAGATACGTACAAAGAACTTGGTTTTAAATAAGAGTTTTATTTTCTTCGATCGATTAAGATACGGATCTTCCTGTGTTACTACTAAATTACGTAGAAACAATGTTTATTTCCACTTACGTAACTAGATTTTGAACAAATAATTTTACCATTCTTATATTTTCCTAGTATTATTTCCTATATCCCCAAGGGAAGTAAAAATGGCTGCCAAGATTTGTATGTCAAATATTTATCACATTTTTTCATTCGTTTCGTTGTTACCAGGACAACGAATTCTGGAGTTTCTGAAAATGGTGCTGGTATGCGCCGGTGGCTCGAGACAGATCCCTGTCGGCCTGTCTACCTTCGCCAAGGAGCTGACCACAATTTCAGGGACTCTACTTCGGTACGTCATGCACAACAAAGCGGTCTTCACTAGCCACTACTTGGATATAGTCGCCGAAGAACTGTCTAGGACTTAAGAGAACATAAATATTTTATTGAATCAATCTTTTTATATAAATCAAAATCACTAATGATGCACTAACTCCCTAATATGATTCAAATAGTTGAGGTTAAAAAATGACCATCAGACATATACAAAGAGGAAGGTCAAGAAAAGAACAATAAATCAATCTGGAGGTCAATCAGTCCCCAGATAGCTACCCCCCAGTTAGATGATGATCAACTAACTTGGGTTGCTAACGGGAACTTAAGAGGACTGTGAAGTTCCAATTCATGGCTCGAGTATGCACTTTCAAAAATGCAGCTTGTTCTGACCGCTTAGAGTTGAAAGTCCGAAGCAAACGCCTACATTTCTTATTGAAATATTGTTTCGGGCGATAACTGTTTTACCCCCCTAAACCTTTACGAAATTAGACACTTTTGGTCTTATTAGATTCAGTATACCTTATTCTATGTTTGTACGTTTTACTTTTTTTTGTAATTCAGTATAATTTAGTCAAAAAAGATAAAAATGCTAGAGGTAGTTTTTAAGTCTAAAATATGGATATTTAGATGCTAATAATTTATATTCTGTGCAATATTACTTTAAAATCAACACGTACAAACCTAGATCTTCATTATATCTACAACATTTCCAAAAATTATGAATCCTCTTAATTCATGAAATTTGTTACGGCGCCAAATGAAATATACAATAATAAAATGATAGTTCTAGTTAGCAACCGAAGTTACATAATCATCCTGCTGTTCCATTTAAACCGAATGTATGAAAACAATATAAGAATAATGTTTAATGTGTGTATACTCAAGGAAACGTCACAAACAATGAGTTTTTTTTGTTCTTTTTCGTACATCAGTGAGCGTATGTTAAATATGCGTTCACTGCTAACGCAGCTTTTACTTTATGTAAAATTAATAGACAGATTAACTTATCAAAGGTGAACGGTATTGCAATATTTGTGATAACTAGAAATAAGATATTCAGATTAAGATGGCAATAATTATGGAATGCGCTTTTTATCTATAAAAATACTGCGATTCCATGATTCAAAAATTTTATAAAACCCAGTTTCAGTCGCCCCGTTACAATAATAATGGGATTGCTTTTGTTTTTATTTTATTGTCAGTGATTTTTGACGAAGCAAAGCGACCTTATACGAAGACGTTGTAATAAGTGTTAAATCTGATCTATTAAACCTCAATGCCATCGCGGAATCGCGGGGATTTTTATTTTTAATAAAAATATTCTAATACGCCAATTCCATAATATGATTATATTACCCCAATTCCATAATATGATTATATTACCCCAAAATCAAATTTAAGTAAATGTATCTGAATATCCGATCTCTAGTGATAATGATAACTTGCTCGCAACGTGATTTTATTTATTTATTCCTTTCTACCTGCTAGAATTGTTACCCAATATGAATAATGACCCACTACTTTACAACTGCCTTAATAATAACGTCATATAATAAAATTACTCGCTCTTCATTCCCTAGTCGTAATGGTGCTTTATTTATTTTACAAATACATCGTCAGGTTTTGGTCGTTTTAATCACATGATTGGATGAGCCAGTACATCAAACACCATTAGATTAGATTTTGGATAAACTCGAGCCCTTCATTATGTAAAAAAAAACGATGAGAACCATTTGTTCTATGATATAAACCTAAGTATGTAAGTAACAAAAGTAAGGTCAGGGTGGCTAATTCCGGCATACTTTTTTGAAACCTAAATTTGATTGAGCATAATAAACAAACCTTTTAGATATCTGCTAAATTTTAAGTTGCTATGAAAAATAATGTTATGTAGCTTCTTGTTAAAGTTATAATTTTTTCTAATCACTAATAACTTTTTAAGATAAACGGCATTTTTTAAAAACCTTCCCATTAGATTGATTTTCCCGCAAATCGGGGCAAATCCGTCATGTAGCAATAATTAAGCCAACAACAAAGCAATTTGAGACTACACCTAAGTGAAATATTTATTAGTGAACGACAGTCAATTATATAACTTACACTTGTAAAAATAGGGTCTAGATCTCATTTTAAGCGTACAAACATTTTTTGGGGGCCATTCCGGCATACTGACGAAGTCCAGGGATAGTAAACCTACTTAGTTTATACGATGTATGAAATGAAAAAAAATCTTTACATTTAATTTCAAACCATTTATTACTTTATTGCTGATAGATTAGTTTTGAGCACCTGGTTAAATCTGAATCAGTGTTATCAAAGTATGTACCTATTTAAAATAAAATCATCTTTTATAAATTCTAAACAAATCTCAAATACCTTCATAACCAAATTAACGACAGTACATACTACAACATTAACTTGAATTTTTATGAGGAGCAGTCACCGTATAAAATAAATATTTAACTATTACAGTAAGAAATAATAAAGAACAAATTATTATAATCGTTTTTACCAATTACCATAAAATTTATTTTCAAGTCTCTCAATCAGTGTTATTATTTTAAAATCAACATAAATATTAAAGGATTAATTCTTTCTTATACTTTATCACTAGAAAAATTTAAAAACAATTAAGTAGTCGTTTAATAAAAATTAGCAAAAAGGCTAGACAATGATTTTTTTTATTTAAATCAACATTGTGTCAGTACCTACAGCTTGTAACTTTATTTATTTCGCGACTTTTTTACCACGTACTTTGCAAAAAGTAGTATATAATAATAGAGGCACCGTTACATATTCTATATTTTTTTCATGGCAGCCCTTAAAAGATCTTAGTATAATTTGGCCCTGTTCCGTTTCGAGATTACACTACTCACAGTACTCAGACTGCTCACGCCCGGACCGAATCAATAGACGCGATAATGATGCCAATGGCATGCTATCGCCTCGGAACGATCGTGAGCGCGCTTATGTCAATAATATCAAAACAAACATAACCTCAAAAAGAATTTAACTCGTAATTTCAATTGTTTTCTGTGATATTCAAGCTTTAGCAGTTTTTCATTGCCTTGTACCTATCTTTTACCATTTTCTGCTCTTTTAGCGTCTTCAGGAGACAGTTTGAGGTAAATTACTTTGTTTTCCTCTTCAACAAAAACTGGTAATTCTAATGTCGTCATTTTTTCCTTATATTTAATTAAATTTTTAGGATTTTTGGCTTATTTTTGCCTTCAATTCAAATAAAGAGTAATTTTCAACCATCTAATTATGGAACCAAAACAAAATGTCAACTCGACAATGACATTTGACTCACGGTGCTGACGGATTCGGCCTGAGCACTGTAAACGTTGTTTGTGACGCAATCAATGACGTCATCACATCCAACGTGAACGCTGTTGTCGCGAAACGGGCCGCCTGTTAGCGCGCTCACAGTGCTGATGGTCACTATAATCGCGAAACGTAACACGGCATTTGTAAAATAAATTAAATCTATAAATCTAATAACATTCGGTTTGAAAGTATGTTGTTTTGTTTCACATAAATTTCAGGGGTAAAAAAGGTTTATAATGTCTGATTTAGGGAAAATCCGGCATATGACGAATTTGCCCCATCCAATGTAGACGGAATTCGCCACTTCACGATTTTGAGGGTACAAATGTTTCAAAAAAAAAAAAGATACGATTATTAACTGTTTAAACGTTTTATTGCAAAACAATAACATAAAATAGTATAAGCATGCTTTAAACTATACACATAGTTGTCTTTTATTACAATAAATCGAATAATATCATATTCATGTTTGATAAAATGTTCTCACAACTCACTCACTTCACGCACTTTTGAAACTCAACTAAACTTCAAATGCTGTTTATTCAAAATCTATGGCAATTAACGCCATCCATCTGACATGATTTGAACAAAGATGCTATCCTGTTTTACCGACATTACATAATAAAAGCATAGGTTAGTTCTGGCAAGAGTAATTCGAAGCAGACGGTGACGCCCCCTAGACGGAATTAGCCACCCTGACCTTAATTAAATATTTTTGTAAAAATGAACATATTTTATCGATGTACAACAACAGAGTTAGTAAATAGTTAATTAACAAAAAAAAACTATTTCAGAAAAAATCGTTTACAAACAATTTACCAACTAATCGAAAAAAGGAATTGGTTTAAAGTTAAAGCATTTATTAAAAATATTATAAAAATATTATACTCAATAATAAGGCAGTATATGAACACAGTATATTATACACAGTAAATGATTTTAAAAATAAATACATTTTTATAGCTAACGAAAGTCAATAGCCGACTTGTAATTTATCGTTTGCGAAAGATTCAAACAACATTATTGGATTGTAATTGCGTATTAACAAATTATTTCATTAGCTTTTGTGTGTGTGTATGTGTGTGTGTGTATGTTAGTATTTGTATGTTTCAGTGTGACTAATAAAGTCTGTTCGCTAACTTAGCGCCGAAGAGTTGGCTGCGTTGACGCCTTGTAATATTGAGTTCATCGCTGTAATAAATAGCCCGACATGAGAAGTTCTTCCACCTTATAAAAACCGCCAGAGCAATAGTATAAGCAAAAAAGTAGGTCGTCTTCATACATATACGCACTGACGCGGTTTGCGTGTGTGCCAGCGCCAGTCCCTATGCGTCACCGCGTGCACACATTGAGAATTATTACAGCTAGCGAGGTTTTTAGCAAAGTGCGTGCATATGCGATCAAAATATCGCAACGATTTATAAATTGTAATTTGGCGTGATCGCGACCCGACGTGACTGTTGTAATTGAATATGATAGTAACTTTCATTATTCAGTTTAAGGTACAATAATTCTCAGCAGTAGGTAATTTGTCAAATGGTTGAAGATTCATTCTTTAATCGAAGGTCATTGTTTTTTTAAATATCTTTTGTTTGTGTCTTTCAGCTGTAAAAAGATGAATCTAAGATTGATTTTTTTTTCTTCCTTCGAAGTAACCAAACGAGACTAGTAACTTGCAAAAAATCCATGTAAAGAATGAGCTTTCATTTTTACGCAGTATGCACAGAACATATTTTGCGGTAAATTGTACAGCGCGATTTCAAAATCGTGTCGCAGAAATTAAATCGTAGTGCATGTTAGGCCTAAGTCGTTTCTTGATGTTTATGAGGCGCTGTGTTAAATTGTTAAAATAACAAATCAATCATTTTTTTTGTTACTAATTTTATTCTTGTTTTCATATTACTTAAGGAAAGTTAACTGTGATTATATGTATAGAAACCAACCAACCGAATTACCACCTATAGCATGTTAAATAAATTTAAACATGCTAAATATTAATAAACTAACGTGAAAAAGTAACTTTTGTTGAAGTTGATAAAAAGTAGCCTATGTTATATACCTTATATAATTAGCTATCTATTTGTGAAAGTCCTGTCAAAATCGGTCCAGCCGTTCCGGAGATTAGCGGGAACAAACAGACAGACAGACAAAAATGTTTTAAATTGTGTTTTTGTTATTGGTACCCGATATACATTCATACCCATTTAGTTAAAACTTGTTATTTTGACATTACAAACAGACACTTCAATTTTATTTATTTGTATAGATAAGTTTCGGTTTCGGCCGAAACTCCTGTTTCGGTCAGACACTAGGATTAACTAACTAACCAGCCCTGCGAGCATAAAACATTCGATAAACAAAATTTGACAGCTAAGATCGACATACTCGACAAAAATCGATAAATTTGACAGATATTACTAAGGAGTGAAAAGGACAGATGCTTTGGCGATCGACAAGACCATGCTCGCAGGGCAGTTATTATGTTAGAATAATAAAAACCATCGTTTTGTAAAAAAATCTTCTGTTGTTGAAAATTACGAAAACGTGGTAGATTTTTTGACAGGGTTACCATTTTTTAATATTTTTTTTTTAGATTGCGAGTAGGTTATTATCGCGCGGACAAAGTTCGACTTCGATATTCTACTTTATTGCTTATACTATGCCACAACTCGGCAGACTGATGAGCTCCTGTCATGTCAGTCCAGTGCTCTTGTGCAATCAATTTAGGGTGTCGTGATCCTTAATGATTTCGTTATTGTAAATATATTCAACACCTAAAACAATAATTCTGTAGCTGAAACGTTTTTAAGTATGATGGTAAAGAATGCGATGATATCAATATTGTCCACGCGTCAAGTTAACTTTGAACAGTCGGTCAATACATATAGCAATAATAAATATAATATGCCGTTAGTTATGTATTAAGTGCCTTGAAAATGAAATTAAGTAAGTACAGTCCAGTACGAAATGATCGATACGGTCAAAGTTATAAAAATATGTACACATTGATTGACAGACTTTATTGACCTAACATTAAGGTAGAGTTCGTAGTGTACTTACATAATTTTGTTTGTTTCGACCGTATCGATCTTTTTGTACTCGAGTGTACCTACGCAGATTTTACTAAATATTATTTATATACGAGGATACTTTAAAGACATACCTAATTGTTATCTCGTTACAAAGCGATAGATGGTATTATCTAAATAATGTGTCAAAAACAATATGAATTATTGTGAAATTTAAATAGAAAAATTATATTCTATCTATGTAATGAAATTAAATGTATATTTTTGGGTAAACCTATGTAATACTATTGTGTATGCGAGAATTAAAAATACAACTATCAAAGGGCTGTGTATTTTTATTGTTAACTACCTACAATTGCCCAATCCCGAACCATCAGCGTCACGTTGTGAGAACTCTTCCTTGGGGCGGTTTCACTGGGCAATCAGTCGCGCCACGAAAGAAATGTAGGTACCAAAACAGTTTATGTAGATTGTAGAGTGAGATTTCAAAATTATTTGAAAATTTCGAATATTCAATAACGCCATAACTTTTATTTGACTATGTTAAACTGGGCAGGTTTCGGCTTGATAAGGGTATTGATCCAACTCGGTGTATATTGTATATAGATAGAACATCTGAAACCAAAATGTCGATGCCATCAGGCTAATTGAAGAAAATAGTATCAGTTGTCCTACCATAACACTACATTCTACTACAGAGGCGCGTTCAGCGCCTCTGGGTGTAGTTGTCCGGTTGTTTTTTAACTCGCTCAAAGGCGTTGAACGGATTGCAGCAACAAAATCTTTTATTTCCCTCTTTCACATGATTTTTTATTTCTCTCTCTTTCTAGTAAATGACATTATAGAATATGGCCGCCAATATCATCCAATCACGTAAGAGTATTTCAGTCATAAACGTCAGAGCGTTTTACAACCATCAAATTCGATGGTTGTTCGGTTGTAACTCGCGCCGACACTCTAAGGTCTTGAACGGGCCGGTTGTTTCACACGGTTGTCACGCTCGAAGGCACTGAACGGGGCTAGAGCGAAAAGTTGTACTTCGCGCGAAGGCTCTGAACGCGCCTCTGCAGACACGTGCCCCAGTGCTCTATCCTTTTGAGCTGGGGTAGTCTGTTTAACCACCCTCACCCAGGGTCCGGAAAACCCGTTTGCTTTGCCGTTCCAAAGGGTAACCCATTCGTATTGGTAACCCAGTGGACTCGGTAAGCCGTTCAACAGGTTTCCCAGCAATAAGGATAACCCGTAAAATAGGGGTTACCACCCACAACAATTTTCCGCTTACCTAATCTTAAAGGTTTTCAGGGTTTATGCTCTTAACCGCTTACTGTTCGAGTTAGGGTAACCCTCTCCCTCACGCATACAAAGCGATTGAAATAGCACTGCGGGCGCAATAACGCCGGAGTTCGGTCGCGACCTTCGGCATATATGCGGTGCAAAAGCAATCTACACGCGATATACGGAAGGTCTAAAATAACTTGCACAAATTAATCAGCGCTTAGAACGGTAACCCGAATTAATTCAATCGAAGGGATTAATATGTAAACCGGTAAGCCGTTTGAAAGCTTACCTTAAGACAAAGGGTTTGAAAACCCAGCGTTATAAAATACCCGATGAAAACCCTAAGGTTACCGGCTATAACGGTAACCGGGTCCGGTCCCTGCCCTAACATCTCCACCCCCGAAGAACGCATGTGTGAAGGCTATGGCACACCTCGCCACCCCGTACTAAGTCAGCGTGATGGCAGTAGGTTCAAATCCCCCATTCTTGAGTCTATGCCCAGGAGTGAGCGTCCTGGGACTAGTAAAATAGACAGAAAATAATTTATCTTTGCATATTTCTCATCTACGCTCTTGTAACGTCAGCAATAATATGCCCTTTGCTCCTAATAAATCATTGCTTTTAGTAACAAATACGCCACACTGACTGTATTTGCATCCACACGAAGTCAAACTCTTATAAAAAATTAAAACTTTTTGTAAGTACCTGCCTTGTTTATGCCTATTCGGCCGTCTACGAAATCGTAGTTTCAATAGAGGCTTTTTCATTACTTGTTCGGAAAAAAGGAGCAACTATTAAAGCAAAACGAAGCTAGGAGGGTGAAATACTTGGATTAATCGCTTCAATTGATATTTTCACCTAACCTAACCTTAAGGTTCAAAGTGCAATCAACTTTCGTGGTTGTTTCGTTGAGGCTGGAGATACTAGTTACATAGAAGTTGATGCGGTTGAAGTACTAATAATGTGTAATATTTTTTGATTTGTTTTTAAAATTTATGTACTAGACCGTATTTTTATTGAATGTTAACGAATTGAATTCAGCTAATAGCTCATAGACAATATTATTGAAAGGCACTTTTTACGACCATTTAAATGGAATTCAACCGTTTTAGGTAATTAGGAACAATAAATAACAGCTGAAAAGGTAAGGATGGAACATGCACACTTACTTTATTCTCCTACAATGTCTTCAACCCCGGATAAAATACTCGGAAGGCACTTGACTTATTTTGTAGAAATAACTCAGTCAAAACGTTTGGTGTTGAAATATTCGGCGAAATTATCCCGGAGAGCGAGTTGCAAGCATACGATGTGTACGGGGTTCTTCTAGGGGTTCACTAAGGATACACCTTCGACACGAAGACACGTTTATTATGAGCACAGAGATACAGTAGTATTGTTGTTCGCAGACAGTTGGAAGCGGAACTAACTGACAATCCGATCCGCACAAATATTTATACAACTAGAGAGAACAAAATAATTAAAACTACCTTATATCTAAAACAATATAAATTACAAATTTACAGGAAGGTATTTACAAAATTGCCAAAAAAAGGGTGTATTGCATAGGGCGATGAGCGCGTCGTTAACACTCCCCACCCCAGTGCTGATACAGCACTAATCCACCAGTGAGATGGATGCGACGCGCGCAACCGATCTTTGCCGAAGTGTATCGGTCTTAGTTTTAATGTCTACGACCCGAATACGCCCGTCCTTGCCAGGATACACTTGTACGACAAGTCCCTTTTGCCACATATTACGTGGGGCATTAGAATCTACGACCAAGACCAGGTCACCTACCTGTAAAGGTTTCTGTTCTGCGTTCCACTTTCGCCTTGGTAGCAGCTCTGGTAGGATTTCCTTTACCCATCGCTGCCAATACATATCGGCCA
The DNA here is from genome assembly GCA_963935595.1 of Schoenobius gigantellus. Lineage (NCBI taxonomy): Eukaryota > Metazoa > Arthropoda > Insecta > Lepidoptera > Crambidae > Schoenobius > Schoenobius gigantellus. The sequence goes on from OZ012541.1 coordinate 55,532,788, forward strand.
ATCTTTGTGACTTACGCCATAACTTATTGAAGTGTAAGTCAGAGTCATCAAATCGCCCGAGTGCAGGTAAGTTTGATGAACCACCAATAAGGAAATGGTTTTGGCATCACCAGAGTCAACGGAAACGTGCATCAAGGGGCGACTGTTAACTATGTTTTCTACCTTAGCCATCAACGTGGTTAAAACTTCTTCCCTTGGTGCCCGCTCCTTGAGTATAGCTCGAAGTGAAGTCTTGACGTTACGAATAAGTCGCTCCCACGCCCCACCCCAATGTGGGCTTAGAGGCGGAATAAAATTCCGACGTACAGCGTTATTCGTAGCTTCAAGCCTCAACGGCCCATAGTCAAGTTCCTTAATTGACTTACGTAGCTCCGTGTTTGATCCCCGCAAATTAGTGCCGTTGTCCGAGTACAGGTGGCTTGGCCACCCCCGCCGCGCTGCCATGCGTCGCAAAGCCATGATGAGTGCGTCAGCACTAAGCGAGTTCACCAACTCCATATGCACGGCGCGGACTGTGAGACAAGTGAACAAAACACCGTACCCTTTCTCTCGGCGGCGAACCACTGTTATATCCATTGGGCCGAACAAATCTAAGCCGCAATGACTGAAGGCTCGTTGGTGGTGAGCCATCCGAGCTGGTGGAAGGTCACCCATTCTCGCCACCAGTGGCTTACTCTTGCTTATGCGACAAAACATGCATTTAGAAACAACATACTGGTAAAACTCGACATCTACTTGCGATAAATGCAACAAATACTTCACCATTATAAAACCAACGCCAATACGCCACTGCACACAACGCTTTCGAAGAGGCATCACAAAAAACGTGCAATTGTAGTTGATTGTACGCACTCTTTGTTGTCGTAGCATCCAATGAATTCGTAGCCACATCGCTCGTCGTAGCAGCCGTCGTAGACGCAGGCAGACGAGGGGAAGGATGCGGCGAGGCGAGGGGCGATACATCGCGCTGACGTAGCCGTCTCGACGGGGCTCGAGCTGCGTTCAGAACCTACGCTCGAGTGCACTCCGAGTGCACCCTGACAGCAACCGACCCGTTCAGAGCCTCGGGGTAAAAAACGCTCTGACAGGCGGTTAGTACACTCTGTGCCCGTTCAGAAACTTCGAGTGATGCAACCAAACAACCGACTCGAGCGTAGGGTGAAAAACGCTCTGACAGATTTTATGTCAAAGTCGATGTCAAAAATATGCTAATTATTTATTATTTTATTAAATAACACTACTTTGAACTCTTTTAAGCCTAATACAAGGGAAATATAGTGATTTCTATGTGTTGTAATTATTTTTAAGCAGAAAAATGGATATTGACTGTTAATTTCATAGTAAGGATTAGTAATATTTTGCCCTTTGCTTGATCTTGATCAGCAAGATACAAACTAAAAAAAAGGATTGCAACCGACCCGTTCTAAACCTCGGAGCGAGTGTGAAAAACACTCTCGGTTGCATTACTCTGACCCTCGGAACGCAACTCTGCGCCGCCGCCGCCGCGCTATTGCTTACCATATTTGCTGTCTCTGTCGCGCCCGCGCCCACGGTCGGCATATAGCACCTAGGTATATGCACATTGTTTACTACCTTTAGTAGGTCTATCCAAGCGCACCACTTCTTGTGGATATCGTCGGGAATTGCGTTGTCCCAACCGATATTTAGCCTCCATGTGTCCTGTAGCATTATTTTCCCCTGAATGGTAAAAGGAGCCAAAAAACCAAAAATATGAAAAAAATCGACATAATTACCCGAAGCATAAGTCGTTTAGTCGGCTGCTCTTTCCCTTGTATAATGCTATCAGGAATTCGCTTGAGAGAAACATCGAAACCTAGTTCATCTGTACCTGGATACCACAACAGCCCAAGTGTCCGTTCGCCTTCGGACTTCTGATCAATTTTGAACCTTACCGCTGCGTTGCCTAAGGTTTCATTTGGCAGGCTCTCCAACACTGTGATGCTGTTGCTGGTCCAATTGCGCATTTCAAACCCTCCAGAGCTGTGTATATTATTAATATTTCTTACCATCTCGATAGCACTTTCGATTGGAAATCAATGTCGATTGGAAGCGCTGTGAATTTTTATTTTTCACGAATTGCGCCACAAAAGGTGAGCAATTAGCACCAAATATAAGTGACGTCATAGCACAAGTACGTACGGGTTCCGTCGGACTATCTCGCCATAGAAACCGGAGCGCGTCCTGATCTTCAGGCCGTATCTTGACGCGGAGAAACATGAAAGAAAGAAAGAAATCATTTATTTGCTTTTGAATAGGGTACAAAAAGGTAGCATTAGTTACAGAACCATATCACAACGTTTCACCTACTCAGCTATAGATAATAGCATGCAAATATGAAAAAATTGAAGCTATTACAAATATCAAGTACCTTCAAATGTCAAGTCATATATTATTATTATTAAAACATTGAGGTATAAATTATATTTAAAATGTCAAGAAAAGCAATTACAGAATTAGTTTTTAATCATTCAAGAATTCCTGGACCGAATAAAATAACTTTGCCATAAGCCAAGTAAACAACGCTGTTTTAAATTTATTCAAAGGTAATGATTTTATATCGTCTGGAATCTTATTGTAAATTGAAATGCACATGCAGTAGCAATTTTTTTTAAACCGTGCACTTTTTGGAACGAAATCGAGGACCAACCTATTACTGTTCCTTGTATTTCTGGGATACACATCCTTGGCTGTTTTAAATTTGTTTTAATTTGTTTTCACAAACTTCGCAATTTCAAATATGTACATACAAGGTAGTGGCAGAATATTCAATGTTTTATAAAATGGCTTACATGACGTATCTGGTGCAATGCCACATATTGCTCTTATATATTTTTTTTGTGCTACAAAAACTCTATGTATGTCTGTACTATTGCCCCAGATGACGAGTCCGTATCGTAATACCGATTCCACATATGCGAAGTATGCTGTCAAAGCAGTTTTTCTTGTGGCTACTTTTGAATGTCCCGTATGTCGCTTGTTACTACTATTTTATGTTCCCTAAAGCGCAGCATTATACCAAAAAGTGACGACAGTAGGTCAGGACCCTTAAGTAAATAATCGTTCAAACACTTACCACTCGTGTTGCTCGCCGCGTCGAAGACAAGTCGCAGTTTTTTTTTTGTTGGGGTTGTCCACCCCAAAGTGTGGCAAGTACCAAGTCCTTGGCAGCACGCTGGTGTCTTGAACTTCCCTGGCAAAATCGTTTAAAAATAAATGATTAATTCTATCTTTATACCTTTCAGCATATCCCTTGTCCTTTGACATTTTTCTTTCCACCCTTTTCAGCCTTTGCAACGCGTTCGGCAGTGAATTGGGCATTACACTGTTGCTGTCCCGCCACGGCAGCCCCACTTCCCACCTACCGTCTATCAGACGTGCAGATTTTTCCAGCTGGGCGATGGCGCGTGCATCATCAGCATTCACCCGTGGCTTCCCGGACACTCCCATGGACTCTAGGGAAAAGTACCTTTTTACCATCTCGTGCAGTTCATCCGAGCCACGGTCATCGTGGTCAATTGTCGCCGTGGCAAGCGCGGAGTGCGCGGTGGGCAGCTGCTGGCGGTCGCCGGGCCCCGGACACGGGCGCGGGCGCGGGACGCGCACACTTCCATGTAGGCACCAACCTAGGGGGGTGAGTGTAGCAGACGGCTCATATTTATTACCTAACAGTACATTTATTGGTAACAACAAGTGAAAGTTATCTTGCCCTATTAACATTTCGGGCTCGGTAACAACATTACACAATTCATGTTCAATATTACTCAAATATTTATATTTATTACAATCAACAACAGACAAACATTGTTTTGGTAAATTTAACTCAGGCACAGTACGCGCACGTACCGAATAAATCTTATTGTCCATACCGGAGAGCTTCACCGTAGCTACCGTGACATCACAAACCAGTTGGCTATCAGTCCACGCGCCGCAGATGCGCATTGATTCGCGGCGGCCACGCAGGCCGGCGCGCTCCGCAAGATTTGCACTTATTAAAGTCACTGACGAGCCGACATCGAGCAACGCGCTCGAATCAATGATACCGTTAGCACTGTGTATACGTATAGGAACAACCTTTAATAACACTTTGCACTGATTCGTATTTACGTTTATCACTGACGCAGCCTGACCTTGACCCGTAGACGCAGACGACGAGACGGGCGCCGGCGGCGGTGCAGGCAGCGCAGGCTCAGTGCGCACCCGCAGCTCGGCGCACCGCTGTGCCCCCGCGCCGCCGCCGCGGCCGGGCGCTGTGTTCTCCCCGTGGCTCCTTGCAAGTACTCTTCGCGCTTGATGGATCGCACCGCTTCGATGAAATTTTGAATTTTCACAGCAAATGGTATAATGTCCCTTTGGTAGTCTGATCCAATAGGCTGCAACTTCTTGATGTCTAGAATTATTTTGTGTACTATGCAGTCAGGGTTTCCAAATCTGATTTCCAGGGTCTTCATAATTTTGTCCGGTGACGTGGCGCTTATCAGCATACCTGAGACTGCATCTTTAGCAGGTCCACGCAGGCATTTTCGTAGTCGCCAAAGATTTTCTTGTGCGCTAAACATGCATACCTCCGTCGATTCTTCGAACGCCATTTTGAATTGCAGCCACTCCAATGGTTCACCGGAGAACTCGGGTAATTCTCGGGGCGTAGATATTCGGCTCAATAGGTTGGCGTTGGGTCCATTGTTGACGGAAGCAGTAGCAAGATCCTTCAGAGCGCTGGCAAGCATTTGAAGAGTAGGATCACATGTGGTCGGCGGAGCCGGCGCGGTGGGTAATGCGCGACTCGGGCCGGGGTTTACAGGGACAGCTGGCGGTTGGTGAGACGTACCAGGCCCGCGAGCTTCCTCCCCGGGCTGGCTGCGCTCCAGCCAGTCTTCTACCTTGCTGCGGACACTATTATTGTCCTCCTCGAGTGACTGTATTCCGTATCGTTCAGTTCCGCTAGGTCTGCCTGTAGCTGTTTGTTTAGCAGCTCAATCTGTATCTTGGCCGTTTTAGCCGCGGCTTCCAATTCCAGCCTTCTTCTTTGCACCGCCAAGGAACGCGTTGATGAGCGTTTTGACTTCGCCGTATTTTTCGTGGCAGCGGGTAGTGAGGTTTTTACTTCGGTAAATGGCGGTGGCAACATAACGGTTTCGCATTTGAAACTGTTACCGGGCAATTCTTGAGCTGGTGTGGTGCTGGGCACTTTTTCGGCGTTTTATGAAGAACTTTCCAGAATTCCACGGCTTTCTTCCTGCTGATGCTCACGCTCTTTGCGCGTCGTGTTTCGCGTGACGACCATCTTCTGTGGTGTATAGAACATTGATCCGGCCGAAGACCACTTTGTACGGGGTTCTTCTAGGGGTTCACTAAGGATACACCTTCGACTCGAAGACACGTTTATTATGAGCACAGAGATACAGTAGTATTGTTGTTCGCAGACAGTTGGAAGCGGAACTAACTGACAATCCGATCCGCACAAATATTTATACAACTAGAGAGAACAAAATAATTAAAACTACCTTATATCTAAAACAATATAAATTACAAATTTACAGGAAGGTATTTACAAAATTGCCAAAAAAAGGGTGTATTGCATAGGGCGATGAGCGCGTCGTTAACACGATGGTCATTCGTCGTTTTATGCATGGACGCATAGCTATATCTGTATATTAAGTATGTAAGGTGAGGGGCGTAGGCTAAGGAATTTGCCGTTGCAAGTGCCAAGAAAAATAAGTAGGTATTTACTTTAACCAACAGAAATATTCGAAATGCTTCCATCGAAACCAGTTGCGTACATACAAGTATTGAAAAGTATCCTCCTATAACACTGTCCTTTTAACACTGTTGACGTTGTGACACAGTTGTCCTGTCCATATGAAACTAAACGGTCCAAACCTATGCTTTCAGACGGCTGATAAGTTACTAAGTACCGAGTGCGAGTAAGTGTGTGTGTAAGGTGTAAGTATTAATTAATTAGTAAAATCACCTTGTAAATGAAAGCACTTATATGTGATAAAATGTCTCAATTTGGCAACGTACATTGTGGTTTCTTCAGGTATTGTAAAGCACTTCGCCACCGTACAAGCAACGGATGGCGAGACGATGGTATCGAATCGTTGCTGCACGACCGATACTGAAGCGCACAGGGAAATGAGGGCTATCATTTTCAGAGCGATAGCAAGTCTACTGTTAAAAGCTGAACGCACATATCAATTAAGGTTGCCTGGTAGAAATTGCTACTATTGTTATTGTGTCTTCTGTATTGTTGTGTCCTGTTTATGTGTTTCGTGTGCAATAAAGTGTTCAATCAATCAATCATATCCACACGCGCCGCATTATATGACGTCATCAGCTTGCGTTTTTCAACACCTGGATACCTGCCGCATTTCTGAAACTCGGCGCGTTCGGTGCGGCCAAATGTGCGTGGTTTCATATAATTTCATACAACGAATTCCAAAAACGCGGCGCGTGCGGCACGGACATTTTATGTGCGTTCAGCTTAAGTCTTAATCGTGATCCCCGCGCAGCGACATAAAAAGGTGTTGCAAAGCGGATGTTAAAAAAACATTATACTAAAGGTGAATGAAGACACTTACTTTCAGGGTAGGAACAGATAAAAATTAAACAACATAAATTGTCGTCATCATACATACGTCATAATTCATTTATTATTTTTTACAACTTAATTCAATTTGCTATAAACCTAATCAGAACCGCTGTGTCGCGACGACGCACTCGATGCGGATCCGCTGCGAGACCCCTGAAAAAATGTACCAAGATATAATTCCTGACCTGGTCGGGCTTGCCCGGACGCGCTGGTAGTGGTAGTCGCAGTGTGGACCCTACCATGCGCGCCCACAAGGGCAGGGAGAACACCGGGGGGTTTTAGTGGGTCGGCCTGACACTATGCCGGGCCAGCCCCACACACGCCCGCCGTCTAGCCAACGGCGGGTACGGTGCGATCACGCATTTCCCCCCGAAAAAAAAAAAAAAAAAAAAAAGGAGAATCATTTCCTTTTCGCACTGGGAAAAAGAAAGAAACAGTGTTATTTGCCCGATAGAGAAAGAGAGTATGTTTCTGAACGACAGATAAGTTTATCGCTCTGACGCTCTCCGACAGGGATTAAAGTTCGCACCTATCAGTGCGAAATTGCCTTGACAGATTTTTTGGATCAGGCTGGGTTAATCATTCGTCTACCCTCGGGCGAGCTAATTTCGCACATTTCTGAAAGCTCCCCTAATATGTAATTCAAACTTTTTCTGTGTATATAGTTTTAACGGCGGACATTTAATGCTCCCACGCAATAGCAGTTAACCGCGGGGGCGGCTAATCGGACGACTAGCCGCTTTGCCAATTAAATATGCAACCACTAGGGATTGTATGCACTTAAGCACATCAAAATTTCAACCACGACGGTTGATTAGAGGGCCGCAGCCGACTTTGCAACTGGCCGCCATTTTGTTAACTAGCTGGTGGTTTAGTTAGTTTTGCAGGGCCATTGAGTTTGTATATATTCGTATACGTATAATAATCATTAATAGATAACACAATCTACCTCGACGGCCCAATCGACGATTTGTTTATGGCACAAAATGCATTCGAGCAGTGCAACCGCAATTTCGTAGCGGCTGACTTCTCAAATAAACCGTCTAGCACTTATAAACCAAAAGCACGCCGCATAAAAGCCGGCAGACAATGTATCGGGATAGAGAATGAAACAATGTGCATTGTTTAGTATTGATATAAAATAGATAGGTTCATCATCATCATCACAGCTCATATACGTCCCCACCGAGGGGCACGAGCCTACCCTAACTAGTTATGTAAGGGCGATTAGGCCTTAGTCAAACCACGCTGGCCCAGTGAGGATTGGTTGACTTCACCTTTGAATTACTTCTGTGCATACTGAATCTGATTTCGGGTACCTACATTACACACTATCTATATACGTATAAGATATGAAAAAAACGATAATATATATAACCTTTAAACTAAATTGCCTGATTTAAAAGTGCATACCTGTCGAGATCCGCTCGCAGAACGACTTTTAGACCTTTCGGAGCCGCTGCCTGATCCAGAGTTCCGTCTGGAGCTTGCTTTAGAAGAGGCCTTCGATCCTGAGGCCTTAGATGAGTTCCCAGACGCCCTGGATGCATTGGAAGCCCTGGAAGAAGCTCTGGAGGACCGCTTGCTTGCGCGAGATGATGCGCGGGAACTCGCCTTAGAACTTGCTTTGGAGCCCTAAAATAAATTAATCAAGGTTATTTTTAATTATCACAAAAAAATTGTGTGCTTGTTCAGACAAGCAAACTGAAAAAATTTCACTATGGGACCAACTTTGAAATCGCAAAAAAAAATCAGCTGTTCCATACATCTAGGTTCAGTGAATGTTGAACATTTGTTTGGAATAGCTAATTTTTTCCCATAGTGAAAGTTGTTCAATTGGTTGTTTGAACAAGCACACAAATTTTTTGTGATAATTAAAAAATAAAGTTGTATAATACATAATGAGTACCTACTATTTGACTGCAATCTTACCTCTAATTGTCGGAACACAACAATGCTAATATTATTATGCTATTATTATAGCGACAAGCTTAGGTAAGACGATGGTAGCTAGCCAGGCGGGTTCAGAAGCCCTACCACCAACTAAACCAAACAGAAGAATTTTTTCCCCCATGAGGAAACTAATCCAGACCTCCCAATCTACACTCAACAGTCTCATACACTAGACCACGGAGGCGGTTAGATCGCTTTCATCTTTGGCCTTCTTGCCAGTTACAGTCAGGTGCGAAATGTAATGCACTCATATTGGTTTATTTATAAAAATTATACAGTCTTCAATATACCTTATCACTGCCCTTGGAACTGGCTCTCGACCGACTAGCAGAGCTGGCGCGTGAGCCCTTGCTCTTGGATGACGCCCTCGACGAGGCCCGGGAGGTCGCGCGAGACCCGGACCGGGATCTGGACCGAGAGCCGGACCGGGATTTGGACCGAGACCGGGACCGCGAACCAGACTTTGCCGATCCGGATCTTGACCTAGGGGAGTTAGGTTGAATTAGGAAAACCGTGGTACTTTTTGTAGTTGTATATTGTGCTAAGCGTTGGATATTTCGCATAAAATATGCATAAAAATATTTTATTCCGCTCTCTGAACTGAGGTGTTTTTTTTTTCTTGTAATGATTTATATATTTGTCAAATAAAAAAATCTAAATACTCCCTTCTCCATTGAGTTCTCGGTTTCCGATCATCCCCTTAAAACTCACCTCATATAAATAATTGAATATTTTTATATATATTAATCATATTACAAGGCTTATTAACACAAAATTTACTTCTTGGTTAATCCATAGAATAGCTTATCTGTATATAAACAAAATAATTGTCCCTAACAAGTACAATCCAATGTGTAAAAATTCAATTAATAGGGCTGTGCATAATGTTATCAATAATGATCACTAGTCGCTGTCAATCATACCTCGCAGACCCAGACCGCGATCTGGACTTCCGGGATCCGGACCCCGACCGTGAACGGCTGCGTGACTTTGATTTGGACCGAGACCGCGACTTGGACCGAGACCGCGACTTGGACCGAGACCGCGACTTGGACCGAGACCGCGACCCGGACCGGGACCGAGATCGGGATTGGGACCGGGACCGGGAGCCCTTCGATCGGTCTGATCCTTGTGGCGATTTCGACCCGGACTTAGACCGCGATCGGGACCTGAAATTGTTATGATTGTGTAAAAATATGACATCAAGCATTATACTGATCATCACGTAAATTTAACAATGGCTGGTCTGTGCAGATGGAATTGTTAGCCCTCGCGTTCTGCACCTCCCAACAGCTTAAATCCAAACAATTAGACAGGCAGATTTAGCAACGGCGCAATTTGAATAAAAATTACTGACATGTGCCGCGAGTCCGCGACCTGTAAATTATAACTATTTTAAATGAGTCAAATAGACTCGTTTAAAGTTGTTATAATTTTAAACGACTGAAATTAAGGCTGTAATAATAATAAGCTATTTATTTGCCCAGTTTAGGTTAAGAGGTACACAGTAAGCTCCCATTCAAGCTTTACATTTACACTACGAAAACCGCCACTATTACGAGCGACATAAGAACGGTCCAAAGGTCAAACAGCAGGCATAGCACAGGCTGCCAAGAAATTTATAATAAGACTCAATGACACGTATCCCTTGAGGAGAAATGAAATAAATCTTAATGAAAATTTTATCACGTCAGTCACTAAGGCTGCGTTCCGAAAATCAATAAGTCGCTATTAACGCGCTCAAACGCGTCCCGAAATGTTGTGCACGCTTATGTTAGCCGGCATGAAGAGCCACATGACGCCATCGTTAACGTCATACGCCATCGTGAACCTACGGTGCTAATGCTCTGGACTGAAATCACTCTAAGCGAACTGTCAGTCTGACGTTTGATAATTGTGTTTTCCTGTCTAATGACTGTACCTGTTCTGGATGAGCAGCCGGGAAACAATGTTGTAATTAAAATCTACAAAAAAAAATACTGAGAAGCAATCAAAAGCAAAATGACCTACTCAAACCAAATTTTTAACTCGACATTTGGATTGACAAATTGATACGCTAAAACCCCTGATAGGGCTGTTAGCATTTTTGGTGTTCTTTTTAAATTGAACCAGGCGATTATAATTGTTAGCACTGTCAGTGCTGTTATCGGACCGCAGCATAAATACGCGCCGCCGTGCTACACTTTCAGTGACATAGAGATTATGTCACTGAAATTGTGAGATAACGCGTGACTCAAGTCCCGTCTTGGCAGCCCGTGCTACGCCTGCAGTATAGCTTGACGAGAAGCTTACTGTACTAAGGTTAAAGCCCTTTTATCTAACCTCTCTTTACCACCCGCTTGCCCCTCCTGCTTCTCTTCGTCCTCGTCATCTTCCTCATCTTCTTCCTCCTCATCCTCCTCCTATAAAAAAAACCAAACATGTCAATTTAAATGACGCATTTTTAAATTGCTACCACTACGCCACACCCCGGACACTCCATACAACGTTCGCAAATCAATTACCTATTACTACTACTTAAACAAATGACGTTTGTACACGCGCAAATGTGTGCGTGGAATCTAGTAGGGCTGAGTGCGCGGTTATCAATCGAAATGACGCGGGAAGTGCAGCAACTGCCTTCTCTTTTACCCGCATAGCGCTGTCTCTGTTGTCGCCCGGCGCTCGCGTCTACTCGTCCGAGCGATCGCGCGCGCCCTTGTTTATGTGTCAGTGATGTCTACAACGAAGTGCCGGGTGGGGTGAAGTATTTGAAATGAGTGCGGGGAGGTAAGTGGTCGTTCTGTATGAAGTACTATTATATATTCTGTGACTATGCTTTAAATACGTGTTGGAACTTTCATAAAATTATAGTTACCTACTTACATGAGCGACTTCTTCAAAAATATTGTGGCAAAATTTTATAAATTATTTTTTTTACTATCCCATGAGTTCCTACCTACTACCTTAAGAGATCCTACCTATGCAGTTGACGAAGAGCACTGTGGTCTACAATGAAGAAGATCCTGTTTTAATTAGTTCTTCAATAACTAATAATCAAAAACACAACAGATCTAATATTGATGACATTCACTCACGCCCCCACGCAACTTTATTAAAGGACCCTTTAGCACATAGCCAAAATTATAATTAAAGCCGCCATAGTTGAAAAATATCATTTTTTGAAGTCTCAGTGGCTTTGCACGCCGCCGTCCCGTCAACACAACACGAATATAAATAATACACATAACTAAGATAGCAAAAATAATTTTAATAAAAATTGCTGTAGGTATACGTTAGCAGAGTAAAATTAGACACTATTCTTCATCACTCGTAGAATCACAGTCATTTCCACCTGTATTTATTATAGGAAATCCAACATCATCACGTTCCGAATCTATCTAAAATAAAATATCGATTTTTTGTGTGTTGATGGCCCCGTTTATAGGGTTCTGTAGCCAAATGGCAAAAAACGGAACCCTTATAGATTCGTCATGTCTGTCTGTCTGTCTGTCTGTCCGTCCGTATGTCACAGCCACTTTTCTCCGAAACTATAAGAACTACACTGTTGAAACTTGGTAAGTAGATGTATTCTGTGAACCGCATTAAGATTTTCACACAAAAATAGAAAAAAAGGAATAAATTTTGGGGTTCTCCATACATGGAACTGAAACAAAAAAAAATTTTTTTACATCAAACCCATACGTATATGTATGTATCTATAGATAGGTCTTCAAAAATTATATTGAGGTTTCTAATATCATTTTTTTTTAATAAATTTTTTTTCTTTTAGTTTGCGCGAGAGACACTTCCAACGTGAAAAAATGTGTGTGTCCCCCCCCCCCCCCCCTGTAACTTCTAAAATAAGCGAATGATAAAACAAAAAAAAATATGTGATGTACATTTCCATGTAAACTTCCACTGAAAATTAGTTTGAACGAGATCTAGTAAGTAGTTTTTTAAGGGTAGTATTTAAACGAGTGACTGTAAATGAAAATGTTAAGATACAAAAATTATTAATTTGGGCTATTGTATTACTAAGTGAGCGACTGACTGCGAATGACGATAAATCAACAGAACAGTAACTTATAAACATTCATTCGAGTTACTATAAATTCAAAATGAGAAGCTTCATAATATTTGAGCGACCTAATTTTTGTTTGAGTGACACTCAAACAAATATTATGTCCTGCATTTTTTTCAGTATTTGGCAAATTATTTATTTATGTCGAGCGGCATTTTATCTTAAATGAGGTGTTCCGAATAGAAAAACCACTTTGAAAAATACCATAATGAGTAGAGTACTTTGGCCCAAATTTCTTTTAAATCATTGTTATTAATTTTTGAAAATTAATAACGAGAGAAGGAGGGAAGCCACCCCCTGTACCACTCTCCCCCCTCTCAGCGATGCATAGTTTTCGAGATACTAATTTTTAAAACTTTCACAAACCTAATCTCAAAATGTATGGGAAAAGGTTGGGTTGTGTATAAATTAATCATGTTTGTGCCGCACCTTGAACCTATTTAAGAATTAAAAGATGTTAAAATTGCAAGATCTTAATAATATGATTTCAGTGGTATAGGTTCCCATAGAATAGTAGGTATGACGCTGCGCTCGCTTCGCTCGCTCCGCTACGCATAGTCATATTCTGAACCTAACCTACCTAACCTACAGTAGGCAATTTTGTCCCCTATTTTCTTTTATGATGGCGGAGGGTTCGCCCCCCCGTCCCCCTGCCCTTTTTTATACCAAAATATGCCGTCTCTGTATTTCTAGTCGCTCACATAGTAATTTAGTCGCACGTTTAAAATTTTAATATCCAAAATCGATTATTCTAAACACACTTTTTGTAAGCTCATTCTGGATTTTATTATTAATTAATATTCGTCGTCAGTTTAGTTAATTTTTCGCTTACTCAAATTCATACCGCTGAAGTTATTAAAATAGTATCTCATCATCAGTCGCTACTTGTTTTTTATTCGATCGGTTTATTATTCCCCTTTTTTTAATACATCATAAATCGTACGGAACCCTTCATGGGCCAGTCCGACTCGCACTTAGCCGGTTTTTTAATATTGATTCTTGGTATCCCCACCCTTTTTGAAGTGCCTATGATAGGTGCAGACACATATTAATTTCAACACAATACCGATGAATATTTATTATAAATTGTTTACAAGTTTACCAAAACACTTGTCTTTTTTTATTGTTGGTTCACATTAAGTTTCATCTTGGGGCATTTCACTGTCCTTCCAAGTACGAAAAAACATTTTCGGTATACGTAACAGAGTCAACAAACACAACCTGGCGCTTCGATGAAAATTGCCATATTCACTAGCGGGTGTGCGCCCCACGCGGCATCCTTTGTTTTCCTTTTATAAAAGCCGCCAAGTGCCTGGGCGGCGCAGTACAAAGGCGACCGTATCTAAGCGAATGGACTTTTCGTTACTACTTACTTGAGGCGGCTCCAATTGTTTCTCTCTGAGCCTCAGCATGCGATGCTCTGTCGCACTCAGTGGCCGATGCGTCACCACCAGCCGTGTCAGAGCCTGCGCCGCCGCACCGGCCCGGGCGCGCCTCTTCGACAGACGCACACGTGTCTCCAACTCGTTGTAGTACACGCAATGGTTACGGACAACCTGGGTAAAAACATTATTCCATTACAGCTTCGCTAAAATAACGCTTCGAACAGGGAAAACATAGCCATACAAAGACTGCAAATAAAAAATATTATCATCTTATTCCAATAACCCTGAAAACGGCAGCAATTTTTGTAAAGTTGGAGATGCGCATCAGCCAACACAAAAAAAAGACTGAAATCCTGTTTATAATTACAAATCACTAGCATGGACCAAAAAGAAATTTTCAGTACAAGATGGTGGTGCATCTATTTTGTTTATCACACATCTGTCACACAAATTACATCACGATGGGAATAATTTTGAAAAGTTGGCATTTGGAGTTGGCTGCCATATTAAACTTATAAAATTACATTTTCCATTATGATTTTACTATTTATACAACATATGTTTCATAAACAAAAACATACACAAATTTTAAGCCGTCTTGTACAAATATACATACCAAGAAATAGTTCTCTTCATAACCTTTCGATGCTTTACTTTTAACATTCCAATTGTACTCTCTAGCCATTTTGTACTCATATGTGTCACCATCCATGTAAGGAATATTTTCATTAATGTCACGACGACGTTTCTGTATAGTTTCTTCAGTGGGCAGACAGTATGCAACAAACTGTTCTCCACTTTCATCCATCACACCTCTACAAAAAACAAACTATGTAAGATTTCAAAGGCAATTAAATAGGTGAAAAAATGCTTCATGCTATAACCCATATCAAAAATAAGTCATAGGAGGCAAGCCTTTTGGAATTAAACTTAACATCATTGGAAGAGAGAAGACAAAGAGGGGATCTGATTGAAACTTAGAAAATTTTAAATGGAGTTTACAATATAAAAGATACTGAGAATTTATATCTATGAACTAAAACACACACATACGAGGATACTTAATGAAACTTTGCAAAACTCCATGTAATAGCAACCACTGGGTGGTTGGTAGGATGAGCATTTGCATTCTCATGGTCCTGCCACTAATTAACCTTAAGCCTAATTTTGCCAAAATTTATTAGATTAGGGTTGGAAAAATGTTATGTATCAAAAATATCTTAATCCCGAATTCTAGGGCATGTCTATGATAACATACACATTTGAGGTTATATGAAACTATGTACAAGGACCACTGTTTATAAACAAACTAATATGTGATATTTTACATAGGTAAAATGAATGAACCCAGTGTTGCCCGCCTTTTCAATGTCCAATCAAATGGGGATTGAGGGTAGTGGTTCCACTAATGTTTTCCATGTTTACAACAAATCATCTTCATCACAGCTCATATACGTCCCCACCGAGTGGCTCAAGCCTACCCTAAGTTAGGGTGTTTAGGCCTTAGTCAACCATGCTGGTCCAGTGCGGATCGGTCGAATTCACATAGTATACATCTTTGAATTTCTTTACAGATGTATGCAGGTGGCCTTACAATGTAGTTATATATAGGTATATTATCCTTTCACCGTAGGGGCGTCATCGGCAACAAATGATTCTAGTTAATTTGATATGACAGGTAAAAGTGGCTAGATTTTTTAAATTTTGTCGGAAATCATCCTGCCATAGGATAATGACTATATTATAATGAAAAAGAATAGTTAAAAATCAACTCCATTATCCACTTGACACAGTATTTGATGCTTTAAAAATTAATTCAAATTGATATATGAGTTTTCTTAACAATTACAAATTAACTCACCGAATCATAGCTTGTGACATAGCTTCAATTTGTCCAGCTATATTTTTGTCAGCAGGGGCTGGGTCAGTGTCAAATATAACTTGAGCACATGGATATTTCCACATATCAAAGTCAGGAAAGACAGACATAATCTCCACCGGAGTCACGCCAGGTTTGCTGTAATGTTTTTCTATTGGTTTTTTGTTATCTTCAAATGTCTTTTCTATAGCCTTAATCTGACTTTCACGATCCATGTAAAGTGTCTCCTCGCTGAATATTTTTTTAACATTATAACCAACCTTCGCTTCAACCTGTAACAAGAATTATTTATTTACAGTTACACATACTTTGCCAAGCGTTGATAGCATAGTGCGTAAAGCCATCGCCTTCCAATCGGGAGGTAGCAGTTCGAACCCTGAAATGTGTTTTCAAATTTTGGAATCATATGTACGTTCGTATGTACTGAAGTAAAGGAAACAAACACACAGGTGAAGGAAAACATTGTGAGAAAACCTGCACACATCTGTGAAGAAAGAGTTTCTTGACAGGTTGTGTGTGAAGTCGACCAACCTGCACTTGGCCAGGGTGGTTAACTAAGGCCTAATCGCCCTAGTCTAGGGTAGGTTCGAGTCCCTCGGTGGGGACGTATATTAGCTGTTGATGATACTTTGCCAATGATATTACCAATTTCTTAATAATACTACTAATTATTTATCAATCAAAATATTTGTTATTCAAATATGACTTGATAGAAAGTTCTTTTGAATCGTCCAATTTTTTTACCTGCCACCCATTCAGGACAACTTTTAGCTGATAAGAAGAATTGGTGCAAGAAACTTATCAGCCAATTTTCGTACTAGTCATTTTTACTATAAACATTTTTCGTATTGTACATTTATAATTCTTGTCATTAGTAGTGCAACCCCTTTAAATCATAAATGTACCAATATTGACAAAAAATTATATTGATACCTTACAGAGCAATATTTGTTAATATAAATAGCCAACACAATAATTCTTTAAATTATAAGAAATAATATCTACAAATTAACAGCAGGCATTGGCATTATTGGAGCGTCAGTGGTGCTGTGGCCTTGGCACTGGACTGTGCCCCGAGTAGAATCGGGAGGCCCGTGATCGATCCTGCCATGTCCCAATGTGTCTTTCGCTTCACGAATTTCATATGTACATTTATCTGATGCTCCTACGGTAAAGGAAAACATTGTAGGGAAACCTGCATACACCTTTGTAATTCAAAAAGTGTATGTGAAGGCAACAAATTCGCACTGGGCCAGAGTGGTTTGACTAAGGCCTAATCGCCCTAACATAACTAGTTAGGGTAGGCTCGTGCACTTTGGTAGGGAAGTATATGAGCTATGATGATGTTAATTGGCATCATTCAACAAGTCTTTTTGACATGTGCTTTAAACTTTTAAAAGTTAAACATTTCCCCATAAGCAAGCCTCTAGTTTTTTGAAACTACAGGTTTCAAAAAAATAGAGGCATTGGGATGGCAAGTTTATTTTTATTTCTTGTTAAATAGTGAATTTGGAAAGTGGTGTCAAATGTATTATATTGTAATATAATTTTACTATTACCTCCGAGGTGCCTAATCATCATATTATGATAAAAAACATATGTATTAATATAATATTACTTTTTTTTTTGTTTTTGATTTTATCTGCAATCAGTTTCCCAACTATGAGCAAATGTTTTGTAGGATTTATTATGACTTGCTGCGATGCTCCCCAACGGGAGCATCACCTTCAAATTCACTGCCTTTTACTTCAGGCTGTCCTGGTCCAAGATATTGCGTCTCTTTAGCCTTTTGATGCAGTCGGAAATGCTAAGTTGTACAGCAAGAGGGTTGGGATGACTTTCTAGCCTTAATTTATATTTTTTGGAGAAAGATCTGATCTCTTCTGTGACCGTGCTAATATGCAGATGTTCATGCACTTCTGTATTTCTAATGAACCATGGAGCATTAGATATTTGTTTCAGTGTGTTGTTCCGAGTTCGCTGAATCTTGGATAAGTTGGAGTTACATGCAGATCCCCAGAGTTGGATGCCATAAGATCTTGTTGTCCAGCGACAATTTGGAATTTCTACCAAGAAGCCAGTGCATCTCCTTGTATTTAATATCCATTTCCTTGCGTTTTGTTTCAATGTGTTTTTGCCATGTCAGGCGCTGGTCCAGGTGCATACCCAAATACTTGACACAGTTCATTTGTGGGAGTTGTGTATCACCCAATTTTACAGATGGGCACTTCTTCTGTCTTAGGGTGAAGGTTACTTGGACAGACTTTGATGAGCTAGCTTTTATCCTCCACTTTCTTAGCCAATAATTAATGTCATCTAGGCTTCTTTGCAGAGTCTCTGATGCTTTCAGCGGGCACTTGTCACACGCCAACACAGCGGTATCATCAGCATAAGTAGCAATTGTTACATCTGAGGTTTGGGGAAGATCCGCCGTGAATAACGTGTACAGCACCGGGCCAAGGACAGATCCCTGTGGCACTCCAGCAAGTATATCGTAAAAGTTTGATGTTACGTCGTCTTCCATGACCTGAAAAATTCTGTCTGATAGGTAGGATGCTATGATGTTGAAGAAAGAATGTGGCAGATGTGATTTGATTTTGCACAATAGACCCTTGTGCCAGACTCTATCAAATGCCTGCTGAACATCAAGGAAGGCAGATGAGCAGTACTGTTTAGTTTCCAGACAGTTCCTGATGATGCGGCAAACTCTGTGTATTTGCTCTATTGTGCCATGTTTAGGCCTGAAACCAAACTGATGTTCTGGGATAGTTGATACAGATGAAATTCTGTGCAGCAACACCTTTTCGAAGACCTTGGAAATAGTTGGTAGTAGACTGATGGGTCGATAAGATGTGATGTCCTGAGGAGGCTTGCCTGGTTTATGGATCATAATGATTTGCGAGATCTTCCACATCATTGGGTAGTATTCTAATCTTAATATGCCATTAAAAATAATAGTTAATAGCACTATAGCCTTTTTTGGAAGTTTTTTGAGGACTTTTTTGTCTATTAGGTCAAAGCCAGGGGCCTTCTTCTCATTCATTGCTTGTATGATCCTTCTGATTTCCTGTGGGGTCACTGGCTTGAGAGGTAGTTCCAGCTGAAAGTCTTGTTTTAGAACATTATCAATCTCTGACTCGTCCAAACCATACTCCTTTTCATTGGGCACAAAGACCTTTGACAGATGTTTAGCAAAAATATTTGCTTTGTCTTGTTTTGTTCTTGCCCATAGATTGCCATTAATGCGAATGAGTGGTTTCGGTATGGTAGGTTGATTTTGGCTTCTACATGCTTTCCACAGTGAATAGTTGGAACCGCTGTGAGCAGCTAAGGATTGTAAGTGCGCTTCTAAGGTGCGATCCTCAGCCTCTTTTAAGGCTAGCTTTAATTTCTTAGCGGCTTGGTTCAATGCACGTTTATCGTCACTGTGTCTGCTAGTATGCCATACCCGCCGCAGTCTCCTCTTTTCCAAGATCATTTCTTTTAAGTTCAAGGGTACAGTCTTGTGCCTAGGGTTACTATTTGCAGGAAATGATGTACAGTTCCAACAGCTCTCCTGAATGAGCCTAGTGAAGTCCATTATAGATTTCTCTATATCATCCTTGGTTTTCAGGGGTATTTTAAGGCTAATTGAATTTTCTAAGCGATCACGAAAGGTTCCCCAGTCTGTCTTATGGTTTATTCTTATGGTAGAGTCTGGGTTTTTTTTGCTGATTCAACACAGTCGTGGAAATTGTGAGAATCACAGGGATATGGTTGGATGAACCGTCCAGACATGACTCAATTTTGTAGAAAAGTCTGTTTAAGCCCTTCATGATAAAGAAGTCAAGGACATCCGGGAGTCTACTGGAGTCTGTAGGCCAATGTGTAGGCTCAGACGTGGCAATGGTAGTGAGTTTGTTTCTGTCTACGCACTTCTTCAGTTCCCTACCTCTTGTTGAATTCAGTCTCGAGCCCCAGTGAATGTGCTTGCAGTTCCAATCGCCTCCAGCGATGAATCTGGGTCCAAAAGTTTTTACAAAGCTAGTGAGCTGTTCGTCTTTTAATTTATGCTTTGGAGGGCAGTATACTGCTGAAACTTGTATGTCTCCATTAACATCACTGATAGACACTGTTGTCGCTTGAATGAATTCAGTCTCAAGTGGAGGCAACTCACAGTGTTTAATAGATTGCCTGATGATAATAGCTGTCCCACCATGTGCTGTCCCATCTGGGTGATTTGTGGTATATGTATTATAATTCTTGAATTTGACAAGGCTGTTAGATACTAAATGCGTTTCAGATATTAGTAGAATATCAAGTCTATGGATGCTCAGGAGAGACTCAACTTCAGTTTTGTTAGGAGATAAGCCATTTATGTTCCACGTAGCAATTTTAAGTGAATTGATCATTTTTGTAATGTATTCATGAGTGTAGTGATGAGTCCAAGCAGGGAACTCATTTGTTGTAGGATTACATCTAGTTTTTGACTTTGTTGTAAGAACATTTCCTCCAGCTTATTAATGTTGGTGTGCGTTGTTTGTTCATTTAGCTTATCGTTAGGTTTCTGGTGGTTTTGTGGCTTCACGGCATCAGCAAATGTTTGCTTTTGTGATTTGGGACTCGTAAGGACTTCATTCTCACTATTGAGTGTTTTTGGTAGAGAGCTCTCAACAGTTTGTCTATGCACTTTGCTCATCCTAGTACTTTGTGGATTGCGGGATTTTCTTGCTAGAATTTCTTTGTATACCTCACATCCCCTATAGTTGGCTGGGTGAGGACCAAGGCATAAGGCACAGGTAGCAGGAGTACTGCGGTCTATTTTTGGACATTCTCTAGTATTGTGTGGTTCAGCACATTTTAGGCACCGGTAGGGTCTCATACAGTAATTCTTTGAGTGTCCGTATTGCTGGCATCTTTGGCATTGTACTAGAGAAGATCTCTTTTTTGGGTCCTCTATAGTAACTACCTGGTGATATATGACCTTTATCTCTTTCGCAGCCTTGTTGTTAGGTCCTGCCTGCAGTTTTATAAAGAAGGCAGATGTTGGCTTTTTGTCTGGCCCGAATCGAGAGTTGATTATTTCACCAACCACTACATTTCCAGTTTTTTCAAATTCTTCTTTTATTGTACTGTGAGGTGTTGTGTGATGGAGATTTTTTATTACTAGTCTGTAATTCCTACAATCCTTTCTATTAAATGTATGGCCAATCAATCTATGTTCTCTAATCACTGTTAGAAGCTGTTTATATACATTCACATCGGCACTTGCTATTCTGAGCTGGTTTTTATTTATTAATTTATAAGTGAATGTGGATTTCTCTGCAACTGTTACAAGAAGATCTGTTAACTTACTTACATCTTCAATACCATAAAGCATGATTGGCGGTGGTTTGCTAATTCTCTTTTCTCTAACTGGATTTTTCTGTGAATGGTCAGTGCCCTCCACAGGTAATTGCGAAAAACGATTTGTGGTCTCAATACCCTCTGGTGATGGTGGATTAGTCAGTTTTCTCTTTTTAGTGTTTCTGGCAGTAGGTACTCTTTGCCAGGTTGGGTGACTGATATCATCTTTTTCTGTCAACCCAGTTACTTTTGCATCACTTTCTCTATCGCGAGTTATATTTATTGGTGTGTTTCCCAAGGAAGAAGATCTAGGCCGCATTTGGAACAAGCTGGGATGGAAGGCTTGTTGAACAAGTTTTTTAGTTTGGTTTATGCTGTATGTATAATATTACTATTTACATAATTACTTATACTGCTGTAAGGAGGGGCTAAACACACCACTCCACAAGACTTGGAGCAAATAATGAGGTAAAATGTAAACCATAAGCTTCCTTTTTTTAACCAACTTCACAAGAAGGAGGTTTGCAATTCAACGATATGATTACTTTATATTTGTTACCTCATAGTTCCATCATTTATCGATTCGGAAGTTGTATTTTGGATGATCCAAAATATGTCACTTTAATCATTGGATAGCTTACCTGATACTTTACTTGTTAGCCACACCTTTTAATAAGTCAGACTTTAAATCTTGAAACCACTTGCCACTTGTGATGGCATCGGTTTTCAAAGTGCAAGCATAAAGCTTGATGTGTTGTTAACTGTACTTTGGGATGTAATTAAGCTCTTATAACATAAAAACCACTCATCTACATGTGTGCAAATGTTGGCTTTAACTTTAAATATAGCAACAGACAATAAATAATTGGAGTAATCTTAATTTTTTGTGTCCCTAAACACAAAATCAATCAATTTTCAAACAAATTTTATAACAAAATTTTAAGCAATTTCTATTTTTACACTATATAAAATATAAATTTAAATTATTATTGAAAGGCAGAAAGTGCTTCAAGTGACTACCTAGTATTTGTTTATGAATATTACCTTTTCCATTGTTTGAGGTTGAAACCTTGTCTGTTCAGTAGAAATGTATTCGGACCGACGCAACCAAGACACATTTTTAGCATGGTGACGAGATCGTTTCGAATCTTGTGGCGTAAGGACATCATCTTCAAGAAGCTTTTCGTCAGCTGGGTCTAAGGCAGCATTGCCATCACCTTGATATATGTCGCGGTTTATTAAATCTATATGCACACCCAGATCATGTTCTGTGAGAACTTCGTAGCGATAATTTTTCTCCAAGGAGGTTGGGTTATACTGAATAAATCTTGTGGAAGGAAAGGGATATGTAATAAATTTTAGATCGAATGGTATATCCGGAAGCGTGTTGCAGTATTTTACACGAGCAACTAGGTCTGACCTGCAATATA
Organism: Schoenobius gigantellus; assembly: GCA_963935595.1. Classification (NCBI taxonomy): domain Eukaryota; kingdom Metazoa; phylum Arthropoda; class Insecta; order Lepidoptera; family Crambidae; genus Schoenobius; species Schoenobius gigantellus. Next base: position 55,555,433 of record OZ012541.1, read on the forward strand.
AATCATAAATATAGTATTTTCTGAGTAAAACTTATACAATTTATCAGAAATTGAGTCTCAGGTACCGTCTTTCACCAGTTCGTTGTGGACGTTTGTCCCTTTCAGGTTCAGCAGTCTGTACAGTCGGTGGCATTTTTTAAATCCGTCTATACATATAAGCTTTGCACTAATTATAACACATATAGAATCAATTTCAAATTTTACATTTATTCACAAATTATTATTTTTATTTATCACCACAACACAAATTAAATTATCACCACCACACAATACGCTATTTTTTTTCCAAAGGTTTTACTTAGGTACCGGCCATGGCTACAAAGGCCTTCAGCCGAACAATCCATATCCATATTTTATCACATCCGCGGATGTGAATGCGGATGCGGATTTTTGATGGCTCACATCCGCGGATGCGAATGCGGATGCGGATGTTTAAGATGTTATAGAAAAAAAGTATATACTTAAATTAAGAATTAAAATAATAATAGAGTAATTATTAACATTTTTATTAATTACTAGCTTTCCACTCGCAGCTTCGCCCGCGTTATTTTTGTTTTCCCGTGGGAATTTTATATTTTCCCGTAGGAAAAATAATTTTATAGCCTATTTTCATCAGGGATAACGTAGGATTTTCAGTGTGAAAGAATTTTTCAAATCGGTCCAGTAGTTTCGGAGCCTATTCAATACAAACAGACAAACAATCAAATCTTTCCTCTTTATAATATTAGGTCCTTACATATGAAATTGACGTTTTGCCGTACTGGCCACTTTGATCTCAAATATCTCTTCTATGGTTAGGAATTCCAAATTCAAATTTATACAGCTATTTACTCATGTATTTTTGTTTCAAAAATTATAATTCACTTGTTTTTTCCTCAATTGTTTTTTTTTTTGCGTCACTCAGTTTACAAAATGGAAAACTTGAAATATCGCGTTATTTACGAGTACGAGTTCCACCGTGGCACCAGTGTTGCAGAAACGGCTCGAAGGATTAATGATGTGTATGGCGTATAAAACACAGTGCGTTTTTGATTCGCAACGTTTTCGTTCTGGAAATTTCGACCTGCAGAACAAGCCCCGTGGACGACCGGAGACCAAAGATCATAATAAAGAATTGAAGGCTATTGTGGAAGCGGATCCATCGCAAACCACGTCCGAGTTAGCTGCAGGCTGCGGTGTTAGTGATAAAACTGTTTTAATCCACTTGAAGCAAATTGGGAAGGTAAAAAAGCTTGAAAGGTGAGTACCTCACGAATTGAGTGAAGCAAATCAACAAACGCGCGTTGACTGCTGCGTTGCATTACTCAACCGGCACAATAATGAAGGGATTTTAAATCGAATCATTACTTGTGATGAAAAGTGGGTCCTGTACGATAATCGGAAGCGCTCATAGCAATGGCTGAACTTTGCCGAAATAGCCAAATGATACCCCAAGCGAAAATTGACTCCAAAAAAGCTGAAACAAAACAATTTATTAAAAGTCCAAAACAACTGAGGAAACAAACAAGTGAATTATAATTTTCGAAACACAAATACATGAGTAAATAGCTGTATAAATTTGAATTTGGAATTCCTAACTATAGAGGAGATATTTGAGATCAAAGTGGCCAGTACGGCAAAACGCCAATTTCATATGTAAAGACCTAATATTAGTAAGTATAGACAATTAGTAAATGAATTAAAAATATAGGAGCATTATACTTAATAAAAAGTAATATTGCCACCTTCTTTGATTCAAGCCGGTTACGCAGAAGTTCATAAATTAAACTCGCGCTACTAAATAATTGTTCGCTAGGAACACGTGGAGTGGATAAACGATAAATCTTAGTATTCCACAGCGCAAACAAACACGTAATGATTTATTTACAAGAAAAAAATGATGCACCACAACAAACGCGTCGGATCTTGTCACCAATTTTTTCGTTCCCATTGTTTAAAGTTAAATGCGAACGGCACGCGCCATTCGCCGGCCTCACCCAATTTCTTTCTTGTCGCAACTTGTCTTACATCCGCATCCGCATGATCATCAGCATTGATTATTGCGGATGCGGATGCAGATGTCCAAATCCATGCGGAAGTTCCGCATTTGCGGATGCGGATGCGAATATTCGCGACATCCCTAATCCATACTAGTCCATACTAATATTATAAATGGGAAAGTGTGTGTGTGTTTGTTTGTCCGTCTTTCACGGCAAAACGGAGCGACGGATTGAAGTGATTTTTTAAGTGGAGATAGTTGAACGGATGGAGAGTGACATAGGCTACTTTTTGTCTCTTTCTAACCCCCCACTTCCCTAAAATGGGAGGGTGGAAGTTTGTATGGAGCATTCCGCAATTTTCAAGGTAAAAAGCTAAAAATTGGTATGCGAACTATTTGTGACTAACAAAAAAATCGTGCATAATTTTTTTTTGGAAATCTGCCCCCAGCCCCTTAAAAGAGGGGGTGAAATTTTATATGGAACTTTTTGCAGTTTTCAAGGTAGGAAGCTAAAAATCGGTACACAGACTCTTTGTTACCAACAAAAAATACCTGCCTTATTTTTTTTATCTTCGGTGTTACCCCGAATTTAACGCGAGCGAAGCCGCGGGCAAAAGCTAGTATTCTATAAAAAAAAATGCGACCCCACAGTTTCTAACCTTAGACTATAGATACCAATAGATATGAAATACCTACGAAAAAAGTGTGCCAATATTGGGGTTGGTGCTCTAAGATGGCGGAAAAAAACTAGGGACGCCGCATCCAAGATTCCACACTTTTTAATGTTTTTCTTTATAGAATTCATTAAAAAAATCAATAAAAAACGTATAACTGTAAAATGCACTCACAAATAATGTTCACCGACTGATATTTTAACACAACAACAAACACGGTGCTTTGTAATGGCGGACTGAACTGGACGCTTTGACTAGGTCGCGTTCTGAATGTTCTCAATGATTTCTTTTTTTTTTTAAGGTTGTTAAGTAAAACTAAAGTTAGAAAAATGATTCACAAGTAAGGCCCACATTAGTGCCTAGAACAATATCTAATAAAAATCAATAGGAAAAAAAAAATATCTTAAAATTAGATGCAAAAAAATCATTATCTTCCATTAGGTTTTTTACTACTTCTGCTGACAAAAATATTATTATTAGATACAAAAACTATTTTAACAAAAATCTAAGAAAACTATCGTTCAACAAGATAACAGACATGTGGTATACAGGTAAAATATACTAATTATTATCAAAACATTAAAAAGTTATAAGGTCCTAAAAAATTGTCACAAAATTTTCGTCATTTACCGTATTCGAAGTAAAACAAAATTTTACGTGTAAAAGAACGCGTTAGGAACAGTTTAGTCCTCACCGAACCTCGCACCCACCCCAGCAACCCACCCACTAATAGAAACACGTACTTATTGAAATAAAAACCTTATAAATATTCTGAAATTGTGTTAAATATTGATTTTTGTCACGTTATTGTGTCATTACCTACTACTATCGTTTCAAGGTATGTGTAGCTATATATCTTATTGCTTTAATTTTTAATTATACTTAATAGCATAACTTATAAGTTGGCCGATTTGATGACGCACGTTATGAGGGCGATTTCTGGAAAATTCTACAAAAAATGTTATTATTTGTCATTACCATCTTCGTCATTACCTCCCAATGACCGATTTTAGTTCAGAGATGGTAATGGAGTGATGGTGACGGTAATGATAAGACGTTGTTAAGGGAAATAATGATAAACCCTTTATTGTACAAACATTGTATTACAATGGGATACAAATGTAAAAAATATACAGGTGTAACTGAACACCCCAATAACATTTAAGGGTATGTATCCATCAGAAGTAGAGATTCTGTAAGAAAAATATTAGGGCTAACAAACCTACTTTTTTTCCCATACAAACTAAATAAATTATTTTTTGGTATTAATTGCCGAAAGCCCTACGTAAGCATACGAGGAATACTACGCTCATGTCTGTCACATGTCATTTTGTGTTTAAATTTCTTTTGTGTTAAGAGCTGATTATGGTTGTCACTTGAAAGTTTTTGCTTTCAGTTTGAAATCAAATAACTCTGAAAGTATTGGGGTTCTAGGTCTCAGACAAGCACCGAAGGTCCATTTAGTATCTAACTTTTATGCTCCTTAAATGTTATTGGGGTGTTCAGTTACATAGTTCATATAAATACATATGGTGCAGGGATGGCAAGGTACTTGTTAGAAAGGACGATAACGAAAAAATTCTATACATCCGATCACAGCATGATATTGACCTATTATCTAGTCCTAAACCTAATAAGAACTAATTCAAATTCAAATTCAAATTCTTTATTCGGTAGTTAAATCACAATAATGGTCTTATAACTAGATCTAATGGAAAAATAAAATAAAACTACCGAAAAGGTCTTCACTCAGCATGAGTTGCAACACTGCAACGCTGGTCTTCCGTGAAGCCGTTTATATATGTATTTAAAAATAAATATGTATATATATACATATTTATATATATATAAATTCTCTAAAATATGTAGGTATTTATCAAATATATAAAGCAGTTAAAATGGTGACAAATGTTTAATTGAAATAATAAATAAATAAAGACTCTCTGGACTCGCAATTATTAATTAATAAACTTTGTTTATAATTGTAGTAGTCATAGTGTAATAGTGACAGCGACGGTATTTGATAAATGGGTTTAGCTAATTTGGTATATGGTAAGTATGTCTGCTTTATGAATAAGTGAGGTTATGTTGCTGCTGAAGTAGATGAATTTTAAATTTCTTCTTGAATAGCCCGACGGGCTTAGAGGCTCTGAGCGGAGGTGGAATGTTGTTCCAACACTTAGTGGCAGCGTAACGAAAGCTGCCACGAAAAGCAGACGACCTGTGTGATGGGCACATCAGCCTTGACGCAAATCTAATACCTCGCTAAGAAAAATCTAACTTATTATATAGATAATAAGGCTTACAAGTCTGAATAACGCCGAAAAGCAATGTAGCAAAATGCAATGAGCGGCGTGTCTCCATTTTCATGAGATTTGATTTGTTCAAGAATGGTGTAATATGAGATCGACGCGGAATTGAAAAACAAAATCTTGCACATGCGTTTTGCACACGTTGAATCAGAATTTTGATTCTGGAGAGGAGACAGTCACCTATAACTGTATCTGCGTAGTTCAACTTAGATAAAATAAGACTATCACACAATTTTATTCTTAAATCTATGCTTAAATGTTCGCGAATTTGATAAAGAACTTTTAATCTGTAAAAACAGTTTTTGACAACTGTTTGAACGTGATCTTCGAACTGAAGTTGACTGTCAAAAATTACACCCAAATTTCTTGCTACCCCTACTTTTTCCAAAAAAATTTCATCCAATTTGACATGTGGATCATAACTTAACACTTTTTCTACTTGAGATTTTGTTCCCAATACCATAAATTTGGACTTGAGAGGATTAAGTGACAAACCGTTTTGTTTTGACCATATAGCCAAACGTTCAAGGTCCTGATTTAACATTTCAGTTGCTGAAATACTTAATAATGTTGAGGTGAATAGTGAAAGAGTCGTTGTAGAAAGTAACTTTTAATTATAAAAATATAATATATGTTATTCACAAAGATGTATCGTATCCAAGGTAACCAAGTAACAAGAATACCTACTCTAATTTGAAATACGTACCATAGAGGTATTACCAACACCACCCCTCAAATTAGATACTAAACAATCTAACAACTTTGAAAACTTAGTACACCCTAATAGCTTTGTCAGTATGTCAGCCAACATATTGTTAGTCGGAATGTACGTTAGCTTAACTAACCCCAGTTCTACACATTCCCTTACGTAATGCATTCTGATGTCGATATGCTTTGTGCGACGATGCCCAACAGGATTTTGTGCCAGCTTAATAGCACTCTGGTTATCTGTGCCTATGTTAACCATACATACATCTCTCAACAAAATATTACTTACCAAACGAGACAAAAAAAATGGCTTCTTTACATGCTTCTGAAAGAGCAACATATTCTGCTTCTGTCGAAGATAAAGAAATGCACCTCTGTTTTCGACATTCCCACGAAACAACAGAAGTACCAATTTTGAACAAAAAACCACTAAAAGATTTTCTATCTCTCATGTCACTGCCCCAATCAGCATCTACAAACCCAGAAAGATTGAAATCATGGTTTTTCCGAAATTCTAAACCTAAATCCTTAGAATATTGTAAATAGCGAAGTACTCTCTTTGCCGCTTTCCAGTGAACAGATTTATAACTATTGTTATACTGACCAAGAATACTCACCGCTATTGCAATATCTGGACGCGTATTTGTAGACAGAAAGTTTAAGGCCCCGATAAGTGATTGATATGGTACATCAATGGATTCATCATCTACAACATTTCCAAAAACCGAATGAATATCTTGTTCCATTGGTGTCCTTACCCCCTTGCAATCACTCATACCGAATTTCGAAAGCAAATTTTGTATATATTCTGTTTGTTTTAGAAAAATTGCACCATATTTTCTAGTAAGTCTCATACCAAGAACCTGCTTAGCATGACCCAAGTCCTTAATTTTGAAACAATCATTAAGTTTTTCGAATAGCTTTGTCTTTTCCGCCGCGAAATTGTGGAAAATAAAGAAATCATCTACGTACAGACCCACAATTACCAACTTGTCACCATCAAACCTTTTAATGTAAACGCAATTGTCATCTTTTAATCGTTGATAACCTAAGGATAGAAGTACATCATTCACCTTCTTATTCCAACTTCGAGGTGCTTGTTTAAGACCATAAATGGCCTTTTTTAACAAACAAACTTTACCTGATGACTCATTGTCACACCCTTCCGGAAACGACATGTATACAGTCTCATCCAGGTCTCCGTTAAGAAAGGCTGTGCTAACATCAAAATGATCGATTTCAAGTTCAAATTGAGCTGCAACAGCTAACAACAATCTAAATGTTGAACGCCTCACAACCGGTGAAAAGGTTTCAAAATAGTCGATCCCAAAAGATTGTGTAAAACCTTTTGCGACTAATCTAGCCTTATGCAAGATACTACCATCTACATTTTGTTTGTATTTAAAGACCCATTTACAGCCAACTACTTTCGCTTTTTCTGGTTTATCAACCAGTTCCCAAACATGGTTCTCGTACATCGACTGCAACTCTTTGTCCATAGCCTTACGCCACTCTACAGCATCATTTCTAGATAAGGCTTCTTTGACAGTTAAGGGCTCTTCACAGCAAACAGTTGCGTAGTATTGAAAATCAGGATCTTGCTTAGGCTTTCGATTTCTAGCCGGATACCGTTTCTCATGCGTATTTGAGAGTTCCTGATTATTCTCTGCACACTCTACGTTAATGCAATTAGCATCATCAATGATTTGACTGAAACTACCTTCTACACGAACTGTATCAAAACCATCATTATCGGTCACTGGACTAGAGCTACTCCCGATACCTGCAGTAACAGGAATTCTTGCTCTCTCCTCCGCAGTCGATGGACTAAATGATTGATTAGTTTCAATACCACCAACATCAACATTATTTGCAGGAGCTTCAGTAACAGAAGTATGATTGTCAAAGCGAACTACACTTTCAATAGAGTTCAATTCAACCCTATCTACACCAGTTTCCTTCAGAACTTCTTTCACTGAATATGGATTTTCAAGAAATACAACATCCCGAGCAAATACTATTTTACAAGGATTATTAATATCTGCAAAGCGATATCCTTTAGTATTGTCAGAATAGCCCATAAAAAGATATTAAGCGTGCTGGGCCCATAACCACTTAATAATGTTGAGGTGAATAGTGAAAGAGTCGTTGTAGAAAGTAACTTTTAATTATAAAAATATAATATATGTTATTCACAAAGATGTATCGTATCCAAGGTAACCAAGTAACAAGAATACCTACTCTAATTTGAAATACGTACCAGAGGTATTACCAACAGAAATGGTATCATTTGGTTTGAAAGATATATATAATTGCAGATCATCAGCATAAATATGGTATTTACAGTGTCGTATGCATTTAATTATGTCTGCTGTATAAAGGATGAATAAGATTGGAGCCAGGATAGAGCCTTGAGGGACACCAGAATTAAGGAAAGCGGTTTGCGAATAAGTCGCTGAACCATCATCTAAAGATAACTGGACCCTCTGTGAACGTGAATCGAGGAAGCTTGCAAACCACTTTATTGTATTGGGTTCAAAACCATAGTATGCGAGTTTAGATAATAATAGAGTTTTATTGATTGTATCAAAGGCTCGTGAGAAATCTAGTAAGACAAGAATTGTACTATCACCAGTGTCCCGAGCATTCAACACGTCATCCACGACGTCAAGTAAAGCAGTCGCAGTGCTATGGGATTTTCTGAATCCCGATTGTTTTTCCGGTAAGATGTTATTGGTCTCAAGATATTCCGTCAGCTGTATACTCACTATTTTCTCAAGTATTTTGGACATAAAGGGTAAGATGCTAATAGGTCTTAAATGTTCAATCTCATCCGGATTGGGCTTTTTGGGGACTGGTTTGACGTTAGCGAACTTCCATAGATTTGGAAAAGTGTAAGTAGCAATGGATGTATTAATGATTGCGGTTATTACTTTTAAAGTATTAGATAATGTTAATTTAAGCATATCTCTGGAAATACCATCCAAACCTTGAGCATTACTTGAGATTAACTTTATGATATTTAAAACTTCAATATCAGTAACGGCTTTTAGAGCAAATGTGGATGCTCCAAACCTATTGAATTCGAAAAAGGAAAGAAAAGATATATCAACAACGTGTTTGTCGCCGACATTCAGAAAATGGTTATTGACTTTATCAGGATCATTAAAATGTGTTGGTAAAATATAATCTTTTTTATTAAAGTCCACATTAATGCTACGTTTAATGTTACTCCATAATATACGAGGGTTGTGTAAATTATTATTAATATATGTATCATAGTAGGCCGATTTTTTTCTATATATTGCGGTATTTACTAGCGATTTCAGTTGTTTGTAATACAATTTATGACTAGGTAAGTTAGTGTGTTGACTTCTGGAGTGCGCTTTGTCACGTAATTTTATCATTTCCTTAATTGTAAGAGTTATCCAGGGACAGCCGTTTCTTTTAATACGCTTCAAATAATAAGGCGCATGATGGTCAAAAAGGCGGTCCCAAGAGATAGCTTCGAGGTCAGCGCAAAAATTTTGAAAATTAATATCATTTAAGGGTCGGTAGACGATACATTTTGGCTGGGGTTTAGGCTTTTTTATGTTGATTTCACATGTAATCATTGCATGATGACTAAGGTCTGGTATATAATGAACATCAATTTTATTTACATTGTTATCTGATAATATTAAGTCAATCAGTGATTTAGAATGAGAGGTTATATGGGTGGGTTTGTTAACAAATTGTTCTAAGCCAAAAGTTTTCATAAAATACAATAGTTTTTGAGTGTTAGCGTGATTAATCTCTAGACAGTTAATATTGAAATCTCCCAATAATATAATACGATCATAGTTTGCCAGGGACAATAATGATTCAGATAAGCCATCCAGAAAATTGTCTACATTAAACCATGGAGGCCGGTAAGCAGTACCTAAGGCAATTTTTAATCCATTAATTTTTATACCCAGCCACATTTGTTCCAGTGACGATGATGTGGAAATTTTCAGCGTAGATGCAGAGATACCGCGACGGATGTAGAAGCCAACACCACCTCCGCGAGAGCGCAATCCGGCGGGACGGGGCACGTGCCGGTGACGGTATTCGGGCAAAGTAGGTAAACTAGTTGTGAACCTGTTTTTTGTACCTAACTATAATCATACCTACATAGTTACTTATTAACTTAACGTAAAAAAATATTTATACTTACCAAATTCTACATAATTATAATGGATAACTTTTCGCATATAAATATTATACCTAACTGTAGTTCTTCCCAAGATTTTATTAGAAACTTACCTCCGAAATGTCATCTTAATATCTCATGTTTACATCTTAACATCAGGTCAATGATTAAAAATTTCACTAAGCTATTTACAACTAATTGGTTCTTGCTCATTTCTTTTCTCCTAGATATTATTGCATTAACAGAAGTCGGTATATCAGATAATATTGCATCACTATACAATATACCCGGCTATAACATGTACACACGACTGCGGAATGGAAGACGAGGCGGCGGAGTGATTGTTTACGTTAAGAATCACATTAAATTTACTGAATTCCAACACAAAACCTTAACGTACGAAAACATAACTGGTACCTTAAATACCAGCCAAATCGCTAACCAGGATGTAGTTATGTGTGCGGTTTATAGGCCACCCAGTACAAATAAAAAGATTTTTGTAAAGGAACTAGGTAATCACGTATCTATGTTTAACACAAAACAAAACTTTCTTTTAGTCGGCGACACAAATATCGATTTAAAAGCCGTATCATCGTACAAAGTCTTGTATCTAGATAAACTCGGCGGGTGTGGGCTGATATGTGGAGTAACCGATTACACCCGAATTGAAAAAAAATTAAACATAACCACTAAAACTTGCATCGATCATATTTTTTTGTCGGTTCCAGGCATGTCATCCATACTCCGCAGTGCTAGACGTAGTACTGGCCGATCACCGAGCACTTATCTTTGCCTGCGTTGGTAACACGGCGCGTGAGCGTATACGGGGTGTTTGCAAAAAAGTAGATCGTGACAAGCTTCGCAAGGAATTGCAAAAGATTGACTGGTCAAACTCAAATGATATGGGTAGTCCTCGCGAAATTAATAATTTCATTCTTTCCAAAAAGCACGTAAAACTGCTACCATAGAAAAAAAATATTCCTGTCGTACTAACAGTAAAATAACGTTTCCTTGGGCTGATGAAAATATTAACAGGTTATGCGACAAGCGTAATAAACTATTTAGAGCTTGGAAAAATAACTCAAATGACCTAGAATTAAGACTAAATTACAATAACATTCGCAATAAAGTAAATAAATTATTAGAAAAAAGTAGAAATTTATATTATATGAAGATTATTAATGAAAATTTCAAAAATACCAAGAAAGTTTATAAGATATTGAATGAAATGTTAGGAAGAGTTACATCATCTATAGATTCCGTAATTACAAAAGCTATTGAGGCGCAAGGATTGTCAATGAAAAATATTACGAATAAATTTGCAATAGGGTAGTTGACCCATATCAAAATTTATTAAAATATTGTTTATTTCTAACAGTATTTGGCATAAGGTTCCACAATATACCGATTTTAATAAATAACAATGAATGATTACTGTAAAATTTTAATTTGAAAATGCTAGAAATAATCTTTTTTTATCTCACGCCGTAAACGCTTTGATATCCTGTGGTCAGGGCCGTGACGTCACTCATATAGTAAACAAAGAAATGTCAAATTTGATTCAACAACTAGTCGATTTGCACTATTCTTTCCTAAAACTGGCAAAAAATCGTCCAAATCTCCGTTACTATATGTGTAAATATCGTAAATTATTTGTATTAATAGCAAAATCAACCATTAATGTTGGATTTGTGAGAGCAGATAGTACAAATCTTCCGAAAATCGACAGATTGATGGTCAGGAGATTCTTTGTGTATCGCTCTAAACAATATAAGTACAGTTTCAATACTGTTATAATTTTTTTTTATTTTTTTTTATTTATTTATTATCAGGCAACTTAGGCCCATAGATATATACCTTACAAACTAACATACATAATATATATAACAATTTGGTTAGTGTAATAGAACTTATAAGCTATGTTAGTAAAGCAAATTAAATATTTGCCGTGTTCTGCGGCATGCCGATGGTATTAGGTATTCGTCCCCGAAATCGCCTAAACACCACACCCTTTGGCCAAAAGTCCTCCTTCATGAAAGTGTCCAGCGCAATGTTTGGGACCCGAACCACAAATGCTTTAAAACTGGCATTGTGGCGCGACTCCAGTGGCTGCACCCTCAGAACGAAGTTGGCCTTCTTCTGGATGTACTGTCCCACATCCTGCTCTGTGGTGGTGTAGTGCAGGCGGGACAGGTACAAGGCCGTAGTCGGTGCCGCGGCCCTCAGCAGGAAGTTGGGCCCTGTCGGTGCGGTGCCGCAGCGGTTCTGTGTTCCCCTTTGGCGGCGCACTCTCTTCTTCTCGACCTTGACGAAGCCGTCGTCGTCACGGTCCTCGACGACGGATCTCAAGACGTCTCCTCTCGGCACTGCTTGCGCCGAAACAGTCGCGTAGTCACGAGGAGACGATACCGTGACCTTGCTTCCTGTGATTGGCACTGTCGACGCTCGTACTGCTGACGCATGTATTGCGGCGGGCCGTGCAGGCGGCGGCAGCGGAGGCGGCAGGCGGGGTGCGGCTGGCGGGTTGCGGGGCGCCGGTCGTGGCGAACAAACTGCTGACTTGCAGCTCGACGCCGGCGACGACGTCACGCACGCACCGCGCCTCGTGTTCACGTTCGAGTCATCGCTGGATGACCTAGATGCGGAGAGTGACGCGCGCAAGCTGTCAACTTCTTTGCGCAATTCACTCACCGTATTCTGTGATGCCTCGAATTTCAGCATCACGTCCGCCATACTCGCCTTCAGGGCGACGATGTCCTTAAGCAGTACAGTTACGTCGACGTGGTCGAAAGTGACGGGAGGTAACTTGCTGAGATCTCTCGCCACGAACGTAGGCACGTCGTCTGGATCGGTTTCTTTGAGCAGGGTTATGATTTCCTGCAGGCTCTTCTGCGTTCCATCACGCCGTCGAGACACCATCTGGTCCAGCTTGTTTAAGGACCGGTACAACAGCAATTTTGCAGCTTTAATGTCGTCCTCGGTAAAGTTGGACTTACAAATCTGCATCGCGCTGACCTCGTCCATCACGTCCAGCTTTTGTTGCAGAAACGCGAGGAGCTCGTTTGCCACCAGGCCGGACTCGCCCATAGTGTCAGCTATACTCTAGCAACGGCTTACGCCGCGCTACACGTGTTTAAATAAAGTCACGAGCGCACGTCTAGTCACAACCGAGCGCAGCGAAACAAAGCTAACAATAATGAAGAACAGGTTACAAGTGTACTTGTCAAGATTGTCACGCGGCAGAAGAGAGTTGCAAACATGCATTTTTGGTGTGGTTGCACCATCACAGTGGGGAGCTATTTTGTACAGCAGTTGAATGCTATTGAATAGAATTCTATCTCTCAATCTCAAATAGAAAAAAGTTTCTTAAATTGTAATCATAGCCTTTGACTTCGTCTGTAGGTACAATTTTGAAATTATTACCTTATTTTGGAAACAAGTCATAATCATGCAATAGAGGAAATGTACACTGTTAGGTAAATATGAAACTCCCACTTAACATCAGTTCTGAAAATTAGGAAATCAGTTTGATTTGCTCTAGTTGAAGTCATCTTATTTTGAAAACCAATCGTGATCATGTAATTATAAAACTCATTAACGTCAGGGTATTGTGGGCAGTAAACGTATCATGTATATTGAAACCTTAGATTTCGTCATCTACTTTTGACGCTGACTGTACTTACATTAATGTGATTTTCGCAAAAATACATTTGAGTTTCAGTAGATAGTTACAGGATTTCTTTAAGCGAGTGTTAACCAAATATTTCGCATGTCTGTATCACTGGGTACGTCTAATCCACAGCTTTCCTGGAGTCTTTGAAGAGGTAATTCTATATTCCTGTTCTATTGTCCCGTTCCATATACAGTTTTACTATATTTTGTGATATATAATAAAAAGCATTGTTTTTGTGAGGTTATTTCGCCACCGTGCTTTGTTTACTATAAGACTGACGTCATTGCCACAGATAATCAACAGACTATCATGGCTGACCGTGTTTTCGGTCCAAAATTGAAAATCTTTATTTAAAATAGATTTTTTGCACTTTTTAGCCATCGAAAAAAATAATATTCATGTGCTATGGTCTAATACAACAATTATGAACATTTTAAGCCCTACTTTAAAAAAGGGTCAACTAGCCTATTAGTCTGGAAAATGCGGTAAAGGATATCGTTCCTAACTGCAGTGTCAAGCTTCTTGATCCTTGTAGTTACAATGAAACCATAGATAAAAGTATGTTATTTAAAAAGCTACGCGTGCTAGTGTATATAAAATAATAAATAAATTAAACTCTAATAAATCCCCAGCTGTTGACAACATTAAAACATACGAGTTGAAAATGGTTGCATTGCAGAGGAGATTTCAGTTGCATTTGCTAATCTTATTAACGAAAGTGTTGCAAGTGGTGAATATCCCGATGAACTGAAAATAGGATGCGTTAGGCCTGTTCACAAAAAAGGTGCTAAGAATAATTACATGAATTATCGCCTCCATAACACTATTATCAACTGTTGACAAAATTGTTGAGAAATACGTAAGCCAGGAAATACACCAATTTTACAAGAAACATGAACTCATAACTCAGAACCAGTATGGGTTTCAAGCGGGTAAAAGTACTACCCAGTTGTTATCATTTACTGATGAAATCAACAATTACCTAAATGACAGGAAGCACTTACTGGTTTTGTTTATTGATTTTTCCCGGGCATTTGACATTCTAAATCGTAAATTTACAGTTAAAGTCAATGACACGTATAATGACTACAAAACGGTTATGGAGGGAACGGCACAGGGTTCTGTAATCGGTCCTCTTCATTTTCTTGCGTATGTGAATAATATGCCCAACTGTCTCAATTTCTGCACTTGTTATCAGTTTGCCGACGATACATGCTTAATAGCTTCTGACAAAGACCCTCAAACAGCTAGCGAACGTCTGCAGGCTGATTTTAATTTGCTCTTGAAGTGGTGGCACGATGGGGGCTTACAGTTGAATGCAGATAAGACCAAACTTCTTTGTATTAAATCCCCATACTTTAAACATTCTCCATATAGTGATATAATTGCCCATGACCACAGCTGTTTGCATGTGACTCATGCGCGGAATTGCAAGTGTCCACCAATAGAAAATGTTGAGCAACAAAAATATCTTGGCTTAATTATTGATAGCAGGATGAACTGGGGCCCACATATCGAACATGTCTGTGATAAGCTTCGACAATTCTTGGCCAATTTAATTATTTTAAAGGA
Source organism: Schoenobius gigantellus (assembly GCA_963935595.1). Taxonomy (NCBI): domain Eukaryota; kingdom Metazoa; phylum Arthropoda; class Insecta; order Lepidoptera; family Crambidae; genus Schoenobius; species Schoenobius gigantellus. The sequence goes on from OZ012541.1 coordinate 55,570,524, forward strand.
CCGTATACCATTTAAGGTCAAGATAATGTTGTACAATTCCCTAGCAGAATCATACATCCAATACGGACTAAGTAGTTATGGTCGCACTTATAGATACATACTTAAAACATATTTTTAACCTTCAACGTCGAATTCTTCGTACTTTAGTGTCCCCTAGCATTAAACAGCAATTTTACGACAATGATAATGGCCTTTTTAACTATTGTAAGATTTTACCTGTAGAAATCCAATTAAAATATTTGCTTCTCAAAGAAATTTTTTTTATTGAAAAATATAGAGAAGAGATAAAGCACCAACATCCTGTATGCACGCGAGCGGCCGCTCGGAATGAACTGAAGTTACGTACGATGACCGGTATGAACAATACCTATGGCGAGCGAACGACTGCTTACCTACCGGGTGCGGCGATTGAACTGTCTGTATGTGAAAATGAAATATTTTTGTTAATTTTCAATATTTATTTATACACTTTTGCCATGTGAAAAAAGAAAGTTCAAAGTTTTATTATGACTTATTCCGAAGGAATAAAACCGCCTTTAGCCTTTACTACGAGCTGAAGTCTCTTTCTGAAAGAAGCGCAGGCTGCTCGAACGACGTCGTCACTCAAACAATTCCATTCTCGCGTAAGAGTAACTTTGAGCGCTTCCACCGAAGTGTGTTTTTTAGCACAGGCCCTGGCCTGTAAAACACCTCAAATACAAAAGTCCAGCGGATTCAAGTCGGGCGATGACGACGGCCACATATCTCGGTCGATCAACACTGGAACGTTTGCTTTCAACCAATTTTGCGTTGCAATTGCTCTGTGCGATGGTGCCGAGTCTTGCTGGAAAGTCCAACGCTCTGAACCGAATGTGTTGCGTGCCCACGGTATCAGCCCTGGTCGCAAGACTTTGCCTCGATAGATCTGTTGGTTTATTTTGACTTGGTTGCGACCCATTGGAAGAAAAACGAGCGGAGAACGGCCTTTTTCAGACACCGCCACCTAGACCATGATTTGGTCGGCTCCTTGGCGTCGAGTGACTTGCAATTCATCTGAATGGTCGCTGACACGTCCCTTCAACGAAACATGGTCATTTTGTTTGTTTAAAAACTGTTCAACGCAAAAAGTTTTCTCATCTGAAAACACCAAATTGGAAAGCTCGCCAGAGTCGAGCAAGCGAATCAGCTCTTTCGATCGATCCAACCGTTTGCTACGCTGTAAAGCATTGAGTTCCTGAGAAAGGTTTTTTTTAATGGTTTGACTTTAAGCTTTTCCTTCAATATGCGATGAACGCTGCGATCGCTCACCTTGAGATCCTTCGCGAGCTGGTTTACTGAGCGCGCTGGATTTCTGTCTAATCGATGACGCACCTTTTCGACAACTGCTGGCGCCGTTGCAGTACAGCGTCGTCTGCCACCGTAGCGTTTCTTAACGCTACCAGTCTCATTATAACGTTGAATAGTGCGATGTGCGATGCACAAATTTTTCGTTCAATTGAAGATTTGGCAGCGCTCGACGTATTTCGATATTCGATTTTCCCTCCAAATGAAGAGCAATCACTGAATTTCGTTTTAAATGCATTGTTCTAAATTCGAATGTGTTTCTCTCACAACAGAATCATTTCAAATGATGATAGAGAACATGTCAAAGACCAACATTTGAAATTTTGGCGGCGTTCGATTCAGTGGTTCGAATTTTAAAACAGTTAGATAGAGACGGACAGTTCAATCGCCGCACCCGGTAGTTCCTCGGCTTATAAATAATCTACCTCCGGAATTGCGTTCCATCCACAATGTCAGACCGAACAACATTAAATTCAAGTTAAAGTATCATTTTTTAAACAAAATGTTACAAACCCTAGAATAAATAATAATAAGATTTGTCACAAACCTCATTGGTTTATTAATGTTATGTTGTATTTTTTTTGTATCGATGTATTTTAAGCTTAGAGCATTCATGTCCTTTGATACCACTTTTTGACAGCTTTCAAATTTGACATTTGGAATCTTTTTTTCATGAATCAAAAAGGATTTTCAGCGGTTTTAAAAAAAATATTGAAAGATATTTATAGTATTAGCCAATTCTGATTTATATTATTAAAAATTTTAAGTGGCTGGACTAAGTAGGTGAGGTGTCAAAATTCAGCACGAAAAATCAGTACCTAGCGTTTCATTTGTAACAATTAGCGCGGCTAAAAATGTTAACATTTCTTATAAGAAACGCAAAACGAGGCTAACATCAGATGTTAGCCTCAGAAAGTAGCAGTGCTTTATCTGGAACGCAGGGTATATAATCTGTTTGCCTGTCCAATTTCGACTCAGAAGAATAAGAGAATTTGGACCTTAGATAAAGAATCTTAGATAAAGAATCCTAGAGAAACAATCCCCACTACCAGTTTCACCTATATACGGTAACAAGGACAAAAAAAAATGATGCCATCTTCTTCTTTCCTTTGGCAATGTGTATAAGTTTATCTCTTTTCCTCATGTTTGACGGCTTTTATAGCCCATCTATTTAATTCTATATCTATGTAAAGAATGAATTCTATATCTATGATTTGGACGAATATTACTTCTCTATGTAGTCTGTGTATCTCTATGTAATCTGTGATTCATTCTTTTTTCAGTTTTAACTCATTCATTCACATTCACGCACGTCATTTCTTTTATCAATCATTCTCCTGATTTCGTTCATCCGCCGCGGCCATCTTTCTTTTTCTGTGCGAATTTTGTCGGCAGTCAGGTATGTCGGAGTATAAAATTATTTTCATATTATTTTTAGATAAATATTTTCGGAATAGGTCAGACAAACATTAGTTTAACTATTGGGATTATTATGTTACTGTAAGGTGTTTTTTACCTTTGTCGGCAACCATCACACGCCGCCATGTGGTCGGCCAAAAATTAGTTTTACGGTACATGTACGATACTACGCATCAAATCTTAAAACGGGTTATCTTGAAAAAAAATGTTAAAGCCAATTTCTTTTTTTACTAACAATTATCCTAAAACATAATTTTGTGTACTAGATGTAATTTATCTTGATTTTATTAAAACCGGCGTGTGTAATCAACGTGGTACGAAGATAATACAAGAGTGAGTAACTCTAGATTTATGTTTTAGTTCTGAAAATGAGTGCCGTTGAACGTGCTGGTGACGAGCACACTTCTGAAGTAGAGTCTGGCGAGGATGAGGAAATGGTTGGGGGTGGCGAACTTGCCTCACGTCTCATAAACAGGTAAATTTCATGAATTTTCTAGAAATCTAGAGGTTAATTTTCTGAACTACGCAGCTACAAAGTACCTATCTGTAGGGCTACGTTATACCTGATGAAGTGAATAATCAGCTAATATTTTTGTTCAAAATTCCTTAAATCATAAGGTTTCTAAGAAAGCTTCAAATTCTGACTTATTGTTACATTCTGCAGCTGCAGCACGGGCTGCCAAGAAATTTGTGATAAAAGTCAGTCACATGTATCCCTTGATGAGCGTCAAGAGATAAATTTTTATCACGTCAGTCACACTAAGGCTGCGGTCCGAAAATCAATAAAAGTCACTAGAGTCTGGCTATCGGTTCTCTGCACAAGAAAAGAGTGGTAAATTCAAAAAAATAAGAGCAAACAACGCTGAACATTGACGGAAAAAAATATTTTGATACTTTCATTTTACTATAAGTTTATTCATTCAATTAATTTTATTTAATTTATTGACATAGTGAATTTAGGGGTTAACTCGAGTATTTCTGGGGTGGAAACAAGTCAGTAAAGTCAGTTAGTCAGTTTTTTTGAAGATGGTCAGTAAAAGTCAGTTTTTTCAAAATTTGGTCAGTAAAGTCAGTATTTTCAGGACCAGGATTAAGTGTCTCATTCTTATTTTAAAGTGATTTCGTTTTTATTAGGTAATCTGATGAGACATTTCGGTAAATTTCCGTGTTGTATTTTTACTTCATCCAGAGGGTACTCAATGTTCAATTTGCTTGTCCGGTAAATTGACTTTTGAATGCACGGGTTTGCGATCCCGGATACCTCGAGCTGCGATTTTGCTTAGTCCCATTCCTTCCTGAGCAAATCTCATCCTTTTTAAGGTGAGCACAGCTACAACAAAAATGAAACTCCATGGCGGCACCCGGCGCGGTGATTACTTAGTTAACTTTAACTAAATAGCTTTTAATAAAAGAGTAGTGCATGTTGGCTATGGGGATGGTGTAGACAAAAAAAAAAGTTTTTTTTTACATTTTCCATTAACATAATACAGTGGCGGTCATATAATTAAAGACAACAGTTGATTTTCATACAAACAAGGTATCTTTGAAGCCTTGGTTCTCCGCCAAGGATTGACTTAGCTGTGATCTGATGATGGCCATCCAGGGAGTGAATGGAGGAGATTGAGATCGCTATACACAACCAACTGATCTGATCAGCGTTCTTAGAGATATAAGAATCAGAGTTTTCAGTGTCTGGATTTTCATACAATTTTATGCTAATTTTGCGGATTTTTTAAATATATCCGTATATCTTTTAGAATGCTGATCAGAACAGTTGGGTGTGTATAGCGATCTGAATCTCCTCCATTCACTCCCTAGATGGCCATCATCTGATCACAGCTAGGTTAATCCCTGGCGGAGAACCAAGGTTTCAAAGTTACCTCGTTTGTATGAAAATCGACTGGTGTCTTTAATTTTGTGACCGCCACTGTATATAGGTACTTAGTGTACTTACATTGTTAGTAAGTAGGTATGTGCTTTACCAATAAGGTACTATGACTGAGCACATAAACTCTGCACACATGAATGAAACAGTCCAGCGAGAGGTGAAATTTGGTCAGTAAAACAGTCAGTAAAAGTCAGTATTTGGTCAGTATTTCATTAGGTTTTGGTCAGTAAAGTCAGTAATTTTATACCTTGATACCGCTTCCACCTCTGGTATTTATTTGCACAAAAATTTAAACCATAATAGGACTTGACAGTTCAAAAATGTTGCCAAGACCAGATTTTAAAGAAAAATTCAGTGCAGAGAACTGATAGCCAGACTCTATCAGAGCTATTTCGCTCGCTCAATCAAACGCGTCCCGAAATATTGTGAGCTCGCTAACGTTAGCCGGCATAGGCAGTCACATGACGTCGTCACTGTAAGTGAACTGTCAGTCTGACATTTCCTCTATCAGCACTATTTCGCTCGCTCAAACGCGTGCCGAAATATTGTGAGCTTGTTAATGACTAATTTACACTTTGTTAAGTAGTAAGTGCGAGTGCGAAGTGACTTCACAGCGTAATTGTTAAGTGCGAAGGAAGTGTTTACACAGTGTATAGTATTTGTTTCTTGCAAGTCCATAATGTACTATGCACTTATCAAACCGATACTGTTTACACAATGTTAAGTGCGGGCGAAACTGTGAGTGCGGGGAGTGCGCGGGTGGGCGGGGTGTCTACTTAACAGTAAAATTTAGAGCTCTCTTCTAATCAGTTTACTTTACACCTGCACTTCGCACTAACACTTAACAGCGTGGCCGTTTATTCGTTGTTTTTACTTGTGACTTAACACCTGCACTTCGCACTCGCACTTGCTACTTAACAAAGTGTAAATTAGCCTTAACGTTAGCCGGCATAGGCAGCCACATGACGTCGTCACTGTAAGTGAACTGTCAGTCTGACGTTTCATAATTGTTTTCGGTTCAAAATGAATGTCCCTGATCTGAATGAGCAATGGGCAAACAATGTTGTTATGTTGTATAAAATCGACAAAACAAAAGTACTGAGAAGCAATCAAAGGCAAAATGACCTACCCTAACCAAATTTTAACTCAATGTTTGGTTTGACAAATGAATACACTAAAATCCTGGACTGGTATTGTATGTATGATCTTTTAGTGTGCTTTTTAATTTGGACTGGGTGACTATATAAACATTAGCACTATGAGTGCTGTTATTTGTTTCGGACCGCAGCCTAAATACGTGCCGCCTTGCTACTCTTCAAGACAGAATTATATCACTGAAATTGTGAGATAATGCGTGACTCGAAATTCAGTCTCGGCAGCCTGTCCTCCTGCTGAAACATACAACTTTTTTTTTCGGTCCTAATATTGGTAACTTTTTAAAAAATTTAGGAATCTTTGAAATATGTCTAACCTACCATAATACCTATTTGGATCAAGCTCTGAAATCAGTTGAAATTCTTAACTGGTTTCGGTCATTGACCCCAAAACGAAATTGATTTAGGTTAATGGTTGCACTTTTTGCAATGTCATTTAGTTACAAAAATCTTAGTTGCACTGAGGTTTGCGAAGTCGCCCGTTGTCGCTCGCCATCTTCCTTCGCCAAAGTATACAGATTTCATACTATAGATTAGATACAAGGACTGAAAAAGGCATCGAAGGATGAATAACAGAGGTGAATTTTATTTGAAATAATTATGTTGATTTCATTAGTAGCTTCCGTCTATACTTTTTTTTAGTATTTATTCCTTCCAGGATTAAAGTGCAACAAATGTCTATATCCCTTAGATTCAGAAGATCACGATTGGGAGCGCCCTTCATCTCCGTGTTTGTTAAAACTAAGTAGGAATACTTTGGAGAGAAAGAAAGTTAATGTAGAAATCATGGCTAAACAAGATAATAAAATATGTTTGCCTTGTTCAGAACATTCTTAAGTAGAACTAGACGAAAGGAATGACCATTTTTGAGACCTCATTAACACTAGAGTACACGCGCCCCTTTTTTTTACATGAGTACACGCGTGGCCTGCTATGGTATACCATTTTATAATTGCTATCAATTTGTTTTTTTGGTTACGTATGAATAAAATTCCTACAGAAATGAAAAATATATTCAATCAGTCCCTTATTTTTCATAGCATTCAAGGCATACTACAGCTTGATGATCAGAGCAAACCCATTGGTTGCATGTCTTGCACCATTTGTTTGTGGATCGATTTCTGGCTCTTGAGCAAAGTGCGCATCGACCGACCCGTCCCATCTTGAGGGTAATATCATACTGTGTGGCTTGAGCTGTGCCCGTTAGCATTTCTATTCTACATCTCAACTGTCGAGGAAGAGTCTCCATGGTTGCTCGAACAAAATAAATAGCAAATCGAAACAAATAGCACTTACCTAAATTACTACTATGGTAGGCCAACGTATTTGGTGGGAAATCGCAGGAACGTGTTTACGTGCTGACCTTGCGGGCTTTACTGGCTCGCTGACAAATTTAATGGCCAAGGCTAGCCTAAAATTCCAACGCACCAGCGTGGATAATTCAAAAGTTATCACTTAAAATGTCACCCTGCAGGCCAATTATGGATCTTTCATCGTATGACATGATATAAATTTGAGACAAAGAAGTCATGAAATGGTGCATTTCGTATTACCGATCTCCAATGATATCATTACTATGGCATAATTTCAATGATGTCATCATTAAATAATGAACAAATGATCAAAAATCTGACCGGAAATCGTATTTTTCGTTTTGCACTATGATATCATATGATATCATTTGCAAAACCATAAGATCGGTAATAGGCCCTCTGGTCTACTATAGCAGACCACGCGTGTACTCTAGTGTTAAAGAGGAATTGGGATGATGACTGAATTCTAATGTTCACGTCTCTTCATAAAATATTAAAATAACATAGAAAAAGACGCAATCATGAGAAATTAGAATTAAAATTGGCTTAGAAATACATTAGATACAAGCATTTTAAGTTGTTAATTTGGAAGCGATTAGACAGAGAGATCCGACATTAACAGTGAAATCATCGTTGAGTACGGCCATAAGCTCGCATGTAAATTGCCGTTTTGCTAGAAAGAGATGGAGAAAAATCATCACAAACATATTTCAAAAGCAAGGGTATATAAATTCAAGAATTAGGTAAAATATTGTAACTATTCTGGTTTTATGTAGGCTAGGTACTGATACTGCCCTTCAGACTTCTAATTTTACTCGCGTAAGAGGTTATTAAAATAATCTAAGATAGTAGTTGAGTACTGATTAAAAATACGTATATACTATATGGTGTAACTGAATACCCCAATAACATTTAAGGGTATGTATCCATCAGAAGTAGATTCTGTAAGAAAAATATTAGGGCTAACAAACTTTTTTTCCATACAAACTAAATAAATTATTTTTTGGTATTAAGTGCCGACAGCCCTACGTAAGCGTACGAGGAATACTACGCTCACGTCATACAAACTAAATAAATTATTTTTTGTTATTAAGTGCCGACAGCCCTACATACGAGGAATACTACGCTCACGCCTGTCACGTGTCATGTTGTGTTTACTTTCGTGTTAAGAGCTGATTATGGTTGTCACTTAAAAGTTTTTTCTTTCAGTTTAAAATCAAATAACTCTGACCGTCTTATTAATAAACGTAGACTAAGGCAGGAGTAACTTTACTCCGAGTATTAAGTCAGTAGTAAACATTTTTTATATTAATAAACACGGAGTAGGGAAGGAGTAAGTTAATCCAACTCTACTCTCGGAGTAAATGTTATACCTGCTAGGTACCTAGTTTAGCGACAGATTAAGGTTGGAGTAGTGTTGTCTTTGCGTAAATCTATATAATTTGTCAACTTTGACACGTATCTTGTCATTAGATGGCGACCGTTTCATTTTTCACAGTCGAATTGAGCGAATTTGTGTTTATTGTTGGTGTGGTTAATTTTGTATTGTATTAAAATGGAAAGTGACTATTATTTAGGATGATTTGATCGACGAAATCGAAGAAATTGAAAATAGCGCTCCACTAATAAGAAGTTTTGTCATGTTTTTGCAATATTGCGATCACAAATCGCGAACAAAATAACCACAAAATAACCTTGAAAGACAATCTCAAACTGAAAAAGGTGAAAAAAAAAACAGGAAAAAACTGTCATCCCATGTATTTATGTCTGTCACACGATGCTCAAATCGTTCACCGACTCATTCTTTTTACTTTTAAATTGCAAGGGTTGCCATAACATACGCGTTAATCCGAGAGTAAGGAAGGCTTTGTTAGTCTAAGCTTACTCCGTGTTTATTAATAATGTTATAAACACAACGCTACTCCTAGCTTTAACTGGTAGTAAGTACTCCGAGAGTACGTTCGGATTAAGGAGGGAATAGGCGATTTTTATTAATAAGGCTGTGAAAGTATTGGGGTTCAAGGTCTCAGACAAGCACCGAAGGTCCATTTAGTATCTAACTTATATGCCCCTTAAATGATATTGGGGTGTTCAGTTACACCCGGTATATATCTATACTATATAAAGCTGGTTAACAATAATTGGGATGATGACTGAATTCAACTTTTTACGTCTCGTCATTAAATATTAAAATACAGTGGAAAAAGATGCAGTTCTGTAAAATTAGAATTAAAATCGGCTAAGAAATACATTAGATACAAGCATTTTAAGTTGTTAATTTGAAGGCGATTAGACAGAGAGATCAACCGTGACGTCATAGTTGAGTACGGCCATATAAACTCCTTGTAAATTGCCGTTTTGCTAGAAAGAGATGGAGAAAAATCTTGGTTGTTTTTATAGTTATTCGAAAATCGATTTTTTCTTTCTGTTTATTAATTCTGTTTATTATATTTCTGTTTATGAATGAGCTTCTATTAAAGCAAAAAAAATTTTTTAGTCATCTAGCCTATTCTAGATTCCATAGAAATCGTCTCAAATGCCTGAGTTATAAGCGTTCAGAATTTGTGGAACATCGGCTTCTGTTTGTGGTAGAGGGGGAGAGCAGTGTGTTGGATTCCGACGATATTTCCCTCTGATCTATAGTGTCTTACACCAGCCAGGATGTCCACAGAGGTAGAACAGCGAAAAGAACTCGTCCGTTTGAGGGTGACGCAGAAGCGTTGGTGGGTGGGCAGGTGGGTAGCTTAGCTTGCCGGGCGGTCCCGAACAAGCGCATTCGACGTTTTACATAATATACCGGGTGTAACGGAATACCGAAATAATATTTAAGGTTATTGATTAACAAAAAAAAGGTTTTATGACTATTCTTTGTATTTTTATTGTATGTTTACTTTCGATTTAATACGCTTAACTGTTAAGCGTATTTATATAATATATATATACTAGCTGTGCCGGCGAACTACGTTTCGCCATAATAACGGCGAACTTACGTTTCGCCGTAATAAAAAATAGTTTACGACCTATTCTCAGACCTACTGAATATACACAAAAAAAATCATAAAGATCGGTCAAGCCGTTTCGGAGCAGTTTGGTAACAAACACTGTAACACGAGAATTTTATATATTAGACCAGCTGTGCCGGCGAACTACGTTTCGCCATATAGTTTACGACCTATTCTCAGACCTACCGGATGTACACAAAAAATGATAAAGATCGGTCAAGCCGTTTCGGAGTTCGGTAACAAACACTGTAACACGAGAATTTTATATATTAGATAATATAGCGTATAATATTATTTCGGTATTCCGTTACACCCGGTATAAGGCCTCCGCGATTAAGGGAGGAGTTGCCGTCAGTGAACCTTGAACTGCGGACCGGGGATGGTCCGTAGCTCGCTATCTGGCTCCGGGGAGGTGGCGTGCGTAACCCGTACGCCTTTCTAGCGGTGATATGGGGGACGGCTTTGAGTAAACCCTCTCAACTCAAAAGACATAGCTGTCCAGAAGGCAGGGTCGAGCTCTGGACGAATCCAATCGGACTCCTGGAAGGCTCCCCTGGGCTACGCGGTTGTAGAACGCTGTCGGGTTTTTAGTGGGTGCAAGCCCCACATACCCCCGCTGCCGATCCCCCGGTAAGCTGGAAGTGCGCCAGGCATTTGCCTACAAACAAACAAAAAAGGGGTTGCAGATTTGCTGCGAATCTCAAAGAGCCACGTGTACCTACACCTACTAAAGGTGACTGTTACCAGTTACCATCAGGTGGGCAGTATCCTTGTTTGCCAACTTAGTTGTATAAAAAATCTCCCGCAGCGTTTGTAATGTAGTTTGTACAGAGAAAAAGAAACTATGCAGTTACTCTTTTCAAAAAGTATGTGTACATGTACAATGTTACTTATAATTTAAATTATCCATAAACTAAACAATCCATTTAGCCTGTTGACGCTTAAACACTGGGCCATCAAGCTCTTACCAATGCCGACGAAATGTCAAGTGTATTGATGTCCTTTGTATTATTAACCAACTTCGAAAAAAGAGGAGGTTCTATGTTCGACTGTTTCTATTTTTTTTATGTATGTTCACCGATTACTCCGCCATTTGTGGACCTTTTTCAAAATACTTTTTGTAATTGAAAGAGTCCGAGTCGAAAAACTCCCGTGGTGCTCCCATTGTCACCATGTCATGATTAGATGATGGGATCTTATGAAAATCGAGGGAAATCCTTAAATTTCATAGGCACGTCCAACGTGTTTCTTGTTTATGCTGAAGATATTCAGGTATATGCATCCAGTATTTCATCCAGGCTTTGGAAATCCATAAAGTTCCTACGAGCAGCTAGGGAAATAAAGGGTTCATCCCCGCAGAGCCCCGCATGCGGGGATAAGGCTCATTATTCCTTGATGTCGCCCGGTCGTATATTAATCATGCCAAAAAAGTGGTAGGAAAAAATATTGAAAAAAAAAAATTTTTAGGGTAGCTCCCATACAGGCCCACCTCAAGGGGTGGACTGAGGAGGCCACAGCTCGTGTGGAGACTGTTATTGCGGTGTCTCTTGACAACCGCAACGCTTTCAACAGCCTGCCCCACCAATGCATAAAGGAGGCACTCCGCTTCCACCGGGTGCCTCCGTACCTCCGCGCCCTCTTGCAGGATTACCTGCAAGGCAGGTCCATCCTCTACGTGGGTCCGGATGGGCGCGTCCATACGTGGGCAATGGCGGCAGGTGTACCCCAGGTTTCCGTACTAGGTCCTCTACTATGGAACCTGGGGTACAATTGTGTCCTGCGAGGCGACCTTCCACGAATAAAGGTCGTCTGCTTCGCCGACGATACGCTCGTCGCGGCGAGAGCTAATAAAACGGGGGAGGAGGCGGCCCACCTTGCGTCGGTCGCCACCTCTTTGGTTGTCCGACGCATCCGCCTCCTGGGTTTGGATGTGGCCCTTGAAAAAGAGAGACCGAGAGGAGGGAGTTCGTATACCGGTCGAGGCGCATCTCAAGTACCTCGGCCTAGTTCTGGACCCCCGATGGAGTTTCCAGGAGCATTTAAGCTCCCCGCTCCACGGCTGTCCGCCGCCGCAGTTGCACTTGGGCGGGTCCTCCCTAATGTGGGAGGCCCAGGATCGGCGTGCCGTCGGCTCTATCACGGGGTGATAAGGTTGATGGCACTATACGGAGCCACGGTATGGGCGGAGTGCCTCTCCCTCCGTACGGTGGTCCTGCTGCGACGTCCGCAGAGGAAATGATTTATTTAAGATTTATCAATTGTGTTCTAAAAGCTATATGTTTCTTTAATAAATAAATCCGTGTTCTAAAGTTAACAAAAACGTCCGTCGTATGATTTTTAGTCTATAAAAAGCACTCCTTGCCTACCTGTTTCCAACTCGATCTCGGAGCGGATGGAACAATACGAGCAACCTTCGGGTCGATGACCAGCCAGCACTGAGTCATCGGACTCGCGCTCTACATATTAATGCAGACGCTCCGCGAACGTAGTCTTTTAACTACGTCTACTCTATACCTAATTAATCGAAACTAGTGCGTTCAAATCATGTCAATGCCGCGTTGATGCGTATTATGTTTCCCTTTTAGCAAAAAACTTCAGTAATGAGAGGCCAATTGTCACATACTATTAGCGTTTTCTCTGCGGTTTCGTTTGTGTATTTATGTGCTGTAACTAATTCTTTTAATTCCTATTTACACCCTTTAGCGCAGGCAGGATATAAAAAGACGGCACCGGGATCCGTTTCGCGTTCCCTTAACTGTAGGGTCAATGCCTTCACTTATACAGATACTTGTGCTTGCATGTCAATGGATTGCAAGTTAAACACTGCCGTATACTGTGTTCTGCGCTTTAGGACAGCGATTTTTAGTATAGCAATGATACTAAACAATTAAGCTGTTAATTGATAGCTAAATTCCTTGCATTCACATTGTTTATTTTTTTTATTTTATAAAATGAATAGCTTCAGGCCCCGGCCTCGCACGGGTATACTAAAAACCTTTTGACATTACAACAATGTAAGAAATCATAGATTTAGAAAAACTTTATGTCAATCTGTCACTTTTATATACTTAACATTTTTTAATTTAATCTTTTTTTTGGATATTTTTTCAAACATTTTGATACAAACCTTGCCCTGACAATAACGAACACAATAAAAGAAGAACCAATAAAATGCAATCGTGGTCGCTTTGAAGTTATGTGCGTACATACACTTCGACGATTCTTTATCTATTTATATAGCTTTTAAAGCAGAAGTGTAGTTTAAGTGTATAAAATTTGATTATAAATTAACCAAGGTTGGTATGCTATTCTACTCAATATTATTGTAAACTTGTAATTATACTATTGTAAAAAAAATAGTAGCGCAATATTGGCTGGTACCGATTTGAAAAATTGATGGAGAACTGCTTTCAAAGCATTTACTTTGAAAAGGTGATTTGAAAGAGGTTTTATAAGGTAAATTAACCTCACAATAATAGGTGGCAAGGTGTTTGATTCCCCTTTCTATGTAATAGCTTTATATTTTTTTGTATGGATAGTTTAAATACCAGTCAGTATGTTAAACAAGTCATCGCTAAAGTTTAAACTATTACAGAACAGTTAAAAGTTATCTAAGAACCTGATCACTTTACCAATTTACACCAAATATATTGATCTTTGACTTGTGAGTCTAACAATATATTGAAATTAAGTCCAAATATATTGAAATTAGACTCCAGGAACTTTAAAAACGTGACAAAATTACCTTTCGTAGACTTAATTCACCTGCTTAATTCACCTAGGTGCATTAAGTCAACCAAATAGTATACCATATTCATCTAGGTGAATTAAATCTACCAGATAGTACTTTTATTCACCTGGGTGCATTAAGGCTACCAAATAAATATTCTTTATTCACCCAGGTGAATTAAATCTACCAAATACTATTCTTTATTCAGACAGGTGCATTAAATATATATTTTTATTCACCTGTGTTCAATAAGTATACCTACATTGGGAAATGGTGTCAAAATAAACTTCCTAAAATTTTTTATTATCTTTATCAACACTAGTAATAAACGGATTTCTGTAACGCAACATTTCTAAAAATGTCCCACTGTAATGCTCTCATCCAATAAACTTATCTGAGCCTTTTGAATGATTTCGTCGTTAATCTGACTAGTCTGCCTGAGTTTTCTAGGATTGCGTATCATATTTGCATCTCTTTTAAAAGCATTTAGTACTTGAAGTAAATTTTAATTGTTTTTTAACGAAAGGTGCCGGTGCCACCCCTCAATATAATTATTTGTTTGGGGTCGTTCACCAAAGACACACCACTTCTTTATAAAGTCTGATTTCATCCAGTAGATCTTAAAATAATTGAGAAAGGATTGTACTTCATTACGATTTGTGCATTGTTGTACAATATAGTTCCATCCTTCAATAATTTGTTGTTCTGGTAGTAATGCCAAGTTAGAGCACAGATAAATACATCGGCGATTTTTTTTAGATTTATCTATATTCAAGGCTTTACCTTTTCGTCTTAAGCATTCACGAAAGTGATAATAACAGCCCTTCACGATGCAATTATAGCCGGCTATTAAGAAATCGTCAAACTTATTAGGAATGACAAACAAATTATATACTAAAACCTTCCTCGAGAATCACGCTATCGAGTGGTGAAAACCGCTTGAAAATCGGTGCAGTAGTTTTTGAGTTTATCGCGAACAGACAGACAGACGCGGCGGGGGACTTTGTTTTATAATATGTAAGGATATTATTTTGTGCGTATAAGAAATTGTATTTTTTTTAAATCTCGACATATAACAAAATTCTAAAACACATCTCTAAAATACAAGCGTTTTTAGTAGGTACCTAAAAAAATAATAAATTTTCCTTTACCTTTATCGTAATATATATTTTTTTATTTATTTATTTGTTACACTTACAATTTATAACAGTTTTACAATAGTCTCGCCAAACTTATTAATAGGTTTGACTGTGAGTACAAAGTCACGTTCAGAATGTAAACAAAATATGTGATAGATTTAATTCACCTGGGTGAATAAAGAATATTTATTTGGTAGCCTTAATGCACCCAGGTGAATAAAAGTACTATTTGGTAGATTTAATTCACTTGGGTGAATAAGGTATACTATTTGGTTGACTTAATGCACCTAGGTGAATTAAGCAGGTGAATTAAGTCTACGAAAGGCAAAATTACATTTGCCTAATAATAAAACCAATTTCTGTTCTAGACCTTTGCGTGCACCAACCTATTTACTTACCGAATACCTATTTACTTACCGCACACTGTTTCCGCATCCGAGGCAGAGATGTGCGTGTGGTGTGAGAGCTCTTTTTTTAAAGGTTATAATATTTTTACGAAATCAAGGAAGAATTTAGGAAATAATTGTGAAAACATCATGGTGAAGATAAAAAAAAAGTGAAATCGATAGGGAGAAACTTCTGGTCAATTAACTGGAACACTCACTCTGCCAACCAGAGATAATACTGTAACTCCGGTCTCAAAATATATTATATATAAATGTTCAACATTTTTATGTGGAATAATTGTGTTGAATTTGTGAAACCCATTCACAAATATTCAAAAGATTTTAACGGTTTATTAGAATTTGGTAAAGGTTTATTTGGAACTAATTGGAACACTCAATTCTCTTATGGTGCAGACGGAGTGTTCCAAAACTTACCAACTTTAGCTAAAGAAATAGTTAATTTTCTTACTGTGTTTTACGAGTTTAATTTGTGAATCAAAAATCTTGACGTAAAACATAAAAGTTAGAGATTAAATTAAAAATATACTTCCTTTACAACATCCCGTGCGAGAGCTCCGTATTTTAGATTAATGTTAAAATTAAACAGTCTCAGAAAAAAGAAAATGTTTCAAAACTTTAGTGATAACATTTTCACAATTTCTGATGTGGCCTCCGTTTGTATATCAGTTCGGGTTATGTAAATAAACTAAAATATGGAGCTCTCGAACGGGATGTTGAAAAAAAAGTATATTTCTAATTTACTCTATTATGTTTTACGTCAAAATTTTTGAATCAAAAATTGACCTCTGTGTTATACTCGTAAAACAGAGTAAGAATATTAACTATTTATTTAGCTAAAGTTGGTAAGTTTTGGAACACTCCGTCTGCACCATAAGAGAATTGATTGAGTGTTCCAAATAAACCTTTACCAAATCCTAATAAACCGTTAAAATCTTTTGAATATTTGTGAATAGGTTTCACAAATTCAACACAATTATTCCCCATAAAAATGTTGAACATTTATAGCTAACTAGCTTTTGCCCGCGGCTTCGCTAGCGTTAAATTCGGGGTAACACCGAAGATTTAAAAAAAAATAAGGCAGGTATTTTTCGTTGGTAACAAAGAGTCTGTGTACCGATTTTTAGCTTCCTACCTTGAAAACTGCAAAAAGTCCCATATAAAATTTCACCCCCTCTTTTAAGGGGTTGGAGGCAGATTTCCAAAAAAATTATTATGCACGATCTCTTTGTTAGTCACAAATAGTTCGCATACCAATTTTTAGCTTTCTACCTTGAAAATTGCGGAATGCTCCATACAAACTTCCACCCCCCATTTTAGGGAAGTGGGGGGTTAGAAAGAGACAAAAAGTAGCCTATGTCACTCTCCATCCGTTCAACTATCTCCACTTAAAAAATCACTTCAATCCGTCGCTCCGTTTTGCCGTGAAAGACGGACAAACAAACACACACACACACTTTCCCATTTATAATATTAGTATGGATATTTTGAGACCGGAGTTACAGTATTTTCTCTGGTTGGCAGAGTGAGTGTTCCAGTTAATTGACCAGAACTTTCTCCCTATTGATTTCACAATTTTTTTATCTTCACCATGATGTTTTCACAATTATTTCCTAAATTCTTCCTTGATTTCGTAAAAATATTATAACTTTTAAAAAAAGAGCTCTCACACCACACGCACATAGGCAGAGCGGTCAAAAATCCTTTAAACTGTTTAAAATAATAATTCTTATTGTGAATGATTTAAAACAATAATGAAAGATTTTTTGATTTAATAATAACAAATTTATTAAAAAACAAATCATAATTAATTATTCTTATACAACCATAAGAACTTTAAAAAACTAATATCGAATGCAGTTTTGTTGTCACAATTTGGTATTAAAATGAAATTAATAGGCTAGATGAATAAATTTTGTTTTTGCTTTAATAGAAGCTCATTCATATAAGAAACAGAAAGAAAAAATCGGTTTTCAAATAACTATAAAAACAACCAAGATATAAGGTATTAAAGATTTTTCTCCATCTCTTTCTAGCAAAACGGCAATTTACATGGAGTTTATATGGCCGTTGTCGGATTTCTCTGTCTAATCGCTTCCAAATCTCTCCTGAACTGTTCTGAATGTTTGTTATTGGATTCATCTGCTTCTTCGGAAAGTTCCCCTATAGATAAAACAGCATATTCTCACATAGCACTATATATGAGAACATTGTGGTTGGAAGCAGAGAGATTGAACCACGGATATTCTTCAACTAGTTGACGTGCGGTTACCAAAGCATATTTTTTAAATTTAAAGCCTGTAAAGTTATACATACTACAACAATCAAGTAATTCTTTACGTAAGCGTGTATTTTCTTCAGCTGAGACTGCAGAGTATTAAAAAAATCGTGGTATTCCCGTGGTTCGATTTCAGGTTTCCGCCACTTATTGGTTTATCTACAGCTAAACTTAAACTTTTCCTAAATTCAGTTTGAACATTCACTTTCCTCTCCTGCAATATTTTTTTATCTTCTGACCTAACCAGCCGTTTCTTAATAATAATCTTATAGAAGATAATCTAAACGGGTGCGCATTTTCTTACATAACTTTTCAATTCCTATCATTGGAGGTCCGAAAATATTTCTCATACTATTTAAAACCACAATGATCATTCTTCATAAAAAATTTAAAAACATAACATTGAAATTCATAATATCATTAATCATACACTTAGTTTTTACTAATATTTGTTTTCATATATTTTTCTATACTAATGATACCGAGATTCTTGGACTGGCTTTTGCAAATATCTTCTTTTATTCATCTCCTGTGGAGTAGCTCCATAAATCACTCTGATCGAAACTATTTCTCGTAAGGTGTAGCAGTCATTTCTCGCGCGCGACAACACAACGTGAAGTTGTTTCGCTGTGGTCTTTTTACGTGAAGGTTTTTCTCAATCTGCTGACTAAATACTTTCTTTTGGGGGTGACCTGCAGGCCTATTACCGATCTCATGGTTTTCAAATGATATCATAGTGCAAAACAAAAAATGCTATTTTCGGTCAGATTTTTTGCATCATTCGTTTATTTATATCATGATGACATCATTGAAATGATGTGATGATATCATTGGAGATCGGTAATACAAAATGAAGCATTTCATGACTTCTTTATCTCAAAATGTATACCATGTCATACGATAAAAGATCCATAATAGGCCTGCAGAGCCATAAACACTATGCCTTGTTGGTGTGCCAAGCAGTCTTTTTGTTTCACAGCGGTATCACCCGTAACGAGATGCTGGCCGCCATCACCAATCGGCTGCACATAGACGCGTTAGCGTGCCTGCCGCCCAACGTGCGTAGGCGTATTCGTGCGCTGCGCTCCTTGCAGAAGGACTTTGCCGACACCGAGGCCAAATTCTACAGCGAGGTGCACGCGCTCGAGTGCAAATATGAGAAACTTTACAAACCACTGTTTGAAAAGGTGAGTACAATGCCTTAGATTATAATACCAATAACTTCAATAGCAACGTCCACCAGAAGACTGCATTTTTATCATACGGTTAGCCTTGAGCTTCTCTTAAAAAGCAGTATTTGGGCGCTCTTTCACTAGGCTTCTTTAGTGCGAACTTAGCAGAGGGGTACGCTAGCGCCTTGACCGTTAGCGTTTGGCCGTCATCTCACTCGATGGTTAAATAAGGACCTCCAGATCACATCTGTGATAGTCTCTACCACTAGATCATGGATGCAATAGTACACACATTTTAATGCATAGGATATATATTTTATCAATGCAATATTTTGACATTTTATGTAAACAAATCTATTTATTAATCTATACTAATATTATAAAGCTGAAGAGTTTGTTTGTTTGTTTGAACGCGCTAATCTCAGGAACTACTGGTTTAAATTGAAAAAATCTTCTTGTGTTGAATAGTCCATTTATCGAGGAAGGCTTTAGGCTATATAACATCACGATATTGTTATTTTCGGATATTAACGCGAACGAAGTCGCGGGCACAGCTAGTCTTTTGATAAAATAATGCAGGATTGCTTAAGAGCTATAGCATAGCAAACCTAGAGTGGTGATTGACACGATCGCGGCCTTGCACCTTATTATATACACTTTAAAATTAATGACGATGATTCCGTAACGCAGCGTGCCCAAATTGTGAGCGGCGAGTACGAGCCGACGGAGGAGGAGTGCGTGAACGCGTGGCGCGACGAGGTCATGGACGAGGAGCTGGCGCGCGCGGTGCAGAACACCGCCATCACCGACGGCGACAAGGACAAGCAGCAGCCCCCCGAGGAGACCAAGCAGCCCGAGTGAGTGTTGTTCTGTAAAATAGATCTATAACTAGCTCTCCGCTCGCGGCTTCGCCCGCGTTATTATTGTTTTCCCGTGGTAATTTTATATTTTCCCGTAGGAAAATATAATTTTGTAGCCTATTTAAGCCCGGATAATAAATTTTGTAGAAATTGGAGCAGATTTTAAATATTTTCCATAGAAACTTTCAACCCCTATTTTGCACCCTAATGGGGTGAATTCCAATAAACCATGAAACACGTGTTCAATAAAATATTTTTCAGAGCATGAATCTCAAGTTTTATCAAAATCGTTGCTAATTTAAAGAATTTTCCATACAAACTTGCAACCCTTATTTTTCATCCATTTAGAGTTAATTTTTTTTTAAATCCCTTCTTAGTGTGCGTCCGTATTTTGTCACGGTTACGGCTGTGCGTACGTCTATAGATGGGAACATCCCCTTTTATTTATCTATAATTATATATTTAAACTTTTTTCTATTACGCCCCCTTCTGTCGAAATTTAAAACGAAAGATTAGTTAAAGCAAAGGCTGGATTATATTTACGAGTACTTTCAGATTTTTATTTTTCACTCAGGTCTTGCGCTCATGTCTGCCATATCACAAATTAATTGTTAATGAGAAAATATGACAAAACTTTCAGAAATGTCCTCCTTTAAATATAGCAAAGAAATATTATTTTCAGTTTACTTTCATTTTTTGCTTACAGTTCTTAATGATGACTTAATTCACTAAACACTGAGAATCGTGATTGATTTATTTAACATGCATCACCAACTGAGTAAAATAAAACAAATGTGTCACAAAAACTTGTTTTTACGCGTGTTACCTTTATAATGCTTTTTTTCAGACCCACAATGGACCCCAATGTTAAGGGTATTCCTGACTTCTGGTACACTATCTTCAAGAATGTGTCAATGCTGTCTGAAATGATGCAGGAACATGACGAACCTATTCTCAAATGCTTACAAGATATCAAATGTATGTATTTACAGTATTATAATAATGATGATATACCTATTTAAACCGATGAGTCTGATGACTAAAAGCCACATAATTATGTATACATAATGTTTTAAAATTAATTTTAGTTATTTGAAGTTTCTTAAAAAGTAGTGACTAACTATTAAGTTGATGCCAAGACCTTTTAGGATTGAAACTGCGTCAAGTGGGCGACCGCGGCACCAGTCGCGTGTTTACATGCATGGACCCCAAATTTTACTTGTGTATGTTCTTTTTCTTGCTACGGCTTCTTGATAAGTCAATAATGTTTAACTGATGAATGTTGTGGTTGGTTATTATTCATTGGATAATATTCAACCATCTATAATCTTGCTAAAAAGCAATTTTATTGAAGCGTTATTATATTATTAAATACGCCATAAATGCTATGCCATTTTGTTAGAAATCTTATTCAATTTTTCATCTGTATTTTTCTTATCTTTCAGTGCGTATTGAGCGGGTTACTTTTATTTAAAAAATATTGTTTTTAATAGTTTTTAATGGTTTTTTAAACTTTTTGACAGCTGTGGCATGAGGGCGGTCATGATCGTTCCGAAATGATATAGCGATGTCATCATCATGATCGCGAGTATTAAATTGGATCTCCCGTGAGCGCCCTAATCACTGACATCGGTGTATTCGTAAATTGGAACGTACCGATAGACGTATTTGCGCTAGACGTCCCCGCGGCGTGCTATATTCTGCAAAAATTCATAAAGCAATGTTTAAAAGCAACGTAAGGCGAGTCGCTCCACACACTCGGTGCGGGCGACGGAGCCTTCCGCGTGGTGATCGGGGCACGCTGGCGGAGCCGTTTTCTTTTTAAATCCGTATTTTTATTGGCCACCACCTGGCCCGTTCAATGCAACGGACGCCCTGAATGCAATTTTAGCCCTTAGACCACTCACTGAGTACTTTCAATCGAACCTTCTAAGGTGAAACTTCTAAGGCGTTACATCGAAAATGAATCAGACAATGGGAGGCGTGGTCTATACGTAAACGCGCCCCCCGTGCTCAAGTAGCTAGTCTTTATATCTATGTGATCAAAGTCGTGAATGCGCTGCGCCCGCATGCAATCAGGTCGTTTAGAAATTATCGACGTAAGCGACAAAATACAAATTATTCGACGATTAAAAAAAATGCTTTTACACGATTCTGAATAATGATGATGTCTACTTATTTATGGAACTTTTTAATGAATACCTAATACCGTTTACTAGTAATCCTGAATTTTCTTGTTTGAGAGGTATTAAAAAAAAAATGTATCGAGGCAAAATCTTTAAATCGCGTTTTCGGTTTTTGTCGTTTCTAGCTAAAGATGTAAAGAAACACATATTATTATTTGAGTTTCAGATCTGTAAGATCTCTCAGTGATCTATGACATTACATTAAAAATAACCAATATTTTCGATATAGCGCCTGAAGCCTGTTTAGACCTTATTTACTGTTGAAGACTACATTATCAACGACTAATTCAGCAATCTATACAAATTTCGTGAGTGGTCTAAAAGGTCTTGGTGTTAACACGATCGAAGACATAGTTTCCAATTAAGTCCGAAAACGAGAAGACAATAATTCGGGTTATTGCCCGTGGTTCACCTACGTAGTCCACCTATGTGTACCACGCGGAAAAAAACTTCCCTTGGTTCACCAGTATGTCCATAAGCATTTAATTACAAAGTACGAAAGAAAATGGAGGATTGGCATTATAGCATTTCATCAAATGACTGCTGTGTGTTAAGAGGCAATCGTACAGGCCGTTTTTCCATACAAACGTAGACCCTGTTTCCTTCCTGGATAATGGCACTAGTTGCTTTATTTTTTCTAATAAAATTAATCGCCACTATAAGGATGTTTCTATGTTTTCCTTTTTTTATTAAGTTTATTAATAAAGGAGATTTTAAACCTTCAAAAACCTACAAAATCGCCCTAATTTTCTTTTGTATTCAAACGTCCAGCAAACAAATTGGACAAGATTATATGAAAAAAGCAAAATATAGGAACACAGAAAAAGTCTTGCTTTAATTTTTAGCGCAAAAAGTAGTTAAATTGGTCAATTTTTTGCGAAGAAAACGGGACTACGAATTCGTATTTTGTGTACTTTTTATAGGTATTTTCGGTCCGAGCTGCAGTTGTCCCTATCGCGCTAAGTTCGGACATACAGCGCGACAGCAATAAATTTATATTTATACAGCAATACATATATATCGACGGGTCCCAAGAACAAAGTCGCATCTAATAAGCATCTAATTGCCAGGACGTGGCTTTTTAGTTGAGTGCAATTTGAATTATTTACTACTTAATAAAGAAAAGAAATCTTAAGGAACATTATATTAAAGGCAATTCGTTTACTGTATGTACATTAGTTCCACGATGTAATAATTAACTTAATTAATTATTTTTTGAAAATAGACTCTTGTAATATAATCCGATTTTGTTTTTCGGAATACACTAGTACGTAACTGTAAATGCGACTTTGTTTTATGAAATCATTATCGACTTATGTGTATATGCAACGCTGTACTTCGTAATTTTTGAATTTATTTACATCGTATAATGGTACTGAGTGTCTGTGTCAGTGTTGTAAGTAATAAATAAAAAAACCAATGGGCAGCTTAATACTTTAATGTCTTAATTTAAAATTTAAGTTGAGACAATAAACGGCGAAATCAGTTTATTATGTTATAACAGACTTTATTTTATTATAAATAAAATAAAAGGCTTGGATATACGAAAACTATCTGACGCTTACTTGGTCTTTCCTTATATACGAATTTCATAAAATCCTTCCTAAGATGGATGCCAAATGCCAATATCATTAAGATATTGAAGTCTTGGCTAGGTCTAGCGCATTCGGCTGATCCCTCAACACTATTTAGTGATCACAATAATATCGGCTTGAAACTTAAAGGACCATCAGAGCTTTATAAACACCTTAGAGTCATTAAAACACATATCTTAAGCAAATCCAAAGACGATACTGTTAAATCTCTCCCGGATGACAATAACAGTTCCGAACTAGAGTCTATGCTTCAATTTCATAAAAATCCACGATAGGCGCGCAATCAAATCGATTAGGGTTAGGTTCGATCAAACAACCGGAAGACAAAGTAATACTGAAATCCTTCTTCACCAATATGAAAATGACAAATATAGGGTACATACAATGAACTTGAAGATTTCTACAATTTGTTCCATAATGTGCACCAACGGTACTCCGTTATATATTGTTTTCATAGCTAAAACTTTGCCGCCAACGCCATTTTATTGTATTTAAAAAATGTAATAATATCTTGTTGCTTATGGCCGGTACACACTTTGTTTAGTGTTTAGTGCGAGAGGCTTGTTTACTGTTAAGTGTTTAGTAAAAAACACGTTCGGACAGCTTCTGTTTAGTGTTAAGTGTTTAGTGTTTAGCGAATAGGAACGCGTTCTATTTTTTCTGCGAGTCGCCCCTCCCGCTTTCACACCTTCACACCTCACTTGCAGCTAAACACTCACTAAACACGTCTGGACAGATCTGTTTAGTGTTTAGTCCATATAATGAACAAATAAACTAAACACCGTTTACTATTCAGTGTAGGGACAGCACCTACTAATCACTTAACACTAAACAGTCTACTAAACACTAAGCACTTAACTAAACAAAGTGTATACCGGCCATTACGTTAAGTGCTTAGTGAAATGTGTTGTTTTGTGGCATCAATAGTCTTTTTAGAAGTCTATTCAATGTATTATTGATTAAAGTTAAAAACGTATCTCCACAACTCCGAATGATTGTCGGAATTAACAGATTTATAATTTTTTACTTTATAATATTGACGCCCGGCAAACAATAGGACTATGCCTCCTTTTCTCCGAATGAAATCGAGCTCTTCTGGGGCAGACATGGTGTTTGCAGATTATTACAAATTGCCTTTACTAGTAGGTATGTATATTAAATAGATATGATAATAATTGTGCAATACGATGAATCTTACAATGACAATCATTGACATCCTTCTAAAAATTTTGTTTTTAATTTGAAGTCACGTTGAAAATAAAGAAAAATATAAATTAATGCGAGCAAGAGTAACCTCTTTATCGAAAATAATTGAGATAAATACGAGTGGTAGACCACGGGAAAAAATTTCTTCCTGTGGTACAACTGGGTGAACCAAGGGAAGTTTTTTTTCCCCGTGGTACACATAGGTGGACTACGCAGGTGAACCACGGGCAATAACCCAATAATTCTTTTCTTGTACTGATTTATATTACAATTCTCTTAGCCGTTAAATGATGACATCTTTCACCATTTACTGAAATTTGTGATGAATTTCTTTGTACATGCATCACCAACTGAGTGAAAAATTGGCAAACTTTTTAATATAGTGTTTTAAAGAAAGGCTGATATTATTTTTTCTGTTACAGTGCAAATGCATGATGATCCCATTGGCTTTACACTGGAATTCCACTTTGCACCAAATGAATACTTCACGAACACAGTGTTGACAAAACGGTACTCCATGAAGTGCAAGCCCGATGATGAGAGCCCACTGGAATTTGAAGGACCCGAAATCTTCTCATGCAAGGTGAGTTATGAGGATTAAATAGGTTTATAAACTTAGGTTGAGTGGGTTTTGTGATGTGTTGCTGTTACCTTGTAACGTGGTTAGGTTTAGCGACGCAGTGGTGCAGTGGTTAGGGAGGATGTGGGTCAGCCAAATGAAGCACCAGGATTGTGTCACCGATTTATATATTTTCCACTGTTACAAATATTATGAGAAAAAGGAAACAAATATACGGACTATTGTAGACTGAAATACAAACATAATATAAAAACTTACCAAAATATAAACTTACAAATAAGTGCCTTTAAGATTTTATGATATTCATCACATTATTTCATCTGATTTATAGAAAAGGGTGCTGATACAAATATAAATTTATATTAATTAGCCATCGCTACTTCTTTACGTTTTGATGTCCATGATAATTCTGTGACGGAAGAACCGAATGTCATTGAGACAAATATAAAGTTTAAAATGCAGTCAAGTTAGGCGGCAATGCAACGAGTTGCTATATCTAGTAGAATATAGCACCTCGTTACAGCTTACTTTATACATTTTAATCAATTATAATTTTTATCATGCTATTTTTGAAGTAACATTAACTATTTTTGAAGTAAGAATTTCAATAAAAAAAGAAAGCAGCAATAGTTTATTATTGAGCGATGTGAGTACTTTGCGCTATTTGCGATGCCAGTTGGTTAACATACGTTACGGTGCAGGGGTGCGACATCAACTGGAACAAGGGCAAGAATGTAACGGTGAAGACGATAAAGAAGAAGCAGAAGCACAAGTCGCGCGGGTCGGTGCGCACCGTCACCAAGTCCGTGCAGGCCGACTCGTTCTTCAACTTCTTCTCGCCGCCCGTCATTCCCGAGGACCCGAATTCGACGTCGTTCTCCGAAATTCAGGTGAGGGCGGGTCTAAATTTGTAACATTTCATTTAAGTATACAGGGTGTCCTAGAAGCCGGCGTCAAGCCGAAAGCAGGCGGTAGACTAACTCATATATGTTATCAGAGAAATAAAAAAAAATCTAAGTCACCTATTTAAAAAAAAAAAACTAACATTTAAAAAATTCGATATAATTAGATAAAAATTATATCGATTAATTTAGATAAAAATGGCATATTCTTCTAATTTGGAGCAGCTGGCTTTAAATTTTAGATTAAGAGTATACAGAAACATTATTCAGGATTACAAAACAAAAGAAAATGTTTAGAAAAGTCAAGATTTGTAGCAACAAGAGTGAAAAAACCGTCACAGGGTGTAAATTTTATCCATTTTTTTTAATGCTAGATTTTTTTTTATATTGTTGACTTAGATTTTTTTATATTTTTTCTGATAACATATATGAGTTAGTCTATCACCTGCTTTCGGCTTGACGTCGGCTTCTGGGACACCCTGTATAAAGTATGTATGTAGGTACCCTTATTATTAAGTTATTATAATTAAGTTAAATTATAAATCTTATAAATACATATACTAGCAACTTCCTATGTTTAAAAATAAGTCATATTGTTCTACAGAAAAGAGAGGGGTCTTTTCTAATACAGGTTTTTTTAAACATAAAGAAGAGACCCGCATATTCCAAAAGCTATGTGTAGTTAATAAAGTTAGTTTTATTTTGATTTGATTTGATTAAGGACCGCGTAATAAATGCGTGTCTTTATACGCGATAGTGCAGACAGTGTTATTCGAATGAACAATTGACACAGTATGACCCTTGCCAAATTCAAAAGGAACTGTCCTACGATTTGTTCCGTATTTGTCGAGTTCCGTATACGTCGTATTTCAGATTGATTCGTCGTAATATGTACAACCACCTCCACAGAAATGGCTGCAACAACGCTTTGCTAAAGTTGCGGCACGCTATGATGTCCGTTTTGACAGCTGTCATCCCTATAGTTTATCCGTCAGTTTTAACAAATACACTATGGGGATGACAGCTGTCAAAACGGCCACCATAGCGTGCGGCAACTTTAGTGATAATATCTCTTTGGAGACGTAAAGATCCTCTTTAGATGCACAAATTAGTAACTGATATTCCTTTCTATGAATTTGTCAATGTCTATATTGCAATTCCCAAATATTTATCTATTTTTCTATAATTGCAGGAAATAGATCTTTATAATTTTTTGTTTTATATAAAAAATAATTTAGAATTGATTCTATTTTTTTTAGGGTTCTGTACTTCAAAAGGAACCCTTATATAATCACTTTGTTGTCTGTCTGTCTTTCATTACTTTTATTCTCTGGGACGCAGGTCTCATTTAAACTGAAATTAATTTCAAGTATTCAGGTCTATGGTCTCTTTTAGCTATGAAATAATCAAACTTAAGTCAATGCAATCAAAAGATGACTGTTTATATCGCATATTTTGCGATTTCACACAAGAATCAAAACCTATGCATTCTTACTGGTCCTTCCCGTTGACATAGAATCTTGAAATTTGGCAAAAAGCCATGTCTTACAGCACATTTCTTTCTGAATTAAGTATGTGCCTAATGTTTTTAGATGTACCAAGGACAATTTTTATATTTTATTATTATATAATTTATTAATTAATAATATGGAGTTGATTGTATTACGTCGAATCTGGAATACAAGGAATTCGGAACAAATCTGCCAAACATAAATAACAGGCAAAATACATAATATTTTAAGGATTTTGATCAGGAGGGACATGACTAGAAGACTTCCATATACTTTGTTTTTTGTCACCAGTATGCTGATGCAAACGGACTTCCCCCAATACAACATTTTTTTTCTTGTTAAAGAAACGTCGCCCCACACTAGGATTTTCTCCTGTGCCGTGGATGCAGTTACAAACATAGAATATCACATGCACATACGCCCAGACCGGAACAAATGTCTGTAGGCCATACAAAATATTTGTCCCGTACCTAGAATAGTTTGCAAAAACGAGTTTGCAGAAAGGTATTATTATTTACCGACGAAAAAACGGAGGAGGTACTCAATTCGACGCGTATATTTTTTTTATATATGATCACGCTTAACTTTTTACAGGGAACTCCGATTTTGATGATTCTTTTTTCATTGGAAAGGGTATACCTCAAGGGTGGTCCCATTTAAATTTGAAAAAAAAATTCCTACCCTAAGGGTAACAGGAAATTATTGTTGATTTACTCACTAATTGTGATCAATGACCACGCATTATTTTTTACAGAGAGATCCCATTTTGATGATTCTTTTTTCATTGGAAAGGGTATTCCCCGAGGGTGGTCCCATATAAATTTGAAAAAACAATTCCAACCCTAAAGGTACAAAAACGGGGGATGATTGATGATTCAATCATTGGTTGTAGAATTAATAGATGAAAGTCACAAAAAAAATTAAATAAAAACTTTTTAACAAACAATTGAACCGTCGAAAACACTAAAAAGCAATAACACTGAAAGTTAAAAATAATAAAAGAATAGGTACAGACAACATCACACTTCTATATTGAAGTCGGTGCCAAACGATGATCTCCTAGAAAGTGTTAAAATTTGTCACCGACTTCAATATAGAAGTGTGATGTTGTCTGTATCTATTCTTATATAATTTTTAACTTTTCAGTGTTTTTGCTTTTTAGTTTTTTCGGCGGTTCAATTTTTTGATCAAAAGTTTTTTTTGTGTATGTATGACACTTGTGTATCGTTTTGCAGGCGCTGCTAACGGCCGACTTCGAGATCGGCCACTACATCCGCGAGCGCGTCATCTCCCGCGCTGTCCTCTTGTACACCGGCGAGGGCTTGGACGACGAAGACGACGACGATTATGAGGAGGAGGTCAGTCAGTCCGCCTTCCTTTTTGTCTGATCCGTTTCTCACTTCACACACAACTGTTTTGAAGCAGTTTGTGGTACAATCACTGACAGATTATTTACCACTGGACCAGGCTATTCTAAAGAAATGAACACATTTTTTTTGGGAAAGTTTGAGAACGCCACCTGTGCATTGAGTGTCTCTAGAATTAATTTCGACGGCCCCAACGTAATTCATCGAAACTCAAAATTAATTACTTTTTATTAGCTGTAACGTTTTCTGTAGAGCTATATTTTACACCCCACTAAAGATAATAAGAGAAAATTATGTAGTTCCAAAAATATAAGTTGATTCCGCAGTAGTTCATCGAAAGTTTAGGTTTCAATAATCACTTTCGATAATTCACGTTGGGACCGTCGATTTGCTAATATTAAATACTTTTAATTCCATGTACACAAGTTCATGGTAGTGTTTATCAAATTGCTCCAGCAGTGGCGAATAAAATTTGTCACTAGGTACACTCATACATTCAACAGGTTACTTACTGGGCTACCCAATAACTTAGTACAGCAAATTAAGCTTGTTTCAAAGGCTGGTCATGCCCACAGTGGCATTAGGGATCTGGTGGTTTGGTGGAGAGCCTTGCATTTTACCCAAGACCCTACCGCCCTTACCCACTTATACTTCTTGTGGCTTTATTTTATCATAATTATGAGGAATTCTTGTACATTTTTGACAACCAGTTTGAAACACAAAGCACACCAGAGCAACCCCCTATTTCTATTGAATTATCTGCACTTATTCTTGTTGTTAGGTATATTGTCTTATTGAATTATAATATGTTCGTCATGCAGGCGTTGTCTTTAGCGTAGACAGGGAATCTTTGCTGGTGATGTCGGTGTAGAAAGTAGACTAGTCAGTCATATTCATTTAGTAAATAAATAAATAACGAACTTCTGTCTGTTCTCATTGTATATTGTATGATGGGAATTTTTTTAATGTTCTTTCTCATCCATGTATACCGGGTGTAACAGAATACCGCAATAATATTGAAGGTTGTTGATTAACAAAAAAAATGTTTTATGACTATTCTTTGTATTTTTATTATATGCCTACTTTCGATTCAATACGCTGAACTGTTAAGAGTATTAAATCGAAAGTAGGCATATAATAAAAATACAAAGAATAGTCATAAAACATTTTTTTTGTTAATCAACAACCTTAAATATTATTGCGGTATTCCGTTACACCCGGTATAGTACTTTTCCTATCTCTAGCTTTTCCATTTACTCTTACACTCGTATCTATAGTTAAGTCAAAGTAATTACTTGGAGTAAAAGTCGTTTCTTAAGTTATGATTTTTATACAATAAACGAGAATTTGAATGAAGTGAAGAAAGTTATGCTTATCACCTAGTGCAGGTTGGTGCATTTTAACGATTGCAAGTACACCTGGGAGCAACGGCTTAACTAGCCTTTTGAAAGGAGGAGTTCGAGATACTAAGTTTTTGGTCACCCATCACGTGACGGACCATTGCGAAAGCGTAATCGTCATTATCACAGGCCTGACGCGCGAACTACTGCGCCACCAAACGCAATAATAAGACAATGTTTTTTATTGTCACAGTTCTTATTGTACAAAAATCACAACTTAAGTAACAGCTTTTACTCAAGTAATTACTTTAACTTGACTAATAGATACGAGTGTTAGATTCATCTACTTACATATGTCATTTGCAATGCCTTCTGCCTAATCAAATTCTTTAACTACTAAACTTTCAATACCTGTTTAATTCAGAATTTGAGTTTGCTGTTTGTTCGACAAAACAATATATTTAATGCCATTTTTAAAATAAATGTAATTTTGTTAATTACACTAAGATAGCTTCTTTTCGAATAAAAGATAATGGCGTGAAGCTATCATATGATATTTTCCAATATTGACAACAATGTACCTGAGACCTTTATTTGGATTATGATATTTATATGTACAGTCAGTGTCAAAATGATCTAAGCGTTCAAACCTTCCAAAAGTATCTAGAGATTTGACAAAAATCAACCTTATATCAAGACGTAAAGATGCATTTTCATTTGTTGTTTGAGAACAAATGACAACAAAAGATAGTACACAAGTATTTATGCTAAGAGTGATTTTTGTCAAATCTTTAGATACTTTTGGTAGGTTTGAACGCGTAAATCATTTTGACGCTGACTGTACAATTGTCTATATTATATAGTTTTTTTTTTTTTTTAAATATAAATACTTTATTGTTAGTTTCATTAGGTTGTATGTTGTAATTTTAAATAGTGAATTCTACAACCATCTAGTACTTGCGTTAATATTGTAGTTATTTGCATGGTAGATTGCTTGCTTGCTTAGTAGTATGTAATGAAGCCTGTTTAGTGCTATCCAACTGTAATGAGGTACGGTATTGGTTCAAGTTTGCCTTGCTGTTTAGTTTGTGTTTTTTCGCAGACAAGTCCAATAGATGGTTGGAAATAAGGATAATTGTAACTGAGGTTTTTCTGTAATTAATAAAATTTTATATTCTATTGGTGAGTCACACTTCCAATGTGACTTTGGAAAAGATACAAAATTTTCCATACACATTCTAAAAATAATAATATCGGATGCTCATCTTTATACGCCATAATGACTTTTCCTTGAGGTAAAAATAAATGTTCCTCAACGAATCCACATTTGGTCTATTAGATTTGTCTGCAAGTGTCCTCGAGTGATACAGTATCTCTCAGTTGGGCATCGAACAAGCGGCATATTTGGTTTCAGGAGGATTCGTACTCTGACGAAGACTCGGGAACGGAGGAGGTTTCCGACGTGGAGGATTGATGCACGAGCTACCGCCCGCCCCCGTAACATTTCCGCACTGTTGCTTCTACGGTGCTAATGTCTGGCCCAAGGCCTTATGTTCCAATCGGCGCTGTGCCAATTTATCGCGCCCGCGTACGATTATATTATTCTGTCCTTTTGTCATATCGAAATTTTGAAAGTCTCCCAAATTGGTGTTAACGCGTTGGCGTCAATTGTATCCAATACTCTTGCGACCTGTGAAATTAGAGGGTTGAAATTTTCAAAGTATTTTAATGCTTATTGTCTTATGCTAAGTGCCAAGAGGCTGTTCTATACATCGTTTATCATTCACAATGGATAAATATGTTTTAGATCACTAATTATCTACACATGGAATGGCTCAAAGAGCCGTTTTAATTAATAGAATTAAATTGTACCATCTAGGTGCCTTCAATGAGTTAATGATTAATTGATAATGCATGTCAATATTTAGATATATGTTACACTACGTATTTGCATTTTTACTTAGTAATACAATTGCTCGTTTTTATTTATTACTTGTATGTTAACTGTTGCATTTTTTTTAGTTACTGGTATTCATTTGCTTGTGTACTTGAAATTTCATGTGATATTATTATTGTCTAAGGCTATTTTTATTTATGTTGTCTAAATTTAATTTTCATTCCAATTAAACGCTAGATCCTTCGCAAAGCAGCCACGTTCGCCACCATTAAAATGTATCCCAATAATATATTTTAATTATATGGAATCTCTTTGTTTGTGCCAAATGCTATATTTACATTTGTTATATTAACATCTCAAACTGTGATCTATCTGTCCGATATTTTTAATGTTAACTTGACAATAGCTAGTTGGGAATATAAATGTATATTTTTTATGTAACTTTCTATTGAAGTTGACATAGTATTGTCCATCGGCGAATCGTGTAGTCACGTGCACCGGTTATGGCTTGTGTTTTGGCATGATGTCGTAAAGGTGACATTAAATTGTATGCTTTTTACTCGAGTGTGTTTTATTTGCATTTATTTATCCTTAATTGCATGCGAATTAGTTTGAGCAAGTAACGGAAGTGCGGTTTCCGGATGGTTGCAGAATTCACAAATCCCTGTCTATTGACGAAAGGTAAAATGAATGTACCCTTATGTAAACAGTAGTCTAAAATATTAAAGCTAGTCTCAAATACAGAGTTTATGCGTAACGAACTCGATTTTGTGTAAATGCCCCACAGAGTCTCCCAGACGAGCAGAAATCATTAAATCTAATTATCAATCGTAACACGTGTAAAAATGTCCGGAAATTGTTAGATGTTCTATATTTTATTGATTAGCACTTTAATCCAGCAGTCGCTGCCATTTCAAATTAGTCATCATCAGCTAATCGCAATAACGCGGCTAAGATAAACCGCGGCTTAGTCCCTCTAGTTGCAGTAGTTCGGTTGACCGAACTAATGCAACTTTTTAGTAGCAGAAGTCCGGTTGATATCCATCACCGAACTGTTGCTACCCTCTAGTTGCGGTAGTTCGGTTGATCGAACTAAGATCTTCATTTTATTTTTAACACGAGGGGCAAACTATAAAGGCATACAAACTTTTTGCAACTTTGTATGTATTTGACCAATACAAAACATTTGGAAAGAAGACATTTCCAATAAGAAGCAAGAAGCACATAGAAAGAGACGATTTTATTAGAGAAGCACAAGTACAATTAACTTGTGGGGAAATTTCTACAGAGATTTTCTTTTACGAAGTCGCTCTTTTTACGTGTACTTTTTAAAATATAAAAGTGTTCAAGTGTTATAAAAATACGTTCATTATTTCATTTGTTTTTTTTTGAAGTTCAGGACTTTCATTTGTTTTTTTGAAGTTCATGACTTTCATTTGTTTTATGATTATTTTGATGGTTTTTCCGGTATTCACTTGTTTTCTCGACATTAACTTAGTTCGGATAACCGAACTACCGCAACTAGAGGGTAGCAACAGTTCGGTGATTGATATCAACCGGACTTCTGCTACTAAAAAGTTTAATTAGTTCGGTCAACCGAACTACTGCAACTAGAGGGCTTAGTCAGTTTAAACTTTTACATTGCGAAACTCAAACAGTACGTATAATTGACATTGACAGGAGGAGGAAGAATGCTCCACTGAGGAGGAGAGCGAGGATGAAGAGCCTACGTCCCGACGGCGAGGGAAGAAGGCAATCAAGAGCGGCCAGCACGAGAACCCCGCCGAATGCAAGCAGCAGTAGCTGCTGACTCACACAATCACCAAAAAGCTACCAACCATTCTTACACCGGTTTACCTGACAGGCTTATCTGTAGTGAAGCTTGATAAAGAAACTAGCACTCTTGTATCTGTATAATCTACGTGTGTTTAACGTATACGTTACAAGATTGCGCGGAATATTGCTAGTAACACAACTACGTTTTCGCGACACATTGGCAAACCTGTCGGGTATGACTAAAACGTGTATGGTAGCTCGAGAGGGTCTAGCTAGTCGGTCACAATCAGAACGTTGCGTTAAAACGAATAGGTTACGTGACTACGTCGATTTATAAGGCATCCTTCAGTTTTATTCGCTTTAACACAACAGAGTGTGACTAGACCCAAACGTACAATTTCCGCTGGTCTTTCGAGAAATACGCGAACTCTTTAATTTTCATAAAGGAACGCTTTTGAAATCGGTTTTTTAGAATGTCAGAATTTGAGAATTGGTTGTGGCGCTAGTCGCCAACAGAATGTCGAATTATTCGAAGTTTACACTAGGTATCTCGCTCGATGTACATTTTCATCGGCAACAACTCTTAATACATAGAGTTTCGAGTTCGATAAACTTCTCTGTTTATACAGAAATTTTTCTTTAACTGAGATAGACAACTGTAAAATTGAGACTGCGCGGAAATGTCCGAAGGATTGTACCGACATCACCATCCGACCGAAGTTTCATCTTTAATTTAATGATGCATCACAGCTGCCTCCTATCGAATCTGTTAATCGGTAAAACTCATTTTGCCGTCCGTCTTTAGGTTCAGAGTTTCGCGTAAGCGGAACATAACATGCGACTATTACATATTAGGCAAACCTAATGTTTATTCAGAATAGGACTGAATTTAATCTGTATCGACTTTATAATCGTTAGTTGTAATTTGGAAAGTTGTCCAAGTTTGATATCATTCGGTCAATCGGCAATTAGTATTACAGTTAAGTAATAGATTACTCCGTTAGAATATGTTGTATCTATGTTATTGTGCTCCTGGCACAATCGTACCCAGTTCTGCTAGCACAACCTTGTAAAATAGGTTGACGTATCCTCTACATTCCTGGAAGGGTATAGGAAGTTCTAGCCGAGTGAAGCTGGTCCGCCTTTTGTATCGTTTTTTTTTGTCCAATAATGATTTATGTTATATTTGTATAGAGAAAGGTGCTGAGGGCATGATGGCTAAGTGATAGTTGTTACTAATGTGATGTAGTTGCGACGCACTGCCTGTAATTTTGTTACATTTTATGTTTAACGGTCTCCAAGACGGTATTGTTTGAAATGAATTTGTACTGAACTTTCATTTTTACGTTGAATGAAGCACTTGGATTG
The DNA here is from genome assembly GCA_963935595.1 of Schoenobius gigantellus. NCBI lineage: Eukaryota > Metazoa > Arthropoda > Insecta > Lepidoptera > Crambidae > Schoenobius > Schoenobius gigantellus. Next base: position 55,605,934 of record OZ012541.1, read on the forward strand.
TACAGGTAGGTTTTTTACTATAATATTTTTGATAAATTCAATAAATTAATCAATATGTATGAGCGCGTTACGCGTGAGTTGAAGTCTACGTCTGAATATGCATGATGAACTAGTGAAGATTCGACGTTATGCAAAAGGATAGAATTGAGTATAAGAGTAAGGCTGCATTGCGTACACCAGCTACATTAGGATATTTGTACACAACATTTTTTAAATAAATTTAATAAGTAACCGTAGTTTGTGGTTTTCTTTTGTTCCATTTGCCTTCGTTTTTTGTGCGTATTTGACACGTAAGAGAAAACTGGTAACTAGCAACTAATTTATCTGATCTCTGACTTCTTCATACTGTGATCGTAAGCCTTGGTATATGGCTGACCCCAGCTGAGCCACAAAAATAAAGGGTCTTTCCCTGTCCTCCGATCGGAACTCCGATTGGTAGGAGGAGCGGGAATATTTTTTCGTGTGCATTACCGCAGCAAAATGTTGTGCTTTAGAGAAGTGAGAGTATATCAAATAATTAGTTCATCATGAGGAGAAATTAGTTCATGAATAGCAAAATTTGTTCGCATTGTAGTTTTAAAGTTATTCGAGAAAAACAGATTTTGCTGGAGTAATGTTCGAAACGTTACCCTGGCAAAATCTTTTTTTATAAAATCGTTTCCATCCAGAACCAAATACATGAATAGATAGCTTTTGTTGCGTATTAAATGTTTGTGAATAGCAAAATTTGTGCATGTTGTATTTCTTAAGTTATTTAAGATTTTGCTGCGGTAACGTTTTAGGATATCCCAGATCTCTAAATCGATTGAACATAGAAGTTTGAAAAAAATACCAATAATAGACCTTAATTTGTTCAAGCATTAGTTTTTGATTTGCTTGATGAATACCAATGTAATTAAATGTTTTCAAAAATCAGAAAAAACTAATTTCTCAGTAAACCAGTACACTTACAATAAAATAAAAGGCTGTAACATGTACCCTTGGTACACCTTTATAACATGTGCGTGTGGTGTGAGAGCTCTTTTTTTTAAAGTTATAATATTTTTACGAAATCAAGGAAAAATTTAGGAAATAATTGTGAAAACAACATGGTGAAGATAAAAAAATTGTGAAATCAATAGGGAGAAAGTTCTGGTCGATTAACTGGAACACTCACTCTGTCAACCAGAGAAAATACGTAACTCCGGTCTCAAAATATATTAGCTAGAAATGTTCAACATTTTTATGTGGAATAATTGTGTTGAATTTGTGAAACCTATTCACAAATATTCAAAAGATTTTAACGGTTTATTAGGATTTGGCAAAGGTTTATTTGGAACACTCAATTCTCTTATGGTGCAGACGGAGTGTTCCAAAACTTACTAACTTTGGCTAAATAAATCGTTAATATTCTTACTTTGTTTTACGAGTATAACGCAGAGTCAATTTGTGAAACAAAAACCTTGACGTAAAACATAATAGTTAGAGATAAAATTAAAAATATACTTTCTTTACAACATCCCGTGCGAGAGCTCCGTATTTTAGATATTATTTACATAACCCGAACTTAAATACAAACGGAGACCACATCAGAAATTGTGAAAATGTTGTCACTAAAATTTTGACTCATTTTTTATTTCAGAGCTTGTTTAATTTTAACAATAATCAACTTTATTACATTTCTAAGCGAGAAATGCATAGGGTGACCATTTTTTTGTCGGACACATTTTTTAAATGCTTGGAAAAAAAGGTAGAGGAGGCGTTACGCCAAGAAGCTTCAGAAAGTTCAAAGGACAGGGACAGTTTCAGTGACGGAGGCAGCAATGAGAAACAATGATAATGATGAGGAAGACTTTTTTAATTCTGTTACTCAGTGTAAAAAAACCTAAGAGCCTCAAATCATTAAAGGCTAAAGCTCAATCTCTCGTCAAAATGTGGCTAGACACGAAATCCAAAGACTCCTTTAATGATGCGGCATTCCTCGAGGAACAGATATTTATAAATCTGTTTACTTATATTAAATATAATACTGCTATACCCTCGAGCGCTGCAGTTGAACGTCTTTTTTCCACCGGCAAAGATATTTTAACACCGAAACGAGCCTCACTCTCAGACGAGAACTTCAACATACTAATGTTCATGAAGGGGAATATCCACATTGTGCCAGATGATTAAATTACACACTTTTATTTTTTATATATTTACACACTGTCTTTTTTTGAACCTAACTTATTAACTTCCAGAACCCAAAACAACAGTTTTTGTAAGCAGATCACAACCACAACGATATAAAAAATGCAATTTTTATCACGTGTTAACGGATTAACGACTAACGTTAACTTGCGTTAAATCTTCCGAAATGTAACGTTTTAACGTTTAACGAGGTTAATTTTTTTAGTAACGGATTAACGATTAAAGAAGTTATCTATTTGATTAACGGTGCCCAGCTATGCTAACTATTTACTGTTTACACTCATAGCTTTCCTGTAGATATTTCCATAGATTTCTATAGATTCCTGTCAAACGCAACATTTGATTGAGCGTTGCAATTATTTATTTGTATTGTGTTGTTATATAATCGTGTGTTCCCGCTTACTGGTTATAAGTAAGAACGTAAGTACCTATCTTCATCAGTACGATTTATTTATTTTATAATAGTAAAGGTTCAGTATTTCGTTTTCGTATGTGTTAAGAGAAGAGTGAAATTATTAAGCATTTAATTAAGGCTCCAAAAAATAGTAAAACCTTGAAGGAAAGTATATTGAGCTATGACTTCTTGTGTTTCTTTATAGCCTTTTTCTTTCAAAATTTTAAAATGGACTTTTACCCACTGACAGCGTGGCACGGCACGGCTTCCGTATTCCGCGGCATCTTATCAATTCAAATTCAATATCTTTTATTCAAATACGATTGTAACAATCACTTTTGCACGTCAAAGCTGCTACGCCATTGGTTCACAAGTCTTGTAGCCCGCATAATAATATATTAATTACTAGCTTCTGCCCGCGACTTCGTCTGCGAATTGGGTCTAAAGCTTCGCTCGTTACCAATTTTTAATCTTCCTACGGGAACTATTTGAGAGCTCATTAAGGAATATAAAGTACATGTCCTTTTCCATAGCATAGGTGACATGCATACCAAAGGGGAATGCCCATTTTTCATAGTAACCGCGGCCCGAAGTGCCCACCTTTAAATTAGTATGCAAATAATAGAATATAATCGTATTATTAAGTAGGATAAATACTGATTCATAAAAAAGTTGCACTTTTTAAATAAAACAAGAATTTCATATGTAGATATTTATTGATATTTCTCATCAATTCTAGCCATCAAGCTCATCGATAAAGCTAGCTAAGCTGATTGTAAAATCCCAATTGAATAAAGAATATTGAATTTGAATCTGTTTTCCCGGATCAGTATAATCTGAACATATGTAAATAAAAAAGCATCTTTTAGGCGAGCATGTACCACCTTAGGCATAAATAATATAAAAAAATTAAAAAGTACAAACAACAATATTTTATTTGATGTATGCATGGTCACCCTAAACAAATTTCTCACATAGAAATGTAATAATGTTGATTATTGTTTAAATTAAACAATCTCAGAAATAAAAAACGTGTCAAAACTTTAGTGACAACATTTTCACAATTTCTGATTTTGCCTCCGTTTGTATTTAAGTTCAGGTTATGTAAATAAAATCTAAAATACGGAGCTCTCGCACGGGATGTTGAAAAGAAAGTTTTTTTTTTCATTTATTCTCTAACTATTATGTTTTACGTTAAGGTTTTTGTTTCACAAATTGACTCTGCGTTATACTCGTAAAACAGAGTAAGAATATTAACGATTTATTTAGCCAAAGTTGATAAGTTTAGGAACACTCCGTCTGCACCATAAGAGAACTGAGTGTTCCAAATAAACCTTTGCCAAATCCTTATAAACCGTTAAAATCTTTTGAATATTTGTGAATAAGTTTCACAAATTCAACACAATTATTCCACATAAAAATGTTGAACATTTATATCTAATATATTTTGAGACCGGAGTTACGTATTTTCTCTGGTTGGCAGAGTGAGTGTTCCAGTTAATCGACCAGAACTTTCTCCCTATTGATTTCACAATTTTTTTATATTCACCATGTTGTTTTCACAATTATTTCCTAAATTCTTCCTTGATTTCGTAAAAATATTATAACTTTTAAAAAAAGAGCTCTCACACCACACGCACATCTTTATAACGACAGTAAACTTAGATTATGTAACTTTACGCAATATGAACTTATCCACTCAAACGTTCGCCACGCGAAGCGTGGTGGGTTTCAAAAGCGAAAAGTAGTATATCTCAAATATCAAAGGTGCCGCCATTGCGGAATGACTCACCCCGGCGCGCACGGGGTGTTCAAAAAATTGCGGAGAGACATATACTGTCTACAAGAGAACAAAAAATACGTATGGAAAGGTAATTTAATATAGAAGGAACTTATAACAGTTAATTAGATAAGGATTAATAATTAAATGAATGAAGCGCGAAAATGTTCGGAAGGTCGCGGAAGACCCGATTTTAAAAAAAAAATTTTTTCACAAAAACTATTTTATAAAACTTTAAATAACCATATATATTATTATAGCCCTATTCTTGAAGATTATTTTGATATATAATAGTTTTGGGTAATATTTTTAATGAAAAAAGAAAAAAATAATAAAATCGATTAATTACGTAATTATATACGCGAGATGCGCACGCGCGACCTCAAAATTAAAAAAAAATCAAAAAATAAATTATTGTGTCTAAAATTAAATAAAAAATACGTATGGAAAGCTAATTTAATAAGGAATGAACTTATAATAGTTAATTAGATAAGGATTCATAATTGAATGAATAATGACGAGAATAGTAACTAAAGTGCTTAAAATTTCAAAAATACTCACTTTTTGAAAAAAACGTTTAGTGTGGCAATATAACACTATAAACTATCATAAACCATACATACATAATAATGTAGCCCAATTCTTCTAGTTTATTTTGATATAGAACACTACGAAAATACTAATACAGACTAAGTAAGTACGCAATAAATCTCATCGGTCATGGAGTAAGAAACGTATGGATACGGCCAAGTAAGTTAAACCGCAGACTATGACAAACAATCTAAGACTAAAAAAAAATTGGACATGACCTGTCAACTTATGAAAGAGACTATTGGCAAAGGAACGTAGAAAGAGTATACAATAGAATGCTGGATGTTTGTCTATTCACTCGCACATAAAAGAGACGAAAATATTGAATTACATGCGTAAAAACGAGATAGACTTCGGCATTTTTTGTCCCTCATCGCGTGCTGGTTTTTTTCAAGGTCAGCACATCATGATCTAAACAAAGTTTGACGTTTGTGACGCGTTCGATTTTGTGCTCTCGGAATTTACTATTTTTTCCTAAAATACAGTGTTTCTTTTTGTGCACAACTACGTGAATTAACGATACCAGACTGAAGAATGGTGTGGTGTAGTGTTTATGGTGCAAAAGCAACAGTAGGACGAAAATTGAGGGTTTGTCTTTTCAGTTGTAAGTAATTGAAATATTTACTTTATTTGAGTTATCATACCGAGGTTTCACTTGCTAAATTGTCTAACCAATTCACATAGTATACCCTGACGTGTTCCTAAGATAAAATAAGTGTTTATTTCATATTTCATAGAAAAATGTCTACATAACCTGAAACCTCAGGTTGGCCATCATTTTCCATAAATATTACCCCTAATAAGGGGTATATAGTACGCTGTAGAAATAAATGCATTTAACATGACTATATTATTATATAATTTATTACCTGAAAACATAAATAAAATTGAAGGGAATCCTTTTAAAATAACATTATCAAAATATTTGTACGAAAAATATTGTAATAGCATAAAATAATATTTATGTAGGTACACTGAATATATGTAATTTATTATTATTATTATATGTTTTTCTATTGTCAAGTAGGTAGGTATGTGTCAAAGAGTATAATAATATTGGTATGTGTTAAACTTACCTCGGGACTAGATGGAGCTGTCTATATTAATATTTATTATTATTAAGGTTGATCTTAAATACTTAAACTTACAGGTTTCCTGAAAGCCCACAGTCATGCAATTTATGGATTGCGGCTACAAGGAGAATTAATTGGGAGCCAAACGCTAGATGCAGAATGTGTTGTCAACACTTTGACAGAAAACTTTTAATGAAAAAAGGCAATAAAACATACCTTCATCCCGAGGCTGTTCCAGTTGAGGTAAAATTAACATTTTAAGGATTTTTTTTATTAAAAGTATTTCAGCAACACCAATAGTTTAATTTAATTTGAAAAAAAAAACTCCTGTGATATACAAATCAAATTGTAAATTAAATAATTTTTTACTCAACTGTGCCAGATGGTTTTTGAATGTATCTATGTGAACATGTATATTTCTTTGGCACGTTTAGTATGCTTACTAGCATAAGGTGCATAGTGCTCTCAACACAATGATTTACATGTCATTAAACCCAAAATTGACTATGATTTACATGTCAACTTTGAGTTGAATGACATTACGTATAAACAGCTAGCGATGGGACATTTTAATAATGAGTTTTCGATAAAGAATTGATTATTTTTTGGATATTTTGAAACATAACATTTTTGGTTATTTTGAAACATAACATTTGTGTATATATATACTTTTATCACCCCGAATAATTTAAGGGACACGTCAGCACATGGTAGTAGAATGATTTAAACATTAATAAAAAAATTGCATGTTAATTTACTAAAATATCCAAAAATACTGCACTAGTGTTGTGCAATATTTAAAAAAAATAATGGATGTGTTCTGAAGCGTCCCTTAAATTATCCGGGGTGATAAAAAGTAGCTGTATATTTGATGTTATAGACTACTTTTCTTGAAAATAAATGAACAGTATTTTCCTGTGTTGGTGGTGCATTCCCTAGCATATTGTAAAAGATGATATTGGTTTTATTTCATGAGCTGGTCACCTATCACTATATTCTACAATTTCAAATACAATCAATGTACAACTAAACGTCTCTAGAAAATTATTCGACATTATAAGGCATATGGATGTATGTACAGTCGGCACCACGTCAAGCTATACACTTTGACGTTTGAACCGACCACTTGTTCTCGTAGTGCAAACGTAAAGTTTGACGCACCGTCCACTGTATGTATTTTAGTACCTTTACATAATTTATTTAATAATTTTTCAGGTTAAAAAATTCATGGTTTTTGATTCGTCCAGGAGACCTATTTTTGAATTACGTATGCGATTTAGAAATCACCGCTGACTAAATAGTCAGCGATGACTTTGAAGTCACGAATTCCTAAACATCCTATTTTTGAAAGTCGACCGCAGAGCTGCCAACATAGATAAAGTACACACATACGTAAGGGTTCGATTCCACGCAGAATGTAGCCGTTTTCGGTGTATACCGGTTATTATACGGCTAAAAATTCATTGCAACTAGGCCAAAATATAAGAAAATACTGGTCTAAGTTTGTTTGTGACACAAATTTAAAAGATTTTAAACTTATACATGGTTATTTTTTTATCGCCCTGGAAAATGTTAGGGACGCTTCAGGACACATCCAATAATAAATTAAAAAAAAATGAAATAAAAAATATATATAAAAAAACTAAAAAAATCTCTAAAAATGCTGCTCTCAACTAGTGCAGCATTTTTTGTATTTTTAATAAAATTAAAAAAAAATTAAGTGAGTTATTTTTTTTATTTATATTAAAATCATTCTAATACCATGTCGTAAAGCGTCCCTTAAATTTTCCAGGGTGATAAAAAATAACCGTGTATATTTACTTATTTGACAAATTTTAAAAAATTTCAATCCAACTCAAAATCAACACATCAACTTCAAACTTGTCAATATGTTCTCTAAACAAAACACAGATAACGTTTCCACAGTTATGTATGACTTGTTTACGAGTGGGTGAGGGCACTCGTAATGAAATCACATCCGTGACTAAGGTAGTCACATAAGTGATATTCAAAAATAAGAATTATTGAAAATCGGTGATTATTAGTCACATCGGTGATTTCGAAGTCGCATACGTAATTCAAAAATAGCTCTCTAGTTCTGCAACAGCAATGGAGATACAGGAAACTGAATCCTTGAATGTAAGTGTTTTTTGAATTTGTTTTAAACATTTTTCTATATTATGAAACTTTAGTGTGTTAGGTAGCTCAAACTCGTAGTCATATCATGCTAATACAGCGTCCTCTGGTGGCAACAATTTATTTACATTATTTGTTTATATATACAAGGTTATTTTTTAATTATGACAAAAATTTTGTGTGCTTGTTCAGACAAGCAAACTGAACAACTTTCACTATGGCACCAACTTTGAAATCGCAAAAAAATCAGCTGTTCCATAGGTTCAGTGAATGTTGAACATTTGTATGGAACAGCTGATTTTTTTTGCGATTTCAAAGTTGGTCCCATTGTGAAAGTTATTCAGTTTGCTTGTCTGAACAAGCACACAAAATTTTTGTCATAACTAAAAAATAAACTTGTATACTTAATATAATACATATTATATTAGTATATATAGTCAGTGGTCTAGTGGAGACCATACCGCCCAGAGGTCATGGGTTCGATTCCTAATCATGGCGATTTATGGAACGATCTGTCTTAAATTGCCGTGGAAGTGTTTTCATATGTATACTAGTAGGTATTATACACATTAAAGTTTGTGAGTATGGATGGTTGGATGTTTGTTTGTTATTATTTCACTCCAAAGCTACAAAACGCAATTTAATGAAATTTGGTACACAGATAGCATATAACCTTGAATTAAGTATTTATGAGTGAGAATAAGTTTATCCATTGACTAAAAACTGTACAACAAGCAACAACAAGTTAGTTTATTATGGGACTAGATAGACTATAAATAACTAAAGGTGGATGGCATGTTCTTGAAATTTTTGTTACTACAGTTCAGCCTCTGTAATATTTAAATTATGTTTATATTTTAGGTGGTGTCGCCGAACCACACACCACGAACTCTAAAGAGGAAGTGGATGAAAAAAAATGAGTTGTCTGAGCAGCGTTTGAAAAAGCTAAGAGCCCTTAGAGAAAAATCAAGAAGATTATTAAAAAAAGTCGCTTTGGAAAACATTTTGGTGGACTTACAATCGAAATTATATGTTAAATTCAAAGATTGCGAATTGTTATCTACAATAGACACTACTAACAAATACGTTAATGTACATGTGTTATTATAACCATTAACTTTTACTACCTTGCGGTTGAGAGGACAACTATAGTAATAGAATATTATGTCATTATTTTCAAAACGCTATAATTTAAAATTCTCATTATTTCTATCACACGAATTCTCAAAAAACCGACTATGTCTCGTTTGAGAATTACTGATTTCACTCTTAAGTCTCCTTACTATTATCGTTTCTTTCAATTGTTTCGGAGTTCTGTTTGTAGTATTCTGAACCTTTTTGTATCCAGTCACTCGCCTCTACACTTCGAGATACAGGTTAGTTCCTAGTTCGATGGTGGGTGGCTAATGGCGGGGTACTAACGAATTAATTATACCGTTCTGTAATTAATAGATTTAATCCTTGATTGAAACGAATCAATAAATAATTTTGAATTATTTTGAATTTTTGAGTCTTTCGCCCATCGCGGAAAGTAAGAGTGAACACCTCACGGGGTGTTACCCCCATAATATTAGATTTCTCTCAAAATATTGATTCTTGTTGGGTAAAAAGTAGCCTATGTCCTTTCTCATAGTTCTATCTGTGACTACATATTAAAAATAAATAAAAAACTGAAGTTGACTTTAGAAAAACTTATTTATACTTATATGACAAAAAATGAAATTGTTCTGACTAAATTCCTCAAACATTACGTATTACCCTTGGTTCCACCAACATGTCCCACTGGTAGGTCCACGGGTATTTTTTTCCCCGTAGACCTTTTAACCGTGTTCCCACTGCTATGACCCACAGCGGACCCACGGGTAATTCCTCAGATAATTTCTTTCCCCGTAGACCCACTGCGCTAGATATGACAATGACGGTGAGTCATAGTGACAAACAAAAGTTTGTGGATTTTCTACCTCGTCAACTACTTTCAAGATTATCTTGAAGGTGGCGACTGATGAGGTGGAAAATCCGTAAAAAAAACTCGCCGTCATGTAGGTACACCACAAACCGTACCGTACCGTTAGCGTCAATATGAATGTTTGTGTACCAAAATAACAACTTTCACTGCACAATGTTCACTTGAATACAATTTTTGAATTAAAAGTAAAAGCTAACCGTCGCTAGCTTCATCAACAGCCACTTAAACCTCTTTGGAAAAATCACTACTTTTTGTATGAATCTTATTGCGACTTCTTGTTCTATTAGAAAAAAAAAACGGTTTTGAACATTTCATACAACATTATTACCCTCGAGTTTTCCAGGGTAGTAATGTATTGGCGCGCTGGTAGCGGTAGTCGCAGTGTGGAAATTACCATGCGTGCCCACAATGGCACGGAGAACACCGGAGGTTTTAGTGGGTCGGCCTAGAACTTTACCGGGCCAGACGGTACACACACGCACGCCTGCCGTCTAGCCAACGGTGGGTACGGAGCGGTTGAGCATTTCCCCCCCGAAAAAAAAGGGTAGTAATGTATTACTTAGTGGCCTTTTCTGTTGATTTGAGCGTTAAATTAATGAGTGTAGTTGAAAAAAAAACTTTTTATACTCTTCTTTAAGAACCCAATGCTGTAGTCTCTTGAAAAAATCTCGACGTTCATTCTAAATCCTGAGCGTGCGCTGAAGGTAATTCATTTTAAAGCATACAGTACGAGACCATTTTAGTTCTAGGGTGTGAGGGTTAATTTCTTGCCAATGGCGAGCTGTGCCATGGTAGAAAGTGGCCGTGGGTATAATGTTTAACAGCTCCTCAGCAGCCAGAGGTATTTTTTTTAAACTTGGGTGTTTAATACCGTTTGTGAGTAGGGGATCGTTAACGAGTCTCATGGCCCGTTTGTGTACCGCGTTAAAAGGTACAAGTTGATTTTAAATATAAGAAGATAGAAAAAAATGGGCACGCTAATTAAATAAAATGATATTTAACAACTTTTTCTCTCTTTTTTGTAGACATTAGGTGAACGTATTAAAAACTTGCGATTCGGGGTAATTTTTATAAAGAGGGTAACCCTAATCATCCATGTACTTGTATTTGCTGTCCCTTACTGCGGCACGCTCATCCGCAGTCTATAGTATTATTCGTCTAAGCAAAGGAATAAAGCCATAGAGAAAATATTTTATTTTTCGCGATTTTTTTATCACACCGCGCGGTTTTACGCAAAGGGAACTGGGTACCATACTACCCAGGTCGATCGAGAAGCTTACGATTTTGGGGACTATAGTCCCCAGTAGAGAATTTTAAAAAGGTTTTTTTAAGTCATCGAATACGCAGCTTCCATTAAACAAGGAAACATGGCATACTATGAACAAATTAAAATGTTCCATCAATAAACAATCCTGTTAATTCCAGCTTTGAATTACGGCTATTATGAAAGTTATATCAAAAATAAGATATATCAGTAATTTATCAATAAGCCGACCGAATTATAAAGGTTACGTAAAAGCGACCGCACCATACATACGGGTATACTTCGCAAATTAGCAGCGTAGTATGTGACGTAGTGTACAGTCGGGTAGAATAGTAATTCGGACAACCGATTTTTAAATATTTCTACCAGTTTTCTTTTTTGTAAATTGCAATCATGATAATCAACAGTATTATTATACAATTTAATGACTTAAGTATACATACAGTGTGGAAACTTTCAGCGGGGCAGTAAAGAGAAGTACCTTATCCGTTGCAGCTACACGAAAATGGTTTTAGGAGACTATCCATAATTTTTTATGGAATTTTGATCCCCATTCACAGATTTTCAAAAAAATGTACAGTTAGCAAGAAAATAGCAATTTTACATAAAAACATTTTTTGATGCCAATCGATCCTGTTTCTAATACTGATCAAAAACTTCTATGGGATCAACCATCGTTGGAGTACTTAAAAAGTCACAAATTGCAAAAAACTTTTCCCGTACATTTTGTATGAAAATTTTACGCAAAAGTTCTTTTTGTGACTTTGTTTTGTGATCTTTTTGTTGACTGAATAAAAAGATAAGTTTAAAAACAATTCAATTTGAATTGTTTTTAAACTTATGTTTTTATTCATCATATCATAACTCGTTATTATTAAATAAAAAACAATCTTGACAATTTGGTGATCAATGGATAGGAACACATGGTCCTATTTCTTGGCAAGCGCGTAGTCCAGATCGAACGCCTCTAGATTTATTTTTGTGGAGCGACCTGAAAACTGCGAGGTTTACAAAAAGCAATACGATAGTGTTCGAGAACTTAAAGACTCACTAACCACAATTTTGTATGGAATTCATCCAAATAAATTGTCAGCAGCCACTAGGTCGGTACAGAAACGAATCAATTTATGTATTCGTCAAAATGGCGGTCACTTCGAGCACTTGATATCGTAGGGCAAGAAACAGCAAGAATTTAAATACGAATAACATCATCAAGTTATGTTAGTTAATAAAAAAAGAAAATTAATACGCCTTCTCTTTGATATGTGTAAAATTCTACGTGATTATTTTATTTTTTTGTATTTCAGTTACACAAATTCTTTACAAAATGTAGGGGAAAAGTTTTTTGCAATTTGTGACTTTTTGTGTACTCCAACGAATGTCCGATACTTAAAACCTAAACACAAATTGCCTAATAACGTTTGGCCTAAAACACATATAACCTAAAAACGAAATGCCTAATAACGTCAAAAATAGGTAGCGAGGAGCGAAGCGACGAGCGTAGGTTTGAACATGAACCAAGCGCGCGAGCCAGGCGAGCGAAGCGAGCGTGCCGCGGCAGCGGCCGGCGAAGCGCCAGAAACGACTTTATGTGTATTCTCGACTTTATGCATACTTATTTAGGCTAAACGTTATTAGGCATTTCGTTTTTAGGTGATATGTGTTTTAGGCCAAACGTTATTAGGCAATTTATGTTTAGGTTTTAAGTATCGGACTCCTCCAACGATGGTTGGTCCCATAGAAGTTTTTGATCAGTATTAGAAACAGGATCGATTGGCATTGAAAAATGTTTTTATGTAAAATGGCTATTTTCTTGCTAACTATATTTTTTTTTGAAAATATGTGAATGAGGATCAAAATTCCATAAAAAATTATGGATAGTCTCTCTCCTAAGACCATTTTCGTGTAGCTGGAACAGATTAGGTACTTCTCCTTACTGCCCCGCTGAAAGTTTCCATCCTGTATATTTAAAACCAAATTAACATTAAAAATGGAAATGTTGCCCCGTTGCCCCAATCATCGCGATAAACAAGACGATAAGTCACCACGCTAACAGGAATTGCCGTAAATGGCTATGTTCTTGCCGAATGAAATGATTGTTGGATTTCAAGCTAGCTAGTAGGGTTTCCTTTTTTAAATTTCATCTAATATTGTGTTACATGGTAATTAATCTAAGATTCTTCGCCAAATATCAATTTGCGTTGCATGATTTTTTTATACACGGTGTTTCATAATAACCAATAAATAATCAATGCGTTATCTAAAACTAATTATTAAATTGTGTTTACCCGTAATGACATTCAACCCAAAATTTTCATGTAAGTCATAGACATGATGATACTATGATATACATGAAAATATTGGGTTAAATGACATTACGTGTAAACACATTTTTAATAATTATTTTTAGATAACGCATTAATTATTTATTGATTATTATGAAACACCGTGTATAGTTTGTTTCTCAGATCGCACAAACATGGCTCTGTATGAAGGATATTTTCATTGTCTTATTGTTCCCGGGAGTATTACGCGGCTCAACAGATTAATGTCACTCTACCAATCCGATGATTTTATATTCACGTATAATGTGCATGTGTGTCTTATAAAAATTATCTGTGATTTTTAATAAGTAAAAAATATCACTTGTATAAGACTGATTTTTAAATAAAAAAATGTCGTTCTCGTTTCATTATTTTATTATACCCTATTTTTCGCAACTGTACTAACGAAACATCAATATTATACCGTTCATTTAAAATGGTTAGCCTTATGTATGATGCGGTCGCTTTTACGCAACCTTTATAATTCGGTCGGCTTATTGACAAATTACTGATATATGTTATTTTTGATATAACTTTCATAATAGCCGTAATTCAAAGCTGGAATTAACAGGATTGTTTATTGATGGAACATTTTAATTTGTTCATAGTATGCCATGTTTCCTTGTTTAATGGAAGCTGCGTATTCGATGACTTAAAAAAACCTTTTTAAAATTCTCTATATATTCATATTGCGTAAAGTTACATAATCTAAGTTTACTGTCGTTATAAAGGTGTACCAAGGGTACATGTTACAGCCTTTTATTTTATTGTAAGTGTACTGGTTTACTGAGAAATTCATTTTTTCTGATTTTTGAAAACATTTAATTACATTAGTATTCATCAAGCAAATCAAAAACTAATGCTTGAACAAATTTGAACAAATTAAGGTCTATTATTGGTATTTTTTTCAAACTTCTATGTTCAACCGATTTCGAGATCTGGGATATACTAAAACGTTACCGCAGCAAAATCTTAAATAACTTAAGAAATACAACATGCACAAATTTTGCTATTCACAAACATTTAATACGCAACAAAAGCTATCTATTCATGTATTTGGTTCTGGATGGAAACGATTTTATAAAAAAAGATTTTGCCAGGGTAACGTTTCGAACATTACTCCAGCAAAATCTGTTTTTCTCGAATAACTTTAAAACTACAATGCGAACAAATTTTGCTATTCATGAACTAATTTCTCCTCATGATGAACTAATTATTTGGTATACTCTCTAAAGCACAACATTTTGCTGCGGTAATGCACACTATTTTTTCCCATGCCTCCGATTGAGTGGGTTTTGTTTTTATCACTACTTAATCAAAAGTACAGTCAAGGCCATTATACTGTATTTTTGACCGATTGTCCGCGTCGCTTTTAACGATGTCGACCGTACAGTCAATTAAAGACAAAACTAAAACTTACTTAATTTTTTTAATAATGACCTATACTAATTTCCCCTTCGTCCACGTTCGTAACCAAAGTTACACGTGTGGCTGACCCCAGCCGGGCCACAAAAAATAAAGTGTGAAAAATAGATTGTTTGAGTAGGTCGCTATAATGTCTAGAGTTTGTCGGCAAGTTTCAGAGTTTGTCGCCTGCGCGTTTCAGAGATCTGTGTGGCCCGGCTGGGGATACGTTACCCCAGCCGGGCCACACAGATCTCGAAAACGAAACGACCTAGTGAAAATCTGTTTGCTGATATAGATAGGCGGCAGTTTGTCGGAGTTTGTCGAACAAATTCCACAGTTTCGAGACATGCGCATTTCCGAGATATGTGTGGCCCGGCTGGAGAAACGTTACCCCAGCCGGGCCAATCAATCAATGCGTTATCTAACACTAATTATTCAATTGTGTTTACCCGTAATATCATTCAACCCAAAATTTTCATGACATAAAAAATCATAGTAAATCAGACATGATGATGATACTATGATATACATGAAAATTTTGGGTTGAATGACATTACGTGTAAACACATTTTAATAATTAGTTTTAAATAACGCATTGATTATTTATTGGTTACCTATTATGGTGGCCCGGCTGGGGTAACGTTTCTCCAGCCGGGCCACACATATCTCGGAAATGCGCATGTCTCAAACTGTGGAATCTGTTCGACAAACTACCGCTTCACTATTCCAGCAAACAGTTTTTCTCTAAGTCGCTTTGTTTTCGAGATCCAGCTAGCTCAGTTGCAGCAACTTTGCTGCAGGTGAGCTCTGAAATGGTGGATCGACAAACTCTGAAACTCTTTTTTCGTTGCACCATATATTCAAAGTATGTTATTAAAACAAACCAATTTTTTCTACTAGTTTTATTTTAATGTTTACTTGCGTTGATATACGGAGTGGGTGGAAAGGACAACAACTTTGAATATGAAAGCAATGAATTCGTAATAAACTTTATGGATGTTTTATACAAAAATTATTATTTTCAGCATATACACGGTATTTCATAATAACCAGTAAATAATCAATGCGTTATCTAAAACTAATTATTAAACTGTGTTTACCCGTAATGTCATTCAACCCAAAATTTTCATGTAAATCATAGACATGATGATGATACTATGATATAATATACATGAAAATTTTGGGTTGAATGACATTACGTGTAGACACTAGACACATTTTAATAATTAGTTTTAAATAACGCATTGATTATGTATTGGTTATTATTAAACACCGTGTATAACAAATAAAACCTCATAAAACTTTCTTTTTTAATGAAAGTTGTACGCAACTGTACATTACTTCATATAGATAGACAAGGAGACCAGATGCCAAATGTTGCTTAAATAATACATTTAAAAAATATCAATCACTCATCGAGGATTTACATAAATTTAAATATTAACGGTTACTGTTTTATCACTGAATTCAATTAACTATTTTACATTAACTTCTTATTGTAAGTAAGTACACAAAAAATAACGAAACCTCGCACATTTGGGACTCCAGGCTCCTAGACTATTTACCCAAATAAATAATTCTTTCGTTCTTTGGATTGAGGCGTTGACAAACTCTGAATCTTTGAATAATGTATCGACAAACTACCACCTATCTTTGCCAGTAAGCAGATTTTTGCTAGGTCGTTTCGTTTTCGATATCCAGGTGGCCCGGCTGGGGTAACGTTTCTCCAGCCGGGCCACACATATCTCGGAAATGCGCATGTCTCAAACTGTGGAATTTGTTCGACAAATTCCGACAAACTACCGCTTCACTATTCCAGTATTTCTCTACGTCGATTTGTTTTCGACATCCAGCTAGCTCAGTTGCAACTATGCTGCAGGTGAGCTCTGAAATGGTGGATCGACAAACTCTGACAAACTGCCGCCTATCTACCTATATCAGCAAACAGATTTTCGCTATGTCGTTTGGTTTTGGAGATCTGTGTGGCCGGCTGGGGTAACGTTACCCCAGCCGGGCCACACAGCCCCCTTAAACGCGAGCCCGGTGAAAACTCAAACATGTCCGACAAACTTCGACAAACTGCCGCCTATCCATATCAGCAAACAGATTTTCACTAGGTCGTTTCGTTTTCGAGATCTGTGTGGCCCGGCTGGGGTAACGTATCCCCAGCCGAGCCACAGATCTCTGAAACGCGCAAGCGACAAACTCTAGACATTATAGCGACCTACTCAAACAATCTAATTTTCACTTTTTTTTTGTGGCCCGGCTGGGGTCAGCCACACGGTTCCTCACCATGATCGCTCATAGCAAGGTTAAAACAAAATTGAAACAGACACCGCTCTTGCTGCGTATAGCGCCATCCCGCTCTTCGTGCGGTTTTAGTATTGTTTTGAGCGATCATGGTTAGGGGGCAGATCTTTGTATGTCTTATAGTTACAGACTTGCCCATACTGACCGATCTAAATGTGTCACCTGTATAGTACAGCTGGTTGTGCAATTCGTACAGTGGCCGCCACGTCAAGCTTTACATTTGCACTACGAAAACCGTACCTTCTATGAGTGACAAAAGAGCGAGCGGTCCAAAGGTGAAATAGTATAGGTTGAAGCGGAGCTTACTGTACAAACTTGTAAAATTGTGTACCTGCGTGACAACCAATTTAATGCTGAAGATTAGTCATAGAAGGCTACATAAGATTGTTGTTTTAATCCTGATATTACACAATTTTCTCTAATTTTAAATAAAGTCAAGGGAAAATGCAGGTGACGTTTTGCAGAAAGAAAACAAAGTTTTATTCCGTTTGGTAGTATATTTATTTAACTTTCAATTAAGCAACAATTAATACGTACTATCACGATTTGTCTTTTATAACACTGTCAGATCTTGAAGTTCACAAATTACGTTCATGGAAAATTCTACTTTGTCACAAGTACCTTCAGATTACCAAATAATGGGCGACAAGTACTATTTACAAAAGTCGTGTATTGTAATTAAAAAAATGCTAAATATAAACAAAATTGATCACAATGAAGATATTCATCACAAAGTATATTTCCTGTGGCCAAAGCGCGTATTTCTTTCGCCATATTTTTTACAACGAAATTCTTAAAGTACTCTCTCTCTGGCTTATCACTTGCCAAATCTACAATTTTGTACTAAATGTGCATTAGTTCCATTAAGTACAAAAACTTAATATAAGTAATATTGCATAATATATTGTTATAATTTACAGGCATACTAAGCTATTTATGAACTATATCTAACGGAGCCACAAAGACTTTGTTTCGGTAAAAATAACGAAATCGTCTAAAATCGTACTACTTAGGGCTCAATTTAGTGCTATTGCCTTCAGATCGAATGATTTAATCATAACGACATTCACTAAACATAATTACATTAGTATAAAATTTGAGCCACACATGGTTCAGTCTGAGAAGTTATTTAGCACCAAAACATCTTAACATAACCTAAATACACATGGGACAAATATCGCTATCATACTACTAAAACAGGGAATGATGCGATACGGGTTTGTTAATACATTAAAATAATAATTTATTAGTTATAACTAGCAAAAACTTATATGCAATAAGACTTCAGAAACAGTTTATTAATATAGAAGTGGTGGTTTATTTCGATAAATAAAAGTTTGACGTGATCAAATGGACACATACAGAAAATATTGCAAGTTGAAAGACTGAAAAACAAATATTCTGATATATACACAATAATATTAATGCAGTTATGAGAAAAAAAAGATAGGATATATAGGATAAGGTATTTAAATTATTATTTATTGATTAAAATACTGTAATAGAACACAAAATTCAATAATTATGCTCATAAATTTTTTTTAAACTTGTTTTTAAAACTAGTGATTGTGTCAACTCGATTGACTTGAATTGGGCTAACTCGAATTTACTCGTGTTATATTCTCTCTGACTCGAATTTAAAAATTACCGTCCGCCATAGTCGCCGTTTAATATAAAATAATATTTATAAATGCCTTATGATAAGACGATTTAATCCGAAAATACACGATTACACACAAATAATTCCTTTTTACATACCTTTTACTGTAATGAAATCTTGCAAGTTAAATTAGACCCACTTCCCAGTTTTCGATTGAGCTGAAATGTTGTATATCGCGTGACAATGCAATAATAAAAGCTTGTTTATTTTTTTTACTATTAATTTATTAATTACAAGCTTTTATTTACTTTCGCCTGTCCGGTGTCTGTAATGAAATCTTGCAAGTTAAATTTGACCCACTTCCCGGTTTCCGATTGAGTTGAAATGTTGTATGCATATGTATATCGCGTGACAATGCAATATCGTCGCTCGGCATTCATAACCGCGAATGTTAAATATGGTAACTTTTCGCAAGAGAGGCAAAACAACCGATTTACAGCGGATATAAAATAAAGTAATTGTCAAATTATTGTTAAAAAATTAGTATTATCACTTTCTGAAATATTAAAATACCTTAATTATTTTAATAATTGATAAGGTCGAAATATTACTGCCGAAAACACAAATGAAAATATTTGTAAATTTTTCACATTCGCAGTAATGAATGCCGAACGACGATATTATAATGACATGGAGCTGATCTGATGCTGGAGCTGTAAGATGGCCACAGGAACTCCGCAATTAAACGACATATCCCATCGAGTTTGGGCTCGTTGGATTCGTACTGACGAGTACTAAAAGTTTGTATTTAAAAAAGTTTTTTTTAAATAATTTATTTAAATTCTACCTACCTACTTCCACTAACTACACCACTATTTTTAAGTTATGACAAAAATTTTGTGTGCTTGTTCAGACAAGCAAACTGAACAACTTTCACTATGGGACCAACTTCGAAATCGCAAAAAAAAGTCAGCTGTTTCATCCATTTAGGTTCAGTGAATGTTGAACATTTGTATGGAACAGCTGTTTTTTTGCGATTTCGAAGTTGGTCCCACCCATAGTGAAAGTTGTTCAGTTTGCTTGTCTGAACAAGCACACAAAATTTTTGTCATAACTAAAAAATTAACTTGTATAATTGTCTCAATACATATTTAAACCAAAATCTGTTTTTCGATTTTGTTTGTTCACTCAGTTACATCTAGTTAACTCGAGTTACGTGAATTTCAATTCGAGTTAAATCGAGTTGTGTTTTTTCCGAGTTGGCACATCTCTAACTGTTTAACAATACCAGAATCGAAACTACGAGGGCGGGTCAATAAGTCCGCGACTTTTTGAATTTCCCGCTTCTTAATTGAAATGGCAACACTGCTCCCGTCAACAGTCATCTGTCTATTGACTCTTGTCAAAAATTTAACAAGCTGCGACATTTAGTTTGTTTTTGACAGCCGTTAATATCAGACTACCGCGTTGACTGAGAAGAAAATGGAGAAAATTGAAATTCGTGTGCTCATTAAGCATTATTTTTTGCGGAAAAAATCCATTACGCAAACCAAGGCTAAGCTTGATAAATATTATGGGGACTCTGCACCATCCATTTCCATGGTAAAAAAGTGGTTTACTGAATTCCGATGTGGCTGTACAAGCACGGAAAATGCCGAACGTTCTGGACGCCCAGACGAGGTCTCCACATCCGAAACAATTGAAAAAATCCACGATATGGTTCTAGCCGATCGGCGATTAAAAGTGAGAGAGATTGTTGAAGCCATAGGCATCTCACATGGCTCAGTGGTTTCAATTTTGAATGATCATTTGGGTATGAGAAAGCTTTCCGCAAGATGGGTGCCGCATTTGCTCACAATCGACCACAAACGCAACCGTGTGACAATTTCGCAGGAATGTTTGGCGTTGTTCAATCGCAATATGAACCGAGTTTTTGCGCCGTTTCGTAACCGTGGACGATACGTGGACCCACCACAACACACCGGAGACCAAACAGCAGTCAAAACAGTGGGTTTCTCGGGGTGAATCGGCGCCTGTTTTGTGGGATGCACGCGGTATTATCCACATTGACTACCTTCAAAAGGAAAAACAATCAATGGTGAATATTACAGCAACTTATTGGGTCGATTCGATGAGGCATTGAAAAAAAAGCGACCGCACTTGGCCAAGAAAAAAGTCCTTTTCCACCAGGATAATGCACATGTGCAGTTTCCATGGCAAAAATCCATGAATTGGGCTACGAATTGCTCCCTCAACCGGCCTATTCACCCGATCTAGCCCCGTGTGACTATTTCTTGTTCCCAAACTTGAAGAAATGACTCGGCGGAAAGAGATTTGCCTCCAATGACGAAGTCATCTCACAAACAAATGCCTATTTTGAAGACCTCGACAAATCATACTCTTCGGAAGGGATAAAAAAACTGGAGAAACGTTGGGCTAAGTGTATAGAGCTCAAAGGAGACTACGTTGAAAAATAAAATAACTTTTTATCTAAAAACCTGTGTCAAAAAGTCACGGACTTATCGACCCGCCCTCGTATTTATTATTAAGGATTATTTGGAGTTCTTTTTTCAATTGTTCGTTTAGAAAAAATAGAATTAGGTTAAATTATTTCTTTTCATAGTGAATGTTATGTACGCCTTAATTGTCATATATATAAGACTATTTTTTGTTTTTTCTTATACAAATGTGTAATAAATATGATGTGGCTGTGCTAAATAAATAAATAAATGAATAATCACATGTCCAGTGCGACATCGATCGACGGCAGCACTCGCTTGGCGTAGAGTTGAGCTCGTTACAACCAATCGAATGTAAAATAGATAATTTTTCATGTACGAAAATAGAAATTAGAGCGATCGACGTTAGACGAATGATTCAAAAATTGGCGCTGCGAAAAGTTCTGTATTGTAATGCATAGTTAAAAATATGGGTGCGTCAAGTAGATAAAATATACAATTAACTTATAAAAAACTGACAACTGTAAAACTCCCGACTTAATAATTAAAACGGATTTTAAATAACTGACGACATGTAACATTCCATAGGTCAAAAACATTTCTTATCTGTGCCTTTATATTTCACTGGGTTTACACAGATCCAAAATGATTACTGTTATAATCATAACAGACATACACAATAGAGACTGCAGTATGTTACTGCAGGATAACTAATTTTACTGTTGCATTTTGTCATTGTTGTTATAAGTCGTTTATGATTGATTTTTTGCATAATTACATTTGTAACAAAAGTCCAAATTAATAAAAGGAATAAAAAATAGTAAAAATGGATAAGTACACAATTACACAAAATTAAAATTTTTTTCACTATAGTACTTTATGGGAGTCTCAAAGACAAACTTTCGGGCTATCATCAAACAATAGGATTGCACATATAAAGTAGAAACTCAGATAAACACACGTCGCACAGATATAAAATTCTTTTAATTTAGCTTTACATTTAAAAACAGTCTAAGCGTCTTCAAATTTGCCGCAAAGAAGTCTATGAAGCGCTCCTGTCGCAAGTTCAAGAATCGTAGCGTTATACAATCAGTTTCTGAATAAAATAACGTCTACCTACTTTACTATAAAAACGAAAAACGACTTGGCATGGACAAAGAAAAGAAATATAGGAAACTCCTTATTATTTGTATAAGTGAACGAACAGGATTCTATAAAATAAGAGGATATACTGAAAAAAATATGAATTTACTTTAGATTGTTAAGAATTAAACAAATTTGAAGACGCCAGAAATGTTTTGACAAAGACAATGGCCAAAAGATTTGTTAAATTATTAAACTATTTTTCATGCTCGCGCTCCAGCTGCGTGGTAATCACAATATTTTGATACCGCACATATCTTGCTATCAACTAAGTTAATTAGAAATGGCATTATTGGTGGCGTTAGACGTTCATAACTTTTGTATTAAACTCCGCAGAATGAGCCAGTGTTGTAGGCGTTACATTTAAGAGGAAATCACAGAATTCACAGAAGCCGTTTTTCATACAGCCCCCTGTTTCCTTTTTGGATAATGGCATTAGTTGCTCTATTTCTTTCCAAAAAAGTCTATGGCCACTATGAGCATGTTTCTGTTTTATTAAAATCCTTTAAAAACCTACAAAATTGGCCAAATTTTGTGCTGTATTCAAATACCGCTAATAAATAAATTTGACGAGATTATAAATACCTATAAAACAGGCTACGTTTCTTCGGACCCGAGTCCCTTTAGAAGTTGATTGTATTCGGACCTGGACCATGACATCATTTCGGTTTTATCCTTCGCTCACACCGCTATGTTTTGTCAGAATATCTTACCTTACCTACACAACAGCTTTCAGTTTTATCCTATAAATTTTATGATTACACTTCACTATCGGGTCCGCATAGCATTTCCGTTTTATACGGACCCGGGTACCTTTCGAAGTCGATTGCTATTCGGGCCCAGGCGACAAAAAAGATGAATGAAAGCTGATGACGTGATGAGTTTTACTTAATAATTGATTTTTGCGAGCGGAGCATGAAACACGCAGTTTCCAGTTTTATCCTAAAGTTTTTTTTAATAATACTTCTATAGGGTCCGCATAGCATTTCCTTTCCCAAGGACCCGGTGGGTTATTGTCTAAGAAAAAATCTATCACGATCGCCTATAATTTGACAGTCATTGCGCCGTGAACATAGGACTCTATACCGACTTCCTTTTATAAAGGAGTAATGGATGGACTGCGACTGTCAAATTGTAAGCGATTGCGATAGATTTTTTCTTAGACAATAACCTCCCCGGCCCCTTTATTGTGTAACAAAAATCTATCGCGATCGCTTTCGATTTTGACATTCAAAGTGCATCCATCGCTATTTTTTATCACACAGTCAACACAGACTCCTGTATTGACGCCGCAATGATTAGCAAATTCAAAACCACCGTGATAGTTTTTTATTAGACAATAACCCGGCGGGTCCGAATAGCCACACCGATAAAAAAATCGTTCTAGACAGTTCTAGTTTTAGTGGAGAAAACTCGGGACTACGAGACGTCTATTTTGCGTAATTTTCATAGGTATCTTCGGTCCGTGCTGCAGTTATCTCTATCGCGTTCAGCTAGTTTGTTCGGGGGCACAGTGAGACAGCAATACATTATACAAATACCTGTTTTTGAATTTGTTCGACCTTAGGATTTCCTTTTATTGAGTTCAGTAAGCATATTACAAAGCAGGCACTTAACAGTAACGCAGCTGGAGAATTGGCATTACAGATTAGTCAATTGACTTAATTTATTTATTACAATTTGGCAATTGACACAGTGTTATTGCACGTATCGCGCAAACTAGGCCGTATATCACAACTCGCTCCTTACCGAATCTCATTCGCAATCCTCAAAAATTTTTACGTGACTGGCATCACAATTATTGCTACTTTCCGCGTAATGCACAAAGTTCTTATTTTATACTAACAAAATTAAATCTTCGTACCAATTCAATCTTATCGTATTCATTATTATTTGTAAAATTTATTGTCATAACTTAAATTTTCTTTATGTAAAACTTGTAATGTTTGGTTTAAGTCCTTATGTTTTTATTGAACTAAGTGTGTCACATTCTCTAAAACCTTTCGGTCATATGGATAATATAATGCCAGCCTTATGTCTTCTTAAACATACCAGATAGATCATTGTACCGCCAAGACTCCGGATAAATATTCACCAACTTGTGTTAATCAATAAATTTAATAATGTCAAGTACGTTAAATTAAATAAGAAGTTATTATTTACTAATAAATTAGGACCCTTAGAGCAAAATACTAACAAGTCGCTAGGTGTAAATGTTACGCACTTCAACTGACTAATAGGTAGATGGTTGTAAATATAGTGCACTACAACTGACTGTAACAAGTCGCTGGTGTAAACGTTCCGCACTACAACTGACTGTAACAGAGTGCCAAGTATAAAAGTACTACAAAAAACAGGTCTATGCACAAGTAGTAAGTACATCAGTCTTGTTAAAACTTGGCATATGCAACGAAATCGAGTTCGTTTTTACTTTTTCAGAATTAAGTTTTGAGCCTACAAACGAATGACATTATTAAACCAACAGGTTCAAAAGCACTTGGCACCACCACACACTCGAGTCACAACCGCAGATAAATATTTCAAATTCGATATAATAGAATAGGCGCAAGAACCTGTTTTTCTTTAATTTTTTTAAATCACAATTACTGCATAGAACAAAACACAAATTAATTTCTTACGTTTTACACAGTTTTTGAATGTCACCTGCAATGTAGAACCCGGAACGATATGTATTTGTAACAATAATTGTTAGACGAGTGTGATTTTCGTCAAAGAGCAACTGGACATTACCGTGAGATTGAACAGAATCAGAAGTGTTGGCGGTAAGGCGACCTATCTCAGCAGGCGGCGAACGTGGTCCCCGCAGCGGCGCTGTATTCGTTGGCAGATCGCGCGTATACGGCCGGGTCACGCGGGCGTCTTGGCCTTCTTACCGAACGGCAGGTTGATGCGCCTCTTGCGCGGCTTCGGCACGCCCTCGTCCTCCATCAGCGAGGAGTCCGTGGACTCCTCCTCAGGCGGCGTGTGGCTGGAAGGCGTCGCCGACCCGGAGTGGAGGGCGCCTGACGATAGACGAACGACTTTTTAAATAAAACAATTTTACATCTCTCATGTTCGGTAAGTAGGTCCTTATTACGCCCAAATGGGGCTTGTAGGTGACCAATTAGCGCTCTAGGGTAATAATGTAGCTAGAAAAGCCGTAGGGCTGTAAGTAATTTATTGCCAGTATGATGGTTAGATCTACGCGAACTTTTTGAAATAGTGAAGTGTTTTGTAATTACTTACCGCCCTAGGGCTTTCCAAGGTACATTATTACCCTAGAGCGCTAATTGATCACCTACAAGCCCCATTTGGGGGTAATAAGGACCTACTTACCTCACAATCGAGATGTAAAGCAGAGTAGTTAGCTCGGGTGTAAGCACCAACTAATCTACTATTATCTACAGCTCAACAATATCTATCCTTACCTACAGCTTTCAGTTTTATCCTATGCGTTTTTTCGATTACACTTCACTATCGGGGGGGCTACCGCCTAACTCATAGCGATCAATCGCTATCGCTTTCTTGACATTAGGACAATAGTTCTAATTTTATTTTATTTTATTTGTTAAACAATGTTTCAACAGCTTGATATTCGTACATTAAAACAAAAAAGGACATTACATAACATAAGCCAATTAAAGAAACACATTATGTTCACAACACATGTACAAAATAGGGTAGGTACTCAATACAATAAAAAAATAAATAATTGGAGGTATTAAAAATTGCAAAATCTAATTAAATTAAAATAAATTAAATTAAGTAAAATTACATTATATCAAATAGAAATTATATTAAATCGTATTAAATTAAATTAATTCAGGTCAATATAAATTAAATTAAATCAAATGAAATTAAATTAAAATATAATAATTATATGTTCATATACTCAACATGATTATAAACCTTAAAATTAACATTAAAATTAAGTCGCATGATTCGAAAAATGTGTGTACGTTTATGTTAGGGCGTGTGTGTGTCTGCGTGTGTGTGTGTGTGTGTGTGTGTGAGTGTGTGTGCGAGTGTATATATGGTGTTAGATTTTAGATTTATCTTCCGTAGGAAATCATACACAAATAAGCCTTAAATAAATAAGCCTTAAATCAGTTTACGAGCTGCAACTTTGAACATAGCTTTAGATGAGGTGAACACGTCGATGTCTGAGAAGAACTTATTATAAGTTTTAGGTAATCTAATAATCATGTCATTGGCTTCATAGTTTGTACCCACTAATGGTATGTGAAAGAGTTGCGTGTGGAGAGTTCTTTTCGAAGGAACATTTAACGTAAGTAATCTGCTGGATAATTCCAGACAATCTAAATTTCCAGAACAAATATCATGGAACACAGCCATATCCAACATCCGTCGTCTATTTGAAAGTGTTGTGAGGCTATGCTTATGACATGATTCAGTGTAATCATCGATTCTAATTTTACATTTAAAATTTAAATACTTGACAAATTTAATTTGAAGGCGCTCGAGAGAAAGTACATGAGTTATATATTGTGGGTTCCAAACAGTACTGCAATACTCCAGAATACTTCTAATATAAGCATAATACAGTATTTTTATGCAGGATATATCAGTAAAATCACGCGTAACCCTAATAATGAAACCTAAATTTTTGTATGCTTTATTTATTATATGTTCGTAATGACAATTAAATGTTAGTTTCGAATCTAAGAAAACACCTAAATCTTTTACGGATTCGACTTTGTTCAGTATTACATTATTTAGTTTAAAGTCATAATTAATGGGGTTCTTACATCTAGTAAATCGAATATGAATACACTTGGCAGCATTACCTGTAATACGATTCGTTACATAATATGCAGAGAGTCTATCTAGATCTTCCTGTAGCTTAAGGCAATCTTCGGTTGAATTAACCTTCATATAGATTTTAGTATCGTCTGCATAGAGTAACATCTTTGCATATTTGAAACACAACCCAATATCACTAATATAAGCTATATACAATAATGGTCCAAGGAGGGAACCTTGCGGTACACCAGAAGGAATGGTAATGAAATTTGAACGATTGCCACCAATAACCACAGCCTGCCTACGGTTAAATATATATGATTTAACCCATCTATATAAGTCGCCATGTATACCAAGTCTATAAAGTTTCCGCAATAATATGGCGTGATCCACGCGATCAAAGGCTTTCTCGAAATCAGTGTATATTGCGTCAACTTGAGACTGAAAGCCCATGCCTTGGTGTACATCATTAACAAACAGGCTCAAATTTGAAACTGTTGATCTACCCTGTAAAAAGCCATGCTGTTCGTCAGGTATTCTCTGTTTTATTGTTGGGTAGATTCTGTTATAAACGACTCTCTCTATACACTTAGAAAAAACATTTAAAATCGATATTGGCCGATAATTTTCTACAACACACTTAGAACCTTTTTTGTGTAGGGGAACTATATTAGCTTCTTTCCACTTTGTAGGAAAAACTCCTTCAGAAATGGACCGATTAAAAATTATTGTTAAGGGAACGGATAGTATCTCAGCACAACGTTGAATAAATAATGGCGGAATCAAATCGCAGCCAGCGCCTTTCTTAACATCTAATTTTGATAGCAGGTTAAAAACAGTATTTTGCGTTACTGAAAAAGTGTGAATGAAGTCATTAGACTCAAACCCAGCATGAACATGACTTACATCAGAATTACAGAGTTGGGCAAACATGCTCTCAAAGTAGCTATTAAAAGCAGCACAAATTTCATCATTGCCCGTCAACTGCTTTCTATCGTATGTCATTATACCTGGATATCCCGTACTACTTTTTCGTTTAGAGTTAACGTATGACCATAGCATACATTTAATGTTTTTTTGAGATTGTTCCAAATACTTTAAATAACAGGCATTTTGCATAGTTTTCATTCTCTTTCTGAGCATAGAGAACGCATCGTAATCCAATGGGTTTCCAAAATGTTTCCAACGTCGATGAACTTTTTGTTTTTCCTTAAGCAAGCAAATAAGAGCACGGCTATACCATACAGGATATGAATTGCAGGTGCTAGTGTCCACCGCTGGTACAATTTGATTAATAATGCGATATAAAATAGAATAAAAACTATCAACTGCGTCATCAACTGTGCCACCTGACATCACATTAGTCCAATTAACAGCAAGAAGCTCCTTTTTTACAGCTTCATAATCAGCTTTCCTAAACAAATATTTCATTCTTGAACACTTTTGCAATGGTTTCGCATGAATATCATTAGATACAATATCTAAAGTGGTATGTTGCATATCTTCCTTTACCAATGGTGAGGATGAAATAGAAAGATCCACGTTAAAGTTACAGAAGAAAAGATCCAATGTATTACCAGCATTATTTAAATAATGATTGTTCTGTTGTAGACTGAGGAAATAGGACTGGTTTACTAAATTAACTCCAGCGTTCTGCAATTCAATGGAACCTTTTTTTAAGTGCGAGGGCCCAGAAGGTTCCCATACAATATTATATAAGTTAAAGTCACCAGCCAGAACAAACAAATCGTCTCCGAACGACATAGAAACATTGGAAACCAATTGTAAGCAATCATTTATACGCGAAGGTAACGCACGGTCGGGCGTCATGTAAGCCAGCGCTATATGCAGGTTATTGTGCAAGCCTATTGTCCGCCCGTCTACCGTAACCCACACACACTCGACGTTATCGCGCTGCCACTCCGGGCGCGCTCGCGCATTCAGTCGCCGCGAGCACAGCACCATAACGCCACCTCCGTGCGATCCGCGGCCCCGACGGAATACCTCATACTTATCATCTGATAGCTCAGAATTTAAAACACTATCGTTAAGCCAAGTTTCCGTTACCATAATTATGTCGTGATTCAAATTAAGAATACTATTATAGAAATCTATAGTTTTTGATCTAAGCCCACGAACATTTTGGTACAGAAATGTTAATTTATGAGCAACCATTTTTAACCGCGTCGTCAGTTCTTGTAAATAGTAATCTTATGTAGGTATACGCGCCTATTTTTAAACAGTTCAATTTAAACTCTGTCAATAAAAAAGATAACAGGTGATTATAATGTTGATGCTCGTAAACTGATAGCTTACTACAATCGTGATAATTAAAAACAAACGGAGGGGTGTTTACTTGCAGTGTAGATGAAAATGTGTATGAAATGTATTGTTGTGGTGAGTAAATAGTATTATTATAATGCGACTTATGTAAAACTAAAAAAAATAAATCAATTAAGCATGTGACATAGCTATTTTCGAGGGAATGAATTATTAAACGATTTTTTTAAATCTTCCTCGCAGGATATAAGAATGTACGGCGAGTTTTCTGCCTTTCTTCTATAAATACGGCAGTTTTTTGTCCAAACAAATTTATAATCACAGTTTTTGGCTCTTTGCTTGCAACTTTTTAATAGCTGTTTGTTATGTATAGATAAGTGCTCATTTACATAAATATTCTTTAACTCACCCTGCATTCCTAAATCTTTTGAGGTTAAACTGTTACATTTTCTAGCAGCCGATAAAAACTCATCCTTTTTAGAACGATTATGGAAACGGATTACTAAATTACGTGGTGCACCCTTCATCGGTCTCTTTGCTTGTATACGATGAACGAAATCCAACTCGTGCGAGGCTAAGTTTAGGTTGAGATGTTTTGTGATACTATCTACTATAGCTGGCAGCGATTCACCAGCGGTCTCGGGAACTCCCACCACCTCAATGTTCTGAAGTCTGAACCATTGCTCTTGTTTAAGAGACGCCACCTCCATAGCGTCAAGTCTAGACTGTAGTGTTTTTAACTGCGTGTTCAGAGTAGTGTTCTCGGATTGAATCTTTTTAATGGTGACCGTGTTTTTGGTAGCAAAATTTTTGACAACATCATATAGGTTACTTAAGGTTTTCACTGAGTCTTCAAGCTCTTGAACCTTTTTTTCAACTGCCTTGGTGACAGATAAAGTCACATCGGCTAGGAACTTTGGTAAGGCTTGTTGAATTGCAAGTTGTATCTCTGCATTAATCGTGGCAACCATATCACTCAAGGGCTGTTCATCGGCGCCTGCTGTAGATCGGTTCCTAGGGATAGTATTGACAAACTCGTTACCATCACCAACAGCGCCCTTCACCGGTGTATTGGTGTTGTCACCGCGACGTAATTGCTTTGATTTGCATTCTGGACATATCCATGTCGGATCTCCCTTCTTCAGGCCAACGCAGCCAAAGTGATATTGAAGCTTGCATGATGATTTAGAACACGCAATTGTGTTTTCCTTTGCTGTCAAGTCACTTGCACAAGCACTGCAGTTAACCATGATTTGGGGTTATTTTGATGAAATCCGTTGAATAACAGGTGTAATGGTGAAACTAATTATTTTCACAATAAGAAAATACACCAGCAATGTAAATACGTAATAAATTATATAGAAACTTTAAATATTTATATATATAAACGTAAAATTATTTAGGAGCTAGTGTGTACCCGTCAACTACCCACTAACAAGACCCACTAATGTCATGATAATGATAGCGAGTGCTCGCTTTATGTTAGGCGGTACGGCCGCGGGTCCGCATAGTCTATACGGACCCGGGATCCTTTAGAAGTCGATTGCAATTCGGACCCAGGCGACAAAAATGGCGAAGAGGTGGATTTTACTTAATAATTGATTTTTGCGAGCGGAGCATGAAACATGCAGTTTCCAGTTTTATCTACAGTTTTCAGTTTTACCCAAAAGTTTTTTCGATGATACTTCTATCGGATCCGCATAGCATTTCCGTTTCAAAGGGACCCGATGGGTTATTTATTGTCTAAGAAAAAATCTATCACGATCGCTTATAATTTGACAGCCATTGCGCCGTGAGTATGAGACTCTGTACCGACTTCCTTTTATAAAGGAGTAATGGATGGGCTGCGACTGTCAAATTGTAGGCGATCGCGATAGATTTTTTCATAGACAATAACCCCCCCGGTCCCTTGATCGTATGGCAAAAATATATCGCGATCGCTTATGATTGTAACAGTCATAGTGCATCCATCGCTATTTTTTATCACACAGTCGACTAGAGTCTAGAGTCTATAGATTTAAGATGCAATAAATAAATGGTCATTGCAGAACAAACATCTAGTATTAGATATTCTATGGTTCAGTAGGCTCATTGTCAAGCTATACTGATTGACCTTTGGACCGTTCTTATGTCGCTCGTAATAGAGGCGGTTTTCGTAGTGTAAATGTAATGCTTGAATGGGAGCTTACTGTACAAGGATTCTTCAAGCTGGTTATGAGCTAGCGGTATATATAGGTTGTGGGATATAACTTGAACCTATACGACAGTCATTTGCGCAGGTGCACTAGTTAAAAAGTGTTATGTCAAAGTTTTATTTAATTGTTTAATGTTTTGGTAGAAATATGAAAGGTAGCCGCGAAATGAAACAGCTTTTGCTGTATATGTACCCCATTGCCCTGCCAGAATACCAGCGCCTAGCTGCACTTGTTTGTAGCGGAAGCATATGCTGAGGCTCGGACCTTTTTTGGCCTCGCACAATACTTGCACCACATTATTTTTTTTTTGTATTTTTAATTTATTGTGTGGCCAAAATAAATTATGTTTCTTCTTCTTTCTTCTTCCATTGTTAAGGTTTTTGAGTCTCATTTGAAGTGAGGGACGTGAAGGCTTACTGTTGCACCTGCGCTGGTGGCAGCCAATTTTGTTCGTTATGTCTACGATCATTGAATATTGGATCATATGGTCGTTTTAGTGCTATGGCAGAATGATCCGTTCGATTAAACACTAGGGATTTGTAATAATAATAATAAACATTTATTTCAGACATACATCCATATCTTGTTTAGTTGTGTGGTAGTGTAATTTTTTTTCTTATGAACTATGTTAGTAGGGTTAGTAGTGTATTAATTACATTACTTAGTTTGGCCTGTCACTACTTCTATCCAATGTCTTTGGATATGATAGTCGTGACAGGCAATAATTGTCCTCAGAATGCTGTTGCTGCTGACCCTCATGCGTCGTAAGAGGGACGAGTCTTTTTTTTTTAATTATGAAATTAGAAGAACTAGTAGATAGAATAGAATAGAATAGAAATGATTTATTGACACACACACACACACACAAACACTACATTTAAGTAAAAAAAAGGATAACAAAAATAACACAAGCGATGGACGAATTGCATGTGTGGTGTTCAATGGGCTCCTAGCTCGACATAATGCTACAGCTAGCTGCAGCGTCGATTTTCAGCCTTAAGTGGTTCCCGCAGCCTGAGAGACGTACTTACTACTAACTTATATAACAAAAAAAAACATTTATACATATATCGCAATACAAACGCCAATAATTCTTAACTTATAATATAAAACACATACATATAAAATTGAATACCGAGGCCCATAACATGAAATACTTAATTATAAATTGGTAGGTAAACTCTGTTATTCCCATTCCCACTAATAAGTTTGAGTATTGGATTTTTGTTTATTCAGCATTATTTTTTTAAATTTAATTTTAAAATTATGTAAACTATGCAGTTCACGTACTGGGGGTGGAAGGTTATTCCAACACTTGGTGGCATTATATTTAAAACTTCCGCGAAAAGCGGCAGATTTATGTTGCGGTATGATCAAAGGGGCACTTGTTGAACGCATGGAGAATTTATTACATGCTTTGGATATCCAATCCAGCTTTGAGTACAGATATTCCGGTATTCCCCTCTTGATCACTCCAAAGAGTAGTGTAGCCAAATGTAAGTCTCGCCGGTGATGCATTTTCAGTATGCTATTATCATTAAGATAAGGTGTTACATGGTCTCGCGGTGGAATCTTAAAACAGAATCTCGCACAAGCGTTCTGAACTCTTTGTATCAGACTTGCAGTTTTGGCGTGCAACCTTGGTCCATATACTGTATCCAAATAATTAAACTTGGATAGGATAAGAGTGTCTGTTAGTTGCACGCGCAAACCTGTGCTCAAGTAATTCCGAATTTTGTATAAGAGCTTTAAGCTGTAAAAACAAGTGCGCACCGTATCGGAAATATGGTCTTCAAATCGCAGTCTCTCGTCAATTCTCAAACCCAGATCTCGCGTTTCCGTAACCCGTTCAATAACAGAGTCATTCACAAGCACATGCGGATTTCGCATACTTATTTTCAAAATTTGATATTTTGTACCAAGAATCATGTATTTCGTTTTGAAAGCATTTAAGGTAAGAGAGTTCTCTTCTGCCCACTTGCATATACTATTAAGATCTTCATTAATATTTCTTATTGCCTCATCAGTATTACATGGTTTGAAGGATAGGTATATTTGAACATCGTCAGCGTATATGTGATAACTACAATGCTTAATGACTCTGTGTATATCTGCACTAAATAGATTGTACAACAGAGGCCCAAGCACCGATCCCTGTGGCACACCTCTCTCCAATGGGCTCAAATCAGAGTAATTGGTTGAACCATCTTCATTTTTAGTCTCTACCATCTGCGTTCTATTTATCAAATATGATTTGAACCAACTAACTGTTTCAGGATTAAAACCGTAAAATGCGAGTTTGGAGAGCAGTAATGTAATGTTCAGTGAATCAAATGCCCTAGAAAAATCCAAGAGCACGAGTACAGTACCACAGTCCTTGTCTTGAGCTGTTAGGATATTATCAGTAATATCCAGTAACGCCGTACACGTACCGCGATTCCTTCGAAATCCCGACTGCTTTTCCGGCAATATATTGTTGTTTTCAATATAGTCTGTCATT
The DNA here is from genome assembly GCA_963935595.1 of Schoenobius gigantellus. Classification (NCBI taxonomy): domain Eukaryota; kingdom Metazoa; phylum Arthropoda; class Insecta; order Lepidoptera; family Crambidae; genus Schoenobius; species Schoenobius gigantellus. The sequence continues at coordinate 55,640,292 of OZ012541.1, forward strand.
TGTGCAGCAACAACCTTCTCTAAAACCTTTGAGAGACATGAGAGGATACTTATAGGACGCAACTCTCTCACTTCAATGGGATTAACTGTTTTAGGTATTGGCTTGACAATTGCTGTTTTCCATAAAGTGGGAAATCTGGAGCTCAGTATGGATCTATTGATAATTTTTGTAATAAGTTCCAGGGAGTATGGAAGGGTCAGAATAATCATATCTAAAGAAATACCATCGAAGCCTATAGCCTTGGATTTTAGAGCTCGTAATATTTTAAGTATATCATTAGAATTTATTGGCTTTAGGCTGAAAGTCGCAGTGCTGAGTCTATTACCATCAAAATAATCAAGCAAGTCCAAAGGGCAATCAGTTCTTCCAGGAATATCTAAAAAATGTTTATTTATGGTATTTGGATCGTTAAGATGCACTGGGATGGTTGCACGATAATCAGGTAAAATATCGGTTTTTAAATTCTTCCATAATTTTTTAGGATTTCTTAAGTTATTGTTAATATTAAATTTAAAATAGCACTCTTTTTCGTTTATTATCGCTCTTTCCACCTGCTTTTTTAGGTCTTTATAGTACTCTTTGTGGCTTTGCAAGCCTGTGCTACGGTATCTCCTCAGCGCTGTGTCACGTAGTTTTGCCATGAGTTTAATAGTAGGAGTATACCAAGGTGCTAATTTCTCCTTAAAAGTTTTTGTTTTTAGGGGCGCGTGGCAATCAAGCAAGGCAAGCACATGTGCGCTGAGGCACGTTACCATTTCATCCACATCCTCCAGATCACACAAAGCGCTCCAATCTATTTTACCTAGGTCTTCATTAAAAAGATCCATATTCATAGTTGATAGGGATCTATAGACAACAGTTTTCTTGGGAATTTTTGGACGTTTGATAGACAATTCGCAAGTCACAAAAGCATGTCCATTAAGTATTCCTACACTATCAACGTTTGTTTTATGAAGGTGAGCATTAGTGCACATAACATCAATAAGCGTGCTAGTTGACTCTGTAAAATGAGTGGGCTCGTTTATTACTTGCGTCAGACCTGTGCACGTTAAAAAGGTAGTAAGCAAACTAAATTTGGAGTCTGTTGCATTCAACATGTTTATGTTGAAGTCACCCGCCACCATAATATAATCATAGTCTGAGAAGGAACTAATTGAGTCCATTAGAGCATCCAGAAAAACCCTAACGTCAAGCCATGGGGGGCGGTAAGCAGTGCCAATAATGACTTTATTACCGTTGACGTTCAGTTTAATCCACATTTGTTCCACTAGATCATGTGTGGGATGTTTACATATTCTGGTATTAAGCCCTAGCTTTATATAAAAACCCACACCACCACCACGACCCCCACGTATAGACATGGGTTGTGGAATGTGTTTTAAACGGTACTCAGGGATAGAAGGCGCACGCCGTTCTTCACCCTGTCTAAGCCACGTCTCATTAATTGCCATGACATCCACTGAATGTTGTTGCATCGCGAGGACGAAATTATCTTGGTTACTTCCAAGTGACCCAGCATTTAAAAGACCAACAGAAAAATGTTTTTTATGGAGCTCCTTCAATGAGAATAACAGAAAAGATTACACAGAGACCCCATGGATAGGACACTTCACACAACGACACCAGATTTTTTTCAGACCTGCGGTGGCCAATATCAACTATCCAATATCTATAACCGTTACTTAGTAATCCATTTATAAAATGTTGGAATAATATTTGATCATATACATAGTTACAACCATACAAGAAATCACTTACTACATAGTTGCCGTATACAATAAGAAATGACTTTGAACACCACACTTTGCAAATCCCCACCCATAAATAATGACGGCAACAACAGTGTAAACAAAGAAAGCAAATCACAAACAATCCCAACAAACAAAGCTTATCTACATCTAAGACAAAACATACAAAGGAGAGCATCTCCACACTTATTGATTTTCGGCGTAGTACTACATCACAATAAGCATATACATATCTATTATATAAGCAGTATAATCTCATAAATATTGTTTTTAAGCTAACTTCACTTACAACAAAAAGTAAACAACCAATGCAACTACTTTGTACACATATACATAAAAAAATAGGACGACAAAAAACATTACAAAAATTTACAACATAATAATAATCACTCATTAAATACCATAAACACTGAGCAGTAAAAAATAAATTAAATATATAAAACAACACAATTATAAAGCAAAAGATACATACTAAGAACTGCTTGATAGGCTTAAAATAAAAACTTTATTATTCCCAAAAACCTTGTCTAAATCTTTCTCCGAACGAATACAATGTGCCGCCTTACCTTCTTCCTGCCTTATATAAATACGTCCCTGTTTTGTCCATACATATTTCCAATGCATATTCTTCCGGGCTTCGCGCACCTTATATAGTAGTTGTTTATTATACCGTGTAAGCCATTCATTTAAATAGAATGTACGCGATTCACCTGCAATACCTAAATCAGAAGAACTGACATTTCGGCGCACACGCATATTGTGAAGCAGCTCGTCGCGTAACGCACGTCACGCCAGGCGTACGACTAGTGGCCTTGGCCTTGATTTGGCCGCGCTGTTAACGTTGCTTTCCGTCACTGGATCAGTGTTACGCGCAAATCTCGATCCCGTACGTTCCGCAAACACAACATCACGTTCATCGATGCATATGCCTATTTTGGTACCTATGAGGCTTACTATATGCAAAGGATTTTCTCCATTAGCCTCCGGGAGATTTGTAATCTCTAGGTCATTGGTCAGTAATTCTTGGTCTTTTTTATTTAATTCTATAATTATCTCGAACTGGTCCGCCGCATTATTTTTTGTGAGTAAAGATTGTTCTAATGCCTCTATTCTGCCTTCTAACGCATCAACTCGCGTGTTGCCCTGCGAGATTGTCGTACGCAATTCCTGCATTTCTTGACGCATTTTTTTCATTTCTTCATTCATGGTAAGCATATCTTCCCTAAAGAGCCGTAACTCTTGGACCAAATGCAGTTCTTCGGCAGTGGTATTTGCTATAAATGTGTCATGTGATTCATTGACAATAGACATATTTGTTTCCTCCGCTTGATTATAGGGCTGAAACATTATTTTGACTGGAGTCTCTGAGCCATTATCACGTGGTTGATTTTTCTGGCATTCAGGGCATGTCCAGGTCTGAGGGATATTCCCAGTTTTAGCCATGCCTAAGCATTCTTTATGAAATCGCAGGGGGCATATCGAACAGGCAATGCCATCTGTCTGTGAAATGAACCTGCCACAAGCCCCGCACTTATTCATATCGATCAAGAAGATTGTTAGGCCACTGGATACTAGATGTCACTACAGTATTTGAATGGCAACAGTTATTTTGTCAGCCGATTGTAGGGTAAAGAATACACTCCGAAAATTCAATTTCACCCTCTTCTATAGATCGTATTAATTTTATTAGCACTTTATATTATATATTCAAAATAAATTAATTGCTTTTGTCTGCGAATCTGTATATTAGTATACCACATAGAATTTAATAATTTCACTTGTTCACTGATCGAGAGACAGAATCGACACAAAACTTTGATCAGAATTTACACATCTGTTTTCAATTTTATGGTTTTATGTAGCTCACATTCGTTTCACTTTTTTACTTCAAAACCGTAAAATCTCACTGAACGAACATTTTATAACTTGTATAACTAATATTAAAATTTAAAATGTATTTATTTTGCGGATACACTTTAAACACGTCTAACAAGCTGCGCAGTGGCGCCACCAGATTGCACTGCAGTCTTTTTTTCTTTTGGGTGGCACGGTATAGTTGCACCTCTTAACCGTGCCATGTTGATTTTTATCATTTCGTGCAGCACTGCTATGGAGATAATATGTAAAATACATAATTTTTCGTTTAATTTATTGACTAAGCAATCCGTGCGGATTTAGCGTCGGGTGATATTGTATAAACTATTGTTACCTTCCACAAGCTTTCTTTTTGCTGAGGATGCGCAAACTTACATATCGACGCTTACCTTTCTAGTAGTTGCACAATGGTCATTCGAGCCGTTACTTCGCGTATTATTATTACCTTTCACGAGTATCCGCTACTTGCCGAAGGGGTGTAGCGGCGACGGGCGCGGGTCGTCCGCGTGCGCTACGACATCAGAGCTGCGCGAGCGCACGATCCGCGCGGAGTTAGCTTCGCGTGATATCATATAAAGTATTGTTACCTTCCGCGAGCGTCCGCCGCATACTGAGGATGCGAGTCTGTTGTGTGCACTTTCATATCGATGCTTACCCATTGGCGTAGGTAAGGGAGGGGGATCCTTATTGAAATCAACTTACAGTACAAAGAATGAAGTTTTCAGTCTACCTTTACCTAAATTAAAGTCGTCGATCTGGACACCCCCCCCTCCCATATACCTACGCCTTGGTATGTGCTTACCTATTACTTTCTCGTAGTTGTTAATGGTAATGGATACTTCACGTATTATTATTACCTTCCGCGAGCGTCCGCTGCTTGCCGAAGGGGTGTCACTGCGGCGGGCACGGGTCGTCCGCGTGCGCCACGACGTCAGTGCTTCGCGAGCGCATGATCCGCGCGAAGTTAGCTTCGCGTGATATCATATAAACTATTGTTAACTTCTATAAGCGTCCGCTGCTTGCTGAGAATGCGAGTGTGTTGCGTGCACTTTCATGGTAGGAAGGGGAGGGAGATTGAGGTCCGGACACCTCCCATTGTAAATCAACTTACACTACATAGAATAAAGTTTTCAGTCACGTATTATTATTACCTTCCGCGAGCGTCCGCTGCTTGCCGAAGGGATGTCGCGGAGGCGGGCGAGGATCGTCCGCGTGCGCTACGACATCAGAGCTGCGCGAGCGCACGATCCGCGTTGAGGGGGAAATCGCGGAGCTGACGACGTTCCCGGGGGCCGGCCTCCGCGGCGGCGGCAGCGGCGCGCCGCGTACCGACGCACGCAGCTGCGGCTGCGACTGCGACTGCGGCGACCGACTGAGGTCCTCGCCGGTCCAGTTCACGCTGGACACACGGACAGTAGCGCCACGTTAATAGTCAGTACACACGGTTATTTTTTATCACCCTGGAAAATTTAAGGGAGGCTTCACGACATGGTATTAGAATATTTTAAATATGAATAAAAATAATAACTCACTTAATTTTATATTAATTTTCAAAAAAATCCAAACAATTTTGCACTAGTTGAGAGCAGCATTTTTTGAGATTTTTTAATTTTTTATTTCATTTTATAAATTTTTTATATAATAATGAATGTGTCCTGAAGCGTCCCTAAATTTTCCAGGGTGATAAAATATAACCGTGTATACAGTAGGTGGACCGACTTCATAGAAACGGTCGAAACACGCGACATGCCTACGCGCCTCGATCTGGGATCGCATAGCTACAAGGGCAGTCAAGAACGCCACATCACCTCTGTGTGTGTGCGTGTGTGAGTGTATGTGTGTGTCTGTGTGTGTGTATGTGTGTGTGTGTCTGTGGCATTGTAGCTTCCGAATGGATGAACCGATTTTAATTTTGTTTTTTTTTTGTTTGAAAGGGAGTGTTTTTAGCTATGTTTGATGACAATCGGTCCAAAATGGCCGCCGCCACAAAATGGCGGATTACATATTTTTTCACAACTCCCTCAATATGGGTATCAAAGGAAAGGGCTTGACTAGTAGAATATTATACACTATGACAAATCATCATTATTATTATAATATTATGTAATTAAATACGTTTGCGGAAATTATATCGTCACTAATTCATAGTAGTTAAGGATTGTTGATATTATACGAAATTTCGTAAAACAATATAAATATATTACGAAAGAATGTAATATAAGGAGGAAAAAATATCATCAGAAATTATGAAAAAATATTGATGACTATCGATTCTAAGTAAGTACATTAAAATCGATAAGTAATCGAATAGTTTCACTAATGATTTATATACACTACCATGTCTTCTACTGTCACCTGTCATAATTTTCATCCTATTTTAGGCAAACTATTGCGCATATCGTTACACATACTAACATATAACTCACTTATCTCCTCCTAGCAGGAAGTGGACTTGGTCTCTCCGCCGGTCCTCCACCGGACTCTTCCTGAGGTCGTTGAAGGAACTTTTTGTTTTCAATTCGTCTAATGTTGGCTTCTTATCGTCTGATCTTCTCTCGTCTAACCGCCTCTCGCGTGCTTCTTGTGCTAATCGCTCTTCTAATTGTAATCTGTGAAATAAATATTAGAATTAACATCTTATAATGTGGCAATAACTGGCGTATCCCACATACTGCTGGTCGACACTATCCTTTATAATCGCAGAACGGCTATGTAAGGGAATGACATAAATTGCATTTTTATACAACTGAGTTGGCAAACTGCAATAGGCTAGATGACTAAAAAATTTTTTTTTGCTTTAATTAATAGAAGATCATTCATATAATAAACAGAAAGAAAAAATCGGTTTTCGAATAACTTCTTTCGAATAAAAACAATCAAGATATAAGGCATTAAAGATTTTTCTCCATCTCTTTCTAGCAAAACAGCAATTTTTACGGAGTTTATATGGCCGTACTCAACAATGACGTCACGGTTGATGTCGGATCTCCCTGTCTAATCGCCTTCAAATTAACAACTTAAAATGCTTGCATCTAATGTATTTCTAAGCCGATTTTAATTCTAATTTCACAGGACTTCATCTTTTTCCACGGTATTTGAATATTTAATGACGAGACGTAAAAAATAGAATTCAGTCATCATCCCAATTTAAGGTAATTTCACTGCCTACCTTGCCCTTCAAATCGGAACAGAACAATGCTAGCACAGCTGCTTGGCGGCAAAAATAGGTAATATAAAGGTTTCAAGAATTAAGGCAATCTTTCTTTGTAATAATAGCGATAAAAAACTACTCTATTGTACAAACATCACTTAGCACTCTTAGATTGATTGAAAAATCACTATTCCACCATAAACAAAAACATACCTCGCTTCAGCAAGTCTCAAGTCTAGCGGGTAGTGTGGTGCGTCCGCTTCGCTCCCCGATGAATCTTCCCGCCATCCAAAGTTGTCAGCCACTATAAGCACCATGTTATGTTTCAACCAGACTGTATTTGCTAAATACACATCACCAATACAAGAGCATAGATATAGGTATGTCTTGGAAAAATAAAATTGACTGACACATTAAGACTAACTGTCTAATATTAAGGCGATGTTACTATCACAAAAAAGAAAGAAATGAAAGGTGAGGAAAGTTTATTGTTAGGAAACACGTGTATACTTATATTTTTTGAAATAAATAACAGCCGACGAGATAATAGAACCGAAAAAAATAGAAATAAAACTTTTATCTTTTTAATTATTAAATAACGGTGTGTTGCCATATAATTATTATAGATAACTTCTACAAAAACAGATCCCCAGGCTATGAATTACAAGATTCTCGCATTATGGAGTATAATTCAACCTTTTATTTAGCATTATTTTCCAAGCCCTATTGAAGCATGTATGAAATAATTTTTGGTTACACATAATAAAGCAAAAATATAAATACAAGCAATCATACAATTGTTAGAGGTCGTAACAGAAGCATTAAAATTCTTTGAATCCCTTACCTGTTCATTGGCGAGTAAGTGTTGCCATATTAAACACTGAAAGCAAATCTAGCCTAATGAAAAACAAAACTTGCAACACCAAAGGGGATTGGGTGAAAGCAAAATAAAACAAAATCACAATCGTCAAAAGCTTTCAAACGTGCAATAAAAATGTATTGAATGTGAGTAGGTACTTGATACAGTTTTTGGCAAGGCGTTTCAAGAATGATAACAGTATGAGTAGGTACTCGTATTTTTTAGACTGGCATCAATTGTCCTTTGCTAATTTACTACAAGAGGTGTGCATTTGAAGTTTAGGAATGATCGGTCGCCATTATTATATCCCCAATCCCATCAAGATGTAAATGAGCCAGGTGCTCTGAAATATGTTATTTAGATTTCGTTCGTAAAAATTTCAACGCTTACGGCGACAGATTACTAATAAAATTACGTTTCTGTGAGAAATATACGTGTATTTTTTTTTAATTTACGTGTCACATGAGATCAGGGACTTTGTATTAACGGACCGATTTATAACTAGAATCAAAATAATGCACATAAAACAAATTTGAGTTAAATAGTTTAAGTTATTTTTTGAAACATGCAAGGAAAGCCCACACCAAAATATAATAGGTATATAAAACGATTTGAGAGTATTAACAAAATTATTTCATACACGCTTTTCATGTTAACTATTTTGTAATTACGAATTCAAGAATAGATGGCGGCGGTTATATTTTCATTTGCATAATGTGCAAGGGCGGACTTAATGTCATAGGCATTCTCTGCCAGTCGAACTTTTGCGATTCAGAGAATATAACGCATGTAGATGTTTTGCATTGTATATTTTTTTGTTGTTACTTTTCGTCCAACTTAACAAATATATTTTTCTATTACAAGTAAAAAGATACAAATAAATCGCTTGTTATTTGGGTTCAAAAGTCACTCTTTGTTCAAACTAAAAAAAAGGAAATAATCCAATATCGCCTTCTAAACTTTAAATTATTGTGTACAATGTATTTAAATCCAGGAAAGCCTTTGACTTATTGTCTGAAAGCTTCCTATCGATTGTGATGTAAATTAAAATTTTCAATAGCTTTTATTTAGGTTGAAAAAAGGAAATATACACATTTAACTTAAATCTGTATAAATAAATAGCAAAATCTTAATTAGTAGAATATTGTTTTAGAATATTGTTAATTTTAACGTATACAAACAGATCATTTTCAAAAAGGAACTGCGTCAATTTTAGCCTATATCAATAAATTCTTCATTAACAAAGGACTTTATATCGAATCTACCTATTACATTGAAGTATATTTATCAAGATAAATAAGATAAAAAGATCTCTTTCCTTAAATAAGACAAATTAATATTAGTCTTTGGAAATACCCGTCTCCAAAGATTTAACTATACATAACAAGTATAACATTATTTTTCAACACACTTGCTCGTAAAGTAGATCTAATTTTACCAGTTTTAGATACATAAAGCAGCTCATAAAACACGTATTATAGCCAAGGCACGCATCACAGAGTCCGGCAATGCTGTACATGCCGGCCGCGCCAGTAATGTACTATAATTTTTAAAAGCTAGAGGTAATATAAAAGACTTCAACGAACTACATGATTTTTCAAATGATTATTTTCATACCATTATTTAGTATGTATACAAATTAACAATGATTTGTGTTATTTTATAAAAAAATAAGTTTATAAGTAGTTTTCCTCACAACTGTGTTGAAAAACGTCGTACGATATACGTGCGTATATTGGATATACACACTCGGCTCTATTACGCCTCGTGAGTTGTAACCAACATACCGCACTTATATCGTAATGTACTATAAATACATATATTAAAAGTGTTAAGGTCATTACTGTACACTTAAAAGAAATTACAAACAAAATTTACCATGGATGATTATATATAGATATAATTTTAAGTACAAAAATTAAGAGTTGTTGATTAGTTTATTAAGATAATATTATTTATTTTGAGCACTATAAAACTAACAAGGAAATAAAACATGTCAAAAAAAAGCTGCCAATATTTTTACAGTATTGTAATATTTGCCACAATGGTGCATGTTATTTTTCATTTTTATATTTCCATAACTTTTTGTAGTATTATAAAGTTAAGAACAATAAGCAATGCTAAATATAACATAGGAAACGTTCTCTTTCAAGATAATAATAAAATGAGATTTTGAAAATGTTGAAAACAATGCAATAGCATTTATACATTTACTTACTACACATTCTGATATTATTTCATATACACGGCTGAAGAGACAATAGACCGTGTTCAATAGTCAACGAAAATAATAAATCATTCTGCATCAATCGTTTTTATTTTATGGCAACAGCTTCTGGAAGTACTTTGTTTCAATACCTTCGATTTAATATATTCAGATAACGTAAAACTTACATTTTAACATTAGTTAAAATAATCATAGTTACCTATGATTATTTCGATTCTTTTTCAAGTATGTTTGTAGCTTGAAATAACTGGTGATACAAAACGTATCATCTAAATAATATGTACAACATTTGAACCAATAACTGGATCTCTAAACGTGTACGTATATATGAACCACAAGAAAAATACTAAGGGTATGTATCTAACCATTTTGCATCAAGCAACTAATTATTTGGTACTAGTAGTTGTTTTCTATAAAAATTACGACGAACATGCATTATTTGAGACTAAAACATAAGCATTCAATTATGTAATCAAGCGCACATTGAGGAAGCACAACTTACTACATATTTGTAAAAAAAAAGCTAATAAACACTAAGATAAATTATCTGGCGACAGCCAGTAAGTCGATGTCTACAAATATTTAAGTAAATAGACACGAACAAAAAAAAGTATCACCTAAAACAATTATAATACTGTACTAATGAATATTTGATTTTTTTTACATTGACGACTTTTACGCATAGTTAAAAGTTGAATCTGTGTTCTGATATGATATTATTGTTTTCAAGTTAAGACTCATTTAACATTTATAGTAATTAAGTATGTATATTAAATTTAAGAATGACCTAGGGATGTTGTATAAAAGATAAAGTATGTATTTAAATAGATTTAATTTTCTTGTATTAATCCATAGTATATACATGGTATCATAATGGAGCAAAACAATGTTTTAAAACGAAAGCGTTATTTTGAACCCATAGTGAAGAGAATTCTGTATAGTTCGTCCAAGGTAAAAACAATTTTGTGATCGAGTGATATTCTCTGCTTTTCATCTATGAGATCCCATCTGAGAAAAGAAATAACAGGCGCAATAGAATATATGTATTTGGTTGAGCTTTCACTGATTGGATGACATTTTTCTTTTTTTTTTTTGCAATCCAAATAGTAAGTGAACAGTACACAGTAGGAAAAGTAGCTCCCGCGTTTCCTTTTTATTAAAAAAGAAAAGCCACCGTGGCGGCATGTGTCTTTGTTCATACAACATTTTCGCCAGACCTCATTATTCGGAACACGGAACTACACTTACCTGCAATGAAATCGACCCACCTCATAGGTGTCGATTTGGAAATATCGGTATATAAAAAATAAGATTAGACAAACAGAAACTGTAAATACAATTTGAAAGCATACTTCACAAGCTTTATCTTAACATACTCTTAACGTGGATAAAAGAAGTATTGCTGACAATAGATTTATTTCTTCGGAAAACACTGTTTCTCATTTTTCCCTTATACCTATGCTATCTCTGTGACTGTACAGGGAGTTAAAAGTTAATTGAATCAATGTTTATTCAAAAATGTATTATTCCAACAGATTTATTGACAATCTGTAAATACTGGTCTAATGTAAGCTTAGGCTAATGTTTAACAAACAAGGTTAAAAGATATTGCCTGCGTGCACGGTTGGCCCCGTGCACGCTGCCGTAAGGCCCTCCGTCTGGGGATTGCTCTGGCGTTCTCGGGCAATCCCCCCTTGGCGATAGCCCCACCAACATGGTCGGGCCTGCCCGGACGCGCTGGTAGTGGTAGTCGCATTGTGGACCCTACCATGCGCGCCCACAAGGGTAGGGAGACACAGGGGGATTTTAGTGGGTCGGCCTGACACTCTGCCGGGCTAACCCCACACACGCTCGCCGTATAGCCAACGGCGGGTACGGTGCGGTTGCGCATTTCCTCCCAATAAAAAAATGCAGGTAAGTGTATTTTTTGTATTTTATTGCAGGTAAGTGTATTTTTTGTTTTTAATTTTCCACATTTAAAACTTATAAATGCCCGCTACAAAAGAAAAGATCTACATTTTTCGCACTTATGTGCTAATTAATCAGCAAATACATTGGATGAAAATATAAGTGTAAAGTTTTGCTTAAGGTTTCTTACGTAAAATATTTATTTTTGCCTTATGCTTTTAAACTTGATAGGAAAGCAACTGCAAAATATTCGGGCATTCAATAAGTTCTGCTTATTGAATGCCCGAAATTTTTATAGCGAATATATTTTGAGATACAAATATATAAGTAAGATAACGACAGAATGATTATGCTTTTGGAGATTACTACAAAGAAGTAAAATATTATGCCTTGCTTTGCATCAAAATACACCTTTGTTTATAAATGATATGCGAGGAAATTTTTTACATCAATTACTTTTTTATTATTAATTAATTAAGTATCCGCGACTCATGTCATATTTGTAAACAACAAAAACCAAGTATACATATCTATTGTTTTAGATATTACGAGTATATATTATATTGAATAAAAGTCGCCAATGTGTTCTTGGTCATTTTATTCGGCGTGCTCGTGAAAGGCTAGGGCTTCGTCGAGTGTCTTACCTGAGCCGCATATTGATGCGTCATCGCCGATGCTTAGGTCGTCTTGAGAGCTACTCATGCGCACTGGAAAAAATAATATTTTTTAGCAGAGACACGGTACGTTTTTTGATAAAGAGTGGCTTATTTTTAAATTGGCAACACTTGGCACAACCTTTAAACAGAAAATGTATTGTTTATGATCTTCTTGAAGAAATTGGTAAATCTGTTCCTTTTCAGTTGGTTTTGTGTTTTTAAATATGAAAAATAATCGTACCAAACAAAAGAAATTGTCGCTTTGCTAGTAATGTCTTCAGTAAATGCAACTCTTGTGTCACACATTATTTATATTATAATAAAGTCATCACAATAGTATAATGCACGCTAGAAAATGTTTTTTATTGTGATTAATTACAAAAATAATTATGACACTGACCTCTACCGCCGGGCCGACCGTTCATGTTTCTGTACAGAGTTGATTCAAGGAACTGGAGTCCATTATTGTTAATAATATTGAAACCGCACAGGCGTTCAATTTGTTTCCACCTATGCATTCTCTCCTGTAAAAAAGCCATTAACACAATTTCATCTAAAGTCTTTAACTACTACGAATGGGAAAGGCTATAAAATGTCCCTGCTGTGGGGTTAGCACGCAGGAGAATCGAAAATCGAATCGAAATCCGAATCGAGGAGTTTGTATGGCAATTTTATTAGCGGCACGGCGGTGAGTAGCAGAACTAATAAAATTGCCATACAAACTCCTCGATTCGGATTTCGATTCGATTTTCGATTCTCCTGCGTGCTAGCCCCACTGTTACTGTCTCATTACACCAAAAGGGTTGGCTCGTAAAGATATTCAATAACACTGTTTTTAAATTCGTCTAATACGAAACATTCTATTATAATATTTATTCAAATGATGTTTTAATAAAACAAAGCGTTTTTTTAAAGAAGTCAAAAGCTGCTACTTCAAAAGTCGTAAAATTTCATAAAGGTTTGTAAATTTCAAATTCAAATTCAATATCCTTTATTCAATTGGGATTTTACAATCACTTTTGAACGTCAAAGAAGCTACGCCATTGGTTCACAAGTCTACGGCGGGAGACCTTGTACTGGAAAGAACCAGCAAGAAAACCAGCAAGGGCTATTTTTTTCTCCCTGTATTGTTACAGAGTCGTCAATTGGAAGCAGAACTCAAAAGTAAAGATTGTGTTCAACTTCCATTACAAGATTAGATGTGTCAGTGTACATTATACATTTAAATCTATAAATTAAGTCTACAATTAAGACCAAGCATTGACATCATTCAGATAATCATTGACTTTATAATATCCTTTACTCATTAGAGTCTTTTTTACATGCGCTTTAAACTTATGAAAAGGTAAGTCAGTAACACTCTGTGGAACTTTGTTGTCAAAAGATATACATTTCCCCATAAATGAGCCTCTAGTTTTTTGGAGCCTGTACGTTGGAACGGCAAGTTTATTTTTATTTCTTGTATTTAAGTTATGAAATTTAAAATTGGTATCGAATGTGTTATAATTTTTATAAACATAAATCAAATTTTCATAAATATACTGTCCTGCTAAAGTCAATATATTAATTTCTTTAAATAAATCACGTAGAGAATCCCTTGTTCGTAAATTATAAATAGCCCGCACGGCTCTTTTTTGAAGTACAAAAATACTTTCTATACTAGCGGTTGATCCCCACAGTAATAGGCCATATGACATGACACTGTGAAAATAACAAAAGTAAATCAGTCTTGCCGTTTCAACATCAGTAAGTTGTCGCATTTTTTTTACAGCATATGCCGCAGAACTGAGTCTGTTTGCTAAAGACGCAATATGTGGATCCCACTGCAAAGTCGAATCTAGTGTTATACCCAAAAATTTAGTAAAATCGACGAATTCAACAGTATGATTATTCATTTCCACAATATTGTCCACTTTCCTAACATTTGGCAATGAAAACTTAATACATTTAGTTTTACTCGAGATATTTAACCTGATGTCGATATTTAACCTGATGATTCTACACGTTACCCTTTATACACGTTAATAAATCACTTTTTTAAATTACGAACACAATGTGTGACACCTATATTTTAATGAAGTTAACAAAAGCAATGAAATTAGTTAGCAAAGATCAGAAGAAATTGTCTCTTTATGATAATACTACAGGCATCGGTACCCTTTTGTTCACTCAGTTAAAAAAGATTTTAAATCTACCGCAGTGGGAATGGGGCCCACCTGCGGTTATGTGGGTGCCATAGGTGTACCTGCAACTCCTGAGTGACTTCGTTGAGAGCGGTGCGTGCTTCGACGATCGACCTGTCGACGTCGTCGATGGACTTGCCGTGCGTCGACACGAACGCGCCGACGAGACTCGACCGTTTCTTGCGCAGTTTTTCGCACTGTGAAATGCGGTTTGTTGTCAAAAATACGAAACTTATAGGGTAGGGTATATACAGGGTGTAACTGAAGAGGGAAATATTATTTAAGGGTATGTATGCGTCAGAAGTGGAGATTCTGTAGGAAAAATATTAGAGCTAATCAAGCTCCTTTTTTCCCATACAAACTAAATAAATATTTTTTTGATTCTAGGTGTCGACAGCCCTACATCAGCGTACCTTGTTTCATCATTCAATGTTAACATTTCTATTGTGTTAATTCCATAGTCAGCTGGACTATGGTTGCCACTTTTTTCACTTTTTGCTTTCAGTTTAAAATCGATTATCTCCGGAAGTATAAGGTTCACAGATTCACAGATCTAAGACAAGTACCTACAGTACGCGACAGGTCGACATGGCAATCCAATTTAGACTTTGAATACAAAACTATAAGCAACTACGTGAGCAATATCGAAATTAACCAATGCGATCTATGCTGACTTGTGTAGGACTCGTACTAAGATGGCACGAGTGGTGTGAGGATGTGCGGAGTGTGTCTCCGATCTACCCTCAATCTCATACCTCGATTGTCATGCCGTCCTGTCGCGTACTTTAGGTCCCATCTGATAACAAATCGACTATAGGTTTGGCTACTAGGCATGGGTGATAACAAATATGGTGATAATATCCATATATTGGTACAATATCTGTTAACTGCGTAATGAATGGAACAATAGCTATTTATTGAGTATCGCAACCTCTCGGTGCAGCGTAAATGTAATTTAGACTTTGAATACAAAACTATAAGCAACTACGTGAGCAATATCGAAATTAACCAATGCGATCTATGCTGACTTGTGTAGGACTCATACTAAGATGGCACGAGTGGTGTGAGGATGTGCGGAGTGTGTCTCCGATCTACCCTCAATCTCATACCTCGATTGTCATGCCGTCCTGTCGCGTACTTTAGGTCCCATCTGATATCAAATCGACTATAGGTTTGGCTACTAGGCATGGGTGATAACAAATATGGTGATAATATCCATATATTGGTACAATATCTGTTAACTGCGTAATGAATGGAACAATAGCTATTTATTGAGTATCGCAACCTCTCAGTGCAGCGTAAATGCAATGCGCGATGTCAGACAGACAGTGCTTATTAATAAAATAATACTCGCACCATCTACCATCGGAATCACATCCGATAACGATGTTATCTACACGCGCGACAGACAGTGAAATATCAGATAGATAGGTATATCGCCATTTATCTAAATATCAGAATTTCCGATGACGAATCCGACCGAGGGACGACTCGCGACGCGCGAAACAACTTATCTGTAATTGAATTCTATATTTTCGTAGTGTGTGTGCCATGCGTATTTACCTAGCCTCTCGCCAAATGTGGCAGAAAATGCGTACTGCGATTCGTTGCGTAGCATCTCCATAAGGTAAATGCTCTAAACTGCACATTAAAACCAATCTTATATATAACTAGCTAGTCTTCTTCTTCTTATATGTAAAATTGAAGCGCTGTGTGTTAGTCTCGCTAAAACTCAAAAACGGCTCGACTGATTCTTACGAAATTTTCTGTGTGTATTGGGATAGGTTCAAAGAAGGTTTAAACGTAAAGTTGGACCCGGTAGGTGGCGCTGTAATCGGGCAGGACAACGTCTGCCGGGCCCACTAGTCTTCTATCTTCTTCTTCTTATATATAAAAATGAATCGCTGTGTGTTAGTCTCGCAAAAACTTTTAAACGGCTCGACCGATTCTTACGAAATTTTCTGTGTAGTTGGACCCGGTAGGTGGCGCTGTAATCGGGCAGGACAAAGTCTGCCGGGCCCACTAGTATATACATAGATAGATATTGAAAATATAGTTCCGATATCTGATATTTAAAATCAAGTATCACATACGATATGATATCGCGTAAAACTGACATTACACATGCCTATTGGCTACAGCTTAAAACCACCACTCACCGCCTCCCTGGCCTGCTGGAGCTGCAAATCGGCCTGTTGCTTCTTCCTGAGGTAGGAGCGGTTCTCCACCTCGTGGGTTAGCTGCAACCACTGCTGGAGGCCCGACGGCGGGGCCCAGCAGCGGTCTTCTAATTCCCCTTCTGCGCGACGTAGCTCCGCCCTTAGCATCTGAAAAAGTAATTACCACAAGTCTATATTACTATAACAATTTAAAAACACAATCAATTCGACAATAAATTCAACTCGTAAATCTCAAGGAAACCCGAGATTTCAATTTCAATGATTTCTTCTTTTGCCTTGTAAAGCTTTTAAGTATATTACATATAGGTAAGAGCTCACCTCAATTTCAGCTTTGAGCTGTGTGACCTCCAAGTCGGACGATGCGGAATTCAACAAAGGCGTGTCGCCAGCCTCTCTTAGCTTCTTCTCCAGATTCTTCTTTTCCGTATTCACGCTTTCCTGATAGTTAAAAATGCTCGTGATTAGATTTTTGTTTTCTATTGAGTATTATCGGGTAAAATTATAAATAATATGTTAAAAATGTCTAATAGTTTTTTAAGTCAGATCGAGTCGTTTTATACCGATCCCGAAGCCCTACCGTCAACCAAACCGAACAGTAAGAATTCTTGCACTATTTCAATGTTAGATTCAAGGCGTGATACCAACCTGACTTGGCGAAGCCTTTTTCTACAAGCGGGGCAAATATTCGACATACTATCAACTAATATAATAAACCATCAAGTCGACTGGGCGAGTCTTACCCCACTACACCAAGCCCTATCTCGTGCCTTTTTCTTCATCAGGCAGAAATAGCCTCCCATTGCATGCTTTGGACGGCGCGTGGAAGAGAAAGTGATTAGCACTCGTCCCATCTCGCTTCATTGTTATGTGAGAGAGTGAGAACAAACATGTTGTTTGTCCAGTATAGTGATAGTTATCCGCGAAGCAATATCTCCCTTTCTATCACCGTATAATCGGACCTGCGTGGACCTATCTCATCTCAGCCACAACGCGGAACTAGGAAGAGGACACTTGTTACCTACCCCATTACCAGAGGGCCGCCAGAATTATTTTCGGGGAGGTGCATCTGCATCTACACATACCATTAATCAATTTTTATTTTTTTATTTTTTTATCACCCTGGAAAATTTTAGGGACGCTTCAGGACACATCCAATATTATATAAAAAATAAAAAAAATGAAATAAAAAATTTAAAAAAATATTTAAAAAAAATAAAAAAATCTCTAAAAATGCTGCTCTCAACTAGTGCAGCATTTTTTGTATTTTTTAAAAAATTTATATAATATTAAGGAGGGGTGTTATTTTTTTTATTTATATTTAAATCATTCTAATACCATGTCATGAAGCGTCCCTTAAATTTTCCAGGGTGATAAAAAAATAACCGTGTATATATATATATATATAATGATGCTTTGTTGAGGACATTATAGTATGAACTTACATCAACAAAACAAATTACGCGAAATAAACGCATCGTAACGTTTTACAAGACCCCCGTTTTACAAGAGGCGTTACGTAATACTTGAACGCCCAATAATGACATGTCCTTTGCTGAAATCCGTCAAGCCCTCTGGGCTGTAGCGAGTGCTATCGTAATGGTGTTCTTACACATATACAGAGTGGGAAAAAAAGACCGTGGTTGGAGGAAAAGTACCCTTAATTATTGATGATGACAAATTTTACTGAAAGGAAACATTTCTTTATTTTCAAAAATAATTAAAACTGCATTTAAAGATTTTAAAAAAATCAACTGCTTGAGCCGGGAATCGAACCGGTGTCGCCTTTTATATCGAGTCCCATTTACAGAAAAGTTGAACTAATATTTTAAATATTTAATCAACTTGATATAAAAGGCGACACGTAGCGAATTCAGTCGAAGAATACGTCTGTGCATACATAAAGTGGATCTCATTTTGAGCAAATTCATAACTTAAGTGAACTATTTTTTTAGATAGTGAGTAAGCTTTACAATAAAAAAATATATTTTTCTTGGTCTTTCTTTAATTTCAGATACTATGTTGTTTAAAACAAATTGATCCTTATTAATGACTCTTTCGGTTGGTATCATAAAATACAAAATGTTTTTTTTTTACATTTCACCGGTTCGATTCCCGGCTCAAGCAGATGATTATTAAAAAATCTTTAAATGCAGTTTCCATTATTTTTGAAAATAAAGGAATGTTTCCTTTCAGTAAAATTTGCCATCATAAATATTAAGCGTACTTTTCCTCCAACCACGGTCTTTTTTTCCACCTCGTATACATTACATACACTGGTATCGTAGCGTGAGATAATCACCTGCTCCTGGCGCGCCTTCTCCAGCTCCTTCTGCATGTCGTCTAGCGCCATCTCGGCCCTGCGCAGTTGCTCCATGTCGCGCAGCATGCGCTGCACCTGCGAGCGGCTCGCGCGGCCCGCGCGCAGCGCCGCCCACCCGCCCACCACCGCGCCCAGTAACAGCGACGCGAGCAGCCAGTCCTTCCATCTGCTACCTTCTGGTGTCGAATGAAGGGGCGGGAGAGGGGAATGGCATTAAACACCGATCGAGATATCTAAGCGTTGCGTCAACTGACTTGTAACATTTCGGTTAAGGCTATTTTACACTTTGTTAAGTAGCAAGTGCGAGTACGAAGTGACAAGTTAAGGCTAATTTACACATTGTTAAGTAGCAAGTGCGAGTGCGAAGTGCAGGTGTTAAGTCACAAGTAAAAACAACGTGTAAACGGCCACGCTGTTAAGTGTTAAGTGCGAGTGCGAAGTGCAGGTGTGAAGTAAACTGATTAGAAGCGAGCTCTAAATTTTACTGTTAAGTAGACACCCCGCCCACCCGCGCACTCCCCGCACTCGCAGTTTCACCCCCACTAAACAGTGTGTAAACAGTATCGGTTTGATAAGTGCATAATACATACGGACTTGCAAGAAACAAATACTATACACTGTGTGAACGCTTCCTTCACACTTAACAATTACGCTGTTAAGTTGTTACTTCGCACGTCAAAATACAAGGCAGTACATCAAGATAAATAATTAAATAATGGGCATCGGAATCGTCTAACTTATAAAAGACAATTGACGAAAAGTAGTTTTACCCTAAAAATCATTTACAATCACAAGAGCAGCTCTATATCATTATTATACTCCCTAGATGCGTCGGTCATCTTTGGAAACACGTACGTTGATGTACTGTACGTTTTTATCGTATTCTGACAGTTCACCGCGATAAATCACTTTATCATATCGTGTATTAGTGGTCATACGTTAAGATGCATTAAGAGCGTAATAGTAAGTGGTTCTAATGTAAATTTCTGAGCGAGTGATTTGCTCTCCTCTGTCAAAAAATTTTCCACCTTGACCGCGCGAAAAGTATTATTAATTATTGTTTTTTTGGGCAACATCACTCCAAATGGTGGTGTTCGAAATTTAATTTAATTTTACTCACGCTCAGCAATTTATGCTACGAATTTGTTACTCATAACAAAAATCGATTTTAAACACCCTCAAAAGCACTAAAGAGATTCTAGTTTCTGGTGTATTTTCTAATGTTAAATAAAACGCAATTCAAATAATTGGTTGTATTGATTTAGGGTTTTGTCAAGGATAATGTGAATATGATAAAGATTTAGTATTCCTATCTTCAAGTTATGAGACGCTGGGGGACGCCCAGCAAATTCTTCCGTAAATAAGGTACTAATATTTTTACCCAGTTTATAATGAATTATTTTTGAGGAAAAAATAGAGATTAATTTTCAATTATATCATTAAAAACTGCTGACACATCACTACTGATAATATAAATGCCTATGATATTATCCTCATGAGCCGGTTGAAGCCATCCTTACTACTAAGCACAAGTGTGTTGCCAATAATAATATGTATTAGATAATTATGCAATTACTTTGCATATCTCTTTCAATTAGTTTGCATTCATCTCACCAATTTACCTTAAACAATAATAGATATAACAGAGACCTTGAAATGGATTGTTAATATTACTACGTTAACTACAAAACTCGCTCAGTCAAAATCTCATCGTAAAATGCATTAATTAGCAAATAAGCAGGTACCTAATCGTAATCAGCCAAAAATCGTAATCAGTAAAATAAATAGTTAAAATATCAAACTCTTAACACTGCATCATAAATATTTTTAGTAATATAAGGCCTTAGTTGATATAAACCTATTATAACTACTCGAAGTATCCTCTTGACTATACAATTTTAATGGAGAATATTAATTAAATTAGTCTGTCTATCTGCTGATAAAATATATCAGGTTTATTTTGAGCATAACAGTTTAAATGTGACATTGAATGTATGGAATGCATATTAAAAGTACATTAAAAATCGATATCAAATAACTACTAAAAGAATGATACATTTCCAGTTCACACAAATAAATCCATGTTAATTTAGATATATCTCACAAAGTAGGCATACAAGTCTGAAGTGATTGTAAAGATAAGTATTAATTTGCAATATAAATACTTGTGTTTTATGGTTTATAAAAAAATACTGGGAAGAAAATTATTTGATTACATGGCAATAAATAACTTTTTTCCAACTTAATACTAGTGTTTTAAGGCGGTACGTCAAGCAAAACTTATTAGTTTGTTGTATGATGTTCGGAATTTTGGTATAGGTGAAATATTTTAGGTTTTATTGAAAAATCTACTTACGACGATTTGGTCTCAAAGATTATTGTGTGAATTATTTCCCTATCAAAAATTACAAAAATATAAAATTGATTCTATAACACAATCCATTCTAGCACTAGTTAAGTAGGTACGTATATCTTTCAACTTGTTTTTTTTATAACTATAAAATGTTGCCTCACAACTTACACTTAAGTTTTTTGAGACAAATGACGGATCAGTACAACAAAAACTAATCTATGACGTAAACGTGTTTAGATTATGAGTGTATACAAAAAAACATATGATACCATCATCGCCCGCGTCCATGCATCGTCCACTGAGCAGCAGAAAAATGAAATAAGACGTTCCCAATAGCAGCCAGGTCTCAAACACCATTTATAACATAGTCACTTCGAACGAAGTCACCTCCCGAAGTTAGCGGGAATCACGAAAAACAATGCTTATAGCCCAACTTTAAGCAAACAGGTAACGGAAAATCAATTAAAAATAATACTTTAAGGGTTAACGAGTATCACAGGTAAATAACAGTCCCACTTTGAACATATTGTTATCGGGAACCACGGAATCATAATGTTAATCGTCTCACTCTAAGCATAGCATTCAGATTTGGCGCAATGCTATATTCCATTGAATTGAACTGGCTTGTATCAACACTCGTGTTTGAATGGAGTTTTAAATCACACGTTGGGGCAGTGATGTAATATGTACGGACACCAATTCTGTCATTATCAACAGGACTGGTTTTGAAAATGATGTATATTCTCGTTAATTTAACAGTTATGGAATATGTTTCTTATCAGGTTTATTATTAGTTTCTGCAATGAATATGGTTAGTTAGTAATAACGAAATAGAATGTGAATAAATATGTAGTTCACTATTTCTATATCAATCAATCTTTTGTCAAATGATTTTTTGGCGAATTTTTCTTGTAGATCAGAATTAGGAGGATGAAATATACATTTTTGATAGTGACAATAGTTATTTAATTATTAAATATGTATAAGATATGCCATGTTATTTATTATAATGACATATTGAGACCCCCATGGTTGATAAGTTCTTACTCGTCGAGATAAGATTTCTTGACAAATTAATTGCTTTTTTGAAGACAACTGACTTTTCAGTTAGACTTTAATCGCTTGGGCGAGAGATTTTTTTTGTTGTTTGTTTCGATTGACTATACATTGTTATACCACTACTGCACTATATTCATTGACACTCAACAGGTAACATTGTTTAGTGCCAAGCCAAATAATCTGTCAATAGACCCGGTATTAATTGACGTAGTTATTGTTTTTTAAACTATAAGTTTGCATCAAGGCTTCAACAAACTTTGCAAGGTCATGATTATGACTAATTTGGAAATCAATTTTCGATAGACCATTCATTAAAAACATGGATATTAGTGTTGAGCATATCAGGAGGAAAAATAATAAATTAATTCAACTATATTTATGAACTGTGATCTTAACATGTGGTGACCCTACTCATCGTTTTAATAGCGAGTTACAAGTAGTAATAACTTGATGACATTGTGTGAGTCGTCGCATTTGCGGTTAACAAAATAGTTTTTCTGTATAGGACATCTTGTCCGACATTTATGAAGATTTTTGGATTAGGACTATGTTGGTATTGATTTAGTAATTTTATATATTTTAATGGACACATGACAAAAATACTAATTTGAACATTTAAAAGAATCCAAAATGTTTAAAACATATAATAACTCATAACGTAAACAATGCTTCCAATTGTTTACATTGTAAACAAGACAAGATCAAATTAATTAAATATAAATTACAGCAAAGAATTATCTTCATTTTTTGTGTACAGTGCAATCAAGTTATCGTTTCTTTAGGTTTGAACTTTATTGTCGTAGCAACTCAGTTCACATCAAGTTGGAAATTGCAGAACACAATGGTCGCGTTTAAACTCTGGCGTTATACTGTAATTTTTGTGATAAGGATCAATTTAATGTCTGCAATACAAAAGATTTGTTCGGTGAGGGCGGCCAATATCAGAAGAGACACCTAGAAAATGCGTGGGAGATATTATTGAAGTATGCTCATGCATACACAAATACTATCTACAGGCCAATTATGGGTCTTTCATCGTATGACATGGTATAAATTTTGAGATAAAGAAGTCATGAAATGCTTCATTTCGTATTACCGATCTCCAATGATATCATCAATAAGGCATAATTTCAATGATGTCATCACGACATAATGAACAAATGATCAAAAATCTAATTGAAAGTCGTATTTTTCGCTTTGCACAGTGATATCATTTGATAACCATGAGATCGGTAATAGGCCGCCTGTTCGCTGCCTGGCGCCGCCTGTTCGCTGCCTGGCACCGCACAGTCCAATAGGACTGCACAGACACAACCGGACGTGATCAACCACTTTGCTGAGGCCCAACTCTGCTAATAAGTCACAGCCGAATAGAAACTAAGCCGTTGCGATCGACCAATCGTAACGCGTATATTGCCATACAACTGTTCGATGACGTGATAATGTAGCGTTCTGATTGGTCGATCTCAACGGTTTAGTTTCGATCCGGCTGTAACTTATTTGTAGAATTGGGCCTCTGCTTTCTCTGTAGAACAGAGGATTTTTTTTTAAATGTACGGAACTCTTAACTTCATTACTTATCTTTTTAAGGCGCTACTTTCTTTTTTTCGAACAATTTCGATTTACTGAACCGCCACAATTTCGACGAGTCACAGTCGAGTGGAGGAAATCTCGAGGAACCGACTGTGCATATGGGTGTAAAATTAAAATGTCATCAAAAGAACAATTTGACATTTAGTAACGCTTGAGGTGATATCGACTATACAGTCGAAATGATTTTCACAGCAATGATGCAAAGATTTTTGTGTACTGATCAATGTATTTTTACATTAAGGCGATACAATACATATTGAATCGCCTTAGTGTAGAATACATTTATCAGTTACTGTGAAAATCATTTCGACTTTATATTCGACAACACGTCAAGCTTTACTAATAAACCTCAACTACCACTACAAAAACCACCCCTATTGCTAGCGACATAAGAGTGGTCTAAAGTTCTAATTGTAAAGTCAAGACTTTGACTTGAGGTTCTCTATAAAGCGCCTCGTCCACGATAGATTAAAATCACATAAAACTATAGCAAATAAATAATTTAAATTAGAGCACCACTATAGTCCACATAGTGAGGCTCTTGCTAGGGTAGTCTTTTTAATGTATACATGGCGTAGACTCTACGCCAAGCGTGTCTCTACACTACACTCTACACCGTAGAGTGTAGTGTAGAGACACGCTTGGCAACTCTCGCAGGGCATCGTGGACGCAGGAACGAGAGCGAGACAAGCGATATGAATAGAGCTTTTCTCGAAATATTTACACATTCTGATTATTCTAGCTAGAGCAAGGGTCAAGATTATTGATGTTTATTATTTGAATTCTTTTGCTTTGGTTAATTAATTAATAATGTCGAAATGTGTATGGACAAAAGAAGAAACGGAGAAAATGTGATTGTCAACCTTTCCTCAGCAGTTATTACTTTTCGCATTACCGTATCTCGATTTTCCATTATTGGCCTGATAAATTCTAAAAGAAACTGTTAATTTTTGCTTTTAAGTCTTGTATTAAATTATTGTATGCTCCTTCTTTTGATCAATCTACTATTCATTGTTTGACCATGCATTTTCGTTTCACCTGTTCCTTATTTCTCTTTTTCATTAACAAAGCAACCACAACTGCAGCAGCTAATCGTGACCGCGATATGTTCTCAACTGCGAGTAAATATTTAATCGCTAGTCTACGGAGTGTAGTAGCGTACACAGGGCAAGATTTGTCTATGATAGAGCAACTCTACGATAGAGCAAAATACTATCTTAGGGCACTCTTCTGATCTCTACATGAACGTAGAAATGAGTGAATAGATTAGACCAATAACCCAATATCCAAGTTGTCTAACTCTATTACTCTATTGCGGACGAAGCACTTAATGTTCGTGTCCATTACTGAAATGTGGTTTATTTTGAAAGTTAATGGTTATTGATTTTCAATAATTCTACTTACTGTGAGACGATCTCCGGCACTCGTAAAGCACAATCCACATTGCAATACAGAGTTTAGAGGCCCTCTTTTTCACACAATAAGCCCAAAATCGGTGTCAATGTGGCATGGCTCCCCAAAGTCGATCATGCGGGACCGCTTGCCCGCGCCCGCGCATTTGTTCGTCATTCGTCTGTGCTGTGCGCTGACGCGCGTATTATGGATTTGGATTTTGCCTGATAATTGGTATTATGCTAAGGCCGCACCTGCGCCTATGGTCACGCGAGATGCAAAAATAATTTTAAACGTTTAAAACCCTTTGGTTTTAAACCGTTTTTTTTTTGTTTAAAACGTTTTAAACCACATTTAGCGGTTTAATATTGGTTTAAAAGGTTATTCTATTAGAATTCACATTAACTTCCCACATAATGATCTAGATAACACCTATTTCCTTATTTAAGATATATTGAGGTCAAAAAAAAAGAAAAATTAAATGTTGTTTTATAATCAACTTTTATTACATGTATACAGGTTACATAAAATCAACTAACACCATTAATAACATTATTCATACTTAGATCTGTTTTGGTAGTTTTTGGTATCAATTTAAATTGATTTTTCAATAGTCAGATAATTTTTATCTGCGGAATAAATATGACAGTTTGACAGCTTTTATATAGAAATTCTGTCAAACCGCCATATTTATTCTACAGTTAAAGATTATCTGACGATTGAAATATCGGCCCTTAATCAAATAAACTAGTAATCAACTCAAATAGTTAAGAGTAAGCTTTTCTAGATATTATGGTAATAATAAAAGAGGATCAAATTCCTCAATAAATTCAGTATTATTATCTCATTCTTCACTTTCATAATCTTCCTCCGGTCGGCATAGTGACTATTTACAAGAAAACACTGTGAAATCGCCCGCCCTCAGCCAAAATAATTGTTGCAACCACAAGTCGTGAAGCGAGAAAAACATTACACTTCAACTAAAAAAATGCGACGTTGCTCGAGCTATTGGCGCCCTCGCTGCACTCGGACGCCAAACCCTGTCTCGGGACTAGATAAGTTACTTTCACCCCTAGGGTAACAATGTACTATTAAATGTGCAATAGCTGAGTCCGAAATAAACAAAAATTAAAATGTATAGTATAAATATAATTACAATATCAAGTTAGTTTTCAATGTGTCTAATCCTAAAAATGTAGTAAAAGTGATGTGATTAAATTTTATTTAATAAAAATGGTAAATTATTTCAATTAGCCTCTTTATCTTGCCTTTTAAAGTAATATTTTATTAATGTACTGACCACGTGGTCGTGGTTTTAAACCGTTTTAAACCACGGATTTTGGTTTAAAACGGTTTATTTACAACTATAGTCACGCCACGGTAATAGTATATACAGTATATGAACTCGGCCCCTCTTTGAAATTTTATACCTACGGCCGTTCGGCATCGCTTGGTCCGTGGCCCGCGATATGGCTGCTCGCTTACCGACCGTGCGCTCCGTTTGACTCGTGCGTATGCCCTGAGGCGAACTGCATTCGTAACAGCCCTTGTAGCTATGCGATCCAAGTGCGATCCAGATCGAGGCGCGTAGGCATAGCGCGTGTTTCGACCGTTTTCTATGAAGTCATTCTACTGTATATACTATTACCGTGGTCACGCGAAGCTTCATGCTGTGACACGATACACGCAGATCTGACCAGTCATTATCGGCTATCGTCGAGAATATTCGGGCTGCGTGTGCGTCATCGCACGTGTGGCGCAACATCAAAGGGCTTTAGCGCGCTAACATATCGCGCTGCGTGGTCAGACTAGCGTTGTTAATTTCGGCGGTTGCTTTCGATTTGTTAAGACGTGTGCGACGCAATGGTTTTATAATTTATTGATAATTCATTATGAAGCTGAGTTCATCATATAGGATCCAAATATAGGTTTTTTATTAGATTACGATAAATGCTTCATGTACACATGTAGAAGTAACAAAGTCATTGTCCATAATTCAACGTCTGGAAATGATTTCGGTCATGTTGGATTATTGGCCGATAGTTCGTGCAAAATAACGCGATAAATTGTTAGTGTACAAAACGTACGAAGCTTCGGTACGCATTGATTCGGGGCGATAGGCGCAGGTGCGGCCGTAGCATTAAAAGCACCTAAACATTGTTGTCACTTTTTAGGAAGATCTTTGTGCATTTTTATAAGCTTTTAAATTTTTTACTTTTATATCCAAGGTTCGACTGTGTCTGTACTTACCGAACTTAAGTACTCCGTTAGCAACTTTGGTATTCTCTAAGTTATCATAGAAGACCTGATCACTGATGGTTTCGAACTTGGGACATGTGCTCAGCAAAAATATGTAGTTTGCTGCTATATCCGTTTTAAGATATTCTGCTACAGCAGCCCTTAGCAGCGCGCTTTTTGATTCATCCAGACATTTCCATTAAATTATTAGCGTTCAATCGGCCACAGTCATTTTTGACGTAGGAAACATATATATACGGCTACAAGCAAAAGGTGCTGTGATGTCAGAGATTCACGTGGTATCACTTTGCATTAATTAAAGAACAATGGCCAAATTGGACCTGACTATGGGCATAAATCAAATGTATGTTAAAAGATATGCTTTTATGAGTTAAATTTAAAAATGTAACTATTAAACCTCAAGAACTTCGAGTTTCAGAGAAAATAATGAATTCGTAAAATCAATTTTCTCGCATATGAAATCGTAATATAGTTTTTGAACGGTTTTCACCATAGATGATAGATCTTGAAAATGACGTCAAGTTCCGTTTCACATTCTCGTATAAACATTACATCTTCGCGCTTAATAAAAAAAAATGATATTTTTTCTAAAAAAAAAAACACAACAACATTAAAAATGTGTTTATTTTTTGAGAATAGTATTTTAACTTGCTGAAACGAATAATACTAAGCAAACGATGCATAATTCAAAGTATTGGTTCTTTTTTGGTGATTTGCGTGTAAAGGAATCGTGTCTCTCGAAATCGAGTGACAGATGTCTTTCATTGATTTTACACTTTACAGTCAATCTTTGCATTTGCTTAATAGGTACTGTGCGATTTTTGATTCTCCTTTGTGATGTGTTTTGACCCCTATTTTGTTTCACGGACTCTGATAACACCTGCTTCTTACGACCATCTTATATATAGATAGAAAATATTGTGTCTGGCTGGAAGGGAAGCTATCACAGAATATTGTTGTAGTTGTTTGGTAGACTGGAAAACAATTGTATGCTGTGCCCGTGTTATGACTACGACTGTGGTATATGATACCTTGGGCGGGCCAGGCACCAAGATAATATAATAGCGGTACCAGTAGATTTTTTAGACTGTGTTGTTATAAATATAAGAGACTACATTGAATAAATCTTTAGAGAATCAAAGTGTTTTATTTCTAAACATCCTTATTGTTACATACTCGTATATTAATGAAATCTTATTAAATATAATATGTTCTCGTAACGTTTCTAATTATTTTAACGTAACATAGTTCTAAGTTTACTCAAGGAATAGAAAATATATTGCTCCTACTCCTAACCTAAAACGGAGTGGCTATTCAGACCCCGGGTCCCTATCCTTAGATTATAGAAGTTGATTACTATTCGGACCCGATAGAATCGTAATCGAACAATAACTTTAGGATAAATTGAAAACTGTCGGTTAGGTAAGGTAGAAATTGTGACCATACACAGAAACTTTAATGAAACTGCATATTTCATGCTCTGGGTCCAAATAGCAATCGACTTCTATAGGGATCCGGGTCCGAATAGACACAGTCAACCTAAAAAAGGAAAAAGGGAATATCTCCCATTACTGAAGTTTTTAATGAATTATTGAGCTATGGGACTAATTCAAATAATGTTAGGTCTATAATGAATACAAAAGTAATGATGCCCATGGTTATTTAATATCAGGTCCAGCTACTATGGGGTTTTGGCCGATGTTCTTTGTGCTTCTGGGTGCGATCGTGGATTTTGGTTTATTTATTTATTAACACTTTATTCACAATTATTTATGTACAAAGGCGGACATAATAACTGAGACATTTTCTGCCAGTCAACGATGATGACGCTCGTCCCGTAGTTATGAATGTTATGAGGTGTTCATGTTTCTTTTAATTTGAGTTTATAACACATATTACGTGTCTTATTATAAAGTGTAGTATTGCCAACCAGAAAAAATCTATCACGATCGCTTATAATTTGACAGCCATTGCGCCGTGAACATAAGACTCTGTGCCGACTTTCTTTTATAAAGGAGTAATGGATGGACTGCGACTGTCAAATTGTAGGCGAGCGCGATAGTTTTTTTCTTAGACAATAACCCCCATGATTTGACAGCTACATAATGGTGCATAACAAACAGTTATAAATAAAACACATTGACAGTAGCCAGACCAGTGGTGGTGGTAACCCAATTTTCTCTCTGTTCCTTGTTCCTTCCTCACTCATGTGGCAAACTATAATTTAACACTTTCAACCGGACACGATTCCTCGTGGAAGGAGGTAAAGGCCTATAGTATTATCGGATGATTGGTACAGTGTCATTTGCATGCTATAAAATAAATCAACCTCCACCAAAGTTCCCTACCTTTAGGGGGGCCGAACAACACAACGTCCATTGCCTTCAAGGCTAGCTTTTGCTTGTGTATGGGGTCTTTGATGCCCAGAACGTTGCTCAGGTACTGCATATTGTTGACTGCCAACCTGGACAAATGCAATATTTATATAAAATGTGTGAGTGAATAATAGAACACTCAATCATATATAGAACAACAACGACAAGAAACAGTACATAACACATTTTTACATTTGGCCTTATTGCTATTTCAGCTAGGCAATCTTCGGGTAAATGAAGGTAATATTGCTTGTAGTCAAATTATAGCATAGTCGGTTTCTTAAGAATGTCTCAATTGGTAGTCTTCTTAGTTCAATTGATCACAAGTCTGGTAGATTAGCTAGAGATCCGAGGTTCGATCTCTGTGGCGGGAATTTTTTTTCTGATCAGAAAAAAAAATCCCGCCACGGAAGGAGAAGTTTCGGAAGAAGCTGCGAATCTGGAATTAGTGGCGGCCTCGGTAGAGGTTGCCTCTATCTGGCCTCATTTATTACATGAGACTTAAATAAATTGACGAAGTGTGGGTTTTATTTTAAGCGCGCCTCTGTGAAATACATTTTTTTCTAAGTTTATTTTGTTTTGTTTAGTTTAGTTGGTGGTAGGACTTCAGGGCTCACCTATCTGTCTTACTGAAGCTCACCGCTCCATAAGACAAATATATAGCAATGAGACAGAGTTATGTAGGAAACGTTGGAATGCGAGTGACAAGACTCATGTGTGCCGAAACCACGGGTCATGGTGCAGTGGCTTGTACGGATGGAGAGGTAAGAAGTGTCCTCAAGGCAGAGCCCGACTGAGATGGAAAGAAGACATAATTAGAACCACAACCACTAACTGGAAGTATTCGGCCCAATATAAAAATGTTGTAATAAAAAACTCTACCTTTGACGCATTCTTCAGCCAGAAATCGGCAATTTTTTACTTAAGCTCATATTATATTTTGTAGATTAGGTGATTAGGAGTCTACAGATAACTTTTGTGTTGTCGTACCTCGGCAGTGTTGCGCCTGTGACTTTGTGCTGCAAAAACAGCGTTTTGTACTGAGGGAGGTCCACTGACTGCCCCAGCCACTCGACTGTTTGCTCCACTGTCCAATTGTGTACCTGCATTCAAAAAGTAAAGGATAAATGTTTGTTTTCGTGAAAAAGATCGGTATCATTCCAAATTCTATCTTGATTTATGCAAAAAGCACCATCTTCTTCCTCTAGTTTAGAGCTACGTCGCGAAATATCTGATATTGTGTTTCTTTTTAAAATTACCTCTGGAACCATTAAGTGTCCGGTTTTTTTTACTTATCTCCCTAAAAGTTCCTGTCAAATCTCCCCGATTTCAGCTTCCTCTTTTCCTTCCCAATACCAATTTAAATTACAGGCAGAACTCATATCTTTGGCGTTCGGCTAGTGATTTCAAAGTGGTGTCCAAAAATCTGAGTATCGATTTATTTGCAACAGCGGTACATTTACAGCTGCGAAACGTCTAATGAGCCAAAGCTTTTTTAATAATTTAGTCGTTTTTAGGTGTATGATTGTAATTTTCTATATGCGTTTATTATTTCAGTGCCGAACTATATCATTGTTTCTATAGGTGAGGACCTGTAGTTAGCTTTATGGTATATATGAAATTCCGTGGAAGGATTCCATAAATAAAAATATAATTATAAGTTTACCACTATATGATTCAGCTGGTGGTCTTCCTAACAGATAAAATAAAATAAAAAAGTCAAAGTTATGTTCCTGCGCTTTAAAAGCTTCTTTGACATGCTTTTTTGAGGGAGAATGAACTTACGCCCTGTAAGTACAATCACGTGTACGGAGTGTTGAGCCTGCCAGAGTGGCTGGGCATACCCACTGAACCACTGGTGACCTTTAGGCTTTAAGTTTATTAGAGAAACTCGGTAGGTACTAAGTCGTCTGTGCGGGTACCTCTATAACAAACTATTTCAGAAGTAATATCAATCCCTATGTATATCATATTCGAGCTTTGTGGTGCATTGGCGAGTGCGAACGATTGATAGGGTTAAGTAACGTTTGTTATGGTCAGTCCTATATGGGTGACTAAAATACGAAACACCTCTAACTCGTCCGTACTTCGGAGAGCAAGTTAAACAGTGGGTTCTGCGCTCAATCTCGCCCCGGTCGTGTCAGCTGACCGTCCCATCGGACTCTACGAGTGAAGGAACAGAGAATGCACTTTGCGTTTGCGCACCAGTCACTTGTGCACTATAATATCTCCGGGCAGATGGTTAGTCTCTGTTGAGATCGGCCGCCGTGACCGAATATCGGTAAGGAGGATTTTATCTAACGGCCACTAGGCAACAGATGACAAACAACAAGGGCCGATCACAATGCGGTGGCGACGGCAACGCCATTGAGGCCGGGCGACGCGAAAAACAGTTTTGTGGGTTCTGAGAACAATAAGGTGTTTAACAAATTCAAGTTTTTAGGGTTCCGTAGCCAAATTGCAAAAAACGGAACCCTTATGGATTCGTCATGTCTGTCTGTCCATCCGTATGTCATAGACACTTTTTTCCGAAACTATAAGAGCTATACTGTTGATACTTGATGAAAACGAAGTAGATGTATTCTGTGAACCGCATTAAAATTTTCACACAAAAATATAAAAAAAGCAATAAATTTTGAGGGTTCTCCATACATAGAACTGAAACCCAAAAATAATATTTTTTTTCATCAAACCCATACGTGTGGGGATCTATGGATAGGTCTTCAAAAATTATATTGAGGTTTCTAATATCATTTTTTTCTAAACCGAATAGTTTGCGCGAGAGACACTTCCAAATTGGTAAAATGTGTGTCCCCCCCCCCCCCCCCCCCTGTAACTTCTAAAATAAGCGAACGATAAAACTAAAAAAATATATGATGTACATGTAAACTTCCACCGAAAATTGGTTTGAAAGAGAGTAAGTAGTTTTTTTTAATACGTCATAAATCATACGGAACCCTTCATGGGCGAGTCCGACTCGCACTTGGCCGGTTTTTTGTTTTTCCACACAAAACACAATGAATAAGTGACAAAATACACTCGCAAGCAAAAGTTTGGAATCAGTTACTTCAAATTGGTTCCGCGTGATCTTGCTTACTAAATAAAATTTTAATAATCATAAAAATGACATCATGTTAAAGGTGCAACTGTCCACTTTAAATCGATATAAAATTAATTCATATCGAGCCCGTAATTGTGGAGTTATCCCGGATTAAGTGAAGGAGGTAGGAAAACAAGGAAATAGGGAAAAATAATGAATGAATAAAACAACAAAAATTATTAATTAAAAATTTTATTTATCTTTAAAAAAATAAGTGTCAATATTTTGTGTTCCCTCCCCTCGCCCTAATAACTGCTCCAAGACGATTCTTCATAGACCTGATCAGCTTCTGAATTGATTCTTGTGGAATACCTTCCCACTCCTCAATCAACGCTGATTTCAGCTCATTCAGACATGAAGGAGCAGGAGTTCTGGAACGAACCTTCCTCTTCAGTTCATCCCACACGTGCTCAATGGGATTCAAGTCAGGGCTGAGCGCTGGCCAGTCCAATGTGGCAATACCGACTTCTTCGAGGTATCCCGTTGTTACACGGGCAGTGTGACAACGAGCGTTATCGTGCATAAGGAGGAAGTCATCACCGATGTATCCCGCATAGGGAACGACATGTTCCAGGAGAATATCGGAAATGTACCGGTCCGAAGTTAGACCGCCTCCTCGTCCCCCGCCAGGCACGAAAACAAGCTCGGTTTTACCATCGAAGGAAATGCCGGCCCACATCATACAAGAGCCGCCCCCATAAGCCACTGTTTCAGCGACACAGCTCTGTGCAAATCGCTCCCCAGGCCGCCTGTAGACCCGTCCTCTTCTGTCGCTACCGTGCAAACACATCCTGCTTTCGTCGGAGAACAGGACTTGCCTCCATTGCTCAACCTCCCAATCAAGATGGGTGCGAGCAAACTGAAGGCGTGCTTGTCGGTGAGCTGCCGTGAGTTTCGGGCCTGTGGCAGGCCTTTTTGGAGTCAGATTCGCTTGCTTGAGTCGTCGACGAACTGTCCACTCGCTGGCTGCTTCCCCACGAACATCTCGGAGCTCCTGTTGGACGTCGACACCAGTCAAATGCCGATTTCGGAGAGAGGTTGATACGATAAAACGGTCATCCCTCTCCGATGTACACCGGCGCCGTCCAGATCTTGGTCTCGGGATAAAGCCACCAGTCTCCCGAAAGCGCTTATAAACTTTCGAAACACAGGATTGGCTTATGTGGAGCCGACGAGCGACAACCCGCTGGCTGAGCCCTTCTTGCAATAGGGCGACGATTTGTGCTGCTTCTGTAGGTGTTGTCTCCATTGTCGTACAAGGTAAAGGGTCAAAAGTGGCGGAGATGTGTACCGGTCAACGTGTGAAAGTCGACTGATAAAGAAAATCCGATAACAGGTGCTTTTATAGGGGGTCAATAGGTCGCAACTCGTGACATATCAAACAATTGAAACACGTCTTTTTCGATACACCTCCACTTAATGCGGAATGGCTCCATAAATACTGGTTTGTTTTTAATGAATTCGGTATCAGTTTAAAAGTAAAGAGTTGAACCTTTAAAATGATGTCATTTTTACGATTATTAAAAAGTATTAACTACTCAAGATAACGCGCAACCAATTTCAAGTAACTGATTCCAAACTTTTTCTCGCGAGTGTAGTTTTCAGCTAAAATCAAAATAGGTTTATGCGTATCGTGACTAGGTAAGTCATTAGTTACCTCGGACCGCAGCCACGCCTCCCATAGCTCCTTAACCGATATGTGCATGTCGTCGTTGTGGTGGAAGGCGCGCTGGCGCTTCTCGTACCCGCTGTCGTATTGGAGCTCTTCGCGGAGGAACTGCAATCGATGAATGAAAACCACTATTAAAATCATTTTAGTTGCATATCAGAGACAATATTATAGTACAACAATAATTAAGGAACCGCAGTCTATGGATGACAACTTTAACTAATATTATCTATAAATAAGTAAGTACATATCAAAATACATACAATTTTACCCAGTACATATACAAAAGATAAAAAGATAAGCAATAAATCAGAGCGACATTTTATTCCGGCCAAGAGCCCGTCCAAAATGGCAAGCTGGCAACCCCAAGATCTTTCGTATGAAAAAATTAGAATCTTGCAAAAATTTCCCTTTTTAATAATTTTAAGGTAACGCTAAAAAGGCCTTCAGCAAACGACTTTAAAAAAGCTTTAGATCTCGTGATAAGGTTCCAGAAGCAAGACACCGATGGACATAAACTAACTTTGAATACTCAATTAAACAATAACTTATACTTAATAAACTGAGGTAATTAGAGGCGGATGTAGACGTTTTGTACGAGCAATTGCAACTCGCGCCAATTGTTTTGTCGAGTGCCGAAAATTCATCGCTGACAGGGAGACAGCAAAAAAACTTCACGCGCGTTTCCGAGTACCGGCTTCGCAAAAAGCGCTAGTCATCGAGTCAGGGCTGCGGGGAATCCGCGGTAAACTGATTGTTATTTTGTTACGAGAAGCTGTACGATTACTTTTTAACTCCGCACGATATAGCTTTTATTGCCAAATAATCAAGTGTATGAAATTAAAGATTACTAATCTAGTTAGTTAATTAGAACATTGTTTATTGGTAAACAATCTACTCATCTATAATTTCATTCATATATACTTTTAAGGCGATTGTTTTTTTTTAATCCAGAGCGGAGCTAAGGAGTCTAGAGTAAAGTCTTTCCATCGTTATTATGATATTTAAAAATTTAATTTAATTGCGTCATTTATCTGATGCTCCTACGGTGAAGGAATACATCGCGAGGAAACCTGCATTCACCTGCGAAGTAATTCAAAGGTGTATGTGAAGTCAACCAATCCGCACTGGGCCAGCATGGTTTGACTCAGGCCTAATCGCCCTAACTAGTTAGGGTAGGCTCGTGCCCCTCGGTGGGGACGTATATGAGCTGTGATGACGGTGATGATGATGAATGATATATGTATTATTACTATCTAAATACAAATTTAAAATTAATACGGGCTTGCATTTCAGTAAAAAAGCAAATAACACAAATATTCATAACTTGGCATTAAGGATCTGACCATAATCGAACGCCAAAAGTTTAAAATTAAAAAGCTTGTAAAATTGTGTGGCGGGAAACTAATTATTATTCGTCCTTGATTTATTTCCTTGCAATCCAAGTACAAAGCAGAGTGTAAATCTCGACCATAAACACCCATTTTATCCTCGACGTTATTATCCAACTATATGAAAGTTTCGCGTCAAAAGTTAGGAATTTTGTTGATTAAAAATTTTCACGACATCATTATGACACTCACATCATCGCTCTCGCTCAAGTCCACGTTGCCGTTGGCGTCGTCGTCTAGCTGCCGATGCAGCTGCGTGATCGCTTCGAGCCCGGCGCGGTCCTGGAGGCACGATTGCTCGTTGTGGCACGCCTCCACCAGAACTGCCACCAAAAACGCATGTCTCAAAGTTAAGCTGACCAGTCGTCCTCGTCCTGTATTTCTGGAGATGTCTCATTTTCCAGCGATGAATTTGACAGTGTTCCTTAATTTAATAAAACCAAAACGGAAACATGCAATGACTCATATTTTTGCATATTGCCCTCTCATGAAATGTACCGAGGCCTAAAAGAATGTTTTTGTTTTTACAAGGTTGTACTTCTAAATGAGCATATTTTAAATGCCGCTAGGCCGAATCAAAAATACAACTACTTATGGGAAATAAGTTATATTGATGGGTTAGGGTGTAATTTGCCGAGTGCGGGGCTGACGAGGACGATGCGCCCGCGCAGCACACGCTTTTGAGCATTGCCCGGCGTGAGCTGCTCAGCGGTCCGCCCTCGTCGCCAGTATCGGAGGTGACCTTTGACTGCCGGCCTCGACATAAATGGTCATCAGTGAGATGTATTGGGAGATTGTGACCGCTTTCTGTGAGGAAGTCCTTGTAAAGAAAGAAACCGCAGAACGGGACTGCAAGCACAGAATAAGTAATAGTACTAAAGTACGCACGGATGACCCGTCCCACAGGTGGCGGCCGAGTAGGAGAAGGCGTACTTACGCCCTTCACCAGCTGCAACAGGAGTCGCAGTGATGGGAGTGGGGCTCCCGTTACCTACACTAATGATTATATATTCTGTGCTAATGACCTGGGGAGTGTGTGAAGGCGTTCCGTAGACATTCCCAACCCTAAAGACGGGCCCGGTGTCCGGGCAACATCGTGCTCGACACACAAAACGATTGCGAAAAGTTCCCTGTGCGTGTCGAAAATGCGTAAAGACGGAACCCTGAAGTATTTTAGTGGGTATGTATGACTCGATTAGCGAGGCGAGTC
The DNA here is from genome assembly GCA_963935595.1 of Schoenobius gigantellus. NCBI lineage: Eukaryota > Metazoa > Arthropoda > Insecta > Lepidoptera > Crambidae > Schoenobius > Schoenobius gigantellus. The sequence continues at coordinate 55,677,800 of OZ012541.1, forward strand.
TCACATAACCACAGGCGGGCCCCGCTCCGTCTGGTAGATTAAAAACTTTTTACTAGATTAAAAAAACGGTGTAATTTGTCAATAAAATCGACTCCCAACAACAAAACAAAAGAGATTTGACAATCATTGTGGCGTCAATACAAGACAGTGCCGACTGGCTATTATAAAGCAGCGATGGACGCACACTGACTGTGAAAATTGAAAGCGACCGTAATAGGTTTTGAGTTATACAATTAAGGGCAGAAAACGTAATATATGTATCCAAGGTATTTATAGCTAGAGCTACAATACTCGTAATTAACATCTTACTAAACTGTCAGTGTTTACCTATTAACTCATATCCCCGCTAACATAAATGTCGCCGTTTATCACAAACACCTCAAACCAGACGTAACTTATGACCGCGAGTTTGAAATATTGCCTCTACCTATATTATGAAGTTTTTTTATAGACGGTAAGCACTACACTCGACCGGGGATTGCAAATCCGCGTCAAACTTGATATCCAGATTTCGTGGACAGATTTTTTCTTTGTAGTTTAAATAGTCCGGATTAAAAAATCATTTAATTAAGAAAATCTAACAAAATTATTGGGAAGAATATTAAAGGGAAGAAGTTAGGTACTTATGAATACTATTTTCATGTTTACCTATTTAATATATTATTATATTAAATAGTTACCTAGATATTTCAAATGTGTTTCGAAAACCGACTACGATTTGTGCACCGCATATGATAAGTTGGCAAAAGCATACTGCCCACTTGACGGTAAGTGGTAATAGTCGCCTATAGTATATCTGGTGCCTGTGAGATTCGCAGCAAATCTGCAACCCCCACAAGCACCACAATATACGTTGCCAACTTGTGACGATAAGATGTAAAGTCCCGGTAGGTACCCAGTAATTTCACTGCCATATGTTACCCTTCAAACCGGAACACAGCAATGCAAGCACTACTGCTTTGCGGCAGAAATAGGTAAGACGGAGGTGTCCAAGCACGCGACCGACCCTGGTACAGAGTCTCCGGTAAAAATATAACTACTTACATATCTACGGTTTTCAGATTTTTTCCTTAATATGTGTAAGTGTGTTTACCTTGCATCTTGCCAAATTGTATGATTCTAACTAGATTAACGGGAAGTACCCTATATGTTTTGATTTCCTTGTGATATCGCAAAATCATAAACAGTCGTATCTTTTTATCGCGATGACTTCTAAAGTATGTTTTCTTTACAGCTGAAAGCTGAAAAATGTCAGTTCTCACGTGTTTCAGTTTCCCGAAAAATGATTCTTGGCAGACAGATGGACAGACAGACAACCGAGTATCCTATAAGGATTTCGTTTTTTCCTTTAGAGGTACGGAATATAAAACTGTGATGTTGTATGTGTTCTTATATTATTTATGACGTTTCGGTGTTTTTGAAGTCGGTTTTATATTGTTGTACTTAATTTTTTTTAAACAATTTACCTTTCTTGAAATGAGTAAGTATGCATAAATTGGAAAACTGTTTTGAAAATTGTTTTGAAAAGAGTATTAAGGATACCATGGGACTAAGCTGTCTAGACTGCCTACTTGCCGTCGGACTTCAGTCGATCAGAGGCTACTCCGATAGTAGCCCGATATACAGCTTTCCCGTTATATGTCGCCATTCATCACTAGCTTATGACGCAGACGTGACATAATTATAATGACTGCGAGTTTGAAATATTCCCTCTTCTATATGTTTTTTTTGATACCACGCCCAATTAGGGTGATATGTTAAGCTAGTTTCCACAAGTCTGAGGAAGTGAGGATTGATCCGTGCACAACAGCGGTATATGGGTTGAAGTGATGATGTTGAAAAAAAATCCAAATAGATGATATATTTTATGTAATGGAAAAATGTCACAATAAAACAAGCTAACATCTTGTAGCCTTTACGATCATAAAGCCACATGCGATATTAATAAAATTTAGATTTTTGACGCTAACTAAAATGAAAAAAAAATCATAAACGAGAAATTTGCGAATACTATTGAATCATTCGTTTACAAATTGTTGAAATTAATTAATGTATCACCAGAATACTTTTGTATTTGTGGTTTTCAAAAGCAAATGTCCAAACCGCGGTTGAAGCTAAGCTAGATAGATATTGACATGATTATACGAGTATTTACACCGTCATTATATACGGGGAAATAGCGGTGTCTCCAACTTGCTCTGAGCATTCGCGATGAGGGCAATGTGTTCAAAGTAACTAGGATCAAACGGACGAAATATATATAAATACATATAAAATGGCTATTTCAAACGTAAGTTATTTTTATGACAGCAACATTCCGATACAACAAATGCTTCCGATAAGTACGATTGAAAGTTGGAGGTCATGTGCGAGTATGTTTATCACTCGACGGCGGCGTAAATACCTTTATTGTGTAACTCAATATCTAACACGATTGCTTTTTCGACTGACATTTGACAGTCATAGAGCGGCGTCAATACAAGACTGTGACTACTAACTTTTTACAAAGCGGCGGTGGATTGGATGCACATTTATTATTATTATTTTTTTATTTATTGATTCGCCAACGTTTGTACACACAAATACATTTAATTATTACAGTCTAAAATTTTTATATACGACTAGGTGAAACAAACACTTACAGGCAAATACAGCATGTTCGAGTACATCCAACTATTTATTAAACAACCTAAAATTAAATTTGAACAGTTTGAAAATTATCGATATTAAAGTAGTTAGAAAATAATAATAAATAACAGAAAGAAAATTACAAAATCTATTGCATTCTATCTAGGTGATGCTTTCATAATAGAATGGAGCCTTCCGGGAGGGTCAAAGTTAAAATCAAAACGGTCGCTATATTCATTCATCAGTTTGCATAAATTTACTATCAATACTGAAAACGATCGTAACAGATTTTGGGTTACACAATAAAGGGACGTAGCGGCAACAAGTCTCTATGTCCATAGTGTTGCTAGACATCCGTTTTGTGTCCTTTTTACCCGGACTGCGCAACGCAGAGCCAGAGGGTAAGGTAAGTGTGTTCATCAGTCTATATGTATGATGTGCATGTTTGTTTCTTTGTGGCACTATATGAGCCAAACGCGTGGACGCGAGTGTCACTAAACTAAAGACATGACAGTTATCATATAAACCAAGAGACCATGAGGCGCCATATCGCTTTATGTCCGATTTAGCTTTTATGTCATACTAGCTGTACCCGGCATGCGTTGCAATGCCACGTAAATGCCTTTTTTTCGCTAGTTACCCTCACGGGTGTCCCCATATAAAACCCTACAAAAGTTTCATTACAATCTGATGAATGGTTTCGGAACGCATATAGAGGACAAACAAACATAGTAATACATCGATTTTTATTGATATAGATAAATTGTGTCAAATGTGAAATGACGTTATAAGTAGAAGTTTTAGTGTAAAAGTTAATTTTTTCTTATTAGCGCATTCAAATAAAAGCTTGTTTTTAAAAAGGTTTTTTTACATTTATTCATACTCAATCCGTATCCTCTAGCGCAGTGGCTAGTTAGGGACGTCTCTGCAACCGGCCATTCGTCGCTGTAAAAATTAAGAACTTGCTCAAGCCGCAGACCGTGGCTTGCCTTTCTCGTTCTTCTAGTAATTTAGGAATAAAATACCCTTTAGACTCAGAGTATACCACAGGAGGCATCATCAGTTAGCTAGAATTTCTGTTGCGAACAGTCCCCCCTGTTCGCGACAGAAATTCTATAGGTCTCGTTACTACAAAAGCACACATTAAAGATTGGACAAAATATTGGCAATTTCATACTCACACAGACAAAAAAAACGTCACACTTGCGTATATGTCGTACAGAATTTTAAATCATTAGAATTTTAAATCATCAGATTTTAAATCATATGCTTCAACGGAGGTACCCCTCTGTTGAAGCATATGAGTATGTTATAACACTGCTTCAGTGGTATGGTATGGTATGGTATGACCCTACTCCAAGCCTATTATAGCTGTTATAGACTAATCTGGGGTCTCCAGCTAACTATATAAGTACATAGTTTTAGTTTAGTGAGTTGTTTCTGGAAAAAGTAACCAACAGAGATCCATCGTTCATCACTTAACTATATCGCAATCATATCGGTAAGATTCTGTGACACCGCAAACAAGATTCATTGACCACCAAAACAAAGTCGATGTTCGTATAGCGTGCACGCGAACTTCCTCGATCGAAAATTGTGGTTAATATCCGGCAAATGTCCTCTAAATCGCTCGGCTCAAACAGATGTCCGTAATTTTAAGGATACTGACGCGTTTACGATGACTGTCATCTTCAAAACGCGAAATGTTAGATGAACTATGCCAGTGGGCTTACTCTCGAACCAATTGCGATCGATCGACATTGAGATATTGTGATTTTTGGTACGCTTGAGTTGCCTCATTGGCGACACATTGGATCTGTGTTGCGTGGAATTTGAGTGAGTGAACCAAACTCGTTTTTTTATTTTCTTAAGATAAGAAACGGAACCAATTTCGCGCTTGTGTTGGTTCAAGCGTACGAAAAATCACAATCCAAATGTCGATCCATCGGAATTGGTTCGAGAGTGAGCCTACAGACATAGAGAGTTTTATAACAGAGTTGTCCGCTCTGCATGGGTACCACTATCTCACCTATTAGTGCCGTCAAGCAGCAGTGCTTGCAGTGCCGTGTTTCGGTTTGAAGGCTGTGACAGGCAGTGAAATGACTGGGTAATCTTGGTATGACTGGTGTGACTTGGCATCTTATGTTACAAGTTTGACGTACAGTCAAAGAGTTTAACTGTTCTGCAGGTTGATGAATATTTGTATTTAGTCGTATAATACTAATACACGAACCACCGATATTTTAATGAAAAAAATCTTTAACCTGTTATACATTCAAATTCCGTGACCGTACATTGGCGTCCTTGGAGGTGTTGCAGATTTGCAAGTCATACTGAAACCACATGATACAGAGTGGCACATTTAGATCGGTTAGTATCGACAAGTCTGTAACTATAAGACATACAAAGATCTGTTCTTAGGAACCATGTCATCATCGATTTTAGTGACAAGAAAATCTGCATACATAAATTTAAAAAAAACTTGTACTCAGTTCGAGAGTCGAACCCGGTCGTATTGAAAAATAAAACTTACATAATTTCTATTCAAATATCGATTGTGTAGGACGTAGGTCATAAACAGTAAATGTTACTATGAAATATTATATTTAAAATGAATATTTTTAAAAAATTTAACGCATAAATTTTATTTTAAATCACGATACGCAGCGATCTTTTTCAGGTAATCATAATATAGAAGAGGGAAGCTGTATCAAGCGAAATAGTAACGTGGTTAAAAATAGACTTCAAAGAAACATCGTTAGTCATAAGTATATCGAATTTAAACCTTCAAAACAAAATTCACTGCACTGAGGAAAGATGTTTGTATTTCTCGCATCTTTTATTTATACACAATATTAATTGTCTTTGATGAGAAGATGCGTTCTACAATTGGGCACAATATTAATGCGAGCGAGTTGAATCACTACCGCATTTATTTGTGCCAATGCACTCGACAAGAATATGAGTTGTCAACGAACTATATGGAATGTTGTTTATTTAATCATCTACATTATCCCCTCAACGAGACTAGGCAAGGCGGTCCAGCTCGCAATCTATACGGGGCGATAAGATAATGAACAATTTTATTGTGACATTGACAATGGCAATTAAGGGTATTGAGTTGATAGCATTTATGTGTCTAGTGAGAGGGAATCGTTTCGCTTCGAAAATATTGTACAAAAAATCTAAAAAAATAAAATTCTACAGGACATGTTTGATGTCATTGTTGTAAACATTTTCTGGTAAATTTATTGCAACTTCATTTTAAAATACAAGCCCGAATAAGTTAAGAGCGCTAAAAGGAAAAACTTACCTTAACTGATTTTTCTATAAGGTTTAAGTGATATCAGTAAGTCTTGATGAAGTAACCTTTAAGTGACGGACGACGAACTAAGTAATGTTAATGCACTAAGAGCAAAACTGCATTGCAGCATTGTGTGGCATTGTACTCTAGTAACACAACAAACGATGTAGGTAACTTACAAACGTACGTTAAAGAATCATGCTGATAATGACTGATTCCTATTTCCTGAGAATAGGAAAGTATGCGGAAAGTGAATCTAAAAAATTAATTGCAAAGTTCTACAATGATATCTATACTAATATTATAAAGCTGAAGAGTTTATTTGTTTGCTTGAACGCGCTAATCTCTTTCAGTGTTAGATAGCCTATTTATCGAGGAAGGCTATAAGCTATATATGTGTTAGGCTTTTTGACCTCTTGTCCGGCCAAATTTGACTGCGTCCGGCCCGTCCAGTTGTTGTTAGGCTTTTTATATTATCGTTCAATCAATTCAATCAATGACTTCAGTCAGTAGCGAACGAGAGAGCGAGACGAGATTGGCTGACTCGCTCTCATAGTTGTTTTTTTTTTTATCAATAATCCCTTTTTTACCGTCCGGTTTTGGCATTAAAAAGTCCGGCTTTAAAATATGACAATGTGATTTAGACGATAATATGTAATTTTTTTTTTTAAATTCTTAATGTCCGGCTTTGGGATCCAAAAGTCCGGCTTTTTTAACGGGTAAGTCCGGCTTTATGATTTTTAGAGATGGCGACGCTAGCTGCGTGCGCTGCGTAAACGGTTAAAGCTTCGCAAAAATCATGTATGACAGAATTGTTTCCGTTAAAAAAAAGTCAGCGACAGCATATGTCTATCTTTTAAGGTTAGCTCACTATAACCTTTTTTATGCTAACCAAATTTGTTCTAAAATAATGCATTGTTTGCGAAGGTGTTTTTATAAACATGATATTAATCCTTATTCAAATAAATACGTTATTCGTCACAAGTATTTAATTTAAAACAAAATTGCCCTTTACATCATTCGATTTAAATGAATATCTTTGGAGATATCGCAGTTTTAAAATAACATCACAGCAAAATAATGATCGAGTACTGCGCGCACAATGTGCAAAGCCGACGGGCAGTCATGAGGGGGAAGGGCGGTGGCCCCAGTTAAGGCTTATTTACACTTTGTTAAGTAGCAAATGCGAGTGCGAAGTGCAGGTGTGAAGTCACAAGTAAAAACAACGTGTAAACGGCCACGCTGTTAAGTGTTAAGTGCGAGTGCGAAGTGCAGATGTGAAGTAAACTGATTAGAAGCGAGCTCTAAATTTTACTGTTAAGTAGATACCCCGCCCACCCGCGCACTCCCCGCACTCGCAGTTTCACCCGCGCTTAACAGTGTGTAAACAGTATCGGTTTGATAAGTGCATAGTTCATATGGACTTGCAAAAAAACAAATACTATACACTGTGTGAACGCTTCCTTCGCACTTAACAATTACGCTGTTAAGTTCGCACTCGCACTTGCTACTTAACAAAGTGTAAATTAGCCATTAGCTATCTACTGCCGGAAGAAAACAAAACTAAAAATATAGTGTACGCAGAAGTACTTTAAAAAACAGTTTAGTTTTTTTGAGAATAACCTACAATCTACATGATATATTTATAAAATTATAAGACCCAGTACTTACTCACCTGTATAAACGAAGTCGAGGGTTAAAGTTAGCGTTAGCCCAAAGTAACTATTCCACGCGGACGAAGTCGCGGGCGGAAGCTAGTTAGATATAATCTGTCGGATTTGGTGACGTTAAAAAAAAACAAAAGTCCGCAATATACTTGCAGTTTTCGAATTGCAAGATATTTCCGCGCGCGTGGCTGTCTGTACACAACGATAACGAATTTTATTTCCGTGTTGTCATTTATATTGTAGAAGCATTATTATAAAGAGTACAGCCGCAATGTATAGAAATAATTTAACGAAGCTGTGGGGTAATGTCTTTATCATGTAGTGGCATTATTAGTTAAGACCTAAACCGAAGTTAACGAATATCGAAGCGCCATTAGGGGATTACGCAGAGATATCGATGCAAAGACTAAGGCAAAGGGAATGTAATCATTACGTAAGTGAGGTAGTCCCGAGACGGGGAGTAAGGAATAAATCACATAAGCCAAGGATCTATGAAATGTGATGACCGTTCAAAGACCGTCCGGCCTAGTCCGTACTACTCATATTCACTCGGACGAGCTTTGACACGAACAATTCAAAGGCGGCTCGCAGGCACACGGGCACACCTCGTCCTCGTCACGGTCTGATAATGCAACAGTTAGTGTTGTAATAATTTTGTGAAAATTCATTTAAACTTCATTTAAAAGTGGCCCGAACAACGCTCGATGTTTAAGCTTGAAATCAAGTCGCTCGGTAAATTTTGGAGTCGAATCACGCACAATAGGGGTGCGGGGACTGAGTATACGAAAAATCGGCAGACTAAACACAACATGACAATCTGCTCCGTGTCCATCGCACAGCCACATACATTCGTGTCCAGGCGTCAGATTGTCATTAAACTCCCCTCTATTAACATCAATTGGTCCGCGGCGACTCAATCGTTTGAGAGCCAACGTTTCATTTAAAGCATTATGGACTTAGTTGTTGAGACGCAATGTGAAATGATTTTGGTGTGTTGACTAATTCGATGTTTAGCAACACACACAGAGCCTAACCCACACCGTGTACTACATATCTAATAGAATCGAACTCCTCCGAAACGACTTGAACGGTTTTTATGATTTTTTTTGTTTATATTGGGTAGATCTGAGTCGTAGGCTATTTTGATACCCCTAGGTGATAAGGGAGGCCCTCTCTAGATTTTTTTTGACAATTATTATGGCGAAACGTAATTAGCGGGCACAGCTAGTAGGTACCTATATAAAAATAAATCGCCGTTCGTTGGTCTCGCTAAAACTTAAAAAAGACTTGACCGATTTGAATATTTTATATTTTTTTCGATTGTTACAGGGGGTGGTTTAAGTAATGAAAAGGAAGAACCTTAATAAAAACCAATAATAATATAAAGCATTTATTATATTAACTTTGTATGGAAAATGACGGTACACTTCGCGATTGTTTATTTAGGTCTGTCATCTGTTAATCAATATAGTAAGTATCATAATATCAAGTTCACGGGGTCAGCTAATGGAATATGAAAATAAGTTTGGGCGACAAGTGTGTGATCCGTTATGATGATTTTTATTATACTTAATAATAATAATAAATTTGTATAACTGTATTTTATTATTTTAAAGAGTGCTATTCGTTTAATGCCTCCGAGATCCGTGCCTCTTTATTTCCAATCGTTGCTAAAAATAATCCATAATAGCTTAAAAAGTTGCCAAAACATTGGACTCATGTTCATAATTTCACCTGATTCAAGTTTAATGTTCTCATCAAATTTTCCCTTCCCTCAAAGTCCAGTTTATAGATAAAAATAAAAATATAATAAAAAATTCACATGTCATAATAATTTGGTTTGGAAATACAATAATATTAAAAAAAACATTATAGTAAATACTGCAATATATGTTGTTGCTGTTTACCTGTTATTGTGCTTTTGAGGTGTGTGTTGTGGAACGGATAAATCACATTCGACATGGTTGTACGTCCCGATAAAAAGGTAACAATTGACCAGCAGTCGTGGAAATTAAACGGTAACCGAGTATTCAATAGATTGCGTTCATGTATTGATGGTAAAATGATTTTAAACGGATAGTATACGAGTATTTAACTGCCCCGCTCTCGGAGTTCGCTAATATCAGGGACACATACGAGTACCTACAGTACGCGACAGGTCGACATGGCAAACCAATTTAGATTTTGAATACAATACTATAAGCAATTAAATCCGTGAACGATATCGAAATTGATAAATGACATCCATGCTGACGTGTGGAGCACTATGCTGACGTGTGGAGCACTATGCTGAAGTGTGGAGCACTATGCTGACGTGTGGAGCACTATGCTGACGTGTGGAGCACTCATATTCAGATGGCACGAGTGCTGTGTGGTGTAGTGTTGGTGAATATATTTATGAATAATTTCAATCTCAGACCGAACTTATAAAAATATTGGGCGCATTATGCTAATAAAAAAAATATTGGATCTGAATAAAAAAATTAACTGATATTTTAAACCATTAAAATTACATATCTGATATTTTTATTAAACTACGAGTATTAAGTTGTAATATTTTTTTTTTCAACCATTAACGCCACCTCTAATGTGCGGGGTATCTTCGATCTACTCTCAGACCCAGTTTCTGAAAGGCTGATCAAAATATTGTTTAACTAACATCCATGTCATTCTAACAGCAGTCATAAGAATAACTAATAATACTCGTATTATTAGTTATTCTTATGCAGCAGTGTCAAATCAATTTGAGTTTCCGAAACGTTGGTTAGCCAAAATTTACTTATGTTTAATTATTTAATTTCTCGTAAGAAATATTTTTAGACACGGTCACATTGCTGAAATCATATATTTTGTTTTGTTCGTATGTATTTTGGAAACCTCAAAGTGGGTCTTTCCTTAATCATTTTGAAATAAATTTGACAGCTGTGTCAACTGACACAGTGATAAGTTGATTTAGCTTTCAGCAACTCAGTTCACAGTTAGCATCAGATTTGACAGCTTGTTAGTTAATTTTATAGCTGAAAAGCCTTTCAGCAAGTGGGCGTAATTAATGCCCACATTTCGATTGCCATGTTGACCTGTCGCATACTTTATGATACTGATTAGCGAAGCTTCTCATAAAGAAGCAGTAAAGAGCATGGAAACTATCCGAGTGCCAAATTTCGACTTCGTAATATAAATGTAAATTGTAATTACCTCATAGTCGTCTGATCCGGATAAGTTTAAAAACTCATATGTACTATTATAATTAAGTATTTATTACAGAGTGTGAGTAGTTGAGTACGGGTAAACGCTTAGGTAGCACTGCTAAATAGCAACTCATAAAGACATCAATTCACTTTTAAAGACTACTCGTATTTGTGCAATTGTTCGCAAGTAATTGGGTAATAAATGATGAATGGCGACAAGTGGTGAGCTACATACTTATTTCTTAAAACGATGTAATCACGCATATCGCCATTGGCAATATTTATGAGTTAAAAGTAAATGATCCTAAAAATAAGTGATCGTTATGAAATAACCAGAAAATACTAGACATGAGAAATATTTTGATGTATGGATTTAAATAATAATGGTTTTTTGATGAATGTACACTTACCCCCAGTTTCTGAAAGGCTGATCAAATCAAAATATTGTTCAACTAACATCCGTGTCATCTTGTCAAATCAATTTGAGTTTCCGAAACGTTGGTTAGCTTATCTTTAATAATTTGATTTCTCGTGAGAAATATTTTAAGACACGGTCACATTGCTAATATCTTATATTTTGTTTTATTTCTATGTATTTTGGAAACCCAAAATGGGTCATTTCTTAATAATTTTGAAATAAATTTGACAGCTGTGTCAACTAACACAGTGATAGGTTGATTTAGCTTTCTACAAATCAATTCATAGTTAGCATTAGATTTGACAGCTTGTTAGTTAATTTTATCGCTGAACAGCCTTTCAGAAACTGGGTGTTACTGTACTTAAGTGCTGAAAGTGTATAATATCTATCACAGATAATATAATACTACAGTAGTATTTAATTATGCACGAGTCCTGAGTTGTCGACTTGGTCCGAGTCGCAAGCAAGGAATTTGAATATGGTTTCTCTAAAATAATAATAAAACAACTGTTGGATTTATGTTTAACAACTTTTTGTGCGATCGTGTACCAAAGTTAACTCAATAGCAGTATGTGCATTCTACTGATTCCGTAAAAACCATGTAAAAAATCATCCACGTAGGTAGGCCCGAAAGTTTTCGTATAAAAATTCGAGTTTGAATTCGATATGAATGAAATAATGTTTAACGCCGTCAGTGTCTGTCAGTGCGAACTCATCTGTAATGTTAGGTGTCCCACAAAAACAAATTGTTCATACAAGACAAACGCCACCACTGAGACAACAACACTGAAAGAATATTGTATTAAGTATTGGATTTTTTTTGCATAATCATTATTATTAAGAGATTATTATGTAGTTACAACAATTGATTATACGCCAATAGGAAAGAACGTTGACCCGTGGTCACGGAACTGGACAATCTGTTCAATGTCAGTCTCTCAGAACGCAGGCGCAAACTTTGTTCATGAGGTGCCAAAACATTTGTATCGTAGCGTAACTGGGGATTTATTTTCACGGATTCGAAAAAGTTCCAATTCAAATTTTTCCAGTTAAATTCTATAATAAATACTCGTGTTATTGAAAATAAATAATAAAATATAAAAGCATAAACAAAAAAAGGAATAAAAAACAATTCCTCAAATTTGAAATTGACTTCTCTACTACTCTCAAGCACTCGAGACAATACACGAGATTTTCCACAAAAAAATGGCGGCGCTCGACACATCGTGTGTTTTGATTGGTTGAACTGTGCTTGCCGCTCGAGAAAAAACTTGAATTCGAACTATTCTACAAATTGTGAGAGTCAGCCCCCTTATCCAAAGAAAACTATCGTTACCGATACAGTTCGTCATTCGGGCGTATTTTATTTTTACTTGTAGTAAGTATATTATTCATTAGGACAAGGTCGAATTTCATTTAGGTCCAGTATTAAAAATTGAATTATCGTCGTAGTTTAGATAGTACAGATAGTCTTCGTCGAAGCTATTTTCGAACGTACTACATTAATAATACACAAGATATAAAACGAAGAAGAACCTAGAAGTAATTTTTTTCCCAATCAAAGTTAATAATATTTTAATCGAAGAAGACGGTGTCTGTTATGCTTTAATCGATTTAAGCCGATTGAAAGATTGAAAAAATGATGGAAGAAAAGATATCGTTTGGGATGATGTGCGTGCAACGTGACATTTAACAACGGTACAAGGGCCAGAGGATTCAAAAATAATTTGTAAAATGCCAGTTGTAAATTACCAGTATTGCTGTCGCGCTGTGAACAACCGAGCAGACAGAGCGCGATAAACTGCCGTTCCGACCGAAGTTTCCGACCGTTTTGTAGTCCTCTGTTTGTTCCTCTAACTAAACTAAACCGATTTTTATTACTTTTTAAATTAAAGAAAAGCTTTGGCTGCGCTTTTCTGTTTCACTTTCTTCATAATGTCCCCTCAAATTTGTTTGCTGGATGTTTGAGTACAGCGGAAGATCTCGCCAATATTTAGGTTTCTGAAGGTTTTTAAATGTAATATAATAATAACTTTAAAAAAAACATAGGGACATCGATTCGTAATAGTAGCCTCTTGCCATTATTCAAAAAGGAAACGGAGAACTATGTTTGTATAGAAAAACAGCCCCTTCATATCAAATGAGTGACTCCACATTACAACTTATAACCTACCATTGCATGTACACCATCCACAGACTAAAATCAAGGAAAATATATATACCGTGACCTTGAGATGATGAATTGATTTGATACGAGTCGTCATGTCGAATTGATATTTAACAGCCAGTTTTGCGTTCTCTGTATGTAACATTGCAAGTTTTTAGACATATGAAAACTGAAAAGAAACAAAACAATGCAAGAGCAAATTATTCAGTGTTTATGATTTGACGGTTTGTATACCTATTGGCCGTTATTGCATTGTGCACTGCATTCGCCCGGCCCGGTACGACGGTACCGATGACAGCAACGACACGGCAATGATATTTCAAACATTGTCGGATTTTATTACGAAAGGCAAACTTTTCGCTCTAACCCCGTTCAATGCCTTCGAGCGTGACAACCGGGTGAAACAACCGGCCCGTTCAAGACCTTAGAGTAGTGTCGGCGCGAGTTACAACAGAACAACCATCGAATTTGATGGTTGTAAAACGCTCTGACGTTTATTACTGAAATACTCTTACGTGATTGGATGATATTGGCGGCCATAATCTAAAATGTCATCTTATAGAAAGAGACAGAAATAAAAATTCATGTGAAAGAGGGAGATAAAAGATTTGCTTACTGCAATCCGTTCAGCGCCTCTGAGCGAGTTAAAAAACAACCGGACAACTACACCCAGAGGCTCTGAACGCGCTCCTGGGCAAAGCGGGTTTACTCGCTCGAATTTGGAGACGCCCGACTGGGAAAGTACCTTGGTACCGGTTAAGGACCTTGCTGAAGATCACAGTTAAATGATGTTATTTTATAAATTATTGTGTTTTTGTCGATGAGCAACTGATCCTGTACTGCTCGGAGCATTGGCAACGGGAAGGACCGGTGCAGTTCTGTTCGTCATCATTAATGTATTTGCGCGGGGTGACGTGGTCAGAGACCCGGTGAAACGGTTGACAGCGCTGGCCGCCCGCGGGCTGAACGGGTTCCCAATTTCCCATACCCAGGGAATACCAAATCTCCGTCCTAGGAGACTGAACCGCCAGTCTTGAAAAGATCCCTGATGTGGTAGTCGTGCCGGGGAGATGACCGAAGTGGACCCGTTTGCTACAGCACGGAGACCGGCGCCGGCGGGTCCTTCCGCCCGTCGTCGTGCCAGCAAATAATACACTCGCCTCACTATCGCAGGTATATGTCAGGAGGCTGACAATCTGTCATCTATTCCATTTTTAACCAAAATTTATTTAACAAATATTTAATTAATACGCATGTATATTTTTTCGGCGACAGTGCCGTACCGGGCCGGGCAGTAGAGAAACGGTTGTAGTGTTCTTGTAGTGTAGTTTTGGTTTATCGAGGTGATCAAATGGGTAAACGTGAGTGAATTCGCCACTCATTCCAACAATACACCGTTGAGTACAACGAAACGAACGCCTCTTAGAATATGAAAAGAAGTTTTAAAACGACCACTGACTGTGGGTTCGTGTGTTATAGGTACATATCAATTGTACGGACCTTTTCTTTTCGAGGGGAAATGGGTGACCGCACCCTACTCGCCGTTGGCTCGATGGTGAGCGTACAGATTTAATTAATCACAGCCGCATTAAGCCAGTTGTAGACTATCGTCTAACAAACTAACAATAGGACACCTCAGACGAATAATGTAATCTGTTTACGGACGAAGCACTTTTGCCAAGGAATTAATCAAGCAATCGGTAGCGCGCGCCAAAAGTTGTTTACGATTAAGAAAATTGGTCAATTCTATAAATGAAGTTTTTTGACAGTCCCGTATTAGGACTTTGAACAAGAGCTTTGAAATATTTCCAGAGCGTGTGGTAATTTTAATCTTAAACGCTCGACATTGACGACAATGAAAAAATAGGCACACAGAGCTAAATAGATAAAAATAGAAACGATAGATTAACTAATCGCGTTTCGATAACAACTACTGTTGCGAAGTTTTTGTTTTGGGATCTTATCTCACATTGGCAGCACGGACATCTTTTAATAAATTCGTAAAATTGTTATTATCGAATGTCGATTCCTCATTTCCGTCCGCAACAAATTTAGAACACATCTGTTACCGCTCCCTTTTTTTCCCGTGGATGCCGTAAGAGCTAACTAAAGCAGTATCCCGCAACTTCTTGGAAAGAAAAAAGAAAGAAGTAATTGAAAACTCGACCCAAAATCAATCACTCACAATACACCATCGATGAAAAAGTTCAAGACTTTCGAATTACAGAAAGTAGTTTGGGAGTCTTTATCACGCAAGTTGGAAGGTCGATCTTATCATTTTAATAAGTGTTAAATAAACATACCAATTAATAAAAAGACACATTATTAATACATGTGTTTTGGTTAAGAGAATTACGCGATCACTTTGTAGCATTAGTAGTGATTTCTTTACAAGTTGTAGTTATAAGATTGTAATGGAACCACGTGTGATCCCTGCTTTATATCATGGAGCGGGTGTCGCCAAGTGCACGTTTTGTTCTAAAATAAGACCAGAAGTCGTCTCACGCGATCCCCTGTCATTGATAGCCGTGTAGCTCACGATGAGTCATCGTTTGTCTGTCGCAACTATCAAAGACGAGAAGTCTATCTTCCTGTAACACTGTATCACGTTCGCGGAGCACGGTGAGGCGCTTTGGTGTACGCGTTTGACTAGTGATTGCTAAAGTTTAGCAACGTTGGCCGTGGTGTGGCCTAGGATGGGTGACCAAAAATGTGAAACATCTAGAGCTTCTCTCGGAAAGCACGTTAAACAGTGGGGCCTGCGCCTGTAGGCCTAGCACGGCGTGTCGACCATATGTATAAGAGAAAGTGACAAACCCTCGTTCCGTCTCGCTTCATTGTTATACATATGAAAGAGCGATAAGAAACATGTTATATGTCTCTTGTCCCGTTTTGTCCACGCTCCGTGCTACGCCTGCTGATTTCGTTTCGGTCGTGTCGGTCAATAATCCTATCAGACTATGCGATTAAAGGAGAAACAGACTGCACTTGTTTGCGCCTTAGAGCATTGAGGTCTGCCCAGTCGCTTGTGTACTATCTCGCGCAGCCTCTGCTGAGACTGGCCGAATATCTGTCAGGAGACCACTATTATTACTACGTTTGTACGCTTGAATGTTAATTAAACCGCCCATAGATGTTGGGTTAGTTTTGTTGCTGTCTCTGGTAAAAATTACTATGCTATTGAGTACATTTACAATCCAAGCACTAAATTATGTTTCAGGCCTTGAACTTATTTATTTTGGAATGGAAATAATCTATACTTCTATACTAATAGGTGTAGATTCAACTTTTTTTTTTTTTTTTTTACTACTTGTATTTGCAGACATCTTGAGTAGGTATATTCAGGATGTATGCACATACAAGGTTAAATTTATGTTTCCTTTAAATTAGAATGTTTTGCTTTGTTTTGACGTCAATAAGTGCCTGTAAAGGCCTAAGTTGAATAAAGATTTTTGAATTTGAATTTGAATATTATAAAGCTGAAGAGTTTGTTTGTTTGTTTGTTTGAACGCGCTAATCGGAACTACTGGTTCGAATTGAAAAATTCTTTTTGTGTTAGAAGTCCATTTATAGAGGAAGGTTTTAGGCTATATAACATCACGATATTGTTATTTTCGGACATCCACGCGAACGAAGTCGCGGGCACAGCTAGTATATCATAAGATTTTCTGTACCGAATGCGGGCCATACGTGTTTGAACTTAAGTTAAATCTTAAACGCGCCATGTCGTCACCCCATATTGTGTTGTGTCTGTGTACGAAGATCCAGCCAGCAACGACTTCTATTGTCTAGCTAGACAAAATCGAATGGGTGAAATAAGGACATTTTTGGAGAAGTTGTGGACCTCGGTCATGAAGAGCGTCGGTGGCGCTGTGGACTTTGCACTGGCCTTCTAATCGGTAGGTCCGGGATTTGATCCTGATATCTACTAATGTGTTTTTCGAATTTTATATGTGTATGTCCGACTTACTCTACAAGTGCAACAATTCGACCCCCCAGACGGGCAGGCCAGGGGTAGAAACGTAATGGCGGGGCCATTTCATCCCCAGCTTGCATAAGGGAGTTGGTGGCGCGCGTCCAGGAACGCGCGCCTCCTCCTACCCAACCAACCGAGGGTTATAAAAAATTGGCTACGACCTATTCTCAATCATAATTATAATTCATGAAAATCGTTCAAGCCGTTTCGGAGGAGTTCGATAACAAACACTATGACACGAGATTTTTATATATTAGAAGATGATGACATTATTTGTAATGTTCCGGACAGGGCTTGTGTGAGAATGCAGACAACACTTCGAAAATTCGAATAACGCCATTCAAAACCAATGGTAATTAGTGGACTAGAATAGAAATTATCGCTGCACACAAAGATTTCACTTTTATGTCAAACTAGCTTTCCTCTCGCGGCTTTGCCCGCGTTATTATTGTTTCACCGTGGGAATTCATATTTTCCTGTAGGAAGAATAATTTTGTAGCCTATTTAAGCCCGGATAATAAATTTCATTAAAATTGGAGCAGATTTTAAATATTTTCCATAGAAACTTTCAACCCCTATTTTGCACCCTAAGGGGGTGAATTCCAATAAACTATGAAACACGTGTTCAATAAAATATATTTAAGAGCATGAATGGCAACGTACACTGTGGCCCTTGTGGGGGTTGCAGTTTTACTGCGAACGTCACAGGAGCCACATGTATTATAGGTGACTGTTACCACTTACCATTAGGTGGGCAGTTTGCTTGTTTGCCAACTTAGTAGCAATAAAAAAAATCTCAAGTTTTATCAACATTGTTGCCAATATAAAGATTTTTCCATACAAACTTGCAACCCCTATTTCAACCCTTTATTGTAAGCGGCCACGTCTCAGTTCCGTATATCATCACTGGCAACACGCACGAATTGAAGACTTTCGTCTTGAGACACTGCGGTAAATGGGCCGAGAATATGCTGCGTAGCTTCCCGAACGCTGCCCAGCCGAGTTGGATTCGTCGCTTTACCTCTTTCTGGAAGTTGGACTTAAAGAAGCTGGACTATTTGCCCCAGGTAAACATATTCGTCAACAACTTCCAGCGTAGAGCCTCCAACATTCACAGGAGTGGGTACTACACGGGAATTCGACATTATTTTAGTCTTGTCCATGTTCATTTTAAGACCACTTGTTGGGAAACTCTACAGAGGTCTTCGAGCATTGTGCCTAGATCCTCCACGGTCTCAGCCATGACTACGATATCATCAGCAAAACGAAGGTGAGTTATGTACTCGCCGTTTATGTTGATGCCGAGTCCCCTCCAGTCCAAAAGCTTAAATACATCCTCCAACGGAGCTGTGAACAGTTTCGGCGATATAACGTCACCCTGTCTCACACCGCGCTGAAGTCGTACTGGTTTCGAGTTTTGGTCCTGAAGGCGTACTGACGTGGTGGCGTTTTCGTACAATACGATAGTCTATTTGGCACCTCTGGAGTGATCCAAGTACGGCCCAGGTCTCGACAGAATCAAAAGCTTTCTCATAGTCCACAAACGCCAAGCATATTGGCAGATTATACTCCTCGGTCTTCTGTATAACCTGCCGCAGCGTATGGATGTGGTCTATGGTACTACAGCCTTTTCGGAATCCGGCTTGTTCGGGAGGCTGGAAGCCGTCGAACCTGCGTGCGAGACGATCCGTGATGGGGTCATCACGGATCGTCTCGCACGCAGGTTCGACGACTTCCAGCCTCGAGAGCAGCTTATAAATATGACTCAGGAGCGTGATGGGTCTATAGTTCCTCAACTGGGCCCTATCGCCCTTTTTGAAGAAAAGTGCCACCACGCCCCTGTGCCATGCTTTAGGCGTTTTGCCCTCGTGTATGACGGAGTTGAATAGCCGCTGCAGCGCTTTCCGGACTAGTAGTCCACCCGCTTTTAGGAGTTCGGCTGTAACTCCATCATCACCTGGTGCCTTGTTGTTTTTAAGCTGTTTGAGAGCCACACTAATCTCGTACAGGCTGACGTCCGGGATGTCTTCGGTGTAGTGCCGGGTCAATTTGGCTCTAGGGTCTGTAGCCTGAATAACAGGTGCCTGTGATGTTGCGTAAAGCAACATCACAGGCACCTGTTATTAGAATATGATGACTTGTTATTAGAATATGAAAATTGTTGCCAATTTAAAGATTTTTCCATACAAACTTCTAACCCCTATTTCAGCCCTTTAGGGTCAAAATTTTTTAAAATCATTTCACGTTACTACCATTAGCGGTTACGGCTGTGCGTGCGTCTATAGATGGGAACATCTCCTTTTATATACAGGGTAATTTTTAAACCATCAACAACCTCCCAGGGGCTGATTCTAGTGCTCAGATGCAACAACTTTTTGTATGGGCCCAACATCGAAATCGCAAATAAAATACACTTTCTCATACTAAAGTCTCGATCAGCTAACCTAGTTTTATGGAGAAGTGGTTTTTTTTTGCGATTTCGATGTTGGTCCCATACAAAAAGTTGTTGCATCTGAGCACTAGAATCAGCCCCTGGGAGGTTGTTGATGGTTTAAAAATTACCCTGTATGACAAGTATCCACGACGTTTAAAATCCATTAAAATTGGATTATAATTAATAGTACATTTCCACTTAGTTCATCTAACAGTAGTTGAGGTAAATTGTGGTTGTTTATTTTATCAATTTAACATGATTACATCAGTATTAACAGTATTAAGGTCAAATGGTTGATTCAATTATTGATTGGTTGATATTGAAATGAGTATACATGTGATAGGTATTGTAGTATATTGAGTTAGTTATTAGTACTATATTATTTTGATTGATAGTTCAATTAAAGTACCTAGTTTTATTTAAACTAGCAGATTTTTATTATATTTTTGCTATTTTTATCTATGTATGCTATTTTTATACAGAAAACTAGTAAGTAATCTTAGGTGTTTTTGAATTGTAAATTATGCTAAGTAAAGCTGATATAATTTGCAACATAAAGAAATATTTATAGCTATGTATGATGATAATAAATGTAAAAGGTATTTGCTAAGATTGAGTAGGTAGGTTCTGCATTTGCTGGGTTGAAAGGTTAAGAACGCATTTTATATTTTTTTGATAAGCACGTAATATTGTTTAGTTTTCATATACAATAAAGTCAAAAGCTATTTTACTGTGGTTCGTAAAAAATCGTTTGGAGATCAAAACGGTGATAAAAATAACAAGAAACAGAAAGACACATTCAGTACATGATCATTTCGGCCTTAACAAGTCGAAAGTGCGCTCGAGCATATAATCAGATAAGCAAACAGAAGGTAGATTATGTCATGTTTGTACAGAACAAAATGTTAAATCTACGTATGGTGAATGCGAAACGTGGTCCAAATCGCGAATGTACCACTTAAATCTTGAAATTGTTTCGTGAAGGTATTTCAATAGGCATTTGCTGCACGCGTAGCATAAGGACCCTGAGATAGAAATGTCTTAATCTCGAAATTCCAGTTTCTCGACATCAGACTATCTCTTTCTCAACAGTCAAAAATATTTTACAAAAAAATAAAACAGACTTCAAAAACACCAAAAAGTCATAAATAATAAAAGAATACACACAACATCACAGTTTTATATTGTCGTTGCGTCGGTGCTAAATTTTAAGTAACTACATTAAACTGTTGTTATATTTTTTAAGACTTTCAAGGTAAACATTGCTTGGCACCGACTTCAATAGAAAACTGTGATGTTGTAGGTATTGTTTTATTATTTATGACTTTTTGGTGTTTTTGAAGTCGGTTTTATTTTTTGTGAAAGTTTTTTTAATCATTTTTTTAGTTTATACATATTAGAATTTGAGAAAAGCTAAACACCAGAATAACTTAAAATAAAACGTCTTTCGCTCTAAACAGTTTCAAAAGAATTATTTCCGAACTCCCTAATCTATCAGAAACCTTCCATGATCAGCCCAGTAACATGACATGATGACTATCAGACGTAAATACCTGAATATCTTAAGAAGAAAAATGAAACACGTTGGACGTGCCTATACAATTCAAGGGTTTTTCTCGATTTTCATGAGATCCCATCATCAGATCATCATCACCTCGGGAGAATACTCTTTTGATTACAAAAAGAATTTTGAAAATCGGTCTACAAATGGCGGAGTAATCGGTGAACATTACATAAAAAAAAATAGATACAGCCGAACATAGAACCTCCTCCTTTTTCGAAGTTAAAAAGTGACGTTTTAGTGTAGACAAACATCTCCTTGATAGTTGTTGTCCTTGATATCTTTTAATTTTGAAAGTCAAAGTGCATCTATCACTATTATATCGTTTTGCTACCTTTGTTACGCATGCCGTTGAAGATTGCATATCGCCAGTAGAACGATGAAGGATCCCCCACACTGGCTCATTTTTAACCGACTTCAAAAAAAGGGAGGTTCGCAGTTGGACCTGGAGACGCATTTTTTAATCATTAGAAATTAATCTTGAATTCGAACACGAATACAAATCACGTGCGAAATTATTTTCTACTGTTCCCAATTTTAAAGATTTTTGAATCACTCGAATTCAGTATTGTCATTAAAAACAAATTCTATATTTGAAACCGTTACACGTAGAAAAAATAAAATCCGGTATGCAATAATATGGTAATAACTAAATAATTAGAAAAAAAACCAGCGATAAATCGCATGTAAAACAGAACATATAATAGGTTGGGGAAAAAGTTTCTTCGCATTTTTTAAGAAAATTCAAAACATTTTTTAATATAGTTTATTTACATTTAACTAAAGTATGTAGGTACCATTTTGTTCGATAACTTTTTGCCATCTTGTAGGTAGGGACATGATCCCATTGCTATAGAAATTTTGGGACTTCTGGTCAAAATACCGCGACAAGTGGTTTTGGCAGTCCTCTCGTGATGTTAACCTGACACTGCCTAAAGAATTCTGAAGAGACCGAAACAGGTGGAAATCTGAAGGTGCAAGGTCAGGACTATACGGCGGATGCATTAACACCTCCCAGCCAAACTCTCTTAATTTTTGCTGAGTGGCTAAAGATGTGTGAGGTCTAGCGTTATCATGATGAAAAACCACACCCCTTCTGTTGATTAATTCCGGCCGCTTTCTCTCAACTTCTTGCTTTAATCTCATCAGTTGTTCGCAGTAGAGTTCAGAATCGATGGTCCTGCCTGGTGGTAACAGCTCATAATGAATAATGCCCTTCCAATCCCACCACACACACAGCATCACCTTGTTGCGAGTTAACCCGGGTTTCGCCACAGTCTGTGAAGCCTGACCGGCCTTTGACCACGACCTTTTTCGCACGTTCTTGTCGTACGTGATCCACTTTTCATCACCAGTTATCAGCTTCTTCAAAAATGGTTCGGTTTCATTACGTCGTAATAAAGAATCACAAATGAGTACACGGTTCATTAGGTTTCTTTCAGTGAGCTCGTGAGGTACCCAAATGTCGAGCTTTTTGGTGTACCCAGTTTTTTTCAAATGCGCCAAAACTGTTTTGTGGTCAATTCCCAGTTCTTCAGCTACGTCGTAACTACTGACATGCCGATCTTGCTCCGCTTTTTCAAAAATGGCATCCATTTTATCTGTAATAGGGCGACCAGAGCGACGTGCATTTTTGACATCAAAATTTCCGGATTGAAAACGCTTAAACCAAATTTGTGCTACTCTCACAGACACTGCACTAGGTCCATAAACATCGCAAATTTTTTTCGCGGCTTGCGTTGCATTTTTACCTTTTTTGTAGTAAAATTTTAAAATGTATCGAATTTCTTCATTAGATTAGTGAATCTAATGAAGAAATTCGATACATCTTGGCGGTACGAAAAACAAATGAAAATCACACATTTTCCTAATTTAAATTTGGAATTATGTTCTTTAAAATTTAAACTTTCAATGATACCAAAACCAGCCAGATACAAATAGTATAGCCAAAGAGATTTTATTACAAGTTTATACATACTATAATGCGAAAAGACTTTTTCCCCAACCTAATATATACCTGGCGTATATTCTACTACACTCGCGAGCAAAAGTTTGGAATCAGTTACTTGAAATTGGTTGCGCGCTTAGACCACTAAATGGTCTAAGGCTGCGCGTTATCTTGAGTAGTTAATACTTTTTTAATAATCGTAAAAATTACATCATTTTAAAGGTTCTTTACTCTTAAGGTCTCTTTACTATTAAACTGATACCGTTCATTCATTAAAAACAAGCCAGTATTTATCGAGCCATTCCGCATTAAGTGAAGGTGTATCGAAAAAGACGTGTTTCAATTGTTTGATACGTCACGAGTTGCGACCTATTGACCCTCTATAAAATCACCTGTTATCGGATTTTCTTTATCAGTCGACTTTCACACGTTAACCGGTACACATCTCCGCCACTTTTGACCCTTTACCTTGTACAACAATGGAGACAACACCTACAGAAGCAGCACAAATCGTAGCCCTATTGCAAGAAGGGCTCAGCCAGCGGGTTGTCGCTCGTCGGCTCCACATAAGTCAATCCTGTGTTTCGAAAGTTTATAAGCGCTTTCGGGAGACTGGTGGCTTTATCCCGAGACCAAGATCTGGACGGCGCCGGTGCACATCGGAGAGGGATGACCGTTTTATCGTGTCAACCTCGCTCCGAAATCGGCATTTGACTGGTGTCGACGTCCAACAGGAGCTCCGAGATGTTCGTGGGGTAGTAGCCAGCGAGTGGACAGTTCGTCGACAACTCAAGCAAGTGAATCTGACTCCAAAAAGGCCTGCCACAGGCCCGAAACTCACGGCAGCTCACCGACAAGCACGCCTTCAGTTTGCTCGCACCCATCTTGATTGGGAGGTTGAGCAATGGAGGCAAGTCCTGTTCTCCGACGAAAGCAGGATGTGTTTGCACGGTAGCGACAGAAGAGGACGGGTCTACAGGCGGCCTGGGGAGCGATTTGCACAGTGCTGTGTCGCTGAAACAGTGGCTTATGGGGGCGGCTCTTGTATGATGTGGGCCGGCATTTCCTTAGATGGTAAAACCGAGCTTGTTTTCGTGCCTGGCGGGGGACGAGGAGGCGGTCTAACTTCGGACCGGTACATTTCCGATATTCCCCTGGAACATGTCGTTCCCTATGCGGGATACATCGGTGATGACTTCCTCCTTATGCACGATAACGCTCGTTGTCACACTGCCCGTGTAACAACGGAATACCTCGAAGAATTTGGTATTGCCACATTGGACTGGCCAGCGCTCAGCCCTGACTTGAATCCCATTGAGCACGTGTGGGATGAACTGAAGAGGAAGGTTCGTTCCAGAACTCCTGCTCCTTAATGTCTGAATGAGCTGAAATCAGCGTTGATTGAAGAGTGGGAAGGTATTCCACAAGAATCAATTCAGAAGCTGATCAGGTCTATGAAGAATCGTCTTGGAGCACTTATTAGGGCGAAGGGTGGGAACACAAAATATTGACACTTATTTTTAAAGATAAATAAAATTTTTATTTAATAATTTTGTTGTTTTATTCATTCATAATTTTTCCCTATTTCCTTGTTTTCCTACCTCCTTCACTTAATCCGGGATAACTCCACAATTACGGGCTCGATATGAATTAATTTTATATCGATTTAAAGTGGACAGTTGCACCTTTAACATGATGTCATTTTTATGATTATTAAAAATTTATTTAGTAAGCAAGATCACGCGGAACCAATTTCAAGTAACTGATTCCAAACTTTTGCTCGCGAGTGTAGTAGAAATCAAAAACGAGTGGGTAGGACCACTCGTTGCAAAATTCACGGAATGAACATTCAAAAATAGAGAATTCGGAAATTCGTATGCGAATCTTACGTTTTCGAATGCGAGTTTGATTTCTGTTGTTTCAAAAAAACCTCTCCTGTATGTCCGCGATTACCTCGCGTTTGGCTGAATCGATTTTGATGTGGTTTTCATATAGTATTTGTTACATTTAGGAGAAGGTTTTTGTATTTTAAATAAACTAAAAGGATTGAAAAAAAAATCTTTATAAAAAATAAAACCGACTTCAAGAACACCAAAAGTCATAAAATAATATGATACAAACAACATCACAGTTTTATATTGAAGTCGGTGCCAAGCTTTGAGCATAAGGTGCCAAGCAAAGATCACCTGGAAAGTCTTAAAAATATAAGAACAATTAATGTATAAGTATAAGTACTTAGTTAAAATTTGGCATCAACTTCAATATAAAACTGTGATGTTGTTTCTATTCTTCGTGCTATTCTTATATATATTATTTATGACTTTTTGGTGTTTTTGAAGTCGGATTTATTTTTTGTCAGTCTATAACGCCGCATGCGTTATTACAATAATGCGTACTTAATAAACAATAATGCGTTCCTTTCTATCGTCCAATATTTCTAAGATTGAATATTTTTAAGATTTTATTAGTAACGTCGTTATCTTTTGCGCCGGTTTGACAGACGAGAGTCCTGAACCTGAACTCCCGGGAATTAATTTTGATAACTCATTTGAGAATTTAATGTGTAGTTGCGACACTCTGCTGTGGAGACCCATATAACCTTGCCCCTACCTTTAAATAAAGTAACTTTTGCAAGAACTACAATGAATAGTTGTTCATCACTTATCTTTTAGGAGACATCATATAAACTAAAATCGAAAATATTTTTTATTAAATTTATATTCACTTGTAATACTGCAAGGTATAATAGATTAATGATGGGCAAAAGGCAAGTAACTTAAAACAACATTCAAATCAATATTTCAACAGACATATCTATTACATGTATATTTTTATAACACCTAAATCATACTACCTGTTTGTTGGCATTTTAAAACAGGAAATATAAATAGACTTTTGAGTTTCTTGCCTGATCTTCTCGGGAAGGCTCTCCTAATTACCGAACAGATGGTAGAGTTAACTTTTTGTGTTTGATGTCAATAAGTGCCTGTAAAGGTTTATGTTGAAGAAAGAAAGTTAAGAAAGGTTTAAGTTGATTGACATTATGATCACTAGGCCACCACTGAGGATTCAACACTTTTTCTCCCTTAATCTTCTGTCATTAAATAAATGTCATAATAATGGGCTAGATGACTAAAAATTTTTTTTTTTATGTCGGATCTCTCTGTCTAATCGCCTTCAAATAAACAACTTAAAATGCTTGTATCTGATGTATTTCTAAGCCGATTTTAATTCTAATTTCAGAGAACTGCATCTTTTTCCACAGTATTTTAATATTTAATGACGAGACGTAAAAATTAGAATTCAGTCATCATCCCAATTGTCAAAATTTGTTTTGACAGCAATATTGAGCAACATAAGGATCACGTTGGCGTTTATTTCATTGATATTTGTCTATGCATTCAAGAATAACAGTTTATGCACGTCAGGTTCGCAATGGAGGTTAAAAAAATTAAATGGCCCCTAAAAATAAAAGAGATTTTTTTATCACTAAAATGACTCCCTTTTCCTCTCTGCCTCGTATGTACACTTTATGCAGAAACACACTGTAGATATTTAGACAGAATTAATTGTAAAACACCTGCAACCTCAAAGGATTAGATAGCTAACATCATTAACTGCAACATTTTGTTTTATGAGTTTTAAGATAGTTATCTTAAAACTCATAAAACAAAATGTTGATCAAAAATCAATTTTTAAATTTTTATTGCACTGTCGTGAAATTGATATGTCTCATGTTTCATTAATAAATGATGACGAACGACGCTGCCACAATATAGAGAACGATACAGTAGTTTGACTCCATATAAAGGGACGAATCGGCGCACGCACACATAAAACGTCGTTTGAGCGAGCTACTCACCATGCCATGCCATGCCAGCCGCAGGGGCAATCTAGGGTGTATAAGTGGGGATGACCCTTAATTGGCACAATATCGTGATGTGTATAGGCAAGCAGGGGCAATTTGCTAGATTGGCCCTGCGGTAGGGGTGACCAGCCTTGCTCCCTAGATTGCTCCTGCCGCCCTGCACGTTGCCGCGTGTGTAACGCGATTGGGGCAATTTCCAGATACCAATTTTTGATTGTTAGGGTTCCGTACGTCCGAATAAAAAAACAGAACCCTCATAGGATCACTCGTGTGTCCGTCTGTCTGTCGGTCACAGTCAATTATGTCCAAAATTCCGAATCTACTACACCGATTAAGTTGAAATTTGGTACACATATCAATTTCTGTGACCCAAACGCAGAGGTGTGACGTGAATAGATGAAATCTGTATATAGGTCATTTTTGGGGGGAAGGTAAAAAATTTAAAAAAAAATTAAAGCTGCATCGTGTGACATATCAAATAAAAGGTCTTGTTGTGAAGATCTTAAATGTATTTTTTTGTAATTTTAAAATAAATAGTTTCCAAGTTATTCAAGAAAATAGACGAAAATTGACCATTCTCCCCTTATCTCCGAAACTACTGAACCTAAAATTTTGATAAAAAATACAGAAATTAGTTTTCTACCTATAGATTATAAGAAAACTTATAAGAAGTCCATGATTTTAAAATAACATGGTAAATCACTCAATATAGGTAACATCGTATGGAACCCTCTTCACGCGAGTTCAACTCTCACTTGGCAGGTTTTTCAATAATATTGGAGCCATTCTCAACGCGTGTGCTTACTTCACTTTAATCCGAACACTGACTTGCAGGCATGTGTGTAGAGACAATCCGATTTTTAGCGGGACATCCCGTTTTTCCACCCCCTCGGAATGCGTCCCGCCAGTACCGTGAGCGGGACGCCCAAAATCCCGCTTTTGCAGGCACGCATATTAAAACCTGAGCGAAGCGACGCACGAGGTGGGGTTGAGGGGTGAGGTTGGTGATGACGCGAGCGTGACTGGATACATCAATTCACCTATTCAAGTTTGATTTGTAATTGTTGATCTCATAATATCCTGCTAAGAATGGATTTGCAAATACATAAATGGGTCAATATTTGCTATTTGGGCAAAACGAGTTTTATTTTTTTCGATTTTTTTTTTAATATTTTTAAGTTTATTAGTAGTTGTAAAATTGTAATATACTTTATTATATTGAATAAACGTGCGTTCCGTTAACTTTAGCCTATTTTAACAATAATATAAAGATATTTGCAAACTGCCAGGACAGGAAAATGACACGATGACAGGATAATGACAACCTAAATTGAAATCAAAATATTTATTGTGAAATAAGACCTAAGCGTAACTTAAATATACCTTTTAGTGGAAAATTAAAATAATACTGAGGTTTCGACACGAGTATTACAAATTATTAATCACAGACTAATGACATGATGACAGTATAATGAACTTTGACACTATTGTAAGTATTTGTTTAAGGTATTTTAGTGAGCTGGCAAGAATAAGTCTAACTACATAGATATTTTTTATATTTGCTGACACTTTCATATTTTTATATTAATTCACTATGGACAACTAATCTCTCTAAATACTAATTAAAAAACTTCTAAACATTTCGGAGTTGATGACTGTGATAAAAAACCGTTTTTACTCACAGTAATCATTACTAAATGTAATAACGTAAGTCTTAAACTCTTAATAGACAAAACTCTAAAAACTTAATAGACACTAGGTAGGAAAATACCAGTCGCAGTGTGGACCTTACCTAGCGCGCCTTTAAGGGCACGCAGAACACCGGGGGGGTTTTAGTGGGTAGGCCTGGCACTCTACCGGGAGAGCCCCACACATACTCGCCGTCTAGTCAACGGCGGATACGGTGCGGTTATCACAGTCAAACGTTGCAATTATGTCATGAAAGCGCAAAACACTTAACTTAAAATCTTAAATTCAATGGCACAAAAGACTACCTTAAACTTAAGACCTTAGGAGAGTATTCTTTCTTACGCTGTTTAAGCAGTTCCACCATGCTTGGTGTTTGTGGACTATAAGAAAGCCTTTGATTCTGTCAAGACTTGGGTTGTGCTTAGGTGCCAAATAGACTACCGGTACATCCAAGTGTTGCAGTCATTGTACGAAAACGCTACTATGTCAGTCCGCCTTCAGGACCAAAACTCGAAACCAGGACGACTTCAGCGAGGTGTGGGATAGGGTGACGTAATATTCCCGAAACTGTTCACAGCTGTGTTGGAGGATGTATTTAAGCTTTTGGACTGGAGAGGACACGACATCAACATAAACAACATGACTCACCTTCGTTTTGCCGATGATATCGTAGTCATGGCTAAGACCACGGAAGATCTAGGCACAATGCTCGAAGACCTCTGTAGAGTTTCCCAACAAGTGGGTCTTAAAATGAACATGGACAACACCAAACTCGTGGTGAATTTCCATGTACCTACCCTGTGAAAGTTGGAGGCTCTACACTGGAAGTTGTTGACGAATATATTTACCTGGGGCAAATAGTCCAGCTCGGTAAATCCAACTTCCAGAAAGAGGTAAATCGACGAATCCAACTCGCCTGGGCAGCGTTCGGGAAGCTACGCAGCAAATTCTCGGCCAATCTACCGCAAGTTTCGTTTTCGTCTTAAGACGAAAGTCTTCAATTCGTGCGTGTTGCCAGTGATGTCGTACGGAACTGAGACGTGGCCGTTTACAATGGGTCTCAATGTCGCTTAAAGGGCAATGGAGAGCCCTATGCCCGGAGTTTCTCTACGCGATCGCATCAGAAATAAAGAGATCCATAGAAGAACTAGAGTCACCACTATAGCTCAAACAATTGCAAACATTAAGTGGCAGTGGGCAGGACACATAGCTCGCAGGACTGACGGCTGTTGGGGCGGAAAGAACCTCGAGTGGCGGCCGCGTACCGGGAGACGCAGCGTTGGTAGACCCCCCACAAGGTGGACTGACGATCTGGTGAATGTCGCGGGAAGCCGCTGGATACGGGAGGCGCAGGACTGATCGGTTTGGAAATCCCTGGGGGAGGCCTATGTCCAACAGTGGGCGTCTCTTGGCAGAAATGATGATGATGATCTTAGTTTTTCCAATTCTCTCTTTCACTTTAAAACTTCCTCCTGTGTCTTTCATTTCGGTGGCATAGCTTTTTTCAACCCTATTATTCTGAATCACATTACATACATACTTACATATACATCCATCCAATAATCATTGCTCCGTTCTTATTGCAAATGGGTAAAAATAGACAAAATCAACGTAGATATAACACACTAGTCATTATCCTGTGTAGTTGTCATTATCCTGTCATCGATATGACAGACTAATGACGGCAGGAAAATGACGGAATGGGACATTTTCTTCCGTATTTTTATTTTAATATTTAATAGACTTGAGGCATAAATATGTGATTAGGTACGTGGATTAGGTATTTTTCGTTACCAGTACGTACCTAATCCATGCCACCTAGGATTAGGTATTCGTATACCATGTTTGTTAATCGTGAAGTATCAATCTGTCAAACTATATGTCCTGTAAACAAAACTACACTTTACGTCTAATTATTAAGTTTCAAACGTCATCTAGGATAAAATACCATAACTATTTTTTGCTTAGAAAATACAGCGAATCTCTTGTTCAGTTTAACAAAATCATAAAATCTTTTTACAAAATACAAAAAAAAAATAAAATTCGACTTCAAAGTCGCTGCCAAATTGAAATCTTTTTGAAGTCGGTTTTATTTTTTGTAACAAATTTTTTTTAATGTTTTTTGGAAATTTAATACCTGCTCACCGAAGTAACTTGAAAGAATGCCATTTATCATCAAAACGTGCCTATTGTATTTAAAAAACTAACCTCTGACTCCTAAAAGTCAAGGATCCTTCCATCATCAGCTCATTTCATGACTACCAGACGCAAATACCTGAATAGCTTCGAAAAAAACATGAAACACGTTGGACGTACCTATGAAATTTAAGGGTTTCCCTCTGTTTTCCTGGGATCCCATCATCAGATCCTGACTTTGGTGACAATGTAACCACCCCAGGACTATACTCTATCGAACACAAAAAGAATTTTGAAAATCGGTCCACAATGGGCGGAGTAATCCTGTAATATACTCACAAAAAAAACGGTAAAAATATTAAACTTGAATCAAGAATGAAATTAAATATTAGGACCTATTACTATTCCAATACATTCCCTAATCCGAATATTTATGCCAATACTGAATAAATATTAAGACCTATTACGATACTAATACATTCCCTATTCCAAATATTTATGCCGGTACCTAATAAATATTAGGACCTATTACGAGTACTAAACTAATACATTCCCTATTCCGAATATTTTTGGTGGAACTGAATAAATATTAGGAACAGGTATTTGGATTAGGTATTTGAAAATATTAGGAACAGGTGGATTAGGTACGGAAATTAGCTAATCCAGCCCATGTCTAATATTTAAATAAAGTAAGATCAATGAACATCTAAACACGTAATCACATAAGTCATGTATTTGCATAAATATTTTGAAGATTGACTCATGTTTTAGTAATGTTTTGATGCACAGGAAATATGACCACAGTTAGAGACACTCACTGAATAACGTGCTTCAATGACGCCAGTAACCAATGTTCTGATTAAATGGCATCTTTCGACCCACCAATCACAACGAGTGTCACCGCGTCTATCTTAACGTTTTTGATTGGTTATGCTAAGGCTTCTATTTGGCGAGATTTTTTAAAATGAAATTTCGGCAGACTAATGACCCAATAGGCATTCTCCAAAATATAAGTATGAATTTGGACTTGATTATTTAAATAAAATAGTATAACTAGGCTTTAGAAATGAACTATCACTAAGTAACAAATATATTAAATACACATTTAAACTAACATTACTATAACAGTTTTGTTATGAAAAAATTTGTTCAGCAATCGGGATTTTTCCCCGACAGGAAATATGACTTTTTTGACTAAAATATTTTATTTTGGTAGTTATTTTTTAAAATACTTTCCTGAAAGTTAAATGCCACAGAAGTATGATATTGAAGTATTAAATAAAAATAATTAGAAAATAAAGTAGCGTTTAATTTCTATAAAATATGCAAAAACTCGTTTTGCCCAAATAGCTAATATTGACCCAAATATAAGTCATGTCTTGCATTTTTACTTCGTCCCGATTTTTTCGTACTAGTCCCGCTTTTTTCGGACTCAAGTCCCGATATTTCGAAAAATAGATCTGGCAATACTAGTACCAACCCTAGCGCCCAGTTCAGCTTTATGTTTCAAAGACACGCCTGAGTCGGGCTACTGTATCCTTCTCTGTATTGTGACGCTGCTAGCTAAGCTCCGCGCTGTCCATTAATAATGATAAAACTTCAGACTAAGTACTTACGTACCTAACACTTTCTTCACCAGATTAACTGCATATTTAAAACAATTGCTTGCAGTGCTTGCAGACAGTGAGTATACTGAATCTTCAATCCCGTCATACTTTACCAGGCATAGGATTGGCTGCATTAAACAAAGGCCGTTGGTTTACGAGTCCACAATCCCTTCACACTTTACTAGGCTTAGACTATCTACATTAAACAATTAAAATGAATAGGTACTTAGGTACGTATCTAAACCACCTAGATATGTGAAAATGATTAAGGAATCCTTGAATCCTTCTTTAACGTTTTCTAATGTTACACTGCACTCAATATCACATATTAGTTGGTAGCTAGGTACCAATTATTAACTTATAATTTTTTACACTAAGTACGTACGATAGATCGATCGATAAGGCGCGAAAGATTTTGGTACACAAGCCCATGTGAAAATTAGGTCAAGTTCAAAGGTGCTAGCGACACCCCGCCCCCATACAGCTCAATTCGCACAAGTTATTCTGGTGATGCGTGTAATTACATTTTAGAGGTACATATTAAATTAATATTTTTTTTAATATGATAGTAAAATCTAACGAATTATCAAAAGTCATAGAACAAACGTTGTTTATGATGTCAGCTATCTAATCCTGCGAGGTTGCAGGTGTTTTACAAATAATCCTGTATAAGTTTGTACAGAACTCTCGGTACCCAAGTCCAAGTTACATTTGGCCAGTTTTTTCTTTCAGATTTCACCTTGTTTTTTTTGGGTTATGTCCCTAAAACTGTACTTTATAAACCTAAGATTTTGGGGTTTTGGCAGGGAGGGAGGGACCCCAATGACCTTTAATCCCTCCCCTTACCAAAGCAAAGACTACTTCCTGAGATATTCAGCACTGAAATTTGAGGTAAGGTATCAACAAAAAGTTATAAATATTTAATGCATTTTTTGGTCAAATTTGGGGTTTTTGGGGATGAAGGGGCCTCCCCTCCCCATAAATTTAAATTAATCACCTAATGCACCTAGATAGTTAACTTAAGACTCTCCAGCGCTGTGGGAAGGGCAGCCCCTCCACCCTTGTGAAACAAACCACAAACACTTCAAGCTAACCTATGGTCCTAAAGGTTGCCTGGCAGAGATAGCCTACGGCGATAAGGCCGCCTATTTTTCTGTTCGTGTTGTTTTGTATTGTTTTGTAGCCTGTAAGAAATTGTGCAAAATAAAGTGTTTCTATCTATCTATCCTACCCTACTTTGATTTTCTGGATGCCTTCGGTGACCAGCTTCATCCACTCTGGCTCGCTTGGTGCCGGCGGATTGTCACAGCAGGCGGGTCTGCCCTCCCTTCACTCATCCAGATTTTTATAAATGTTTAAGAAACTACAAGTTTGCTTCTATATAGACTGCAAAATAACTTGCTAACATATGCCATTTCAACAAAAAATTGAAAACTTCAACCACAAACTGTGCACCACCAGCTCCCACAACAACCCGCACAAGCACTTCTTGAGCAATAGAGTGATCAGAGCGTGGAATAAATTACCGGACGACACGATCACATACAGGCACTATCAGTTGTATCAAGTGCCTGCCTGTCAATATATAATAATAATAATAAAACTTCTATCTTGTGGGGTCTTTAGTTAGCCTTTTATAAATAAATAAAAACTAATTTTCAAAGTGTCTTTTATTTTAATCATTATAATATGACAACACTTACCTACACTCTAAGCTTTTACTTCTATATTCTTTTAATCATTTAAGTATCATTTCTTATTGATTACTAGCTTCCCGCTCGCTGCTTCGCCCGCGTTATTATTGTTTTCCCGTGGGAATTTTATATTTTCCCGTATGAAAAATAAATTTGTAGCCTATTTAAGCCCGGATATTTTCCATGGAAACTTTCAACCCGTATTTGGCACCCTAAGGGGGTGAATTCCAATAAACCATGAAACACATGTTCAATGAAATATTTTCAAGAGCATGAATCTCAAGTTTTATCAAAATCGTTGCTAATTTAAAGATTTTTTCATACAAATTTGCAACCCCTATTTCATCCCTTTAAGGTTACATTATTTTAAAATCCCTTCTTAGTGTGCGTCCGCATTTTTAATTAAAACAACTGTCCAAATTTCATGTTTCTACCATTAGCGGTTACGGCTGTGCGTGCATCTATAGATGGGAACATCTTCTTTTATATACATATATAGATAGATTAGAAGTTTTTGCAGTAAGGAACTGTATTTCACAATGTTAAGGAAATAGGAAATAAATAAGGTCAGGGCATGTAGGTAACCTTTATAAAATGTAAATGTCAATGGAATATTTCGTGATGGTACAGTACATAGCCCGTCAATAAGAATGAAAGATGCAAACAGGTGTCAGTATGTAAGTAGGTACCTAAATAATCAAGTTCAAGACTCACTTTGCTCATTAGAAGCAGTCACTGCTGCGTCGTTTATATACGATCCGCTACGAACTACAGGGCCCCAATGTTGTCGTCGTCCGCCTTCTCTGGACTCTGTTCTTTCCACATCATCAGCTCTACATAAATGAAGAGCTATAACGCACCAATAAAACACAAAACCAATATGCATCGTGATGTTCCAATGATAATTAACTGCACAATACAACACACCAATGCTGTAACTTTACACATAAGCACATAATTAAACTTTCTTTGCTTGAATGTTTTTGTTCTTTTTTACAGCAGCCTAAGAAGATTAAAGTAAAAAACAGAGAATTTTTATCACAGCAAGTCGTACCAGCAAGGTTCGAGGTCGAAAAATTATGGCATTAAGTTTGACATTTGAGTTGCTTGCCTGAAGTTGACAGTGACATTAGTTGTTTTAATTCAGTTTCTCACAAAAAACACATAGGTATTACTTTCATGCGGCCAACTCTTTAGTTTATTATGACTTAATAAGATGTCGTTCGTTAATCACTATAATATTTAGTTGAGGTTTGGTATGCTGGACTGTCACTAACTACTCTAGTTACTAAACACATTGAATTTTCTAACTGGGCATACTTCAATCCGACAACAACTATGACATTCATTCCATACCCTCTAAGGTTCATAGAACAACAAAAAAAAATTACAAAATATAAAAACCGACTTCAAAAACACTGAAATGTTAAAAATAATATAACAATAGGTATAGACAACGTCACATTTCTATATTGAGGTTGGTGCCAAAGACCGAGTTTAAGACTTTCTAGGAGATTATTGTTCTGTCATGCAAGACAAGCAACATTATCTCTCAAGCTTTTCTATCGTAACGTAACGGCATAAAATTTACTTCAAAATTGTACTTAAATAAAATAAGCTAATGTATATTTTATACTACTGCTCATACTACATATTGGCTCATACTGCTACATACTATTTACTAGATATTTTATAATACGTAAGATACACACTGCATAGGAAACGCCATGGTCTTGAAGATTTGAATTTTTATTAATTGCCTTTTGCATGCGAGCTCTTACTTGCGACATGGCAGTGGCCGTGCGTCAGTCAACTAGTTTTATACACGGTTATTTTTTTATCACCCTGGAAAATTTTAGGGACGCTTCAGGACACGTGCAATATTATATAAAAAATAAAAAATTTTAATAAAAAATGAAAGGAAAAATTAAAAAATATATAAAAAAATAAAAAAAACTCTAAAAATACTGCTCTCAACTAGTGCAGCATTTTTGTATTTAAAAAAAAATATAAATTTAAGTACCCAAGTGAGTAATTTTTTTTATTTAAGTATATTTAAATCATTCTAATACCATGTGGTGAAGCGTCCCTTAACACGTTGAACGCCAAAAGAAGAAATGCATCCTTCCGTTAAGGCCGCGTCGGTCAGTGCTGGTCGACAACTAGACTTTCCGTTTGAGCCATGTCGGTCAGTGCTGACCGCGGCTTACGAGTGTTTGCGATCAATTCTTACGGGCCGTAGGACAGTGCTATCAAACTAAATCCCATATTCGTTGACCCGCGTGGCCCTCCAGTTACTACAAATCAAGTTGGTTTTTGAAAAACGCAAAGGACTTAGAAAAAAAACTACAATTACCAAAGAGTAAAAATTCTCATTGAATAAATCAATCAAAATAATTTGCGCACTTACGTTCTATGTAAATTAAAATACTAAAAAATCAGCATTTTGAAATTTTCAAGTAAAGTGTATCCCAACTAAAGTATATTTATAACCGACTTACCGACCGACCGACCGACGAAAAAAGGAGGTTACTCAATTCGACCGTATATGAGTATTTCCTTTTTATATGTTTGTTCGCGAATAACTTCGTCGTTTATGAACCGATTTTGATGATTCTTTTTGTATTCGACAGAGGATACTCCAAGGGTAGTTCCATGGTCACCAAAGTTAGGATCTGATAAATGGGATCCCAAAAAATCGAGGAAAACCTTTAAATTTTTACGTGTCTCCAACGTGTTTTGTGTATATGTTACGTGATTACTCCGCCAATTGTTGACCGATTTTCAAAATTCTTTTTGTATTCGATAGAGTATACTCCTGGGATGGTCTCAAGGTCACCAAAGTCAGGATCTGATGATGGGATCCCACGAAAAGCGAGGGTAACCCTAATTTAATACCTTCGGTGAGCTGGTATATTAGGGTATCTTTCACTAAAAAGACTTCATTCACTAAAAAGTGAATGAAGGCCAGTGTACGGCCAAATGTCATCATCATCATCATCATTTCAGCCAAGAGACGCCCACTGCTGGACATAGGCCTCCCCAGGGATCTCCAAACCGATCGGTCCTGCGCCTCCCGCATCCAGCGGCTTCCCGCGACCTTCACCAGATCGTCGATCCACCTTGTGGGGGGCCTACCAACGCTGCGTCTCCCGGTACGCGGCCGCCACTCAAGGACCTTTTCGCCCCAACGGCCGTCAGTCCTGCGAGCTATGTCTCCTGCCCACTGCCACTTATGGTTTGCAACTCTTTGGGCTATGTCGGCGACTCTAGTTCTTCTATGGATCTCTTCATTTCTGATGCGATCGCGTAGAGAAATCTACATTGCCCTTTGAGTGACATTGAGCCTTCTGATAAGACCCATTGTAAATGGCCACGTCTCAGTTCCGTACGTCATCACTGGCATCACGCACGAATTGGAGACTTTCGTCTTAAGACACTGCGGTAGATTAGCCGAGAATATGCTGCGTAGCTTCCCGAACCTTACCCAGCCGAGTTGGATTCGTCGATTTACCTCTTTCTGGAAGTTGGACTTACCGAGCTGGACTATTTGTCCCAGGTAAACATATTCGTCAACAACTTCCAGTGTAGAGCCGCCAACCTTCACAGGAGTGGGTACTACATGGGAATTCACCATATTTTTGGTCTTGTCCATGTTCATTTTGAGACCCACTTGTTGGGAAACTCTACAGAGGTCTTCGAGCATTGTGCCTAGATCTTCCACGGTGTCAGCCATGACCACGATATCATCGGCAAAAAGAAGATGAGTCATGTACTCGCCGTTTATGTTGATGCCGAGTTCTCTCCAGTCCAAAAGCTTAAATACATCCTCCAGCGCAGCTGTGAACAGCTTCGGCGATATAACGTCACCATGTCTCACACCTCGCTGAAGTCGTATTGGTTTAAAGTTTTGTCGAGAAAATCGATTTCAATGTTGTCGATCTGAGTTAAAATATCTTCAGTAAACTCAAAACCATTCGTCCACACTGATAATAAATTTAAATACTATAAACAAATAAATACGCTAAAATAACAGTTACTCTATGTGACGGTGAACTCAAGAAACGAACGGGCGTCAACTGCGTGAGCGCGGCGCGGGTGTGAGATGTAAAGCCCGGGAACTGCGGGAGGGGACCCGACACCGCGACCCGCGTGGCCCACCGTAACGGAAAATCGAATTTTTGTCTCCAGGCGCCACGTCGGTCAGTGCTGTCCGACATTAATATCTCCATAAGTATTGACTTAAATTGACTTTTGTTAAGAAAAACATATATTTGGACATTGAATATAAGTATCTGATCAAAAAAATATTTCGACTAAATTTGAATGGAACTGTGATTTTTGCTCGGCCTAAAGGGAAAATTCGCTGTCGGTCAGCACTGACCGCGTTGGCAGAGAACGTGTTAAATTTTCCAGGGTGATAAAAAAATAACCGTGTATAACGTGCGTGTGTGTGTTCGTTCACTTATTGTAGATTATAAAAAGGATCCATTATGTAAGTTGTAAAAGGCTGAGCTGTAAGGTAATAGTTTTATAGTGTGCGTGTCTGTAATTAAATTCAAGATTTTCGTAGTGTGCCATGCGTTTACCTCGCCTCCCGCAAAATGTGTCAGAAAAATGTATAGGTAGATACATAGATATAGAATGGAATAGATGGGCTATAAAAGCCGTCAAACATGAGGAAAAGAGATAAACTTATACACATTGCCAAAGGAAAGAAGAAGACGGCATCATTCTTTTTTGTCTTTGTCACCGTATATAGGTGAAACTGGTAGTGGGGATTGTTTATCACCAGCGTCTGGTGCATATACATACATGCATACATATATTGATCTACATACATTACATTATACATTACATTATATTGATTAGCTTGCTACATATATTGATCTGTGGTCTGGTGCTAAACAAATACGTGGATGAAATTTGTTGTGTGAAGTATAGCTCACTGTGCAATTATTTTATTTAACAGTTTAATTAGTGTAATTGTGAACTATTTGAACATTTAAATCATGGTGCACTGCTCCGCTTTAGGTTGTAATAGTGATAGTGCTAGAAAACAGGAAAATATAACCTTTACAGGTAAGACCTAAATTGTGTCAATATTAAGCGCCAAAACTATTTTTTAAATTATAAATACTAGTTATATTACAATATTTTATCCTTCTACTATGGTTCTCAATCATATTATGGGATTAAACATGAAATTTCAAACTAATTATAAGGTTACTATTAACCTAATAAGTTAAGAATGTCGCCATTCAATAAGGTCACCTATACAACCAACGCGTATAACATTTTGCCGGGTTATAATGATACCAGTTACGCTACGACTATTTTTCCTTGATTCGTAGGTAATTTGTTACGTTAAAGGGAACTCACATATTAGTTTCTGTGTTACATTAATATTGACATATTTAAGTATAAAATTTTGAGCATTTTAGATAACAAAGGTAATTCTTTTGAAGTGAAACTTTCTATTTGCTTGTTTGTCTGTATTTAACAGATTTCCTTCGGAGATAATTACTCGAAACAGTTGGGTTAAAGCTACTGGTCGATTGAATTGGCAGCCAACCAAGCATACCCGAATGTGTTCTAAGCATTTTGAACAACAGTGGATTCAGAAAAACAAAAAAGGCACTTTTCTTGGGAGTGGTGCTATTCCTAACTTTTTTTACAGGTCAGTAACTTATACATATTATATCTACAAAGTAAATACCCTATCAAGCCGAAACCTATATTTATTTTTCACAGACCCAACTATTTGTATAAGGGATTTCAAAATTAATTTTACAGTTTTGGATTAATGACACCAAAATTTTTATAAGAGTATGTTAACATGGGTAGGTACCAAATTCTTTTCTACTATTTTGAAATGGCCAAAAATATTATTAATGGTTTGATTTTGGACATTTCCTATTTATATAACAAGTCTGGGGCCTTACCATGAGCTTTTATAAAACCATCCATAATCCGTGCAGTTCTTAAGCAGGCCTTAAACAGGATTGCTTAAAATCGTACTATGAGCCCTGTTTAGGTGAACGGCTTAAAGATTGCTTGAGTCGTAAGGTGAACGGTTATTTGTCTCTGGTCTGCCTTAATGTTAAGACAAGATAGCGCTATACAACTGTTGTATCTGACATCTCTTTTCTTCGGAAGCGTTCGAAAACCATTGAAAGATTAAAAACCGGTTGAACCGGTAAAAGAGAATATCTCAACATATTTACAATAGGGTAGTTGACTCATATCAAAATTTATTAAAATATTGTTTATTTCTAACAGTATTTGGCATAAGGTTCCACAATATACCGATTTTAATAAATAACAATGAATGATTGCTGTAAAATTTTAATTTGAAAATGCTAGAAATAATCTTTTTTTATCTCACGCCGTAAACGCTTTGATATCCTGTGGTCAGGGCCGTGACGTCAATCATATAGTTAACAAAGAAATGTCAAATTTGATTCAACAACTCGTCGATTTGCACTATTCTTTCCTAAAACTGGCAAAAAATCGTCCAAGTCTCCGTTATTATATTTGTAAATATCGTAAATTATTTGTATTAATAGCAAAATCAACCATTGATGTTGGATTTGTGAGAGCAGATAGTACAAATCTTCCGAAAATAGACAGATTGATGGTCAGGAGATTCTTTGTGTATCGCTCTAAACAATATAAGTACAGTTTCAATACTGTTATAATGAAGAACGGTTACAAGTGTACTTGTCAAGATTGTCACGCGGCAGAAGAGAGTTGCAAACATGCATTTTTGGTGTGGTTGCACCATCACAGTGAGGAGCTATTTTGTACAGCAGTTGAATGCTATTGGATAGAATTCTATCTCTCAAAAGTCAAATAAACACTAAAAATATTTACTTCAAGAGAAATGTTGAAAAGAAAACATCAGGATCATGTGTCAAATACCAGTGTAGTACTGCAAGAATTTGTAAATGAACATAAAAAGAGAAACATTGGCAGTTGTTCATTTGTCAAGCATGAAGAAAATTACTGGGAGGAAAAATATATATACATTCACAGACACAGATTGTGACATATTTCTTAAAAAATATAAGACCTCTTCAATGAAGAAAGAATAAAGTGCATAGAAAACTAAACCACGAATCATCAATACAGAAGTGCTCTTTAGTTCGAGCTTCGTTATAAACAATAACTGCTTCCATGTGCTATAAAGTCAGCCAGTGCATAACACATGATGGTTCTTTTGTTGGGAAGATTTTTGGTGGGAAATCTTGCAGACACCTACGAGTATAATGAAATGTGGATAAAAGTTGAAAGATGAAGATTTGGGTTGAAATTTGCAAAATGTGACCTCATTTCTGATTAATACCCTGTAATAGTCTATTCAACAAACAGTATCCATAAAATTAGATTAATACAAAATTGTCATGCTCTTTTACTGAAGATAATGTTAATTATCAAAGACGGAAAACTGTGAACAGTATGCTTAACTCAAGTATAGATGCAGATGTTTTGTGCTAAAGCAAACAAAACTTATATACTTTTGTGTTGCTAGCAGTATGTCATTTTGACAATATTAGCTATAATAGGTATTTGTTCTAACAATCTGAATGTCAAAAAAGTTATTGATCAAATAGTGTCATTTTGGAAACTATACTACATTTTCCCTAAATTATATGAAAGTATTACTTCATAATAAATCACTTTACTATTATTTTGACTTTTATTACCTGCGACCTTAAGGCAATATATACAAATTAATAAATTTGATCTAACTCTATTCAACCTATTTGTACTTTTGGAACATATACTATATTTGAGTAACAATGATAAAAATGAGCAACAAACCTATAAAATATTATAAATCTTTTAAGGTGTAACAGAAAAATAAAACACATGCATTTCAAATTAAAATATTTTGATTCAACTTAAACCTTTACAAGTCATTATTGTCAAATAAACATAGAACATTTTTTTTGTGAAGAACATAATGACTAATGTAGTACAAAAATTTATTATGTCATCTTTAGATGTTAGTTATGTATAAAGTAAAGAAAAAAAAAATTCTTTATATTATTTATTTAATAAGAAGGGTCTTGTAAATTAAGAAGAGCACAGGCTGACAACACAGCAATCACATTTAATATATTTGTATACGGCTTTAAAATGGATAACTTGCATATTCTTGCGTAAGCTGTTCTGAAATTTACCAGCCATGGTGGCCAGCAGGTTTAATCAGTGAAGATATAACATCTTTCAGTTTTACCAAACTGGATCTATTTACTTCTATGGT
Organism: Schoenobius gigantellus; assembly: GCA_963935595.1. Taxonomy (NCBI): domain Eukaryota; kingdom Metazoa; phylum Arthropoda; class Insecta; order Lepidoptera; family Crambidae; genus Schoenobius; species Schoenobius gigantellus. Next base: position 55,720,357 of record OZ012541.1, read on the forward strand.
GCTTTGGTATATGAATACTTGAGTTATTTTGTTGACATAATGTTGTTCTAGTTGACGGGTCACATTTTGATGCTGTGGCTGAGCATGCACTGCTTTGTATTATGTTGCACAACTTTTACTGCCTTATCAATCTCGTTGTCAAGAGGAGAACAGGTTAGTACACAATAGTTCTCATTAAGTAACCACTGAAAGCAACAAATTTTAATTAGGTACTCAGTAAATTCAAGTAAAAGTTGTTTAGATAAATATATTCATTATGAAACTTTGATATTTTTGTTTGTATTACATACTTTTTAATTAATATTCAATTACATCATTATTCAATTGGACATAAGTACATATTCTTTTCCTTGAAACATCATCTAGTGTCAGTGTATAACTTAGATTAAATCAAAAAGGCGTAAATGGTCAAGTTTTCTCTCAGTTATCTGGTCAAGTTAAAATTTGGTTGGTCGGCTGCAGTCAGTTTTCATTCTAACTGAAAGATAAAAATTTAATTAATTTACATACAGATTTGATTTTACATACAACCTAAAAACTTCTATATTGTTTAAGTTGAAACTGAAGTATCTACACAGATTGAGTTATTCAGTTATAGTACTTACATTAATGTTATTTTCGCAAAAATACATTTGAGTTTCAGTAGATAGTTACAGGATTTCTTTAAGCGAGTGTTAACCAAATATTTCGCATGTCTATATCACTGGGTACGTCTAATCCACAGATTTCCTGGAGTCGTTGAAGAGGTATTTCTATATTACTGTTCTATTGTCCCGTTCCATATACAGTTTTACTATATTTTGTGATATTTAATAGAAAGCATTGTTTTTGTGAGGTTATTTCGCCCCCGTGCTTTGTTTACTATAAGACTGACGTCATTGCCACAGATAATGAACAGACTATCATAGCTGACCGTGTTTTCGGTCCAAAATTGAAAATCTTAATTTAAAATAGATTTTTTGCACTTTTTAGCCATCGAAAAAAATAATATTCATGTGCTATGGTCTAATACAACAATTATGAACATTTTAAGCCCTACTTTAAAAAAGGGTCAACTAGCCTATTATTTGTTATTTTTGTTGTTCGTTTTAACGTTTTTTATTCTTAAGATATGACTTATTATATTTTATAGTTGTCTTTATTTTATTACATCTTTACTCTACATTCTCCAAGAATTTTCCAAGCTATTGATAGTGAAAGGAAATGTTCATAGCTTGTTATGAACGTACTTAACCTATGTACAAGTACATACCTACATTACATTAATTTATTAAAGGTGGCAGAAAATTTTAAAGAATGAAAGATCTTCGAAGTTTTGTATAAAATACATCTACCCATTGTACTTTCACGATCCATGTCAAGAAAGCAGTCTTACAATATTACCATCCTTCTGAAAAACGAAAACTGAGCAAAAATCTCGATTCTGGGGAAATCCAAAAGGGAAACAGAATTTTAGACAACGACCAATCGTGTTCTAAAATACAGATGTTTTGTTTGTATTTTCTTCTTTAAACAATCGATAGAAAATTGTGGCGGCAGTTTATTGTTGATTCTTTATTGCAAGTAATTTACATCGTCGTGCTTTGTAGGTACAGCGATAAGAACTAAGAATATCTACCTATTACTTTCAGAGATTTCTCTGATTACTTCTGAATGAAATCAACTCGAATGGTATCTGGGTTCGTCAATGTTATAGATATTTTTTCGATGTTTGCATGACTTGGAAGACGTCTGGTAAAATACATATAACCAGTATATAGGTTTTAATAAGTCTGCACAAGCGAGAAGTGGAAAAAGATATGGAAAGCATTGCACAATTTATGTTTAGTAAATGAATAATAATTATGATGTTACTCTTCAACACCCACCAGCTTTAGTCATCTCATTATCATGAATACTGAAAAGCAATCCATATGTGGGGCTAAATTATTGAAATGTTTAAAACCAAATAGGTATATGCAAATAAATCCAAAAAGTGTAAATTAATTTGAATGTGTAATACTCATGCGAATAAAAGACAGTTATTGTGAAGAAATAAATGTTTTATTATAAGTTGAATCTTAAAAACCTGAATTTTGTTTGCTTTATTGAAGAAACTCACTCAGAGACAGCTAAATTTGAAAAAGTACCTATATTTGTCATAGGATATCTGGTGAACAACCCAGAAGCGAACAACAAATTTCATTTTTGGCTGCTACTTCATGTCTGCCACAATAGATGGATCTTGCGCTGCAGTAGACTTAAATGCTTCTTGGATTAATCAAGATTAGCTTCATTGCATAGTGTGAATACAGAGGCGAAAATCTGGGCCAAAAAAGATTGGGAATAAACTGAAAAGATTGTTTTATTTTAAGACTAACATTGTAGTATTGTTTTGTTTCTTGTGATTGATTTCATTGTTTTGAGCCTAACTTTTTATTATATTTTGGAAAAATGTTATTAGTTTTATTTTTACCAATAATAATAAAGCTTTATTATCTAGTGTATTTAAATTTTCTAAATGAGAGGATGATTTGTCCAAGTAAATGATTCGTGATTATACCCTAGATGATTTGCATCAACACATACATTGTTGTGATGTTGCAGTTAAGCATTTTTTTGCCCAAGCATTTCTCACGAGTTAATTTCTTTCTCTCAGTCGACTGATGATCGACAAGACTAAGCACACACCCTTGTAAGTAGCATAAGAAGCCTAATAAGTGTTTATTATAAACGTCTTTATGGTGAAATGATATATCCACTTTCAAGAATTGAAAGCTTAATTTCACTGAATGCCCTCCTTTCTGTCTTATTGAGTGTGAACATTATATGCTAACAACAATGTGCATATACTTAGATCTGTCTGCAATGCACATCTGAAATATTTTTTTTTATTTAATATACCGGGTGTAACAGGATACCGCAATAATATTTAAGGTTGTTGATTAACAAAAAAAATGTTTTATGACTATTCTTTGTATTTTTATTATATGCCTACCTACTTTAGATTTAATACGCTTAACTGTTAAGCTTATTAAATCGAAAGTAGGCATATAATAAAAATACAAAGAATAGTCATTAAACATTTTTTTTGTTAATCAACAACCTTAAATATTATTGCGGTATCCTGTTACACCCGGTATATGTAAGTTTCACTTCAAGTTTTATATTATTTATATCATTTCTCATAGCACAAAAATTTTTGAGAAGGTATTAATGAACCTTCATATTAATTATTTTGTAAACTGAGTTTTACTATTTTTCAACTTTAGGAAGTAGTGGGTACAATTTTTTTTGCCACAAAATTAAATTCACATCTGCAGAAAGAAATTTTGTTTGTGGAACGAGGAAGTGCCTTTTTGCCTCAAACTCACTTTCGCATTTACAATATTAGTTATGATGGTAAGATATTATGTGTAGGTTTGGTAAAAGCTATAGAAGCATTTTGCAAAGTTAATGCTTATCCTTAATAATTTGGTGTAACACCACCACCACTTCAACTCACCGCTGGGCACAGGTTTCTCCACAGATGAGGAGGAATGAACCTACTACACCATTATGGGAACATAGTAGGTAAGGTAGTAAGTTCACAATTTGAATCTTATTAGCCTTTATTATACACACCTTAACTCATACACATTACATTCTTTTAGCATATTTTTGGAAACCACATTTATTTCTTATTTGCACATTGTTAATGGCATCAATTTCTTGTGATAAAACAGGAAACCTGTCTGTTGAGCAACATTTTGGGGTCCCCCAGTTGAATTTTGGTATGATCCATGTACGTAAAGATAAACAGCTGTTAAAACCCTGTAACAGAAAAGGTTGTTTTGCTAAGCTGTGAATTAAAGGTTGCTACAAATAATGGTCCGAAGTGACCTTTGTTTCTAAATTTTAGTAATTTGAACTTAATTTTCACTATCAGTTGAAAGTATAGTAAAAATTCCTAACCAACTCTGGAGGTAACCAAACATGGTTAGAATGAAAAATGTTACCTACATTATGCTTAACATTAGATAAAGTAGAACAAAATAAAATTAATGTAAGTAAAGGCAAGGGTTTTATAATAATCAATAAACAACTAACATCTATCTATTATAATATAGTATAGTAACACAAAGTTGCTCTCTCTGTTTGTACGCTTAAATCTTTAAACTACGCAAAGGATTTCAATGCAGTTTTCAGCAATAGATCACTCTATCTATTCAAGAGGAAGGTTTGTATGTAATATACATATAATATTATTAATCACTCCAAACTGCCCCACATTAGTATGTACATTGCACCCGTGCGAAGCCGAGGCGGGTCGCTAGTTGCTTAATAAATTCATTTTCACAGAGTAGGTACTTTTCTATACTGAAATTCATTTTCCTCTGAATCAAAGGTAGGTATTGATTGTTCTGAGGGTATCATTAGCTTCTCTCGATGTCACTTGTTTTAACTCCGTGCGGTGTTAACTCTCCAAAAATTCAAATATTTCATTATCGTCACATCACATCTCAAGCAATATCTCAACTTTCAAGAGTAATAAACACTGTGAAAACTATATAAAAATTAAAAACACTCGGCGTGACTCGGCTATTAATTATACGAAAATTAGGGAGTTAAATTAGAGAAAAAGTCACTACAGCCGTTTGAAAACATCTTAAATAAAGTTAGTTTTAACAATTATCTTACGAAAATTCCACCAAATTGGGCCAAATCCACTTAACAATCTTGTTACAGCCGCTGAAGAGCAACTTTTTAAAGATTGCTTTATTTGACATTTAGGACGTTCAAAAGCAGTTTTCAAACTGCCAAACGGGCGGTCATGGTACGAAAGTTCATACATAAAAAAAGGTGAACGGTTTCGTGACGTCATTTTAAGCAGGCCTGCAAACGCGCTGCTATAAGCCGGTCATGGTACGGAAATAGACAGCAATACTGTTTAAGGCCTGCGATAAGAGCTCATGGTAAGGCCCCTTACCATTAGTACAGATACAGTTTACAAATTTCATAATTATTATTTTTAATGTTGTAAAATTAGCATCTGCGGCTTCAAATGCGGCTTCAAATGCTGCGTTTGAAACAATCAGCGAGGACATCAAGTAAAAAACTACGGGCAGTGCGTGAATCGCTTAGACGATTGGGAAAAAAAGTAGCCAAACTTGAAAATGTGTTAAGTGATTTGAAGTGTAAGTTAATGATGCAAAATGAGCGGTTGGACATTTTAGATACTGTAGGAGAAACTAATAGAGATTTTCTGAAAATATTATTAAGTACATACATAAAATGCAGCGAGAAATAAAATGTCACAAATGTGTGGAATCACTGATATCAGTCAAAGAGGTAGTTACCACGTGTGAAGTTGCTGAAAAAACATATCGTAGATATAAACCTTTTGGAAATAAAATTACTATGCATTCCCTTTTGCACCAATGCTTAGAAAAATTGTTAAATCATTTTTTTTACTGAAGAGTTTACGCATAATCACTACCCGCTTTTGATGACATGTATTTGTAAAAAATATTTAAATACGCGAATTCATTGTTAATACGCTGTATTCGATGACAATAACGGAGTTATTGAAATCTAATTTTAGAAAATGTTTATTTAAAATTTAATATTTATACATTTTCTAAATCTTCACAAATATTTAGTAAATGTATAAATATTGGATTTTAAATAAATTGCAGAGATAAAGAAAAACAATGATATTGCCCGCTGTATTCTTAATCGAGCGTCGATCTTCGCAAGGTACTTAGCTGGCAAAAGCTGGAAGTGAGTGGTCGCGGATCGTACTCAGTGGCGAGCACTTGGAGAGGCCTATGTCCAGCAGTGGACGCGTGTGGGCTGATGATGATGATTCCTAATATTTTTTCTTATATTTGTAATGATGTTTACATAATAGCTTAAATAAGTAAGTAAAATGTTTTAAAACTAAATATACTCGAGTAAATCCGAAAAGTGTAGTTTTATTTAAAAGTGTAAATAACTTTAGACTGCGAAGCTTGAATGAAGAATACAATAAAAAAATTCGCAACTTCCTCCCACTTTTATTTTTTGAGACATATTGTTGAGCGAAGGGCGCTCATTAAAATGTCTCAATAAAAATACGTAGATCAACCAACCTTTTTACCACTATAAACATAAAGTAGGGTAAAACTTAAAGCAACACTGGTATACCCATCTACTTTAGGCAGGTATGACGTCATCTATGTCTGTCCCTTACGGGTATACGGTCACGTCCTATCTATTCCATCCTTTATCTAAGGGTAGATAGGTACTGAGATTTGTTGCGTACCATCTCCATGCGCGGTGATTAAATGCTCTAACCCTTTGGCTCCACATGCGCCTATCGTCGCGAATTAATTCGTACCGAAGCTAAGCTTCGGTCGTTTTGTACGCTAAAAAGTTTATCGCGTATATACTGTGGTCCCATTAGCGGCTTCGTCATTTTGCACGAACAATCGACCAATAATCCAAGATGGCCTAAATCATTTCCAGAGGTGTGATTTTGTAACTCGTCGATTAATCGGTAATCGTAATTAAACCCGACGACTCGTTAATATAAAATGGAATTCTATAATTTCTCAATTTCGCTTCAAGCTTTTGTAATCAATGAACGCGAATGCTAAAGGATATAAGTTTATATTATATTATTTAAGCTCTTTTGTCTGTACCTACTTTCCTCATTATGACAAGTAAACATTTTGAGAATTCACTAAAACTTCTATTGTAAACCATCCATCATCAACCACACTGCTAGACAATCTTGTCCAGCACAATCCCACTATTGGGAATCATGCCGAGCACCAAGCCCTGCTGAACAATCTTGCCCAGTACCATTCAAATGCTGGGAATCATGCCCAGCATCAGCCCACTGCTGGAAATCATACTCAGTAGCAGCCCACTGTTGGGAATCTTGCCCAGCACCAGCCCACTGCTGGACAGCCAGCACCAGCCTACTCCTGGGAATCATGCCCAGCACCAGCCCACTGCTGTAAATAATGCCCAGCATCAGCCCACTGCTGGGAATCACGCCCAGCATCAGACCACTGCTGGGTATCATGCCCAGCACCAGACTATTGCTGGACAATCTTGTCCATCACCATCCCACAGCTAGGAATCATGCCCAACATCAGCCCACTGCTGGGAACTCTTGCCCACCACTGTCCCCATTGATAGACACACTCATCTATCACTAGCCCCCACCTGGACACTGTCGCTCAGCACTATATTGTTGCATAAATACTTTAAAAAAAGTTGTGAGTCTAGCAAAACGCCTGGCAAATGTGAAACATCAAAATTATTTTCTACAGGTAATATGCATGCACGCTTGGTACTATACATGTGGCGACGCATGCCGTGGCAATGCGTCACCACGCCAACAGTCGGTCTGACCCGCCGTTAGAGATGTTTCACATTAATAAACAAACAAAATACTAAATTATATTAAATACAAACAAATAAGGTACCTCGGGAGTCACCTTTTTTATTTGACGATTAATCGTCAACGACTAATTCCAAGATTCCATTAAATATTACTTTATACGTGAAATCATTCATCATCGGCTATGTTCGCCGATTGACTCAACGAACATGGCGATACCGATCGGACGACACGTTACGAAATACCAAACGTATTCGATTATCGGTTTCAGTCTTAATTCTTAACTAATCGAAAGCAGCAAATGAACAACGATAGTGTGACCACGCAGCGCGAATTGTTAGCGCGCTAAAATCCTTTGTGTACCGCCTCACGCCCTATAACGCACACGAAGCCCGAATATTCTCGACGATAGCCGAATATGACCACACATCTGCATGTATCGCGTCATAGCACGAAGCTTCGGGACGATAGGCGCATGTGGAGCCAAAGTAAAGGTTAGTTATGTTATGCTTTGTGAACGCGATTATTTTTACTTGTTGGCAAAATGATAAAAATCTCGAACGCGTCCAAGTTATTTACCAAAATATGTCAAATGACCTTGCGAGTTTGTAAACATTAGGTACCTACCTTGAAATACAATAAAATTTTATCTAATTTCCTACTTTGTTTCATCAATTTTATGTCTTTTCATTGTGCACGATAATAGAAGTGTAAATTGTAAAAATGAATATTGATTTCGAGACAATGGCTGTATTAGAGGAGGAGTCACAAAATGTAAGTCCTTGTTTTCTTTGTTTTGCTATGATTTCTATTACAATCTCGGGTGCTCTAATTCTATTTTTAGACCGTTAGTAAACCTATCGATTGAAACGCTAAAATTTTAGCAAAATAATTGTTTTTTCTATCGTGGATCACATTATATTAATAATTTAATATTTGTTGTTGTTGGTCATGTTAGATACATTTCTGTAAAAAAAGAGCATAATATTATTGCTGCTTAGTAATAATGCTGTTCAATATTTGTAACTATTGCATCATCCTGGACATCTTTGTTAGTATTGATGCTATTTTTTTTTGTTTTATCTAAATATAAATTTTTCCATTCCCATTTGTTTATTTTACATAATAAAGTTATACCATCTAGAGTATATCCACTGAATATCACTTTGAGTATAATTTATTTCAATAATTGTTTATTGTTGGAACTCAGGTAATGAACAAGAAATTGTCATAATGGTTATAAATAATATTAATTTTTACTTTTTTGGAATTTTCTTTACTAATTTTCATGAGTGTCATCTTTTTTTGCCAGTTTAAAACAAAAACCAATTTGTTGTTGATTTGAATATTTTAAGAGTACACAATTAAGGCCTAATAAGGGGCCGTTCGAAAACCCGTGAAGTTTTCACTTGGTAAAAAAGAAAAGGATAGATATATTGCTTTTTAACTTGTTTTTTGAAAGAGAAGTTTAACTGGTTTTCAAACGCTAGCGAGTGATTTTCACACTTCACGAGTTTTCAAACGGGTTCTGTCAGTTAAAAACGAAAAGAAGAGTTCTTGTGTTTTGCAACGCAAACTAGCTTTATTTTACAACTGCACAAAGCTTTAACATTTGTAAACTTTAACTTCAACATAAAAATGAAATCAGTAGCCACAGATCTCAGAACAGTCAACTGTCAATGTCATGTAAAATTTAACGCTGACTGGGGGCCGTGAGAAATTCACTCCTGTCAGGCGAAAATTACTCTGCACTAATGCGTTCAGAAATACGAGCGGAGTAATTCGTCAGTTAACCTCGGTTTCACTCGGGTGGTTCTCAAACGCTATCGGGTGAAATTCACTCTACCCTGAGTAAATATTACTCGTTTTCAAACGTACCCTAAATAAAAGTTTTACTCTTTGGATCATCCTCAGATTAGTTACTCCATGTTTTGTCTTGTTTCTGCACATGTTGGCTGTCATATGTTAAAATAAGACAAAACAGGGAATAACTAAACAGAGGACAGTTAGAGTTTGCATTCAGAAATAAAAGGTATAGTGACAGGAATAGGATCATTCACAACAGAATTGTAGGCATTCTATTTTTGATTTTGCCATTGTGATGTCATCTAGTGAGTGAACTAGTGTGACTGTCTATTGTGCAATTAAATTCGGTTTATCTTTTATTAGGAGCATTTCATGGTATCAATACCAAAAAATATTGATACCTTGCGATTTGAATTTTGGATGTGTATTTTTTTAAACGGCTATCTTAACTTGTCCCACATTCTGCGGGACCGTCCCGTATTCTGCGGGACCGTTCCGTAATGACAGTTGTAATACCGCATTGCAATATTTAATAAAATAGTCCCGCATCGTCTAATGTGTGCGTACTCCCAGCAGGAAATTGTGTCCTTGACTTATTTAAGGTTGATGAATAATTAGAGCGTTATTTGCTATAAATGTTCGCGAAATATAAAATTTGTGCATATTTAGATTTTGCCAAAAAATGAGAAAAACGAATCCTGCTGGAGTAACGTTTTGCCAGAAGGAGGATTCTAAACAAATAACCCGAGATATAAATAATTAATATGGGCAGATATCTTTAAATTTGTGCCTAAATGTGAGCCAAAATGAAATTTGTGGTGTTCAGGTTTTACGGATATTTGGTTTCTTGCTGATGTAACTAGGGCATCGAGAACCGGGCCTATTTTAGGAACCGGTTCTTTCGGTTCCGAACTCAATCCGGAACCGGGTACCCGGTTTTTTCGGTTCTTTCGGTTTTTTGATAAATCTAGTTGATAAGCTATTCAATCTATTATATAGATTATCTACAAACGAAATCAATAAAGGAGAATGGATCTTAATAAAACACACTTTATTGGAAATCACATTATTTAACTAATGTCATATATTAATTATATAAAATTGTTTTTAGAATTATTTAGCAATAATCACTTCTTTTTATTTAACTCCGTGATACTCGAAGGCAAGACGTCTAAAGCATGGCACAGCGGCGTGGTGGCACTTTTCTTCAAAAAGGCGACAGGGCCCAGTTGAAGAACTACACCCATCACGCTCCTGAGACATGTATACAAGCTGTTCTTGAGAGTCATCACGAATCGTCTCGCGCGCAGGTTTTGACGACTTCCATCCTCCCGAACAAGCCGGATTTCGTAAAAGCTATAGTACCATAGACCACATTCATACGCTGCGGCAGGTTATACAGAAGACAGAGGAGTATAATCTGCCACTATGCATGGCATTTGTGGACTATGAGAAAGCCTTTGATTCTGTCGAGACCTGGGCTGTGCTTAGGTCACTCCAGAGGTGCCAAATAGACTACCGGTACATCCAAGTGTTGCAGTCATTGTACGAAAACGCCACTATGTCAGTTCGCCTTCAGGATCAAAACTCGAAACCAATGCGACTTCAACGAGGTGTGAGACAAGGTGACGTAATATCTTCGAAACTGTTCACAGCTGCATTGAAGGATGTATTTAAGCTTTTGGACTGGAGAGGACTCGACATCAACATAAACGGCGAGTACATGACTCACCTTCGTTTTGCCGATGATATCGTAGTCATGGCTGAGACCGTCGAAGATCTAGGCACAATGCTCTAAGACCTCTGTAGTTTCTCTACAAGTGGGTCATGAAATGAACATGGACAAGACCAAAATCATGGTGAATTTCCATGTAGTAACCACTCTTGTGAACTCTACATTGGAAATTGTTGACGAATATGTTTACCTGGGGCAAATAGTCCAGCTCGGTAAGTCTAATTTCCAGAAAGAGGTGAATCGACGAATCCAACTCGGCTGGGCAGCATTCGGGAAGCTACGCAGCATCATCTCGGCCAATCTTCTGCAGTGCCTTAAGACGAAAGTCTTCAATTCGTGCGTGTTGCCAGTGATGATGTACGGAACTGAGACGTGGGCGTTTATAATGGGTCTCATCAGAAGGCTTAATGTCACTCAAAGGGCAATGGCGAACGCCTTTTTATTATGTTTCATAATTTTGATTGACAAGAATTGTCATGTAATTTAAATGGGATTGCAATAAAATATGGCGATCATATAGTACGTGAATTTATATAATTTAGAAGAACTAGATTCACCGACATAGCCCAAATAATTGCAAACCGTGGCAGTGGGCAGGACACATAGCTCGCAGGACTGACGGCCGTTGGGGCGGAAAGGTCCTCGAGTCGCAGCCGCGTACCGGGAGACGCAGCGTTGGTAGGCCCCCCACAAGGTGGACCGACGATCTGGTGAAGTTCACGGGACGCCGCTGGATGCGAGAGGCGAAGGACCGATCAGTTTGGAGATCCCTGGGGTAGGCCTATGTCCAACAGTGGGCGTTTCTTGGCTGAAATGATGAATGACTTCTTTCAAATCATAGTCTTTTCGTAGTTGCGATAATACAACTCAAATCACACAATTATCATTTGGATGCTAAAAAACAAAGTAATGTGAGAAAAGAAAAATAAATAGGTACAACGAACGTTATCAAGCAAGACACACGGGCGCGTGTCCAGCCAAGTCTGGTGTAATTATTATTCTATTCCGTCCAATATGTTTACCCCGCAAGAGTGAAAGCGTAATACTTAACTGATTGCAATGACAATAAATATTCTCAATTGATTGATTAAAATAATGATAACAATATGCATTAATATTTAAAGTTACTCACTTAACACATCGGCGTCAATAAAATAACACCCCCACTCACAGCGCGTCTGCCAGTTTTGCATTATTAACGTTGCCGAATCTTATATTAATATATAATAATAACGTTATTTATTAACTTAACAGTGAAATAATGGTAATTTTGATTACTTTTGTAGTGCCAAAAATTGATACATTGTCGATTGGTATAATGCGACGTTGAAACTGAATCCTCAAATGTGGCTAGATCCACACTTGTGGAATAAGTTTTATGCCATTATGTGGGAGAGGCAAGTAAAAATAATATAATGATATGATAATAACTTGATATTTAGCATAAAGAGATGTATTTCTAAATTTATTTTAAGAACCGAAAGAATCGAAAAAAACCGGTTCTCTGATTTACAGAACCGGTTCCTTCAGGGACCCTCAGAACCGGGAATTCCCGGTTCTTTTGGAACCGGGAAAACCCGGTTCCGATGCCCTAGATGTAACGTTTTGCTCAAAACTTGTTTCTGCAAAATGTTACTCCAGCTTACTTACTCCAGCTAATCGGAACAATAAGACCAATCGGAACAATAAGACAAATACCGTTTCCAGTGAGCTTTTATGTTTCTCATTTATGTGCTAGAATTTTTTTTTCGGGTTTCCTGCAATGCGTGATTACTTAACTGTAAATATTGTTGAAAATCTAATTATGTCACAAATAGGCACAAATTAAAAGCTATTCATATATATTTGTTCAATGAGCGCATATCCGATAGTTTGCAGAAACAAGTTTCAGCAAAACGTTACTCCAGCAGGAAACGAAATATCTGTAAAACCCGAATGCGCAGAAATTTCAGTTTTGAATCACATTTAGGCACAAATATAAGCTATCCGCCCATATAATTTATTTATCTCTCGGATTATTCGTTTAGAATTTTCCTGTTGGAAAAACGTTACTCCAGACGGATTCGCTTTTCTAATTTTTTTCCAAAACGGAAACGTGCAAAAATTTATTTTGCGCACATTTATAGCAAATTACGTTCTAATTATTCATGAAACTTAATTTAGCCCAGGGTTGATAAAAATCATGATTTTTTTGTTTTTGACAGATTTTTTTGATTTTTTTCAAATAAATCAAAAAATCATGATTATTTTGATTTTTTTGATTTATTTAGAAACTTCAGGGAAACGTCATGATTTTTTATTTATTTATTTTTGTTAATGTCATTTGGTAAGTTTTTATTAATTTCTGGCAATTTAATAGAAATCAGTCAAAAAAAAAAATGTAAACTAACAACACTCCCACCCATGTCACGTGAATCAAGTACTTAAATAGAAAACACAGGGAATTCCCCAAATCGTGCGTGTTTTAAGATAAAAATCGTTTCGTGTTGATATTGAATTCGAGTTATGATGTATAAAATAAATATCATTACAGTTTTTTTAAAATTTACTTAATACAAAAAAAATGATTTTTGATTTAAATCATTGATTTTTTTAAATAAATCACTTGATTTAAATCAGTGATTTAAATCATGATATTAATCATTTGATTTAAATCAATCAACCCTGATTTAGCCTAGGACACAATTTTCTGTTGGGAGTACCAGTGGCGTGCACAGAGATATTAAACAGGGCAGACAAAAATTCAAAAATCAAAATTTTACATTCCTACCTTACCTATCTTTATGTATTTTGTATCTGTAAATTCCGTGACATTAAAATTATGCAACCACAAATGCATTACAATTTTTTAAAATGATTTTGTCTTATAAAAAGGTCGCAACATAAAAACTTTAAGTATTCGTTTTATCAATAATTAACTTGCGGCTGTCAAAAGATGGCGCTTTTAGCATAAAATGGTATTTTATCAATAAAAAATAAAGTGTTCTTGCATATTTCAGATTGTACTATTTTATAATTTTGGCAACGAAATTATGTAATTGGATTTTATAAAACATAATGTATACAGGCTCAGGCTCAGGGTTGACAGTGTCTTTTTGTCTCTATGGAATGCACGCCACTGGGGAGTACGTTGTACGCACATTCGTCTAATGTGTCCCGCATGTCCAGCATTCCTATCTTTTTTTTGTAGACGTAGATTCGTTTCCCATCGTCTCGCTCGCATATACTAGTCCTCCACATCAAAAATACGAACGACGAGACGATACGTTGATACGTACCGTATATACTTAGGAAGGAAACCCAGAACAAGTAAAAAAATGCCACTCATGTGAAAAATATGACTTTAATAATAAATGTTGATTCATAAGTAGTGTTGTACGTTATTAATTTAAGTGCACCACCGACACATCCTGTCTTCTTGTGGATAGGGGTGAGTATCCCGTATTGACTTATTAGAAAGTTGGCCGCCTTAATCTTAACTGTACTATATCCATACTCTGGTTTATCTGTAGTTCGTATCTACAGATGGTCCTTTATTGGATAGTTCCTACTGTTAAATAAATGGTAGTGTAGACAGCTTGATTTAGTAGTGGGTATACATATATGTATAATAAAAACATAGATTGTTGTGTGTGGTTTTCTTCTGAACATTAACGAAGCGATCATCGTTTTGGTCTTCAACGGGTAGTTGATAGTCACGAGGTATACAGTAGCATAGTCACAGTGAGTAGAATCCGCAACCTTGGGATAGCTGAATGACGCTCGAAACGCCGACTCTTGTCGTGCAGCGGTTTAGGGGAAATAGGTGGCGGCGGCGGGCGGGGTGCGGCTGAAACTGCCATATCATTAATCAGCAAAGCACTTGTAGTAGTTGCTACGTACGGATCGGCTTTATTGTTCAACAAATACTGCCGAACCGAATGATGAGTCGACCCGAATGAACTACAGGAACACACCGAATGAAGCCGAACAAGCACGGTAATTGCTTCGGGGCCGCTTTGTTGTGGCGGAACCAACCTCACCTCACCATCCTCGCCTTAAAGGCAACGATATTCTTCAGCAGGTGGTCATGTTGATTGTCAAAAACAGCTATTACAGTCGTATTTAATACTAAACTACTACTAGACTAGATATACTACTTTTATTTCTCATACAAAGTTTGATCTTTCTCTCATCATCTTACGGCCTTATTAATAAACATTTTACTAATATGTCAAAACAAGACAAAACACGGAACTAATCCGAGGATGATTCAAGGAGTAAATTTTTTATTAATAAGACTGCATGTGTTTTACACATAAAATGGCAGATAGGCTTCTCCAAGGTTCAAAAATGCCTCTAATAGTGATTTTTACCCGATAAATAACAATAGATGATGATATAACTATAAATTTGGCATTATAATTTATGTAGATAAATTGAGATTGTAAATCTTCTTTCATTTCTTCTTTCTTCTTCTATAAAAACTAGCTGTGCCCGCGAACTACGCTTCGCCAATAAAAAATACAAATATCGCCATTAAAAATGGGGATTGGTGGTAGAAGGGTGATCATATGTAGGTTATTAGTATTTTTTGATGCCAAATTATAAAAAAAAAGTCAAAAAATCTGTAGAGGGCCACCCTTATCACCTAGGGCTATAAAAAATATCTTACCAACTATTCTAAGACCTACCAAATATACATAAAAAATTTAACAAAAATCGGTCAAGTCGTTTCGGAGGAGTTCGATAACAAACACTGAGACACGAGATTTTTATGTCTAAGACTAAGACTAGCTGTGCCGGCGAACTACGTTTCGCCATAATAAAAAATAGTTTACGACCTATTCTCAGGCCTACCGAATGTACACAAAAAATTTCATAAAAATCGGTCAAGCCGTTTCGGAGGAGTTTGGTAACAAACACTGACACGAGAATTTTATATACTAGACTAGATAAGTTATGTAGATAAATCTTCTGCTTTCTCTTCTTTTTTCTTCTTACATATTAAAACTAGCTGTGCCCGCGAACAACATCGGTTTCGCCAGTAAAAATATCTACTAATATCAAATTAAACTACACTTTTCGGATTTACTTCCGTATATTTAGTTTTAAAACATTTTCGATTATTTATTTAGCCAGAAATTTTGAACGCTTTGCAGCATTCGTATGGTCCCGTGACCACGAATTGATTGGTGATAAGGGTTGTGCTCTCCAGATTTTTTTAGCCTTTTTTTAATTATTTGGTATCGAAAAATACTTAGGGTAGTATTTAAACAAGTGATTGTAAATTAAAATTTTAAGAGACAAAAATAATTAATTTGGTTTATTGTATTCCTAATTGAGTGACTGACTGCGAGTGACGATAAATCAACAGAACAGTAACTTATTAACATTCATTCGAGTTGGAGTTACTTCAAATACAAAATGAGAAGCTTCATAATATTAGACCATGGACTTGCGGTCTTATTACAAAACCTGGTTTAAACCTTGTCTAAAGTTAGTCTTGGTTTAAAAGTAGTCAGTCCTGGTTTAAACCAGGACTAACTTTAGTCCATGTTTTGTAATAAGGCGGTTAATGTTTTGATTATTAAGTCCATGTATAAGACCGACCTAATATTTGTTTGAATGTCAACTTTACGTCCCGCATTTTTTTTATATTTGGCAAATGATTTATTTATGGTGAGCGGCATTTAATCTTTAATTATGTGTTTTGAAAAGAAAAACCACTTTGAAAAATACCATAAAGAGCAGAGTACTTTGGTTCAATTTTTTATATAATTTATGTTATTAATTTTTGAAAATTAGTTACGAGGGGAGGAGGGGAGCTACCCCCTGTTCCATTCGCCCTCTCGATAATGCGTAGTTTTAGATATTAATTTTTAAATTTTTCACAAACCTAACCTCAAAATGTATGGGAAAAGGTTGGGTTGTGTTTTTAAATCATGTTTGTGCCGCACCTTGAACCTATTTGAGAATTAGAACATGTTTAAGATTGGAAGATCTTAATATTATGATTTCAGTAGTATAGGTTCCCATAGAATAGACCTACGAGTATGAAGCTGCGCTCGCTTCACTCGCTTCGCTACGCATAGTCATGTTCTGAACGTACCCTAACCCTATTTTATATGGTGAGCTCCCTATTGGGGGGCTGCCCCCCGTCTCCCTGCTTTTTAGTTTTTTATACAAAAAGATGCCCTCTCTGTCTTTCTAGTCGCTCACATAGTAATTACTTGCACGTTTAAAATTTTAATATGCAAAACCGATTATTCATAACCCATTTTTTGTATGCTAATTCTGGATTTTACTATTAATTAATATTCGTTAATTTTTCGCTTACTCAAATTCATACTGCTCAAGTTATTAAAATAGTAAGTATCTCGTCATCAGTCGCTACGTATTTTTTTATTCGATCGTTTTATTATTTCCCAAATACTTATAACCCTAAAGTTTCACCCTTCTACCACCAACCCCCATTTTTAACAGCAATATTTGAATATTTACTGGCGAAACGTAGTTCGCGGGCACAGGTAGTATTTTATAAAAGTAATCCATCCATTGACGTCCTCTACCGGCGTAATTTAATGTGTAACACAGCCAATTCTTCTCCGGCACATCGCCAACTGCCATTTACTTTATACTTAATACTTTACTTGTACGTTAACGAATTTGTATTTTGTTTTATTTATAAAAGACTTCTTGGCTATAATTCGTAAGTGACGACATCCCGGATGGTAGAAGCGAGCTACACCTGGATCACCGGAATGGAATGGATCACTGGTAGCATAGTGCTGGTTATTTCCATGTAGTTGAAAAACACAACTACGCTATGATGTTTATTAGTTTACAATTAGATGGTGGTATAGGTAGTCTACACCATCCACTGCACAGACACAATGTCAAGGCCACTGTACAATTGGTGCAATTTGATGTGTGAATTCTATAGTGCAGGGTAGAAACAATTGGCAAAAATAAGCATATCCGAAAAAAGCACCTTTTATAAACTTGCTTTTTAGCGATTTCATCTGTTCGGCTGTTCGGTTTAATTTGTTACTCGGTTTCGAAATTTGAAATTAAATTAAAAATAAAATTATTCAATGAAAATTATAAATTAAAAAAAAATGAAATTAAAGTAAATAACCCTTTTTATACAGGATGGCACATTTAGATTGGACAGTGTAGGCAGTTTTACAATGCATACGTTAAACTTAGGTATGGGCAAGTCTATTATCTATAATACATACAAAGGTTTGTTCTTAGAAACCATCTCATCGATTTTAGTGACAAGAAAAACTGCATACATAGATTTAAAAAAAAACTCAGTTCGCGAATCGAATCCGGTCGTATTGAACAATAAAACTTACATTGTTTCTATTTCGATATTGATTGTGTAGATCATAAGCAGTAAATGTTACTGTGAAACATGATATCTAAAATGAATAAAATGCATTGTATTTAATTTTTTTATTGTTGTATGCGGTTATGGTTTGTCACTGCGACCTATAAGATCTATTTTGACCGCCACTATAAGTTATAGTCTACTATAAATTCTTTTACTCGTTTGAATAAAGTCAAAATTTCTCATATGATCATGATCTCTGTAGTACTAGTGTGGTAAGAGATGAGATGGAATCATTAGATAAAATTGTTTCTTCTGTTCATTTGGGTAGACTAAAGCTAACAATATTATTATCTTCAAATATGAAACACGATATTAAATTGACCTCCCAATTAAAACTTACCAAATCGACTCTAATTTTTTCTTCATGCAATAAGTAACGTAACAAGAACTAAAGAGCTTTGTTGTTTATCTCTGAAACTGCATTTCTGCAGGTGTGAACTGCATTATATTTATATACGTCGGGAAAGAATTATTAAGTCATATCAGAGCATTTGAAAGACGTAAGTTGTGATACGTGTACGGGCCGATTCCAGTACATTACGCGCGGTCAGCATTTTACGCCAACGAACGCATTTTATTATTGTAATGTAATTTCGCAGTTACTTCACCTACACCACTTGTAGTGTGTACTCATTATTAATCAAAGTTATAAACAGAGTTCAAAACTATCATCTCTGTCATTCTATCAGTACGATACACATACATATACTTTGGTCCTTCGAGCCTTCGGTCCTTTCTACATTTCGATCCTTAAACGAAAGGTAGAAATACTAGTGATGTTAACAATTACCGGTATGTATAGCTTTTCTTAGCACGATTTCAAAACCTCTAGAGAAACTGGTAACATACTATTGTATTAAATACTTTTCCAATTTTTGGAAAACAATAAAATTCTAATATACGTTCCAGTACCTGTTGACGTACGTATATTACGTGTTTACATACATCTTTTGAAAGAAACATTTGTTTAAATCAACAAAAGATTTTTATCCATAAGAGAATAGTAAAAATATGATTTTATTATAATATAGGCCCTACATAGATTATTTCAGATTATTCACTGTAAAAATGTCAGTTTTATCTCATAGTTCTTACCTGAATCATTTAAGGGGGAAAATCTGGTTGAATAGTGTGGACAGGGATAAAATGATCAACATTAACTATGGCACATCATGGCCAAATATTAACATTTCACAATTCGGATTTACTAAGGAATGAGCTCAACGCGCTAAAGACAGTGTTAAGTAAGCTGCCACGCTGTCATGGATGGTCAGTATCAGAAGGCTGTATTTATTGAATACTAGTGGGCCTGGCGAACGTTGTCCCGCCCGATTACAGCGCCACCTACCGGGTCTACCTGTACGTTTAAACCTTCCTTGGATCTATTCAAATACACACAGAGAATTTCGTAAGAATCGGTCGAGCCGTTTCAGAGTTTTTGCGAGACAAACACACAGCGTTTCATTTTTATATATAAGAAGAAGAAGAAGACTAGCTGTGCCCGCGAACTACGTTTTGCCTTAAAAGACTTCCAACGCATTATTAGTTACCTATATCTTCTACATTTTTCCTGTTTTAGCAACATTTTTCATTGATTCTCTTCTTCTTTTGTTCATAGCGTGATATTCCATAGCTTAAAGCCTGCCTACGTGAAATGGACTATCCAACACAAAAAAAATTGAATTCGGACCAGTAGTTATAGAGATTAGCGCATTCAACCAAACAAACAAACAAATTATCATCATCATCATCATCACAGCTTATATACGTCCCCACCGAGGGTCACGAGCCTACCCTAATTAGTTAGGGCGATTAGGCCTTAGTCAAACCACGCTGGTCCAGTACAGATTGGTTGACCTTTGAGTTACTTCGCAGGTGTATGTAGGTTTCCTCATGATGTTTTCCTTCACCGTAGGAGCGTCAGATAAATGTACATATGAAATTCGTGAAACAAAAACACATGACCTCCGACGCTCTTACAAACAAATAATCAAACAAATTCTTCAGCTTTATAATATTAGTAAAAGTAATTAGTAAGTATATACCGGGTGTCCCAAAAATAGTGTCAAGCGAAAGTCCAGAGATAGAGCAGCACCTCTTGGGTTATCCGAATCACCCCCATGTATGATCCGCGATTTTTTGTAGTTTTCGAGTTATGAATTTTTTACTGAACTTTTGAGAATTTATGACCTGAACAACATAAAAACTTCAATATTTTTTTTTTAAACTTTTTTGATATTTGGACTTTCGCTTGACACTATTTTTAGGACACCCGGTATATACTTACTAATTACTTTTACTAATATTATAAAGCTGAAGAATTTGTTTGATTATTTGTTTGTAAGAGCGTCGGAGATCATGTGTTTTTGTTTCACGAATTTCATATGTACATTTATCTGACGCTCCTACGGTGAAGGAAAACATCATGAGGAAACCTACATACACCTGCGAAGTAACTCAAAGGTCAACCAATCTGTACTGGACCAGCGTGGTTTTATTTATTTTTAATTAACTTATTTTTAAATTTATTTTAGCTGGTATTTAATTAGTGTTTCCCTTAATTTTCTTGGGATCCCATCATCAGATCCTGACTTCGGTGACCTTGTGACCGCCCTAGGAGTATACTCTATCAAACTAGAATACAAAAGAATTTTGAAAATCGGTCCACAATTGGCGGATTAATCGCGTAACATACACACAAAACACGTTGGAAACACCTTAAAATTTAAGGGTTTTCCTCGATTTTCGTGGGATCCCATCATCAGATCCTGACTTTGGTGACCATGGGACCACCCTTGGAGTATACTCTATCGAATACAAAAAGAATTTTGAAAATCGGTCCACAACTGGCGGCGTAATCGCGTAACATACACACAAAAAAAAACATACGCATCGAATTGAGAACCTCCTCCTTTTTTGAAGTCGGTTAAAAAGTACAAGACTTTTTTGACACTATTTTTGGGACACCCGGTATATACTTACTAATTACTTTTACTAATATTATAAAGCTGAAGAATTTGTTTGATTATTTGTTTGTAAGAGCGTCGGAGGTCATGTGTTTTTGTTTCACGAATTTCATATGTACATTTATCTGACGCTCCTACGGTGAAGGAAAACATCATGAGGAAACCTACATACATCTGCGAAGTAACTCAAAGGTCAACCAATCTGTACTGGACCAGCGTGGTTTTATTTATTTTTAATTAACTTATTTTTAAATTTATTTTAGCTGGTATTTAATTAGTGTTTCCCTTAATTTTCTTGGGATCCCATCATCAGATCCTGACTTCGGTGACCTTGTGACCGCCCTAGGAGTATACTCTATCAAACTAGAATACAAAAGAATTTTGAAAATCGGTCCACAATTGGCGGATTAATCGCGTAACATACACACAAAACACGCTGGAAACACCTTAAAATTTAAGGGTTTTCCTCGATTTTCGTGGGACCCCATCATCAGATCCTGACTTTGGTGACCATGGGACTACCCTTGGAGTATACTCTATCGAATACAAAAAGAATTTTGAAAATCGGTCCACAACTGGCGGCGTAATCGCGTAACATACACACAAAAAAAAACATACGCATCGAATTGAGAACCTCCTCCTTTTTTGAAGTCGGTTAAAAAGTACAAGACTTTTTTGAGATATTGTTTTTGCAACTGAATCTCCATCAGTTATACTTTTATGCTTAAAATTATCAGCTTTGTACCTTTCATAACAGTTATGAAAATGTAAGTACAAAGTTAGGAATTAACTTTTGGTAAATTGTGACTTAAAATTTCAACTTTAAATTAAAAATCCTAACAAGTAATTTCATGGTTCCTAATTAGGTATAAAAACTTTGCCAGAATCATTTAAAAAAGTAGTACTTAATGGACTGCCTTCGCTTAAATCGGCCTTCAAAGGGTGCGAGGTGAAAAATTCTTAAAATTAGCCATCTGATGACAATATTTTTTGTCATTTTATCATTCTTGAGGGTAATTAGTTTGTTAACTAATCAAAAATGACTGCAGAAAAGCTAAGATTTAGACATTTAGAAGTTTAATTTTTAGAAGATTCATTTAGCTCTCTCTACGGTGCGATGCTTCAAAATACATAATTAATCCAAAAAATCGTTATGAAGGGCGGGGTGAATGAAACAAAATGTAATTTTTATTGATTATTTATTAAGGAACTACCAAAAGTTTTCAAAATGTCGACCTTCCTGCTCGATACAAATTCTACATCGTCTAAAAGAGTTTTCTTTTAGTCGTATGAACCCTATTCTGTTGTTTTATACTGTTTCTTCCGCCTGTCTCAATTTTGTACGTAATTCGGCTACGTTTCTTATTTCCTTGGCGTAAAATAATTCTTTATAATATCCCCAGACAAATCCCCTAAATGTATAAAATTTTCATTGCCAAATGTAAGGAAAGTGGATACTATTGTGGAAATGAATAATCAAATTATTGAATTCATTGATTGTACCAAATTTTTGGGCATTACATTAGATTCACGTTTGCAGTGGGATCCACATATTGAGTCCTTGGCAAACAGACTTAGTTCTGCGGCATATGCAGTTAAAAAAATAAGACAACTTACTAATGTTGAAACGGCAAGATTGATTTACTTTAGTTATTTTCACAGTGTTATGTCGTATGGACTACTACTGTGGGGATCGGCTGCTAGTATAGAAAGTATTTTCGTACTTCAAAAAAGAGCAGTTCGCGCTATTTATAATTTACGAACAAGGGATTCTCTAAGAGATTTATTTAGAGAAATTAATATATTGACCTTAGCAGGACAATACATTTATGAAAATTTGATTTATGTCTATAAGAATTATAATACATTTGAAACCACTTTCCACGTTCACCAGTTATACACAAGAAATAAAAATAAACTTGCCGTTCCAACGTACAGACTCCAAAAAACTAGAGGCTCATTTATGGGGAAATGTATAACGTTTTACAACAAAGTTCCACATAGTGTAACTGACTTGCCTTTTCATAAGTTTAAAGCGCATGTAAAAAAGACTAATGAGTAAAGGATATTATAAAGTCAACGATTATTTAAATGATGCCAATGCCTGGTGTTAATATGAAGTTATTATTCGTTATAATGTCAATAATCGTGTTGTTGTGTATAGCTATTGATGTTAACAAATGTTGTTGGCAGAAAAGAACTGACACTGATTTTGAATTAGACTAAGTTATCAAATGTTTGGTAACAACATAATTTATTGTATTATGATTAATGTATACGTCTATAACTTATTTTTTGACATTTTAAGTGTATGTAAGCATACCGATTGTTTTTTTTTTTTAAAGTTTCAATAACTATGTAACAAAACCAAAATTGTAAATGGCGATTTAAAAGAGGAGATAAAAAATTTGACCTTTCGAGTTTCTTGCCTGTTCTTCTCGAGAAGGCTCTCCCAATTTCCGAACAGGTGTAGATTCAACTTTTTTTTTTTCATTACTACTTGTATTTGCAGACATCTTGAGTAGGTATATTCAGGATGTATGCACATACAAGGTTAAATTTATGTTTCCTTTAAATTAGAATGTTTTCCTTTGTTTTGACATCAATAAGTGCCTGTAAAGGCCTAAGTTGAATAAAGATTTTTGAATTTGAATTTGAATTTGAAATAAATCGATGGGGTTCAAGCCGGGGGACCGTGGCGGTCACGCAATGGGCCCACCACGACCTATCCACCTATCTCTAAATCTTTCATTTAAGTGTTGTCTGACAATTCTCGCATAATCGCATGGAGCACCGTCGTTCTGGAAAATCATGTTTCTACGCGTTAACAGGTTTACATCTTGAGATCATCTCGTAAAAATTCCAAATAGGACTGGCCGTTCAATCGGTCAGGTAGTTCGAACGGACCAATTAGCTGTACGTTTAAGATGCTTGACCACAAATTCACGCTAAATCGTTCTTGAAAAGTTCAGTAAAAAATTCATAACTCAAGTTATGAATTTTTTACTAAACTTCCGCTTGACACAATTTTTTGGGACATCTAGTATACAGGGTAGAAAAAAAAGACCGTGGTTGGAGGAGAAGTACCCTTAATATTGATGATGGCAACTTTTACTGAAAGGAAACATTCCTTTATTTTCAAAAATAATTAAAACTGCATTTAAAGATTTTTGAAAAATCAACTGCTTGTGCTTGCGCAGTTGTAAACGGTTTGAAATGGATTTGTCTAAGTATTACAAAATTTTTACGTCCCACTACTGGGCACAGGCTTTCCTGCATGCGGAAGAAACACAAGGAGTATATGGGTCATAACACCACCACGCTGCGCTGGCCCAATGCGGATTGCTGGTAGAAGTGATTGCAATAGCAACCGGGACGTGCCGAAGCACGGAGGATCAGAAAGTTTAGCTTACCCATTCAGGGTCCAATCATCGCGAAGGTTGCTTTGTTTTGCATATCGAAACCAAAGCGTTCGAACCACTACGTCACCGAACTCACCTCACCGAACTCACCTCACTTGTATAGTAATTATTTATTGTTTCTCCTTGTTTTGAAACTATGATTAGGTATCTTATAGGTATGTTGTTTTTTTATATTTGCTATAGTTATACTTAACATAATATATGTCTATAGTATTGAACCCTCTTCGCTAGTTTCACTATCATTAACACAATATCTTTGACAAATATTTGATTTAAACCATTGATTTGGCAGATATTTTCATAAATAATTTTAAGACTATTTATTATACAATACAGAATTGACAGTTTGTAAAGATCACATTCAAAGAACTTTTGTACTGCATCTAATATGCTGACTGTTAATCCACAATCATTAAATTACATTTGTATGGCGTACGTACGCAATGCTTGCCTTGTCTTCGCCGCCTACAACTGCGTCGTATAGGCAGATTAAGTGCGTCTTATTGCACTCAGTTACCTACCGGGTGCAGCCAAACGATAAGGTCATGTTGCTAATGGTGGGGGAATACAATAAACAGGCATTTGCGTGTGTTGCGACACCGGCAAAGTTTTGTAGGCTGTCTGTAGACGTAGTACTCCACTCAGTCCAGCCGGATCGGTGTGCCATTGCTGTGTTGTTTTAAAAAAGTTGTTTCAAAAAGAGGAGTGATTGCGTGCGGTCGTTCGCTCTGCCGGCTCTGCGCAGTGATCGGCGCAGTGTGTCTCGGGACAATACGAAGGACAGACTCCGCGACCGCTACTCCCGCAAAACGTGAGTATTCTTAATTTTTCTGTGTGATTCCTGTGAGAAAACTTATTCGAAAATCTTCAAAACCATTACTGGTTATTGACTAAATTCAATTCAACGTAAATCTCTAAACTTTTTCCGGCTTAGGATAGGTTAGGTAGCTACTACGCCGTATAAAATATACATCGGTTGACGCGAGCGAACGACGCAGTTGATGGTATCGCCGGTCGTTTGTTGCTAACTGGGAAACAATAAACTAAGCTACTAGTATTATGGCCTGAGGTTGCATCCAACATTGTTGCGACCGTGTTGAAACACTAATTTTATAGGTATGCTCCCATCGCGTAACAAGCGGGTTCACAAAGATTCGTTCGGCAGGTCATGGTTGTGTGCAGTTGCATATTATATGTCTGTTGGCGTTGCACGTCTGCGTACTGCATTTCTAGCGCGGTATCGATTTACTCAGGTATCCTAGTATTGATTTTAACGAAGGGTTGCATAACGGCTTGGGCGTAGGTCTCATTCTAGTCCTAGACGGGATAAGTTCCTCTAGGTGATATAGCTAAAGATGAAGCCCACAGCGCAGTCTAAGGCAAAACGCAAGGTCAGTGTTTATTATTATACATTAGACGTTAAATTCCTGTTAAAGATTTTGCCAAGTTGGATAAATCCTTTGTTTCCTTGTTTTCCAACACCTTGTTCGAATGTCACCTTGTGAGTTTTCTTGAAGTTAACTTATTATTTCTTTATACAGTGAGGTAGGATCATAGTAATATTGCAGCTATCAATTTTCTTAGAATTTTTTGGTATCGCTTAAGCTTGAACATCTATATCAGTAAGGAAAGGCTTGGTTCAAAGATAATAGTCGATTGGGTTTGTGATTTAAGGGAAAAGTATGGTGGTGTTTCGTATTAAAGATCTTTGTTTTAAGTACAAACTTGAAACCCTCAAATTAGGTTCATTTAAGTTTATTCAAAAAAATTAAGAACCTAGCGTTTCCCGATGAAAGTAGACAAAGAACAATGAAAACAAAAATTGCGCAGTTGTAAACGGTTTGAAATGGATTTGAATATTTCATTATTATAGGTATATGAAATGGCTAAGGTTTGATCATCAAAAATGTTAAATAGGTATATTAATGAATATCAAGAAACTCTCGCCTACGTGTTTTTTTTTATGAAGTTAGCACTGTTGCGATTTGACTGCATCGATCGTTCAATACGAAACGTGCTTTGTGAAAGCTATTTATAAGATTAACTAGTAGGTTCCTACCTAGTTGTGCTGGGCGTCTATTAGGCAATAACCATATTATTATATGTATGTCTATAGTGGATAGAACTTGTGGATATACGCTTATCTTATTGATAAAAAACGCTGGGATACGGAAAACTCGGCTAACTACGCAGTGCGATTGAATAATCTCAAAATAACGCATGAAAATATTAAGCTAGAGTCGTTTTAAAGGTATATCATAGTATTTTGAAACGCATGTTAATCAAAAAATATTATTCTTGAATGTATAGTCATGAAGATAGTAGATCTCTTTATAATAAAATTTGTTTTCATATTCCAATTCAACTCTTATGTTTTTATGTTGATTGGTTGTTCATATTTCTATTTTATCTAGAACTGAACAGTTACCATTCTTGTAGAACATTGAAAAAAACTGCATCTTTGAATTTCTTACCTTTTGGATTTGCGTTCATTTGCAATACATTCTAAAGTTAACTGTTATGATAATTTGTTGAGATTGACTTCCAAAATAAGCGAACTCTGAATGATCTTCAAACATTAATTTCCACTCGTGTGCCGTTGCCATCGATGTTTGAAACACACCGAGGTCTGCGCGACATAATGGTCCATGACCTAAAAAACGTTCCGTTGCACCGCTACACGTGCGGAGAACTATCGAGAATTCTGGCCATCACATGTCCAAGAAATTTCCTTTATCTTTTATTAAATATTTTTTTTTATATTACACAACATGTGACATGAGTAACATGTTAAAGGGCCAGGTTATGTCTTTAGAGATGTCTTCTACAAGCAAAGCTCTAGATCTATCAATCTATGTCTGCTGTATAATATGTCCAATAAACCATTTTCTTTCTTTTTATAACTAAAGTTTAATAAACATCTATATTTAGCTATAAAATTTTACATGTTTATTTTGGCTAGTGCGAATAAAAATCTAAATTGATGTGTGGCTAATGAGCAGTAAAGTTAAAATGTCTGATGCAAATTTTCGCGATTTGAGCGGTTTGTTTTTTTGTAGAAAACTGTAAATAAATAATATTACACGCACTCCAAAGTTGTTAAATCATCCTTTAAAGAAGCGTCAACGCCTTACACCATTGATGTATTTCTATGAAATTATGAACATCAGATAGAAAAGCGTGGGGTGTGACATGTGACGAAAGCAATCTATTTTTCTGGCAAACGCTGGATCCAGATTTCCCCTTTTATAGTATAACTTTATATATACACACAGCTATAGCTATGGCATTTGCTGCGAACTACCTACGCATCAATTTTGCTCCACCTCGTATTTTATGTTGTATATTTATTTTCCCTTCTTCTCTACTGTTACTAAGGCAACGAGCTTTGTATCTAAAAATAAAGTGTATTGATTGTTTTGAAAATTCGCACTTTCCGGAGAAGTGACTTCAGCCACTGAGTCTCTTGCCTACTCTAGTCTACTATAATAATATGGCGAATTAAGTTTTCGCTTAACCTCCATATCAAATCTAATTAACAACAGTTAGTTTCATTGGTTAAATAATGATATCGTCACTTTAGCTGTAATCTTTCCAGCTGGGCATCGGTTTCCTCAGATGAGGAGGGAATGATACACTTTCTACATCGACCTGACCAAAGGAATTGGTGTAGTGTAGGGAATTCTGTGATAATCGGGTAGGCTACTATCAGATTTGAAACAATGTTTATTTAACACCATGATAATAATGAAAGAATCTTCCTAAAGCTTTTATTTTGTTACGTGTTTAGAAATTGGTTTATAACATAACAAAGAAACGTACTAATATTGTAAGCTCAGCAAAGATTCGTTCGGTGGGTGGGACATCGTTGTGCGCAGTTGCATATTATATGACGCTTGGCGTTGCACGTCTGCGTACTGCATTTGTAGCGTGGTATCGATTTTCTCAGGTATACTAGTATTGATTTTAACGAAGGGTTGCACAACGGTTTGGGCGTAGGTCTCATTCCAGTCCTAGACGCGATACGTTTAACTGGCTATCATGAAGTTGAAGTCTCCGGCGCAGTCCAAGGCAAGGCACAAGGTCAGTTATTTTTAATATTAATTTACATTACACTTTGAATATGTCGTAGATGTGTAAATTTGCCGAGTTGGACTCGCTCCTTCTTTACTTAAATTTAAAATTAAAAAACACATAGAATAGCAATATATCGAAAAAACATTTCGAAACCACGTGACTTTGTCATTCCCATATTATAAAACGTGTAACAGATGTAACGCACACCTTGAAAGTAGTTTGCTAATAATATACAAATAAAACAATTTCACCATAGAGTACAAACGCATAGATAGATAGAATTTTATTTGGACTACAGACACACACACATATATACAAATAAATAAAATTGAAGTGTCTGTAATGTCAAAATAACAAGTTTTTACTAAATGGGTATGAATGTATAACGGGTACCAATAACATTTGTCTGTCTGTCTGTCTGTTTGTTTCCGCTAATCTCCGGAACGGCTAGACCGATTTTGACGGAACTTTCACTAATATATAGCTAATTATATAAGGTATAATAACATAGGCTACTTTTTATCAACTTCAACAAAAGTTACTATTCTACGCGGACGAAGTCGCGGGCACAGCTAGTAACAAATATATTTACAAAAAGGTGTAAAGCAAACATGAAGCATGAGTAGTCTACCGTTTGTGCGTTTTAACGCAACGAACGCGTATGTAGCGCTAGAGGCTCTGATATTCGTTATTACAAGTGTTTCTTTCTCTTGCCAAGTGTCGCTTCGCAGGTCGCGTTGTAGGTCGTGGTGTTGTCGGTAGTCGAATCCATGGGTAAGGCCATAGAATAGGTAAGGCTCTTTACACATTGCAACTTTTTGCAGCGATACAGTCGCGGTGCAAACGCGGTACGGCAGCTAATCGTCTAGCTGCAGCGATACAGTCGCGGTGCAAAGGCGGTACGGCAGCTAATCGTCTAGCTGCAGCGATACAGTCGCGGTGCAAACGCGGTACGGCAGCTAATCGTCTAGCTGCAGCGATACAGTCGCGGTGCAAAGGCGGTACGGCAGCTAATCGTCTAGCTGCAGCGATACAGTCGCGGTGCAAACGCGGTACGGCAGCTAATCGTCTAGCTGCAGCGATACAGTTGCGATGCAAACGCGATTCAATGTCGATGCATACGCCATACAGATACTGCGTCGATATACAGGGTGTCCCTAAAACATTGGATGAACCTGTAACTTTAGATGTACTTCATCATGGCCTCCCTTACCACAAACTTTGACTTTAGTGAAAATATCACTATTTCAGAGATATTTATTGTTTTTATATTTTTCGAAAATTTCCAAGTGCGATTAGTTTTTATAGTGCCATTTCTACAAATGGAGAGGATTTGTAGGAAGCGGGTTAGTAATATCATAGACGAAGAATAATATAGACTGCCAATGTCATACAACTATAAGAAAGGTCCTATTCCCGCCTTATATCTAGATGGCGCTGACCTATAAGGTTGCTAACTTAAATTTTGTTGATAATTTATACTGAATCATGCTTGAAAATTAATAAAAAGTTGTTTTAATAATAGTAAATTACAAATAATTCTACAATATTCCGCCAGAACAATTTTAATCTTTATCGAAAAGTTTAATCCTATTACACGGTTTCTACGGTTTCGCGCTAGATGGCGAATACAATTAAGCACGGTGCGGTCAGTGCGGTGCTTAGATTGTTATAATACTTTTTTACTAGATGGCGCTTAATTTAATGGATAATGTTACATTCAATAATATATTTTTTTAAATTCTTTCTGTGTATATTATAGGAATTGTAAATGATATCTCATGTACACAAATATTAAAAGAAGTAACAAAAAGTGTATTTTAAGCTGTAAAAAAAAGAAAAAATACACGCGGAGAAATTAACTTCGTTATACCCGATGCTCCGATACATTTTAATTCTATCTTGATTCTATGCACGGCAGGTACCTAAACTTTTAGGTGCTGAGTTGCAAGGCTTCTAGTCTTTTTTGGAATGCGTTCGGATTTATGTGGCGATCGGTTATTTTTAGAAGCGACCTACTTTTATTATTTTAGTCTAAATGATAAGTTGATGATATCTTTAAAAGACTTCATTTTTGTTGTTAATGATATTATGAGTTAAAACATTATTTCTTATATTTTTTATTAAATGAGGCACATCAAAAATTGAAACAATTTTGCGTTCTTCACTATAGAAAAATATTTTACAAAAAATAAAAACCGACTTCAAAAACACTGAAAAGTCTACAAATAGGTACAGACAACATCACACTTCTATATTGAAGTCGGTATCAAACGATGATCCAGAAAGTCTTAAAATTTGTCACCGACTTCAATATAGAAATGTGATGTTGTCTGTAACTATTCTTATATTATTTTATTAAACTTTTCAGTGTTTGTGAAGTCGGTTTTTATTTTTAACTTTTTAGTGAATGAAATCTTTTTAGTGAAAAGAACCCTAAAATAATATAAAGGAAATTTGGGATTTCCCTCGATTTTCATGAGATCCCATCATCAGATAGTGATCTTGGGGCCACCCCAGGAGTATACCTACTCTATCGAATACAAAAGGAATTTTGAAAATCGGTCAAAACACGTTGGACACACCTAAAACTTTAAGGGTTTCCCTCGATCTTTATGGAATTCAATCATCAGATCCTAACCATGGGACCACCCTTGGAGTATCCTCTATCGAATACAAAAAGAATCATCAAAATCGGTTCATAAACGACGAAGTTATCCGCGAACAAACATAACAAAAGCATATATACGGTCGAATTGAGAAACCTCCTCCTTTTTAGGGTTCCGTAGTAAACAAGGAACCCTTATAGATTCGTCATGTCTGTCTGTCTGTCCGCGCTTTTACTCAGAAACTATTAGTACTAGAAAGCTGTAATTTTGTATGGGTAATGTATATTAATCATGCCAAAAAAGTGGTAACAAAAAATATTGAAAAAAAAAAATTTTTTTGGGGTGGCTACCATACATAGTATAGTGGGAGTAACATTTTTTTCTCGACTAACCCATCGTATGGGGTATTGCTGAATAGGTCTTTAAAAAACAATGTACGGTTCAGAATACCATTTTTCGATTTAGGGATTCGTTTCTGAAATATTTGGTTTTAAAGTTCAAATTTTTCTTAGAGGTAAGTGTCCCCCCCCTCTAACTGCTAAACGGTTATACACGGTTATTTTTTTATCACCCTGGAAAATTTTAGGGACGCTTCAGGACACATCCATTATTATATAAAAAATAAAAAAAATGAAATAAAAATTTAAAAAAATTAGATAAATCTCTAAAATGCTGCTCTTAACTAGTGCAGCATTCTTTGAATTTTTTTGGGAAATAATATAAAATTAAGTATGGGAGTTATTTTTTTATTCATAGGTAATTTAAATCATTCTAATACCATGTCGTGAAGCGTCCCTTAAATTTTCCAGGGTGATAAAAAAATAACCGTTTATATGGACACGTGAAAAAAATTACAACAGTAGTATATGTATACAAGGTTATTTTTTAGTTATGACAAAAATGTGTGCTTGTTCAGACAAGCAAACTGAACAACTTTCACTATGGGACCAACTTCGAAATCGCAAAAAAAATCTGATGTTTCATACATTTAGGTTCAGTGAATGTTGAACATTTGTATGAAACAGCTGATTTTTTTTTGCGATTTTTAAGTTGGTCCCATAGTGAAAGTGTTTCAGTTTGCTTGTCTGAACAAGCACACCAAATTTTTGTCATAACTAAAAAATCAACTTGTATAACGAAGTTTAAAGGAAAACTATCAGAGTTGAGTATTAAGTACAAACTAAAAAGTTATAGACGAAAAATTAGTACTGAATATAAATTTACGAACCAGGTGAAGTTAAGTAAATATAAAATCATTGGAGCTTTAATCATAATAATAATTACTAATTTAATAATAGTTTTTAATATATTTAATGGCCGAGAAATAGGTATCTAGAAATGCATTCTGTCTGGTTTTCGGCATGGTGGCCGAAAATACGATTATTAATGGCCTTATTTATTATTGAAAATTCCGGAATCTTTCAACTTGCCGAAATTGAATTCATTTTAATTCAGTAGACCTACGTTTATACGAATTATAAACTAGTTTCCGGCCGCCATTATGTTTTCAATTTTCAAAGATATGATCTTTCAAAGTATCTATTTATAAGCGGCCGAAAACTAATACAAGTTTTACCGGTTTTCGGCCATAGGTAACGAAACACGGCCGACTACTAGTAAAATTTTACCAGAATGCGGCCATAGAGAATAAAAGACGGCCGATTACTAGTAAAATTAAAACCGGTATTCGGCCATAGATAATGAGACGGCCGACAACCAGAAATAATTATTGTTATCATCATTATCAGTTCAGCCAAGAGACGCCCACTGTTGGACATTAGCCTCCCCCAGAGATTTCCAAACCGATCGGTCCTGCGCCTCCCGTATCCAGCGGCTTTCCGCGACCTTTACCAGATTGTCGGTCCACCTTGTAGGCATACCAACTCTGAGCGGTACGCGGTATGCGTCCGCCACAACTTCTCCGCCCCAACGGCCGTCAGTCCTGCCCACTGCCACTTAAAGTTTACAAATTCTTTGGGCTATGTCGTTGACTCTAGTTCTTCTACCGATCACTGGCAATACGCAAGTATTGAAGACTTTCGTCTTAAGACACTGCGGCAGATTGGCCGTGAATATGCTGCGTTGCGTTGCTGCCTAGTTGGATTTATCGATTTATCTCAATCTGGAAGTTGGACTTACTGAGCTGAATTATTTACCCCAGGTTAATTAACACATTTGTCAACAACTTACAGTGTAGAGCCTCCAACTTTCACAGGAGTGGATACTACATGGGAATTCGACGTGATTTTGGTCTTGTCCATGCTCATTTTATGATCTTCCACGGTCTCAGCCATGACTACGATATCATCGGCAAAACGAAGGTGAGTCATGTACTCGACATTTATGTTGATGCCGAGTCTTCTCCAGTCCAAAAGTGTAAATACATCCTCCAACGCAGCTGTGAACAGTTTCGGTGATATAACGTTACCTTGTCTCACACCTCGTTGAAGTCGTTTTGGTTTCGAGTTTTCCTCCTAAAGGCAGACTGACATAGTGACGTTTTCGTACAATGACTGCAACAGTTGGATGTACTTCCGGAGTGACCTAAGCACATCCCGGGTCTCGACAGAATTAAAGGCTTTCTCATAGTCTACAAAAGCAACGCTGCCACTATGGCAGATTATACTCCTCGGTGTACTGTATAACCTGCCGCAGCGTATAAATGTAGCCTATGGTAAGGTACTATAGCCTTTACGGAATCCGGCTTTTTCGCGAGGCTGGAAGTCGTCAAACCTGCGCGGGAGACGATTCGTGATGACTCTAGAGAACAGCTTGTAGACATGACTTAGAAGCGTGATGGGTCTGTAGTTCTCCAACTGGGCCCTATCGCCCTTTTCGAAGAAAAGTGCCACCACGGCCCTGTGTCATGCTTTAGGCGTTTCAAGTATGACGGAGTTTAATAGCCTCTGCAGCACTTTCCGGACTGGTAGTCCACCCGCTTTCAAAAGCTCAGCCATAACTCCATCACCACTCGGCGCTTTGTCTTTCTTGAGCTGTTTGAGAGCCACAGTAATCTCGTACAGACTGACGTCCGGGATGTTTTCGGTGAAATGCCGGATCAATTTGAACCTAACGAATCTAGAGAAAGTAAGTCAAATATTTGTGTAGGCTTAGAAGAAGAGGTTCTGGAAACTGTAAAAATTCTCAGCTTCAACCCTTTTCGAAAATATAATAATCCATACATAAAAAAAACAGAGAACTCCCAAGGTTTCTTATCCCAGTGCCATCTGAAGCTTGGCGGAATTACTATGAAAATAAAACACGAAGAAGCAGAACAGGAAAGCAAAAAAATAAAATAAAAAGAGATACGAAGAATGTTTTACAATGGGTCTCATCAGAAGGCCTAATGTCACTCAAAGGGCAATGGAGTGGGCTATGCTCGGTATTTCTCTAAGCGATCGCATCAGAAATTAAGAGATCCGTAGAAGAACTGATGTCACCGACATAGCCCAAATAATTGTAAACCTTAAGTGGCAGTGGGCAGGACACGTAGCTCGCAGGACTGACGGCCGTTGGGGCGGAAAGGTCCTCGAGTAGCGGCCGCGTACCGGTAGACGCAGCGTTGGTAGGCCCCCCACGAGGTGGACCGACGATCTGGTGAAGGGCGAGGGACGCCGCTGGATGTGGGAGTCGCAGGACCGATCAGTTTGGAGATTCCTAGGGGAGGCTTATGTCCAACAGTGGGCGTTTCTTGGCTGAAATGATGATGATGATGACGAAGAATGTGACCCATTTCAGAGGTGAAGAACTTGCTAAGGAAGATATTTTGAAACTTACTTCCGTATTCAGGGTTGATGATTATTAATTTCATAAAACGTATGTTTCTTTAAATAGGTAAATATTCAAAAATAATGTTTATGGTTACGTTAGTAGACGTTGATTTTATAATGACGTGGCTTTAAAACAAAAATGTAACATTAATAAGTTTCGTTTGATTAAAAACTTGTATTGGACCTTAAATTAGACCTTAAACATAATTCAATAAGACTGAAATTCCAATTATTATTTTAGTGGCCGAAAACTAGAAGATGAATGGCCGAAAACACGTTAAAATGGCCGACAACCGGTGAAATCGCCCTTGTTTGATATATTTTTAATTATTAAATTATTCTTAAGTTATTGCATTATTTTTTCATCTAATTTGAAAGCGAGTTAGATTATGTAACCATTCTAGCTCTAATTAAAAACGTAGATGCACTTTTTGATAATAAGAATCGTGCCTAAACTGCAGAGTCCTGCTAACTGGCCGAAAAGAGGTACCTCTACCCTACTCCACTTTGCTTCTCGAACGTTATCAATTACCTTGTTCTCGAATGAGAGGGAATGTCTGGCAGAAAGTGTCAAAAATGTATTTATAGCGCCATCTATCGTGCTCTTGTATAACTACATAAATCTATGTAATCACTGCTGTGCACCCTAGGAGCGTGTGTGCTTTGTTGCTTTTAGAAATATCGACAAATTTTGGATTTGATACAGCTCGCTCCATCTATTGCTCGTGGTTATAACTAATTTTAGAAATGTTAGACATTGACAATCCTTTCTTTATATCATCCTTGGTAATATGAACAGCTAGCTCTAGTAGCTGCCAGTCTAGCCACACTGTAACAGTCGCGAGATATATACGCGATACAGTCGCGATGCAAACGCGACACAGCTGGTGTGTTCCAGATAAGAATCGGCATTTTGATGATGCTAACATCTGATGTTAGTTTCGTTTTGCGTTTCTTTTAAGAAATGTTAACATTTTTAGCCGCGCCAATTGTTACAAATGAAACGGTAGGAATTTTCGTGCTGAATTTTGACGCCTCACCTAATTGGTCCAGAAACTTAAAATTTCAAATAATACAAATCAGAATCGGATAAAACTATAAATTTCTTTCATTTCATTTTTGAAATCCTGTAGAAAACCTTTTTAATTCACAAAAAAAAGTTTTTAATGTCAAATGTCAAAAATGGTATCAGAAGACCCATTTAATAGCTCGAGTATTTGATGTTAACATTTCGTGATAAAAATGTTAGGATGGAACAAACGAAAACTTCACACCAAAAACTAATGAAACGCGTTGATGCTAAAAATGTTGCAAATCCGTTCTTATCTGGAACGCGCCTAGCATCGATGCGATGTATCGCGACTGCAGCACATTTGTAGTGACTGTATCGTTGCAAAATGTCGCAGTGTGTAACGGCTAAGCATCATAATATTGTACTTTCTCATTTTCACCTCTAGGAACTCTGAGCTGGTCTGTTTACACCATCTTGCATTTATGTAACGAGTGACTAACCGATTTAGCTTCACTGAGTGTAAACGTCGCCACATGCTTAACACGTGTGTTAGGCCATCATTACGTAAATAGATGTTTTTATTCCATTGCGGACTGAAATGTTATCGTCTGAATTTTGGTATTTTTCATATAAAAACGCCTACATAGTATTTTTTACCGTTATTTTTACTAATGAGTTTGCAGTACAACAACGCAACACAATTAGCACCCTTGCTTATTAAAACGTTCTGTCAATCGAAGTTCTATTGAATTCATAGTCAATAGCTAAAACAGCGTACTTTTTTAAAATAGTAGGGCAGACCACAGACATAAGTATAAAGGGAAGGGTCAGACAGTTATGAAATATTGTTAGGATACAAAATTCAGGAGTAGGTAAAAATTACTACGCTGTGGTACCGGCCACAAAATAGTATAAAATGATAATCTTGCTAAGAGTTTTTATTACACCGACAATAATACTTTGACAACGACTAAATAGTACAATGTTTTCAAATTTTTATTTTAATAATATTAAGTCGCGAGCGTCGGTGGCGCAGTGGACTCGGCACTTGCCTTCCAATCGGTCGGGGTCTAATTGGTCGGGGTTCGAGACCCGCCATGTACCAATGTGTTTTTCGTTTCGAATTTCATATGTACATTTGCCTGACGCTCCTACGGAGAAGGAAAACATCGTGAGGCAACCTGCATACATCTGCGAAGAAATTCAATGATGTATGTGAAGTCGACCAATCCGCACTGGGCCAGCGTGGTTGACTAAGGCCTAATCACCCTAACATAGGGTAGGCTCGAGCCCCTCGGTGGGGACGTATATGGGCTGTGATGATGAATATTAAGTACCTACCCAGTCAAATTGCGTGTTGCTTCAATAAATTATCGCATAGGGGTAACTTTTATACTTACCAAACAATTCCACTGGTGTTGATGTGTGAATGTTTTCGTAACACGATCTGCCACCTAACTATGATCGCTCGAAACAATATTATATCCGGACCGAGAGTGAGATGGCGCTATACGCACCAAGAGCCGTCTCTCTGTTTCAATATTGTTTTAACCTTGCTATAAGCGACCATGGTAAGGCGCACGGTGTCAACGAACTCTTGTTTATTATGAATCGCATATCTATCTCTTCGCCTTGAGACTTTAATTTATCACGATTTTTATCATGTTAGTTTTGTAACAATATTCGTTACTGTGTTTGTAGTTTAGGAACGGTGCAGACTCGTGAAGTGGTCTTTTGGTTTATTTTTTTTTTCAATTATTTTTGTGCCAGTTGGTAATAAACCGTGATTGAGGGTTTTGGTCTTAATCTAAATATTTGTGAAAGCACACAGGAAATTATTACTCTGCAGTAAGTAAATAGATAGAAATATTTATTATTTCGGTTAGGATATGTTTATCTAAACGGGTGTAGAATTAACTCTTTTTTATTTACTTATATTTGCATTATATCTCGTAAGTAATAATGTTTGGGGTGTATGTACTTTTAGATACTAGGATTAAATAAGTAGTTGTTTAATAGGTGACACTTTGAAACGCATACTGTTAAGGGCCCACCATCCGCGCGAGCCCGAGCTAGTTTAGGTAAATTCTTCTAGTCTCTGTTTGTGTGCGTCGCTCACGCACACAAGCGCACTCGGTCGCGCAATCGGTACGGCCGCCTAGCAAAATATCGTAGATGTTAATTTTGAATTTAATAGGTGTTTATTATTTACTGTGTTATACTATAGTAAATACAGGGATGTGTTTGATCAACTTTTATTTTTACAAGCTTTTATTTAGCTTGCACTGTATGTATGTATTTAGATTTGACCACTTCTCGGTTTTCGATTGGGCTGAAATTTTGCACATAATAATATGTATATCGTGACAATGCAATGTTATGATAACATGGAGCTGATCTGATGAAGGAACTGGACGGTGGCCATAGGAACTCCGTAATAAATCGACGCAACCCCATCGAGTTTGGGCTCGTTTGATTCATATTGACGAGTACTTTGGTCCTATTTGTTAACCAGGGTCTGATGTTGGAGCTGGGAGGTGGCCATAGGACCTCCGCAATAAAACGACATAACCCTATCGACTTTGGGCTCGTTTGATTCGTAATGACGAGTACTTTGGTCCTATATGGTAACCAGGGTCTGATGCTGGAGCTGGAATGTGGCCATAGGACCTCCGCAATAAAACGACATAACCCTATCGAGTTTGGGCTCGTTTGATTCGTATTGACGAGTACTTTGGTCCTATATGGTAACCAGGGTCTGACGCTGGAGCTAGAATATGGCCATAGGACCTCCGCAATAAAACGACATAACCCTATCGAGTTTGGGCTCGTTTGATTCGTAATGACGAGTACTTTGGTCCTATATGGTAACCAGGGTTTGATGCTGGAGCTGGAAGGTGGCCATAGAACCTCCGCAATAAAACTACATAATCCTATCGAGTTTGGGCTCGTTTGATTCGTAATGACGAGGACTTTGGTCCTATAAGGTAACCAGGGTCTGATGCTGGAGCTGGAAGGTGGCCATAGGAACTCCACAATAAAACGACACAAGCCCATCGAGTTTTGGGCTCGTTTGTTTCGTAATGACGAGTACTTTGGTCGAGTTTCGTAATGGCGGCCATGCAGTTACAAAATGATAAAATATAAAATAATAGTTAAAAAAATTACAAAAAAAGTCGCCCCACACTAGGATTTTCTTTTAAAGCCCTAAGACGAAAATAAATTTTAATTTATTACATGATACATCTAATATATAAAATTCTCGTGTCACAGTGTTTGTTACCCAACTCCTCCGAAACGGCTTGACCGATCGTTATGAATTTTTTTGTGTATATTCAGTGGGTCTGAGAATAGGTCGTAAACTATTTTTTTATACAAATATTATGGCGAAACGTAGTTCGCCGGCACAGCTAGTCTTATATATAAAATTCTCGTGTCACAGTGTTTGTTACCGAACTCCTTCGAAACGGTTTGACTGATCTTTATTAAATTTAGTAGATCTGAGAATAGGTCGTAAACTATTTTTTATATTATGGCGAAACGTAGTTCGCCGGCACAGCTAGTTTTTAATAAAATATAACTTTTATATTTTGTTGTCGCAAGATTTACCCATTTTATAAAAAACAAATATTTTTTTCTTAAAATTACCAATATTTATTTATTTAAGGCTTACCAAGTAAATACATACGGGCTACTTAAACAGTTTTTTTTATGGAGGGCCTGGCAAATGACCTCCTCCCGCCTGATGTTAAGCGGTGAAAGAGGCCCAAATGAGTTGACAGATAGAGGAGGGAGGACATCCACTATCCAACCTGCCCGCCCCTTGCCGGCCTAAAAGATGTTTTTCACACCTCTTTTGAAGGAACCCATGTTGTAGGATGGAGGAAACACGTGCGCAGGTAGAGAATTCCAAGTGTGGGATAAACGACAGAAGACTTACCGGAGGGAGACTCTGTACCAAGGTCGTGTGCTTGGGTACCTCCGTCTTACCTATTTCTGCCGCAAAGCAGCAGTGCTTGCATTGCTGTGTTCCGGTTTGAAGGGTAAGATATGGTACTAAAATTACTGGGTACCGTGACTTTACATCTTAAGTCACAAGTTGGCAACGTACACTGTGGCCCTTGTGGGGGTTGCAGTTTTACTGCGAATGTCACACGAGACACATGTATTATAGGTGACTGTTACCACTTACCATCAGGTGGGCAGTTTGCTTTTTTGACAACTTAGTAGCAATAAAAAAAAGAAGGAATCTTGGAATTTCTTGGCACGGTGTGAAAAGGAGGATACAGTGTAAGGATGACTCCGTAGACCCTTATGCGTGTTTCTGTTAAGGAATGGAGAGGGAGGGATAAGGTTAAAGAGCTCCTCAGAGCATTCCCCGTGGAACATTCGGTAAAAGGCGCTAAGAGAGGCGATGTCACATCGAAGTTGTAGAGGCTCGAGGGTGTTAGTTGCCTCTACATCGCCAATTATTCGAATAGCGCGACGCTGCAATCTGTCCAGAGCATCGAGGAGGTACTGAGCGGAGCCGGAGTGCGAGCAATATTCTACGCAAGACCTAACCTGAGTTTTATACAACAGGCATAGTTGGTCCGGCGCAAAATACCTACGCACCTTGTGCAGGACACCGAGTTTCCGTGAGGCAGCAGTTATAACGAAATCGAGTTTTTCAAAAAAGGGATTATATATGCATTTAAATTTCAGAACTGCACAGCATTGTCATGTGTGTATGACAATGCTGTACAAAACGTTATTTATTACAAAAAAAATAAAGATAATAATCAAGTTAAATTGTTTTATTGTTTATCCTAATTCTCGGGACAAGCTTTTATATTTTTATAAGAAAATATATCTTGTAATAAATTAAAAATTATTTTCCTCTTTTAAGGCATTATAATATAAGCTTGTTTTTAAAAAAACTTTTTTGAAATTAATTACTCAAATAATACGAAATATTTTAATGACTACCGAGTTCTTTATTGTTAGTTGTATCTACAAATTAATTTATATAATATACATATAATAATTTAGTAATAAACAAATATGAAATGAATATTTTCTTGTGCTCAACGCACTTTTTAGTGCATTGAAGCCATTCGCTAGGTTGTAATAAAAAAATAAATTAAAGTTTATTTTCTTTTTTTAGGACATTAAAATAAAAGCTTGTTTTTAAAAATCTTTTGTGATAGCGGCCATCTTGTTTTAGTTTTTTTTATGGTGTACTGTATTTTACGAACTTTCATTTAATACCCCATATACAGACCAATATTGTGGGGATTGTACATAAAAATAATCTGTCAATTTGTGACGGCGGCCATCTTGTATTAGACTGTCTTTCAGAATATACTATATTCTACAATTCATTCTCAAATTCAAGCTCTTTCATTTGACACCTAAATTGGGGAAGGTCGCACAAAAGAAATTGATGGCGTTGCGTATGGTTATTATCTAGGCTAGGCTCAAAGTACTCATCAAGAAAAATCATATAAGATCAAAGTACTCGTCAATACGAATCAAACAAGCCCAAACTCGATGGGGTTGCGTCGTTTTATTTCGGAGTTCCTTTGGCCACCTTCCAACTCCAGCATCAGACCCTGGTTACCATATAGGACCAAAGTACTCGTCAATACGAATCAAACGAGCCCAAACTCGATGGGATTGTGTCGTTTTATTGCGGAGTTCCTATGGCTACCTTCCAGCTCCAGCATCAGACCCTGGTTACCATGTAGGACCAAAGTACTCGTCAATACGAATCAAACGAGCCCAAACTTGATGGGGTTGTGTCGTTTTATTGCAGAGTTCCTATGGCCACCTTCCAGTTCCAGCATCAGACACTGGTTACCATATAGGACCAAAGTACTCGTCAATACGAATCAAACGAGCCCAAACTCGATGGGGTTGAATTGTTTGATTGCGGAGTTCCTATGGCCACCTTCCAGTTCCAGCATCAGACCCTGGTTACCATATAGGATCAAAGTATTCGTCAATACGAATCAAACAAGCCCAAACTCGATGGGGCTGCGTTGTTTGATTGCGGAGTTCCTATGGCCACCTTCCAGATCCAGCATCAGACCCTGGTTACCATATAGGATCAAAGTACTCGTCAATACGAATCAAACGAGCCTAAACTCGATGGGGTTGCATTGTTTGATTGCGGAGTTCCTATGGCAACCTTCCAGATCCAGCATCAGACCCTGGTTACTATATAGGATCAAAGTTCTCGTCAATACGAATCAAACGAGCTCAAACTCGATGGGACTATGTCGTTTTATTGCGGAGTTTCTATGGCCACCTTTCAGCTCCAACATCAGATCAGCTCCATGTCGTCATCATAATATATTTATACATATGCATGCAAAATTTCAGCTTAATCGGAAACCGGGAAGTGGGTCAAATTTAACTCGCAAGATTAGACCCGAACATGCAAAAGATAAATAAAAGCTTGTAAAGCCGGCTTTTGACTATAGGATGTAATATATATTACATGTTCAGCTATATATTACATCCCGGGTTTGCTGTTCTCACTATCAGATATATTTTTTAGAATAGTTCAGCTTCTATGATCCTTACATCATAACGTCTTTTATTGAAACGGTTGACCTCTCGTTATTAAATGGATAATATGGAAATTGTTTTGCTAGATACTTTCGATAGTTCATCAGACGAAAATGATGCAGTATTCGATTTACATGTCTCATTATTTAGAAAAAATACAATAAACGTCGATTCTGGATATCGAATCTTAATAGACTAAAGGCCTTACTAATAACCATTGTATAAACCTTGTATAGTTAAGTAGTGTTTTGTCTCTTTTGTTCGAATTTGAAATGTCATTCGAGTGAACGTGACAAAACACTGTTTAACTAAATCAGGCGTATACAATGGTTATTAGTAAGGCCTTAAGAAAAGATTATAGTGAATTTCTTATTACGTTTCTCCATGCAGCATCCTTAATTTCATTCATTTTATACTCTTCAAGATTAGTCGTAAACCTAACACTTTCTATAAAATGTTCCATTATAGGGATAAATACGTAAATAGGTAAATACGTGGTAAATACGTAAAGAAAAGATTGCGAACCAAAATACCCAAAAATCATAACACGCGGACAGCTATGTAAGTACGTGCGCATGACCGTCACGATTCGAAATGAAGGCGAGGCAGGGGCAGAGGTGCGGTGTGCGGGAACGTGAGGTAAAATATATCGCCTTCAAATATAGCTCGGTCGGGCGAAAAAATATTTACAGTTTGGGGTGTAATATATATTATAGCACAGTGAGAACGGTCTCGTAAAAAAGTATGGCAAGCGATAAAATATTATATCTCAAAATGTAATATATATTACATTATATCCCATAGTCAAAAGCCGGCTTAAAAAGGTTGAAGGTTTTTCGTACGGCAGCCACAAATAATAAAATTGTTAGTTATCAACTTCTCCGATTACTCCGTAGGACTTCGCGTCGTATACATACACAAATAATTACGTAACCGGGAGCTAGCTCAAAGCGACGTGCTCTCACTTCGAGTCTTGATTGCACACTGAATTTCGACGCGCCCGAGCCAAGTATTTGTAAGAAAATCGATAAATATATGTTAAAAAATTCATATAAAAATCAATGTACGATAATTTAAAAAAATACCACGGTGTCAGTGTTATGCTTACCTTTGTTCTATATATTTGTTAAACTAAAATATAATAGGGTTAATTAATGAAGCTAAAAATCACAAACGGTATGTGGGTGTAACCTAAATTTTAAGTAAAATGGAAGCTGTTTTTTAACGAAATGGTATGTAAATTTAAAAAATGGTGACGGTGATTGTGTAAACACATAATTTAAGAATTTAAATTTATTTTTTCCCGGTCAGTTAACTGGAACGTTAACGTAAAATATCAAAAACGCCAACGGCCTTTTTGCTATTTTTCGCGCCATGGGCCCTTAATTGTCATAATTTTGATTGGCATACATCATATGGCATAAAAATTAAAAAGCATAATAATATTTGGCATAACATATCAATAGGCATAAACATTATAACGTAGAATTGTCGAAAGGCATAATATTAAAAATCATAATCTTTAAATGTCATAATTTGGTTTGGCATAATTTTATTAAGCATACTTTGAAACACATAATTTTACTACGCATAACTGTTAATATTCATAATTTTGTTTGACATAATTTAACTATGCATAACTCACTAAAGACATAGTTTTATAAAGAATAATAACTGTAATTAGGTATCCATAAAACTGCTTTTACTAATCTGGAATGTATTTTTCTCCAT
Organism: Schoenobius gigantellus; assembly: GCA_963935595.1. NCBI lineage: Eukaryota > Metazoa > Arthropoda > Insecta > Lepidoptera > Crambidae > Schoenobius > Schoenobius gigantellus. Next base: position 55,764,775 of record OZ012541.1, read on the forward strand.
ACGAGGATTACTAATTATTAAAAAAAACTTGTAGGTACTATTTAAAACAGACTCAGTCAACCCCGACTCCACGTAGTCTTGTCTGCCCTACCCCTAGAGTGTTATTGAGAACCCCGCAGTGTCGGAGCTATGACAGAAGCCTTGCATGCTGCATGCCTACTTGCATGCCTGCTTGCATGCCAGCTTGCGTGCCTGCATGCACTCTGCATGCTTGCTGCATGCTTGCTGCGTGTGCTGCATGCCTGCTGCATGCCGGCTGCTGAAGTGATGATTATGCCTATTAACATTATGCATATTTAGTTTACGACGAAAAATGTTATGCGTTTAAATAGGTAACCGTTTAATATCTTAGACATGTTGTAGTAGTCGGTAGTAGCAATAGTCGGCAGGTACGATACCTTTCGTGTAATCGTGTCGTATTATTATTAGTTTTATCTAAGTACAAGTTTTGTACATAAAGCTTGATTCGCAGTGGGCCTATAGTCTCCTAAGCTTAGACCATTTAGTAGTAAATGGTCTAAGCTCCTAAGTGAAAAACAGATAAAATCTCTCCACGAGATCTTTTACAGCCAAAAAACTAATCAAGATTATCCTAAAAATAAAGGATAATGCGAACGTGACTCAATTCATATTACCTACTTCAAAATACATTCCAACATTTATAATAAACTGTTAGGTAAAATTATTTTGTTTTCATCATGTGTTTTTCTTTTCAGTTATGTACCTACCTACTCGTTTTTTGTACAAGCGGAAAGGAAGCGCAGTGTAGACGATAAACGTAGCAACTGAATTAAAAACTAATTGTGCATTTTGTTATGTTTAGTGACTCTCAGTTTTGGTTTTTGTCACGTCTGACACGTCTCCCTTTTGATAAAGGTGTTTTTGTATCGGGCAGGAATTCTTTGTAAGTTCTCCTTTGTTTTAAGATTTTCGTCTATCTTCTTCTTCTTATACTTATATAAAAATGAAACGCTGTGTGTTTGTCTCGCAAAAACTCTGAAACGGCTCGACAGATTCTTACGAAATTTTCGGTGTGTATTTGAATAGGTCCAAGGAAGGTTTAAACGTACAGTTGGACCCGGTAGGTGGCGCTGTAATCGGGCGGGACAACGTCCGCCGGGCCCACTAGTTTTAAATAATTTTAAAGATAAGTCATGTCACCGAATCGTTCTTTCTCCTTACAAAATTATCATAGTGTAATGTAAAGTACTGCGCATTTATTCGAAAATTAGTTACATTGATTAGTCAACCTTAACTTAAATACCTTACCTACCTACACTCAGAGAATCTCTGCCTACACTGGACTGTAAATAAAACAACCGTTGTGTGCTGGACTTTTAAATTTATTCTTCAGTTGCCCTTGTAGTAGACGGCCCATCGGCCTTCAAAGTATTGTGTAACAGGAATCCGATGTTCCCCAAAGCTTTGTGATTTGGACTTGATTCCTTTTTATAGAGGGAAGATAAATTTACGGTATTCAACAAGGGACTTGAGCTGACTAGGCCACCCCAAGGATATGCCGGACTCGGGTAGAAGACCCAATACCGACTAAAAACCCTCTAGATACTTCTACCTCCGTAGAGACACAATCGGGATCGGCGTTAGCTATTCCCCGATTGTGCCCCCTGGAGGGTAGCCTGGCGCACGCGCCAGGACTTACCTCTACGGGGGGTCGACAAGTATCTTGAGAAATTCGACCGGTAGTCAGCCGGCCGAGCCGTTTCAGTCCCCAGCTTGCTAGGGGAGCTGGTGGCGCGCGTCCAGGAACGCACGCCTTCTCCTCCCCAACCGCCTGCGCCGGAGCGGTGCGGCGAGAGGGTCATCCTCTCGCGCCCGCTCTGCAGTCTCCTTCTGCGAGATAACATCCTCACAGAAGGAGGCGACAGCCTCCCAGGCCGCCCCGCGCTGGTCAGCATCTCCCGTGCGACGCTGGCCAGCGCGACGGGCGTACCCCTACCTAGGCCCAGCGCGAGGGGGACTTGATTCCTAATCTAACCCTCCTTAAAGCGGTAGGCATTCCAAACTGCTGCTGCTTAGGGGAACCGCTTTTTAGCGGTACATGCGTTTATTAAAATAAAATATAATAGAAATGGCAAATAAAGTTCAGATTTTTACACTTACTCATACTCGAAATAATATAGTTATCGGTCAATAAGTTGAATACTATTTTGATATCTAATAAGTTAGTAGGTTTCTTTTAGACTTACTTAACACGGGTTGTTGGTTGGTTGCTGTTTGATGGTTTTCATGTTATTTCGTTTTAAGTGTTCACAGTTTTATAATGTTAGATAGAAGAATCATTTTATTTGGCTATACACCATATGCATATGCGATTTAAAATAGTAATGGATGCATTTTGAATCGAGAGGCTGATCTAAACCAAACTAAACGGCAATCGACTGATCGGAGGACATTTATTTATTTATTAATTCTTTCGTACAATTGTGTACAAGGCGGAATTAATGCCATAGGCAGTTTCTGCCAGACGACCTTAGGATGATTCTGAGAGTCACGAGGTTTTTAAAATGTTCATTGATGGATGAATGGACATATTGTTTTTAAAATGTTCGATGACGTAAAAGTGGCGTTAGGATTGGTTTGAATTCAGGGCACTATACAATAAGTGCAGTGAGCTTTATCGTTTTACTATAGCTGTGTGTGTTTCAGATAAGCATCACCACTTTTCTGGTGCTGATATCAGGAGTTAGCCTCGTTTTGCGTTTCTTATAAGAAATGTTAACATGTTTAGCAGCGCTAATTGTGACAAATGAAATTGTCACAATTAACTGTGTTTTCGTGCTGAATTTTGAACGCCTCACCTACTTAGTCCAGGAATTTAATACTTCAAATAATACAAATCAGAATCGGCTAAAACTATAAATTTAATTTATTCTTTAAATCCGCTGAAAAATCTTTTTGATTAATGAAAAAAAAAGAGACTAAATGTCAAATTTGAAAGCTGTCAAAAATGTTATCAGAGCAGAGGACCCATCTACTAGCATGGCATGGGTATTTGATGTTAACTGCACGGACCTGAAAAAAAGACGGACGGAGCGTTGTTGAATCAAGAGTGAAGCATGCAAATGACAGCACATTTGTTTGTGTGCGTGTCTTGTTCGTAGAAAAATGACAGCTTTTTATCTTACCTGGTACATCTGTGTGACGTGTGAGTGTAGGTCATGTACAAACACATGAAATTGTCTTACCTTGCATGCTTCACATGTGTTTAATGCCACACTACGTCCGTATTTTTTGTAGGTCCATGGTTAACTGATGTTAAATTTTCGTATCAATTTTTTTAAATGGACTACACGAAACCAGCACGTGAAAGGCGTTGATGTTTTAGTAGCAATGTTGAAAATGTTGCAAATCCGTGCTTCTCTGGAACACGCCTTATACAGTTTTGTGCAATTATAGACTTACTGTTTTGACAAATTATAAAAATAATATGTACTATCGCAATGTCGGCAGGAGTCCCTCGGGGGCAGTGTATACGGATCTGTGGGCGCATCGGGCGCGGAGGGCGCGGAGAGGCGCGAGGGGGGCAAGCGTGGGCGCAGGCCGGGCAGGAAGGCACAGCTCGACAAGCAAGACATGAAAGCCAAACTTGGTGAGTATAAGCTATAGTTTGTTTCTTTTATATAGTATTGGCGAAGAGCTCAGAAGCACAGTGACTCATCATCAGGTATCAAGATGGGTGACCTTGAACTCCTCCAACGTTAAACAGCGCATCCTGCGCCTAATCCCGCTACGTCGGACTATACGAATGGAGGGACAGCCCGGCGTGACCGAAAATCGGTTAGAAGCACATAAGACGCATTTTGAAACGATAGAATTCTAATTCGCATTCGAAATCGTGAGATACGCATATGAATTTTCAAATTCACTATTTTCGAATATTCATTCTGTGAATTTATTCTGCAACGAGTGGTCTTACCCTCTCGATTCTGATTTCTACTATAGTTGAATATACGCAACGTATATACGTTCCGTTTTTTACATGCGATTCATCGCTGGTTTTTTAATTTAATAAGTTATTACTTTTACTACCATGTTATTGCGTATCGGATTTTATTTTTTATGCATGTAATGGTTTTTAATATAGAATTTGTTTTAATGACAATACTGAATTCGAGTGATTCAAAAATGGGGAACGGTAGAATATAATTACGCACGTGATTTGTATTCGTGTTCGAATTCAAGATTAATTTGTAATGATTCAAAAATGCGTCTCATCCTGGTGTAATACGGCCAATCCATACTTACTAATATTATAAGGCTGAAGAATTTGTTTGATTGGCTGAACCCGCTAATCTCAGGAACTACTCATTCAAATTGAAAAATTCTTTTTGTGTTAGATAGTCCATTTATCGAGGAATATCACGCTATATAAGTAACATCACGCTGCGACTAATAGGAGCTAAGCATCACTGAAAAATGTTGCAAAAACGGGAAAAAATATATGGCGAAACGTAGTTCGCGGGCACAGCTAGGCTATAAAGGGAATACCTGTGCTGGTTTTACGCGAATTAGAACAGTATTGGTGATTTTCCGGTTTCTCATTTCACCTTGACCTAAAAAACAACAAGTAAGAAATTCGACAGTCAGCTTGCTTCTTCAGTCTTCTTTTAAATAATTTTGGTATCGATATTTGTAGAGAAGAACATTGACAGAGTTAACACAGGCGAACGCAAGGTGGCCGTTCACTCCATTTGGCAATGTTTTTATTTCCAAACATTCCAAAATCCAATGCTTCAATGGCCAATGGCCGCCGTCCAATTCATCTTAAATGCAGAACTTGGGCACCGATTGGCGCCACTCCACGCCACCGCCTCTCGGCTCGTGAGTGTCAAAACCGGAATCCATTTTGAGCAGTGTGACCAGATCAATAAGGTAGGAATTTGGAGCGCTGCCAAATGCCCGTGAACGACCAATTGATCACCTTAACTTTTCGACGTGGGGTGTCCATATTGAAGATTTCAATTTGCTTAGTGTATACTAGCAGAACCTGCCCCTTACCTCCTACCGCGCCAGGAAGAGGGGCTATTCCCATTATTAATAGTAAATGACAATTAATGAAGTTACCTGCCTCTATTTTTATCTTTATTGAATTTGACTCATTTATGTATTTATTTGGAAGAAAATTTCATTCTATCTCACTATATTGAAAAGTCGACGTATGCACGTAAATTTTTCAACGGGGGGTGTCCGGACCTACCTCCCTCCTTTGTCTACGCCAGGGGCTCCCAAACTTTTACCCTATGCGCCTTACCCAACATTGTGCTAAAATACTACTCCCCCCTAGGGGCCGAAATGGGGAGTCAAAATAAGAAAATTAAACAAATGATGAAAATATTGACGTGTTTAGTTTTATTTAAAAGTAGGTAATCAACTAAAAAAGTAAAACATACAATTAATGAGAGCACTGTTGTGGCTGCACTTAATTAATCAATTGGTGAATCCTTGGCTTCATAGTAGTCAGTGCACAGCAAAGATCATTTTCCTCATTATATAATTCTGGAGCCGCTCGCTGCGCCCCCCCTCGGTTCACTCTACGCCCCCCAAGTGGGGCGCGCCTCACTGGTTGGGAAACCCTGGTCTACGCCAATGAGAGTCGACTAAGCCTTATTAAGAATATTAAGCTTGCGAGTGGTTTCAGAACGCAGCCGCCAATCGGCGCGCGAGTGCCGCGCACGCAAGAAGCTCCGCTACCAGTACCTAGAGGAGCTGGTGGCGGATAGGGAGCGCGCGGTGCTATCTCTGAGGAAGGAACTCGATAAGGTAACAAATAGTTAAGGAATGGACAGCCTCTGGCCTCCATTTGTGCCTGGGTGTAAGGTCCTTGTACAGAAAGACCGCAATGCAGCGGTGCTTGCAATGCAGTTTAAATATTAAGCAGGTTGGCGATTATTTCTATTTAGTCGTGTAATATCAATACACGAACTACCAATATTTTGACAGTAGTTCCATAGCGTTAATTTGTTACAAATAAAAGATAACAATTGCTATACATTCCAATTTCGTGACTGTATTTTATGCTAGATGTAGAGGCTGTATATTGCTTATCTTACAAGCAATTATTAATAACAATAATATTTATTTCTGTATAACAGATATTCAATTTACATATAACTGGTCCCCACACAAAGCTAAGCCTCTCCAGTGGGGAATCAAGTTTAGTATACTATAAATAAATATAAAAAATGTCACCCTATAGTAAGGTTACTGTTTTTGGCGAAGTGGAAATCGCCTGCCACTATATCTGCTGATGACTCGACGGAAAGCTGTGGGCGAGATGGTGCCTTAAGTATGATCGTTGCTGCCGATTTACATATTATTTTCTAACGAATCTTAGGAAACAGTTGGCATATTCTCTTACGAAATAGCTCCTGGTCTTCACCTCATCTGATGGCAAGCGAGACGGTAAGGAAACTGGCAAAGTTATCTGTAACAGTCCGAACGCTCCGTCGAGATGGTGTGGTGTGAAGAGTAACATTTTTAGCGTGACGGCTCCAAGTTCTTTACCATTTGCACGAAAATCTTACGGCTAATGAAAGAAAGAGAAAGAAAGAAAGAAAATTTATTATTGCGTACAGCATGATACAGATGAAAAAAGTAGTCCTTTTTATAAGAAGCACTGCAGTACGCAACAAAGGAAGCCGATCAGCACTATGCCAAGTTAGAAACCTGGCGCTGGTTTTCATCGATTACCTTCCGTGCCACAGATATCTAATAAATATAACATAAGTCATCATATTAAAACAAGATACTTAACAAACATGAAATTTAAATCTAGACACAAAACGAACATTATCTATTAAAGTGTGCACCATTACAAAAATATAAAAGTCAAAAGGAGGGTAAAAAAAAATACTCATTAGCCTTGAGCTTAGACTATAGATACCAATAGACCCGAAATACCTACGAAAAAAGCGTGCCAAGATTTGGGTTGGTGCTCTAAGATGGCGGAAAAAAACTAGGGACGCTGTATCCAAGATTCCACACTTTTTATGTTTTTCTTAATTCATTAAAAAAATCAATAAAAAACGTATAACTGTAAAATGCACTCACAAATAATGCTCACAACTAATGAATGATTAAACATCGAATAAACAGTGATTATTTTATATTTAACCTCATAATGTGCATGGTTCCCATATAAGTTCCATATTCATGCACAATTAAGAGGCACTATGTTCATAGTGCCTTTAATAGGGTATGAATGCTGAACTTCGCACTACTTCTGTTTTTTTTTGTTAAAAACTACTGCCATGCCACCTGCTTTGAAAATAGCTTAATTACCGTAGACAGAACTCAAAGAATACTTTATTTTCATTACTTATAGAAACAATAGAGATGACATGAAAAAATCCAACTCGAGATGTTTTAGAAATATATCAGAGGTACAGTTGGCCTCAAAAGTAGATTATCACTTTAGTACCATGTCACGCCAACTATTAACAATGCAGTATACGTGTAACCATATTAAATAAAAGTAATAGTCGGTGTGACATGGGACTAAAATGTCCATCTATGTACTTCTGAGGCCGACCGTACTCCTAAGATGCAAATAACGTTTCATGTGAAGAAATAAATAATCTATTCCAGTTTTACAAATGGAACCACGAGCTGGACCAGGGTCGCATACCTGACCCGAATGTCATACTGCAGGAGTTGGGCATGATCAAGCAGGAAGAAGCCAAGCCAATGTAGTTGGCAATTTTGCGACCGGCACTGTTAGTGCACCCTCGCACTTTGTCACGTCATTCATTTATTTATTTCATTCTTCACGCGAGTACTAAATTATTGAACGAGAGGCGGTGGAGAGGTGCTGGAGGTTATTCAAGCTGTTCGAAAGTGAATGTTTTATTGTTTATTGAATGTTATCCGCAGTGGGATCAGCTTTGTTTTTGGTTTAAGTTTTCTCTCTTGGGCAAGTTGTAATATTTGCAAATAATTGTTTAACAATGCCGAGTACGTTTAAAAATGTTATATTCAATTTTTATTACAACAATTTGGCAATTATTCTTCACATATAGGTAGGCTTAAACGTGTTTAAACTTTAATTTCTATTGCTTTAGTTGACTTTATGTTACTTAGTAGTAAGTGACATGAGATGTTACTTTACGTTACTTTAATTACTTGTTACGTTAATTATCATTGAAACACGTGTACAGTTGCGTATATCTCTTTAATATCTAAATTTCTCTCATATCGTAGTATATCTAAGTATGATACGGACAGAATGCGTAAAAAATGTGTAATGGTGTAGTGTAATAATAATACATAATGGACATTATCATACAATCATATAGGTAATGATATAAGAACATTAAAAATTCTATTCTTTTAATAGATGTGTAAAAATAATAGAAATATTTATCTATTTTTATTATTGTTAGTTATATTGTACATTGAATGTATTATGACTAGATTTAAAAATTAATATTTAATCTTTACATTTGTTAGCGATAGTATCTGTTTAGATTTTCAAACCATTGCAATAGTAAAAATACAGTTTGGTTCGAATCTATTTGTTCTTTGACGTAATAATATTATTTCGCTGTTGATGACTCTTATATGGTTTATATGCCCAACATACTAACAAAAAATATAATGAATCTCGTACGTGGCTGCATTAATACTTATTCAGCTTTGTGCTAAGATGAAGTAATTTGAAATAGGCACATAAAATTAATTACAAATAAGCAATTATTTTTAACTATTACAAAATAAAGGCGGATACCGCCCAAATAGCGAAAATTAGCGGTAATATTTGTCAGTTATGAATTGAGAAAAATTAAACATAGGGACACAAATGTTAGTATGATGGAATTAAAATAACTAAGTAGTAATTAAATACATACACTTTATAACGAATGAAATAAGTACTCTGAGTACGTATAACATTAATTACAATTTTGCGTTGTAATGCTCCAACTAATTATCATTATCAACCACAAATGAAGAAGATCCGATCGCTATGATTTGAATGACATAACTACCAGGCACTAGTATCATAAATTATTATCATGATAATTTGGATGATTTTTATATTCGTATACATAAGTAATAAGGACCTAAGGTGTACATAATATCAGATATAACAATTAAACTGTTATTTAGAACGTAGATTAGGTTTCGTGTTTTGATTTAATCGTAATCGGGGACATTTCCGGGTGCTGATTCTTCAATAAAAATGTATCATAATATGATAACAATGTAGTGAACTTTAAATATGCATATCCATAGTACGTTAATGTGTATTAAGAACCTAATTTTGTAAGTAATATTCAGTAAGTAATTTTTTTTATTTATAAGTCAGTGTAATAACATCATGTATTTTTACCCGTGACGGAACGGAGTATAGGTATGCGTTTAGGGTGTTTTGTCTGTGTGTTCGCATTCATCTCGAGAACGGGTTGATAAATCTCGATGTGGTTTTTAATATTTTATGTAGGTGGTACCTATCTGAATACCTGAGTAAACCGGGATAAGCATCACTGTTCAGGCTGAAAACTTGCACGTATTTACAAATGATAGCCTCAACAAACAACTTGTGAGGGGCCGAAAACAACAATCTTAAATATTATTCGATACAAAATGAAAAGAGTCACGACTGTTCTCCCTAAACCCATCACCATATCTAAATAAATGGGATCGAATGGTCTCTTTATCTTTTTTTGTGTCTAGGTAACATAAAAATGTGTGGTGTAAACACAGACTTTATAATTTTGATAGCAATTTGAGATGCATATAAAGTAAGGACGCCGTGTGCACCCTGAAGTTTAGATTAGAATTAAGATATACTGTCATTGTCAACATTTATTATGGATGCAAGGTTGCCTTTCCACCAGATACTGATTAAAGATTGTTACAGAACATGGATCCGATTGGGATTTTGTTTGTTTGTCATAGTTGACTTAAAATGAATAATTACATGAAACTATACGGGGCGGCGACTACCTCCACTACGACAAATACCTCGTAATAACTCCTAAAGTCTGCATACTTATTATAGAAGTTATAAAAATGTATTTGTTTTATAACTTCTATAATAAGGTAAAGAACATCGACCTAATCTCATACTAGCTTAATCTGGAGATAGGCGCAGATAATTTCAAGAGGATTTCTTTATCTTTTTTGTGTTTTCAAAGTCACAGTTTTTTAATTAACATAAAACTTCGAATTTAAGAATTATATCGATTTTAGTATTTAAAATAACAAATTTTAACTTATTGTTTTAGGCAAAATGCATTTACGCCCATCGTTAAAGGTAAAAAAGGTTGTTGAGAATGGAATATTGAAGTAATGGCTATTCATCATCTTCTCGATCTTTGAATGCCCTCCGATATTCAACCGAAGCTACCGATTCTGTTGGGCGTGGTAAATTGTTTACCGGGTGTAACTGAACACCCCAATAACATTTAAGGGGCATATAAGTTAGATACTAAATGGATCTTCGGTGCTTGTCTGAGACTTGGAACCCCAATACTTTCAGAGTTATTTGATTTTAAACTGAAAGCAAAAACTTTTAAGTGACAACCATAATCAGCTCTTAACACAAAAGAAATTTAAACACAAAATGACACGTGACAGACGTGAGCGTAGTATTCCGACGCTTACGTAGGGCTGTCGGCACTTAATACCAAAAAATAATTTATTTAGTTTGTATGGGAAAAAAGTAGGTTTGTTAGCCCTAATATTTTTCCTAGAGAATCTCTACTTCTGATGGATACATACCCTTAAATGTTATTGGGGTGTTCAGTTACACCCTGTATAAGTACTCAACTTCCGGAACTTCCAGATTTGAGTACACACTAGATTCCGGATATGTTATGATAGCAATGCCTTTTATGTACGCTTTTAATGGGTTGGGGAATACTAATTACTCGAGCTCACATATTCGAAGAACTATTCCTCTACCTCTACCGGCTCCAAGACATCGCTTTTCTCCTTCGGGTATGGTATGAGCCCAACTATCCTAAGAGCTACCTCGGTGCGGTATCAGCGATTTTGTCTGTCGTCTATTTTTACACAGATTAAGCTTGCGAAATACCGAAGTTTGCTAGAATACTTCGCATACTAACCTAACCTTACGATTGGGTTGGAATATTGCCCTTACAACTGCAGTAGTAAGAGAGAAATTACCTCTATACTACTGATGGTAGGATTGGTAGTAACACAGGCTTTGCTGCCTGGATGTTTGTTATAATCGTAAAACACAAACTTTAAATGTTTTGTGATTCAGACATCTCAGTGTCTCATTGAGCTGCTCAAGACAGAAGGAACAGATTTTTTTATGTATTTAATTTTTTTTAAAATATTTTTGGAGAATAATAATGTAACCTTTACAAAAAATCTTTCACACTGTCTATTAATATCAAATTACGCGCGAAATTCAGGAGCAATGAATTTTGTCATGTTGTATGGTGGAAAGGTGATCATTTAGTTTAGCTTATTTATAAGACATGGTACTCTATCGTAATTTAAAATACTAGCTTAGCTTACTGTTATATTAACACATTGAAGTCATCAGAGATGAGCTCGTCAATTGAGTGATAAAAATATAGCTTCGTTTCATAAAAACTATCTAGACGAGATAGTCTATGGTAATCATAAGTAACTTCTCTGTGTAGCTGTTCGCTGTCCTTATTTCTAGAGACTCGCACCTAAAATTAACACAAATTGTAAGTAAAGAAATATGCGCAGTTCTTTATTTCAAACAATCCTTTTTCCGGGCAGCAACATTTAATATTCTTAATATAAAAGTGATCAAAATAATATAAAAATATCGATGTAAAAATAAGTTCTAAGGTTGGATTGTATAATGGTTAATATTAGTAAGAAATTGTCGTATTAATCATACAATTTGACCGCTTAAAAGTATAATGTTATTTAAGACAGAAAATTAAAGTATTATATTTTAAAACGTTATTCAATAACGGTTTTGTTAAATAAAATTGGATGCATAAATCACGTCTTCCTTTAATATTAGGCTCTGAAATTCGTTGTAATATGTTTTTTTAAAAATTGGCTTTGAGCAATTACCAAAAATATGATAATTTAAATAATATATAAAATGATATTTTTACTGAGTTTATACGGAGATATTGAATGTTGTTGTTGTATCTTCGATTTGCTGGCGGAGCTGGTTTTGTTTTTGTTTGTAAATATGACCCTTTCTCCCAGTAACACTCTGAGTGGTAAATATTTTAGCGTTCTATATTAATTTAATTTGCAATTAGACACTGTGTCTTTAAATATTAATACCGCTTATAAGTGCGGTAACTATATCGTACGTTTAATGTTATAGTACAATACATATTTATATAACATTTTTAATATTATAATGTATAATAATTAATAAAGTAAGTGAAGTTTGTAAACCGGTTAAGGCTCTAAACATAATTTAGTTCATAAGAAAAAGGAGGGGCGATCATGCGACCAATTAATCTAGTAGCTTTGTAAGTACAGCCAACAAGATGGCGGGCAAAAAAGTAGTTTGTACATAACATTAGAATACTAAGCATAGCCTTTTATATTAATAGTTATTATCTTAATGTTTTTTACTGTCTATTAATTAGATATTACCCATGTATTGGCTGAATATGTATAAAAATCAGTAGGTAGGTATACATTTTAATTTTCTTTGGCTCGTTAGCTTGTTAATAATTTTTGTTATGAAGCTCTTTTTTTGTTATAATAAATTATAGTTTTCGTTTGACATTTTTGAGAATAATCTTAAACGGTATATTTTAATGTTCATTTGTAACGAACTTCCGACGTTCAATTATTAGTTTTTAGTTTTCGCTCGTGACAATTCATAATTATGATTTGTGACTTAATAGTCCTTAATTATAATTTACTACTTTGCTATTGTTTTTTAATAATTGTATATTATTGTATATTATAATTGTAAATAATATTAATTGCAATCTTCAATTGCAATTAATATTATTCTGATATTTACAACTGTTTGTATCAACTTATACGATTAGGTATAGGCCTATAATAATATGAGCGAAATTGGCAGAATACTCTAACACAAAAATCTCTGTGTTGATTTAGACGAGAAATTGGTTCCACTTGGTTCAGGGTTTTATTTCGTGTTTGCCATCTCTTCGCAGGTAAGAGTCCCTTTAGTCAGCACTTGTGACCTCCACAGGAAAAAGGTAATAGCGACATGTATTCCTAATCCGTCACAGCAAGCCAGACGACAATTATGATATTTTCGAGCGACTGTATAAGTCTTAAAAATGTTTGTGCTCGTTAATTCTATAACTAAGACGCCGTTTTCATGAAAATTAAAATTAAAACTGGCAACATCTATTATACAGGATCATTTAAAAGTTATACATTTTTTATGTTACTGTGTCAGATCCCTCTGCAAGTTGCATATCACCTGTGTAAATAAATGCCTAAAACACTGTCTCAAGCAGTCTTAATCAACAATTTAGTAAATTAGAAAAAAATAGAAATAACTCCAAACTATATTTTGGTGCGATCAGTTGTCGAATGTTTTGCTAGCTTGTACATGTAATTACACATAGGTATAAAATCTTAACACGTACAATGAAATGTACTATTATATATTTATTATCAAAATTAAGATATAAGTACGAGTATGTATACATTAATATAGGTTAAAAATCTTGACACGTACAATAAAATGTATTACATTAAGAGTCAAAATGAAGATATATTTTTATAATAGGTTAGTTACTTTATAACATAGTATATAGAAAAAGGCTAAATAGACATTGTCAAAAAAGTAGGAGAACCCTAGGATCTTCATATAATTGAGGGTCGGGTTTATAACACACCTAAGAGAATGCTGCTTTAGCATAATTATCTATAAAATATCGATGTGGTGACCTGTTTTACATAACACTATTAATTCATTTTACTTTTGCTTAAGGCTAATAATACGCAAGCCTATTTACACCGTACAAAAATATTCTAATGGTTTGAACTATGAACATAATAATAAATATGTATCACCAATATGTTTTGTTGTATAATGTTGAAATGAAATGGCCATACAAATAATGTCATCTGATATACCGGGCTATTTTTCAAGCAGAAGCCAAATTTTGTGTGCTTGTTCAGACAAGTAAAATGAACAACTTTCATTATACTTGAAATCGCGAAAAAAAAATCAGCTGTTCCACACAGTTAGGTTTTCGCGATTTCGAGATTGGTGCCATAGTAAAAGATCTTCATTTTCCTTGTCTGAACAAGCACACAAAAATTGGCTTCTGTTTGAGAAATAGCCCGGTATATCAGATGACATTATTTATATGGCCACTCCATTTCAACTTTATACAACAGAACATATTGGTGACACATATTTATTATTATGTTCATAGTTCATACCATTAGAATATTTTTGCACGATGTAAATAGGCTTGCGTATATTTTTAATCTTCAATTGCAATTAATATTATTTTGATATTTACAACTGTTTGCATCAACTTTTACGATTAGGTATAGGCCTATAATAAAATGAGCGAATTTGGCAGAATACTTTAACACATAAATCTCAGTGTTGATTTAGACGAGTAATTGGTTTCACTTGGTTCAGGGTTTTATTTCGTGTTTGCCATCTCTTCACAGAAGCTTAATAAGGTAAGAGACCCTTTAGTCAGCACTTGTGACATCCACAGGAAAAAGGTAATAGCGTCATGTATTCCCAATCCGTCACAGCAGCCAGACGACAATTATGATATTCTCGAGCGACTGTATAAGTCTTAAAAATACAAAAAATTGTTTGTGCTCGTTAATTCTGCAACTAAGGCGCCGTTTTCATGAAAATTAAAATAAAAACTGGCAACATCTATTAAACAGGCTAATTTAAAAGTTATACATTTTTTATTTTACTGTGTTAGATCCCTTTGCAAGTTGCATATCACCTGCGTAAATGCCTAAAATACACTGTCAAGCGGTCTTAATCAACAATATAGTTAATTAGATTAGAAATAACCCCAAACTATATTTTGGTGCGATCAGTTGTCGAATGTTTTGCTAGCTTGTACATGTAATTACACGTAGGTATAAAATCTTAACACGTACAATGAAATGTACTATTATATGTTTATTGTCATAATTAAGATAGAAGTACGAGTATGTATTCATTAATATAGGTTAAAAATCTTGACACGTACAATAAAATGTATTACATTAAGTATCAAAATGAAAATATATTTTTCTAATAATAGGTTAGTTTCTTTATAACATAGTATGTAGAAAAAGGAAAAGTGGACATTGTTAAAAAAGTAGGAGAACCCTAGGATCCTCATATAATGGAGGGTCGGGTTTTTAAGATACCTAAGAGAATGCTGCTTTAGCATAATTATCTATAAAATATCGATGTGATGGCATGTTTTACATAACACTGTTAATTCATTTTACTTTTGCTTGAGACTAATTACATCGTACAAAAATATTCTAATGGTATGAACTATGAACATAATAATAAAAACCATGTACATGTAATTTAAACTGTAAATAGAATAGTAAAAAATTAATTACAATGGAAAATTGTCATGTCGGTCTGTCAGTCAGTGTATGGTAGGGCAGCTCCATCATCAAAGCCAAACAGCTTCGCTGCTGGCTTCCATTTGTGGCGGGTGCCTCGAATGCACATGCTTGTTGCTCTTATTATTGATGTTATTATGCGAGCTCTCAGCCAGCCCAAAACGCATGACAAGGATCGGTCCCAGCGAGATGCAAGTGCTTCCCCGAGGTGTTTAACAAAGGTGGCCAATTGTGGTGCAAAGACTCCATCTACGGAGGTGACAAGGGGTGTAAAAGTGGCATTACGCAGCTCACAGGCATTGGCGTACTTTCTTTGCTTTTCTGATTCAGCAGATTTCAGGACAGAAGCAACGGGGTGTGAGATGTAAGAAGGAGCGTCGGTGTCTACAACACGGATATCGAATAACGCCTCCCTCTGAGCAACCCACACGCCACGGCAAGCTAAATCTCCTCGTAGGCCAATATAGCCTTGAGTGATTATTGGTTCTTTGACAACGTTTCCCCAGGCTTGTTGGCATAATTTACAAAAGAGATCCCTTATTTCGTTGTGACACCTCGTGATTAGACCACCAGTTTTACAACACAGGGCATGATCAATATTGAAATCATTATTGCCGCATCCGTCGCAAGATTTTGGCATGGAGATTGGTGTTCGATGGTAGCGTACTGAAAGGGCATCTCGGAATTCATATGGGGAAAGGTCAAAATGATCTTTTCTAGTGGGTATAACAGATAACTAATTGGAGGATTTTGTTTTCATTTTAGTCGATGGGAGGGAGATTAGTTAAAATAGAAATGTATAATGTTGAAATGGACTGGCCATACAAATAATGTCATCTGATATACCGGGCTATTTTACAAGCAGAAGCCAAATTTTGTGTGCTTGTTCAGACAAGTAAAATGAACAACTTTCACTATGGGACCAAACTTGAAATCGCGAAAAAAAAATCAACTGTTCCATACAGTTAGGTTTTCGCGATTTCGCGATTGGTGCCATATTAAAAGATCTTCATTTTACTTGTCTAAACAAGCACACAAAATTTGGCTTCTGCTTGAAAAATAGCCCGGTATATCAGATGACATTATTTGTATGGCCACTCCATTTCAACATTATACATCAGAACATATTGGTGACACATATTTATTATTATGTTCATAGTTCATATCATTAGAATATTTTTGTACGATGTAAATAGGCTTGCGTATTATTAGCTTTTAGTTTTCGCTCGTGACGATTCATAATTATGATTTGTGGCTTAATAGTCCCTAATTATAATTTACTACTTTGCTATTGTTTTTAAATAGTTGTATATTTTTAATCTTCAATTGCAATTAATATTATTTTGATATTTACAACTGTTTGCATCAACTTTTACGATTATGTATAGGCCTATAATAATATGAGCGAAATTGGCAGAATACTTTAAACACATAAATCTCAGTGTTGATTTAGACGAGTAATTGGTTTCACTTGGTTCAGGGTTTTATTTCGTGTTTGCCATCTCTTCACAAGCTTAATAAGGTATCAGTCCCTTTAGTCAGCACTTGTGACATCCACAGGAAAAAGGTAATAGCGTCATGTATTCCTAATCCGTCACAGCAAGCCAGACGACAATTATGATATTCTCCAGCGACTGTATAAGTCTTAAAAATACAAAAAAAAATTGTGCTCGTTAATTCATTGCTACTTGTATTTGCAGACATCTTGAGTAGGTATATTAAGGATGTATGCACATACAAGGTTAAATATGTTTCCTTTAAATTAGAATGTTTTGCTTTGTTTTGACGTCAATAAGTGCCTGTAAAGACGTAAGTTGAATAAAGATTTTTGAAATTTGAATTTTAGTTCTGTAACTAAGACGCCGTTTTCATGAAAATTAAAGTAAAAACTGGTAACATCTATTATACAGGATCATTTAAAAGTTATACATTTTTTATTTTACTGTGTCAGATTCCTCTGCAAGTTGCATATCATCTGTTTAAATGCCTAAAACACTGTCTCAAGCGGCCTTAATCAACAATATAGTAAATTAGAAATAACCCTAAACTATATTTTGGTGCGATCAGTTGTCGAATGTTTTGCTAGCTTGTACATGTAATTACACGTAGGTATAAAATCTTAACACGTACAATGAAATGTACTATTATATATTTATTATCATAATTAAGATATAAGTACGAGTATGTATACATTAATATAGGTTAAAAATCTTGACACGTACAATAAAATGTATTACATTAAGAGTCAAAATGAAGATATATTTTTATAATAGGTTAGTATCTTTATAACATAGTATGTAGAAAAAGGAAAAATGGACATTGTTAAAAAAGTAGGAGAACCCTAGGATCCTCATATAATGGAGGGTCGGGTTTATAAGATACCTAAGAGAATGCTGCTTTAGCATAATTATCTATAAAATATCGATGTGGTGGCATGTTTTACATAACACTGTTAATTCATTTTACTTTTGCTTGAGACTAATAATACGCAAGCCTATTGACGATCGTACAAAAATATTCTAATGATATGAACTATGAACATAATAATAAATATGTGTCACCAATATGTTCTGTTGTATAATGTTGAAATGGAGTGGCCATACAAATAATGTTATCCGATATACCGGGCTATTTTTCAAGCAGAAGCCAAATTTTGTGTGCTTGTTCAGACAAGCAAAATGAACAACTTTCACTATGGGACCAAACTTGAAATCGCGAAAAAAAATCAGCTGTTCCATACAGTTAGGTTTTCGCGATTTCGAGATTGGTGCCATAGTAAAAGATCTTCATTTTGCTTGTCAGAACAAACACACAAAATTTGGCTCCTGCTTGGAAAATAACCCGATGCACACCCAGTTTCTGAAAGCGATAAAATTAACTAACAAGCTGTCAAATCTAATGCTAACTATGAATTGAGTTGCTGAAAGCAAAACCAACTTATCACTGTGTTAGTTGTCAAATTTATTTCAAAATTATTAAGGAAAGACCCATTTTGAGTTTCCAAAACATATGAATAAAACAAAATATATGATTTCAGCAGTGTGACCGTGTCAAAAAATATTTCTCACGAGAAATCAAATTATTAAAGATAAATCAATTTTGGCTAACTAACGTTTCTGTAACTCAAATTGATTTGAAACTGCTGTTAAGATGACATGGATTTTAGTTGAACAATATTTTGATTTGCCTTTCAGAAACTGGGGGATAGTCTGCTCAAGGTTTGCCACGTTGGTGACGTCATTTTCCGAATAAAAGGTTGTAATTTTATTTTTGTTAAAACTGTAGTAACCAATGCGATACATCAGTCGATTCTCCTTAACCTTTGCTCGGTTCTAACAAAACAGCTATGCATGATATTACCAGAGGGAGTTTCGGTACCGAGTTGTTTGCATCAGTACTTCTAACTTATTTCTGTCTCAACACAGCAGTGCGTGCATTGCTGTTCCGGCTCAAATTTTTGACAGGCATGGGTGGGTACTCTGACTAATCGTTATGTTACATGATTGTAACGTCTAGTCAACTACATAAAGATCGATACAGTAAACGTTACAAAAATATATGTATACATGATTTTATTTGATTACCTACTTGTACAATTTTTGTAACTTCCGTATTTATATATTTATTTTTGTAGTCGCCTCTACACTGTAGTCCTTATAGAGCATTATATAGCAGAATTGCGATTCATTCTTATCTATACTAATACCACTTGCCATCAGGCGGACAGTCTGATTGTGTACCGACATTGTGGTACGTTCATTCTTATCTTTATACTAATACCACTTACCATCAGGCGGACAGTCTGATTGTGTACCGACATTGTGGTACAAAAGCAAAAAGTCACTATGCAACACTAATCAATTAGTCAGAGTACAAGGCTAATGTTTTACTGCAATAAGTCTGGCCGTTTATTAAACAAGGCGGAGAAGGAAATACGACAATAAATTACAAAACAACCAATATAAGCTAATAGTCGTAGTAATTTGAAATGATCGAAAGTAACTTTTCAGCTGAATTATTAAAAAAAAATTTTTTTTAAGACAATATACCTACTAGCGACACCTATGATGTGAACATTATGAGCGACGAACGAAAAACAATTGCTGTTTACACTTCACACCAAATACGGGGTTTGTGAATTGTGACCTACAGCATGTAGAAAATATTTAACGTATGAAGTAATGTTCTGTAAACTAAACTAATCGACTAGGTATTTTTGTCCAATTTTTTGCATGCCTGCAAGTTATTAGGTGTAAACAAGTAAATTCCTTGTCGTGCTGTCTTCTCCACCTTGTATATTTATACATATTCCTAGACTTTTCATTTTAGATTGCTTTATATTTTATATTAGAGATTTATATTCATACATTATTAGCATTATTTAATGCGGATCGATATAAGGCTATTTATATTGTATTTAATCTTATCTCTAGGCATATTTTACTCGTGTTACTAACAAGCTGTGTATAATATAAAAATGAATCAGTACTAAGTATTATAAATGTAGCTAAGTATGTAAAAAGTAGGTTATATTTATTATAAAGAGTTTAGAATATTTAAATCGTTAATAATATAGAACACGTACTGGATAAGTGTAAGGAGATAATAATCTAGTATATAAGATGTACAATTTAAAATAATGCGTGCTGATGCGGAGAAAAAGAAACGTAGCGGACTCCTAGGATGTTTTTCTAACGTAGGGTCGGTCTTACATGACAGACGAATGTTGCTTCAGCATATTGAAGAAATAATTGCGATAGTGTAAAATTATTATTTTATTGCTTTAACGGCACTGTTAACTCTGATTCCTTTCGCTTACTGTGATATGGTATTGATATAATATGTCCAATATTATGTTGTCAAAGGCGTAAATGTAAGCCCTTTTTGAAATTCATAAGCAATAATTTTAACGCATTAACAGAAAAAGAGTGCATTAACACCAAATTCTTAGTTCATTTGCCGATTTAGAACAAATTCGTAAACGTCATGTTGAAATAATATTTTGTATACAAATTGTCTTAATTCAGAAATCACAAGGTCCAATTTCGTCTACCCGGCTCTTTTTGAACACTTTCTTTAAAAATGCTAAATAAAAAATCAATACAATGTTTATACGTAGCTATTAAACATTGGGTAAATTCTACTTTGGCTTAACAAATTATAAAGATATAAATATATTTTGAATCTTCGTTTGGGTTGGATAAGTCGTCGGTAGCATACTTTGAAGACGCAGGTTCGAGCCCTGTCTGGGGTGTCATTTTTTTCTTATAATGATTTAGGTATTCATTTATCTACCTAACTCTTTCTATTTAAGTTAAAAGTCTGCAGCTGCGCTGTAGAACGAAAAGGCCTTTTTCTAAACCAAAATCATCTGTAACACTGGATATATTGTCTTTTCCGGCACATAGATGAATAGTGAGTGTTGCCTGTTCAGCGCATCTGTACATTCTAAATAAAAATCTGGTCTAAATTTAATTTTTTTCCATGTATAATTTTTATTGTTAAATTAGCAAATATCTAAGTAGTGCAGATATCTAAATTACTTGGCAATTTCTCATTGACACTGTCATATTCTTAATCAATATTCAAAGAGTGTGAACATTGTTCTGCTGTAGTAAGTCAACCCTACACAACACATTCCTAGTGTATTCCATTAAGGTAATATTACTTTTGTTTAAATTGTTCGTACCTATATTCAGGCATATTACTTCTGTTTTAGTTCCGCACGGGACTGTCTTAGACCAGCAGGCCTATTGTGGGTTTTTCATCGTATGACATGGTATAAACTTTGAGATATTTAACCCCAATGATAATATCACTATGGCATAATTATAATGATGGCATTATGATATAATGAACGAATAATCAAAAATCTAATTTTTCGTTTTGCACTGATTTCATAATGATATCATTTGAAAACAATGAGATCGGTTATAGGCCTGCAGATTGTTCTTTCGAAAGATATATCACTTGATATTTGTATATTAGTTGGTCGGTAGTCGATAGAACACTTTTAGTGTTGGATTGTGTTTATTACATAATATAATTATTGTAACAATAAAATAATATAGTCATACTTATTTTGTGTACATATAATGTAACTATATTATGATTGTCTTTAATGCGTAAGTCACGTAGTACCTTACGTACGGATTCAATTTAAAAATAATTTAAGGTTTGCGAAATAGCAGTCATATCTTATTACGTAGCTTAGTATATATAGTAGCGTGAGTGTATTTTCTATATACAATGTCTAGCTCCTTCTCTATTACGCCTTTAATGGGTTTGCCAATTTCGGAACGTGACGAAGAGTCGAGTCGTCCAAACTAAAACGTTATTTACCAACTAGCAACATGGCAAATTTCAATGACATATAATTATTGTAACAATAAAATAATATAAGCATACTTATTTTGTATACATATAATGTAATTAATTATATTATGATAGTCTTTAATGCGTAAGTCACGTACTTTACGTACGGATTCAATTTAAAAATAATTTAACCCTTAATCGGCCATGGCTTCAAACAAGTTGATTTTAATATATCAGTACGGGGTTATATTGAGATTAAAGACTTAAATACTAAAAAAGAAATTAGTAGGTGGTAAGTAGTTTTTTGCAGTGGGAAATTATTTCCCTATAACGATTAAAAGTTATATATTGTGGGAAATTATTTCCCTATGTCCATGAACATACAAGTGGGAAATAATTTACAATTGACTAGCTTTTGTCTGCGTCTTTACACGTCGATTTTTATATAGGGACAGAAAATAAAAAATGCAACATTAAATGAATTGTTTATTAAAAATGCTTGTCATATAATTATGTAAAGAAAAGAATTGTCATCCAATGGAACTAGATTATTATCCAATGGAAATGAAGAACGGATAAACCATCGACGATTTCTTGTAATTCCTTTTCATTATGTTTTTTCTTCTTGGAAAACGGCGGTGCCATTATCTAAAAAACGAAATTTATGTATAAAAAAACAAAACGACAAAACAACTTCAATTATATATAGACAAACATTTTGTATTTCTTAAGGGTTATAGGGAAACAATTTCCCACTTGAAGATTTCATACACGGCTATAGGTTAATAATTTCCCACTATTTTCGAATAAGAAAAAATATAACAACGTAACAGGTTTCGTAGGTTATCTTGTTAGTAATGGACAAAATACATGTTCTACTTTACGAAATAAAAACAATAGCATACTTACAGGAATTTTTCTGGGCGTAGTTTCAAAAACTATTTCAAGATTCGGGAGAAAATGGACGTTAAACTGAACGTTTCACTTTGAATGACTATTGACATTGACAGATGACGTTTAGAAAGAAGTGTTTCCAAAAAAAAAACTTAAAAAAACTACTGATCTTAAGATGCGTTCAATTTATTTGATTGTTTCTGTAAAAGTAAAAAAAATAATAAATTGATTTGTGGGCAACACTGAGGTGGGAAATAATAGTCCTATGGCTTATTAAGGGTTAAGGTTTGCGAAATAGCATTCCGCATATCATTACGTAGCTTAGTATATATAGTAGCATGAGTGTGTATTTTCTATATACAATGTCTAGCTCCTTCTCTATTACGCCTTTAACCGATCTCCAATGATATTATCACTGTGGCATAATGTTAATGATGTCATCATCATATAATTAACGAATGATCAAAAATCTGACGGAAAATCTAATTTTTCGGTTTGCACTGATTTCGTAATGATATCATTTGAAAAATCACTTGATATTTGTATTTTAGTTGGTCGGTAGTCGATAGAACACTTTTATCTAATTATTGTAACAATAAAATAATATAAGCATACTTATTTTGTATACATATAATGTTCTTAATCAATATTCAAAGAGTGTGAACATTGTTCTGCTGTAGTAAGTCAACCCTACACAACACATTCCTAGTGTATTCCATTTAGGTAATATTACTTTTGTTTAAATTGTTCGTACCTATGTATATTCAGGCATATTACTTCTGTTTTAGTTCCGCACGGGACTGTGTTAGACCAGCAGGCCTATTGTGGGTTTTTCATCGTATGACATGGTATAAACTTTGAGATATTTAACCCCAATGATAATATCACTATGGCATAATTATAATGATGGCATTATGATATAATGAACGAATGATCAAAAATCTAATTTTTCGTTTTGCACTAATTTCATAATGATATCATTTGAAAACAATGAGATCGGTTATAGGCCTGCAGATTGTTCTTTCGAAAGATATATCACTTGATATTTGTATATTAGTTGGTCGGTAGTCGATAGAACACTTTTAGTGTTGGATTGTGTTTATTACATAATATAATTATTGTAACAATAAAATAATATAAGCATACTTATTTTGTGTACATATAATGTAACTATATTATGATAGTCTTTAATGCGTAAGTCACGTACCTTACGTACGGATTCAATTTAAAAATAATTTAAGGTTTGCAAAATAGCAGTCATATATCATTACGTAGCTTAGTATATATAGTAGCGTGAGTGTGTATTTTATATATACAATGT
The DNA here is from genome assembly GCA_963935595.1 of Schoenobius gigantellus. Classification (NCBI taxonomy): domain Eukaryota; kingdom Metazoa; phylum Arthropoda; class Insecta; order Lepidoptera; family Crambidae; genus Schoenobius; species Schoenobius gigantellus. The sequence goes on from OZ012541.1 coordinate 55,788,845, forward strand.
CTAGCTCTTTCTCTATTACGCCTTTCATGGGTTTGCCAATTTCGGAACGTGACGAAGAGTCAAGTCGTCCAAACTAAAACGTTATTTACCAACTAGCAACATGGCAAATTTCAATGACATATAATTATTGTAACAATAAAATAATGATATAAGCATACTTATTTTGTATACATATAATGTAATTATATTATGATAGTCTTTAATGCGTAAGTCACGTACCTTACGTACGGATTCAATTTAAAAATAATTTAAGGTTTGCGAAATAGCAGTCCGCATATCATTACGTAGCTTAGTATATACAGTAGCGTGAGTGTGTATTTTAACAGAAACACGTTGTACACGCCAGCACATCAAGCTAAACAGCTTGATGTGTTGGCGTGTGTACAACGTTCATATAAAGAGACATACGATTACTCCAAAAAGCTAATTGCTGCATTTTCATTTTCTGTCGCATTACCTATTATTTATTTTTTATGTTTGTTTATTAGATAAGGTAATGAATTATTAAGTAATTATTATATAAAATATATAATGTATAATCTAGGTATAGCTGTCACGTCTGTTTCAGAAAATCAGAGCGTAAACAAGTGCAGGTATTTTGTATATATCTTGCAAATATTCGTCAAATTTTGGTTTTAGATTTATATGCAGATGCTTGATCTATACCCTATAGTTAGATTATGAAGTTGTAACTTATGCAGTATAACCATGTGTATTTTTAACTCCACTCCAAGTGATCAATAAAAAATTGTATAAATAATGTAACATACTCGTATCAAAGCTCAAGGTATATAGACATAGTAGTATAAAGGTTAAATGCTGGGGAGTGATACTCAGACCAAGTGTGGATAGTGAATGGAAACGGAACGGATTAATGTTTATTGATAACTCGTTTAACTATATACAAAAGCAAGGCCTACGACTATTGAGTACTCTAATGCGATATCGTAAATTAAATTTAATTAATTTGCCACTTTTCCTGTAAAGTGTTTAAGAGGAAATCGTACGGGTCGTTTTTCCATACAAACGTAGTCCCCTGTTTCCATACAAACGTAGTCCCCTGTTTCCATACAAACGTAGTCCCCTGTTTCCATACAAACGTAGTCCCCTGTTTCCATACAAACGTAGTCCCCTGTTTCCTTTCTGGATAATGGCAATAGTTGTTCCATTTTTTCCAAATAAATCAATAGCCACTATAAGCATGTTCCTATGTTTTCCTTTTTTAATGAGTTAATTAATAATTGAGATATATTCAAACATCTAGCAAACAAATGTGACGAGAACACAGCCAAAGCCTTTCTTTAATTTTTAACGTAAAATGTAATTAAATCGGGCTAGTTTTAGCGGAGAAAACAGGGGACTACGAAACGCATATTTTGTGTTCTTTTTATAGGTATTTTTGGTCCGAACTGCATTTGTCTCTGTCGCGCTCAGAACGATTGTTCGGGCACTCAGCGCGACAGCAATACATTTTACAAATACCTATTTCTGAATTCTCTCGACCTTGGTGTTTCCTCTTAAAGGTCCACTTGTATACAATATTTTTTGCCTTTTTATTACTTAATTATTTTAGTCATTCATCCGTCCCCATTTGTTGATGTCTTGTTCTTATCCATAGCTGTCGTTGAAGGTTTCGGGAATGCACCTTGGTTTACGTAGTAACTAACTAATATCTAACCTGTGTCTTGATGTGGTGAACGAATTAACGTGGTCGTTGTAATGTTTAAAGAAACTTGTAATTTTTTATAGACGGTTACACGTTGATGATACATTTCATGTTATCTATGACATAATGACTGACGCTATTAAATTAATTTACTTTTGCCTTTGTGTAGAACTAAAGAATCTGATAATGAGAAAATAATCTGCATACGAGTTATATTTATCTGCACGTGGTTGTAAAGTAGAAGAAACAAACAAACTCTTCAGCTTTTTAATATTAGTATAGTATAGAAAGAGATTAAATTAAAACAATATTTGATCTATTTTTATTCGGTCGGCAATCCGCCTTTGCTTGTTCTTTGTTAAACTAAATGTTTGCTTTATGGTTTTTATTTGTTGTAATGTCCCATTCAAGTTTTCTTTTTTTTGTTTGATTAAGTTATAATTGTCGTAGGTTTTAACTATAAGAGAATGTTTAAATGTATATATTATGTAGGTCGTAGGTATAAGTTCGAAAGTACACGGTAAATGAAGTCAGATGTGATCTTCCAAAGTGGGGTAATGATTTTGATGTTGGACTGTTATTTATTATGTCTGGCAACAAAATTAAATATAATAAAATTCATGGTTGAATCAAATTAAATATGTAGTAAAAATTTATTTTTTTTGTTTTTGTTAAACGTGTTATGTTTCACCAGAGTATTTGAAGTTTGTTAATATTTTTTTTTGTTGAACGTGTAATGTTCAACCAAAGTATTTGAAGTTTGTTAAAAATTATTGATGAATAAAGATAACATTTTGTTATCAGTTAATGTGCTAACTGAAGTATTACTTAAATGTAAAAATGAATGTATGAAACATATCAATTAGAAATATCTTCTGATTTTCACACAAATGAAAAGAACAAAGTTTCAACGCAAATAAAAGATTGTTTTATACGTCTTATAGTGTAATGTACACTTTATGTTCAATTAAACAAATATTTTAAAAAATATTTTACGAATAATCAAGTCGTAATGAATAATCAAACATATTTTCAGCTATGACTGCAATCTCTGGGATAAAATAAATGTTATATAAGAATATAATATAATCATGTTAAGAAAATTAAAGCCAAAATGCTGTAGTTTAGATTTGTTGATTTTTTTAAAAGCAAATCGATGTTATTATTTAACCACTTTGGAAAGGGTTGTGATGTGATATTGTTGGATTTTTAAAGGTTAGTTTTATTATTTAATTTAAGAATGCAGGGTTTGTGTTTGAGAGCTTATTACATTATTTTCGGTTGGACGTCAACCTTTGAGTTTACTAATATAATTTAGATGGATTTGTTAGGTATAACCGTTTATTTATATATCGCTAAAATATTATTCCTAATTATTTAATTTGTTGTGAGTATAACTTTTCAGTGTGTTTTCGTTGATTTTGTTAACTATTAAGTATTATGTGGGAAAACGTTTTTTTTATTTAAAGTTATTTTTGTTATATTTTAATAAATAGGATTAATCTTAAGGGTTACTTATATATCTTTATTGGCTAGTCTTCAGCCAAACAAATAACGATGTTTCATTGTATTTGATGCGATTTTCATTAGTTAAATCGTGTAAAAAATAATGCAACACGAATTCAAAATACTATTACAACCATTTGGAAATCCACCTCAATTAATGTTTAAGTATAGGTAGTTTTTAAGTGTAGGGATTAATCCTGTATCGCTTCTTAATGTGTCAAGCTTGATGTTGTATTTTCAAAATAAATATTGATTACGAAAATTTGCTTTCTGTCTGTTTTCCTTTTACCCGTATTAATATAATGAAAAAAGCAATTTTAATTAAACATATTATCACGAATATTATACTTACTTAAAAAATGTAATTGACATCTAAGAGAAATCTTTTCGCACTACCTACCTACTCCATAATGACATTTTGTGGCATGTTAACCCAACATATCTTTCTGACCGTAGGGTTAAAAAAAAAAATTGGAACACCAAAAGTAGGTACCTACTTCAATTTTAATAGATAATTAACCATTTTATATATTGTTAGCTGAAAAATAATGATTCTGACTTGAGAATGTAATAGTGTGATTGACCCCAGCCGGGCCACAAAAAAAAACGGTGAAAAATAGATGTAGTATGTCGTTATAATGTCTAGAGTTTGTCGGCAAGTTTCAGAGTTTGTCGCTTGCGCGTTTCAGAGATCTGTATGGCCCGGCTACCCCAGCCGGGCCACACAGATCTCGAAAACTAAACGACCTAGTGAAAATCTGTTTGCTGATATAGATAGGCGGCAGTTTGTCGGACAAGTTTCAATTTTCATTGGGCTCGCGTTTAAGGGGCCTGTGTGGCCCGCAATTTAATAATTAGTTTTAGATAACGCATTGATTATTTATTGGTTATTATGAAACACCGTCTATAACAAACAAAACCTCATAATACTTACTTTTTTTACAGAATGTTGTACGCGACTGTACATTACTTCATATAGATAGACAAGGAGACCAGATGCCAAATGTTGCATAAATAATACATTTAAAATATATCAATCACTCATCGAGGATTTACATTAATTTAAATATTAACGGTTACTGTTTCATCACTGAATTCAATTATCTATTTTACATTCACTTCTTATTGTAATTAAGTACATAAAAAATAAAGAAACCTCGCACATTTGGGACTCCAGGCTCCTAGACTATTTACCCAAATAAAGAATTTTATCGTTTTTTGGATTGAGGCGTCAACAAACTCTGAATCTTTGAAGAATGTATCGACAAACTACCACCTATCTTTGTCAGTAAGCAGATTTTTGCTAGGTCGTTTCGTTTTCGAGGTCCAGGTGGCCCGGCTGGGGTAACGTTTCTCCAGCCGGGCCACACATATCTCGGAAATGCGCATGTCTCAAACTGTGGAATTTGTTCGACAAACTACCGCTTCAGTATTCCAGCAAATAGTTTTTCTCTATGTCGCTTTGTTTTCGAGATCCATCTAGCTCAGTTGCAGCAACTTTGCTGCAGGTGACCTCTGAAATGGTGGATCGACAAACTCTAAAACTTGTCCGACAAACTGCCGCCTATCTATATCAGCAAATAGATTTTTACTAGGTCGTTTCGTTTTCGAGATCTGTGTGGCCCGGCTGGGGTAACGTATTCCCAGCCGGGCCACACATCTCTGAAATGCGCAAGCGACAAACTCTGAAACTTGCCGACAAACTCTAGACATTATAGCAACATACTCAAACCCCGATGTCTCATTTGCACCATTGGCCGTAGGGATGACGTAGGGAACTGAGATGTAGCCGCTTACAAAGAAGGTGAAGAAATTGTATAATTTATCATTGGTATACTTAATGTATGTAAAAAAAATCAATGTTAAAAAATTCAAAATTAAAACGAACAAAGAAGGATGAAGAAGTTGTATTATTATCAATGGTGCAAACGAGACAAAGTAGTTACGTTTGCACCATTAATGGTGCAGGCCAATGGTGCAAATGAGACGTCGGGACTCAAACAATTTATTTTTCACAGTTTTTTTGTGGCCCGGTTGGGGTTAGCCACACTGAATAATTTGGATTTTCGTACCTACTGGTATCTGATTTTTTACACAAAGTTTACCCTTTTTACACCATACATAGGTACCTACTTGAACGGTCCGTTGGTTAAGAAGAGAAAGAAGAAGATACACTTCGTCTTTTAGACTGTCTACACTTTTTGTTATGATATTCCTAAGGGACTTACCTAAATGAAATGTGGACTGTATTTAAAATGAGTGGTTTAATTTTAGCGTCACATTTTTTGAAATGTATAAATGTTTGGACCGTCGCAGGCGTAGTTCCAAATGGAAGAGAGCGGTTGACTCGTCGCGAATTCGCGATATTCGCGCTGTCCGTCGCGCTGGCCGCTCGCGGTGACGTCGCACGCTTCCTGCCCCGCACGTCTATCGTACGTAAATGCGTATAAGGCGCGGCCTCAGCCCCCCTAGCACGTCCACCAAAACACGATATGATAAAGTGATTTATCACGCTGAACTGTCAAAATACAATAGGGTTTCGTCGTAGTTTGATAGTTTACCGCGATAAATCGCTTTATCATATCGTGTTTTGGTGGACGTGCTACGGGGGCAGGTGGTAACATGCTCCCCGGGTTGAAGTGCAGAGGTACTTCAAAAATCTGGAAGAGGGCAGATATTATTTTTGAATGCCTTAGGAATGGTGCCCTTTTTAGTTTTTAGTTCTATTACTTTGCTGATGCCATCGCTGTCGGGATAAAGCTTCACCACTCTTCCTAATGACCACAAGAGTGGTGGAAGAGCTTTATCTTTGATGAGGACCGAGAACCCAGCTCTTGACGTAGTTGCTCGCCACTTAAAATAATAAAGATATTTGAATCATTGGCGTAGGTATGGGGGGGGGGGGGGTTCTTGGGGTCCGGACACCCCCCCATTGAAAACTAGGCAAATTGAAGTTTTAATCTGGACTCCCCCCATCGAAAAGTTTTTGGGTTTAACGACTTTGTAACTCCATTTATTAACATTAGTAGTACCTGTAATGAAACGTGTAGGTTATACTATACAGCTATCAGTATTAGGTAATAGTTATTTTCACTACAAGTGCGGGAAGCTTGTCATTGCAACGAGTTCCGACAAATGTCGTCCCGAGCCGAAGGCGAGGGTTGACAGTCGGAACGAGTGGAAATGACAGTCCCGCACGTGTATTGAACAAATATTTTTTCATACCACCTGCTCGACAATGTTCAATTAGATCCCCCTTAACTTCAACGTAAAGCAAGACATTATATCCCAAGGGATATAATTTTGTATGAAACTCCCAAGGGATTAAAGTATTTTAAATATGGAACATAAAATTCGTATGAAAATTTTGCATAGATGCTAGCTTAGGAAGGCAAAGGTACTACGCCCATACAGCAGTAGCGTGCATCCACTAGAGACAAAGACATTCTACCTGTGTAAATAATGTTTTTATAAAATCTAAATACATAATTTCTTTACCAGAATCATAAAATATTTATCTATATAATATTGCAAGCTAAAATAAACAATTATATTACACTTTATTTTTTATTGATAAAATACTTTTTATGCAAAAAGCGCCATCTTTTGACGGCCACCATTAACTATCGATACAAACGAATAAAAAGCAAATTTGGAATATTTAAAAATAAAGAATGTTTCTACAATTTGTTCCATAATTTGCACCAACAGTATTCCGTTGTATTGTTTTCAAAGCTAAAACTTTGCCGCCAACGCCATTACGTATTTCAAAATTGTAATATCTTGTTGCTTGCGTTAATAAAGTGCTTAGTGGAATGTGTTTTGTGGCATCAATAATACAGTCTTTTTAGAAGTTTATCCAGTGTTTTATTAATAAAGTTAAAAAAACGTAAGTAAATGTCCAGGTGCTTCAGCTTTTTTTTTATTAGGGGTCAATAGGCTGTCGACTATTTGAGATGTATTTCGACAGTTGTGTGTAGTAATTAATTGCTGTTTCAAAAATAAATATACAACGAAGTTGAAAAATAAAAGAAATTTATTTGATACCATTTTATTGTTAACAAATTAACATACGTCCTGCGTGGTACTAAAGGTCATTGACAGGGTCCAGCAGCTGATCGTATCGTATTGTAAATCGATGGATAGACTAAGTTCATACTTGTTATATTATTATTAAATATTTTTTAAGTTTTTGTAATGTTTTAAGACAAAATTATTGCGTGACGTGTTCGTGCTTGAGAAAAATTAATATTTTTTTTGTATTTTATGGTTTTCATGATAATATCATAATTTTAACCATATTTATAGTGATAGTGATAATGATAATGTGACAGTGTTTATGATGAAAATTACTACCTAAGTAATTGGTTATAGAGCCCTGAGTTTTTATCGTCTCGCAGATGGTATGAAAAGTAGAGTATTCACCTCTGGAATAAAGCAGTGTCTTCGTCTTAGGCGACTTGAACCCCTCGCTTCACTAAGGACTCTAGATAACTCCCTCGCTTCGCTCAGGAGTTAAATTTTAACTCCCTCGCTACGCTCGGGAGTTAACTCTAGAGTTCCTCGTTGCGCTCGGGGTTCAATATGGCGCCCGTGACGTTAGACACTGCTTTAATCCCTTGGTGCATAATCTACTATTAATACAGTTGCGAAATAATAAAACAATAAATACCTACGTAGCAACCATATGTAGCAATGTACCTGCTTTTGGACTTTACAGTTAAAATACTCACACTCGCATTTTCTGTAATTAAACATAATTCCGGTGGTGTTAAATCAATTAATATGTTATCAGTCACTCATTTTATAGAATTAACAACTCATTTTATAGAACTTTTAAGCAAATAACAACAATCAATAATCACGTAGAAAAATGGCGCCAAATATGTCGTCGTACGTACACAGCAGTGACAAAGCAAATGCGTGCTATGCTTTGCTTGCCGTGTTTTTAAAAGCAAGGTCCGGCCGTGCTTTTTGTTATGCTTTGTTTTTATGCATGCTTTTACAATACAAAATCGGGTAGACCGGTCAGATTATTTAGCGCAATCTTAACTTAGCATGCTAAAAAAAGCAGGAAAAAAGCAAAATGTGTATCAGATTCTAGACATTTGACATTTGGTAAAGAAAAAGCACTAGCGCGTAATGGTGGTCATCCCGCACGCTAAACAGCCCTGCAATATACTACTTTTTGAGCAACTGTATTAAAAATACTTTTTTTTTATAGATTAAATAATATTTTGCTTAATTATACTTATGCAAAACTAGAAGTTCAACTGCTAGTTTTGCATTCATCGGTAAAATACCATTTTAATCAAAGTAAATCACAGTTTCATGACTGAAAAAGAAACGTGTTTTTTTAAACAGTTAGGTATAATAGAGTAGGTAAATAATGAGGGGTGGGTTGGGCGCTGGCTTAGCACCGCACCGCACCTTACCGGTGGTCGCAGTAACACCGAATGATGGGTATACAAGATGCTGATTGGTGGGAGGGTATGGGAGACTGCTGTCTCGAGGATGCACACGCGTTTCAAGTATTGCACCTCATGGCCTATATAGCTACAATACCTACTTATTAAATTCACTAGAGGTTAAAATAAAAAAAATATATAACAAAAAATTGGAACCAACTTGAAAATTACAAAAAGGCAAAAATTATATAAGAATACACACCACAACATCAATTTTTTTGAAGTTAGTGCCAATTTTAACTTATGAGCATGAGCACTGACATGCTCCAGTGGTTTTGATCGCCTGGTTCTGATCTCCAGTGTCCGGGATATTATTTCCATGGGCGCAATATTTTCGCCTTTTTTAAATTGGTGACAGAGTTTTTGATTTTCGTCTCACCCTACATTGTAAATAGCAATGTTAATAACCTTGTAGTTTTCTGACAATTACAGATAAGATTATCAGTTTGTGTTTGTTGAGGAATCCAGGTAGAGCATCAGGTGAGATAACCGCCTAACGAATAAGAGGGAAACAAAATTACCTAGATTTGATAACACTGTGGGTGTACCTAATGTTTAATTCCATAGCCGTACGATATATAGTATTACCACAATATAGAGAACGATACAGTAGCCGACTCCATATAAAGGGACGAATCGGCGCACACACACATACAAATTACTGGCCGTTTACATGGCCGCCACGTCGTTTACATGACCGCCAAGCATGCTCTGCCCCCGTAGCACGTTCACCAAAACACGATATGATAAAGCGATTTATCGCGGTGAACTGTCAAAATACGACGAATCCCTATTGTATTTTGACAGTTCACGGCGATAAACCGCTTTATCATATCGTGTTTTGCTGCACGTGCTAGGGAGGCTGAACGGCATAGCGACTATATTGTGTCACGCCGCGCGCCTGCCGAGATTGTTGTGCTCCACGTACACGCTGCGCCGCTCACGCGCGGCGTGTACGTATACGTTCACTGATTTTTTGTAGGCACCAACCCTAGCGCCCAGTTCAGCTTTAGGTATAAATTTCAAAGACACACCTGAGTCGGGCTACAGTATCGTTCTCTATATTGTGGTATTACCTAGGCTATAACTACAATGACATGTCTTACTAGTATTTTAAAAAATGAAGTACAAGCGTTAAGCCTCGTGTTCAGGGTAAACATTTGTTTAGCAACAAAATTGAATCAACGTGTTACGGAGTTGCTGTCAACATGTTGCTGGCGACACTGTGTGTTGCAAAATTGAGAACGGTATGTTGACAAGTTCTCGCCCGACGAGCGACAATATCTGTTTATCAACAATTGTTGACGTGTGTGGACGTGTTTGCGACCATTTATAAACATGGCAGTAGTATGGAGCAATGATGAAATAGTGCAATTTCTGCGTCGGGCAACATTTTAAAGCAGACTGGCATGTGGACAACCTATATTGATTTAAAAAAAGTTTCCAGCAACATTCTCGCCGCTCATCAATGTTGAACAACTGTTGCTAAACAAATGTCTACCATGAACGAGGCTTAAGTTTCAATGGAAACGTACACTTGCTTTTCTTTGATTTCTTCTGCCACAGAACTGATGATATTTTTTTTTCAGTTTAATAATTAGGATGTGTGATAGATAACCTAAGAGGATTCGAGCCTAATTGGTGGCGCGCCTGTAACACATTTTTTTTAATAACGAATAATAAATTGTATTTCGCTAATAATATACCTAAGTAGATCCTTCTATTTTTTCTTTTTTTTATATTTAATTGTTCAAGTTACTGATTTAATGTGGTTTTTAAATTAGGAGGGCCTTAATAGGTGCCAGTACCTTACATCACTATGAAGATCGATGCCAGTACCTTACATCACTAATTCACTATGATGATCCCGATCTCTTACAAGAAATTTAGCTTATTTTTTAATAACACGAGGAAACATCATCGTTCGATTTCTTGTATTGTTGCGTTTACTTTAATAAAAACTATCCCAATTAAAAGGAAGTACCTACTACCTACTTAGTATAAATATTTCTGTTGCCCGATTTACGCTCACACAAGTGTAATGAGCGCTCCACATTCACGCGAGATTCTTGGCGAGAGTCGCGGCAAGAATCTACGAGAGAACCTCGGCAAGAACTTCTTGGGTACACACTTCTCGCGAGAATCTCGTGAGAAGGTACAAGGCAGGGTTGGCACAAAATCAGTGATTAAATCAAATGTCTTTATTTTTGTGAAGAAAAATGTATTTTTATGAATATCTATTTTCCGAGTAAATCAGATATTTCATATTTCAGTGTCATTATTGTAATTCTTGATTAAAAAAACTAATTTTCCAGCTGTTTGGTCCCTAGTCTGTTACGTAGATATTTTATGCCAAATGTAAAAAAAAACTTTCCACTGATGCTGGGGAGGCTATCGCTCCAAATAGTTGCCTCAGAACTGAGAAAATATAGTAAGAACGATAAAAACGAAAACATCAAAAAAAATCACGATAAATTAGGATTTATTCAATAAATCACGATTAATTGGATTTAAAAAAAATCATGATTTTTTCCAACTCTGGTACAAGGTTCTCAATATAGTTTTCGCGCCTTTGTCTCGCGCCAAAAATCCGACAAAAGTCGGAGAACTGCGCGAGAACATGCGAATCGGATCCACATTCACGGTTCTCGTGTTGTTCTCGAGTTCTCGCAAGATTCTCGCGAGAATGTGAAGCGCTCATAAAAATGAAACAGATAAAATATTTTCAATTCATTTAATGAAATGAACTTTAATTTTCATTATTTTCGTCATTCACATCAAGAGAACTTGTTTGTTTAGTCACAGTATATTATTCATAATTTCTTAAATTCTTTGAATAATTTATATACAATAAAAAACTAATTCACTTACAAAATTTCATAATTAGTAAGATTTTGATCAAGAGATTTACAAAGAAAAGCGGTTTTTAGATATTGTATGAAAATTATACCAGATATTTTTTATAAAACTAGCAGCTAATTATATTCGTTCGAGTAAGTATATTCGTTAATATAAGAAACGTTACTGTAAACAATAAAATAAGGAGTAACAAACAAATCTACTTATTAATCTAAACATGACAAATTCGAAAACGGTCCGTACACTGTGTTATAAATCTTATTATATTAATATAACCAACACACCAACCAATCATATTACGAGTATAATATATATAATCAACGTACACTTTACATATAACCATCAATAAGGTAATGTAAAAATATTTTGTTACGCTTAAACGCAAAGGTATGTACATTTACAAAGAAAAGTGCTTTACACGCTGGTACTTATATAACTTTACAATATAAAAATAATACTTAAACTGTAATTTAAGATACTCGTATATACATATTTACATTAATTGCGGGATTCATTCTTCGATGCTATGTTGATTACTATTTGGGAATAGATATTATGTTGTCTTAATATGTAAAATTCGCAGATCGCAATGTTTGTATCTAAACTCCTCCGTTACGGCTTCACCGATTTTTAGGATATTTTATTATGACGAAACGTAGTTTGCGGGCACAGCTAGTATTAAATATAATAGGGTATTGTAGGAAATGGTAGGGTATTGCAGTTGATTAGTAGGAAATCTAAGTAAGCCAATAAATAATAAATAATCTTATTATACCCTAAAACAATGGATAAACCTGTAACTATAACTAGACTTCAACATGACCTCCCTTACCACAAATTTTGGCCTTAGTGAAAATATCACGGTTTCAGAGATAATTATTGTTTTTGTATTTTTCGAATAAAATTAAAAACTGCGCAGTTCAAAAAACTGCGATTGGTTTTTTGATTTCGTTTTTTTCATTTCCCAAGCGATAGTTCGTTCAGCTATCAAAAACACAGACTTAAATTTAACAAACTAGCGTAAAGCGTTAAAAAAAATTAAAACACAAAGAAAATTAAACATGAAAGTAATTTTCTTTCATGTTTAAACAGCTACAGTGTAAAAAAAATGTAGGATGCTCATCGTGCCATCATCTTAAAAACTTGCTTAGCTATTGTAGATTCCAAAAAGGTAAGTATTATAAGCCTAGGCATACTAAATATTTTTAATTTCATGAATCCTTGAATAGCAAATAGTATAAAAACTTCAAAAAAATGTTTTTGTCGTAATAATTACCTTAAGAGTACGAAAATTTCAAAGTACTCAGTAAAAAAACACATTTATTCGTTAAAAAAATCAAATTGACCTTGCGCCCTTATATTGTCCTAGACCTTTTAATAAAAGAAAAATGTTTAATGCGGTGCGCGTAACCCGACGTTTTGATGTAAGCAGTTGCATTTTGGATGCTAGTCCTCAACTCCGCCATCGAGGATACTGACATCGGCTTTCTTGGTTTCATAAACTCAAAATAATTCGATTAAGGTTTACAAGTTCACCATGGGTCAGAATCGCAATTTTCAAATATTCGTACTCGTACAGTTGAAAAAATTATGCGTCATTTATTTTCGATTTCTGATTTGTAATCGGAACAGAAAAAGTTTAGCATGATGATAAAAATTTACAAATGATAAAAAAATAACAATCGGTAGACAATTTGGATCTATTTTCAGAAGATTGTATGATTGATTAGCATTTCAAGTTAAATATTGAAAGAAACTGGATTTGGACAAAATTTCGCAAAATATTTACTCGTTATTTCAAAATATCAGTAGGTCTCAGAAGAGTAACTAAAGCATTGTAGTGATTGTTTTGAGCAGTAGGTAATGGCAGTCGATTCTGAAGTTTCTGATATTTAGTAAATCCATAGTCTAGAAATGTTTATAGAAATTCTTGACGATAGTTATAAAGTAATTCCTGACGTAAGAATAGATATTTCGAATGACCGTGATAATAAAAAAGGGCTGGCGATGAGAAAATATCGAGTGGTTTCTGAAACACTGAGATCTCCGTAATTAGTCTCGCCTCCAGCTTTCTCTGATGCCCGTCCTTTTGATGGCCGCTCGCTTAATTCTTATCTGAGGAATTGCTTCCTGATGAGAGTCTTGATGTCTACTCATTTCCATTACGCCGTGTTTTCATACAAACCGGTTTATATAAAAAGAATGTTTGATAATTACTAACTCGTGAAAATGAAAAAAGAAATGTCGCTCAAAAAGTGATAAGTTCATTTTAGTTTTTATTCGCAAGTAAATTTTTTCTATTCTTTCTAATTTTGGTGATTCGTAATGTCAAGGGAATAGTCAAATCAATCGGTTATGTGCCTATGTACAGTGGCAGAATGAAAAGGTTTGCCAGTTTCCAAATTCATTCGTTGAACGTCTCATGTTACTTTCTGAAACTGTGACGACAAACAGACTAATAATAATAATATGTACTTAATTGCAAACAATAGGACCTATTTGACAAATTACAAATAAACAGAATACAGCAAAGGGCGTCCTTATTGCTACACAGCAATCTCTTCCAGGCAACCATAGAAAGAAGAATATAGAAAGGGATTTAAGTGGAAGGTAGAAAAGTGCAAAAACAAGTTAATAAACAAATATAACATATACAGGGTGTAACTGAACACCCCAATAACATTTAAGGGTATGTATCCATCAGAAGTAAAAATTCTGTAGGAAAAATATGAGGGCTAACAAACCTACTTTTTTCCCATACAAACTATACACGGTTATTTTTTTATCATACTGGAAAATTTTAGAGGCAGCTCGGTAGACGCTAGACAACTCATATCAATAAAAAAAACATGTGGTTATATTTTTTAAATTTTATCCGCCAATAATATTAAATTATAGACATTGTTCTTGTTTACTACAAGATAAGGTAAGATTATGAATGAATAAAGCATTTACTACTACGGGCTTAGGAAAATGCGGCAACGTCGCATTATTAATTCAAGCAAGATCAATCTACAACTCGTTTGAAATAAGAGTTATTATTGCACTAGACACTACAATAGTGAAAGACAGAGACAGTCGGCGCCGGCGGCGGCGTTTTGTTGTTTGCTGTCGAATGTCGGCACGAGCCGGCCGGCTTTAGTTCGCCTTTGACTCCGGCGCGTGTGAACGTATCGCGATGTCGCGCTCGCGCCTGACGCGCGGCAATCGGGCGCATTCGGAATTTTAGTTTCAAGTTAACACATCTCGCGAATACACAGACCTTACTCCGGTAGACCGTAGACTTTTACTTGTGAAGTGAAATTAAGTGTTTGGTGTAAGAAAGTGAACCCACAAACGTAAGACTTGGAAGCGAAAACTGCATTTCGAGACGTTAAACACTAACCAAAGTGATATGTTGTTGTGGTCATGTATAGTTTTAAACGTGCACGACTATGTATGAGTTAGAGGACTTCCTTTAAATTTAGAACTCTTTTGTTATTAGAACTAAAGTTGATTTAAATTGTTTCCTAGGTAGGTAAGTATTTAAAGTTGATTCCAATTTTTTAACTACGCCAAAACAACCTACCATAACCGTAATACCTACCTAGTACTGTTTGTTTTCTTTAAAAACTTTGTTTTGCCTGTCCTAAGTAAGCCCGTAAAGTAGGAAGGTGAAATTGTGATCAACTCAGTGATGACTTTGAATCGGCGACGTTGTTGCCAGTTCGCGTTCATTCAATGTTTTGCCTACAAATTCACTCAGTGTCCATACCAGTGCAGTATTTTTTGGATATTTTAGATAATAAATATCTAATTAAACAGGTGAGTAAATTTTAATATTAATGGTTAAATAATTCTTCTACCGTGTCCTGAAGCCACCCTTAAAATAACCAGGGTGATAAAAAAATAACCGTGTATAAATTATTTTTTGGTATTAAGTGCCGACAGCCCTACGTAAGCGTAGGAATACTACGCTCACGTCTGTCACGTCAAGTCACGTGTCATTTTGTGTTTAACCCCCAGTTTCTGAAAGGCTGATCAAAATATTGTTCAACTAACATCCATGTCATCTTAACAGCAGTGTCAAATTAATCTGAGTTTCCGAAACGTTGGTTAGACAAAATTTACTTATCTTTAATAATTTGATTTCTCGTGAGAAATATTTTTAGACACGGTCACATTGCTGAAATCATATATTTTGTTTTATTCATATGTATTTTGAAAACCCAAAATGGGTCTTTCCTTAATAATTTTGAAATAAATTTGACAGCTGTGTCAACTAACACAGTGATAAGTTGATTTAGCTTTCAGCAACTCAATTCATAGTTAAAATTAGATTGACAGCTTGTTAGTTAATTTTATCGCTGAACAGCCTTTCAGAAACTGGGTGTAAATTTCTTTTGTGTTAAGAGCTGATTATGGTTGTCACTTGAAAGTTTTTGCTTTCAGTTTAAAATCAAATAACTCTGAAAGTATTGGGGTTCCAGGTCTCAGACAAGCACCGAAGGTCCATCTTGTATCTAACTTATATGCCTCTTAAATGTTATTGGGGTGTTCAGTTACACCCGGTATATGACACTTAAAATTGTAAAAAAGGAGGTATAAATAACACAGGATAAAATAATAAAGGAATGATTAAGTAATGTTAAATAAATAGCGAGTACTTAATAATTCTTCATCTGTGATCACTGTATGCGCCTTACGAATATTGAGAGCTAAAGCATTCCACAACCGGACAGCCTGCACAGAAAAGGAACAGAATAGGAATTGGGTTGAATGGGAGGGTATCTTCAGGATAAGGTCGTGAGCGGGGCGCATAAATAGATTGTTTGTGGATATACGACAGGAGAAACAATTTTTCAGATAGGAAGGGAAGTTTGGATTGAAAAGGATGGCAGCGGACTACCTACAGCCTCCTACAGCATACTGCCGCACACAGCAGACTATCATTTAAAAAAAAAAAACATCGCCCCACACTAGAATTTTCTCCTGTCGTAGGTGCAGTTACAAACATCGTTACAAACATCACATGCACATACCTACATACGCCGAGACCGCATTGCATAAAAAATATTTCACTGTTCGGTAATAAAGTCCAATAATTAACAAAGAGAAACGGCGGCGTTTCTCTTTGTTAATTATGATTATTATCCTTACATAATTATTATAAAACAAAGTCTCCCGCCGCGTCTCTCTGTCTGTCTGTTCGCGATAAACTCAAAAACTACTGCACCGATTTTCAAGCGGTTTTCACCACTCGATAGCGTGATTCTCGAGGAAGGTTTTAGTATATAATTTGTTAAGTTTTTGTATTTATTTCTGTGTACATTAACGATATTTGTTGAAGATGTCGGGAAAAAATAAATTAAGAGGATTGTGAAGTAATCGTGCGCGGCGCGAGTAGGTATTTTCTAAAATGCTATCTGTTTCACACCGCTCCGCCTCCGGTCTGGCGTTTACACCACAAATACAACATGCGCAAATTCTCACGCACACAACGATAGCAGCGCGCGACTCCTCGGCGCGATAACTCGAAATGTTTTCCGTTGCTTATAGTGTTAACAGACGTTCCGATTTGGTTGGATCCAACGTGATCCAATCAAATGAGTAGCCGACGCGCCTACAGACGGTCCGACGCGGTTGGCAATCCAATAGAAGGGATGCCGTAAAAAGTATTATGTACCTATATCGATATCGATACAAAATACTATTTTGGCCAATACAAAAACACAATTTGTCTTTGCGAAACTCAAATAAATTAACACCTTTTGTTTATATTTTATAAAGTTTATAAATAATAAATAAATAGGTACAGATAGATTTCATGGTTTTCCTTAAGTTTTTCAGGTAATGTTTATTAGAGATATTTTTTCCTGTGATCCGACTCTATCGATTGGTATCATAAAAATACAGGATATTCATTTTCTTCATTTGGCGGGTTCGATTCCCGATCCAAACAGGTGATTATTTAGCAGTCTTTTAATGCGGTTGGATTTGTTTTTGAATTTAAAATTATGAAATCTTTCGGCAGTTATATCTACGGTATCTATGGTACTTTTCCTCCATGTGGCATCGCCTTCGGATGCCTTGTATTGTATCACTGAATAGGTCCATTCGTTCCATTCGTTTGGGAACTATGAAGCCATAGCCAGACATCCAGATACACATGTTAAACTTATAACACCCCTCTTTTTCCGACGGGGGTTAAAAAAGTATCGTAGGTACTCGTAAAAATATTGAAACAAAAGTATCAGTACTTCAAATTCAAAGTGTAGAGTACTTCAACGTCAGTCAGTGACTTGAAAACAGCAACAAATTAAGTAGGTGTGTAGAAACAATAATAAAAAAGCATCTGTAAATTCACAAATTAAAGTTTATTATATTAGGTAGGTACTCATAAATAGGGTAATGTCTGTTATTGATTATATAAATAATCAACTAGCAGGATGTACAGTAGGCTCCTATTCAAGCTTTAACATTGACACTACGAATACCGCCACTATTACAAGGGACATAAGAACGATCTCAAGGTCAAATAGCTTGACAAAGAGCTTACTGTACAATGCGTAACTAAACGTGCGAAAATAAATAAATAATGAAACAAAGGTTGCCCTGTTAAAACACAAACAAAAAGTAAAACAACATTTTTGCAACATATTTTTTTCTCTACTTTGTAGTTTGGCAGGACAGCAGTCGAGAGTCATTTTAGTTTACTAACATTATTAATTTATTACTTTAAGCACACATAATTAAATTAAACCACAAAGTATCGCTACTTTTGTCTTTTGTCGTGTCCCTACTTGTCGGCTGAGCGATCGGGCCGTGGAGCATCCAACAAGCTAATAATAATTATGTCGGGCCGATAGCCGTACACACGTTCCAATTTGGTTGGGGTCGGGCGGTTGGCTCCAACCAAATCGGATCGTCTGTTACGGCTATTAGGTATTCCTGACTGCCTTTCCGCCTTTTTAGTTCCGCTCGCAACTTTGCCTTCGTTATTTTCGTTTTTCGTGAGGGAATTTTGTTTACCCGTAGGAAAAATTATTTTATAACCTTATATTACTCAGTGATAATGTAGCATTCTATTAGCCAAAAAATTTTTAAAATCAGCCTAGTAGTTTTTAAAAATAAAAAATATAATAAATTAAAATTGCTTTATTTCTAAAAATAATTTTAACAATAATTACGCCGAGACTTCCCAGTGAGCTACTTTTTGAGTTTATTCATTACAAACAAAAATACAAACATAGTTGCATCTTCTTTCTTTATAATATTTTAGTAGATAAGTTTCGTAAACTATTTCAGTTTTCCTTTCAAATTTATAGTGTAGGCAGTTACCTACTTGGTATCCCTACCAAGTCCTACTTTATAGGACTGAGCTGTTATTTGTTATGAAAGTACTTATCTATCGTACATTTACCTGTCTAAAGAAAATGACTTTTTGTAAGATGAATGTTATACTGAATTAAAATGATTTTCATTTGAGATGTGAATCAATGTAAAATGGATCCTTTTATGAAAAAAATAAACACTAAACATAAAATGACATTTACAATTGTTTAAACAAGAACAGACCTCTTGTTAACTTAAAAATAAATAACAAAAAATCTATTATTTTAGATAGATAAATTAATACTTTTACATACAAACTAAATAGGAGCAGGGATTTAAAAAATATAAAGTAATAATTATGCATCAAATAAAAAATACCTCTCATTTTTATACACTAATCTCGGGTAGTTATACTAATAGTCTTAGAATTCTAATTTTTACCACCTCCTCTAGTGGTTGAGGCCACTGGATGTTGATCGGGAGGTCCGTCCGGAGTTCGATTCCGCACGGGGACAAAAGCTTTTCTGCTCCGTTTGGTTGGTGGTAGGGCTTCTGAGCACACCTGGCTAGCTACCACCGTCTTACCTAAGTTTATCGCCATAATAACAATGTTAATAGAATTGTTGTGTTTCGATAATTAGAGGTGAGATAGCCAGTTCCTCAGCTGTCGAGGAGTCCAGGTGAAGCTCACTTCCACCTTCGGCATTATCTTCACATACCAGTAGGTGAGATGAAGGCCAAGAGCTTTCCTGTCGTATTCGTATGTAAAAAAAATATTTTACAATAAATATAAAAATAGACTACAAAAACACTGAAAAGTTAGAAATAGTATAAGAATAGGTACAGACAACATCACACATCATTATTGAAGACGGTGCCAAATTTTAAGATTTTCTAGGAGATCATCGTTTGGCACCGACTTCAATATAGAAATGTAATGTTGTCTGTACCTATTCTTATATTATTTTTAACTTTCAGTGTTTTTGAAATCAGTTTTTATTTTTTGTTTAATATTTTTTTTAACTTTTTAGTGAACGAAACCCAAATTAAATTAGGGTATCCCTCGATTTTCATAGGATCCCATCATCAGAACCTGACTTTGGTGACCTAGGGACCACCTTAGGAGGGTACTCTACCGAATACAAAAATAATTTTGAAAATCGGTCCACAATTGGCGGAGTAATCGCGTAACATACACACAAAACGGTTGACACGGTTAGCGCCACAGAACACAGAAAGAGGTTAGAAGGGCTATGTGGGCGGGGCACGCGTAGCCACAACTATGACTAAATGTTCATACTTGTGGCCCCGCAACGCGAACGCGTTGTTTAATCACTGACGGACAACTACAGTGAGGGTATCGTGAAGCGCGGCGCTATAAATATAAAAAAATGCCTTCTTGTGCTATAATTACTTGTAAAACAAGAAGTCAGGTGTCAAGTGTAGCTAAAGAAGGAATTTCTTTTCATCGGTAAGTAGTAAATTAATCATAATGACCATATTCCATAGATCATAATGTCAAAATCCACCAAAACTGATCATAACGATAAGTTACATAATATTTTTCTAAAAAATATACATTACCGGCAATGTACGCCCGCGATTCTTGCCATATTACTTAGAGCGCGTAATGTAGTACACTGCTTTCCGTAGTGACGCATTTGGCTTAATGAGCATTAACGCAGTAGTCGCAGTACAAGGGATAGTGCCGTGCTAATCAAAAAACGCACGCATTACATTTTATCGATAAATGTATATTTAAAAATATTTGTATAAAGTAAAAATAACATATTATTTGTCACTTAAAATGCCATAATAATAATTATTACTTATCGATAATACAGAATGTTTGGCGAAGCTAACACCTACCCTTTCTAACATCCTATTCATATAAGTACGGCGATGTAATCAAAGATTAAAATTGTAAAATTAATTTCAATTTTCACGATACAATTAGTTCGATTAGTAAAAAAATTATGGGCAAATTCTAAACTAATTTTACAACTTAGAATTTTTAATATCACCATAATATTTATATGACTATTTTAGCATAGGTAGGTGGCCATGCAAGACATGAAGATTTGAGTACTTTAAAAACACAAATTTACAGGTAAATATTTACTTTACAAATATTTACTTCTCCATCCAACTAAAATATCCTAACAACTAAACTACCGCACGTCCGTTTGTCAGATTATCCATTCTAGTTTATGCTTTCAGACCGGTGCATTATAGTATTATAGTTTTTCTTTTATTTTACGTCTAACCTCAACATTTTTGAGCTAAAAAGCTTTAATTTTGTTACATAGAAACAAAATATTACTTGAATATTATTAATTATAAACGTATAATGAAAGTAATAATTATTTTTTGGTTTTGTAAATATTTCAAATTGTTAAATTGCTGGCAATATTTAATATCGATAGCTATTAATCGATGTCAATCACTAAAATAATGTTATTTGTACACGCGGCTCTGGACGTCAGTGAATTTCTATGAATGAGGAGCCCAGTGAGCGTTGTGATTGGTTCAGCCCGATTTCGCGCGACTTTGCATGGGCGGTGCAAGGAAAAGAAGTGGGAGCAAAACTGGCGACAGCGGTTCCCGTACAAACGGTGCATGATTGCCTTTCTAACCTCTTTCTGTGTTCTGTGGTTAGCGCGCAGGTCGACTGATCGCCTACTGCGCAACAGGTCGCGGGTTCGATTCCCGCACGAGACAGATGTTTTGTATGGCCTACAGAAATTTGTTCCGGTCTGGGCGTATGTGCATGTGATATTCTATGTTTGTAACTGCACCCACGACACAGGAGAAAATCCTAGTGCGACGTTTTTATATTAAAAAATTTAAGAATTTCCCTCCATTTTTATGGGATCCCATCATCAGATCCTAACTTTGGTAACCATGAGACCACCCTTGGAGTATAATCTTTAGAATACAGAAAGAATTTTGAAAATCGGTCCGCAATTGGCGGCGTAAACGCGTAACATACACACGAAAAAAAACATACGCATCGAATTGAGAAACTACTTTTTTGAAGTCGGTTAAAAAATACCTATTAGTATATTATGTAATCAGCTGCTTTAAATTTTATAGTTAAAATGAAAAAAAAAACAAAAACCGTACGAAGGGTGCCTTCTTCCCATATATGCCTACCCTGCCTACCCTACATACTCGTATATTATTTAGGTACTTTGTCGTTTGGGGTGCGATGTCAGACAACCTCGGGCCGCGTGGAAGACAACCACAGTCAAAAACCAGTTGCGGGGTGTAGAGCGGCGCAATTCTGCGCCGCTCCACAAAGCAGCAGAGCCAGGCGGAGAGTCCGGCAACGGAAATGTCACGGGCAGGGGGTCAGCGGGAATAAGGCCGTTGGCTGTTGTCCCCTTCCCTCTGTCTTGTGACGGACGGAGGAGCTGCTGGGGGGGTTTTTAGTGGGTAGGCCCGGGCCGGGTACGGTCTGGGGAGTCCCACATATCCTCGTGGTTTGGCTCGACCACGAGGAATGCGTAAATGCATTTTCCCTCCTCCCAAAAAAAAAGATACTTTGTCGTTTGTATTTTTTTATACAATCGTAGATTCCATAACGCGAGTAAAACCTTAGAGCCCAACTTTAGAGGAATAAAATTCAAATAAAATAATATTAAAAATAACGCTACTTGCATAGTCTATTACACGTTTTTAGCTGCTCCAACTTCATACATTGCATAACAAATACTTATCACAAGAAATACGAATTTATTTTGAGTTTGTGTCTTTATGGCACATTTATTATAACAAACAACTACTTACATACTTAAATTTTTTTCCTTTTTTGGTTTTGGGAATTTACAGTAAAGTTAACAGGCTACAGGCTGCTAACCCTTAAATAAGGAAATTTGTATTGAAATAAAATCTTTAAAATAAAACACTAAAATCAATAAACGTATTCAAAAAGATATTTACTTTTCATGTAAGTATAAGGTATTTGTGAAGATTAATAGTTCCGACTTGAGTAATAACTTTCACTATTGATCGATATATCGATATTACTTTCTCCTTCCTAGGCGACAATAACTACGATAACATTATGTCACATCACTATCACTACATTATACCCCTGCCCCCGACCCGTATCGTGCGATAGAGAGAGTTGCAAGAAATGGTCGAAATTGCCTACAATTCCTGTTTGAAATATTGTTTCGGGCGATAACTGTTTTACCCCCCTAAACCTTTATGAAATTAGACGCTTTTGGTCTCATTAGATTCAGTATACCTTAATCTATGTTTGTACGTTTTGCTTTTTTTGTAATTCAGTATAATTTAGTCAAAAAAAGACAAAAATCTTCAAGGTAGTTTTTAAGTCGAAAATATAGATATTTAGATGCTAATAACTTATATTCTGAGCAATATTTCTTCAAAATCAAAACGTACAAACCTAGTTTTTCATTATATCTAAAAGATTTCCAAAAATTATGAAAATTGGACTATGTTTAGAGGGAGAAAAGCGTTATCGCTTTTTGTATGAAAATTTACAGCTTCACAATCCTCTTAAGGCGAAACGTAGTTCGCGGGCACAGCTAGTTTGTTATAGACAGGTCATCGATGATTGAAGTCACAAACTAATAAGAGAACAAGTAAGTAGTTATTGTCATTTTGAGTGCCTGTCAATGTACTCATTTCTGTCTTGTTTCTTTGTTGAAAATCTTCATCGTTTTATAACGAAGTTCTAAAGCAATGACGGGACATGAATATTCGATATTATTAGCTATGCCATTAAAAATATAACTATATAGACAGTCCACGAACGTACGAAGTAGCTATAGATGAATCTCGTTGGCGAGTAGGTACTTAGATATTTTATTTACGGAAGCGCATATTTTGATTTTTTCTTTATTGACATTAATTAATTGACACTTAATATTAAAGTTATTGGCTGCGTCATTTTGGGTGTCAAAGTTTTGTAGATCACTACACAAAGATACGACAGATTACACTAAGATACACATAGTGGAATATGTGTTATTATAAGTACATTTAACAATATTTATTATTACAATTTTGCATATGAACCAATTGGGATTTACTAAAAGTCGTTTACAAGGGATTTACTAAATAATGCCTCGAGGCGAGTAGGCCTCGGCATGAACTTGGATAAAACCAAGGTCATGTTCAATGAACATATTGTGCCGAGGCCGATTTGCATTGACGGTTCGGTACTCGAAGTTGTGCAGGAGTATGTCTATCTTGGACAAATAAAATTATCCAATTGGGTAGACACAACTTCGAGAAAGAAGCCAACCGCAGAATTCAGTTGGGTTGTTGGGCAGCATTTCGCAAGCTACGCCGAGTTTTTTCATCGCCTATACCGCAGTGCCTAAAGTCAAAGGTCTATGATCAGTGCGTCCTACCTGTCATGACTTACGGTGCCGAAACGTGGACACTCACAGTGGGGCTAGTCCACAAATTCAAAGTCGCTCAGCGAGCTATGTTAGGAGTTTCTTTAAAGGATAAAATCCGAAACGAGGTTATTCGGAAAAGAACTGGAGTCACCGACATAGCTCGCAGGATAAGCAAACTGAAGTTTGCAGAGGGCTGGACACATCTGTCGAAGGACCCATGGCCGTTGGAGCAGACGTGTCCTAGAGTGGAGACCGCGAATCGGCAAACGTAGTGTAGGACGTCCTGCAGCTAGGTGGACCGATGACCTGAGAAAGGTAGCAGGGATGGACTGGATGCGGAAGGCGGAGGACAGAGTGTTGTGGCGCAGGTTGGGAGAGGCCTATGTCCAGCAGTGGACTGCGATAGGCTGATTGATTGATTGATTGATTGAAAAGTCGTTGCGCTACGAAACGAAACGAAAATAGTCTAACAGTTTTCGGTTAAATGAAATTCGGTCAAAAAATGTTCGATCTTATAATAGGTAACCGCTCAAACTGTGTTTTCTCTCTGTGTTTTGTCTCATTAAAATGAATGAGGAAGAGTTTTTGGTGGACTTCTTCGCCAATTTGGTGGAAGAATTAGAGGCAGCAAGTGCCGAACCACATATGTAGTTTTTTTGTTTTTTTACATTGACGCGGAGTTTTAAAGTGTTTAATTTTTATTATTTTATCTATAACTAACAATACTTTATGTCATTGAAAAAGAAAACTACAGTTATTGAATTATGTCCAGGTTTAGCTAATTTGATGGGCCTAATACACATAATGTCGAGGATAACTTCAAAAACTTTCCTTGTGCCACTCCTCCTAAGTTTTATTAGCCCCTGTGATGGAGTTTATATCTTCACTAATGTTAATCCACCCCCTTTTAGCTTCATTCTTAGTAAATGAGCTTGAAAGTTTGCCACATTTCAGCTGTGGATTGGCTTCTACTAAATGTACTAGACGAAGCCTTTGCTCTGCACTAGCAAATTTTTTAGATATATTATTTTGCTCCATAACAGATTATTATATAAATAAAATAATTAAAATAAGAATTTGTCTCAATTCAATATTTATCTTAGACAAACTTTGTTGTAATTAATGACATTTGACGTCAGAACTTATGAATGTGCTGTCTGGAGTTTTCCGTTTCAATCAATGTACTTACTTTACGAAATATTTAAAATTGAACTTTTATATTTTGTAATATAAGTATTATTTTTAGAAAATATGATCACATTTAAAAATATATTTTGTGTTAAAAAGATTTTGTAATATTTTTTTACCAAAAAGAACTATTTTAAGATGTACATTATAGTGGTTGCCATAGCGTTTTTAAAAACGCCCCATGAACGTCGTACGGAACATTAAATTGTCAATGCTATTTCCAACTACCTAGTTCGATTGGTAATTTCGTTCTATGGGTACCCCAGAATACGGTTCATACGAATCATTCGAACTTTTCAGTAGAATCGGAAAATTCGCATAGGTACGAATTTACCATGCGGAAAAGTTCTATTACATGAGAATCGGGTCCCAGTGCTGCAGAAACGGCTCGAAGGATTAACGATGTGTATGGCGACGGTGCCGCAAAAGAAAACACTGTGCATTTTTGGTTCCAACGTTTTCGTTCTGGAAAGGACATCACCCATTTTGGGCTATTTTTTTTTAGCCGGCCAACAAAAATAACAAAATTTTATCATAGGCATAATTATAATGAACGTTTTGTATTATGACAGTAAAGCTCGAAACCTATTGGTTAAGATGATAATCAGTCTCAAAGTATTTATTTTATTACCTACGGTTTGCGGGGTGAGCTCGTGATTTCCAGGTAAACAGTTATTGTTAATGGTGTGCGAGCGAGAGGACGTTGCAAGTACATTTACCTGCCGAGTTACAAGTGTTAACAAGAGGCAAAATACACCCACTTAATCCTTTTCGTAGGTACTTCGTTCGTTAGTTCTCCATGCAGGCGTTTATGTACAGGTTTTTTATTAATTATACCACGACGTTGCATCCTCGAGATTTATATATTAACCAGGTAGTCCACTTTCCAATGTACCGGGCACCAAGCACAATTTTAGAGCGAAGACATAAAAATAAAAAGATAGGTAGGTAGTTTTACTATTATTCACCCGCTTGCGCGATGTTACGCCGTTTGACTCATTCGCTTTCTTTGTGCGGGCATCACAGCATCGGAATTTAAAGATCAAAGTTTTATTATTTTATAACTTTATTTTTAGTGTGTTGTGTAGTTGTTATAGATATCAATATGTGTAAATGAAAACGTAAGTATTCTAAGCAATATATTAAGGAAAAGATTCGTAAACTAGAGAAACGTTTGCGTCACCGCCGCCGCCGCTGCGAGCATTTTGATGGTGCTGGAAGTACCTATGTAAGTTTAAATTAAAGTGTTTATTGTTTATTTCATTGTACTATTTTTTCGACACGTTCTCATCTTTGCATTTCGTTCGTTTCAAGCAAAACTTTATTTCGTGTTTGTTCGAATCAGTAGATTATATTTAGCTCACTAATTAATTTCATTTTGAAATTTATTGAGCAACAAAAAGAGCCTTGCTATTTGCGCATTGCCTAACGTTACTGTTTAATTAGAAAATATTCTGTATACAGTGTTAAATAAAATGGTATCCGCAGAATACCAGCGTCAAAGCACTCTGTGCCTCTGCATGCGGGGCCTATTTGGCCTAAAATCTATCTGAATATATATTTATATTTTTTTGTTACATTTTTTGTGTTGTATTTTTTGTACCAAATAAACGTCTATTCAAGCAATAATTCATAATTACTAAAGAACCGTGAATCGGCACTTTGAAACACGCCTTGTACACGTGTTTAAGTGTTATTATTTCTTTATATTTATAGAACAGTGTGCCTTGGAACTATGATGCGATTATAGTCACGCACAGTACTACGATGCGATTGTAGTCATGTTTTTTGGTCAGATTTATTGGTTACCGTGACGCGATCACGGTCTCGATCACAACACTTCGTGTCATGATGCGATAATGACATAGCATATTTTTTCAACAGAATGTTATTATTTCTTTATATTTTATAGAACTGTGTGCCTTGGAACTATGATGCGATTATAGACACACACAGTACTACAATGCGATTGTAGTCATGGTTTTTGGTCATATTTATTAGTACCGTGACGCGATTACGGTCTCGATCACAGCACTTCCTGTCATGATGCGATCATGACCTAACTTATTTTTTGAAAGAATGTTATTATTTCTTTATATTTTTATAGAACAGTGTGCCTTGGAACTATGACGCGATTATAGTCACGCACAGTACTACGACGCGATTGTAGTCATGTTTTTGGTCATATTTATTAGTACCGTGACGCGATTACGGTCTCGACCACAGCACTTCCTGTCATGGTGTGAGCATGATCTAGCTTATTTATTCAACGGAATGTTATTATTTCTTTATTTTTTAATAGAACAGTGTGCCTTTGTACTATGATGCGATCATAGTCGCGCACAGTACTACCACAATATAGAGAATGGTACTACGATGCGATTGTAGTCATGTTTTTTGGTCATATATATTAGTACACAGGCTGAGGATAGCCTCGCAGAATATGACTCGCCTCGCAGAATATTACTAATGTTACTCGCAGACAAACTACTTCGTAGTTTTGTGTTTCATGTTTATAATAGTACATTTTGTTAAATAAAATAAAATAAAAATCTATGGAGAGGATGAATTGGCTTCAGTGTGTTATCATACATCCCATATGTTCAGTCAGTGGTTCATGTGACTGAAACTTGTAATGAGTGACAACCTAGTAATGTACAGGTGATGACATCAGAAGCATCAGCCAAGTGTCCCATACCATCCACTAGCTCTCAGGTACGTGTAAATGATGTTAACCCTCCAGCAACCAATTTATTTGAGAATATTTTAGAGGTCTTAGGGACCTCAAAAGGGAAACACGAGCTTTTCGGAACAAAAATCCAGGATGAAATCTCTGAACGTTGGGGTCATATATTGTGCGGTGGCTTAAATAAGGATTAAAAGAAAGAGTTAGAGGGCAACATCTTCATACCTGAAAACTTTCAATTAGTTAAAACACCCAAATCAAATCCTGAAATCACTGCTGTGTTACTCAAAGAAATCAGCTTATATTGGACCTTCATTATAAAAACACGCTTAATCGAAGGAAATTAATAATGTATTCATTAGATTATAAGTTTAAAAAGATATTGCACGTGTACGAAGTGATTCATATCTCTTTGGCGGGAATCTCACTAATCAAATTAAAGCATCGAAGTTGGCAGAAATATCGACTCCAAATCAAGAAAGTTCCAGCGGCGAGTACTTCTTCTTCTAATAGGCCTTCAGTCAGCCAGCAGGGAAATTGCAAAGCTCCACCGCGTCAAATGCCACGCACGCAGAGACGTGGTTAGGCGAGGAGTCACTCGTACCATTAGTCTGCGAGGAAAGCACCTGTAGTAGATCGATATCAGACAACGAAGTCTCGACCAAAGGCGCCGATCAAAACATAATAGAAAAATATATATATATATAATTATTATTATTATTTTGGTACTTAAATGAAAATATTTTATTCACACCTGAAAAAAATATACAATCGATCCAGTTCTCTTATGAGTTGTAACGGGTAAAACGGATTACAAATTTCTTTTTAAGAAACCGAATCTCAAACATGTTTACCTATAAGTTCACGTTTTTCACAGTCAAATATTCTGACATTACGTTATGAAATTAAGAAGTTACTTATACTAAATGAGAGCAGTAAGATGATGCAATGATGAATTAGATCAATTTATATATAAACTAACTAACATAATATTTCCCACCTGTAATGCTCTTTTCTTGCTAATTGTCAAAATTTGGGAAAAGAAAACAAATTTAATCCTTGACTTATTGAAATAATAAGCTTTATATGTTTACATACAGTTTCCTTATGCATAAGCATAAGAGAACAATACAATCATAAGCCAGCCATCATAATAATAGCCAGATACAATCATATCCTTAGAGTTGTAAGTTAAATTAAAGAGAATCAGGTATATTATAATAGATACAGAAATCTATACAATCAAAGGGCAGAATGGTTCGGGATTTTTTATCAATCTCGGTATCAAACTAATATAGCTAAAAATTGCGTACAAATCTGGGTAATGGAATACACCAAATGAAAATGTTTTGTTTCTTTTTTTAAGATTAGCCTTCCCCGTAACGGTGGTTAGTAGATCGTACCTTCGACTTTAATTTCTTGCGATCACGGGTCAATGATACTGTACTCCAATTCCTTAGATTTTATATGTTTTAGATATGTAATTCCACAGAATTCTTCCTTGTTATACTAGTTGTTTCTTAGTTCCTCCACTGAAAAACCAGACAGCCATGCCTTAAGGGAACTGCCCTGGAGATTCATAGTAGTGTTGGGTTAAATATATGTAACATGTCTATGATCATATGGCCCGGGGCTCTCACACTGGGTTTTACAAACATATTTTTTAATAAATTGCTATATTTTGTTATTTGTTGGATTATAAAAATAACATATGGAGGAGAGAGCACCTATTTTGTGTACAACTACTACCATTAATTCAAAGAAAATAGCCTTTGTGAGTTATTTGCCAAGGAGTGATCTGAAACTTTCTATGGTGAAAATCTAGAATATTTATAACATGAAATCTGTAAATATTGTTCATTAATCCACCAAGATGCCGCTTACTATCAGGTTTTTTTATGAAATAACTTAATTAAATTAAATTTTATGAAATAACTTATAATTTAAAAGACGGATTTTGGGAATATAATGTGTTTGAAAAAAAAAAAATCCTACCTACCAAAAAACTTAATAAAATCTGTTCTAAATCAAAAAGAAAATTCAAGTAATTAAGATATACCTAAGGTACCTTGGTAATTAGCGTAAGTACTTAAATTATTATAACAAATTGATGAATCATTCGGAGAATCCTTATTATTTATAGCTAAATATGTATTGCGTGTCCTGAGCCTTGATCTCGAACTGGAAACAAAACCTCGAAGGTCGCGTGCACTTGATATATTCCAACGGAACTATTTCGTAATTTTTCTTGAATAAAATGAAAAGCAGAAGAAATGATATACTTCGATTATAACTAGGGATTGATTTTCCTAAGGTCAAGGTATTGGTAAAGGAATCACACCCATAATACCCCAACCAGTTACACCACCTATGAAACTCTTGTTATGAACTATCAATAATATGTTGGCGCTGGTTTGAAAATGATGCAAAGTCGAGACTATTGAAATGGTTTATTGATTTACAAATTATAAATTATCGTACTTAATTGAATAAGGAGCGCGCGCGGCAGCGTGCTTCCGTACACGCTGCCGGAGAAGAAGAGAGGGTGTTGTCGCCGCGGGGCCCGGCTCGCGCCTCGACGGCGGCGTTCTCCTTGAAAAGCGGTGGTGGGGCAGTGCGCGTGCTCACGCATACTCGCGCGTTGACAGGCTGCCCCCTTGGAGCAGGCACATCCTGGTCCAATGGTAGAGGGCAGAGTCTATTATAGGCTCTGCGTAGTGTTCCAGCTGTGGTGCGGACATCGGCGACACGGTTGATGCCATCATTGCCCGGGTGAACTGCGATAATACGCCCGAGCAGCCATCGGTTTGGTGGTAGGCGGTCATCCTTCACCACCACCATTTCTCCCAGCTGCGGATGCTCTCCTTGCGTGCGCCACTTGCAGCGAGTCTGGAGTTCTGAAATATATTCCTTATAATATCTATTCCAAAAATGAGCCTTCAGCTGCTGTGTCCTCTCGAATCTGGAGAGCGTCGAGAGCTGGATATCTTGTACCTGGGGAGCAGGTGACATAATGAGTGTCCGTCCAATTAAGAAATGTGCTGGAGTGAGGGGGACAAGATCTGAAGGATCTGATGAGAGAGGAGTGAGAGGCCTAGAGTTCAATATTCCCTCTATTTGAATCAATACAGTATTCATTCCTTCATAATCTAAGCTAGCCATAGATAAAATACGTTTTAAATGATGTTTCACGGACTTGACTGAACCCTCTGCTAAGCCATTGAAATTTGGACTGTAAGCTGGGGTAAATCTGAAGTTTATTTCGTTTTCAGCTGAATAAGAAATGATATCATTACAATTTTCTTTTAAAAATTTAGATAGCTCATTACATGCTCCCACATAATTGGTGCCATTATCTGAATAAATAGTTGCCGGTTTACCTCTGCGGGCAATAAATCTGTTTAACGTGGCAATAAAACCTTGAGACGTCAGATCGGTGACGAGCTCTAAGTGTACTGCTCTCACAGCCAAACATACAAATATTACTATGTAAGATTTAATTAAATGAGAACCTCGACCCTTTCTGCTCGATATCATGATAGGGCCGGCGTAGTCTGTAGCTATGTGAGTAAATGGATAATCAGCATGCAACCTCTGCTCAGGAAGTTGGCTCATAATAGGCTGGTAAGTTTTACCTGAGAAACGAAGACAAATTAAACAATCCTTTGTTACCTTCCGGCAAAGGCTGCGACCACTTAGCATCCAAAACTTATGACGTAGTGTGGATAATAACAGCTGTGGTCCTGCATGTAATAAAATTGTGTGATAATGTTGTACTAGTTTTTTTGTGATGTGATGTGATGCATGTAATAAAATAGGATGTTTTGTGTTATAACTGTAGTTAGAATTGGATAGTCTACCTCCAACTCTGATTAGATTATCTTCATCAACAAAAGGATTTAATTGAATAAGTTTATCCTTAGGTGAAAGTTTTCCCTTAAGAAGTAAGTAGTATTGTTTATTGAATGTATCTACTTGAACTCTTTTGCATAAATAATACAATGCTAATCTTAATTCTGAAATAGTTAGTGGACCAAATCTTTTATTAGAATGTTGACAATTATATTTAAATCTGTATAAATAAGCTACTACGCGTTGCATTTTGCAAAAATTTGAAAATCGCGCAGTAAAATCATTCTCCTGCAGGTCTGTTGCTGCAGAAAAATGGCACTGTGATTTTAACTCAGGCAATGTAGAAATATCAATGTTTTGAGGTTGTGAAGGCCATTGAGTATGATTTTGACGTAAAAATTCTGGACCTTCCCACCACAAAGATGAGATCCTGAGTTGTGACGCGTTCAGGCCCCTAGACCCGATATCAGCGGGATTCATGTCTGTGGGAACATAATGCCATGCGTCTGATTCAAAATTATTTTTAATTTCAATTATTCTATTGTATACAAATTGTTTTAATTGCTTTGTACATGTTTTAATCCAACCCAGTACGATTGTTGAGTCACACCAGAAATATAATGAATTCACCTTTAGACGTAATGAATTTAAAACCTTTTTCATAAGTTGTGTAGCCAGGAGACTACCACATAATTCAAGTTTCGGCATTGTCAACTTATGTTTCAGTGGCGCCACCTTGCTTTTTGCAATAAGCAAGTGAACACTTACATTGCCACTATTTGATATTGTGCGTAAATATACACATGCAGCATATGCCTTTGCAGATGCATCGCTAAATGCATGTAGTTCAACTGTTATATAATTATCGCATAATACTCTGCGAGGAATTTCAATTTTAGAAATGTCTGGTAAGTATTTGACAAACTGGTTCCACTGTGACTCAACCTCGGCTGGTAGTTGGCCGTCCCATGTGACATTGTTTGCCCATAGAAACTGCAAGATTAATTTTGCCGGTAACATACAAGGACTTATTAAACCTAGTGGATCGAACACTCTTGCAATAGTGGACAAAATTGTGCGTTTTGTTTTATGTTTTTGTTCTGTATGTGGTTGTGAAAATAATAACGTGTCTCTTTTACAGGCCCAAAGTAAGCCTAATATTTTTGCATATTCATCTTGGGTTAGATTTAATAAATTATTACTATTAGTGACAATATTATTGGTTATCTGCGATAAAATAGAAGGTTTGTTAGACCGCCATTTGCGTAAATGGAAATGAGCGCCCTCTAGCTCATTAATAACACCTTTACATATACTGATAAGCGTTTTTTTCATCATCATTTCCAGTGATATAGTCATCGACGTAGAAATCGTGTAGTATGGATTGACTTACAGGTTCATTAGTGCAGTCAGTACCTAGCTGTTTTAAGCACCTGGTAGCCAAAAAGGGTGCTGATGCGGTACCATAGGTAACTGTGTTGAGCTTGTATTGTGTGACTGGATGTGTTGGATCCGACCGCCACAAAATTTGCTGCAAACTTCGTTGATCGTCTCTTACATAAATTTGTCTGTACATTTTTTCTATGTCCGAAGTTGCAACAAATTTGTGTTGCCTAAATCGAATAAGAATATTTATCAAGTCATCTTGTACAATTGGACCAACGTATTGGATATCATTAAATGATTTTCCTGTGCTGGTGATGGCTGAACCGTCAAATACAGTTCGCAATTTAGTTGTAAGGCTGTCCTCACGCAAAATACCATGGTGAGGCAGGAAATAGGATACAGTGTCATTTTGTGGGTTTATGTTTTCTGACATATGGCCTAAATTTAAATATTCATTTAAAAAATCTGTATATTCTTGTTTGAATTTAGGATTTCGCTTAAATTTGCGCTCTAATGAGTGAAGTCTGATTAGAGCTTGTTCTTTTGAATCCCCTAGAGAATTAGGAGATTCCTTTAATGGAATCGTAACAATAAAATTGCCATCTGGGTGGCGTGTTGTAGTAGAATTGAAAATTTGTTCACACTCACTCTCACCCTTATCGTGCATTGTTTGAGTGGTGGAAACTGACTCAGATTCAAAAAAATAGTTTAGTTTCTGATCGAGCTCAATATCGTTTGTAAAATGGCAGTGGACTGTATAGGATTGCCTTTTTGTTTGTTTTGTGTGTGGAAATCTTATTGAACCAGAGACAAGCCACCCTAGTTTTGTTTCAACTAAAGTTGGTTTGTGCTTGCCTAAGGATATTTGATTATGTGATAGTACCTCCCAAAAGAGGTCAGCGCCCAGCAGCATCTGCACCTCTGATGGCATAAAGAAAGATGGATCTGCGAGGTGGATGTGAGGGGGAATATTGAGTGTATTGCAACTGATTGGTGTAGTTGGTATCAACTGGGTGATATTCGGGACAACAAAACAATTGACATTTGTTGTATAAGAATTATTGTAAAGTGACGATATGGTTATGTCACATCTTTTTGTTATTGTTGAGGACTGTCCATTTAGCCCTTGAACTGATATAGAAGTGGAATAACTGGGTACCCCTAATTGCTTTTGTAAGGCTTCTGTTAGAAAACTAGACGTACTACCATTGTCTAATAGTGTTCGAACCTTATGTGGTTGATCATATTGGTCATATATTATAATTATTGCGGTAGATAACAGAACCTGGCTGTGATGTGTTGTAGTTAGAGTTATGATTTGTTCATCAGGTTTTGATAGGTCCTGAGGGTTTGGTAAGCCAACACAGTCACCTTTGGAGGATTGTATTGCCTGTGGTTCTTTATAGTGTGTTGTTGGGTGTAACAATGTGTTGTGGCGTTTGGTGCACAAGCGGCATGAGCTTAGCCTACAGTGTTGTTCGTTGTGTCCTGCTCGCAAACAATTTGTACAAAGATTCAATTGCTTAATTTTTTCAATGCGAGACTCAATTGGTAATGATTTAAATCTAAAACATTGATATATAGTATGGTAATTTTTGCACACAGGACATTTGTATTGTTTTTGTTTGTGAACTTCATTAACGATTAATGCCCTAGGACGATTGTATGTGACATCACTGTGCCTACGAGGCTTACATTGTGCCTGAGCCTCTTCCATAGTTTCTAATAAGTCGGCTCGATTTTTTAGAAACATTGTAAATGTATTTAATGTGGGAATGCCTTTAATATGATTGCGCTCTGTTTCCCAGTCGCGCATTGAAACTACGTCAAGTTTACTGGCCATCATATGAATAATCAAAATGTCCCAATGCTCAGTTGGTAATTTTAAAGTTTTTAAGGCCCTTAAATTTTTGGTTACCCAGTCTATCATGTTGCGCAAGGCCTTTGAAGACTCTTGTGTAACTGGTTGTAAATTGAACAAAGCTTGAATATGATTTATTAAAATGCTTTTATTAAAATGCGATCATTATGAAAACGATCACACAGCAAATCCCATGCGACATCATAATTTTCTGTTGAGAATTCTAAAGATTTAATAATTAGTGATGCACTGTCCTTTAAGGAATTTCTCAAATAATGAAATTTGTGTATTTTTGGTATGGATGTGTTATCGTGTATGAGTGATTTGTACGTGTCGTGAAACTCTAACCAATCCTGATATCGGCCAGAGAAGGTGGGTAAATGTATGGTCGGAAGTTTAATGTTTGGTCCACCTGAGAATGCAGCATCACCTGATCCCGCCACCGATCCACAGCCGTGGCCAGCAGAGGCAGCCTCGGCAACCGCGGTGTGCCTGCTGAGCAGATCTTGCGCAGCAGCCACGACGCTGAAGTAGCTACTCTCGAAGCTAGCACGCTCAGCAAACTCCGTATCTGGAATTTCCGTTAGGCTTTCTATATCATTTCATTTTGTATGGAATCGAAATCATTATACATGTCTTGTATTCTACCATGACGTATAGTTAATTCTTGAGCCTGCAAGCTATTTAACTCTTTGCTGGGTAGCAATGTATCTATATAAGTTGTAAATATTGTAAGTTTAGATTTAATGCTTGCTCGAGACCTCTTTAGAGTTTTAAGATCCATCTTTAATGGTGCAAAATATAACGGAAAATATATATGATTGCAGTAGCTTAATATTGATAATTGTGTGCAGTTGTAAAGAAATATTGAAAAGAAGAAAACGAAACAAATCTCAAAATCCCACAGCTGTAAAAAAAATATTAATTACACAATATGAGCAAAAATGAGAAATATAAGTGAATAAAATTTTGTTAAATGTACTTAAATTTTTATGTGAAGCGTGATTTAAGCAGAAGATACAGTCAAGCTAGCACGTGGTGCTGAGCCACGCCGCGCGCACGCGACGACGCGAGACGCGACGCCGCGCAGGTCACGTAGGCAGGCACCAGCCGGCCGCTCTGCGCGAGCGCGGACTTTGACCCGACGCGACGCTGTTTCTGTAATGTTCGAAATTTGAATTAAAAATTAGCTAATGATGTGCTGTATTAGCCCAAACAAAGGCAACACAGCTTTCAAGACCTCTGAAAATAGATATACTTACTAACTGATTTAAAAATCAAAAAATGAAATTTTATTGAGAAATGTTTGTTATAGGAAATTTTAATTATTTAAAGATGGTTGAATGTATTTAAATAAGATGAAATAGTAAGTTACTGAATATGAAATTTTTGGGAATTATTCGAGTAAAGAGCACATGGAAAATAGAATCACATTTTAAATTGGAACGAACACACATAAATACCACTGCAAACCCTTTCCTTGGTTTATTTTCGACTGCTTGTAGTAGATAGATTCAGATGATGCTTGAATTGTTTGTGACTTCTTCGCGCTTGGATGCTTCTAGAATCTCGACTCGACAAACGTTGGAATGTGACCGCGCCTATACGATCCGTTGTTCTTCTGGCTTCAAAGTATTCCGGTATCGTATCCGGCTCGAATATGTTGGCGCTGGTTTGAAAATGATGCAAAGTCGAGACTATTGAAATGGTTTATTGATTTACAAATTATAAATTATCGTACTTAATTGAATAAGGAGCGCGCGCGGCAGCGTGCTTCCGTACACGCTGCCGGAGAAGAAGAGAGGGTGTTGTCGCCGCGGGGCCCG
The DNA here is from genome assembly GCA_963935595.1 of Schoenobius gigantellus. NCBI lineage: Eukaryota > Metazoa > Arthropoda > Insecta > Lepidoptera > Crambidae > Schoenobius > Schoenobius gigantellus. The sequence goes on from OZ012541.1 coordinate 55,825,838, forward strand.
GCTCGCGCCTCGACGGCGGCGTTCTCCTTGAAAAGCGGTGGTGGGGCAGTGCGCGTGCTCACGCATACTCGCGCGTTGACAGATGTCTATTTTTTAGCCACTACGCATTAATCGTCGAAACATTATCTTAGATTTAAATTTAAGCAAATAACTTAAGAATTTCAATGTCTTCCCTTTGCACTTGCTTCAGCTTCATACATTTTCACTAAGCTTTTGAAACCCATATTATCTTATCTTAGAAGTCTAGTTTACTATTATAAATTATTTAGGTGATTTTCTATGCCTTGGAAATTCTTATCAAGATTCTATCAAGAGTCTATCATGCGTAATAAAACTCTTATTCACTGATTTAGATTTTGTTATAAATTATTAAAAAGAGTCAACATATACCGAATTAACGACAAACTTTCTTTTTTCTCTCTCTTCTAATCAAAAATTTCTCAAAATACTCTAAACATCCTACCTGGTTAATATATAAATCTCGAGGATGCAACGTCGTGGTATAATTAATGGTTAAACAAACTTACCTTTGTGATGTTTGACCATAATTATACGAGACGTTGCATCCGAAGAGATTTATACTCCCTCCCTACCCATTATTTGTTGTGTTGCAAATAAATACCCAATGTTTTTGAGAAATTTTGCTCTAAAGGAATGAGTCAAACGGCGTAACATCGCGCAAGCGGGTGAATAATAGTAAAACTACCTACCTATCTTTTTATTTTTATGTCTTCGCTCTAAAATTGTGCTTGGTGCCCGGTACATTGGAAAGTGGACTACCTGGTTAATATATAAATCTCTTCGGATGCAACGTCTCGTATAATTATGGTCAAACATCACAAAGGTAAGTTTGTTTAACCATTAATTATAATGCATATTATTTTCATTTCATATATTTTTATTCAATATTTACAACTCTCCTGGCCTTACAATAATATCTTCTAAACCTTCGGCGGGAATGTGTATCGTTGGCTCGTGCCTGGCAAACCCCATGTACCACACAATGCACATGACGTGTGAGCAGCAGCCAATGGTTCTTCGGCCAATGTTACATGTACAGTAATAGTGTTTTATAGCCTGTCGCCCTTCGAGAGCCCTATCTATGCCAATATAAACGTTATACGAACGTGAACGGACATGTCGGGACTGGATTCTACCGCGCAATACGTAAAGGTCTGTTCCTTCTAGCTCTCGTATGTGTTCTGTGGGTAATTGGTCGCCAAGTTCAACGATGAACATACCATTTGGCTGCAAATGCTCCGCATAGTAACTCCTAGCTTGCTTTATTTGGTATACACCAAGTGCAAAAAGGATAAGATCTTCTTGTGTCAATGTGGGGAATTGAACCTCAAGCGCATCAACGTTAATTGAACGAAACGGAGCACGTCTTCAGTTATAATTGTATCTGTTCACCAGATCCGCCAATGTATTCGGTACATTAACCCTTTCCCGTATTATTTCTAAATACATTGGAGCCCTTACATTGTCCACAATCAACATATGATAGGCATTTAATAAAGCTGCACTGATTTTAAAATATTCCATCATATGATGCAAGGCGCGATTGCTGTGTACAATTCTTAACAAGCGAAAATCTCTTTTGAATCGTCCATTGATTATTTCTACTACCCAGCGGCATATAGTCACAAGTCTGGATTTATTCGCTTGTTCCGTCGTAAGTTGCGTTTCGTTTGCATTTTTCGTTTCTGGCATATGTACTGTATATCCATGTGATTGTAAAGGATAGGCCGCGTCTCTAAAGCCACGATCTAAGATAAATACGTCACCCGGTCTGAAAAACCAATGAAATATGCTCTCCTCATTTTCAATAATTGCATTCATTATTGTTGCATCGGAAGTTGAAGCGGCGTGCGGGCCCGTTACGTCAATTATATGACCGTCACAGCAAGAACGGCTTGGTCAGATTTCGATATTTGTGAAGACTATATGTTTGTCGTTGAAAAAAATAGTTCGAGCTCTTTTGGTTGTATATATATGTACCATCGACTATTATTATAGCATTTCTTTGTGGCAAAGGGCTTTCTGGATTGCCAAATAGAGTTTCAGGTACTAATAAATTCCTTTGAGCCACTTGTTCCCTGTTTATGTGGTCAAACCCAACATGCAAGGGAACAAAATCACGCAACAATGCATCACGACCTAGAGCTAACATTCGTTGAAAACGGGATTCGCTCATTCTAAACACTAAAGCAAGTCTGGCATTAGAGTCTCCTGTTCTTAGTTTTGCCAATACAGCGGCCAGTATTGTCTTCTTTTGACGATTATTATTTAGGCTGGATGTGTTTACGAGTAGACCGGAAAACTGTTCGTGAGTAAGTCCCGTCCAAGTATGAAACTCGTTTGTATTAATGACTTCGTATGTCTCGAAGTTTAACACGTCTGTTGTAATATGATTTCTCATAATCGTCAGAGCATTCACTATTTCAGATGCAGTAAAATCTTCTATGAGATTGTCGTGTAAAGGTAGAGTATACCAAAGGTTCTGGGCTAAGTGTTCTTCGCAAACGCGAGCATTTTCTGGTATTAGTAGATTGTACCGCCCAATAATACGAATTATGATATCGTTAGGTATTCTAAGCCTGGTAATATTTTGACAATGCTCAAAAATGCAGTGCACTGTTGAGTTTGGAGTACGTACAAATCCTGCTGAGGTCATTGTTGGATGATTACGGCTTTGTTGCTGAATAGGCTCATCGGGCAACACGTCATCATCTTGACGCGCCTCGCGTATACGCCGATGAAACGTCCTCTCAGCTCTTTGCCAGCAAGGTCGGCAAATGACGTCGGTAGGTTCGTTCTGAAAAAAAAAACAATTTTTGTAAACCCACCTTCTACAAGTTAAATACAAACGAATCTTTCCCAAAGGACTTCTTAACAAAAATAATAACATGTTCGTGCCCGTACTCACACAAAACTAACTATTTCAAAACTTTTGAAATAGTTTTGAGTGTAGGCAAGAGCCAATGCCTACATTTAAACCGGCTATAACTTAGACGGGCACTATACCATATTGAAGTGGTACTTAAGATCTGTACAGAGCGCCGATAAAAATACTAACAAATAAATAAGAACAACAAATAGTTAATTCGTGGCAGTAACAGAGAGTCGATGAAATACTAATAAACACTCGTAAGTAGAAATCTTACTTAAAAATAATAATAATAATAAAAATCTTTCCCTATACCTTCAAAGGTTCTTGTCTACATTTCTATCACTGATGTAAGCCTATGTACTTTATAAAAAAAACCCTTTCATAGTACTAACTAAAGAACTTAAGTATACATTTTACTTTATTGAAGGAAGGTAGGTACTTCAGCAAAATAATTCAACGCGACACCTAGTCCTGATCATGATGTCATATCGACGATCTGTTATTATCACAGAGTAGGTACCTAGTTATGACTTAAATGTAAAAAAGGTTGCATTACATACCTGTCTCGCGATTAGCTCCTCCATAATAATCTGAGCTATGTCGATGTGCTGTTCTTCCCGAGAAATCCACGTGTAAGTCCTTCGACCTTCACATGGTTCACGACAGTTAATACACAACATATGTGCCATGATTAACAAAAACAGTATAACAAAAACAAAAACTCAACGATAATTAAAACAACAAACAAAACAAAATCAATGTTAAAAACCACGAAAACAGTGAAAGTAGCCGTCCGATGTAACGAGAGTTGCATGGAAAACTAACGAACGAAAGTACGAAAAGGACTAAGTAGGTGTATTTTGCCTCTTGCTCACACTTGCAACTCGGCAGGTAAATGTAGGTACTTGTAACGTCTTCTCGCTCGCATACCTATTATGCCTCTTGCTCACACTTCTCGGCAGGTAAATGTACTTGTAACGTATTCTCGCTCGCACACCATTAACAATAACTGATTACCTGGAAATCACGAGCTCACCCCGCAAGCCGGGTGCAAGACGTAGGTAATAAAATAAATACTTTGAGACCGATTATCATCTCAACCAATAGGTTTCGAGCTTTACTGTCATAATACGAAATGTTTATTATAATTATGCCTATGATAAAATTTAATTATTTTTTGTTGGCCGGCTAAAAAAAAATTAGCCCAAATTTGTATGAAGCCTGAATGATGTCCTTTCGACCTGCAGAACAAGCCCCGTGGACGGTCGGAGACCAAAGTTGATAATGAAGAATTGAAGGCTATTGTGGAAGGGGATCCATCGCAAACCACGTCCGAGTTAGCTGCAGGCTGCGGTGTTAGTAATAAAACTGTTTTAATCCACTTGAAGCAAATTCGGAAGGTGAAAAAGCTTGAAAGGTCACGAACCTCACGAATTGAGTGAAGCAAATCAACAAACGCGCGTTGACTGCTGCGTTGCATTACTCAACCGGCACAATAATGAAGGGATTTTAAATCGAATCATTACATGTGATGAAAAGTGGGTCCTGTACGATAATCGGAAGCGCTCATCGCAATGGCTGAACCCTGCCGAACCAGCCAAACCATGCCCCAAGCGAAAATTGACTCCAAAAAAGTTGAAAACAAAACAATTGATTGAAAAGTCGAAAATAATTGAGGAAAAAACAAGTGAATTATAATTTTCGAAACACAAATACATGAGTAAATAGCTGTATAAATTTGAATTTGGAATTCCTAACCATAGAGGAGATATTTGAGATCAAAGTGGCCAGTACGGCAAAACGCCAATTTCTTATATAAGGACCTAATATTTTATATGGCCTACAGAAATTTGTTCCGGTCTGGGTGTATGTGCATGTAATATTCTATGTTTGTCTGCACCCAGGAGAAAATCCTAGTGTGGGGCGACGTTTTAAAAAAAATCACAAACAACTTGTGCGAAATAAATAATAAGTATCATCTGAAAAATACAGTTTCTTTTTGCTATGTTTTTTAATATTTATGTTTGACAGAGGAAAGGGATACTGACGTTGTAAATAGTACCTATATATTTTATCTAAAGTGTTAAATTGGTTTACAATGAATAATTTATCATTATTCTCAATTGCCAAATATAAATACTTATTATTTTTCTCATAATAAGAACTATGTACCTACATACACAAACAGACTTACAAATAACAAGTAGGTATAGTGGAATAAAATCATTGTGGATAGCAGTAATTACATTGGGGAATTCGTCGATTGTTCAAAATTTTGGGTGTCTAGAACACACACACACACATACACACACACACACACACACACACACACAAACACTAGCTAGATTTACGATTGCAGTGGGATCCATCTATACCTATTAGTCATTAAGAAACAGACTTACGAGTAGTTCTGCGGCATGTTTGATTTACTTTATTTTCATAGTCTCACGAGTGTCGCAGTTTGTATAGTGGACTAATACTGTGGGAATTGGCTGTTATACATAGTATAGACAGTATTTATTATTTATGATCAAGGGATTCTCTAAGAGATTTATTTTAAACATGAAGATGATGAAGAAGAAATGAGTAATGTATTAAATGACGATTGAAGAAAAGACCACAGACAAGATGTCATCCGGCGGAATGTTGGCAGTTTCATTACTACAAGTAGAGAAGGTGTTATCAATACGTAGGTATTCTCTGCCGACGACGCCCATATATTGGGGGAGTACGTAGCATTCGCCTGCAGAATATCAAAATCAATATTGAATGCGTTCTATTTCGTGACAAATATCGTCGGCGATTTTGACTGGGGCTGTGGTTGTACTATGACGTATGTCTAGACTCCAAGTTGCTACTAAGTATTTCCTATACAAAAGAAAGTCAAGAAACTTTCGGCAAAATCATTTCTTTTCAACTTTTGAACTCGCATTTGGGATCTAGATCAGCAGTCCTAGAACTAGATACTAGATTTTGTGGCGTTATACAGCAGAGTGTAACGCAAAATATATACAGAAGATTCAGCTTTATCACAAATATGTATCGGATTAGGAATAGCCGAACCACGCTACAACCATTGTAGTTAAACAGGGCCATTTCAGGTAGTCGTAAGTCTTAAGAGGATTGTGAAGCTGTAAATTTTCATACAAAAAGCGATAACGCTTTTCTCCCTCTAAACATAGTCCAATTTTCATAATTTTTGGAAATCTTGTAGATATAATGAAAAACTAGGTTTGTACGTTTTGATTTTAAAGAAATATTGCTCAGAATATAAGTTATTAGCATCTAAATATCTATATTTTCGACTTAAAAACTACCTTGAGCATTTTTGTCTTTTTTTGACTACATTATACTGAATTGCAAAAAAAGCAAAACGTACAAACATAGATTAAGGTATACTGAATCTAATGACACCAAAAGCGTCTAATTTCATAAAGGTTTAGGGGGGTAAAACAGTTATCGCCCGAAACAATATTTCAAACAGGAATTGTAGGCAATTTCGACCATTTCTTGCAACTCTCTCTATCGCACGATACGGGTCGGGGGCAGGGTACAATGTAGTGATAGTGATGTGACATAATGTAATCGTAGTTATTGTCGCCTAGGGAGGAGAAAGTAATATCGATATATCGATCAATAGTGAAAGTTATTACTCAAGTCGGAACTATTAATCTTCACAAATACCTTATACATGAAAAAGTAAATATCTTTTTGAATACCTTTATTGATTTTAGTGTTTTATTTTAAAGATTTTATTTCAATACAAATTTCCTTATTTAAGGGTTAGCAGCCTGTAGCCTGTTAACTTTACTGTAAATTCCCAAAACCAAAAAAGGAAAAAAATGTAAGTATGTAAGTAGTTGTTTATTATAATAAATATGTGCCATAAAGAAACCAACTCAAAATAAATTCGTATTTTGTTTCTTGTGATAGGTATTTGTTATGCAATGTATGAAGTTGGAGCAGCTAAAAACGTGTAATAGACTATGCAAGTAGCGTTATTTTTAATATTATTTTAATTTTATTCCTCTAAAGCTGGGCTCTAAGGTTTTACTCGCGTTATGGAATCTACGATTGTATAAAAAATACAAACGACAAAGTACCTAAATAATATACGAGTATGTAGGGTAGGCAGGGTAGGCTTATATGGGAAGAAGGCACCCTTCGTACGGTTTTGAAGTTTTTTTTTTTCATTCTAACTATAAAATTTAAAGCAGCTGATTACATATACTAATAGGTATTTTTAACCGACTTCAAAAAAGGAGTTTTTCAATTCGATGCGTATGTTTTTTTGTGTATGTTACGCGATTACGCCGCCAATTGCAGACCGATTTTCAAAATTCTTTTTGTATTCTCAAAATTATACTCCAATGGTGGTCCCACGGTTACCAAAGTTAGGATCTGATGATGGGATCCCATAAAAATGGAGGGAAATCCTTAAATTTTTAGGTGCGTCCAACGTGTTTTTTTTTTATAAAAACGTCGCCCCACACTAGGATTTTCTCCTGTGTCGTGGGTGCAGTTACAAACATAGAATATCACATGCACATACGCCCAGACCGGAACAAATTCCTGTAGGCCATACAAAACATCTGTCCCGTGCGGGAATCGAACCCGCGACCTGTTGCGCAGTAGGCGATCGCTCGACCTCTGCGCTAACCGTGTCAACCGTTTTGTGTGTATGTTACGCGATTACTCCGCCAATTGTGGACCGATTTTCAAAATTCTTTTTGTATTCGGTAGAGTATACTCCTAGGGTGGTCCCTAGATCACCAAAGTCAGGTTCTGATGATGGGATCCTATGAAAATCGAGGGATACTCTAATTTAATTAGGGTTTCTTTCACTAAAAAGTTAAACAAAAAAAATATTTTACAAAAAATAAAAACTGACTTCAAAAACACTGAAAAGAAAAAATTGTGTAAGAATAGGTACAGACAACATTACATTTCTATATTAAAGTCGGTGCCAAACGATGATCTCCTAGAAAGTCACCGTCTTCAATAATGATGTGTGATGTTGTCTGTACCTATTCTTATATTATTTCTTTTCAGTGTTTTTGTAGTCCGGACGAACCCGACGAATCGAACCCCGCCGGACGGACCTCCCGATCAACATCCGGTGGCCTCAACCACTAGATCACGGAGGTGGTAAAAATTAGAATTCTAAGACTATTAGTAACTACCCAAGATTAGTGTATAAAAATGAGAAGTATTTTTTATTTGATGCATAATTATTACTTTATATTGTTTAAATCCCTGCTCCTATATAATTTGTATGTAAAAGTATTAATTTATCTATCTAAAATAATAGATTTTTTATTTATTTTTAAGTTAACAAGAGGTCTGTTCTTGTTTAAACAATTGTAAATGTCATTTTATGTTTAGTGTTTATTTTTTTCATAAAAGGATCCATTATTGATTCACATCTCAAATGAAAATCATTTTAATTCAGTATAACACTCATCTTACAAAAAGTCATTTTCTTTAGACATGTAAATGTACGATAGATAAGTACTTTCATAACAAATAACAGCTCAGTCCTATAAAGTAGGACTTGGTAGGGATACCAAGTAAGTGCCTACACTATAAATTTCAAAGGAATACTGAAATAATTTACGAAACTTATCTACTAAAATATTATAAAGAAAGAAGATTTGTATTTTTGTTTGTAATGAATAAACTCAAAAACTAGCTCACTGGGAAGTCTCGGCGTAATTATTGTTAAAATGATTTTTAGAAATAAAGCTATTTTTATTTATTATATTTTTTATTTTTAAAAACTACTAGGCTGATTTAAAAAAAAATTGACTAATAGAATGCTACATTATCACTGAGTAATATAAGGTTATAAAATAATTTTTCATACGGGAAAACAAAATTGCCTCACGAAGGCAAAGTTGCAAGCGGAAAGGCAGTAAGCAACGCAAAACATTACAAACGGTAAAATAATGATCTCGAGTTCTCGCGCCGAGGAGTCGCGCGCTGCTGTCGTAGTGTGCGTGAGAATTTGCGCGTGTTGTATTTGTGGTGTAAACGCCAGACGGGAGGCCGAGCGGTGTGAAATAGATAGCATTTTAGAAAATACCTACTCGCGCCGCGCACGATTACTTCACAATCCTCTTAATATAATAATTATAATAACAAAATAGATCACAATGAGAAGATTACATGAAAAGAGCACGGACCACGAGTCTGTGGTGTTAAATTAGTAAAAAAAAACGGCCATTTCCGCGTTGTTAAAACGTTACTATCTACCTTATACTTATAATGAAATCTAATTTGAGGCAACGAAAACGTTGTTGTGATTGATATACAGCACCGTTTTGCTAGTTGGGTGCTATAGTCACCCTTGTGTCTAGCATCTAGTTGGTGAAATAAGGTTAAAGAACGTTGGTAAAAAACGTTTTTAGTAATATTTTCTTAATAGCTGTTTCGAGTAGGTAATAAAAGAGACGGACAGAGTTTGCAAATATAACTTAAATAAGATCTATTCGTAACTAATTGCTACTGAAATGTATATACCTACTTATTGCTCCTATACTAGATTTTAGTATAGGAGCAATAAGTAGGTATATATTTATAGATTTATTATACCGTTTTCTCGTGGTCCATACTAGGAGTTTGCACTAATTTACAAAGATGGAAATCGTAGACCGCCATGATATACTTTGAACAGAGAAAGAGTATAAGAAAAATAAATCAAGTTGGACGATAAAAAGTATGTTAATAGTTGTCGAGAAGGATACCTGATAGATGAACGAACGAAGGACAAACAATAATTTTCATAGCATTCACAAAGCCTACACAGATAAAAGAAATCCATCTAATTTTCCCATTTGCCTCCTGTTCGAAATATGCAAAAATTAATAAGATCATCCGTATTCTAACGTCAGATGTGACGTGCTTAGGCGTGAACAAACATATCAGCTTTTATTCTCATCTTTTCATTGATGTATATCAGAAAGGCATTCAATTTACAGCGAATTTCGAGAGAAACGATATATACATACCTACCTACGTACATAATGCTATGTGTCTTGGTTTAATTTGTTACGCCAGTACAAGGCTTTAGCTATGCGGCACGAGAATTGGGATGACTGAATTCTAATGTTTACGTCTCTTCAATAAATATTAAAATACCGTGGAAAAAGATGCAGTCCTGTGCAATTAGAATTAAAATCGGCTTAGAAATACATTAGATACAAGCCTTAGAATAATAACTAAGATACAAGCATTTTAAGTTGTTAATTTGAAGGCGATTAGACAGAGAGATCCGCCATCAAGCGTGACGTCATTGTTGAGTACGGCCCATGGAATTATTACTCAAACAGGAATGAGCTCTTGGTTAAAAAAGTATGCCGAGCGAGAGATAAATAACTGTACCATTTGTCTCTTTCGTAAGTTTTGTGACCACAAATTCTACAAAATAGGGTTTTTTTCTTAAAAACAATAACATTCAACCTGAAAGATGCTTTTGAAAATTATAATAAGCTTAATAATAACGATTGTTCGAGATCGCTTTTAGCGACAAGGTCGCCCTTTGTACATTTAGTGTATTATTTATACGTTGACTTTAAACTGGTTGGTGTTGTACAACAAAGAAATATTATATTCTATTCTATTATTTCAAAATGAGTTGCGCAAAAGAACTTTATATTTGCTTTTCAATACAAGATAGGTTTTATTAACATAATAATTTAAAAAATAATGAATGTCAATAATTGTCTTTCAATAGATGGGTCTTTCCAATCGGTATATTATGTTGAACCCACTGCCACATAACAGATAATCAAATATGTCTACTTGTCAAAAATGAGTCAACACTAAAATCTCTCTGCGATATTTAAATACATACCTAGTAAAAGAATGAGTAATATTTTAAGAAGAAGAAAATAATTAAAAACACATCAGTGTGAGTCGAACTGTTTCAACAATATCTTGAACAGAATGTTAATGCCAATTCCTTTTTTCTAATAACTTAACATCGCATCGTGTAAGCTAAACAATAAATAACTAATATAAATTACTTTATTAAAAAATGTTAAAAATTGCGATAATATTTAGGTTAGGTACATACCATGTGGTCACCCTACTACAATGACAACGAAAATTACTGACATTGACAAAGAATCGATGTTGCAATATAACATTTTTTGAATACTACCACTAGAATATTTCCTGGACGTAAAATCATAGTATTAATTATTAATAGTAGGCTAATATGGTAATTTAATTTATTTTATGTTATAATTATTACAAAAAAAAACAATTTAGATATTTTGGGCGTTAAAAGTAATTAAAATAAACAATAATAAAAAATCTTCATCTACCAATAGTTGTTTCATAACTACTAAATTATAAAATATACAACAGTAGCAACACTGTGGGAAAGGGATAAAAGGTACAGTTATTGCGATCTCTCTCGGCACACTTTTGCGCTTTCAAGTGTTTAGTCTTTATTCACATAGAAATAAAGTCCAAATTTGAACAACAATATTTTGAAGAGCTCATTCCTGTTTGAGTAACAATTCCATGGTACGGCCATATAAACTCCTTGTAAATTGCCGTTTTGCTAGAAAGAGAGGGAGAAATTTTTTTAATGTTTATATCTTGGTTGTTTTTATAGTTTCTTTCTTTTATAGATTTTTTCTTTCTGTTTATTATATATGAATGAGCTTCTATTAAAGCCTATTATCGCGTGGGAATTTGCTGTTCTTATTTTTTAATGAACTTTAAAAAAGGAGGAGGTTTTATATTTGATTGTATTTATTTTATTCTTATGTACCTATGTTCAATAATTACTCCGCCGTTTGTGGGTCCATTTTCAAAATTCTTTCTGTAATTGATACTGAGTCCCGTTGATATCCCATTGTCACCAAGTCCTGATCTAATCCTACTAAATTTTTGTTACATTCTCTGTTAACAAATAGGAGGGACAAAAATGATCTGGCGAATTTTTTTATGTATTTAGCATAATATTCTCCTGAAATTTCATGACTTATACTATGACAAAATTAATCCTTTTTCCTTACCCTCATTAAAATTCTCAGGTAGCTTAACCCGGCCACTAGGGGTAGCCAGAAGTAATTATTATTGTTGACCACGTGCTAGAGATTAAGTCAGTATTTTTTTATGACTTTTGAAATGACAACTGTAAATCCGTTGCTGGCTGGCTAGTCTATAAGGAGACTCGTAATTAGTTGTTATCACAGACTACTAAGTAACCAAGTTGTTGTTGTTAATGTGTGACGTTAAAAAAAGTCTGTGTGAACTCTATACCGCTAAATTATGTTAAGAATCCTGAATGAAGCGAAGGCTTCAAGTCTGTCTGACCAAGACTAAGACTATCCCCAGAGGCATACCTTATTCGTGAGGTTTAATAAAAAAGAAATTCAATTAAAACTTAGCTTACAAAAATCGGTGATTCGAAACTATATCGTTCGTCTGTGCTATTTATGCTAGTAGTTTTTGTTGACATTTTAGCGTTCCAAATTTAAATGGCATTGTTAGCAAAGGGAACTTCCATACAACTTTAGCTCCCTTTGGCTTTATAGCTTACTTTAAACTGAGAGTACTTGATATATACGTACTCCAGATGCAGGTGGTATATAATAGTACATTACTGCCGCGGTCTATAATGACTACTTTGCTGGTCGCGCCGATGATGGCCGACAGCGCAGCGTAGCGCAGCTACAGGCCGACACAGCGCGGTCAGCATGCAGCACTTGATGGATGAGCTGAGATAAAGGCCGAGACCGTAGGTCGAGGTCTTTACAGTGAGGACAGCAAGGGCTGCAATGATGGCCAAGCTGGAAGGCCTAGAGCGTAGCTAGGCTAGCTCGAGGCAATCATAGCGTGACTAGCGAAGCAGTCATTGTGGGCCAAGGCTTGTATAGTGCTTTACTCAAAAATGCAAGTACCTAATCTTAATAAAACCAGCAAGTAATTTAAATAAAAAATATATTAATTAACTAGAAATTTAATTAAAATGACAATTATGAAAAGTTAACGGCAAGGTCGACTTTGCTCAAACAAGGTTGTCAAAATAATGACCACATTACATGCATTTTTGAGTAAAGAAGATTTAAACGACTTAACCATAGTACTAAACTTTGCAAAGTACTTTATGTGCTTCTTTAATAAAACAACTATATATATATTTTGTGTGTATCGTATTGTATGCTGCTTTATTGTACACATTTCCATTCTGATATTCCCTAACTATAAATATATATTTACATTCGTTTGATCGGAAAGCGACATTAATTAGATAGAGAATTGATGTAAGTAAATAATTAATGTGGCGTAAATTTTTAAAAAATAATGTACAAGTATTTGATGATTATTGATTAATCAATATTCATCAGCAAGTACTTGACAAAAATATCATCTCCACCCGCTTGGGATTACCCACTCGGGTTCAGGAAGTCCCCTTGGGATTACCCATTCGGGTTCAGGAAGTCTAAACAAGCTGGAATAAACAATCTCGAGCTAAAATAATGAGATAACATCAAAACACTCAAAAGTCCACACATATGGCTCAATAGAATCCTGACTCACATTTGAATAGTCACTCCTAACTATAACTACGAGTCTCAATTAAATCCTCATAAAATTGTCAAAAAAGTCACTCGTCACTTTTACTTACATCGTTATCACTTAAATACACTTTGCCGACGTCTTTGTAATACTTTAGATCAGGCACGTCACAGTTTTTAATGCAATATGGTGAGGGATCTTTGATGTAATCCACTTTGCTGATGAACGATATCCTTTGATCGCGTCTGCGGTAGTTGATGGACTTGTTGATGCTGGGCAGGGATGTGACTTCTCGGCAGCTGGTGTGGTCGATGTTGAACCGGTGTGAGTCACTCCTCTTCAGCTTCCCACAGAGCAATGTCTCCCGGAAGGCCATTCGGTATCTGTGGAACAAAAAGCTCTGTTCAGAATGGTTGTACAGTAAGCTCCCATTCAAGCTATACATTTACACTACGAAAACCGCCATTATTACGAGCGGCATAAGAACGGTCCAAAGGTCAAACAGTATAGCTTGATATGGAGCTTACTGTACAATCAGAAAATATTTTGTTCATTTCTAAATAAAACGGAGGGCTTTTATCGGAGGGAGAATCTGTACCAGGGTGTGGGTCTGTGCTTGGGTACCTCCGTCTTACCTATTTCTTTTGCAAAGCAGCAGTGCTAGCATTACTATGTTCCGGGTTGAATGGTAAGATGTGGCAGTAAAAATACTGGGTACTGTGACTTTACATCTTATGTCACAAGTTGGCAACGTACGAGTACACTGTAGTTCTTGTGGGGGTTAGATGTACCTATATAAAAAAGGGTAATATTCGTTTACAAATAAGTATGAGTATGTAAAACTCAAGGAGAAATTCTATGGAATCTTCAATGGAATTTAAGGGCATTTCAGAGACCTCTTCTCTAACGTCCTCTCAAATTCATTTGAATGAAGTTTCAATGTGATTGATTAATAATACCAGACGAAACAATAAAATTATTTTAATTAAGAGTAGCCGACGAACTTTTCCATTTAATTCTAAATGACCTCGAGGAGCTATTCTTAGTCTAATACGTCGAAGAAAATAATTAACGATAGTGTTTTGTTCTTAGTACTTATATAAAATCATTAGCGAGATGAAGAATAATATTTCATAGTAACTCCTCAAGGTAAGCTCTTAGTAAAACTTGTTGTAATAGCTTTGTATGAAAAGATTGATGTCAAATTATTTTCTGAGCCCAAATATGGCAACGCCCGCCCTGGTCATAGCCTAGCCCCCGTAGCATGAACACTGTAACACAATATAATAAAACGATAAATCGATCTGGTGGGTGATTTTGTAACTCATCGGCAATCGGCCATCGTATAGATTTGATAATTCTGTTTCATTAAAACTGATTTTTAATATGTTTAATATTCTGTAACGTCGTTGTCTGAGTGATTTTGGTATATTTGTTGAATAAATCAACCAATACTTGTATCTTTTAAACATAATTTCGCTTTTCTTAATTAAATCATCCAGTTTGAAAACGTTTGTCGATCAATCGATGAGTTACAAAATCACCACCATGAACTGTCAAAATAATTATATTGGATATAATGGTTACCTTGAAATTTTATCGACATTAATATATACAATGCCCAAAGTAACAATACCAATATCCAAAACATACTCAAAACTTCAAGATAACACAAAGATCTAACCTTTATAACAGTTTATTTATATCGTTTTATCATATTATCATCATGTTATTATTATCATGTTTCGGTGGTCATGCTAGGTCTAGGGGGACTGGTATTGGCGATAGATACTATGCTCTTAACTAGTAATAATTCTATACTACGCGCAATATAATAATATATATTGTAAAAGGTAAATTTTAAAGTATTAGCGCCAGAATGGAATTTCTTTAGAATATGACTCAGTTTTTTTTTACAAGCTTTTATTTACTTACCTTGCCATTTTCGTATGTAACTCACTTTTTCAAATCTTGCTAACCAATTTTAGACAACTTCCTGATATTCGATTGACTTGAAATTTTGTATATGCGTTTGATTCACGTGACAATACATTATAATGTTCAGCATGACTTGATGGTGCACCCATGATCGGCTCCCAACGAAAGAACTCCTCAATAGTTAACAGTACGGACTTGAATTTTTTTTACACGTGGCTACAGTTCTAACATACCCTTAAATATAAACAAAAAAAAAGTCTGAAGACAGACTAAAAAGTAAAAAATAAATTAAAAGTAAAAAACTTAAAAAAAAACAAGCTTTTATTTAAATGCCCTAAAAAGCATAAAATCAATTTTTCGTTTAAAACTTTTACTATCAACTTATAATGTCATTTATTACACAATATATCTGATAAAAAAGCTTGTCGCGAGTTTTACCTGAGCACCTAGATAAACAAGTAAACTAAATACTTACGAGTAGGTCCTAAAATTTCGCGACAAGCTTTTTTATCAGAACTATTGTGTAATAACATTATAAGTTGATAGTAAAAGTTTTAAACGAAAAATTTATTTATTCTTTTTAGGACATTTAAATAGAAGATTGTTTTTTAAAAAAAAATTTTTTACTTTTAATTTATTCATACAGGATTTGTTTTTGAGATTTTTTTTCTTGTCATGCTATTGCGGTAATACAATTAATTTATAACATAAAAACAACTTTTCACTTCTCGTGCTCGCAAAGTTCGTCTAAGTCGTTTATAGGCTGCAGAAAATGGCTTTTTATGTTCTAGAGTATAAGGTAAAATTTTCAGACAGACAAAGATTCGTAGGCCCAACAGCCAACAACGCTCAATAAAACTTCACAGAATAACTTGCGATAATTTATTTATTTGATTTAATTTATTTGTCTTGTGTTTTCTACTTCAAAAGTCTTCATGACTTTTGAAGTAGAAAATACAAGACAAATAAATACCAGATAAAAATAGTAACCGGTTATTATTTAAACGCAAATATATGGCCATCGCCATGTTAAAATTTAAAAAAGTTTACTGGCGGGAATTGGCTATTAAACCTGGATCTGATGCTACAGCATGAAGTTGTCTGCGGGATACAAAACTCCTCAGCAACTTACTGCTGATTGATACTGATTCGAAGTTTACTGTTAGTTTGATGATGCTCATATCGTATTGCTACGACAGGTTATATTGACCCGAGACTGAGACCCAATTGTGGTAATAAGTTACTGCTGAATCGAAACTAAACCGTTGGGATCGACCAATCAGAACGCCACATTATCACGTCATCGAACAGTTGCATGGCAATATACGCACTCCGATTGGTCGATTGCAACGGTTTAGTTTAGATTCGGCTGTTACTTATTAGCAGAATTGGGCCTCTGCGTCTTTAGACAAGAGCCAGACGCAAATTTTTCCGCAGTCGTTCCGCAGAAAAATGTATGGAAATGACATTAGCCTGTGACAACCTCGTACAATTTTTTCCGCAGCTGATGTCATCTCCATACATTTTTTTTGTGGAATGGCTGTGGAAAATTAAGCGCGTGCGCTTCGCTAACGATTGCTAGGGTTAAGCAACGTCGGCTGTGGTTAGTCCTATGATGGGTGACTAAAATTCAAAACATCTCGAGCTCCTCCGTGCTTCGGAAGGCATGTTAAACAGTGGTCCCTGCGCCGTGTGGCTGACCCCAGCCGGTCCACAAAAAAAAGTGTGAAAAATAGATTGTTTGAGTAGGTCGCTATAATGTCTAGAGTTTGTCAGAGTTTGTCGGCAAGTTTCAGAGTTTGTCGACAATCAACGCGACTGTACATTACTTCATATAGATAGACAAGGAGACCAGATGCCAAATGTTGCTTAAATAATACATTTAAAAAATATCAATCACTCATCGAGGATTTACATAAATTTAAATATTAACGGTTACTGTTTCATCACTGAATTCAATTAACTATTTTACATTAACTTCTTATTGTAAGTAAGTACTATCGCGAGCACTTCCGCCTGACCATTTAAAAATTTATTCGCCTGAATCGTGCGGAAGCGCCGGGCTACACCTCCTTAAGTTTTGGCCTATTAGAAAAGAAATACTCTTTTTCTCTCTAATCGGCGTTGGGGGATTCCTCGGCGGCTCGGCGGCAGGCCGAAGAAGAATCTTTTATTTCATTATTCCATGTCTATTCGAGGTCGACGGGGTGGGGCTAGAGAGCGCTAGTGCAAACGAAAATGAGCGCAGCGGTGATCAGGCGGAACTGCGCGCGATAGTACATAAAACATAAAAAATAACGAAACCTCGCACATTTGGGACTCCAGGCACCTAGACTATTTACCCAAATAAAGAATTCTTTCGTTCTTTGGATTGAGGCGTCGACAAACTCTGAATCTTTGAAGAATGTATCGACAAACTACCATCTATCTTTGTCAGTAAGCAGATTTTTGCTAGGTCGTTTCGTTTTCGAGATCCAGGTGGCCCGGCTGGGGTAACGCTAACGTTTCTCCAGCCGGGCCACACATATCTCGGAAATGCGCATGTCTCAAACTGTGGGATTTGTTCGACAAACTCCGACAAACTATCGCTTGACTATTCCAGCAAACAGTTTTTCTCTACGTCGCTTTGTTTTCGAGATCCAGCTAGCTCAGTTGCAGCAACTTTGCTGCAGATGAGCTCTGAAATGGTGGATCGACAAACTCTGAAACTTGTCCGACAAACTCTGACAAACTGCCGCCTATCTATATCAGCAAACAGATTTTCGCTATGTCGTTTGGTTTTGGAGATCTGTGTGGCCCGGCTGGGGTAACGTTACCCCAGCCGGGCCACACAGTCCCCTTAAACGCGAGCCCGATGAAAACTCAAACATGTCCGACAAACTTCGACAAACTGCCGCCTATCTATTTATATCAGCAAACAGATTTTCACTAGGTCGTTCGTTTTCGAGATCTGTGTGGCCCGGCTGGGGTAACGTATCCCCAGCCGGGCCACACAGATCTCTGAAACGCGCGGGCAACAAACTCTGAAACTTGCCGACTAACTCTAGACATTATAGCGACCTACTCAAACAATCTATTTTTCACACTTTTTTTTTGTGGCCCGGCTGGGGTCAGCCACACCCCTGCGCCTGATCTCGCCCCAGTCGTGGCTAACCGTCTCATCGGACTATGCGAGTGAAGGAACAGAGAGTGCACTTGCGTTTGCGCGTCATTTGTGCACTATAATATCTCCTGCGCAGGTGGTTAGTGTCTCCTTAGATATCGGTTAGGAGGACATTTTTATTATAATCCTAAGTAGTGTGTCTAATTTAAAAAATCATTTTGCCAATATATTGATTTCCCAAAATAGCTCAGACTGTAACTATTTTAGGGAAAATCCACTGACTCTTGATCGACTACGATGTTCTAATTTATATGTATATATTTACTGGCTGTTGCCCGCAACTTCGTCAGCGTAGAATGAGTCACGCCAATGATTTTTGTTATCAGCATATCTAAAAAATAGGTAACTCGAAAAAAAAGAATCTGTTTTTATTTTTTTCTATCTTCAAAAATGACTGAGATATTAAACGTTAAAATACGGCTTCCGCGGCAAAATCCGCGTCAACGTGTGAAGTCACGCTGCGAGCTGCGAGTCGGTGCTTGCGTACACCTACATACTGCGCTCTCGCGGTTTCGCTATAAATTCAATTGTTTTTCTTATAGTGAATAAATAAAATGGTTAAGAAATATTGTATTGTCCCTTTGTGTACTAACTCCAGTAAAAAACACCCCAAAAAGTGTTTTTTTTCCGGAATCATATAATAAAAATATTCGGAAAAAGTGGTTAAAAGTTGTGAGAAGAGCATATCCTCTCACAGCCTCAGTCACGTGCATTGTTGTGAAGATCATTTCGAGTTTTCGACGTAAGTTTTGTGTTCATTATTATTATATTATTGTGTGTTTCTTTTTAGCAATAGATACCTAATCTGAAACTGTAGTTGAATGTGCAGGTTAATAACTTCGCGAGCGGCGAAGGACGCGCTCCCTGATTTGAGTTGGCGTTGGCGATGACTTTTTGTTTTAAGAAACAAACCTAGGTTTATTAAATCTAATATAATCACAAATGGCTTAAAATGTTAGTTATACCTATGTAAGTAAGTACCTATTACTTGCTATTACGAACCTAGCCATACAAGACTACAGTAGTAGATAATTACATACGAGTAGTATAAAACAAAGTGCCCCGCCGCGTCTGTCTGTCTGTCTGTTCGCGATAAACTCAAAAACTACTGCACCGATTTTCAAGCGGTTTTCACCACTCGATAGCGTGATTCTCGGTTTTAGTATATAATTTGTTAAGTTTTTGTATTTATTTCTGTGTACATTAACGATATTTGCTGAAGATGTTGGGAAAAATAAATTAAGGCGAAACGTAGTTCACGGGCACAGCGAGTACTTAATAAAGTTAGTTATGTATGTTGATAGTCAGGGGTAAAGAACAAGTTATTACTAGGTTTTTTGTAATATTATTTCAAAAGTATGTTTACCAAGATCACACCCGGTAGGTACCTACCTATAACATAACACTGACTGTAAAGTCAGGTGTAACAAACTTAATTTTATTGATCTTACATAAAAAATAACAAAAAAAGTAAATATGATTTATTTATTATTACTAACAGATGAGTTTAACTTGGCGAGGTCTGAGTGTTTGAGGTGAGGTATGAGGTCTGGGTGTTTTTTTTGTGTGTGTTTATTACATAAGACCATGGCATATCGATACTGGGTATTTTAGTGGAGCGCAATCTTCACGTGCTGCGCTTAATATTCGGCCACGGTAATAGTATATACAGTAGAATGACTTCATAGAAACGGTCGAAACACGTGCTATGCCTACGCGCCTTGAAGGGCTGTCACGAGTCGCAGTTGGCCGCAGGGTATACGCACGAGTCAAACGGAGCGCACGGTCGGTAAGCGAGCAGCCCCGTCGCGGGCCACGCATAGGGAATGCAATCCGGATTATCCGTAATCGGAAAAAATCGGACATCTGCACATTTTTAAGACCTGTATGTTTCTTATCTCTTATTTTTATTAGACCTCCAAATCCGGATTTGAAAATCGAATCCGGATTATTTTATCATAAGAAATTTTATCAAAAAAATCGAAACAAGCGAGTTTGCTGTTCGCGCCTCTCGCGTCGCTCGCGATCGCGAGTGTAGACTTGTTATATCCATCGGCTTTTAGCGGGGCGCGGCGCGGGATGCGGGTCGAGCAAATAACCAAAAAAAAAAAAAATCCAAATAAAAAAATAAAAAAAAGCATTTGATTCGATTTTCATGTGCTGTTATTTTAATCCATAAAATCCGGATTGGAACAAAATCCGTTCTCAAAAATCTCGATTTTAAAACAAACGGATTTGCATTCCCTTGCCACGCACCAAGCGATGCCGAGCGGCCGTAGGTATAAAATTTCAAAGAGGGGCCGAGTCCACATACTGTATTACTATTATACTATTACCGTGATTCGGCTGTCGACTTCATTGCATTTTAAGTGTAATGATATGACTTAATGCGCACACGATGCTCCGGAGTAATACGGCATTTTACAGTGCATTCCTTTTTTATTTCCCTTCCCTTTTTAACTGCACATATCCTATGTCTTCATGGCCATAATTTTCTCTCAATGATCTATAATACATTTTCTGATTATTATTTTTACATAGAAGATACGCAATGCTTTAAATACACATACTTTACATCGATCCCATCCAAACTAAAAAACATCACTCAGTTTATATGGTATAAAGGATAGAATGAACTTTTTGTGTGTACCTATTAAAAAAGGCAAAATAAAAAAAATAAATTAAGAAAATGTTTGTCGTCCCTGCTTGTTAAACACGAAAAATTTAAAACTGCCTTTATTATCATTTAATATTTTGGAAGTATATGTTGAACTTTGTCAAGTTGGAAAATATTTGTAAACATTGCCGTTTGTAACTCGACAAAAAACAAACAGTTGTCTTTTAATAAAACTTGATTGAAATACTAAAATAAATTAGTATTATACATTTACTTACTTATTAGTTTTATTCCTCGCATTTCAACGGCTACATAATAACAATTTCCAGACAAATATCGCACAACCATAAAAATGTCGACTTTTGGTAGGTTATCCGACTGTTCTTTTACAAAAACCTCTTTCATCACTATGTCAATTTAATAAAAATAACATCTTAAGTAATCGCTAACACAAACACAACAACAAACATTTAAAATATTTGGTGCAAACCACTTGAGAAATCAAATTTTATGCACGTAAACACTCCGCATCACCCGCAATCGGACATAACAGTCGCAGCGTGACGTCATCGCAGTAGCGCGCGAAGGAACGCAAATTTAAAAAAGCACTGAAACTTTACCATGCTGTAACTTTGGAAATCCTGGCCCGATTTTGATGAAACAAAAATTATTATTATTTGCATGAGTACGCGCATTAAATGCAGTAACTTTTATAGTAATATTTTGATGTGTTAGTGTGACTCATTCAGTTACATCGCTAGTTCGGTAATATCACTCGTTCCCTAGGGAAATCTTAAAAAATTCGGGATAAAAGTAACCTATATCCATTTCATATACGAGGCCATTTTTAGTCACGAGCCAATTGTGTGCTTATTCAGACAAGCAAACTGAAGAACCTATTTTAAGGCACCAATCATGTTATCGCAAAAAAAAATTCTGCTGTTCCTTACAAATCCTCTCTTTAGCCCTTTGAGTGACTTTAAGCCTTCTTAAGGTCTATCCACACACATCAGCGCCGTGCCCGGGACGTGACCGGGCCGTGTCCGTGGCACGACCGGCAATCCGTGTCACGTCAGGGCCACCGACTTCAACCTGTACCCCTTAAGCACCATTTACGGAAAACAATATGCATTTTGACTTTGTTTAATACGGAAGAGATGCATACCGCTTCTATTAATAACTCGTCATTCATTTTTTTATAAAACCTGGACGTGCACTGGTAACTCGTAACCGCCGCCCATGGATTTTGCCAACATCAGGGACATGGCCACAATAATATGAATGAACTGTACTGCGGTGTCGACTGGTACGATGATAAAAGGGTACCAGGTCAAATATTTCCTCGGATCACTCGCCGTTGAAAGCTAGATAGAAGACATAGAGAGATCCGAAGTCCCCCCGTGACTTCAGCTACTCGAGTCCAACAGATCAGAATCACCGATGATTCAAGCAGCCCGTCTTTGCAGGGGGTCAAATAGTTCTTTGGCTCCTGTTCAGAGATGTGAGCAGTACTTCACATGCGGAAGCACAAGACGTTGATGTGGCGTGAAGTACCGCTTCGCTCTGTTCAGGATACCCAGCTTTTTGCTAGCCAATTTCGCCTCGCTTTCCAAATAATTCCCGAACTAGACTGTGCTCGAAAAATCGACACCGAGGATCCCGATACTGACATGCAGAGATTTGAAGGGGTACTCCTTGGAACTTAAGCGCTATAGTAGAAGGGTCCTTCTTGCCAGTGAAAGCGCAGACTCGATCTGTGTAGGGTTGAACTTAACTAAATTCAATCTTCTTCATTTAAAAAGAAATATTATTATGTGTTAGTTTCTTATCGGAACAATGTCGAAAATATTTCTGGGGGTGGGCGTTAATGGCTGCGACACAGTTTTTACTATGCAGACATTAACGTACACGATAATTATGTATTGTACCTATCTTGTTCCAAATAAAGATATTACTATTACTATTACTATTACTATTCTGGGGCCCACTCAAGAAAAATCCTCAACTTAATACACAAGTTGTAATCGTCTCTCCAATACGGAGCTCCGGAAGACTTTCTGAAAGCTGATATATTACGTATCACCCGCGCACTCATCCATAGCTATCTCGACGACTTTAATGCTCCTACCATCCAGAAAGCTAGCATCCCATCTGCATAATTTCTCGGAGATTTCAAATAAAGGTAACTTCCCTAGAAGAGCTTGGTGATATCGAATCTGACAGCTCCTCCGTTGCTCTCTATGGCTTCCGCCCAACGGTGTATTAAATACACTAGAGGGTCAGCAGCACCATAGTCACCAGCCGACTGTGACGGAAACCAAACTGGCGCTTAGCTCTCGTCTCTTAGTATGTTTTTTGGATTTCTGGCACAGAGCTTTTACGCCGTTCGATTGATGGTGGGATAGCTCCCCCGTCGTCCAAGGTCGAGTTTGAGGCAAAGAGACGAGCCAGGAGAATGGCTTTATCTTTTGCACTATGAGTCAGACTACCATCAGTACGCAGTGGTGGAAAATTGAACTGAGTGCCTAGTGCGAGTTTTATCGAGCTCTACTCGATCGTACGCATCGAATTTGTATGGAATTAGAGCAGCGCCATCCAGGAGCTCCGCACACGGGTAGACACTTCACTTTCAACGACTGACATTTCACAGGGAGTCAAGCATTCCCCCGGGCGCGCTGGTAGTGGTAGTCGAAGTGTGGACCTGCGACACGGGAGGGGGGGGGGGGGGGGACAGGGGAACACCGGGGGGTATTAGTGGGTCGGCCTGGAACTCTGCCGGGCCAGCCCCACACACGCCCGCCGTGTAGCCAATGGCGGGTACGGTGCAGCTACGCATTTCCCCCCGAAAAAAAGGGAGTCAAGCATTGCGCGCGGTATAGTGCAGTCGCAGGTTTCTGTTCAAATGGATTATTTTGGATTGCTAACAGTCAAATTGAAAGAAAGAAAGAAAGAAACTTCGAACTTTATGGGGCCCCTTGTAGGCAGCCACGTCCCAGTAAAGACACTACAGTAGATGTGCTGAGAATATTCTGCATAGCATCCCGAATGCTGCTCGGCCGAGTTGGATTCGTCGATTAACCTCTTTCTGGACTTACCGAGCTGGACTAATTGTCCCAGCTAAACATACTCGTCAACGATTTCTAGTGTAGAGCCTCCAACATTCACCAAGCGTGGATACTACATGGGAATTCGACAGAATTTTCCATGTTCATTTTAGCACCCACTGAATAAAATATCTTGTTGTAATAATAGTCCATTTCTAGACTCGTATATCTACATATTCATATGTATGTAATAGCACTCGCAACAACCATTGTATTTGCTACTTCTAGTATCTAAATCCCAAAGTACAGGCTCGGGCTAGGCGTAGATATCATCGTAGAAATACGTCTTGTCTGTAATAATTATGTTTGAACTTGTGTTTATTAATAATAAACTTTACTTTTATTTTACTTGTTGGGAAACTCTATATAGGTCCTCGAATCAATTCCACGAAACGGATTAAAGAGATTACCAGTCAAAGGCATCAGAAGTTTTCAACATCTCAAACATAATATTTCCCAAATTCTCATATCTAAACATCTGAAATTCCAGTATCTGTTAAAACAGAGTATATTGTTGCGTATGATCTTTTTTATCACATCTATTCGAAAAAAGCTACTTGGTTCCCCGTAAACAGGGACCAAAATAGCTTTTAATCCGT
Organism: Schoenobius gigantellus; assembly: GCA_963935595.1. Taxonomy (NCBI): domain Eukaryota; kingdom Metazoa; phylum Arthropoda; class Insecta; order Lepidoptera; family Crambidae; genus Schoenobius; species Schoenobius gigantellus. The sequence goes on from OZ012541.1 coordinate 55,850,691, forward strand.
ATTACAGAACGATTCTCAGTAATAAATCAAGTTTTGAAACTAGCTTCAAGATGAGCTTTAATTTTTTAACGTTTCTTGAAACGAGATTCATTGATTTCATAGAAGAACGTTTAAAGTAAAGATTTGATTTTTGATTACTTAGTTACTTAAGTATCGAATCCTTGAAACCATACTCTTGAGAAAAGAATTCGTATTATGGTTACCAAATAAAGTTGTAACTGGGTTTATAATTTTGGCGTTTTACTCATAGTTTTTTCTCTTTAATTAAGTATTTACGCCACAATCTGTTGCTGGGCGAGTGTCCAGCTGTGGGCTGGTGCTGGGCAAGAGTTCCGAGTATTGGGCTGGTGCTGGATATGATTCCCAGCAGTGGGATTGTGCAAGACTAGATTGCCCAGCAGTGGACTGGTGCTGGGCATGAATTCGAGCAGTGGGCTGGTGTTGGGCAAGATACGCTAGCAGTGTGTTGTTGTTGGGCAAGATACGCCAGCAGTAGTGTGTTGGTGCTGGGAAAGATTGTCCAGCAGTGGGCTGGTGCTGAGAAAAGAACCAGCTAGCGGCTATGTGCGCCGATTAATTATATTACCTCTAACATTTGAAAAAATATAACTATAACGCAAATAGTGCGGTTATAGATCCATAACCGCAATATTTGCGTAAAACACACGCGTATTTTATGAGCTGTTTTATGTTTACTATATTAGACTAGCTGTGTCCGCGAACTACATTTCTCCATAATAACCACCTAGGGGTATAAAAATAGTTGACGACCTACCGAACATACACAACAAATTTCATAGAGATCGGTCAAGCCGTTTCGGAGGAGATCGGTAACAAACACTGTGACATTAGCCTCTTAGCCTTTAGGGCATTAGGGCTTTAGCCTCTTCTCTTATGAAATCAAGTTTGTCAAATCCATCAACATCGTGAAATCTATATCTGAATCAGTTGGACTCATTATATTATGCTAATACAAATCTCGCTACTATGCGGAAGTTTAGACAAAACTCAACAACTGGAAAAAACAAATGAAGATCGGATTGCCGCTTTCCTGCCTATTTTGGTAAATATTGATAAATGGTATATTAAAAAATGGTAAATATTTTGCCCAAATCTATGTTATTTTAAAGAAATAGTTGAAAGTAAATTATAATAAAGTAATTTAAAAAATATATTCTTTAATTAATATTTAACTTTATGTTATTTCAATTTTACATCGCGCTGTAGTTCAGTGGTTGTATAGAAAGTTGTAAAAAATGGAACTAGTTTTTTTATAATTTGACAGCTGTCAGTTGAAAGCAATTCTTCCTAGAGCTGAAAAGTATTACTTTCAACCCGCTCCTCAGGCAACTTTAGCCTATTTTTCAGTAATGAAAAATTGTAATAATTTTTTTTTTTTTTGTAATGGTAGCTTATTACGAGTATGTGATCTACAAACCAGCGAACCATAACAGTATTCATATGAATTTGTAACTTTAATTCTGAAAACATTTCCTAACTTAAATGTATAAAGGTATTATGTCGAATTCCTATATAGAACCTATTCCTGTCAAGATTGGTGACTCTTCACTGGAAGTCGTTAACGAGTATGTTTTACCTTAGATAGTAGTATTATATTATCTGTGCCTTAGACAAATAATGTTTCACTAGCTGTGCCCGCTTCGTTTTTTTTATTGCAGCTAAGTTGGCAAACAAGCAAACTGCCCACATGGGTACCGCCTCGTGGTAACAGTCACCTATAATAATAATACATGTGGCTCTTGTGCGATTCGCAGCAAAACTGCAACCCCCCACAAGAACCACAGTGTACGTTGCCAACTTGTGACATCAGATGTAAAGCCACGGTACTCAGTAATTTGACTGCTATATCTTACCCTTCAAATCGGAACATAGAGCAATGCAAGCACTGCCTGCCTTGCGGCAGAAATAGGTAAGACGGAGGTACCAAAGCAGGCGACCCTGGTAGGTACAGAGTCTCCCTCCGTTCGCGTGGATTTCGGAAAATAATATGTTATTTTAGTTTATTTAGAGGAGTCTGTTTATTAATTGACTAGGAATTCCCGTAGGAAAATTACCCTATGTCCTTCCCCTGGTCTCGAACTATCCCTATATCAACTTTCATCAAAATCGGTGCAGTAGTTTCGAAGCCTATTCAATACAAACAAACAATCAAATCTTTCCTCTTTATAATATTAGTATAGATAATCCACGAATAAATTTACTTAATTTAAAATTTTGTACATCGTTGTTAAATCAGATCAAGATGCAGATTATCTCACTTGAGTATTTATTTGGTTAAGGATTTAAATCATGTTTATAAAAACACCTTCGCAATTAATGCATTATTTTAGAACAAATGATAGAGTAGAACTATAGTATAAAAATGTCAAGGGACCGGGAATAATATAGGAACTCTGGGTAAAAGATATGGGTGTTATAAAATGTGGTTATGTACATGTTTTCTTAATTAGTAGTATGTTTAGAATAAAAAAAATATCATAAATACGTGCGTGGTACTTGATCATTATTTTGTTGCGGAAATATTTTAAAACTATGATATCTCTTAAGATATTTATTGAAATCAAACGATGTCAAAAACAATTTTGTTCAAAATTGAATACTTGTGATCAATAATGTATTTATTTTGATAAGGAATAACATAATGTTCACAAAAACACCTTCGCAGATAATGCATTATTTTAGATTTGATTACCAAAAAAAGTTTATAGTGACTGAGTCAAGCTTAATAGACGTATGCTTTCGCGGACTTTTTTAGAACTACAATTTCGGCATACATGATTTTTGTGTAAATTTAAAAGTTCTGAAAAGCAAGGAAAGTTCTGAAAAGGATTATTTTTTCCCGTTTTTGCAACATTTTTCATTGATGCTCAGCTCCTATTTAATAAATATAAAAAAAACCAAATGTATGTATATCAACTCACCTTACAGTAGGACAGTGAGTAGTGAAAACCACAAATAATAAGCCATGATTACAACTGCTTGCACATGTTAAATGATACCTGTAAATGTGCAGCAGAGCTGAAGGTGATGGACAAGTACCTAGGACTCATCATAGATAATAAATTTACATGGAAAAGCTATATAAATATACTTTGTGAGAAATTAAGAGCTGTGCTCGTAAGAGCCACTTTGTATACCGTGTATTATGCTTTAGTTCTATGCAGACTCTCTGATCACTTATGGGCTAGGAAGCTATGGTGTTATCTTTAAAACGGATCTAAATAAGGTCAAAGCTATAGATTTTTAAATTAGATTTTTAAAAACACTTGTTGACAGAAAAGTTAAAAACAGCTGTAAACATAATTGTGATGGACTTTTTATAAAAATTCTAATTACGAGTAGGCTCGTACTTCCAGTCCATGAGAGAGTAGAGATGTTAATTGCTTTAGAAAATGTTTTTGATTGTGAAGTGTTTAAGGCGCATAGTACGGTCAATCATAAAAAATCACTGCAGAAAAAACCGGTTCTTCTCATAAATATTGAATGAAAAAATCTTTAAAAAGATATGTTATTATTCAACGCATTCTTTAGAGGATGGTCTTTTTAATTTTTTGATAAATTAATTAAAACTTGGTTAAAATGTGACCCAAACATGCCTCGATTTTAAAACGTTAAACCTAATCGCGTCGTAAATATTAGGTTAAAACATATATTTTCGATTTCAATAAATTAAGTGAACAATATTCTAGGGGATGGTCTTTTTAGATTTTTCTTATTTGCCTTAATTAATTTTTAATTTAAATAATTCATCTTACGCGTAAAGGTTTGCTTAAATATTCCCCTCACTCACTCACTCCTATGTAATCAGTGCGGGACGATCGACGCAAGGTCATTGGGAGCACTATGCGCCTTAAGCTGTAACCTGTAAATTATTACATAGAAAAAATGAAAAGTTTACCGTGCCATATGTAAAGAACTATTATGGAAAAAGATGTAGAAATTTTTTAGTACCCAAAGTATTTAACAGTTTGCCTCTATTCCTAAAATAAGACTGTGTCAGTAAAAAGTCATTTAAATATAAACTTAAACATTCCCTATTAGATAAATACCAATAGCAAAATTTTTCATTATAAGTGTAGATTGACTAAGTTTAAATTGTAAAAAACCTAACACATTATTACTTTTATTTGCTGAATGCAGCTATAGCTATATAAGTTGGATAGAACATTGTAATCAACGTAAATATAAATGGCAGTGCACATACTGCCAACAAAGTGTTATGCAGTTTGGCAGACGTTTTTGTCAAAACTTTGTAACCCAAACTAATGTAATAAATTATGTATTTATTATTATTATATTATTATTGGTTATAGTGTGATCAGCGTGATTTTATATATCCTAAAGCCTTCCTCGATAAATGGACTATCCAATACAAAAATATTTTTTCAATTTGAATCAGTAATTCCTGAGATTATTGCGTTCAACCAACCAAACAAACAAACAATCTCTTCATTCAGTTTTATAATATTAGTAAGTATAGATATGACCAACTTCCATAAAGAGGTTAATTGTCGAATCCAACTCGGCTGGATAGTGTTTAGAAAGCTACGCAGTATTTTCTCCATCCATATGCCGCAGTGGCTTAAGACGGCAGTCTTAAATTCGTAGGTTTTGCTGCATATGACTGAGTGGTATAAGAAGCCTCATACACCCAAACCTAAGAGGGCTATGCTCGAAGCTCAGAAATGATGTGATCTGCATGAGAACCAAGGTCAATGAGATAGCTTACAGAATTGCGAACCTTAAGTGGCAGTGGCCAGGGCGCATTTTCGGGGGACTGAGGGCCTTTCGTCTTCAGAACCTATTATAATTTATGTAATTATAGAAAAAAAGTTCAAGGCATTTTTATTTGATACTAGCTGTACCCGGCATGCGTTGCACAATGCTACGTAAATGTCATTTTTTTTATCTAGGAACCCTCACGGGTGTACCCAGAGCACCCAAAGTTTCATTACAATCTGCTGAATGGTTTCGGAATGCATAGAGGACAAACATACATAAGTACTTACATTGATTTTTTTTATACAGGTTGTGTACCTACTATATAATAGAACGGGTATTTGTGTAAAGATAATAATATTAATGTTATAAAGTGATAAAGTGTGATGTGTTTGCTAAGATTTTGTGTGATAACGATAAGTAATCATTATTCTTCGAAAAAAAAGTGTTGGGTGGTGGAACAATGGCCAACTGAGACACCGGCACATGTTGCACCGCGCCCGTAGGGTTCTGGGTACAGTCGAAGAGAAAATATAAAAAAATAAATAATTCATATAAAAAATTAATAAGAAATATAAAACAACAAAAAGAACTTCCCGTACCGGGAATCGAACCCGAGCCTCCTGGGTGAAAGCCAGGTATCCTAGCCACTAGACCATACGGGAGACGATTGAAACTTTGAAATAATCAATCAAATATTATGTGCCATGTTATTTATTGACGTGGCCGTGGTGGCAAGTGGTGACCAACTCTTAATTTAATTTTAGTAAATTTCTATAAAGGATATGGTTAGTAAAATTAAATTAACAACACAGATTTATGCTTCTAATTGGCATCGAGTTGGCAGCGAACAAGCTCTCTATAAGTCTCGACGGTCCAGTCGGTTCAAGCTCTCTATAAGTCTCGACGAACAAGCTCTCTATAAGTCTCGACGGTTCAGTCGGTTCAAGTTTTAGTTTTTCAGTTTTCTGCACACAAACCTACGTCTATAAGCCTTTGCCCTACAATGATAAATTACTACAAAAAATCCACTCCATTTTTAGCAGAAATTTATCATTGTGATGTTGTATGTAGGTAAGTACTTATTCTTTTATTATTTATGACTTTTTGGTATTTTTGAAGTCGGTTTTATTTTTGGAGAAGATTTTTTATCGACATACCCACATACTGCTGTTGCTACCATTAAAAATCCATAGTACTCACTGCAACCACGTTATATATTCTCTTTGACTGCAATATTCAAAGAAATGGCGCATACGTCCTTAACGGAAGGATAGTCAATGGTGTCTTAATCTGGGGTACATCCATTTGGAAGCATACTAAATGGATGCATCGTCAATGGCTAACATAAGATTAACCGTTAAGACGAGGTTTCCCAGAAAATCAACTCGTGCACGGCGACCGCTTTATTGCAAAGTAATAAAGTTGATTGAATTATGCATAGCTTCTAATGTCGCTTACGCGCGGTGACCGAACTAAAACGTTACTTTTTAGCCAGGGACCGGAAAACCCGTTCATTTGCTTAAGCCGTTCGAATGGGTAACCCATTCGTATGGTAACCCAGTGGGCTCGGTAAGCCGTTCAACAGGTTTCCCAACAATAACGATAACCCATAAAATAGGGGTTACCACCCACAACAATAATTTACCGCTTACCAAATCTTAAAGGTTTTTAGTGTTTATGCGCTTAACCGCTTACTGTTCGGATTAGGGTACCCCTTTCCCTCACGCACACCGAGCGATTGAAATAGCACTGCGGGCGCAATAACGCCAGAGTTCGGTTGCGACCTTCGGCAAATATGCGGTGCGAAAGCAATCTACACGCCATATACCTAAGGTCTAAAATATTTTTTACAAATTAATCAGCGTTTAGAACGGTAACCCATTTGGGGGTTTTTGATATCGATTAGCGGTAACCCGAATTAATTCAATCGAAGGGATTAATGTGTAAACCGGTAAGCCGTTTGAAAGCTTACCGTAAGGCAAAGGGTTTAAAAACCCAGCATTATAAAATACCCCATCAAAACCCTAAGGTTACCGGCTATAACGGTAACCGGGTCCGGTCCCTGCTTTTTACAAGTTTTAATCAATTTTCGGAAAACTGGGGTACAACAGAAAAATTGTACTTTTGCAATTTTCTAGATACTTAATAAAATTGCACGTCTATTAGTAAAACTTAGTCATGTATTATGTTAGCTGTGCCCGCAAACTACGTTCCGCCTTAATTTATTTTTTCCCGACATCTTCAACAAATATCGTAAATGTACACAGAAATAAATACAAAAACTTAACAAATTATATACTAAAACCTTCCTCGAGAATCACGCTATCGAGTGGTGAAAACCGCTTGAAAATCGGTGCAGTAGTTTTTGAGTTTATCACGAACAGACAGACAGACGCGGCGGGGGACTTTGTTTTATAATATCATAGACGAATCATCCTTGATAATATGTAAGGCTTAGAATATTATTCTAAGATGTAAGGATTTTCTAATTCACACCAGTTTTAAAATATTGAACAGACTGAACTTTGGATTTTATTTCTATCGAGTGAAATATTATTAATCATGTTTCTGTCTTTAAGAATGTTTCGATGAATTGTTCAAAAATGTCACATATTAATTTTAGAACTGTATGTTTAATATTTGTGGCGGTAAAGACAATCGAAATTGTTCGAAAACGGGAAGTAGTGCCTTAATGACGGCCCTGTGGGTGGGTTAGGGTTGCCACCTTTTTTTGTCCAAATAAAGTACATTGGATTTTATAGTGTTAAAAATAAAGTACAGTGTGTCAAAATAAAGTACTCTTTATTTCACTTTTTTATTATGCTTAAACATATTTTGCGTTACTTCTAGAAACTTTAATGCACTCAATCGATCAAACAAAACAGACGAATTTTTATAAACACCTTGACATGACAATGTTCACATTTGCGGTAAAATTGCCTTCAAGAATGAGCATTTGGATTGTACATAATTACGCAAACATTCTTACAATAAACTATTTTTTCCATATTTTTTCATATATTTATTTTTAAATGAATGCTAGAGAATTCAAATCACGCAAAATAAAGTATTTTTGAGTACTTTATCGTTGGCATAAAGTATAAAGTACATTTGCCCGAAATAACGTACAATACTTTATAATAAAGTACGGGTGGCAACCCTAGTGGGTGATGAGGAAAATTGACAAACGAAGTTGGGCAGTAAACTCGGTTTCTTCGGTGATCGCCGAGTGACCGGTGTCCAGACAGGACAGGTTCAATACAATTAAGTGCACTTCAAAGAAACTCCCGGATATCAATCACGGGGATTTTGGTCCCATTTGTAACTCGATGGAGATCGTGAATTCGTGATCTCTTTTTTAAGCAACCCTAAAATTACATTACGCTTTCTATCTTACCTATATTTAACCGACTTCAAAAAAAGAGGAGGTTCTAAAATTCATCTGTATTTTTTTAAATATGAAAGTTTACGTCATGATGATGGATGAAGATTTGAATATGAAAGTTATGATGAAGAAAGACTAAAAACACTTTAGCACAGCACATTTAATAGCCATAACACCCTCTTAAGCTATCTCCTAATGGATGTAGCAATTATTTTGAGTGTATGATATAAGAATTGAATATACCGTAAGTACACAATATGTCGCGGCTTTTGTGTAAGTACCTACACAAAAATGATGTTTCCCAGGAGACATTTAATACTTTTGTTTGGGGTTTTCCTTTAAGAACGGTAAGTAATGCGATTATATTGATTACACATAAAAATTACCTAACATTTTATGTTATACGCGTATAATAAGCGAGGTTTGACACGAGATCTTTTGAACTTTAATGTTAATGATTACTCACATCAATAAGTAGAATCTAAAATATTTGTTTAGTATGTAACTAATATTATGCAATCATACTTATTTCATTACGTAAATAGCACAATTACAATATACAGGATGCACACACAGAAACTCGTCAAACATTATACAGTTTGATATTACCAAGGATGATTACGAACGGCCGTTAGTGCCTTTATCGTACTGCAGGTGAAAAACGTATCGTATCGTCCACTGTACTTAGCTAACACAATAGGTACCGAAATAATCATAGGTACTTATTAAAAAGTCTATGAAAAATTGACACTTAAGGACTTTCACAAGGCCGTCATTGACGGGCGAGCTACACTGTGAAATATCGCTGGTGGATTACAAATTACAATACAACAAGCACGACTGCAGTCTGTTTTGTGACCTAAAACGAACAAGTAAAACCGTGTTACCGTGGTAATTTTTACTGGTAATTTTTACGTGGTAATAGATTAATATTGTTCTGGGTTACGCGTAGAGGGACGGGACGGGACTCTTGATCCTAATGTCTAAAATGACGGATCACATTTTTTTGGATCCACCCAAGGAACATGGATATCGAACGAAGAACCTAAAGAGTAGAACACATTGAACCTAGCCACGTTGACTTAATTTGACATGACTGCCGATAAAGTTCGTTTCCAAACCCAGCGATATGCATATCAAATGAAAGGCCTTGATGAGTAGAGCACTATGAACCTAGCAACACATAAATAAATTCAACATGGCCGCCGCTCAATAAGGGTGGATAAAAGTTCGTTTTCTAATCTAGCAATATAGGTATCAAATGAAAGGTCTTCAAGAGTAGAGCACTATGGACCTAGCAATATTGACGTAAATTCGACATGGCCACCGCTCAAAAAAGGTGGATAAAAGTTCGTTTCCAAACCTAGCAATATAGCTATCAAATGAAAGGCCTTGAAGAGTAGAGCACTATGAACCTAGGAAAATAACACAAAATTTAATATGGCCGCTGCTCAAAAAAAACTGATAAAAGTTCGTTTCTAAGCCCAGCAATATGGGTATCATATGAAAGGCCTTGATCAGTAGAGCACTATGAACGTAGCGACATTGACGTAAATTCAACATGGCCGCCGCTCAAAAAAGACGGATAACAGTTGCTTTTCAAACCCAGCAATAGGGGTGTTAAATGAAAGTAGGCCCTGAAGGGTACCTAGAGCAGCCATGCTCTAAGTGTGTTCCGCGGAACCCTAGGGCTCCACACTACCCCGGGGTAGGGTTTATGTAATATGTAATGTATTTAATTTTGTGGACTGTTAGAAAAAGAGCATTACAAACCTACGAAAATTGTCCTAATTTCGAAATGGCTGCTGCTCAAGAAAGGCAGAATAAAGTTGAATCATTATGGAATAAAATGGTGGAAAAAACTAAACACTGTGTTAAGCATTTTGATGGCGAAACGTAGTTCGCGGGCACAGCTAGTATATAATAAAATCGTAGGGGTACAAAAATCTGTAATTGCGAAATATTAAGAAAAAAATACACAGGTCGCCTTAAAATCATTAGCAGAACACGATAGAAAAGTTTTTAAAAAAATTGTTTGTTTGTTGGTTTGTTTGTTTGTTTGTCTGTTTGTCCGGAAAGATCTCCGAAACTACTGGACAGAATTTGATATGGCTTACACTACAATGCTTAGAATTTTCCGGAAGAACATTTAGGCATAATTTCGTTTGTTTAAATTCACTTTTTATTTTTAGTGAAAAAATACCATATAAAATTTTCGAATTGGCTTTAGGTAGAAAAACAACATGGCGCACGTGAAATTATTTTGACAAGTTTGTCACATAGTATAATACTTATCGAGTGACCATAAAATTTGTAGATTGGTTTAATTCTTGACTAATTTTCACAAAATCGGTACAATTTTTGAAATATTTGAAATGTTGAAAAATGAAGATACTCTTTTCAAGGTATTTTGAAAGGTGTTATATGTTTTTTACATTAGGACTAAGGAATCAAACTCTTTCATCCCTTTAAAACTATTATTAAAAGTAATAGATTAATATTGATAATTAAAAAAAATATCTGACTGCAAAGTTCTGGGTTACGCGTAGAGGGACGGGACGGGACTCTTGATCCTAATGTCTAAAATGACGGATCACATTTTTTTGGATCCACCCAAGGAACATGGATATCGAACGAAGAACCTAAAGAGTAGAACACAATTGAACCTAGCCACGTTGACTTAATTTGACATGACTGCCGATAAAGTTCGTTTCCAAGCCCAGCGATATGCATATCAAATGAAAGGCCTTGATGAGTAGAGCACTATGAACATAGGAAAATCGCCCTAAATTCAACATGACCGCCGCTCAAATAAAACGGATAAAAGTTCGTTTCCAAACCCAGCAATATGGGTATCAAATGAAAGGCATTGCTGAGTAGAGCACTATGAACCTAGCAACATTGACATATATTCAACATAGCCGCCGCTCAAAAAAGGTGGATAAAAGTTAGTTTCCAAACCTAGCAATATGGGTATCTAATGAAAGGCCTTGAAGAGTAGAGCACTATGAACCTAGCAACATTGACATAAATTTAACATGGCCGCTGCTCAAAAAAGGTGGATAAAAGTTAGTTTCCAAGCCTAGCAATATGGGTATCAAATGAAAGGCATTGAAGAGTAGAGCATTAGGTACCTAGGAAAATCGACCAAAATTCGAAATGGCCGCCGCTCAAAAAAAAGGATAAAAGTTCGTTTTCAAACCCAGCAATATGGGTATCAAATGAAAGGCCCTGATGAGTAGAGCACTATGAACCTGGCAACATTGACATAAATTCAACATAGCCGCCGCTCTAAAAAGAAGAATCATAGTTCGTTTCCAAACCTAGCAATATGGGTATCAACTGAAAGGCCTAAAAGAGTAGAGCATTATGAACTAAGGAAAATTGCCCTAAATTAAACATGGCCGCCGCTCAAAAAATGGATAAAAGTTCGTTTTCAAACCCAGCAATATGGGTATCAAATAAAAGGCTTTGATTAGTAGAGCACTATGAACCTAGCAACATTGACATAAATTCAACATGGCCGCCGCTCAAAAAAGATAGATAAAAGTTCGTTTCCAAACCTAGCAATATGGGTATCAAATGAAAGGCCTTGAAGAGTAGAGCATTAGAAACCTAGTAAAATCGACCTAAATTCAACATGGCCGCCGCTCAAAAAAAAAGGATAAAATATCGTTTCCAAACCTAGCAATATGGGTATCAAATGAAAAGCCTAAAAGAGTAGAGTATTATGAACTTAGGAAAATTGCTATAAATTCAACATGGACGCCGCTCAAAAAATGGATAATAGTTCGTTTCCAAACCCAGCAATATGGGTCTCAAATGAAAGGCCTTGATGAGTAGAGCACTATGAAGCTAGCAACATTTACATAAATTCAACATGGCCGCCACTCAAAAAAGGTGGATAAAAGTTATTTTCCAAATCTAGCAATATGGGTATCAAATGAAAGGCCTTGAAGAGTAGAGCATTAGGTACCTACGAAAATCTACCTAAATTCAACATGGCCGCTGCTCAAAAAAAGGATAAATGTTCGTTTTCAAACCGAGCAATGTGGGTACCAAATGAAAGGCCTTGATGAGTAGAGCACTATTATGAACCTAGCAATACATAAATAAATTCAACATGGCCGCCGCTCGAAAAAGACGGATAACAGTTGCTTTTTAAATCCAGCAATAGGGGTATTAAATGAAAGTAGGCCCTGAAGGGTATTTAGAGCAGCCATGCTCTATGTGTGTTCCGCGGAACCCTAGGGCTCCACACTACCCCTATAAGGGGTTCCGCAATAATTTAGAAAAATCAAAACACCCTCTCTGGTCGTACTTTCATTATGCTTATTAATAAAGAATACACTTTAAAAAACTATTGTTTTATTTTAGGGTTCCGTCAAGTATTTCGCTTTCCAAAAGGGTTCCGTCACCAAAAAAGTTTGAGAACCACTTCGGGGCCTATTGGATGTTCGATGTTAGATGTTACCTGTGTTTAGTGTCCTTCGAGACCGTGATAATGCAACGATCGTGAACTAACTAACGATAACTCCAAGTTTGTATGTTGGATGTTAGTCATCACGGCGAGTTTGCTAACCGAACTATGCCAGCAACACTATATCGCACAGTACACGTTACAAAAACGGAAGTCTCAATACATTTTAAGGCTAACCGCATAAATACGTTTTTTCGCATTCGTTTTCTGAATGCGGGCATCTGAATGCATCAAATCTATACAAATACTCATTGACTGCCGCACACGTTCGTTTTTATTACGAACGGAACACGTTCTGTACGTACGTTTAGGTAGAATGGTAGAAATCCCGAATGAGAAGAAACGAACGTCTGCGCTACGTTCACGAAACTCCGTGTCTGTATTCCGTGATCGGATATCGAATACGGAAAACGTATTTGTACAGTAACCCTCCCATTCATGCTATACATTAACTCTACGAAAACCGCCAGTATTACGAGCGACATAAGAACGGTTCAAAGGTCAAACAGTATAGCTTGATAAGGAGCTTACTGTACGACCAGTCAAAATTGGCCAAGTTGTCATATCCAAAAAATATATTTTGTTGGTGTTACCAACACCCATTATAAAATCTAAACTTTATTCGTATACATTTCTAATTTATTAATAATTTTTTATTTTAATTCGAAACATGAATACGATAAAGATTATTCTTGCAACTGTGTAGTTCTTTCTACTGAAGAAGAATTTATTAATATCAATAATGTTTCTAAAACAATAATAATACTTAGTGTTTATAGTAATATGTAATGTATTTAATTTTGTGGACTGTTAGAAAAAGAGCATTACGAACCTACGAAAATTGTCCTAATTTCGAAATGGCCGATGCTCAAGAAAGACAGAATAAAGTTGAATCATTATGGAATAAAATGGAGGAAAAAACTAAACACTGTGTTAAGTATTTTGATGGCGAAACGTAGTTCGCGGGCACAGCTAGTAATTTAATAATCGAATTCAACATTTTTTATATTCATACACTTTATTCAAATATTACATTTTTATTTTAACACAAATTGTGCATCAACTGTGAAGTGGTCATTTGCGCGATATCATTTTTCATGTCATCATCAATTTTACATCTTCAAATAAACTTTTCATGAAAACAGAGCAAATTTTTTTCAGTTCAACGGAATTGTAGCCAATTCACACTGACATTACCTACTTTTGCGTCACCTTGTATATATATTATAATGTATATCATCCCAAGATAGTCTACCGAAAGAAGTGTTTTTACGCCATCCTCAACTTTTTGTCATACTTCAGCAGGAACCTAAATCATTTGTACAGGTGAAATTTCTTCGTGAATAACTCCATCCATTTGTGGAAAAGCCCTTGAAAATACTTTCTGATGTTTATCGTGAACAAACAGAAGGGCAAACGCGGTTGATGGATTTTGTTCTCAACATATACGCGTACCTCGGACCTGACATAACTTTGTCGATGTGATTTACAAATATAACTATTCCAAAGGTCTATATAACGCGACAAATAGATGTGGTGAGGTGGACATAGTGCAGTGGGGAGGTAGGTAGGGCCGTAAATAATGCAATTAAGGTTCCGTCACTGTGTTTTTATATTTGTTCCACGGTTACAATTATTATAGATTAAAAAAAGGCACTCTGCAAAAACATAGTAATCATTGTAAAAACTATGGAGACGAAACATATTAAAATTTACCAAAATATTCAACTTACACATAAGTATCAATATTTTTTAATGGATAAGGGCACGTCGACTATATCATATTATAATTTTAGCCCCAGATGGTAATTATTTCTAATAATGGGTATTATAATATATTCGATTGTGGCATCGCGACTTTTTCCGTCTTGATGTCGGTAATTGAGTGACGGGAGAAACAGAATGAAATTTATGTCGAATGTAAAAATTAAAATGCAGCTGGGATCGGTGGGACGGCAACGAGTTGTTATATCTAAAGGATATAGCACCTCGTTACATAGAAATTCTAATCGCTAAACGGATCTTTGTTCTCTATCCGGAAATTAAAAAAAATACAATTAGAAAGCGCACGAGGAGTTACGTTTAATCTTATTTTCCGACTGAAAGAAAAGTTATTGGTTTGCACTGGGGTGACCATAATTTATCCATTAAAATTCCTAAAGTTTCAATCTTTTTAATCACGCGTCTCGAAATTTGAGAGTATAATATATAATTCGTGTTATAATTTTGTATATTCCATTCCACCGATATCATCTATCAGCTAAAAGCATCATTTGTAAACTGTGGATAACGGAGAACACACGAAGGCGCTATTAAAGTGGTCCGAACTGATTACGTACGATTATCACTGAATTCATTTCGGATCACGTCGTTTGCACTGATTGTAATAATGCGTAATGTTAGTAATAATGCAGGCACATCTTGGACCACGGTGGTGATATGATTTTATTTACTATCACGATTGACAATTTTATCGTGTTAGCACAATAAGATTTGCAATAAATGATCCAGCATTCCAAAAGTCAATTGAATTGTACCTATTATCTCTAATAATGTTTTCACTTCTGAATCTGGCGAAGCGACAGCTTTAGCTGTGCAAATTAACAATTTTGCAAGGAAATAATAAGCAATCTCTCTACAGAAACGCAACAGAAATATTCGTAAACTTTAACTTACAATTCATCTTTCAAATACTTCCAAAGAATTCATAATATTTCTCGATAATTTTTTTTAAATTGTTTCAGTTTTAGGGTTCCACACCTTTAATAGAAAATACTAAACCCTTATAGAACCATTTCATTGTCTGTCTGTGTGTTTGTGAAGACCCCTTTCCTCAAGAACTTGAGAAATACTCGTATCTATGGTCTCTTTCAGCTGTAAAACAAAATTAAACTTGTGAGTGAACGCGGTCAAAAGACTCACGGTCAAAAGACTTGTGAGTGACGTTTATGTTGCATATTTTGCAATCTTACAAGCGAACTTTTACAAGGGAATCAAAATATATAGGGTACTCCAATTTGACCTGGAGTCATGAAAGCTAAGAAGCATTGTCTTGCAGCACATGCAAAGTATCTCAAAACCGTAAATATGTAGTTAGGAAATTGTATACAATTTCTAGGTGAAAAAAAAATTAGACATATTTCCTAGGAAATCTATACATTTCCTAAATAGCAATCGGAAATGTAATAACCTAACCTTACCTATAATTTTAACCAATAAATTTCTTTTTCAAACAGTTTGATGGTCTGTATGCTCTGTATGGTCACAATATCTAGAGTCTGGCACACGAAACATGAGCTTGGTAAAAAGCGGCAATTTCAAA
Organism: Schoenobius gigantellus; assembly: GCA_963935595.1. NCBI lineage: Eukaryota > Metazoa > Arthropoda > Insecta > Lepidoptera > Crambidae > Schoenobius > Schoenobius gigantellus. Next base: position 55,866,621 of record OZ012541.1, read on the forward strand.
AATTTTAGCTCTGGTAATACTGTCTACAGAAGGTAAAATACATTTTGATACTTGAAATATTCTAATATTTTTTTATTTATGTAGTAATTTAGAATGTTTTTTTATGAAAGGATTGTTTTTTTTTCTTATTTTCCTAAAAAAAGGAGTTGATACTTTTTAAAAATTAATATTAGGTAATGTTTAGTTTCAATGAACTACCAACAATGAACCTTTTATAAGAAATCGCTGTATTTGGATTTCATGAATGTTAAAATTACTTAATATCTGTAATATTTCGACAGAAATTAAGAAAAAAATATTATGAAATTGTTTATTACAATGTATCAAAATCACCATGTTAAACTAAACTACATGGGGACATTGTTTCAGTGTTGCTACTTGAAAAAATGTCAGGTTCATCTTTCATTAGCCAGACTCTAACCTAACCTACATTTTAATCCTATAACTTCTTTTTATTTTTCCTTGCTTCCGTCCCCCGACCCCCCTGCACCCCTTGCTCGAAGCTGCTCTTTAGGATTTCATCCATAGGTATTTCGTCCATTCGGGATTTCGTCTATTTGATTTTAATTAAAGCTTTTATTAAGACTTTAAGTAATAAGATAATATGAAGATATTATATTTTTCGGTATGATTGTTATCTGATTGTCTCAAGGAGTACCTTAATAAAAATTATTATTCTCATTTTAACAACGTGTTTTATTACAGAAAGCATTCATTTTATACATTTCCTAATACGATATTGCAATTCTATACAATTCCTAGGAAATGTATACATTTCCCAGGATATGTATGTATTAAATAATTTTTAAAACAATATTTTATACATTTCCTAAATAGCTTCGGAATAGTATACATTTCCTAGGAGTTGTATACAATTCCTAGATTTCATACATTTCCGGTAACATATACATAATGCGCAACTCCAACTCGTACATGGCCGCGATTTTTTACAAATACAGTAGGTAAGTACGTGATTACTTGATTACTCATGTCCTCTAGAATGTTCACGACAGCGAACGCGATAGGTTATAGAATTGACGTATGGCGAAAAAATAATTAATATCATTTATATTTCACTGTTAAATTAATTTTTATAATGGTTTTTAGTAATAACTAACAAATACGCAGTAAAGAGGATTATGAGATTTGTTGTTGTTGTTCTACGTTGCGTCACTATGAGCCTAGAAAAATATCTAAAAGTAAAGCGTTTTTTTACCACAGTTCAAAGTGCGCCGTTGCGCGTAACAAATTCGAGTAGAAAACACGAAAACAATTTCAGCTACCCAGTGAACGGAGAAAAAACAAATCTTTCTTACAAAGTGTTTTAGTAAATTAAAAGTGAAATGTTGATAACGTTAGCAATAGCGAACGCTTTGCAAAATGGCTCGGTCATTGCTTGTCTTGCAAAAACATCTCTTTATTGTTGTCACTATAGCCAACTCGACTCGAGCGAGACAGAATACACTCTAACGCCATAATTAAAATTTCGAATAAACAGACCACTGCTTAGTCCATTTCAGTAAAAAAAGTAAAAATGTTCACATTAATTTTTCAAACTTTTCTATATTTTTAACAATAATTTTTAGTATATTAAAATTAAATAAATTTTTTTTTACCGCGGACGGGATTAGAAGCTTTACAGATTTATTTGCCAGTCTTACTTGCAGCTTTATTTGCAACCACGTTCTACATGTTCTATAGGCGACTTAAGACACTTACCACCAGACCAGGTGGACAGCCTTTCTGCTTTCCAACTTTGTTGTATAAAAAGAGGTTTTTTCGCATCACTTCACAACTAACAAGTACGAGTAGGTATTTAATTTAATGTGTGCGCAGTCTAGTTTGATATAAATTTTAAAAATCACACAAAAGCCCCGGGTTTTCATTTGAAATGTTAAATTTTGTTTGTTTGACATCAGAATACAATATGAAGAAGAATATAATAATCTGCGCAGAACCAGAACTGTCACGACCAAGAGCACCGCGGTGTATTAGCCAAATTCCTCCTCAGAGGAGGAGATCCGTGCCCAGCAGTGCGATGTATATGGGTTGATGTGAACATAATGAAATTAAAAGAAATTGTATAGTCTTTCGTTTCATCTCATTTCCTTTTTACATGAATGGGAGAGATGCAACCTTCTAACGTCTTATGTTTCTTCTGCCTCACTCTTTAGTGACATCACCAGCTATTTTTAACCCCCGACGCAAAAAGAGGGGTGTTATAAGTTTGACATGTCTGTCTGTGTGTCTCTGTGTGTGTGTCTGTCTGTGTGTCTGTCTGTGGCACCGTAGCTCCTGAATTAATGAACCGATTTGAGTGCGGTTTTTTTTAATCGAAAGCCATGTTATTGACTTATGCTGTTGGCTGTAGGTGGCCTTTACAGCGTCACCTTGATTTAATTTAAAGAATGCGAGAAGTTGGCGGGTACTTAACTTGCAGGCGAACTTATTCTGGTGGATTTCTAGAGGAAAGGCCTCAAGAGTGTCCCACTATTAGAATAGAGACACCTGCAGACGGAGCACGGGTTGCCAAAGACTGGACTTGAGTCACGCATTATCTCACAATTTCAAATCGCTTGGTTCTTGCGATGGGAATGTCTACCATATAGCAGTGGCATCATTTCGTGTCCGATGGAAGAAGGGGCTAGGTGGTATTAAGTTGTGCATATCAGTTGCACACTCTCCGCAATGTACACGGTAAAAGACGACAAGCTGGCAACTTTGCGGCGATGTTCTAAGCTTTGTAATCGTTCATTTAAACGACGATCGCTGCCAATAAGTCTTTTGGCGCGTTTCTCAATTGAGTCCAACGCTTGGAGCTAATATTTGGCAGAACAAATACAAAGTTGCGAACAATATTCTATGAATGCTGCTTTATCTTCCAAAGTATCAAAGCCCTTGCTACAACCACAACAGTCGGAGCACAGGCGGGTTCGACGCATTTGGCCAAAAACGCAAATGACCATTTGGCCTTTTGCGTATAAAAAAAAATATTTTCGTAAATGACCAAATCAGCAAAAGGCCAAAAACGCAAAAGACCATTTAGCCTTTTACTCCTTGAAAAACATATTTATATGAATGATTAAATAAGTGAAAGATCAAAAACGCAAAAGACTAATGTGTTAAACTTAAACGTTAGACCACGTGACTCTTTAAAAACTTCAAAATTAAGGAAGACTTTATCATCACCAACACACTCGAAACGGCAAAATAGCTGTCGGACGTCGTCACGAGTCTTCTAGGGCCGGTCGCAAAGGGGAAAATAAGAATAATTGCCTCGGTCCTGATCAATGGGGCGAGAGATTCAAAACGCCTTTTGTGGATGAAGCTCTACTGGTTTATTTTGGAGACTTAGGAGGGCATGTACACATCCCGACAAGTACAGAGGTCCTTGACATGCAGAATGGCTTCTGGGGCGATACTACGAAGGTTCGACTCCAATACTCTCTTCCTGACCTTCACTCAAGATGGAAAGAAGCACCTATTTTTGTGCCAAATAAACGTCTATTCATTAACGTTTTGGCATTGGAGTAAAGCCTTTTGTGTTTTTGGCCATATGCGTCGAACCCGCACGCCAAGAAATTTGTGATAAAACTTAGTCACACGTGTCCCTTGACGAGCGTCAAGAAATTTTTATCCCGTCAGTTACACTGAATACGCGCCGAATGCTACTCTATAAGACATAGAGATTATGTCACTGAAATTGTACGATAATGCGTGACTCAAGTCCAGTCTTGACAGCCCGTGCTTCGCCTGCAGGTCGTTCGAGCCTGGTAAAAGTGACACCTGCAGCTTGCAGTAATATTATAGCGAACTAATCCGGCACTTTGATTGCCAACTTAGAGAGTAGTGCTACTGTAACGACGTTTCTCGACTTTCAATTAGTTTGTTTTGCTTTCTGTTTCAGGCGAATTTCTACGAGGACAGCAGATCAAGCTATTAAATTAGAGATTTGTTTTCCATGTCATGTACAATATATGATAATTGTATTATTACCAAGTTTACCTTTAAACCTTTTAGCGAAATGTGTGTATTGATCGACATAATAATCTTCATCGTAATTGTTTTCACTATATCGATGTTCGCTAAATTGATTCTAACCTTAAGCTAGGCTTGACATTAGCGTGTTCCTTATAGCCTCATAAAATTCTTCAGATTCGTAGTTATGAGACTTATGAGTACAACTCAACACTAGAATATATATTTAAAAATCTCCGACTTCAACTTTGACAAATAAAACAAATCTTTCACTGGAGCCCTTTGAATGTCGAAAAAAATGCTAGCATTTTTCCCTTGATAATCTTATTTATTAGTCGTAGTTAAGTAGATGAGTCACAGACCTGACTAGATAACGTAAATCCTTCTTTTTAATGAAACCTAACGTGTCAATTTCAAAGTTAAATGCTACCATAATTTCGGTCATCATTTCATAGCTTAAAAACAGACTGTGCCAATATTAGATGAGTGCTAACTAAATGAATCAGTTTAAAAAGAATATTGTTATTCTCTTCGACAGGCGTAATAACACTCACCTCATCTGACTCACAAATGTCCTTTCCATGAAATGGCAGATATGACTTATGTGTAGATAATAAGAGTAAATATTTTGATTAAATAAATATATTTAATCTTAGAAAAAAATTGTTTGAGCTTTTCTGTACAAAACTGCAATTTTATCGTAATTTTATCGTAACACCTTAAGAGATCATAAAGTATTGGTTTCTCGATTAATTTTATTTTTATCGCTGAAATTAATGGTTTATTATTATTAATGGTTAAGCTAGGCTTGACATTAGCGTGTTCCTTATAGCCTCATAAAATTCTTCAGATTCGTAGTTATGAGACTTATGAGTACAACTCAACACTAGAATATATATTTAAAAATCTCCGACTTCAACTTTGACAAATAAAACAAATCTTTCACTGGAGCCCTTTGAATATCGAAAAAAATGCTAGCATTTTTCCCTTGATAATCTTATTTATTAGTCGTAGTTAAGTAGATGAGTCACAGACCTGACTAGATAACGTAAATCCTTCTTTTTAATGAAACCTAACGTGTCAATTTCAAAGTTAAATGCTACCATAATTTCGGTCATCATTTCATAGCTTAAAAACAGACTGTGCCAATATTAGATGAGTGCTAACTAAATGAATCAGTTTAAAAAGAATATTGTTATTCTCTTCGACAGGCGTAATAACACTCACCTCATCTGACTCACAAATGTCCTTTCCATGAGATGGCAGCTATGACTTATGTGTAGATAATGAGAGTAAATATTTTGATTAAATAAATATATTTAATCTTAGAAAAAAATTGTTTGAGCTTTTCTGTACAAAACTGCAATTTTATCGTAATTTTATCGTAACACCTTAAGAGATCATAAAGTATTGGTTTCTCGATTAATTTTATTTTTATCGCTGAAATTAATGGTTTATACAAATCTTCTAAGTAGCAATGGAGGTGGACTTTTGAGATTTGGACATAAGTCCAGTATGTCAATGTCAAGCATGAAGATTGGGTATGTAAGTTACTGATTGCATAAACCGATGAATTATTAAAAAAAAAATTGGAATTACGTCTTTTAAATGGAATAAATTGGAAAAGAAATTTGAATGACAAATTCGTTGTCTATGTATTAAGTAGTAAGGAAATGTACTTAATTCTATAATTTTGGTAATTTTAACGAAAATATCTGAAATTCTACAATGAACGGGAATTACAAAACCATCAAAATCGAATAGCCCACACGAGCAGAGCCGCGAGTTGGCCAGTTGATTTATAAAATGTTAGAGGTCTTCTCTATTGATACGCAGTAGAATTTTATTTACTATCAATAAGAATTTCCCGAATGATATCATAACAGGCATGCGTGATTATAACGCTTCGCATTTTCAGTCGAGTTATTGATTGCTACGCTCAACATAAAGGCACATCTTCAAGTAAATATGAACGAAATGAGATATTTGTATGGAATTTTATTATAGGCGCGACGCGACATAATTTATATTAGATACTAGTGGGCCCGGCAGACGTTGTCCCGCCCGATTACAGCGCCACCTACCGGATCCAACTGTACGTTTAAACCTTCCCTGAACCTATTCAATCACACACAGAAAATTTCGTAAGAATCGTTCGAGCCATTTCAGAGTTTTTGCGAGACTATCACACAGCGTTTCATTTTCATATACACGGTTATTTTTTTATCATACTGAAAAATTTTAGAGGCAGCTCGGTAGACGCTAGACGACTCATATCAATAAAAAAAACATGTGGTTATATTTTTTAAATGTTATCCGCCAATAATATTAAATTATAGACATTGTTCTTGTTTACTACAAGATAAGGTAAGATTATGAATGAATAAAGCATTTACTACTACGGGCTTAGGAAAATGCGGCAACGTCGCATTATTAATTCAAGCAAGATCAATCTACAACTCGTTTGAAATAAGAGTTATTATTGCACTAGACACTACAATAGTGAAAGACAGAGACAGTCGGCGCCGGCGGCGGCGTTTTGTTGTTTGCTGTCGCTTGTCGGCACGAGCCGGCCGGCTTTAGTTCATTTGTTCGCCTTCAACCCCGGCGCGTGTGAACGTATCGCGATGTCGCGCCCGCGCCTGACGCGCGGCAATCGGGCGCATTCGGAATTTTAGTTTCAAGTTAACACATCTCGCGAATACACAGACCTTACTCCGGTAGACCGTAGACTTTTACTTGTGAAGTGAAATTAAGTGTTTGGTGTAAGAAAGTGAACCCACAAACGTAAGACTTGGAAGCGAAAACTGCATTTCGAGACGTTAAACACTAACCAAAGTGATATGTTGTTGTGGTCATGTATAGTTTTAAACGTGCACGACTATGTATGAGTTAGAGGACTTCCTTTAAATTTAGAACTCTTTTGTTATTAGAACTAAAGTTGATTTAAATTGTTTCCTAGGTAGGTAAGTATTTAAAGTTGATTCCAATTTTTTAACTACGCCAAAACAACCTACCATAACCGTAATACCTACCTAGTACTATTTGTTTTCTTTAAAAACTTTGTTTTGCCGGTCCTAAGTAAGCCCGTAAAGTAGGAAGGTGAAATTGTGATCAACTCAGTGATGACTTTGAATCGGCGACGTTGTTGCCAGTTCGCGTTCATTCAATGTTTTGCCTACAACTTCACTCAGTGTCCATACCAGTGCAGTATTTTTTGGATATTTTAGATAATAAATATCTAATTAAACAGGTGAGTAAATTTTATTATTAATGGTTAAATAATTCTTCTACCGTGTCCTGAAGCCACCCTTAAAATAACCAGGGTGATAAAAAAATAACCGTGTAGGTATAAGAAGAAGAAGAAGATGTTCCAGATGTAAATCTAGAGAGCTCAGACCAGGGATGTTATGGAGCTCCGTAACCGTAACCGAAACTATCGGATATCCGAAATAAAATATATCCGTAACTGTAACCGCATCCGTTTCACAAGTTTCGGATAGTTTCGAATAAGGGCGCAGTTTAAGTAAAACGAAATGTTTCGACAGGTTTTTGTTTCACCGCTGGCGCGCCACGTGAATCTTGCAGTTTGTTTGTTATTTCTAGTCATAACATAACCTCTTTCATAATTAGTTAGTTTTTTATTTTAATTCAATCTAATATCCGTAACCGAAACTATCCGAAACTAACGGATAATCCGAAATAATTACATATCCGTAACCGTATCCGAAACCGATATAATTTTATTCCTCTATCCGTATCCGTATCCAGATCCGAAATATCATATCCATAACATCTCTGGCTCAGACGACGTAATTACTTACCAAATTATTTTGTGTATTGTTACTTACTTGTATTTTTGTTGCATCTTACATTGCATTTTTATCAATTCTTATTTCATCTATCCAGACTACCTAATGATTACTTTTACTTATACCTATACATTCAGTAACGTTGACATTGATTGGCATCGGAATATAATAATATTCGTTATGGCGAATATTCACAAAACTTTCACGTTTCACTTATTCAGCGGGGCGATTGTCTAAAGTGATAGCCTCAAGTTCGTCCCTGTATTACTTTTTTTACCTTATTCTTCTGAGGATAATACCACACAGCAATGTCACAGCGACGAACTCAAGGCTGTCACTTTAAAGAATCGCCCCGCTGTGCGCAGAACACTTACCTGTGTCGGTTGGCGTGTTAGCGTTAAAAATCATGTTCGTTGATAAGGAGGGTTGCTGCGTTTGCAGATTTCAGGATTACCTATCTAGTTATCGAAGGTCAAAGCCTTTATCCATTCGACGAGAACTGTCCAGATAAAATAAAACGATAAAATCGAATTTCCATATTCTTCTGTTCAAAATTAGGCTTTGTAGGTATAGTCCACATTCTTTTATGTGCTACTGCGAGCATTTGTTCGATCCCATCTAAACGAGGCTAATTGAATTAAGCTGAATGTGTTATAATCTGTGTGCCTTATTTCGACCAAATTCATTTGAACTCCCAGGAAATTTGATCATATTTGATGACAGATTGTCCCGTTATTAGAAAAGTTCTTGTGATGTGCGTATTATCGGTATTTTCACTTAAAATTATTTATTAAAATTTCCAGAAGTTGAAGCAGTGCAATATTATTATTTTTTAAATACTATACTAGGTTGCCACAATCGTCTAAGGTGCATATTATTATTACTCAAAAATTTTACGCGAGATTTAAAAAACCCACTCACTCACCTTCAAGTACGAAAAGCATTTTAGTCCACTCATTACTCGGTTAATTTGGGAACTAAAGATTTATAAATTAATTGTAGGATAGTTATCTTCCTCAAAGGTACACAAGTTCACGTAATAAGAAGGTGGGTGAATTCATAATAATGCGAAGAAAGTAATTTGAGCACGTGCAAATGTTTTTAATATATCATGTTGGTTATTTTCCTTCTATTTGCCGTAACCTCAACACTGCTATCATTGCAGATGACTTTCCTAAGTTCCCTAAGTCCATTTTTTTAAGTCTTTCGTCACATTAATGTTTACAGTCAAGAGCACGTCCGTTGTAAATATAATAAACCAATCTTCCTAATAATATGACTAAAGTATCAAATTGCTATTTCTATTCCTTAACTATACTGCATGGTAATGATTGTTGATCGCATGCTCGTTTTTTTGAGTGGTTTAACTTTAAGCGTTTTCGAGATGGCCGAGAAAACGTAAGAGACAGGGGCGGATCCACCTTAGGCTTTTTGGGCTTCAGCCCATGGCCCCGTGGATACAAAGGGCCTCCAGCCCCATTTAAAACAAAGGACGATAAAGTTTACAGAAATTTGTTTAAAGTTATAATACTTGTTTAAAGAAAAATATGTAAAATAATAAAAAAAAAACACTCATAAGTTTCGCAACCCAAATCGATCAACCCGTGTGCGCGACTATCAAACGAAACAGGGAATTCCCCTGTTGCGTTGTTATAATAATGATGTAGAATTTGTATGTGTACATAAACACGAACTATTATTAAATATTTTTTTAATTCTCCATTTTTTTCCTATACCGTACATCTCCATCACTATAGAACACAATTTCTTGACAAAATGACAATTAGTTGAATAATTAATAGGCCCCCGATTAGTATTAGCCCAGGGCCCAGCTAATTCACGATCCGCCCCTGGTAAGAGATGATTCTTTTCCTGGTCGCCCTTTCAAGTTGAAAACAATATCGGAAGAATCGGTAATCTATTCGATCTAACTGTGAACATTACTAATTTACTACCTTCACGTTCACGCTGAACTCTCAGAAGAAGGAAATTAAAAGTAACCCGAATCGTGGAAGAACAAGTCATGGGTTCTCCTCCAAGGCAATGCGCGCCAATTCATTCCGCGTCGTCTGTCAAGAAGTTTTAAGCCAAGTACAGCATCTCAGTGTTAAACTATCCGTCTTATTCACTGGATCTGATTTGAATCCGTTGAAGCTATGAAAAAGAGAATATATAGCATAGCCGTGTGAGCATAGAGAGAAAAATTTTATCAATCGAATCGAGTGATCATTCATTTGAACGAACCGACCGTTATCATCTTTTAAGCGTTGCGGTGGCGGTGGCGAAAGCGGGACGGTAGCGGAACTGCGGAAAGTGATTTAAAAAAAAACGTCGTCACACACTAGGATTTTCTCCTGTGTCGTGGGTGCAGTTACAAACATAGAATATCATATGCACTATACGCCCAGACCGGAACAAATTTCTGTAGGCCATACAAAATATTTGTCCTGTACGGGAATAGAACTCGCGACCCGTTGCGCAGAAGGTGATCACTCTACCTCTGCGCTAACTGTCGTCATTTACTTGCGCCGCGCCGCTTCCGCGAGCGGTCTCTGTGTGGCATGGTCCATAGTAACATGAACATTACAATAATTCCTCTCCGCTGCCGTCCCGCTCGTCGCCTCTTGCGTGTGGAGCGCTTTATTGAGGTCAATCGTGATGTCACTTTGCCAAACAGTGCCGAAAGATCGCCTGTTCCATTTGAGTTGGAAAGTTAATCCACGGGAATGCCCACACGCAGGTTTTGTCCCGCACAAATTTCTTGGCGTGCGTGTGCTTTGACTGCTGTGGTTGTAGCAAGGGCTTTAATACTATGAAAGATGTAACAGCCGTCGGAGAGCAAGAAATTTGTGATAAAACTCAGTCACACGTGTCCCTTGACGAGTGACAAATTTTTTTTATCACGTCAGTCACCCTAAATACGCGCCGCCGTGTCACTCTTTAAGACGTATAGATAATGTCACTGAAATTGTGAGATAATGCGTGACTCGAGTCCAGTCTTGGCAGCCCGTGCTACGCCTGCTGGACTGTGTTAGTTGAGCGATATATATGACTCTGTACAAGTTACTTTTCACCATTCCAGATATTTTTTCCTTTTCAAGTATACCATTGGGAATACTGGAGAGATGTCGTGCCCGTCCCCTGGTTGCCCCAAGCTAGTCGGACAGCGAGGTTGGTTTAGTGGGTAGGCATGCGGGGCGAGTCTGTCGATTCACAGAACACAGAAACACAGAACACAGAAAGAGGTTAGAAAGGCAATCATGCACCGTTTGTACGGGAACCGCTGTCGCCAGTTTTGCTCCCACTTCTTTTCCTTGCCCCGCCCATGCAAAGTCGCGCGAAATCGGGCTGAACCAATCACAACGCTCACTGGGCTCCTCATTCACAGAAATTCACTGACGTCCAGAGCCGCGTGTACAAATAACATTATTTTAGTGATTGATATCGATTAATAGCTATCGATATTAAATATTGCCAGCAATTTAACCATTTGAAATATTTAGAAAACCAAAAGATAATTATTACTTTCATTATACGTTTATAATTAATAATATTCAAGTAATATTTTGTTTCTATGTAACAAAATTAAAGCTTTTTAGCTCAAAAATGTTGTAGGTTGGACGTAAAATAAAAGAAAATCTATAATACTATAATGCACCGGTCTGAAAGCATAAACTAGAATGGATAATCTGACAAACGGACGTGCGGTAGTTTAGTTGTTAGGATATTTTAGTTGGATGGAGAAGTAAATATTTGTAAAGTAAATACTTACCTGTAAATTTGTTTTTTAAAGTACTCAAATCTTCATGTCTTGCATGACCACCTACCTATGCTAAAATAGTCATACAGGGTGTCCCAAAAACAATGGATAAGCCTGTAACTATAGATGGACTTCATCATGACCTCCCTTATCACAAATTTTGACCTTAGTGAAAATATCACGGTTTCAGAGATATTTATTGTTTTTGTTTTATTCAAAAATTTCCAAGTGCGATTAGTTTTTATACTGCCATTTCTACAAATGGAAAGCTTTTTCGATTTAGTTTTTTTTTATTTTACAAGCGATAGTTTAGCTATCAAAAACAAAGATTTAAATTTAACAAACTAGCGTAGAGTGTTTAAAATAAATTAAAACACAAAGAAAATTAAGAATGAAATTAACTTTCTCTCATGTTTGATCAGCTACAGTGTGAAAAAAATGTAGGACGCTCATCGTGCCCATTATCTTAAAAACTTGCTTAGCTATTCTAGATTCCAAAAAGGTATCATAAGCCTAAGCATTCTAAATATGTTTAATTTCATGACAACTTTAATAGCAAATAGTATTAAAACTTCAAAAAAATATTTTGTCGTAATAATAACTCTCAGCTTCTGTAGTAATGTAAAGGTGTAATGAGCCTAGGTATTCTGTATTTTTTAATCTCATGACTTCTTAAAGAGTATGAAAATTTCAAATTACTCGTTAAAAATCACATTTTTTCGTAAAAAAAAGTCAAAATTGAACTTGCGCACTTATACACGTCCTAGACATTTTAATAAAGAGGAAACACTAAGGTCGAGAGAATTCAGAAATAGGTATTTGTAAAATGTATTGCTGTCTCGCTGTATGCCCAAACAATCGTTCTGACCGCGAAAGAGACGAATTAGGACAGCAGTTAGGACAGAAAATACCTACAAAAAGTACACAAAATATACGTTTCGAAGTCCCCTGTTTTCTCCGCTAAAACTAGACCGATTTAATTACATTTTACGTTAAAAATTAAAGAAAGGCTTTGACTGTGTTTCTATGTTTTGCTTTTTCATATAATTTCGTCAAATTTGTTTACTGGATGTTTGAATAAAGCAGAAAATCAGGCCAATTTTTCAGGTTTTTAAAGGTTTATATCTCATTTAGTAATTAACTTAATAAAAAAAGGAAAACATAGAAGCATGTTTATAGTTGCCATTGATTTTTTTAAAAATAGCACAGCCAGCATATTATCCAGGAAGGAAATAGGGGACAACGTTTGTATAAAAAAGGACCTGTACGATTTCCTAACGCACGTAACCCGACGTTTTATTGTAAGCAGCTGCATTTTGGATGCGAGTCCACAGCTCCGCAATCGAGGATACTGGCGTCGCGTACACGGACTTTACTAGCTTTACGATTTGGATATTGTTTATATTTGTGATACCTTCTGACAATTAGCAATCGTTATTAGGACTTTAAACATGCCAGGACATCAGTACACGACATTCGAATATGCAAACACTTATGGCGAGTGTCAAGGTTATACCAACGTTGCTGCTCGACAGTACGCAGAAAGGTATAAAATGTAAATATTACTTTTGAAAGAGTGAGAAATCACTTAAACGAAAATAACCCAAAAGGTCGAAAGCCGGCTTTGTCCTATTTTATGGCCACCGAGATCACCGGATTTAAATCCCTTGGATGTTTTATTGGAGGTGTCTAAAAGACCTCGTGTACGCGATGTCAGTATCCTCGATTGCGGAGTTGCGGACTCGGATCCAAAATGCAGCTGCTTACATCAAAGTCGGGTTAGTCGGGTTACGCGTACCGCATTAAACATTCTTTTAATAAAAGGCCTAGGATGTGTATAAGGGCGCAAGTTCAATTTGATTTTTTTACGAAAAATGTGTTTTTTAACGAGTACTTTGAAATTTTCATACTCTTTAAGTAGTCATGAGATTAAAAAATACAGAATACCTAGGCTCATTACACCTTTACATTAACACAAAAGCTTACAGTTATTATTACGACAAAAATATTTTTTTGAAGTTTTAATATTATTTGCTATTCAAGTAGTCATGAAATTAGAAATATTTAGAATGCTTAGGCTTATGATACCTTTTTGGAATCTAGAATAGCTAAGCAAATTTTTAAGGTAATGGGCACGATGAGCGTCCTACATTTTTTTCACACTGTAGGTGATCAAACATGAAAGAAAATTAATTTCATTCTTAATTTTCTTTGTGTTTTAATTTATTTTAAACACTCTACGCTAGTTTGTTAAATTTAAGTCTTTGTTTTTGATAGCTAAACTATCGCTTGTAAAATAAAAAAAACTAAATCGAAAAAGCTCTCCATTTGTAGAAATGGCAGTATCAAAACTAATCGCACTTGGAAATTTTCTAAAAAAACAAAAACAATAAATATCTCTGAAACCGTGATATTTTCACTAAGGTCAAAATTTGTGGTAAGGGAGGCCATGATGAAGTCCATCTATAGTTACAGGTTTATCCATTGTTTTTGGGACACCCTGTATAAATATTATGGTGATATTAAAAATTCTAAGTTGTAAAATTAGTTTAGAATTTGCCCATAATTTTTTTACTAATCGAACTAATTGTATCGTGAAAATTGAAATTAATTTTACAATTTTAATCTTTGATTACATCGCCGTACTTATATGAATAGGATGTTAGAAAGGGTAGGTGTTAGCTTCGCCAAACATTCTGTATTATCGATAAGTAATAATTATTATTATGGCATTTTAAGTGACAAATAATATGTTATTTTTACTTTATACAAATATTTTAAAATATACATTTATCGATAAAATGTAATGCGTGCGTTTTTTGATTAGCACGGCACTATCCCTTGTACTGCGACTACTGCGTTAATGCTCATTAAGCCAAATGCGTCACTACCGAAAGCAGTGTACAACATTACGCGCTCTAAGTAATATGGCAAAAATCGCGGGCGTACATTGCCGGTAATGTATATTTTTTAGAAAAATATTATGTAACTTATCGTTATGATCAGTTTTGATGGATTTGACATTATGATCTATGGAATATGGTCATTATGATTAATTTACTACCTACCGATGAAAAGAAATTCCTTCTTTAGCTACACTTGACACCTGACTTCTTGTTTTACAAGTAATTATAGCACAAGAAGGCATTTTTTATATTTATAGTGCCGCGCTTCACGATACACTCACTGTAGTTGTCCGTCAGTGATTAAACAACGCGTTCGCGTTGCGGGGCCACAAGTATGAGCATTTAGTCATAGTTGTGGCTACGCGTGCCCCGCCCACATACCTCTTTCTGTGTTCTGTGTGTCGATTAGATTAGCAGGTGCGCAGTAAAATTTCACCAGTGGAAAAAAGTAAGTACCTACTCAATAAGTTTTTGACGAAATTAGTTGTAACGTGACGCTGACAGCTGTCATGATTCGACATGTATTTATTGATTTATTGAACAACTTCAACATAAATCATTGACATAAATAGTATCTCGTAACTAATTTCATTGTGATCAGGGCGAACTGTAGGTCGGTAACATATATATTTTAGACTAGCTTTCCGCTCGCTGCTTCACCCGCGTTATTATTGTTTTTCCGTGGGAATTTTATATTTTCCCATAAAATAATTTTGTAGCCTATTATATAGAAGACTGTTATTTATATTTAGGAACTCGAATAGAAATTGAAGCAGATTTTAAATATTTTCCATAGAAACTTTCAACCCCTATTTTGAACTCTTAAGGGGGTGAATTCCAATAAACCATGAAATACATGTTCAATGAAATGTTTTTAAGAGCATGAATCTCAAGTTTTATCAAAATCTTTGCTAATTAAAAAAAATCGTACAAACTTGCAAACCGTATTTCACCCCTTCAGGGTTAATTTTTTTTAAAATGCCTTCTCAGTGTGCGTCCGCATTTTGAATTAAAACAACTGTCCAAATTTCACGTTTCTACCATTAGCGGTTACGGCTGTGCTTGCGTCTATAGATGTCTCCTTTTATACAGGGTGTTCGGAAGAACGTTGAACATACGAAAATGGGGGGCAGGTGGGGTCGTATGTTAACTAACTAGCCCAAAAGATTTTACCTAGGTCTCAAGATTTTTTGTTAATAATTTTTTTTCAATTTCTGGAATTTTTCGTTTTTGTACCTTCAAACCCGTCTAACTTTTTTTTTGTTATGGCCAGGTTAATTTTTTTTTCTTTATTAGAAACTTAGTGGTCGGTAGATCTTTTTAAAATTAAAAGTAGCACATTGCACACTGCTATAAACAAAGTTATGGACCCTCAAACATAAAAAAAGAGTTAAAATAAATTATGAAGCTCAACTTCGCGTTGCATTAAAAAAAATGTAAGAGTAATGGATGACTTCTGATTAATTAAAAACATCTCTGAAGTGTGAGCTTTCTACCGATATGTAGTTTGTTTTGATATCTTTTTCGTAACTAAAGTTATTCGATGATTACTGACGTGGAAAGTTAAATGTTTTGCAAAATTTATCAATGCAAAGGTTGAAAAAATGAAAGGAGCAATTCAAATCTGGTATTATTTATTTTGAGCAAGACTGCATTTAGGTTAACTGATGCTCAAATTGACGTCCCTCATTTGATATGCACGCTCTGCATCGGTTTCTAATTTCAACTGTTGTTGTACGGAGTAACATTTCCTGTTTCATCCCCTCGAATGCAGCATCAATGCGGATCATAAGTTCCTCACGACTGGACACTTCAGATGTGTATACTAAGTCCTTGGCCCTTCCCCAGACGTAAAAGTCTAGGTCTGGCGATCGTGGGGGCCAGGGAATTGGACCACCCCGACCAATCCAGGAATTAGGAAAACTATTATTTAGGAATTCCCTTACGGCTAGGCTATAATGGGCTGGGCAGCCGTCATGTTGAAATATTATCGGAGCGTCTTCTTGAAACACTTCTTCCACCAAATGCGGTAAATCATTCATCAAAAATTCCAAATAATTGTGTCCATTGAGAGTGTCGGGTAAATAATGTGGTCCAATTAACTTATTTCCGATCACTCCTGCCCAAACATTAACACTAAACTTTCTTTGGAAACCCCTTTGTCGCTTTACGTGTGGGTATTCTCCTTTTTTGCCCAGTGGCACACCTCGGACACTCCATACAACGTTCGCAAATCAATTACCTATTACTACTACATTAGCAAATGACGTTCGCACACGCGCAAATGTGTGCGTGGAATCTAGTAGGGCTGAGTGCACGGTTATCAATCGAAATGACGCGAGAAGTGCAGTGACTGCCTTCTCCTTTACCCGCATAGCGCTGTCTCTGTTATCGGCCGGCGCTCGCGTCTATTCGCCCGAGCGATCGCGCGAGCCCTTGTGTATGTATCAGTGATGTCTACAACGAAGTGCCGGGTAGGACGAGGTATTTGAAATGAGTGCGGGGAGGTGAGTGGCCGTTCTGTACGTAGTACTATTATCTATTCTGTGCCAGTGGTGCAAATTGTGATAATTTACTATTCCTTCCTTGTCAAATTTGGATTCGTCGGTCCAAAGAATTCTCCTCAAAAAGTGTATGTCGTTCACATCGGTATGCAGCAAATGCCGGCAAAATGCGGCACGTCTCCCAAAATCATTATCTTCAAGACCTATAACAAACAAAACAAGAATTGAATTCACTACTTACAAAACAAAATTTTTATTAAGTTACTTTGAAGTATTTAAAGTAAACAAATTAATTTGATGCACTAATAACATACGAGATTGAGTTATTAGGAAACAAAATCAAAAAGTCCTAAGACTACATACCTTGAACTGGTGTGTAGTGGAAAGGATGCCTTCCATCGTGGTGGAGAACTGACCACACTTTCCATATGCCCAGGCCAAGTGCTGCAGCAACCTGTCTCACACTTTTCGTAGAGTCCGCTTCAAACTCGGCGAGGATTTGCTCGTCAATGTTTACATTGCCTTGTATAATGTTGACTCTCGGCTCTTGAAAACGTATGTTGCCGGTTTCCCGTAAACGCCGATAAGTATTCGAAAACGTTTGGTGACTGGGGACACGTCGGTTGGGATAACGCTCTTGATAAACTCTACGAGCTTCACGCGCGTTGGAGTTACTCGTAGCGCTTCCATATGCCAATAAAATGTCCGCATATTCCTCATTGTTAAATGAAGTCATTTTACCAATAAACAAACTTAACAGAATTAACAAAACAACAATAACAATAACACAAAACGAAGATAAAAAAAAGATACGATATGTACAATAAATGCGCTAGAGTGAAACATAATCGTTCCTCGCCGCGCAATCCATACAGAGTGAAAGAAAGAAAAGATAGCCGTTATGAGTACGCAAGAGTGAGAAAAAAATCTACCTGCTTTGTGTAACCATCCCAGTAATAAGCCATTTCCTTATTTTGACTTTTGCATTAATAAATTTTGCATAACATTTAACTTTCCACATAAGTAGATTTTTGTCGAGATGGTCCGCCTTGATAGAAAACATCGAATAACTTTAGTTACAAAAAAGATATCAAAACAAACTACATATTAGTAGAAAGATTGCGCTTTAGAGATGTTTTTAACAAATCAGAAGTCATCCATCACTCTTACATTTTTTCTAATGCAACGCGAAGTTGAGCTTCAAAATTTATTTTTACTCTTTTTTTTATGTTTGGGGGTCCATAACTTTGTTTTAGCAGTGTGCAATGTGCTACTTTTAATTTTAAAAGGATCTACCGACCACTAAGTTTCTAATAAAGAAAAAAAAAATAACCTGGCCATAACAAAAAAAAAGTTAGACGGGTTTGAAGGTACAAAAACGAAAAATTCCAGAAATTTAACAAAAATTAATTTAAAAAAATCTTGAGACCTAGGTAAAATCATTCGGGCTAGTTAGTTAACAGACGACCCCACCTGCCCCCATTTTCGTATGTTCAACGTTCTTCCGAACAGTTTCTTTAATTATAAAAAAATATTTTTTCAACTTTCAGGGTTTGCTTATTCACTTTTAAACGTTTATCATAGTTAGTGAGTTTTAGGAGTTTTAGACTGTTTTGTATGTTCGAACGTCTATCGCCATTTTTTCGTAGGATAAATGCAAATTTTGTTTGAATAGATAGATCATCTATTCAATTCTCTTTCATGAAAAGGTTCTGAATCGATTGCAATAAAACTAGGTATTTTTTTAGATAACACGGAAGCTATTGGTCCCCATCTCAACTAATGGTAAAGGGTGAGAAGGCCGAAAATGGAAATGAGCACACCTGGCTGGACTGCTCTACAATTGAAGAACTGAGCATCTTCCCTCTAACTTTCGGAATAAATTTTATTAGCATTGTTTATCTGGCGACAAACTTAGGCAAGAAGGTGGTAACTAATTGAGCTGGTTGAGAAGCCCTTCCGCCAATTAAACCAAGCATTAAAAATTCTGCCCCCATGGGCATCAGATCAATACCGGGTGGGCTCAACCACTAGACTATGATTAATAGGACTGAGATTAAAGAGATTAAAATTGCTGGACGCACCTAGTTAGCCTTCATGTGGAATGACACAAGGCATATCACGAGATAACTAAAACACGATATTCACAAAACCTAGGGACTTAAAAATTCTGCAAATCTTTACGTTGTTGTAGTGTTCTGAAAGCTTTTTAATAAAATTGCACTTTAAACTAAAACACGAGATTCACAAAACACCTAAAAATTTTATAAGTTTATACTAGTGCAATTTATTCGTATTACAGTTTCTTGATATGTTAATAGTGACAGAATCAAAATAATATTTATTTAAATTATGACTTGATCGGAAGCTCTTTTGAATCGTCCAAATATTTTACCTACCACCCATTCAGGATATCTTTTAGCTGTTAAGAAGAATGGGCGCAAGAAACTTATCAGCTTTATCGGAGGGTAACAACATTTACAGAAAATTATGTCGTGTCGAGAAAATCTGAGAAAAAAAAGATCCTCATTTCCTCACTCTCCTCGGAGCGCAGGCCTTCGAGAAATAACGACAAATGTTGATTAGGTATTTCAAAACGTGTGGAAATTTATTAATGATATAAAAAAGGTCAAAGCCATAAAAATAATTTGAGTCGTCGTTACTATACGATTCTGTACGATTCTGAACAAACTACACTGACCTTCAAAAGTAAGTACACACATTTATAAAATTGCAATAACTTTTAAAGTAGGCAAAATATATTTTCAAAATAAAAAGTATTAAAACGACTAATGTATAAAGAACTATAACTTCCGAGAAACCTGACGAAATGAGCTGAAAATGTTTTTGTTTGAATCCTTTATCTTTTGTAGTATAGGGAAAAATTAATTTTAAAAGTGTAGTACTTACTTTTGAAGGTCAGTGTATATTTAGGGTTTGCACAATTTAATCCCTCGTATATTGTTTTTCTAGTTCCTAAGCATTAGTTCAATTCAGCAGCTGTCAACTTACTTGTCTCTTTGTAATATTTAGAAATTACGTATGGCAATAAATGGGTCGCCGGCTCTCAGGGCCTCGGAAGAATATTAAAGCATTGCTTTTGTTATTGTTCAGAGCTCAGGGCGGATAAAGCCCTGTCATTATTTTAAGACGAGACCAGTTGTCCCTTTTACTGGCATCCGTAATAGCACTTGAAACTTTCAAAGGAAAATAAAAAAATGTTTTAAAGCTATTTCGTTGTTTCGTGTTCTGTTATTATCGGCCACAGCTCAGAGATTCCAAAAAGAGAGCGTATTTTAAAAGAAATAAATTTAAGTTGGTACTTTGACATTTATTTTGTTTCAAGTTTACATGGAATTTTTTTTTTCGGGCGTTAAGACAATATCCTGAAATATCTGATGGAAACAATTTGAATATTGGAGTAGTTACAAGAAAATTGACAAAGCATCTTCATAGTTTTTATGAAATTCGTATGTTCTTAAAACTTGGGTAATATTGGGTTCTATAAACTTGGGTTCTTGGATTTTTTGGCACCATTTAAGCTTACTTTTGAAAATTCTACGTAACTCAACCATTGTGTTATATCAAATGTAACCCGGCCCCCCTAGCATGACCACCGAAACACGACATGATAAAACGATATATCGATATGAACTGTTAAAAAACGTTGGATTTTTCATCTACCTTGATGTTTTGAGTATGTTTTGGTTATAAATATTGTTATTTTGTGTATTTATCATAACAGATCATTACGTCCCCACCGAGGGGCTCGATTCTACCCTAAGTTAGGGTGTTTACGCCTTAGTTAACCACGCTGGCCCAGTGTGGATTGGTCGACTTCACATTCACCTTTGAATTTCTTCACAGATGTATGCAGGTTGCCTCACGATGTTTTCCTTCACCGTAGGAGCGCCAGGCAAATGTACATATGAATTTCGAAAAACGAAAAACACATTGGTACATGGCGGTCTCGAACCCCGGACCTCCCGATGAGAAGGCAAGTGCTGAGTCCACAGCGTGTGTATTACTAATATGTTAATGTCGATAAAATTTCAAGGAAGCCATTATATGCATCGTATTTCGACACAGTTCATATCGATTTGCGATTACGCAGGTTCCGCGCACATCTCCCGCTGTTTCGGCCTGTATAACCATGATTGGTTGAGTAGGGCCATGGGTTGGTGGAGGGTAAAAAAGTTCATATCGATTTATCGTTTTATCATGTTTATCGTGTTTCAGCGTTCATGTTACGGGGGCAAGTGTTAAAATCAAGCCTAGCCCTCCGGTGAGCCTCACTTACTTGTAAGTTCCAGCCTGCCAGGGGTTTTCTTTTATTTTTTTTATATATGGCTTTATGGAATTACATCCCTATGGTTACCTTTAGTAGGGATTTTTTTAAAACAAATATTTTAAAATTTGATTTTAAATTACAATATCGCACATAGTACTAAAGTTTAATCGTTGCTGCATTTTAATGTTTAGAATGGAAAATAAATCACAAAGATACATTAATTGGAACTAGATAGAAAAGGTAACGTAATACCAGCTTTTCTATCCAAATTACCGAAATCCATTTCGTCATATATATCAAAATATGCAAATCTATTTTAAAAGCCGTCATAAATTTCCTAATAAATATCGTAGCTGTCAAATGTGACAACAGATTAAAAATCCAAAATAAATCCACACTAAAACTAGGGGTGCGCCTAGTTTTTTTTTCGTAAGCTCATCCTCAATTTATGCTTAAACCAGTGATTTTCGTAAGAACAATGTTTCTTAGAACCAACAAAAACCTGAATTTTTGCTTAGTCTGGGCTTAAACTATGCTAAGCCATGTAGTGTATTTACATAAACAGCGATGAAAATTTACGGTACTAGGATTAGTCGAGGCAGCATCAGTAATCAGGCTGAGTTTCGGGCGGTTTCCGCGTTCGTGACAGGATTCCGTTGCGTGTCCGACTAAGTTCACACGAGCCGGCTCGGTTAACTTATTAGTTGTTGCGCTCCAATTTCCCAATTATTTGGAAAGTTTAAGCCCCGACGAAGGTCGCTATCCACTTATACTTGTCGCTTAACTGACTCACCGATTGCAGCCCCCGTAGCACGTCCACCAAAACACTATATGACAAAGCGATTTATCGCGATAAACTATCAAAATACGACGAAACCCTATTGTATTTTGACAGTTCACCGTGATAAATCACTTTATCATATCGTGTTTTGGTGGGCGTGCTAGGGGGGCTGGATTACCTACGAGCACTGTTGTATTCATAAGTTTTGCTCAAGATATTTAAGTCTAGAAACTCATATCTTACGATACTACGATACTCACTAAGAAACTCTAAAAAGTTAAAAATAATATAAGAATATCTATGCACAATATTGAGGCGGTGCCAAGCGTAATCTCCTAGGAAGAAATGTAAGAACTTACTGATATTAGTTAAAATTTGGCGCCGATTCAAAATAGAAATGTAATATTTTGTGTATTCTGTTTTTAAAGTTTGTGATCATTTTTTTGTAAAATATTTTTATTTTAATAATTTTTGTGAATTGAATACCTGCTCTGTAAAGTTACTTGAAAGAATACAATTAAGGTTCGTTTGTAGTACTTATTATATTTAAAACAAATAAACACTAGCCTCTAAACTCCTAAAGGTGAAGGATCCTAACATCATCAGTTCAGCATGCTGGAGGAATTTTTGAGATGATGACTACCAGACACAAATACTTCAATAACTTCAGAAAAAAACATTTAATACGTTTGACGTGTCTATGAAATTTAAGGGATTTCCTCTATTTTTCTAAGATTCCGTCACCATTGACGTGGTGACAATGGGACCAATCGGAAAGTATATCCTCTCTAACAAAAATGATTTTTCCAAATCAAGTTAATAAATGACGGAGTTCTTTTATACACTTAGCAAAAAAATTGTTACACCCATGTACCTAGTGAAAAACCAGAGACTTATAAATCTTTTGTCCGATCCTTTATTTAAGCCACGAGCGACGAGGCAATCGGAAATAGTTGCCTTCAGCGACGCCTTCGACGCCTTTGTTTGAAGCAGATATTGCATAATCATTTGCTGCATGGTAGGGTAGGCAAGCCACAGGGTATCCCAAGTACCCAAGCTTTTTCCAAGAGTGTAACTCGCGGGGGTCAAATAGGGGCCTTATTTCAACTCGAGTCGTAACTCGCGAAACCTTATACTTAAATAAAACTGCTTTAATTTTTTGCTACATCTTACCGCGATTACGTAGGAATAAAATCCCATACTAAAAATGCGAATCCTCATGGAAACTGTTTTGCGTAATTATTTTGATTCCATAGTTGCTCAGGCCGAAAAGAGCAGGGGTTGCCAACTTGATATGACCCAATATCTACTATTAACTAACGAAAGTCCGTGCGATATTAATTTCTTTAAATGTTAAATGAAACAGTACAGTTTAGTATCCAATTATGCAACATTTATTGCATAATTGGATACTGAATAAAATAAAATTAATTGAATAATAATATGACAATAATACACGCAGCAATTATTGCTTTACAAAATTCATTAGGTACATTTCGTTACAGGCAAAAGCATGTCAGGTCAAACTTCTATAATTGATTTTGAACCTTAAACTGTTCCTTGTTAAGTTCAAAGTTGATTGAAAAAAATGTCGTTTTGAGGTAGCGTGATGTAAGAAGAAAAAGACTCGTGGGCCCGGCAGACGTTGTCCTGCCCGATTACAGCGCCACCTATCAGGTCCAATTGTACGTATAAACCATCCCTGGACCTATTCAAACACACACAGAAAATTTCGTAAGAATCGCTGGAGCCATTGAAGAGTTTTTGCGAGACTAACACACAGCGATTCATTTTTATATATAACTAGTGGGCCCGGCAGACGTTGTCCTGCCCGGTGATTACAGCGCCACCTACTGGGTCCAAAAATACTTTTAAACCTTCCCTGTACCTATTCAAACACACAGAAAATTTCGTAAGAATCTGTCGACCCGTTTCAGAGTTTTTGCGAGACAAACACACAGCGTTACATTTTTATATAAAAGAAAGAAGAAGAAAGAAGATAATTGTCACAGTGGAAAATATACATATACCTAATATCAGTGACAGAACTTTGATGCATCATTTTAACGACTCTACTGACCCACTGCACTGCATCGCCTTACTTCATCACAAAGTCAACGAGTCCAACTTTACGTTTAAACCTTCCTTGGATCTATTCAAACACGCACAGAAAATTTCGTTATAATCGGTCCAGCCGTTTCAGAGTTTTTGCGAGACTAACACACAGCGTTTCATTTTTATATATAAGAAGAAGAAGAAGCTTCTTCTTATATATAAAAATGAAATGGTTGGTCACATCATGAAGTGGGCAATTTTACGATCCGGCGACGACATACTAATTCCGTTGTCACACTGCCCGTGTAACAACGGAATACCTCGAAGAAGTCGGTATTGCAACATTGGACTGGCCAGCGCTCAGCCCTGACTTGAATCCCATTGAGCACGTGTGGGATGAACTGAAGAGGAAGGTTCGTTCCAGAACTCCTGCTCCTTCATGTCTGAATGAGCTGAAATCAGCGTTGATTGAGGAGTGGGAAGGTATTCCACAAGAATCAATTCAGAAGCTGATCAGGTCTATGAAGAATCGTCTTGGAGCAGTTATTAGGGCGAGGGGAGGGAACACAAAATATTGACACTTATTTTTAAAGATAAATAAAATATTTATTTAATAATTTTTGTTGTTTTATTCATTCATTATTTTTCCCTATTTCCTTGTTTTCCTACCTCCTACACTAGCTGTGCCCGCGAACTACGTTTCGCCATATTTTTTTCCCGTTTTTGCAACATTTTCTTGATGCTCAGCTCCTATAAATCGTCGCGTGATGTTATATAGCGATAAATGGACTTATCCAACACAAAAATAATTTTTCAATTTGAATCAGTGGTTCCTGAGATTAGCTCGTTCAACCAAACAAAAAACAAAACTCTTCAGCTTTATAATATTAGTATAGATATACATGTTATTATTAGATAAATTAATGCCTTGCCGCGATCGACTGGACTAACAGCTACTATTTATCGACTAAATGGCCCCCGCTGTCTTTAGAGCAAGGTTTTAGAACAATATTGAAACAGAGGCACCACTATTGTAGCGTATATCGAACTCACTCTCACTGTACTTTTAACAGTCTTGAGCGAACACAATCGTGTCTTGATGTAATTAAGCAAAAAAAATTACAAACAAATACAACCATTTGAACAGGCAATTACAAATTACAGTTACAATTAATAGCAATTACAAACAACCAATTACAAACAAATACCACAAATACAACCAAAGAAATACCAGTTCGAACATGATTATGAAAATGTCTCTGTAAATATTAGGTTGGGGAAAAAGTCTTTTCGCATTATAGTATGTATAAACTTGTAATAAAATCTCTTTGGCTATACTATTTGTATCTGGCTGGTTTTGGTATCATTGAAAGTTTAAATTTTAAAGAACATAATTCCAAATTCAAATTAGGAAAATGTGTGATTTTCATTTGTTTTTCGTACCGCCAAGATGAGTGAATCTAATGAAGAAATTCGATACATTTTAAAATTTTACTACAAAAAAGGTAAAAATGCAACGCAAGCCGCGAAAAAAATTTGCGAGGTTTATGGACCTAGTGCAGTGTCTGTGAGAGTAGCACAAATTTGGTTTAAGCGTTTTCAATCCGAAAATTTTGATGTCAAAGATGCACGTCGCTCTGGTCGCCCTATTACAGATAAAATGGATGCCATTTTTGAAAAAGTGGAGCAAGATCGGCATGTCAGTAGTTACGACGTAGCTGAAGAACTGGGAATTGACCACAAAACAGTTTTGGCGCATTTGAAAAAATCTGGGTACACAAAAAAGCTCGACATTTGGGTACCTCACGAGCTCACTGAAAGAAACCTAATGAACCGTGTACTCATTTGTGATTCTTTATTACGACGTAATGAAACCGAACCATTTTTGAAGAAGCTGATAACTGGTGATGAAAAGTGGATCACGTACGACAAGAACGTGCGAAAAAGGTCGTGGTCAAAGGCCGGTCAGGCTTCACAGACTGTGGCGAAACCCGGGTTAACTCGCAACAAGGTGATGCTGTGTGTGTGGTGGGATTGGAAGGGCATTATTCATTATGAGCTGTTACCACCAGGCAGGACCATCGATTCTGAACTCTACTGCGAACAACTGATGAGATTAAAGCAAGAAGTTGAGAGAAAGCGGCCGGAATTAATCAACAGAAGGGGTGTGGTTTTTCATCATGATAACGCTAGACCTCACACATCTTTAGCCACTCAGCAAAAATTAAGAGAGTTTGGCTGGGAGGTGTTAATGCATCCGCCGTATAGTCCTGACCTTGCACCTTCAGATTTCCACCTGTTTCGGTCTCTTCAGAATTCTTTAGGCAGTGTCAGGTTAACATCACGAGAGGACTGCCAAAACCACTTGTCGCGGTATTTTGACCAGAAGTCCCAAAATTTCTATAGCAATGGGATCATGTCCCTACCTACAAGATGGCAAAAAGTTATCGAACAAAATGGTACCTACATACTTTAGTTAAATGTAAATAAACTATATTAAAAAATGTTTTGAATTTTCTTAAAAAATGCGAAGAAACTTTTTCCCCAACCTATTATATTTATTTTTCTTCTATATAAGCGCTTTGCGTGAACCATAAAAACGATACACATTCATTTCATGTTCTTGTTTACACCGTACATCTCTTTTTGTCTCATTTGTGTTCGTGATTTCTTGTTTTTCGTTGACGATATTCAGTACGTACTACAGCATAATTCCTCATATCCGTGTCAGTTGATTATCGCTATAAAGGCTATAGGTAGGTAGCTACTTTTCGCTGCCGATAAACAAGTCCCAGCCACATGATATTGATAAATAACAAATAATATTCACAAATATAGGCTTTATTTTATCCTTTTCAAAGTAAAAACGAACTCACTAACTCAAAATTCTTTATTCAGTTTCTAAAATCTTTTCTTGACGTCAAACAAAACACAAGAGTCTAATTAATCAAAAATCTTATTAATTTGTTTGTTTAGTTGAACGCGTTAATCTCAGGAACTACTGATTCAATTTTAAAAAAATCCGTGTGTGTTGGATAGCCCATTTATCGAGGAAGGCTATAGGCTATATAGCATTATGATGTTGTTATATATATACCTACAAGTCCAATATGGAACTTCGTTCCAAAATAATATGTAATAAACATATATCTACTCTAAGCATACATAATATGTCTAAGTATTTCTTACGATGAGTTTGTTAATTAAGGGTATTACGTCGCCCAATGACCTTCAGCATTTGCCCGCTGGTAAAAGTATTCCCACGTTAACGCCATCTCTTTCTAGACAACTGCACTACAAAGTATCAAGCTCAAGATAAAATAAGACTACAGACACGCCGCCCAGTCAGTGTTATTTTGCCTACTTTAATCGCTCTCTGAGCGACATATATTTTCTCATCACTACATAGTATAAAAAAGTCGCTTTCCGCTGTCTGTCCCTATGTATGTTAAGATCTTTAAAACTACGCAACGGATTTTGATGTGGTTTTTTTTTTTAATTTTATTTACTTTCACCTATGTCGATGTTTGTCATCAAATCGTGCAAATTAAATTTGATCCACTTCCCGGTTACCGATTGATCTAAAATTTAGCATACAAGTGTAAATCGCGTGACAATACAATATTATGATGACATTGGTGCTGATCTGATGATGGAGCTGGAAGGTGGCCATAGAAACTTCGCAATGAAATGACACATCCTAATCGAGTTTGGGCTCGTTTGATTCGTCTTGACGAGTACTTTGGTGCTACATGGTAACCAGGGTCTGATGATGGAGCTGGAATGTGGCCATAGAAACTCAGTAAAGCAACGACGCAACCCCATCGAGCCTCGGCTCGTTTGATTCGTCTTGACGAGTACTTTGGTGCTAGAGGTTTATTTATTTTATTTATTAATTCTTCATGTACGCTTATGTACAAAGGCGGACTTAATGCCTGGGGCATTATCTGCCAGTCAACCTTTGGGTGATGCAGAGAATTCAGAGGTAGATGTACCAATACAAATTAAATTAAATGTAAGATATGAACAATACTTAAATTTAAACCTATATAAATACATACCTATATCCACATGTAAATAAATATGATAATATGCTTTATACAATATATACATATATATATATATATATACACACATACATAATTATAACTATGCACTATACTAAATATAATAAGGAAGAAAAACATCACAAACTTACATTACCAAAAGCAGTTTTGAGTTTCAGCCATGTGATGGAGTTTTTCCTTGGAAAACTTTCCGCAATCTATTTTTGAAAATTACTTTGGTTGATGACTTCCTGACTTCCAGTGGGAGAGTATTCCATAAAAGGATGGATTGGACTAAAAAAGAGGAGTGTATGATCCCCGACTGGTGAGTTGGACATTTGAGAAGGCCATTATAGACGGAACGAAGGGATCTATCATGAGAGGTAGTGAAATACTGAAAATGATCTCTAAGATAATTAGGGGTGTTCGGGCCATTAATTAGGGAATACAGCGTTGTTAAAGTCCTCATATCTCTACGCTCACGTATGGGTAACCATTTCAAATGCATCCGATGAGCAGAGACATGATCATACTTTCTTAAATTAAAGACGAATCGAATGCAGTTATTCAGAAGACGGTCCAATTTGTTGAGTAGATCTGCATTCAGGTCGAGATAGCACACATCACCATAGTCAATAATAGGAAAGATTAAGGTCTGTACAAGCATTTTTTTTGTGTCAGCAGGCAAAAAGTTTCTTAGACGATACAGAGATCGTAATGTCCCAGTTACTCTCTGGCAGATACTTGCAATCTGGGGTCGCCAACTAAGACTAGAGTCCAAGTGAAGACCCAAATCCTTCACACTGCTGCTAAATGAAATTGCTTTACCATCAAAACTAACAGGACACAAACTATCAAAAGCAACCTTTGATAAGATCCTGGAGCTACCAATTATGATGGCTTGGCATTTAGATGGGTTAATACAGACTCCAAATTGCTCAGACCAACACCTAATGGTTTCAAGGTCCATATTGATCGCGTCAATTGCTTTATTAATCTCATCAAAGTCCGCCTGGGTGTAAAGTTGCAAATCATCGGCATACAAGTGATACGCACATTGAAGACGGTAAGTAATAAAGTTTATGAAAACTGAAAATAGAACAGAGGTTAACCAGGGTCTAATGATGGAACTGGAATATGGCCATAGGAACTCATTAATTAATCGACATAGCCACATCGAGTATGGGCTCGTTTGATTCGTCTTGATGAGTACTTTAGTGCTAGATGGTAACCAGGGTATAGGGGATATTTTTAAATATTTATTTAATTGTAAATGTGTGTCCATCTCTCATCGTCGTAAAGAATCTCGCGACCGCTCGCGACGCACGCATAATAGTCCTTAACACCTCGCCTTAGCGATCGGGCTCGCAATGCATCGGAATCTATCGGATTACCTCGGAGATGCTCGGAGCGATCACAACCTCCCGCGCACCGCAGCTAGTTGACACTCTTGTTTTCTTTTGAATTCGCATGAATTACATCTCTATTGGGTTAAATGCTCGTAGGTCTCAGCATACGTCTCTAGCGTCCTCCACTTTCATAAATGCTTTCGTACACGCTCGTCGGTTACGGGTACTCTTGACCTGACCTTTTGGTGCAGGTCTAAGATGTCTCCTATTTGGTCCAGGTAAGTTCGTCTCGGTCGTCCCTTACCGACTTGTCCACTTGCATTTGCCTCGTATATTTTTTTTCGTAAGTCGTCTTCCATTCATCCTTTCTATATGGCCAAACCATATTAGCATTCCTTTTTCAATTTTTGTCACTACGTCTTCTTTCATCCCACACATTTCCCTTATCACACTATTACGAAACTTATCTATCAGAGTCACTCCAGCCATTCCTCTCAAAGCTCTCATTTCCACTGCATTAATCCTACTTTCATCCTTCTTTTGCCACACCCAACATTCACTACCATAAATAAGCGTAGGGACCAAAACGCATCTATGAACAGCCAGTCGTGCCTTTTTTGACAACATTTGGCTGTTCAGAAAGTTTTTGCAAGCCCTATTTACTTTATTACCTTGTCGCGAAGCGGAAGGCTTCGTGCAAAAAAAAGGGAGGAAGCTAAAAGAAAAACAAGGTTAAAGTTTATACCGTATAATTAAATAATAAATGCAAAGGTAGGGTGATAAGGAGGGCACGACCGAACTTAATTATCTAACTTAACTAAGATCTAGCTATGTACAAAAATATTTATATAAAAATCTAGCCGGGCCAGGGAAGGGCGCGGGGGCGAGTAGCAGCTCAGCCGAATAACCGGAGCAGGAACAGGCACGGCAGCACAGCTCTTCGGATAGGCAGCTCAGAGGATAGGTAGGCAGCATAGGAGCGCCCCAATAGGCAGACGGCAGCAGGGACCCGTAGAAGGCGCGACGGAGTGGTCAGGTGGGCAGCAGGCACACGTAGCAGGCGCGGTAGAGACGCGTGAAGGAACCGGCATGAAGTGATATGATCACGAAGGCCTGGCGGTGGTGGTTAGGTTCCAAGCCGGTGTAAGGAGCTTAGCTACTCCTTAGCCGTTTGCGTTCAATACCAGAGCTGGTAGTAGACTGGCTTCCTAATGACCCTGGTCCGCTTTTATACTGGCCATAACAATAGACAACTACATAAATGGGTCCCTCGTCAATAGCGACAGAACGTAGTTCGTTTGATTCTGGCGAAATTCCTTTTACTTTCGTCGTAGGCAGTTCCTTATTTACTTATGTTTGGGAGTTTTGTAGATTTTTTGATTGCCTAAAAACAGAAAACTGTATAAGCACATTTATTAGCACAGTCAAGTGTAATATCAATTTAATAATTTTTAAATAATTATAGTGGCTTCATTTTTAAATAGCCGTTTCATAGAAGTTTGGGCACTATACAGATTACATATATTTATTTACACTCTTTTTTCTTCAAAGAACGTTTGTTCTCGCAAGAATCTCACAGTTGGATTTTCTCCTGTGTCGTGGCTGCAGCTACAAACATTGAATCTCACATGCACATACGCCCAGACCGGAACAAAATTTTGTAGATCGTACAAAATCTTTGTCCCGTACGGGAATCGAACCCGCGACTCGTTGCGCAGTAGGCGATCACTCGACCGCTGCGCTAACCATGCCGCCTCGACTTTATACAATGTACGACGAGCTATGCCCGCGACCTTCGTTTCGCTTTACGATAGTTTCTTTTGTTTTATTCTAGTTTTCCCGTCTATTTTTTCCCGTGGGAAAAAAAGTATCCTATGTCCGTCTCCTGGTTCTAAGCTACCTCCCCACCAATTTTCAGTCAAATCCTAGTTTTCCCATTTTCCCGTGGGGATTTTTACTGTAGGAAAAGTAGACTATGTGTTATCCTATATAATTAGCTATCTGTTTTTTGTCTGTAAGTAATTGTTATAATGTAATAACTGTTGGTGAGTCTAATATTACGTAGAATTTTTGTGTTTGGACTCATTTGAAAAGGCTCACCGAGAACAAGATGACTGTGATGATTTGCCTTCTGACGATCAGCATAATAAATTTTATAATACACTAGCTGTGCCCGCGAATTCCGTTTCGCCTCACGATAGGTTCTTTTGTTTTATTCGAGTTTTCCCGTTTTACTGTCAAATTTTTCCCGTAGGAAAATAGTATCATATATCCGTCTCCTCGTCCTAAGCTACCTCCCCACTAATTTTCAGCCAAATCCTAGTTTTCCCGTTTTCCCGTGGGAATTTTTACCGTGGGAAAAGTATTATATATTATACCTTATATAATTAGCTATCTATTGATGACAGTCCCGTCAAAATCGGTCTGGCCGTCCCGGAGACGTATGCTCCCGTTGTCTGTCTGTCTGTATGTTCCCGCTAATCTCAGTAACGGCTTGACCAATTTAGACGGGATTTTCACTAATAGATAGCTAATTATATAAGGTATAATATATAATACTTTTCCCACGGTAAAAATTCCCACGGGAAAACGGGAAAACTAGGATTTGGGTGAAAATTAGTGGGGAGGTAGCTTAGGACGAGGAGACGGATATATGATACTATTTTCCTACGGGAAAAATTTGACAGTAAAACGGGAAACCTAGAATAAAACAAAAGAACCTATCGTGAGGCGAAACGGAATTCGCGGGCACAGCTAGTGTTTTAAAAATTTATTATGCTGATCGTCAGTTGGCAAATCATCACAGTCATCTTGTTCTCGGTGAGCCTTTTCAAATGAGTCCAAACACAAAAGTTCTACGTAATATTAGACTCACCAACAGTTATTACATTATAACAAATACTTACAGACAAAAAACAGATATACATAATTATAATATATAGATAAGTACAGCATATGTAATATTAATT
This sequence comes from Schoenobius gigantellus, assembly GCA_963935595.1. NCBI lineage: Eukaryota > Metazoa > Arthropoda > Insecta > Lepidoptera > Crambidae > Schoenobius > Schoenobius gigantellus. Next base: position 55,899,072 of record OZ012541.1, read on the forward strand.
ATTAATACATAACACAACAATTATTTAAAAAAACGTTGCCTCATAATAGAATTTTCTCCTGTGTCGTGGGTGCAGTTACAATAGAATCTCACATGCACATACGAACAAATTTTTGTAGGTCATACAAAATCTTTGTCCCGTACGGGAATCGAACCCGCGACCGGTTCCGCAGTAGGCGATCACGCGACCGCTGCGCTAACCGTGTCGTCATACTGTAGCCACGTATAACGTAGCATGTGTTACATACATAAATATTTTTTTAGTAGGTAATGGAGTCTTTGGTGGTTATTTCTATTAGATTATGAATATACATACATTGAGAAAAAAAACGAGTGTGCTTATGACCACACGACTGAAGTGAAACTTCTATGAGAGGAAGAGAGAAAGAAAATGTGCGCGCGCACTGCTGTCTCTTGCTTATATCCCCCACTTAACTTCCGTTCGCCTTGCCCGATCACACTTTTCGTAACGCGTTCGCCAGCTTACTCCCCAAGTCAAGCGTGCCTAAAGAAGTTTCACTTCAAAAAGAAACCCATAAAAGCAAAAAATATATATAGGTAGGTATGTGAAAACTAGTGTAAGAATAAAAATAATTAACTACATTGCTAGTCGTTAATATGCTTGAGATCCTATACCTACCTTCGGAGCTGATCATCAAGAAGGCGAAACCAGTACAGTCATCTTGACCTCGGCGAGCTCTTTTAAATGAGTCCAAACACGACAGTTCTACGTAATACAGTGGTTGAGATCCTGTATCTACGGAGCTGATCACCAGGAAAGCAAAACCAGTACAGTCATCTTGGTCTCGGTGAACTCTTTTAAATGAGTCCAAACACGACAGTTCTACGTAATACAGTGGTTGAGATCCTGTACCTACCTTTGGATCTGATCATCAGAAGACAAAATCATCATAGCTATCTTGATCTAAGTCAGCCCCCGTATTATGAATTCTTATTTCCATTCGGCTTACGGGCAACAAAAACTGTGTGTAAGTTATGAACTTTATTAGCAAGGTATTAGAGTTCATTACGAAACAAAAAATAGCCAGTCATTAAACTGCATGGAGATAATACTTCACAATCACAATACGGGGCCTGCTCTTTCAAATGAGGCCAAACACGATAATTTTACGTAATACAGTGGTTGAGATCCTTACCATAACTTCAGGGCTCATTATGATAAATATTTGAAAGAGAAATAAATTTTAACCTTTTCATAATAGGTATCTAAATGTAACTTCTTACCAATAATTTTGGAGAGCTCGACCACGAGCCACTAGGCTTTTACTTTTATGCTTAGGCATTATTACCTAATCTGAACTAATTTCACTCTATGACAACTACTTATAACAAATACTAAATAAAAACTTATTAAATACATTTACAAGCTAATTATTGTCCTTAATATTACTTATTTTAATTATTAACACTATCTACAATCCGATTTAATTTAAAAGTCATTCAAAATTTGTCACTTTTCGTAATGATGTCGCACAAAAAAACGCACGTACAGTCCACCCGTTACGAGAGTCAAGAACGCACTAGATTCTCGTATCGAGTATTGCTGTCCGGGCGTTGCGGAGGTGCCTGGCGCGGGGTTCTTATAGTATTCTTATAGTATTTTAGGTTTTTCTTTATTATTTAAAAGAACTTTGAAGTTATTTAAAATCTGATCAATACGATTTATAAAAGACATCGTTACCTTTTTATTGATGCAAAATTCATGCATTAGTAATAAGCCGTTACTGAGAGAATTTGTAAATAAGTTTAAAATTGGCGACTTTTCTAAATTTTTTTAAAACAACTGGGTATAAGTAACTAAAATTTTAATCAATACGATCTATACTTCGTGACCTTGCGTATAACATATATTTTTTTTATAACTCTTGCTCAATAGGGTTCTTCTACAATCTTCTTCAAACATGCAGTATTTTTTAAGTTAATGCGAGGTAATCCCCTTAATGAGGCCGTGCAAAGATTTGTAAGTTTTAGATGCGCTGTCTGATGCAGATATGCTACTCTCTATGTCCATAATCAAAGTTTTTGAGCGTCAAAATCGCTGTTCGTTTCTGCGTGTTGATTTTAATTGCACTGTACAGCTAACTTCGAGATCAACATTTGGATCACTGTCTTAGAGAGTAAACCTTCTGAAATATTGCTAAAGAAAGCTACGAGCTCGTATGTCATGTCAATTGTCAACATCTCATTTAGTTGATGGAGCAGGAATAGTTAATGTACAGGGCGCGCAAAGTGCGCTGAAGCACTTTTATCTTGATGTAGTACCTTACTATAGAGAAAAGCATGTGCGATCACGCTACGACTAATAGGAGCTGAGCATCAATGACAAATGTTGCAAAAACGGGTAAAAAATATACGGCGAAACGTAGTTCGCTGGCACAGCTAGTGTCAAAATAAAGCGCGGCAGAAATTGTGTGCTACGATGCCGCGTGTTGCTGCCGCACGTCTGTTTGGTTGGTCACGCCTTACCGCGAAGATTTTTTTTTAACTAAGTTGGCAAACCAGCAGAAAGCCCAGCTGATGGTAAGCGGCTATAGTCGTCTTTAGTTACAAAAACGCTAATGTATTGCAACGCCTTAATATTAAAATATCTCCAACTTGTGACATAGATGTCAAGCCACAGTAGGTACCCAGCAATGCAAGCACTGCTGTTTGGCGCAGAAATTGGCAAGATTGTAGTCGTTAATTTGGTTGTATATATTCATTATTATTAAGTGTGTAAAATTGTAGAACCTCCGATTCTTCATACAACTTGTTAAGCATACGTTGGCGAACGGCAAGAAAAGAAACTATTTTTACACCTTTCGACCTGATAGGTCCTATTACCGGGTTCATTATGTTGGTTTCTCTGAACGTCTTTTCCCCAAATATGAACTTACCTGAACGTTTATTTCCCTAAACGTACATTTATATGAACGTCAATTTATATTTGAACGTTCATTTACTTGAACGTTCATTCCTTGAACTTTCAGACCAGAAAAAGTTGAGAAGAGGCTAGTCTATTATTTGCCTTTTTTTGTATTGACCTTTTGTAAAACCCGTATCCTTAAGAAGGTTTATACAGTCAATATAAAACTTCTTAGTGTTTCAATTATGTTAATTGCCTTCAAACCAAGAAGTTTTTTATTTGAAACCTCTTAATCTTATTCCATCTTAAATCTTATTCGGTCAACTTATTCTATCTCATTAAAAAACGCCAATTAGCTATTGAGCTGATTGAACTTGAAGCTGAGTAAAAGCACAAAGGTTTTATTGATAATGGCGGATTAAGAACCTTCGACCTTTATTGGTTTGAGCTTTATTTAAAAAAACTCTCATTAAGCTCCGACAACCTTCACCTTAATGTTCGCGTTTCAGAACAGACAGAATAAAAAGTCAACAATTAGAATAAAAACATTCATTTGGTATAATTATGGACCTTAATTTATAACATTTAAACTGGCACTGATGACTCAGGGCTTAAACAAATAAAGATAAAAGCATTGGTTACGATTCTATGAGCGAGACTGAATGAGCGTTATTAATTTTCATCACAGAATCGACTTAATCCTGTGCTCTTAAATAGAATTTCTGAATAAATGTTCAAGTCATTTGTCGGTTTGCGACTCACAATGCTAACATCGAGGTGAATGAAATTATACATATAGCGTGTAATATTATTGCTACACACTCGACGGTATAGGGGCTCAATTTTGTCTTGCACAATTGCACATGCTTGAAAAATAATTGATGTTCGACAGGTTGACAAGTCCTAGACATGTCGATGAATGAGGTTCTGGCGTTTACTACTAACCCACACTAGACCAGCGTAACGGTATACGGGTGTCCTCCTTCATAGGGGAGACCAATACCCAGCGTCCTGTTATGGAATGTAAAATTATGACGTTACGAGCATTTAAAAATCAACAAGACTCTTACCTGCCACTCATGACGTTGTAGAGGATTGGGTTGACCGTCGCGGACACGTAGTACAGAGCACCGGCCACGTTGAAGAGATGCTCGTTGATGACGTGGAACTGGGGCAAGTGCTCCCCGTAGATGAAGAACAGGCGCTGGACGTGAAACGGCGCCCAGCACACGTAGAACGCCACTACTACTGCGGCTGTGGACAAATTTTGAATACTGAGTATTATACTCACATCCACACTAGAAGTTGAGCTTTGGGTGAGATTAGGCCTCAGGCTGCCATGCCACCCTGTAATGCAAAGGCTTTTTGTCTTAGAAAAAACCCGGCCATGCGAGTTGGACTCGCGCACCGAGGGTTCCGTACAAACATATCTAAGTGTGACAGATCCTAATGAAGTACATATTACTGTGAGACATTGCTTCTTGCCAAATTTCATGATTCTAGGTCAACGGAACGTACTTTATAGGTTTCGATTCGCAGTGGCGGCTGAAGGTTGACCCAGTCGCTGTAAGCCCCTTTTTTCTAACGCATTGGCTCCATCTGCATTGTATCACTAATTTTCATATCACATTTATGTAGCCAACTGCTTAGTGCATTAATTGGTATGTGTAGCAAATTCCGCAGTTGTAGCCATTGGTTTAAGGCGTGATTTTGATGGTGTAACATTTTTCCGCTTGTATTCTTGCAATATGTGGAAGTGATTACGTGAGATGCGACGGAAGTGTGTAAAAGGAAGCCGGGGAAGCGCGCCCTATTTGATTTGACTAATGTGCGCGAGCGGTGGTAGAGTTGGGCGTCAGATGGTTGTGAGATGTCACATATGATATACTACAATGCAGGCATTAACACTACCATTACCACAGGTGGAGCCGTAGCCCCATAGATTCTAACCCATGAAATTCTTAGATCATTTAAGATGAAATTAAACAAAATAAGATTAGAAAAGAAGTAGTAAGTAGTATAGTATTTGTTGCATTAATGAGGCTGACTGTGGTAGTGCTTGCCAGGAACCTGTCACCGAATATAATAAATCGTCAGATTCGAATACGGATTTCTAAATTCACTATTTTCGAATATTCATTCCGTGAATTATGCAACGAGTCGTCCTACTACCTACTGGTTTTTGATACCTACCAGTAGAAAATATGCAACGTATACGTTTCGTTTTACGAAGATATTATTTCGTGCTGGTTTTTTTTGCGTTAAACAGAATCTAATATAGAATTTGTTTTTAACGACACCACTTAATTCGAGTGATTCAATAATCTTTAAAATAGTAGAAAATAATTTCGCACATGACTGAATTTCAGATTTACTTCGATGATTTGATGATTCATAAATGCGTCTCTTGCGCGTAAGTGACGTAGCCAAGAGCGCTGTCAGTTCTTCTGTGCTGGCGTACTGGGACCTTGGTAAGCAAGTCTTGTGCAAGCGTCATAATATTACTCTACTGATGGTCCTACGAATAAGTGTCATTTTCAGATTTTTTCATATAATTTACTAAATCACATACATATACTAATTAAAGTGTTTTAGTTTTTTCATATTCGCTTCTAAGATATAATTGAAGTAGGTATTCTATTTAACGAGTAGGTAAGTACAGTATATATGATTTGATTTGCGCCGTATATTCAACCTTTTTAAACGTAAAGGCTAAAATAAAACTACAATTCAAACTAGATTATGGGACAATTCTTACATAATTATTTATATTGTTACTTTTAATAAATCGTATAACGTAGATTTGGTGCAACCGGCCGTTAATTAATGTTCTTCTTGAGCCTATGAATGTTGGTAGCACTTATGTACTTATAGGTACGTATCTGTATAAAATATCTATAGGGGGCTTCAAAAATATGTTCGCAAGATAGAAAACAAGCAAAGTCAACGGTAAACAGATAATCCATAAAATAAGAGACTTTTTTATTATTTTTAAGATCTTTTCGTTTCCGATAGCTGGCACCAGCTTTTTCCTTATTTTCGCCGAGTCATTCTAAAGTGTGCCCTATTGGTACGTAATAACGTCTTATTTTCCGGGTGTCTACGGTAAACGTCAGGAAATAATACTATTATTCTACATAGTAAGTTCCTTTAACAAGAGCGAGCGGTAAAGATTTATGACAGTTGATGGAAAATAGTTCATGGTTTTGGGTTATATCCATTGTGATCTTGTTTTAAGAGGAAGCTAAGGAAAATAACGAAATTATTGAGAAGAAAATAGCGACAGTATCGTAATAGTAATTTTAATGGCTGATGATTCGAAAGTTGTTATATTTAACAAGAGGGCCGATTACACTAAAGCTTACACCTAAACCTAGCATTGGCACGGAACACATTGGTAACTTCCTGGCGACAGTCGATTTGGGCGTCAGAATTATTATTTTTTTGTATTATTACGTACAGGTACAGTGAAAGAATTTAACGGTGTTGTATTACCGCAAAGAGTTTTTAAATACTGTCTAAAGTTAGACACTGTTTAAACATAATGCTACCTCTTTCTATACCTTTAAAATGAATTAAAAAAAACAGCATCATGTTTAAACAGTGTTTAACTGTAGACAGCGTTTTAAAACTTTTTGTAGTAACACTGCAAATGTATGTGTAGTAGATTGAAGATTATTTGTATTTAAGTCCTTATAATACCGATATAATATGAACCTCAGAACAATAACTTCATTCATCTGAGATATGAACTATCAACGCTTTGACAGTGTGTTGTAAAAACGTATTTATTTATAAGCTACTCGCTCCAATGTAGCAAGGTAGATTGAAAGGTTTACGCGCAGATCTTCCCATTCGCAGAATTTCACAGTGCTTTAAATAAAACGTCTCATTCGCAGAAAGTCCCATCTACAAAAAGTCCCAATCGCACATTGTCTCATAAACAAACGTCTCATTCGCATATTGTCCTATTAATAAAACGTTCCATTCTCAATAATTTGCAATAGCAAAACGTCCCATACCTATAACATGCCTACACCCATTACAACATTACAAATATTCCAACTCTATATGCACCAATTACTTGTGGACAACATTATCTGTCGTCATATTTGCCTTTATAATATGAAAAAATCAAAAAAGATTGCAGATCCATCATGCAAAGCTTAGGCATATTTGGCACAACCCATTTCTATCACTCTTTTTAATAAAGTTAATGGCACGGAACTTTTTTGCTGCACAACAAAATACTTCTTCTGTATTTTGAAGATCGGCTTCATTAATGAAGACTGACATATAATACTAAAATGAATTACCGAGAGATTTTTTTACGCAGCTCGTGTCGCCAAAACGATAATGTGCGGTAATTGAATTGATTTGAAATTCAGTCTTCGCGTTGGCTATCAGTTGCAGATATAGTAAAGTATATCAAAAACCAATTTATATTTCCAGTGGTACTCAAGTCACGTAAAACGTAACTTTTATTTGCGATTTAGCCTTTTTCTACCGATACGTTGTGGGTCGAAGTGTGTTTTACGATTTCAGCTAGAATATATGAGGACAGTGTTCTGAAATATTTGAAAATTATTGCTTGGAATAGAGTGAAAGCTCAATTCTAAGTGTAACAAATAATAGAAAACCATCAAATAATAAAAGAATTGGAATGTCAATTCTTATATTATTTGATAGTTTTCTTTTATTTGTTAGAGTTTAATTGTCCATATATATTGACCAATAAACAACGTTTGATCAAAAAATTAGCCAACCAAAGAAAAATATGATGAAAAAATTAAAATATAGCAAACAATCTTTACTATTATACATTTTAATACATAATGATATTTTTAGAATAACGTAAATTTTATAATAATATACTACTTTTATGACATTAAAAAGAAATTAGAATTTTCAATTATAATTATTCTCTTGTAATTATTGGCGCCATTTTAACTTTTTCTTAATTTGATATTTTACTCAGAACCTTGCCTATCTCGCTGGACGAGGTGAAATTTTGTATGTTTCACACGAGAGTAATTTTTTACGTTTCGTGCCTTTAAAATAATAATTGTGCTCAGTAACCTACACAAGAATCCGTCGCTACCACTGTAGGTACAGAAAAACAGGGACCCATGTAGAGCAAGAACACAAAAAGATACGATACGAAAAACGAGACTTTAGGTGTGTTCCGGATAAGAATCACCACTTTGCTGGTGCTAACGTCTGATGTTAACCTCGTTTTGTGTGTATTTTACGAAAATTTAACTTTGAATGAAACGATGGGAACTGATTTTTCGTGTTGAATTTTAATACCTCCCTTAATTAGTCGATTAACTTAAAATTTCAAATAGTACACACCAGAATCGGATAAAAATATACATTTCTTTCAATTAATTTTTAAATCCTCCGAAAAAAGGGTGTCAAATGTCAAAGCTGTTAAACAGTGGTATCAGAGGACCCATTTATGAGCCTATGGGAATGGAACACATGAAACTAGCACGAAAAGTTAACACCAAAAGCTAATGAAACGCGTTGATGCTAAAAATGTTGAAAATGGTGCTAATCGGTGCTTATCTGGAAGAACGCCCGTCATGTTTCCTAGCTACTTTTTGTATGAGAATTTGGCAATAGCGGTTGCCGAGCCATAGTAATATAATTATTGTCGTGTCGCACTTCCATTGTTTGTTCAGATCCCTTAGCATGATCACTTAAGCGCCAATTTATCAATCGTCAGATAACTTTATAAGTGTAGAGTTAATATGGCGGTTTGACAGATTTTCTATATACAAGCTGTCAAGCTGTCATATTTATACCTTGGATAAAAGTCCAAGAATATTTTTGAGAATTTTACTGACGTCCTATTCTTTTTTATTTTGCTATTAAGTTCTTGAAACACATTGCGTAGGCTTTCAATAGTATGATCGAATATTGGGATCGAAGTTAAACATGTCGTTTCGGCCGCGTAGGTACGAAACTGAGGCTTCGTAACCAGTTACGATCGAATACATTACCGTGCTTGTGAGATAGCTAGGCCTAAATAAAATGAACTTGTAATAATAACAATATTTTTATTATTTTCTCTTCACGTAATAGGTATAATATACCTTAATTATCATTCATTATATTATAATGAATGATGATTAAATTACAATACCCTTGTCAGATATCGACCTACATATACTTAATGAGTAGATATAGGTAGGTACTGCACAAAAAAAATAGTTAATTGGTTAACAAGAAAGCAAAGTTGTATGTTGCTGCTAGTGCTGACTTTAAATCAACGATTAGCGAATTAGTCTAAAATTGAAACCATAATAGTTTAGATTAAGATCTAGAGAGCGGAAGGCCGAGCCTCGCACCGCCAAATGTCGTTAAATAAAAGTACTTACTTTCCTACTTATATTACAAGTAGGTGCAGAAGCAGTTACTCCTGAAACTTGGGAATGGTAAAACGTGTAACGAGGTGGTATATCTTTTAGATATAGCAACTCGTCGCATTCCCGCCTAACCGGACTGCTTTTTGGATTTTATGTCTGTCATTATTTCATTCTGTTTTCCCGTCACTCAATTGCCGACATCAAGACAGTAAATCTCACCATGGCACAAGATTTTAATAAAATAATTTGTTTATTATAAATACCTACTGATTATGGGCGTCAGTGGCGCTGTAGTCTCGGCACTGGACTGTGCCCCGTGTAGAATCGGGAGGCCCGCGATCGATCCTGCCATGTACCAATGTGTTTTTCGTTTCACGAATTTCATACGTACATTTATCTGTTAGGAAAACATCGTGAGGAAACCTGTATACACCTGTGAAGTAATTTAAAGGTGTAGGTGAAGTCAACCAATCCGCACTGGGCCAGCGTGGTTTGACTAAAACCTAATCGCCCTAACATGTAGGCTCGTGCCCCTCGGTGGGGACGTACTTATATAAGCTGTGGTGATGACTGATTATGTCTTTTACTTATATAATCATTGTAACGTTGGAAAAAATATAAAATAGTGACGAAACTTTGGTGCCTCATTCATCCGACTCTTTAACGACCCTACCTACCTAACCACTGCACCACCACGTTACACTGGCGCCCCACGTTGGGCGCCAGTGTAACGTGGTGCAGTCATAGGCGTAGGTATAACTTTTCGATGGGGGTGGGGGGCAGATTAAAACTTCAATTTGCCTACACTGCACCACCTCACCACGTTACAGTGAAGTAAATGTTTGATTGAAAGATCATCGATCTTTCTGTAGTGAGTACGTAAGTACTAAATATACAGCTTAATGGAAAAGTTATTTCAACGTAATGGCGTCCTTTATTCTGGGGAATCTGTTGCAATGCCAAGGGGCTTCCCATTTGGGTATGCAGTTGGACTCGGGTCCATCAGCGCCATTTTCCCTGGTGTCTAAACCACCTCTCCACCCCCGGTGGTGCTACGGTTAGGATCGGAAGGCCAATTTGCCAATTCACCGAACGCACCCCGCGGAGACAGGACCAGCCCCCCTAGAATGACCACCGAAAAACGATATGATAAACGATATATCGATATGAACAGTTAAAAAAGTTGAATTTCACAGCTATCTTGAAGTTTTGAGTATGTTTTGGATATTGGTATTGTTATTTCGTGTATTATTAATATATTAATGTCTATTAAATTTCAAGGAAATCATTATATGCAACATATTTTGAAAGGTCATATCGATTTATCGCACATCGTGTTTCGGTGTTTGTTCATGCTATCGGATCAGTAGTAGTATAAACAAGCTGGAACTTCGCCTAAGGAGGGGTTACCAGGTTCAACTCATTTGTGACACCCAGACGGATAACCGGGTTATGAGATTGATCTAATTTCAGATGCTTAAAGTCTACTTCGTTTAATTCTGAGGATAACACCTATAATTGATTCTATCGCATGAGAGCTTTAACAAATATTAAAATATACATTTACTAGCTGTGCCCGCGAGCTCCTACGTTTCGCCAATAAAAATACCGATATCGCTATTAAAAAATGGGGGTTGGTGGTAGAAGGGTGAAAATTCAGGATTATAAGTATTATTTGATAAAAATAAAAAAATATCATATAAATAGCCTACGACCTATTCCTTCGTAGTCTCGTAGTTCGGAGGAGTTCGATAACAAACACTGTGACACGAGATTTTCACATTAAAATGACTTCGAAATGACTCCAGTGTCTAAAGAACCGGCCAAGCGCGAGTCGGACTCGCCCATGAAGGGTTCCGTAGGATTTACGACGTATTAAAAAAACTACTCACTAGATCTCGTTCAAACCAATTTTCGGTGGAAGTATGCATGGTAATGTACATCATATATTTTTTTTAGTTTTATCATTCTCTTATTTTAGAAGTTACAGGGGGACACACACATTTTACCACTTTGGACGTGTCTCTCGCGCAAACTATTCAGTTTAGAAAAAAATGACATTAGAAACCTCAATATGATTTTCGAAGACCTATCCATAGATAACCCACACGTATCTCTCAATAAAATTGAGTTTCAGTTCTATGTATGGGGAACCCCCAAAATTTATTGCTTTTTCTATTTTTGTGTGAAAATCTTAATGCGGTTCACAGAATACATCTACTTACCAAGTTTAGTTTCGGAGAAAAGTGGCTGTGACATACGGACTTGTGAAGTCCGCACTGGGCTAGCGTGGTTGACTTAAAGCCTAGACATCCTAACTAAGGGTAGTCTCCAGCCCATCGGAGGTATATGAGCTGAGCAGTGATGATGATGAATTATAAGGGCGTCCCTTAATGATCACCTAATAAATATAAAGTATATAACCACTCAACATCATTGTATTGCATGTATGGGCATTAAAAGTTATTATAACCCGAGTGTAAGTGTTCAGGTAAGTCTTCAAGCTCATCTTTGCGTTCAAACTCAACTCATGCTAATATCCCGCAAATATGTTGCAAGATATAGTTTAGTATTGTTTTATTGCCATAATGCTTTAATATCGAGACCCCAAGCACTATTAATGTCTTAAGTTATAAGTTATATCGTCATAGAAATGATATTAATGATTTTGTTAGTGCTGTTGGTTAATTAAGTTTGTTCAAGTAGATACAGTAACGAGTTGCTTGTTATGAGATGATTTAATTAGTAAAGATTCAAAAAGAACGTACCTATATTAGTTTTTAGACTATCACAAACTTTTTTTTAGGTTTAAGAGAGCCACCAGGGCACTATTTATACATTAATTATACGAGCAATAAAGCTACACCAAAAATATCTCTTCTCTGTTCTGCCCCCCGAGACAAATGCCACACGCTAACTATTCCGCACCCGTTCCTCAGGAAAAATGTATGGAGATAACATTAGCTGCGGAAAAAATAGCGTGAGGTTGTCGTAAGATAATGTCATTTCCATACATTTTTTCTGCAGAACGACTGTGGAAAAGTTAGCGGGTGGCATTTGTCTATGGCCTCTGTTATGAGACTGACTTTCTAAGTCAGTGTAATTTCATTGCTCCTAGGTGTAGGTACTTTACATTAACGTAATACCACGGTAATAGTATATTATACTATTACCGTGATTATACTATATTTGAAAGTCGATTCAACAGCATGAGCGAAAATTCATTGAGTCAAAATTTAATTTGTGTACAGTCAGCCAAAAAGGTGGTTTACCACCTCTGGGGTGTTTAGTTTCATGTCATAAAACAACACAATACAGTTGACTTTCTTTTACAATAAACATACGACAAAACAACACAGTTGACTGTCTTTTGCAATAACATACTAAAAGCTTTCAATGTACCAAGTTTTATCAAAACCGGTACACCACTTTGTCTTAGCCAGCTGCACGAATTTGATCTACGATCAGATTAGGTTTTTAAAGGTCTCAAATTTGATAACTTATCAACTTTAATATTAAAACTATTTCTCTCATATTCTCGGCCGTCTACCGCAGTGTTTTAAGATGAAAGTCTTCAATTCGTGCCTGTTGCCAGTGATGACGCACGGAACTAAGTTGTGGCCGTTTAGAATGGGTCTCATAAGGTTTAAGGTCACTCAAAGGGCAATGGAGAGGGCTATGCTCGGGATTTCTCTACGCGATCGCATCAGAAATGATGAGATCCGTAAAAGAACTAGAGTTACCGATATAGCCCATCGAATTGCAAAGCTAAGTGGCAGTGGGCAGGGCATATCGCTCACAGGACTGACAGCCATTGGGGCAGAAAGGATCCGAGTGGCGTACCGGGAGACGCAGCGTTGCTAGGCTCCGCACAAGGTGGACCTTAAAAGTCCCTAAATAAAATAAAAGAAAAAAAAAAGGTGGGCCTACGATCTGTTAAAGGTCGCTGGAAGCCGCTGGATTCGGGAGGGACCGATCGGTTTGGGGATCCTTGGGCGAGGCCTATGTTCAACAGGGGTGCGATGTCAGACACCTCCACGTGGTGTACCCTGGGCAACCCGGCAGATTCTCTGCCGCGGGCTAATAGTCTGACGAGAGGACCCCCATGGAGGGGGGGGGGGGGCGTGGGATGGCCGGGCTTAGCCCGGTGGGCCACTTCGTGTGGCCACCCGCTTCATGCGGAGAAGGGCGAAGACCCCTCTTCTTATGTTAAGAAGAGGTGTGGCTCTCGCTGGAAGCCGATTCCGGCGGCTATCTCTGGTGGTAGGGAGGATGAGGGTGAGCTTCTCGCCGTGGCGCTTCGCGCCCGTTCGGGATTTTCCCGAGCTTCTGCTCACCCGCGCGGCGGTGGATCCGGTGCGATCTGCCGTCGGGCAAGCCGTTACCCGCACTGAGTGGGCCGGGGGCCCGGCGCACTGAGCGTCGGACCGCGTGGAAGACAACCACAATAAAAAACCAATTTCGGGGTGTAGAGCGGCGCAATTCTGTGCCGCTCCACAAAGTAGCAGAGCCAGATGGGGAGTCCGGCAACGGACGTGTCACAGGCAGGGGGTCAGTGCGAATAAGGCCTAGCTGTTGTCCCCTTCCCCCTGTCTTGTGACGGACGGAGAGCTGCTGGGGGGGTTTTTAGTGAGTAGGCCCGGGCCGAGTACGGTCTGGGGAGTCCCACATATCCTCGTGGTTTGGCTCGACCACGAGGAATGCGTCAATGCATTTTCCCCCTCCCAAAAAAAAAAAGGCCTATGTTCAACAGTAGGCGTCTCTTAGTTGAAATGATGATGATATTTCAACGTTACCTACACTCATACACTCATTATTTTGTATGTAGTAAATTTTATTCGTAATAAAATGGTCATTAAATTAAATGGTCATCTTAACTGATGAAAAATATACCCAAGAATATTTATTAAGAAGTCATAATTTTTAGTATTACTATTAAATAAAAGTTTGGCATTTCGCTGTGAATTGTTTCCGGATTCCAAGGTAGTCAAATTTAATTGGATCATTTCATTAAAGTTGTGAAAGTGGTTTATGAGGCCAATCAAATTGCGTCGTGGAAATCAGTGCTCTATTTATTTCTAGAGTGGATATAAGCTTGTCTGATAAACTCAGTATTACGCCTCTTCACAAAGGGTGAGTACGAGAAATAGTAATTCTGTAGAAGGCATAATCACGTGTGATCATGATTCCTTCTATTAGGAAATTCGCGCCTGTGTCCTGCTATAATCGTGGCCTTCACTGTCGCCCCTCATTGCGTCGTCGGGCGGCGTTTTTTTACTCATTTATTTTGACGTACATTTTGATAACGGGAAAAGGTGGGCCAAGAAACCTTTTTATAAGTTGTTGGTCAAAGAAATCCTCTGTTCCCAGTAGTTACATTCCAAGTTACATTGATGTAATTAAATGGACTGTTTTAGTCCTAGTAGTTACATTATTTGGGAGATTCTTTTTCTTCTTTCTTTCTTTTTTTAAAAACGTCGCCCCACACTAGGATTTTCTCCTGTGTCGTGGGTACAGTTACAAACATAGAATATCACATGCACATACACCCAGACCGGAACAAATTTCTATAGGCCATACAAAATATCTGTCCCGAGCGGGAATCGAACCCGCGACCCGTTGCGCAGTAGGCGATCACTCGACCTCTGCGCTAACCGTGTCGTCATTATATTAGATTATATTTAATGTAACTAATGGGAGTTTTTATTCCATGTATGTACATTGTTTATCTATACAATACAAATACTTTTTTTTTGTTTATTTACGTTTACGGACTTTCATGACCGAGGACACGGTAAAATTTTATAAAGAAAATGATTAACAGTTATTTCGTGTTATTTCATGACAATAACTACATAGTAGTTTCTTAGTCTGACTAACTTTATAGCTAGATAATAAGTTATGATTGTGAAATGATCATAACTACTAGCTGTTTCATTAATGGTTTCAAGCTAAATAAAAGATAGATCGTCATCATCTTCATCCTGAGACGTATTTGAATCATTAACTAAGTATGTACTTACTCGTATGTAGTTATAAGGTTATTATTATAAATGCTTTATACCTTTGGACTTTGCCTTTGCCTTTAGGTTACTACATGATATTAATATTTGTAGGATATTTTGTTTATCACGATAAATGATAGCATCCATTGAAACATTGCGTAGTTAAAGCTAAGAGTAAATAAACGATTTTATTTTAGCTGGTCTTAGTGCATGAATATGGCTCTATAGATACGAGTAGTAAACACGTACAAAGTAGACAATAAAACGACTACCAAGTAACTTACTGCTACTGACGCGAATAAATGCAGTATCTTTGAAGTTTTTGAAACTCACGGCAGTAGTAGGTTTATTGTTTACAATACATATAGTCGGGGCAGCTGAGGCGGCAGCTATATACCGATTGACAGTTTACGTCACATTATTTTAAGCTCGTATTAATAAACGCATCTCAACGTTGAGATCGATCTTAAGATACAGTTTTGACATTTAATGTACGGACCATCTGTCAAAAACAACATCTCAAGATCGATCTCATTCTTGAGATGCAATTATTAATACGACCCTTAGGCTCGTATTAATAGTCGCATCTCAAGTCAGAGCTCGATCTTGAGTTGCAGTTTTGACGTTTAATGTATGGCACATCTGTCAAAAACAACAGCTCAAGATCGATCTCGTACTTGAGATACGACTATTTATACGAGCCTTAGAGACTCAAAATTTCGAAGGCTCAAGTAGTAAGCTAGGCGATAGCTCATCGCCCAGTATGGGGAAACAATGAGTTGTAGTGCTAGAGGTGCGTGGTTCAAAGTCCGATACAACTTTTGCGTTATAGGTTTTATGTGTTACGTACAAGTACTAAAAAAAGACTCCATTGAAACCAATTAAGTAATACAAGAATTATAAAAGTCTCCATCGAAATTAGTTACAAAACTACGGTTCGTAGACGGCGAAAGCGGAACATTCCCGTATGAGAGAATTTCGTATGAAGAAAAGTTTTGAGCAAATAAAAATTCTGGAAAACATAATTGAAAATTAATTTCGGGATTTGTTTTAAGTCCAAAAAATGGATTATTCTACTTTGAGTTCCTGGGTGATATCACCCAGGTGATCAAATTCAATCAAACTCTACAAGTATTAAATTAATTTTTTTTCCTTAAATCACCAGGGAGATTAAATTCCACATTATATTTATTTATTATTCTGTCCTAAAATCACCTGGTATATATTTTATATTAAAAGCATATACCTACTATTAAACTATATGCTCTAAATGAAACTGAAACTACGGCGCTTGGTCGGCTTCTTATATCCATGCTCAGCACAGCTCGAGGACAGAAAGAGGAGTAGTCCATTTCAACCCCTCAAAGACACAGGTTTGCGCGTTCACCTCAAAGAAAATACCATTTGTCATATCTCCTCGCTTTCAGGGCATTCCCCTAACTGCCTCAGCCAATATTGGGATCCTTGGTGTCGACATATCGAGCGAAGTCCAGTTCCGTGGCCACTTAGAGGGTAAAGCTAAATTAGCTTCTAAGAAGCTTGGTGTGCTCAACAGATCGAGTCAGTATTTCACTCCGGCGCACCGCCTTCAGCTTTACAAGGCGCAGGTTCGGCCGCATATGGAATACTGTTCTCATCTTTGGGCTGGGGCACCCCAATACCAACTTCTCCCACTGGACCGCATTCAACGGAGAGCGACTCGAATCGTCGACTGCCAGGAAATTTCAAATCGGCTTGATACCTTGGCGCTGCGTAGAGATGTCGCTTCGCTATGCATCTTCTATCATAATTTCATAATTTCATTTATTATTTGCAGAATATGGTGTACACAAGTTGATAAGTATATAGATTTTTCCAGCACATTCTGTCGAATATTTCGACGCGCAAATTTTATATGTATACATTGTTGTTGTTAACATGCACAAAAATTTAGTTATTGAATATAATAAAATGCCAAATAATAAAGAATGTCAAAAATTACATAACAACAATATAATAGACCTAACAATAATAGCACACAATAAAAATAATCCTCATACATAAAAATAACAATAGGTATCAATTTTCCGCTAATTATTAAATGTCACATATCACGTCATAATTTAATCCTAATATTTAATTATTCCAAGAAATTTATATCGTTAAGGTATTCGTTTATACTGTAGTAGCATTTGTCTTTTAATATTTTAGTTAGGTTGTATTTAAATTTGTGTAAGGTAGAATATTTAATAGTTTCTGGTAATTTATTAAACAATATTGGAGCCATATTTATTATACTTTTTTTCATTAGAGCGGTCTTATATTCATTAATAGAAATCTTCATGTTTCTAGGACGAAGGTTCAAGTTGTGTGTGCGTGTTTCCATATTAAATAAATTAGGGTTTTTTTTCACAAACATGCAACTCTCTAAAATGTATAGGGACGGTAGTGTCAATATTTTTAGGGTTTTAAAAGATGACTTACAACTCTCCATCGGTCCTAGTCCACAAATAGCTCTAGTACAGCGTTTTTGAGCCCTTAACAATATTTCTCGATAGCTTGAGTTACCCCAGAATATAACACCGTATCGTAACGTTGAGGCAACAAATCCATGGTACGCCGTGAGATCTGTTTTTGTATCTGATATTTTTGTCAGTTTATAGAGAGCATAAGAAAATTTGTACAGCTTTTTGCAGACGTCAATTGAGTGGGACTCCCAAGACATATTATCATCTATCTGTAACCCTAGAAACTTTTGAACATTTGTTTTATTGATTGTGTTATTTTTATAGTTAATGTTTAAGTCAGATGCTGCTATTCTTTGGGTAAATTGCATGTATTTCGTTTTTTCCAAGTTCACTTGTAGGTCGTTAAGTTTGAGCCATTCAATTATGTTACTTACGGCATGGTTAATATTATTTTCATAAATATCAATATCATTACCTTCTATAAAAATTGTGCTATCGTCGGCAAATAGTACCATGGGTTGATGAGTTATTTGTATAATGTCGTTAATATAAAGATTAAATAGCAGTGGTGCCATGACACTCCCCTGCGGAACACCGCGTTCAACTGTCCTAAGTTTTGAAATATATTTTTTTCTTTATTACGTAATGTACAAATTTGATTAAGCTCGGTGTATTGCTCTCTATTTGTTAGATAGGATTCTATAAGGTTCAACGCACTTCCACGTATACCATAACGATATAATTTATTCAGCAGTATCTTATGATTTACACAGTCGAAAGCCTTTGTCATATCCATGTATATTGCACAAGATGGCGTTCTTTTATCTAAACAAAGAACCGCTCTTTCGACCAAATCATAGATTGTTACATCAATACTGACGCCTTTGCGAAATCCTTTTTGTTCAGTATGTAAAATATTATGTTTTTCAATAAATTTGGATAGAGTGTCATGTAGTATTCGTTCAAAAATTTTTGAAAATATAGATAGCAGGGCTATTGGGCGGTAGTTGTTAAGGTGTTCCTTGTCATTATTTTTATAAAGAGGTCTAACCATAGAAATCTTTAAGTTTTTTGGATATATACCTGTATTCAGACTTAAGTTAATTATGTGACTTAATGGTAAAGAAATTACGTGACCAACGTGTTTTATTACTTTAGTGCAAATATCATCGAAACCTACAGAACGTGTATTTTTTAATTTTTTGATTACATTGTTTACAATTTCAGGTGTAGTGGGCGCTAAAAAAATTGAATTAAAGTTCATTTTTATATGTCTATTGTTTTTAATTTCTGTACCACTTAATATGCTATCAGATCTGTTATTGCTATGGATGGAATCACTATTATTATTATCATTGTCATTAGTCAAAATGTTATCATAGTTGTTATTCTTATTAGTCAAATTATTGTCAATATCATTAGTATTTTTTGTTAAGATGTCATAACCATCATTAATATTATTATTAATCAAATCCTTAGTATACTCAGTTTTATTTTTATTATAATATGTCAAAATATTATAGCATTGATTATTTCTATTAATTATATCATTATTATTGTCAATTTTGCTTGTATCAGTTAAAACATTAGTGCTATTATTTTGATTTAAGGGACTTTTATCGTTAATGCTATTCGTAATTAAATTATTACGTGCTAATGTATCCCTAACATTATCTATAAAAAAATCATTAAATGCATTCACAATATCTACTGGATTAATCAAATAATTGTCACCCATTTTAATTTTTTGTATAGGTTCTTTGGGCATATTGTTTTTAATATTTTTTATCACTGACCAGGTTACTTTCATTTTATTATTGGATAAATTAATGTATTTTGAATTATATGTTCGTTGCGTTTGTTTTATTATTTTTCTTAACATAATACTATACGTTCTGAGAGCAGATGTATCTTGTTTATGTTTTTGTTTTCTATAAGCCCATAACATTTCTCTTTTTTTTTTACAGCAAGTTCGTAAACTCTTTGTAATCCATTTAGGTGTTGTCGATCGTGTTATTTTTAGAATAGAATAGAATAGAATAGAATATCATTTATTTGCTAGAACATGGTGTTACAATATGATCTTCAAATGTATAAAGTGTCACATATTCCGCTTATGTCAAAAGCATGCAAATATAAATTGTTATTTAATCTTTAATTACATTTTCTCATAATTTATCATTTATAGAAATACATCAAAACAGCTAAGTAATGTCATTATTCTCATTTTGTCAGATTTTAATTAAATATTGTGTCATAAAATAAAAATATAGGTACTTGTGAATGTCAATAATCGTAATTAATTTAAATGTCAATAATCATAAATAATTTAAATGTCAATAATCATAAGTAATTAAATAACTCGAAACAAATAGATTATGTCAATTATAAAATACTGAGTAATGATCTAAATTCTAAAAATAATCATTTAAATATTCACTAATACTATAGTATAGCTTGTCTGCCAAAAGTTGGTTAATTTTTTTTCTAAATATAGTCAGCGGTAGGTCCTTCAAATTGTTTGGTAATTTATTATATATCTTGATTGCCATGTAATATGCATTATTCTTATACATATTTAGATTACATTGGGGTGTATATAGCTTATAAGGATATCTTGTAGGTCTTCCAGTAACATCTTTGTTTAGTTGGAAATAATGTGGATGTGTTTTAACAAAAAGACACACCTCTTTAATGTACATGCACGGCAATGGTAAGAGTCTTAAAGAACTAAATAATGGCTTACAACTATCTAAGGGCCACGCTCCACAGACAGCTCGAACACATTTCTTTTGAATTTTGAACGCCTTGTCTACGAATACAGAATTGCCCCAAATTAACAGGCCATATGAAAGAACAGATGAAACGTAGCCATGATATGCTTTTAGAGATGCCTCTTTAGATACAACTTGTCGCAATCTTCTTAGGGCATAAACAAATTTATCCAGCCTAGTACAAATTGCAAGAATATGGTCTTTCCAGTTTAAATGCCTATCAAACATTATACCCAAAAATTTGGCCTGTTCAGCTTCTTCAATTTTATCACCATTACATATAATATTAAGTGGAGTTCTATTATTATTATATGATTGAAATTGTACAATTTTTGTTTTATTCGTATTCATTTTCAGATTATTATTTTTAAGCCAGTTTGTTACTTTTGTTAGCTCATTACTAATGTCATTTTCAAAATTTGAGCTATTTGCTTCTTTTACGATTATTGTTGTATCATCAGCATATAATATGCAATCATGTTTTAAACAGTCTGGTAAATCATTTATATCTATAAGAAATAAGAACGGGCCTAGTATGCTTCCCTGCGGAACACCGCATCCACTAAATTCGTATTGTGATTCATTAACAATTTTATTTCCATTTATAATTTTTGTAATTTGTGTACATTGCTTTCTATTTTTTAGATAACTCTCAATCCATTTATATGCGTTTCCTCTAACGCCGTACCTATATAATTTATAAAGCAGTATGTTATGATTCACCAAGTCAAAAGCTTTACTCATATCCAAGAATAGTGCTGTCAGTGGTATTCTATTATTTATACTTTCAGTTATAATTTTTACTAGATGGAAACTCGCTAATGTTGTTGAACTGTTCTTCCTGAACCCAAATTGTTCCCTAACCAGTATATCATTTTTATCAAAAAAGCTTACAAGGCGCTTATACATTGCCATTTCGAATACTTTCGCAATGACCGGTATGAGTGTTATAGGACGATAGTTATTCATATCTTGAGGGTCGTCTTTCTTATATATAGGTTTAATTATAGATAATTTTAAGCTTTTTGGAAATATGCCATTTGTAAATGACAAATTTATTATATGAGATAGAGGAGCACATAAACAGTGACTACATTCCTTTAATATGTCCGTTCTTATTTTATCATAGCCTACTGACTTTGTGTTGTTAAGATTCATAATGATTTTGTATATTTCATTTTCATCCGTTGGTTGTAAAAATATGGTATCAGGTGTGAATTTTATTGATTTCATTTTGTCAATTTCATTTGTTAAATTATTTTTGTCAGCATTTGTCAGATTTATAAAAAACTTATTAAATAATTCAGCTATGTCTAATGGATTATCATATTTAATATTATCTTTTAGTATTATTTCAATGTCCTTTTTTTGGCTTACATTTTCGTTCACATTATTCTTAATTAGCTCCCAAGCCGCCTTACATTTATTTTTCTGTCGATTAATATATTTAATTGATTGTAATTGTTTTGATTTGTGTATACATTTTCTTAAAATAGTTTTATAGACTTTATATTTTCTCTTATTTATTGTTTTATTTGTACCTTGGAGTCTATATGTTAAATAAATTCGTCGCTTATTTACCAATGAACATTTTAAGCCTTTGGTCAACCATTGTGTGTTCCCTGCATACAATTTCTTTCTTATTCTTATTGTTGGAAAACAGAGATCATAAAATAACCTCATCGTATTATGAAAATTATCAAATGCTATGTCTACATCATCGCTTGCATACACATCAGAGAATGTTAACAAATTCAAGCAATCACGAAATTTCCGAATGTTATCGGTACTGTAGTCATTTTTTAATTCAAACCATGATGTTATTTGTGGTAGTCTTTTAACTGTGATTGTTAAACTCTGAGCGGAATCATGATCTGATAAGGCCAAATGGTGAATCCTACCTTGAGCTAATTTAATGTTGCTGAAAAAAAGATCAATACACGATGAAGCCCTTGTTGGTATATTGATGAATGAATTCATGTTATAATTTTTAAATATACTTATAAGCTCTCTAGACTGATTATTTGATTTCTGTAAGTCAATGTTCCAGTCTCCACACAAAATAATTTTTTTCTTTGAATATTTATATGCAAACATATGCAGTAAATTTTGCAGTTTGTTAAAAAATACGTGAGTATCGCTTTTTGGCGTCCTGTATATGCAAACTAATATTATATTATACGCTGTAATTTCAACACCACAACACTCAAATGCATATAACTCAGCAATCCGTTCCAGTAATATAATTTTTTTATATACAATCTCTTTCTTTAATAATATACATGATCCTCCTCTTTTATTGTTTCTTGTAAACCATGCTGCCATCTTGTAACCTGGCAAGTTAAAAATGCTTTCCGTTCTTTTTTTAATAAATGTTTCGGTAAGACATATAGCACCAAATAAACTGTTGGCAGTCTTTTCCAAGTCATTAATTGCCCAGTACAATTCTTCCGATTTATTAATTGCGCCAGCTATATTTTGATGAAATACCGAAAAATAATATTTATCTTTATTCACGAAATAAATTATTGGTATTATCATTTTCATTATCTAATATACTTGCTTCTGTGTAATTATATTCTATATTATCTGTAATCATCTTCTTAATATTTTTAAATATCACATTTAAAGCCAGTTTATTAACGTTACCCCTCATTCTATGAAACATTTTAGTTGAATATTCTAAATCTTTATTACTATCCATTAAATAAGCATATTTATGTATTAAATTATCTAAATATAATAAATTGTTGAACGCCTCAATTCTTTTATTATATATATTTGCGTGACTATTAAGTTTGTACGTGGGCAGACATATAATAATATTGGTATGTTGCAATAGTAATAATTTCTCTCGAATGTACTCTGTCATAGTATTATAATTTCTTGTTACATGGAAGTCTTCATCTCCTATAAGTATTACGCAGTAATCATCATATGTGAAATCTCGTATTTTCTCCTGCAAACCATCTATTATTCGATAGATGTCACATCCTGGAGAACAAAAGTGACATATTTGTGCAGACGGAAATGTACTCTCTGCCATGTGCAAAATGCTATGTTCCTTATTGGAGCTCAATATGCATATTTTATTTTGGGCTGGTTTTGCTGTAACGGTATCAGTTTTGGGTATTTGTTCTCTGCTATTATTTTTACATTCTTTCTTTTTTTTCTTATTTTTCGTAATGGTCTTTGGTGTAGACTTACAGAAACTATTTAATTGTTCAATTTTAGAGTCCTTTTCTAAGTTTTTATTTTTAAGAGCAACATTTTCAGAAAGCAATACTTCTATTTCATTCTCGGCTATTTTTAGTTTTAGTTCCAAGTCAGCTAACTTTTCTTTTAATGTATGAATTTCTTTTTGGGATTTTAAAGTTTGCAGTTCTGGGCAGCTCCGATTTAGATCTGTATTATTCTCATCCAAATCCTCCTCGTCATTGTTTGTTGACAGCGACTGAGAAGAGTCTACTGAATCAGCAACGATAGTCCGTGCTTTGCGTGTTGTAATACGTTCGTTGGTCTTAACATTAGTTAAATTTGTACATATTGGTGAGCTTGTTACTAATTTTGTGATAGATTTTTCGTCTTGACAGCTATCACATTTCCAAGATTTCTTAATTTGCGCTGTGATAATACTTGGATTTGTCTTATTAGAGATATTTATACATTTTATGTGATAGCCTACATTGCAAATACTACAGGTTAATAATTCTCTGTTTATGATTCCCTTATTGCATTTTTTACATTTTACAACCATTTTTACCATTAATAAATTTTAAAAAGTTTTTTTTTGTTATTGATTTCTTCTTTATTGTTTTTTAATATAAAAGAAACATAATATTTGTAAAATGGAAAACCAAAAAAAGAGTCGTCGTTACGGAGGATTGAACTCCGAGCCTATGCGTTCAGCGTGTTATTAAGTCTCTATTACTGCACCTTCGGCTATCCGTTCACTTGTAATAGTGATCGAATTTATAAAATAGTATCAAAATGCTCAATCGTCTTAATTGTCAATATCCCTTGAAGGTAGATAAAATAAAAACAGTTTGAACTGCATGTAATCCTCGTAAATTGAATACTTTAAAAACACTTTTTCATAATATGTATTTATCAATGTATCTTGTTTTCAACACTTTAATATTGGTGTCACTCGTCTAATTCAAATTTCTTAACAATCTTGCGTAAAATTATTCAAAGTTACATACATGTTCATGTCTCACAGCGTTTCATATGAAGGAGAAATCCAATTGGTTCACAAACGTTGTCACAGCACTTTTACGTATTAATGTATTATTTGGTAATACTTTCACAATGTTAGCATTCGATGAAATATTATTTTGAAAAATTAAATACGGAGCTAGATGTAGTCGTAATGGCGGTATTTTTTTTTTTTTTTTTTTTTTTTTTTTTTTTTTTTTTTATCATTGTATATGGAAAGCATAGATCATAAAGACATTTAAATATGTTAAAAAAGTTATCATATGCTTCATTGGGATCATTTGATGATATAGTATCTGAAAAAGTTAGGCTTTCGATATAGTTTTTAAATTTATGCATATTTTCCATGCTAAAATCTCGACGTTTTATACGCCAGGACTTTATAGCACAGGTTTTATTAACAGGGCAATTTAGTATCTGCGCTGTGTGATCTGAAAGACCTGTCTCAATTACTTCTCCTCTGGATTTTTTAATATTATGAGCAAAGTTATCAATACATGTTCCACTAACTAATCTGGTAGGTTCTTTTATTTCGAGTTTAAGATTTCGGCTTAGGAGATGAAATTTTAAATCACGGCTCCTTGGTGAATCTTTTAAGGTGTCAATATTAAAGTCACCACAGATGACAACTTTCTTATCCTTTAAGTCACAAACGCATTTAAGAATCTTCTCTAGAGATTCATGAAACATGTCAAGACTAGACTTATTATTATTCGGTATTCTATACAAACATACTATCACTAAATTATGATCACATATTTCAATAGCACACGTTTCTATAACACATTTTTTTGAGAAATTCCTAATATCTTTTAATGTTTTATATTCTATCCCTCTTCTAACCAGTATACATGCGCCCCCCCTTTTTTTATCTCTTGAAAAGCTTGTTGCTAGGCGAAAATTCGGCATCAGTAAAAACTCTTCCGTGTCTTTAGTCATATTATGTTCTGTTATACATAAAATATCTATCGGTTTTTTGTGTTTGCTTAAATCATCTATGTGTAATACTAGCTCGTCACTCTTATTTAGCAGTCCAGATATGTTTTGGTGAAGTATATTTAGGTGGTTATACGAGAAAAAAATTATTTTCATTTGATTTTTCATAGACTCTTCTCATTGGACTTGATTGGACTTTAGAAATGAAGCTAGCTGTATTGTGAAGTATATTTTGGATACCGTTATTCTTTACCTTGCCAGATATCAATGAGAACATGTCATAGGTTAAATGTAGATTTGAGTCAATCAAATAAGCATAATTGTCTTCTATTAGGTCTCGATTGAGTAGATTATTGAATATCTCCACATTGTAATTATATAATGGTTTACCACATATATATGTGGGGGATATTATGTTTGTGTGTGTGAAATTCTTAAGGAGGTTTCGTATCGATGCCACAAGGCTTACAAAGTTTTGAGAACTGTAAAAATCAGATTCCCCAATCATTATCACACAGTAGTCTGTCTTGTTAAAATCTCGAAGTTTTGTATTTAGATCTCTCACTAGAATTTCGACTCCAACATTCTGAAAAATGTAATTGCATATCTGATATTTATCAAAGCCAGATTCTCTTTGTATGTTTTGTAGTATTTTATATCGATTGTTGTTTGTGATGAAACAAAGCTTGTTCTTTGGTATAGTCTCTTTGTGTATTTTTACTGTACTTTTGTTAATTGTGGTTGGTTGTACGTCTTGTTTTGAGTTTTCAGAAAGAACCTGTTCCAGGTTTTCAATATTTTTGATATTTTTGTGTAGGTTTGATATTTCCAAGTTTGCAGATCGTAAGTCTTGCTGTAGTTGGGTGATTGTATTTGATAAGGCCGTTACTTTTTCATCATGCTTTTGTTGTCTTAGACTATGTATTGTATTTATCGTCTTTTTAGATCTTTGTGGAGTTTTACAGATATTTCGAAGAAGGCTTATTTCCTGTGCAAGTTTATCAATTTGGCGGTTTAATTCATTGTTTTCAATAATCTTATTTTCCAATTCATGTTCACAACTTTGTAGTTTAAGCTTTAAGTCATTATTCTTCTGTTTTAGGTCATTAACAATATCCAGATCATTTGATATATCTCTCAGCGATTGAAAGCTATTATTGATTGAATTATTTATTCGATCGAGAGATAGGGATCTTGGTCTTGAATTTTCTTTTGGTGTACATAGCTCAGAATGTTCTTCTATGTCGGGACAGAATTCAATTTCTGCGCACACTATTGGTGACGTTATTTTGCCATGAGTGTCATGAGGTGGCACAGAATCGTTAGAATCCTCGTAAGGTGATGTTATTTTTCGGTTTCTTTGTGAGCGTGATATAATTGATGGCTTTTCCATAGCAATCCCTGATGCAGTATCTTTTTTATTATTTTTCGAACATTTTTTACATTTCCATGTCTGTTTATGGTCTTTCGTCCATATCTTAAAGCGCTCAAAGCTGATATTAGCACAATCTATATGATAATTGCCGTTACAAGTGCAACAAGTAGTGTACTGTTTGTTATCTATGTTAATCTTGCATTTGGTACACAATTTTACAGGTGTCGATTTTTGAGACATTATAAATTATTATAATATTATAAATTTTATAAATGAAGAGTTACAATTTTAACACAAAACGACGAACAGAACAAAATGTAATAAAAGCAATAGCAGTATGGATTTAACTCCTTTTGCCCGTCCGTCCGTCTATTCTGTGGTCTATGGAATCTAGACGCTAGGTTGGCTATGGCAATATCCTCAGAACCTCAGAATAACAACTAAAGCACTCAGAACAATCACTGCAATATCAGCTGTCAAAAAGACGTATCCAATCAGCTGTATGTGGATTCAGCGCGTCATAACCTCTTATGACGAATAAAAACACTGCTAAATATCTTTTACGTGTAAACAGTGAAAATTCAAATAGTAACAGATAATGTCAGTTTTCTTACGGCGTGATATTTCCTCTTGTGCACCATCGAAAAGTGGGTTTTGTGTCGTGCTTCAAGTATTTCACGACGATATTGATTCTTGACAGCAATTCAACAAGTTAAAGACCAGTGGTTATATTAAAATGATATGTTTTTGTTCAGGAGCAATTACGGTGAGTGTTTACTTATCAACGGATGTGACGTGTTCGTCACATCCGTTCGTATCGTATTTATTACGGGGAATGCTCCGAGGAATTGTTCGGACTTATACCTACCGCCTCTTTCCGCCATCGTTCCACGCGGCAAAAAATCCATGCCCATCACTTAGATGGTTGGCAGTCTACAACTGTGCGTTTCTCTCGAAGTTTCCTGCCTCGCACAGTCAAACTTTGGAACGAATTGTCGCCTGCGGTATTTCCGGACCGATACGACCTTCAAACTTTCAAAAAAAGAGCGTATTCCCACCCCAAAGGCCGGCAACGCACTTGTAACTCCTCTGGGGTTGCGGGTGTCCATGGGCGACGGTAATTACTTACCATCAGGTGATACGTCTGCTCGCTTGCCCCCTATCCCATAAAAAAAAAAGAAACAAAAGTGAAATAAAGTTAAGAGTAGAAGACAGTGAAGTGAGTAAGCATGACATGTGTATGCAGCATGAACTGGCAGTGACATACCTAATCATCTGTGAGAATAGACAAGACTCCAGGGACAGAATTGTTACTTTCGACGAGTACTAGTGTCTTCTTCCAATCCCTGAACTCACCCGTACCAATATTTTTAATTTTGATGGTTTCCAATTTAAGTTGCGTACTATATTTGTTTATTATTTTTGATTTAAGCATTTCACAATTAATAATTAAGACTATGACACAGGACAGAAAGAGGAAGAGAAAAAGAAACAAAAGTGAAATAAAGTTAAGAGTAGAAGACAGTAAAGTGAGTAAGCATGACATGTGTATGCAGCATTAACTGGCAGTGACATACCTAATCATCTGTGAGAATAGACAAGACTCCAGGGACAGAATTGTTACTTTCGACGAGTACTAGTGTCTTCTTCCAATCCCTGAACTCACCCGTACCAATATTTTTAATTTTGATGGTTTCCAATTTAAATTGCGTACTATATTTGTTTATTATTTTTGATTTAAGCATTTCACATTTATTAATTAAGACTATGACACACGCCATCAGTTGTTCAGCCCGTGACCACAAATGAAATTCAGTTCGTAGCAATTGCTACGAGCATCAGATTTTTTTTTCGAATTTTCCTGGCGTTCGTAACAATTGATTTCTAGCAATTACTCGAGTTACAGTTTTTAACTAAATTTCACGGCTTTTATCTCTCTAACAGAATAAGCAGAGGGCAAATATAAATGGCCCCAGAAATTAGTTATGAATAAAAATCGGTATACCTATTAAAAAGAAGTACAAAAAATTCAAAACCAACCAAGACGGTTATCGTTTTATTTTTCCATTATTCATATATAAAGGAAAAGGTTCTATGCTCGACTGTATAATCTAGTTTTTGTGTATGTTCATCGATTGCTTTACCATTTTAGGGCCGACTTTTAAAATTATTTTTGTAGTCGAAATAGTATTTTCCTGAGAAAATTTCCAATTTTCACAAAGTCATGAGCTGTTGATTGGATCCCAAGAAAATCGAGGGAAACCATGGGTAAAAAACGGGAATTAACGAGATAGATTACTCATATCTTTTTAAAATGCCTGACGTTAATTCCCGTCTTTTACCCATGTTAATTATGCAACGCGAAAATTTAAAAGTGA
Organism: Schoenobius gigantellus; assembly: GCA_963935595.1. Taxonomy (NCBI): domain Eukaryota; kingdom Metazoa; phylum Arthropoda; class Insecta; order Lepidoptera; family Crambidae; genus Schoenobius; species Schoenobius gigantellus. The sequence goes on from OZ012541.1 coordinate 55,928,444, forward strand.
AGACGTTTTATTTTAAGTTATTCTGGTGTTTGCCTTGGGTTAAATTCTAATACGAATGTAATTTACTAAAATTACTAACCTACTAAAATTTTGTAAAAAGTCAACTTCAAAAACAGCAAAAACTCGAAAGTAGGTAATATAAGAATACATATTATTATAACATCTAAGGGCATAAGCCCTAATTTACTGTAAAAAATCAATATGTATAGGGTTTATAAATAGTATTTAGCACGTCGTTAAACTGAAGTGTTGATGCTCACTGTTATAATGCTGATACTAGGACCCTAAGATAAGGTATAGACCTAGGGTCATGCCACTAGGGAATCAGGGTCAAGGAGCCCAGCGAACGAAAATGGTCCGTCATTACATATTGTTTTCAACCCCAGTAAAATGGGTATCAAATGAAAGGACTTGAAAATTAGAGCACTGTGAACCTAGCAATACTGATCATCTAAATTCAATATGACCGCTGCTCAAAATGGCGGATAAAATTTCGGTTTTCTACCACATTAATATGGGTATTAATTTAAATGAGAGGACTTGAATAGCACAGCACCATGTTGATGGTGACATTATTATTCAGAATGGCCACAATCCGCAAGTACCTCTTGGTCACGCAGCAATCACCATTTTATGGTTTTTGAAACAATTTTTCCTCAGATCAAAAATAATTGAAAATTTTCAGTTACATGTTTTAACCTCTTATATTATAATTTCAAAAAGGACCATTTTCTTTTACGAACTGCCATCCCTATTAACACTTTCCAAAAGGCCGTATTTTCAAAAATAAATAGCTCAGTTAGAATCTTCCTTATTTTTTTATATTAATCCAAATTTTTATTGCAAAGCATAACACATTTTTAATGAAATTCCTTAATAAATAGCTTATTTTAGCTTGTCAGTAGAGGTATCTACGAAATAATTTTGTTATTCATTCATTAAAATATATTATTATTATTATTATCCATTTATTCAAAAATATCCTTAAATTTAAGTTTTTTACAATATATATATATAAAACAAAATACTATAAAAAACTATTATTACACTTATTAAAAACTTATTATTATTATTATTACACACTTTATTGCACAAATCAATTTACAGACTTAGTTCATTTACAATTAAATGTAGGCAAATATTGGACTTATCTCTACAAGAGATTTCTTCCAGTCAACCCATAGTAGTGGAAATAATACTCTGGTGAGCGCTGTTCTTTTGCGCAAAGATAAAATATATAAATAATATAGATAAAATATATAAATATATCCACAATACACATATATATATATATACATACATATATAAAGTACCTAGTACATATAAAAGTATACTATATTAATACGAGGCCAATACTTTGCAGTCAGGATGAATATTATTGTGTTAGTGAATTCTTGGGACTCGTCCCGTCTCTATTCATAATTTGTAATGTATCCTTATAAATACAAGGAAACATTATTTTCCTGTTTCTCATGTCAAACGCGAAAATATATGAATGTGCTAACTTATCAATATAAATAAACCCGAATCGGGCACTCTGAGGGATTATTGATAATTAAATATTTTCCTCCAAAGGGTTTCGATAAGGCAGCGAAATAATTTGCCTTGTTAAAAATTTGGACACTCCCCCGGGCTATTCGCGAACTCTTTGTTTTTATTAAAAAGTATCACCGTCTTATAAAGTCTTGTTGATTATTATTTTTTACCGTGCAAACAAAAAAATCAGTTAGTATTTTGTTATTAGTATATTGTTTCAAAACATTGAATATTGGATGCTATGTAGATTGTACTTAACGTAATGAAATAAAGTACCTATTAAAGCAGATTATTTTACACTACGAGGGCAAAATTTGTCTATCTGTTTTGTTTGACTAGTTAAAGGGTTACTAAATTCTTCTGGTTAGCTACTAACACCTTATCTAAGTTTGTGGCCATAAATAATAATATAACCAACTTGTATACCTATTTTGGGAAACACTACAGATCGTCTCGTTTAAAGAGGAAATTTGTAAATCAGTGTGGGCTGTGTGTCAGCACCGATTTCAATACACTTCTAGTATTAAAACGATTTTCTAAAATTTTCTCACGACGCTATCTGGAATTATACGCAACCATAAAATTGGTCCACTCTAACGGATCATTCGTTAAATGAGGAAATGTCACTTGCAGAGATTGACTTCTATCGGAACAATAATCAATCTCATCCTATGAATATTCAGAACTGATGACGTATTTAATTCAATCTATGAACTGGTGAAAATGATTAAAATTAATGGTTTGTCACATTGTGTCAAACAAAACGGATTTAGAATATCTAGATGCCCTTTTTTCTCGTGGATATTGCAAGAGCTGACTAGGGGAATTAACCGCAATTGGCTATTTGACAGTCGATTAAAATTAATTATATAAATAATTATTTTTTGTTAATACATTTGAGTTTTTCATCTGTGGATTACGAGGACCAAAACCTGGGAGGCCGTGATGTTTTCTGTGGTGTGACGTTACATTGCACTAAAGTCAGAAGAATATGCTTTAGTTATTGTTCTGAGGCACAAAATAAATACAATAAAAGTTAGTTGATTCGTTTGTTGTTTTCTAGGAAAATAGCTAGTGACATCGTTTACTATGTCATTAAGGAAATTAATATTTAAAACATTTCGTCTCTCTTTTAATGTCATTAAATTCGACGACACGATTAGCGCAGAGGTCGAGTGATCGCCAACTTCGCAACGGGCCGCGGGTTCGATTCCCGTACGGGAGAAATATTTTGTATGGCCTACAGAAATTTGTCCCGCTCTAGGCGTATGTGCACATTGTGCATGTGATATTCTATGCATGTGATATTCTATGTTTGTAATTGCACCCACGACACAGGAGAAAATCCTTAGTGTGGGGCGACGTTTTTCTAAAAAGTAAATTAATTATTTTTTTCATTGCAAACGGTGGCAAACGAGCTAGTGGCCTACCTGATGGTAAGTGGTAACCACCGCTCATAGACATCTGCAATGCCAGGGGCACAGCTCAGTCACTGCCTACCTGGGGCCTTACCTTGATCGCTTATAGCAAGTGTGGCAAACCAAACTCTTTCTCTTTATTTTGTAATGTCACGCTTTTATTACGACATCTGTCTTTGCCATAGCAACGTAGCTTTATTATAATTATATTGTAAATTAGCTTAGAAGTAAAGTTTTTTGTTTTATGTTCTATTCCCGTGTCTAATTTATCTCAAAATCCTTGATTCCTCTCACATCGCGTACAGCAAGGTTAAAACAATATTGAAACAGAGACACCACTCTTGCTGCGTATAGCGCCATTCCGCTTTCACTGCGGTTTCAATATTGTTATGAGCGATCATGGTTAGGGGGGTGGAGAGAAGTGCTCTTTTTAACCTTCGTTTGAAGTAGGACATATGGTAGCGCTCGGGAAACACCACAGGTGGGAGTTCGTTCCAGAGCCTACATGTACGTGGAATGAAATGAAACCTGAAACGCTGAAACCGAACTGTGCTACGAGAGATCGAGATCGGTTCCAGGTTATACGGATGAACTCTACTGCGATGACGGGTGGTGCGGTGGTAGAAAGGTGAAGAGGGCACCATTACAAACAGTACCTCAGAGTACTCCCCATTAAAGAGTCGGTAGAACACGCAGATATAGAGAGAACCAAAGTCCCTCCGTTGCTCAGCATCTCCATTAAGATCGTGATATTGGAATCACCGATGATACGGAGTGCCCGCCTTCGCAGGGAGTCAAGCGGGTCGAGCTGGTATTTAGGGGCTCTTGCCCAGAGGTGCAAGCAGTGCTCCATATGCGGCCGTATCTGTGCTGTATAAAGCATTAGCCGTTGGCTAGGAGTGAGGTACCGTTTTGCTTTGTCCAGGACGCGCGGCTTTTTGTTGAAACCGAAACCTTTTTTTATGTGTTTGTATATTTTCAGCCCCAAAGAAAGGAGGGGAAAATTTTCGCATATTGAAAGAAATATTTCATTATTTCCGACGCGCTTTTATAATTTGGCAGGTTGCCCGAACATACCAATCGGTTGAAGAAATGTGTCAAATCTGTCTTACAGAAAACCAATCGACCGCAAAAAAGTCCAACAATGAAAATACTTATTATTAATGCCGAGTCTATTGCTAGGGGCCTAACCTTATAAATGGATGTAATACTTGTAACATATCTCCCACATTTTCAGAGCATTTCGGCAACCAACTTTATTAGCCTTTCGATCAAATGCCTAGGATCCTTACAAAATGGTGCTACACGGTACAACGAGAAAAACGTAATCCATCAAATAGCTAAGCGATTTGTTCCTAATTCGTCATATTCCTTATTCGACACTTTCCTAACTGGTCATATTCCTAACTCGCCATATTCCTGATTCGTCATATTCCTCACTCGTCATACCATGTACATTTGCCTGTGCAAACTTATTATAGAAATCCTCTATGGAATGATAAGAAGCTCTTTAGATAATTAATAGATGAGTGTTACTTATCTATTATGAAGCTAATGTCATTATCACTTTATTATTTATATCGAGTCAATAAAATTGTAATATAAATTTAATCGGAGAAGACGGTCTTGCAGACTTGTAATTTTTAATAAAAAGTATTTAAATTATAATAACGAGTTTAACAAATAATTTTGCTTATGTGCCGAGTCATACAAATTTATTTACATGGGACTCCGCCTTAAGTAAATTATTGTCTAGTAACCGTAGAACAAAGTATAACTACTTCGCACGTGTTCGCGACTTCATTTGACTGTACAATGACGAGTTAGGAATATGAAGAATCAGGAATATGACGAGTAAGGTATATGACCACTCAGACATATGACGAATCAGGAACAAGTCAGCTAAGCTTCATGAAGCTATTACGCACCGCTTCAGTATCACCATTACTTCACCCCACGTCCAAGTGCGAAGTCGCAGCTTCTTAGGTAATACTGCGGGCTTGTCTCCAGGGCAGTTGGTGAATTGGCCTTACTGATCAACATACCTCCAGGGGGGGGGGGGGGGGGTGAAGAGATGTCGCTGGAAGGTTTAGCCGGGTATGGGGACATCAACCGCCTGGTGGGACGGGGAAAGCCGCTGGTGCACTAGAGTCCCGCGGCATATCCAAGTGGGTGGTCTACTTTTTAAGCCCCTGGGCATTGTATTCGTTACGATTATCTCACTTAAAAATGGTTTTGTTTCGAAATCCTTTGAGAGATAGTGACCAGCGCGACGGTATGGGTAGTAAATTCTTCACAAATTAATTTCTGACTTATTTACCTTCATAAACATATCTTTTGTGTCTTATTGCAACATTTAATAAATAGTCTTTCTTAAAGATTTTACGTAAGCAACAGCATTTTTGCAATCTAAATTTAAATTTAAATATACAATCGGCTCGTTTTTAATTAAGTTTAAGAAAGCTTTGCTCCTTTCGTCTCGTTCGTCTACGGTAGGTCCTAAATTGAGTGTTTTAAGTACTCTATCAGTATCGTAGAATATAAAGCAAACCTATACGAAATAGAGGACGTTACTCCATTTTAGAGTACGGATGGTAAAAAGGGGAGGCCAGAATGCTAAATTTGTAGTCACTCGAGCGTATTTGGGACTCATTGTACTTTGAAGATAAGGTTGTAGGGACCAAAAAACGTTATATAATATTTATCATTTCACTGGTGGGGAAGGCGACCAGGGGGTTTCAGATTTCAAGTAAAAATAGTGGACCCATAAAAATGGTTTAACGTGTCAAACTCATGCAAGATAGGTTAATTACACGCTAAAAAGTATGTGCTGTTAAAATCTGAAGATTCGAATCTGTCACAAGGGAGTATGAGAGTCACAAAGTTAAAAACCAAAAATTGGAAAAAAATCACTGAGGTATTAATGATAGCAGTCAAATTAATTTTTATTTTAAAGAAAATAATAACGGGAATAAGGGGAGACAATAATCTGACGATTTCAGTTAGCCGAAGTATGAAAAAAAATATGAACCCTCCCTCCCCCCACCACAAAAGGCTCACATGTAGTGGAGGTACTTCTACAGTGTGCAAGGTATCCCTCATATTATTATCTAAATCTGACGCGCTCGATTAACTGAAAATCCCCTCTTGGGCCATCTGCGAAGATGTTATATCGCTTCAATGGAGGTTGCGAAGCGAGCGCATGCAGAGGACCCTCTTGTCGAGCCGGTTCGCCACAAGGGAGAGTTAGCTCAGCCGAACCAATATCCGGCCCTTACCTGATCGATCGTTCACCGCGATAAACCGCTTTATCATATCGTGTATAGGTCGTCGTGCTAGGGGGGCTGATAAGTAAGTACCTTCGAAAGGAATTTAAACAGTTGTTTCAAGTGTCTACGTTATATAAAAATACATTGTAGATTTTTCATAAAAAAAAAACTGTTATTGTTCCCTATAGAATTCTAACATTGGTAATATTACGCCAAACGTTCCTGAATAGGAAAAAGTTTTAAATTAATCAATTATGGCTGAGAATCAATGCGGGAATTTGGAATTGAATAAGATTTCGACTATCTAAAGCTGCCCAATAAGAATATAATATCGTTCAAAAAGGAACGGACTTGACCTAAAATATTCAATTCTGAGCTGGGCTTTTTTACATTTTCCTTCCGTGCGAATAATCGTACTCAATAAGATGTGGTGCCAATTTATTCAGCGGATCAGTGACGATTCTCGACAGCTTTCCTGTTGGCATAAGTGAATCACAACAGAACAAATCCGCTGCCGAATTCGTGACACGGTCAAATGCTTACAGTTTAAGGGTGTGCGTTCACGAATAATGTACTAGATAAAGAGCAGCGTGAGAATTGGTTCTAGAAAATTTGCGCTGTTATTCAACGGTGCGTGCGAGAGTGCGTAGCGGACTTCTTGTCTAATTATGTGTGAGCGAGGGGTGCGGTGCGGTGCTCTTATCGCTTGTTTTGTGTATACTAATATACTTATTATAAAGAGGAAAGATTGGATTGTTTGTTTGTTTGTATTGAATAGGCTTCGTAACTACTAAACCGATTTTGATGAAAGTTGGTATAGGGATAGTTCGAGACCAGGGGAAGGACATAGGGTAATTTTCCTACGGGGAAAAAATCCCACGGGGAAACAAAAATAACGCGGGCGAAGTCGCGAGCGGAAAGCTAGTATGACATAAATGTCGTTTCACCTGGCAGCGATGGGCGCAGCTGGGAAAATGAAGTGATAGGTGCTACTGGTTGATATATTCGTAGCGTGTCGGTTTGAAAACAAAAAGACACTTGTTTCTGTAAGATTCACAAATCTGTATTTTGTAAAGACACAGTATTATCCTTTGAAACCAGATAACAACAATACAAGTATCGCTGCCTTGAAACAGAAAGAGGTGAAATCAATGGCATAGGTAAGTGGGCTTGGGGTCCGGACACCACCCATTGAAAATCAACATACAATAGAAAAAAATGATTTTTCCTTCCAAGTAGATAAAAAGAGCAGGTATCAGTTTACACTAGGCAAATTGAAGTTTTATGGATCCTCTCCATCGAAAAGTTATACCTGCGCCTATGGGTAAAATAGAAGAAACTGCGGAGACGACTTCGGTAATTAGACTCCATCTGGTAGCACATCCTAGTAGTACTTTCTTATTTGTAGTTCTAGTAAACTATTTTGCTCATATATTGTGCACACGCACCCTAATAAGAGTTCTGACTTTTTTACGGAATAAACGCATATGATCTAGAGGGAGAGCCCGTGATCGCCAGACCTACTTCATTGTATAAAGCCTAAGAATTTTCTGTGCAAGTACCCTACAGCAGGTAAGATGTCATGGTGTGTTTGATAGGTAACAGGTAGCAAAGGTGTGCACAACTGCCACCCAAAAACATAAAGCGTAATTTTTGAGTATGTTCTACAGGATCTTATTGGCGATCACGGGATCTTAGTCTATACGCTCTATTGCCTCACGGAATGTCACTTAATCCCTCTGAAGCATGTTTTTTAACATCTTTATTTTACATGATATATAGCTGCGGAGGCGGCGTCATTAAATATCGCGAGCTCTCGCAGAATTGTAGAGAGATTCAAATTAAATCAAATGTGTTTATTTGCGGATACAGGTATAATATTTGTTTATTTGTTTATTTATTTATTTATTTGGGATAATAAACAGCATTCACAATACATCTTATTTGAATAGTCTAGGTGTTAGTTACAGATATTGCTTATTGCGAAGCCCACACCATAATGGTGTGGGCTTCGCAATAACTTAATATTAGCTCAACTTAATATTTGTGTTACTCATTACTATAACATAAGTACATGTGTCAATGTAATGTGTGACTGAACATGCTTACTTTTGAGACATTACTTACTAAGAACGACGTGAAACAAAGAACAAAAAAAAAGGATAAATTTTTAATTATGCTATAGGCAAATTGGTCAAAATGTCAATGGCATGTTTCTTGAAGCTAGACTCGTTGTCTGCAAAAATATCTAGGTTCGAGAAAAGTGAATTGAAAGTGTCAGCGAGTCGGCGAAGGGGTGCGCGTGCGCCGGCGTGCGTACGGCATTGTGGCACGTAGAACAGCTGTGGCACGCGCACCCCTCTCCTGTGCACACTGCGAGGAACAACATAACACAAACCATTACACAAACCAACGCAGTCGAATTTATTATTGCAGATTTTGAAGAGGGTCATGACGCCTAGAAGTGTGCGCCTGTTTTCTAAGCTGAGTAACTTATATTCCTCCAGCAAACATGTGTAAGACTGACTAGTATGACGATATTTATAATCGACATATCGTAAGAATTTACGCTGGATTTTCTCCAGGGCCTCCGTATATTTTTTAAATATAGGATTCCAAATTGTTACAGCGTATTCCAATTGCGATCTTATGAGTGCTTTATAATGAGGAGCGTCGGTGGCGCCGTGGACTCGGCACTTGCCTTCCAATCGGGGGGTCGGGGTTCGAGACCCGCCATGTACCAATGTGTTTTTCGTTTCGAATTTCATATGTACATTTGTCTGACGCTCCTACGGTGAAGGAAAGCATCGTGAGGCAACCTGCATACATCTGCGAAGAAATTCAATGATGTATGTGAAGTCGACCAATCCGCACTGGGCCAGCGTGGTTGACTAAGGCCTAATCACCCTAATATAGGGTAGGCTCGAGCCCCTCGGTGGGGACGTATATGGGCTGTGATGATGAGTGCTTTATAAAGAAATAAGAGAGTCGAGGGGCGCTTAAAATCACAGGAAGATCTTGTCACGAATCCATATAATCTAAGAGATTTATCCCTAATGGCGTTAATATGCTGATCTAGGTGTAATTTTGAGTCCAAAAGAACTCGCAAATCACGAACTGTCTCCACTGACCTCAAATTTACTCCCAGTAAACTATAATTATTTTTATTAATGTTTTTGTTTTTAGTAAAAGTTATTGTAACACATTTAGAAAGGTTAAGTTGTAGTTTATTTTTAAGGCAGTAGTATGAAAATCTGTTTAAATCCATTTGAAGTGATTCAACGTCGTGTGAGTTCGTGCATGCTCTAAAAATTTTTAAATCATCAGCATACATAACAAAATGAGAGTTAAGGAAACCTGATTTGATATCATTAATGAATAAATTGAATAATAACGGACCCAAAATTGATCCCTGAGGCACACCAGAGGATATATCAACCAAGTCAGATTTATAACCGTTAATAACTACCGTTTGAGATCTGTTAGTAATGTAGGACATAAACCACCTAAGTAGGTTTCCTCTTATTCCATTAAAAGCAATTTTCTCCAAAAGTAGTTCATGATCCACCTTGTCGAAACACTTCCGGAAGTCAGTATACACTGTATCTGTTTGTAAACGGCGGTCCATATTTTGGAATAAAATGTTTGTAAATATGATGAAATTAGTAGTAGTGGACCTACGCTTAACAAAGCCATGCTGCTCGGGTATTAATACATTGTGTAGAATAGGGTAGATAATATTATGTACTAAACGCTCGAAAAGCTTCGACAAGGTGGAGAGTATGGATATTGGTCGATAATTTTCAACATCGTGTTTATCACCACTTTTAAATACAGGTGTTATATGAGCATGTTTCCAGACGGCTGGAAAAACACCCTCATTCAAGCATTTATTGTATAAAATGTACAGAAGTTTAGATATAGTGTGCGCTGTTGACTTTAAAAATATCACAGGCAAATCATCTGGCCCTGGTCCCTTAGATGCATCTAGATTCTTTAATTCATTAAGTATTGAGTTCAAGTCTATCTGAATATCTGATATAAGTAAACATTTATTATCGAATGGAGACCGAGGTTGCCAGTTTTCTGCATTCAGACTAGATGGATCATAAACAGAATGGAAATATGATGAGAATAGATTGCTAATATTAGTGGGGTCATTAGATTGTCTATCTTTATAGTACATTGAAACAGGCAGGGCAGATACGCTTTTGCGTTTAGCTATAAATGACCAAAAACTTTGACTTGACATTGACATTGATGGGTATACTTTCCTCGACCAATTTAATATAGCTAAAATAACATTTGCTACACTCATTTTTAAATCTACGTCGGTGATTAGAGAACAGTTCATATGAAAAAGTGTCGTTGTATTTTTTCCATTTTTGCCACGCCCTTTCCTTATCTTTAAAAATGTGTATAAGACTGTTTGTAAACCAACACGGGAACTTATCAGGCTTAGCTCTCGAAGAGGGTATGTGAGTTCTAATTATACCATAAATGACCTCATAAAATGTTTGTACTGCTTCCTCAGATTTCAAATTACATAGGACATCAGTCCAGTTAATTTTATCTAACTCACTATTTACTAAGTCATAATTGGCTGTATTAAACTTAAATTTAGTAAGTGAACGATGTTTCATGGGAGCGAAATTTAGATTCAACTTTAAATTAGAGATAAAAGGTGGATGGTACATATCCAGTGGTAATATTCCTTCACAGGGAAGGATACTAATGTCTTGATTGGATATGAACAAATCAAGGGTGCGATTGATTTTATTTTTTAAAAAGTTATATTGTAATGAGTTTGTTAGTGCTAGAAAATCTAAAATATGTGTACACACGATGTCTGAACTAAAGCCCACCATGCCACGGTTATTGACGTCACTATATATCCAATCTATGCTCGGCAAATTATAATCTCCTACAGCGTAGAATGTTTTCACATCATTTTGCATAGTTATTTCGCTAAGTGTGTTAAAATGTAATTCATAAATACTGTCCGGTGTGCCAGGGGGGATATAAGCGGCGCTAATTATGTGATGCTTATTGTGTCGGGTTGCTGGCAACGAAAATTGATAACGTGCTCGATGTAGGCAAGTGTGGTATTCGGTATTTGTAAGCGAACCGGTCGCAGTTCGCGACGCACCGCGATCAAGACACCACCTCCGTCATGTTTATTAGTTAATACGCGATCGCGGTCACATCTGAATCTATCATCGATGAACTCGGTGTCAGATATGGATGGGGTTAGCCAGGTTTCCGTAAATATAATGATGTCATATGACAGTGACAAGATATTCATAAATGTTGATTGCAGTTTTGTGCGCATACCTCTACAGTTTTGATAATATAAGGTTATGTTGTTATGAGCCATTATATATTATAGAATATGAAGTTAATAAATGATATTTTGTGTTGATATATTGGAGAATATCCATCCAATATAGAGCAGAGAAACACATGCCTACTGAAGTAGTATATTGACCACAATATTGGAGAAAAAACACCGTCGATTTGTTTATACAATAAATAGTGATGTATACATAAGTTATGCGATTGATTATTGTGTATGCCCACTGACAATAAATAGTGATGTATACAAAATTATGCGATTGTTTATTATGTATGCCCACTGACAGATTAACTTAGGTAAAAATATGTTATAGATTGTGTAAATATAATTATGAATTTGTTTAAATTTTAAATGTTTTAGATTATAGTAAACAACAGTAGTTCTTTCAGTCGTTATGGAAGCCCATTGACAAATTGACATATACATACATTTATAGTTAATGACTATAGATTTGAAATAGCTATTGACAAACTGCAATCTTGTATATTTGAATGAAATATTGACAACAAACGTGTATATAGATTGCCATAAAACAATACAAAAAACACAACCACATAATAAAATGATCATGTTCTTTAATTTTGGTATCTGTAATAGAATGTTAATTAGTAGTTGTATTATTTTGCACATTATTACTGTGTTTTGTTTCACTGAATTTGGATATATCACTTTCTTTTCTGATAGCAAAAATTGGAGATGTGTCTGACATCCGAGCCAGTACAGTGGCATTTTTGATCCATACATACTTGCACCCATGTTTTTTAGCTGCTTCACGACTAATACGAAATAATTGTTTATTAAGCAACGTTAAGTGTTCATTCATGTAGATGCTATGGGGGGTTCCGGCGATGCCTAGTTGGTCACTTGAGAGTTCTTTTGAATTGTTTACAATGAATTTCAATATTAGAATGAGAACGAAAATTGCAGTATTAATATAGAGCTTCGCTCGTAATCAGTTTTAGAAACTGATTACGAGCGAAGTTCTATTTTAAAAGTTAATTTCTTGATTGGGAAGTCAGAAACTATACTAAGAACTAGAATAGAATCATCAAATTCAGTCTAAGGACAAACATTTCCGTAGGTGCTAAACAGCAAATATTGAAAATAAAAGCTTTATGTATAAGAATTAAGGTCAATGGGAGAAATTATTATTGTTATGTACTTACCTGTACTTGCCTTTCTTATTACTCAGCTTGCGAGCTGGTCTTGATAATCTACGGGCACAGGTGAAAACCAAGTTATCGTAACAGGAATGAGGCTAATGATCTATGGGATTTGGGATATCATTAGACTGCATAAATTCTCGTACGACTGTACACGTTTTTCTTTTTGCTGCTGCTTTTTGTAAAGTGATATATAAGTATGATGGCAGCTTCATATTATTATTTCAAAAAAGGTAAGATTATGTAGGTATTAAGGTTCGCTATCCATATCGGTAATAAATGCGGGGTTATGTTTTAAGTTGCTGTCTTAGTTCGACTCTTGATACATTAATTTCACCTTAGTCCGGTACCGCACGGATCCTTATCACTTTTTCAACAATAAGATTACTAATTTAATATTCAATGAGTGTTCCAAAGTATGAAATAAGTATTTGTACCTGCATCTATCATCATTTTGAAGCCATTAAAGCAATATCTCACATCACAAAGAACTTATTACACCAGAGCGTTCCATAGCCAGGCACCTGATTTTGGCATACGCTGCGTCATTCCATTGTTTTTGTTGATTGATGCGTCAGCAATTTATTTACCGAGCCATCAGTCCCTATGTTCCATAAAGAAATCTTTTGAAGATACGAAATTTAAATTATTCAGCTAAATCTTCATCCGAGCTTTTTTTAATTTCATAGTACCTACTGAAAATTTTTAGTCAGTAACCCCTTTGCTCATTAAATTTTGCTACGCAGATTCTATTTTTTTATACTACACAATATTAACATAAGTATACAACAAAGGGGTGCCGAAGCGCGAAAAAGCGAAACGAAGCGAAAACTTAAAAGTTTGTTCTTCGGACACATAGCTACACTGTTTTGTTACACTAAACTGATGTAACTGCTAATGTAAGAAGAGAGCATCCTATATAAGTATGAGGTCGGTGGTTACACAGGTAATGGCCAATGTCAATAACCGTGTCTTAGCATCATAAATAAAAAACTGTAATAACTAAGGATTGTCTGCGCGGTCAGCAAAGTACCTACTCGTTCGAATCATAGACAATATTGTATCGCAGTAAGTCAATGTTACCATTGGGCAGTGTTAGTTTTTTGGTAGTTTTTCTTTTAAAAAAAATTGGATAAAGGCTGTAGGGATATAAGTGAGATTAGTTGGTTTCGCTGTGCTATGATACAATGTGTCTTATCGACATATTATTTATCATAGCACAGCGAAACCAACTAAATATACTTACTTTCAACCAACAACTGAAGTACCTATCATCTCGGCATTAACCCGATTCAAACTACGATATAAACATATATACCTACAATTATTTGCCAAAATATATAGCGTTCAAAGAAATTTGCTGCTGAAGATACGAAGAAGCTAAAAATAGAAAATACCGTTTCACATCTAATAAACGGATCCAACTGTTTTACAGTAAATAATGATTGACCATTTAGAAAACACGAGATAAACCACTATTAGATACCGGCAGATTATCCCAAGCATCCAAAAATAACCCACATCATTTAATATTATGTAACAATCCACGCCAGATTAACCCATGCATCCAAAAATAACCCACTTTTATTTAATACTAGCTGTGCCCGTAAACTACGTTTCGCCATAAAAGACTTCAACGCTTTCTTAGTTCTAAACTATACTAATACAAACTTCCAAACCCCGTTTTACACCCTTAGGATGGAGTTTCGTAAAATCCGTTCTTAGCGGATATCTACCTACACCCTATAAGGAAACCTGCCAAATTTCAAGTTTGTAGGTGTTATAGTTTCTGAGATTTCGTGATTTATCAGTGTTTTGCTTTTATATACATATATAGATTTTGTAACAGTCCACGCCAGATGCATCCAAAAATAACCCATTATACTTATTATTTTGTAATAGTCCACGCCAGATTAACCCATGCATCCAAAAATATCTTATTTCCTTGATTTGGCGCTGACTGCATGTGACATCTGTGAATGTTGTTAATTCTTAGTTTAAGTTTAAATATGTTTAGTAACAAAATCACATCTTTTTATTGAAGAGTCGTTATATTAGTGTCAAAATTAATAGTAAAATGAATTTTAAAACCACTTTTTATTTTAATGGCTTAAAAAGAGTAAATAACCTTTAAATTTCGGGCATCAATTTATTATTTACATGACACAATTTTTTAACATAAAAACCAATTTCAAAATAAAAAATAAATACATAAGAATACCAACATCCCTTTTTTTATTTTGAAGTCGGTGCGGATGGTCGATGAGCATATTTTTTTTATTTTAACATTTTTAAATGCATTTCACCGATGTAACTTGAAAGAATACAACTATACGAGTATGTGCCTATTGTATTTGAAAAACAAACCTCTAACTCCTAAAAGTCAAGGATCCTTCCACCATCAGCTCGGTTTAAGATTAACAGACACAAATATTAATTGCTTCAGGAAAAAACATGAAACACGTTTGACGAGCTTATAAAATTTAAGGGTTTCACTCGATTTTCCTGGAATCACATTATTTGGTAACTTTGGTGACAATGGAACCAATACGCCTTCTCAAACAAAAAATAATTTTCCATATTGGTTAATAAATGACAATGCTATGAGATGAGGTAACAAACATAAAAAACATTCAATCGAAAAATTATTAAATCAATTAAGAAAAAAATTTCGTCTCGGGCGGGGTTTGAACCCGCGTCTCCAACATACCGTGTTGACGCCTTGACTACTTCGGCCATCGAGCTCTTACCAGCCCCGACGAAATCTTAAAACTTATACCGGGTTATTTTTCCAGCAGGAGCCAAATTTTGTGTGCCAAATGTTCAGACAAGCAAAATGAAGATCTTTTACTCGTACTATGGGACCAATCTCGAAAACGCGAAAAAAAATCAGCTGTTCCATACAAATGTTTCACATCCACTGAACCTAAACGTATGCAACAGTTGATTTTTTTTCGCGATTTCGAGTTTGGTCATATAGCAAAAGTTGTTCATTTGGCTTGTCTAAACAAGCACACAAAATTCGTCTCCTGTTGGAAAAATAACCCAATATATTGATCTTTTATGAAATTTCTTAAGCCAAAGTAGTCCTTCCTTATTCACTGTTCAAAACTTCATACAATCAAACTGATAATCTTATCGCGAGATTTAACTATTTTACAAAAATACATTTTTTCAGAGAATTACCTTCATCAAGATTAGATTAAATACGTATTTCGCGACAAGTTTTTATAACAAATTTTGTGGCCAAATTTTGTGGAAGGAAGTTTTGTGAATTCAGGAGCGGTATAAACCCGGTATAATCATAAGAAGTTGTATCTTGTAATTAAATTTCCTTTTCAGACATATTCCAATAGATGCTTTTCACCTGTCATCATGACGTGACATAAGAAGATAAAAACGATGAAATTTACCGAAATTTTCACGAACTTTTCAACGTTTCCTCATTTCAATAAAAAGGAGAATTCACAAGGATTTTGTTCCGTATGTTGGATTCAAATGAATTATTCAGGAACAGAATCAAATTCAAATTTTATTCGAGGCTCATCTTAATTCTTGTTACTGTTAGCGTGTAACGAGTTCGTATTTATGCTGAAGTCAAAAGCAATTTTGAATCGGTGTGAAAAAAAGTAATCTAATATATCTATGTATGTCATACGCGGCGACATGACTTGCAAGGACGCAGAATAAGCAATAAAACAGAAAGCAACGACGCAGAATAAGTAATAGTACTTACGAGTACTAATACAACGATGAGAAATCACTATCGTTGTAAGTATCGGGCCGGCCACAGTGCAGAGTCGCGCACGTTCTCGTAGTATATCGCTTTTGCGTCACTGGTCACCAGTGGATGTTACTCGGCCCTTAAATATCTACTATTATTACTACGAGTTAGGCTAACAAATGCTTGCGGATTATTTGAAAGCTCCAAAACAAAAAGCCTATGTCTGATAGAAAATGATGATAGGGTCTAATACGATTATGTGTCAGTCATAAATCCACCTCCAACGCAACTGTCAATAGTTTGGCTATATAACGTCGCCCTATCTTATCCCTGGTTAAAGCTGTATTTTTAACCGACGACTACGAAAAAGGAGGAGGTTCTATGTTCGGCTGTATCTATTTTTTTATGTATGTTCACCGATTACTTTCTTTTTGTCGTAGTAGTAGTAGTATACTACCGAGGTAGGCTCATTGTCACCATGTCATTATCTGATGATGATCCCATGGAAATCGAGGGAAACCCTTGAATTTCAGAGGCACGTCCAACGTGTTTTATGTTTCTTCTTAAGATTCGGTATTTGCGTCTGGTAGTCATCATAACATTTGCACCATATGAACAGCTCCATAAACCTGACATGCGATTACAGCTAAGTATCCTCTTTTAATTACTGTGAATATGTGTTAAATACTCACACTCAGAAACAATAAAGTGATTAGTTGAAATTTTATGAGTTGTAGTAGGTAATGAACAGATTCACAGAATTTTGACATACATATTTATATATATACATATTTTTTATTCACCTAATTTTTAGCTAGTAAGGTGGATCTAATATCACCTGATTTAGTTACATAAAGCAGCTCATAAAACACACGTGTGTTATAAAGCAAATAGTGCGGTTATAATCTATAGCCGCATTATATGTGTTATTTTTTTAATCAGTAAAGAGTTTAAAAACATTAGGTAAATATTGTTCATTAATAAATTAACTTTATTACTTAAAATACAATAAATAAACGTTTATTTTCATACCATTATTTAGTTTTGTCTACAAATTAACAATGATTTGTGCTACTTAATCAACAAATTCAGTTTACTTATTTGATTTTTTTTTGTGTGTTGAAAAAAGTCGTACGATATACGTGCGTATATTGATTATACACACTTTTCTCGTAATGTACTATTCTTATCTATGAGTTTAAACATGAAGGAATCATTCGGCCTTTTTATACCTACTTCAATATAACTTTTTATATTCAATATGTCATTAAAATAACATTACGCAAGTGTCTAGTTTAAAAAATAAATACTTGAGAGTTGTCTAGTTTAAAAAATAAATACTTAAATTTATATTTTCCTCGAGTGTTTGAAAAAAAATACAACGTGTATTTTATTATTTCATAGAAAATTATTCATAAATTAATATTAATAAATTTAAATACCTATTGCAAACTAATCAAATGCAAATGGTGATTTGCATTTGATTAGTTTGATTGGTTAGTTAGACGAACTATTTTAAGCGAGTAACGGTTTTATCAAGCGTTTTCCTCGTTTAAAGTATTATTTTTGGATTTTTGGCGCAGGCTAAGGTTACGCTGGTTACTACATGAGATGAGACAGGGTTAAGGCATCAAATATTTACTCAAATCGACTCGTATAGAATTTGGCGCACGCAACGAGCTATCGATTGGACGGGAAAAGGTGAACGAATCCAGATATATAAATATTCATACGAATTACACCCACATGTTTGATTCCATTCAAGTCGAAAGCATCTAAGACTACACAACATTTCATCCATGGGAAAAATTCCTTTCGAGCGTTTTCTGTAATTAGATCATAAATCTACTGTGTATTGCGAATTTCATAATGGACACAAACATGGAACAAAGAGTTTGTCTTAAATTTTGCATCGCCAATGGACTTTCGTGTTCGGTGTGGCTGAAAATATTACAGAAGGCTTATATTATGGTAAATCGACTTAATCAAAAACACGTGCTTAGGAGTGGAACGTGGAGCGTTCAAAAGCGGTCGAGATGTGATGGAAGATTTCTTAAGTTCATGTTGATTAACTTCAGTTCATGTTGATTAACTTCAGTTCATGTTCATTAACGTCACTTCATGTTGATTAACTTCAGTTCATGTTGATTAACTTCAGTTCATGTTGATTAACTTCATTTTATGTCGCTGGCCTACATGAACTATGATTTTGCGACGTTTACTGAAGTTAACATCGCAAAAGTGAAGGAATTAGTGACTGAAAATCCTCATTTAAGATTGAGAAAGATAGCCGCTGAAATTTCTCTTTCTCATGAGTAGATCATCCGTGCCATTTTAAATAATCACTTGGGTATAAAACGTGTTTCCGTTCGGCTAGTCCCAAAAGACCTGAATTTTCTCCAAAAACTCAAACGACTCTTATAGTGGCTGAGGGAGGACATGCTAGAACGAGCTAATGCTGACCCAACATGAAATGCATTATTACTGATAACGAGACGTGGCTTTACGAGTGCAACAAACTTCGGAGTGGGCCGAAACCGAAACTGAAAAAAACCACGCCAAACTCGATCAAATGTCAAAGTCACGTGGCTGTTTTCTTTGCCTATCGCAGTGTTGTGCACTCGGAATTCTTCTTGCTAGAAGGTCAAACAATAAATAAAGAATATTATTTAAGCGTAATGCGGCGTTTAGGAGAGCAAATTCGACAAAAAGGCCATATTTGTGGAAAGAAGCTCTTGGATTTTGCATCACGATAATGCGGCTTCACACAAAGCCATAATAGGCTAGATAACTAAAAAAAATTTTCATCCCCCTATCTCGGAAAGAGTATTATAGCCGTTTTTATCCGCTTAAGGTTAAAATTAATTTGAATTTAGAATATCGCGTGCACTAAGTATGTGATTTCAAAACATAATTAAACTTATTTACTTCCATCTCCATGGTGCCGAATTTATCATACAATTTTTTTAAAATTTCTTAAAAACTCAGACTCTGAACCTCCTTGGTGTACTTTAGGTTTTAATTTGCTTTGCGCGCGCAATTTTGTTTTGACGTCGTATTGTTATAAATAAGAAACTTGAAAACAGGTAAAAAAACGTATTATTTGTTATACATAATAAAAATATGTTTCTGTAATACTTACCTACCATAATGTTGTAGTAAATATGTACCTAAACTGAAATAAAAGTATCTTGTGATTGTAAATGTTTTATTTTGCATTTAGTCCTAGTCATTTCCTCGCTGAGGGGGGATGAAAAGTTACGTGTTGCACTCGAGTGCAAAGATTTTTCACCTTGTGCTCTTTTGATTCCTTCGCTAACGCTCAGGATTCTAATTCTAATTTTAGAATCCTTTACTGGCTCGGTCATCAAAGTTGAGCACGCGGTTAAAAAGCAACTTTGCACTCATGTATAACAAATAACTATTTTTGCTTTAATAGAAGCTCATTTATATAACAAACAGAAAGAAAAAATCGATTTTCGAATAACTATAGAAACAACCAAGACATAAGGTATAAGAGATTTTTCTCCATCTCTTTCTAGCAAAACGGCAATTTACAAGGAGAGTTTATATGGCCATACTCAACGATGACGTCACGGTTGATGTCGGATCTCTCTGTCTAATCGCCTTCAAATTAACAACCTAAAATGCTTGTATCTAATGTATTTCTAAGCCGATTTTAATTCTAATTTCACAGGATTGCATCATTTTCCGCAGTATTTTAATATTTAATGACCAGACGTAAAATTAGAATTCAGTCATCATCCCAATTGTGTAAGAATTTTTGACCCAAAACAAGAATTACCATGGAGCAACCACCTTATTCACCAGCAGGCCAATTATGGATCTTTCATCGTATGGCATGGTATAAATTTGAGAAAAAGAAGTCATGAAATGCTGCATTTCGTATTACCGATCTCCAATGATATCATCACTATTGGCATAATTACAATGATTTCATCATTAAATAAGAACAAATGATCAAAATTCTGACCGGAAATAGTATTTTTCGTTTTGCACTATGATTTCATTGATATCATTTGCAAAATCATGAGATCGGTAATAGGCCCTCTGGCATGGCTCCAGCGGACTTCTTTGTTTTTCCTAAGTTCAAATTACCAGTTCGCAGCACCCGTTTTCATTTGGTAAAAGACAAGAATTCGCGGCGAGAACTGAACTCAATTCCGGAAAAAATGGTTTTTAAATGGCCAATAATGATTATAATGATTGAGAATATTTTAGGCGAAGATTTAAAAAAAAAACAGTATTCGTTTTAGCGAGTTCCAAGAGGATGTATTTTATTTATATTTCTTTATTAATATACTTCTTTTACAGGCAAAGCTAATCATCATTAAATAGCCAATACTCAATTATAAAAATTATAGAATATGGCAAAATATTGTTTTAGTCAACATCAATCATCAAATGTTCGCGAAATTAAACGCTGAAAACACATTGAAATGTAAATAGATTTCGGCTGATCGAGTGTTATTATGCATTGAATATTAATATGCCCATCCTTATTGTTAATTATTATCTCGTGATATCAAGGGACTGACAGCTCCGACGGTGTATTATCTTCGGAATAGTGTTGACGAAGTCCTCTTTGTTTGATCAAAGAGGTAGGTATGATAATAAATCAATAGTGGGAATGGAAACTATTCGTTAATTCATGTAAGTATATAAGCAATATGAGGTTGGGCGCGAACAAGCTTGCAATATTTTATTTAGTATTTTTTTGCAAGCTTTCATTTCACTAGCAATGTATGTATGCTCGGGTCAAATCTGGCATGTTAAATTTGACTAATTGAGCTGTTAGCTTAGATGACATTGCAATCATGTATAATACCTAAGTATCGTTGTAAATCGAAACTGGTCACTCTGCAACAAAATGGCGAATAACATGTGGGGCTTGACTTAAAGAATACATTATAAAAAAAATCCAAGATGGCCGTCGTTACAAAGTGACGGATTACATATTTTTGTGCATCTCTCTCCTGGTCGCCGATACAAAATGAAAAATATAAAATAAATGAACAGTAAAAATATTTTAAAAAGAAACTTTTCCTCTTTTTAGTTAAAGCATACTCTAAAAACTTTCTTACGGTGAAGAAAAACATAGTGAGAAAACCTGCATACACCTGCGAAATAATTCAAAGGTGTATGTGAAGTTAACCAATCCGCACTGGACCAGCGTGGTTTGACTAAGGCCTAATCGTCGTAACATGTTAGGTTAGGCTCATGCCCCTCTGTGAGGACGTATATGAGTTGTGGTGATACTCTAAAAAGAGGAAAATCAACTTTAAATGAAATGCCAATGTGTTAATGTCAATTTTTTTTTTAAAAAAACGTTGCCCCACACTAGGATTTTCTCCTGTGTCGTGGGTGCAGTCACAAACATAGAATATCACATGCACATACGCCCAGACCGGAACAAATTTCTGTAGGCCATACAAAATATCTGTCCCGAGCGGGAATCGAACCCGCGACCCGTTGCGCAGTAGGCGATCACTCGACCTCTGCGCTAACCGTGTCGTCAAAATGAAATAAACGTTAAATTATATTTTAATAAGGTTAGATCTTCAGATAGCTGAGCATCAATTAAATTTAAGAAATTACTATTACTCAAGATCGTCAAACCGCCCTCTCTGTGGTCTATTGGTTGAGATAACCTTTCTGATCTGCCCCCGGAATCATTCCGGGGTTCCTTTCTCCTCGGAGCAGATGATTTTTTCCTTGGTTTGATTGGTGGTAGAGCAAGTCCGCCTTGCTTAGTGCATCTTATCTAGGACAGTGCGTCCATAATATAATGTTACTAGCTTTTGCCCGCGACTTTGTCTGCATGGATATCCTTTTTTATTGATTCCCTTTACAAACCCCCCCCCCCCCCCCCATTTTTACACCCATAAGGTATGATTTCGGGGATAAAAACTATTCTTTATCCTTTACAACTCAAACTATCTCCATACCAAATTTCATCTAAATCGGTTCAGCGGTTATTGATTCCCCATACAAAAATTCCACCCCCCTTTTCTCCCCCTTAAGGGGTCATTTCTGCGATAAAAGCTATCCTATGACCTTTCCTGGAATTCAAACTATGTCTATACCTAATTTCATCTAATTCAGTTCAGTAGTTTTGGCGTGAAAGCGCGACAGGCAGACAGAGTTACTTTCGCATTTATAATATTAGTATGTATTACAATAATTTTGTTCCGGCAATTAGAGGTAAGGTAGCAAATGCCACTCTTATCAAGGGATTCAGGTGAAGCTCGTTTCAAGCTCCAGCCTTATCGTCACTTACCATCAGTAAGATGAAGGCTTAGAGCTTCCCTGTCCTTAGAAAACATATTTTTTGCGTCAAAAATCCTTTTGCAATTATTGTCAGTGTCAAAAGCAGCATCCTAATTGGTTCGGTAATCCTGCCGGAAGGCAAAAAGATTGTTTCCTTTGGAAAATAAATTGTGTTTACCGACATCAGAACTTTTGAGAAAGGGGTTAGGCCCATTTGGAATTATGCAAAATCAAAGGGAAGACAAGAAAATTTCCTTGTTGTTGCGTGAAAACGATACGAATGCTTCGTAAACTTACCAAGTTAAACTTTGTCTCGATTGAATGTCATCCTGGAGATTAAACAATGTTCCTGGCGAGAATCTGTAGTTATTATCTAATTTTAATCAATGGCTGGGTCCATAGAGATACTTTAGTACTATTATTTATTCTATGATACTTCTTTACTTTGTCCAGGTCCCTTGATATCATGAGATAATGACTTAGCATTAGGATGGACAGATTAATATATTTAACACTTAATAAGCCCAGATTAATTTACCTACATTTTCTTGTATTGAAGATCAAATATATATGTATAATATTATATTGCATTATTTTATTTTCTCGCAATTGTAGTGAAAAGTAAAGACACTCAGCTCAAAAAATCCATTATAATTCGCTTTCTATTTAATCTCTAGCAAAAGTTCGGAAGTAAAACTACCTCACATGTGAAGAGTTATTTTAGCCCTTTGTATAACAACATACTATCTATGACGATTGTTAGGATATATGATACTCAAATAGTGTGCCCAAAATTTATAATTACAAGGAATTTTGAAATCAAATATCAAAAATCTTTTTCAAGAATGAAATCTATACCAATATTCATGCAATCATTCAGATTGGTAGTACCTCTAATGGTACCACGTTAAACAAACGTATTTGAACATATTGCAAAATACCAAAAAAAAAAACTATTTTTTTTAATTCGTTTTTATACTTTATTTTTACACGGTGAGTCTTTTTTGGGGAAATGTGTCCTAAACATTGAAGAAGCAAAGGAAACAAACATTTGGAGAAAAAAAATAACAGCATTCAAACATTTTTTTAAGTCTTTTAGCCAAGCTGGGTATCTGACTTCTAAAGTGATAAGCATTTCCTATTAATATCTTTCTTTCTTATGACCGATCCTATCTATTAGTGTCACAAAAATTTTATCATATTTAACATCACTACAGAGCTATTAAAAAATCATAGAATGCAGTTATTTTTATTTCTAGAAATAAACATAATTTCGTTCGTTTGAGCAAAATTTGCTAACTTTGAAATGTGAGGAACAGTTACGTCAAACATCAGACAATTTCCTAGAATTTACTCAATTAGATTCGTATTATTGTAATAAACGAAACTTTAAAAGCTTCAAGAACGTACAGAACTAATCTAGAAGTTATCTGGCAAGCTTCAGTTACTTTAAATTAGTATTGAAACCAATTAGGCAACTCGGAGATTAGAGCTTTTGTTTCGCATCGCATCGCATTAATCTCCTATTTTAATCGCGACCATTTCTGACAAAATAACGAATTGACTAGACAATTAATACAGTGTTATACGATCTATATTCGAAAAATACAAATATGATATTTTGCCCCTTTCAACTATTTTTTTCTTCTTATTTAGCTGAGCTTTTCGTGTATATTTAGGGATTAAAAGTAAAAAAAGGCGAAACCGGCCAAGTGCGAGTCGGACTCACACACGAAGGGTTCCGTACCATTGACTAGGTAAACAACAGTAGGTACACAAATTTCATATTTATCATTCAAGTAAATATACAATTAGGTATTTTGTGAATATTTCAAGTGCCATTTATTGATATCAAGCAAAAAATCGCGTTTGTTGTATGGGAGCCCCCCTTAAATATGTATTTTATTTTATTTTTAGTATTTGTTGTTATAGCGGCAACAGAAATACATAATTTGTGAATATTTCAACTGTCTAGATACAGCCTGGTGACAGACAGACGGACGGACGTACTGACAGACAGCGAAGTCTTAGTAATAGGGTCCCGTTCCCGTTCCCATTAGGTACGGAACCCTAAAAAACAATATCTTGCTCACCAGCATGCCGAGATCGTGCACTTGACGTGATCTTGCACTTCGGATGCCTATAGCTCACTTTAGCTATAATTAGCTCGCAATAAGCTCGATATGATAATAGTACATTATGATACGAGTGCGCTATGTCGGTCATCGCGTACGAGGCGATATTGTGCGCGAGCCGCAGGCAAGCGCGACAAGAAAGCAGAGTAGGTATGTAATGACCAATGCGCGCGTGTATCATACGACGTTTTTCAACACACTTGTGAGGAAAACAAAACGATCTTGTGGTATTAATATTTTTCTGAAAATGACTGCGCTTTTTCATCAATCTTCCACTGCATGAAAGTATCATATGCCGCCAAGTATTTATATATCCATTGACTTTGGCGGCAGCAAACTATTACTCTCGCTTTGCGCCTCCATAATTATTTCCGGCGGAGTTAATAATGTGGATTTTTCTTTACTTGGACTCGACATATTTGTAAATAATCAATTATCAATTACAACAAAAAGGCAAAAAATTTAAATAGCGGGAAAATGCCGCGCGCCTTTTTTTTCGCGCGCTGCCCGGGCATGGCTAAACTCTTTATACAGCCAACACAAAAGGGCCAAACAGCCAAAATTCAAAAGTAAATAAACCGAATATTTTTTCAAAACTCACACAACAAAAATTCACACAAACTTGTTTTTAAAAAACAAGTTTGTGTGAATTTTTAATAATTTATTTTAGTTATATTTATTAATTATTGTTTTTTTAAAATGTTGTTAATTTATTATTTAAGTAACCAATAGTAGGTTGTTCATTTGTTTCCAATTGGCAGCCGCATAAAGTCGTGTTAAAAAAAGTGTATTAAGCGACAAATTTAAGAATGAGTACTGGACATACATTTACTTTGCAATCTTTAACAAATTAGAATTTGTCGTGTTAAGATTACCGCACTTGTGCGATTATGTAAAGTGAAAAGCACTCGAGTTTAATATACTGAATAACGGGCCTAAAGTCTAAATGCAAGGTAATAAGACCCACTTTACGAGCAATTGTGTTGAAAACTATTTTCTTCTATGGCTAAACGTAGTTCGCCGGCACAGCTATTCTAATATATAAAAATTTCGTGTCACAGTGTTTATGTTACCAAACTCCTTCGAAACGGCTTGACCGATCTTTATGAAATTTTTTGTGTATATTCAGTAGGTCTGAGAATATTTCGTAGGCTATTTGTTATATCTCTAGGTGATAACGGTGGCCCTCTCCAGAATATTCTTTTTACATTTTTTTTATGATTTGGCATCAAAAAATACCTACTTAGGTATAACCCTATATTTTCACCTTTCTACCACCAACTGCCGTTTTTTAATGGCGATATTATTATTTTTACTGGCGAAACTTAGTTCGCGGGCACAGCTAGTATACACATAAGTATATTCATCAATTAAATAATGTATACCCTCGTAGTTTTGCCATGACCGTCTATCTAAGATTAGACACTGTTAGTACTAGAAAGCTGTAATATAGCATGAGTATACGAGTATAGGTACATTATCCTTTAAGTATGGACGTCATTTTTTCATAACACTATCTTGGACGTGTTGTCTCACAGGCTCCTATATTAACTAGTGTTTTTTTAACAAAATTATTTTAAATACCTTGAATACTATATTTAACTTAAAGTATGGTTTAGTTATAGTAAAGTTACGTGAATATATACGCTACTTTTTTATAATTATTCTAGAAACATTCAAAATTAAAATATAATGGCACATTTTGGGTAATTTTAAGTAGAACTACGTTTTCAGCCGTAAAATCAACTAGAAATTATAAAAAATAAATATTTACCATACTCCCTTTTATTTTTTTACTATTCCAACATAAATAAGTCAAAGTTTACAAGAAAATCTAAAAAGAGAATAAAGTTGCTTACAATATTTTTATAACACAACTATGGACGTGTAGCCTGACAGGCTCCAAAAGA
Source organism: Schoenobius gigantellus (assembly GCA_963935595.1). NCBI lineage: Eukaryota > Metazoa > Arthropoda > Insecta > Lepidoptera > Crambidae > Schoenobius > Schoenobius gigantellus. Next base: position 55,955,246 of record OZ012541.1, read on the forward strand.
TTTTTAGATAAGTATTACTCGCGTATTTTTCATTGAATAACGTAATTTCCTCCTTCGCTGGTCGTTTTGATACTAAAACTGAAGCTATTGAGCTACTCAAGTGTGGGGAGCGGGGGGAAGTACACAAAACTTAGAAACTAATATTCACCCGAAGCCTGTGAGGTTACACGTCCATACTTAAAGGTTAATTACGCTGATAAAGGAGAAAAATGATTATGAAAATTGATAAAGTGAATTTTTTTTAGGGTAGGTAGCCTAACTTTACCTTCATGTCAAGTGGGGATGATGTACTTGGTGAAGGAAAATTTCGTACAAATTGAAAATTAGTTAAATTTTATTAATAAAGTAAAACAGGTAGCACATAAATATAGATATAAAACCATAATAGCCTTTATAAACATAAAAGTACGGAACGCTACAGTGCGTATGGCCCGACAAGTATTTAGCCGGTTTTAACTCTAACCCATCCGAGCATATTGCTTTGTATAGGAACCCAGTTTGATGTTAAAAATGTCTCAAAATACAATATAAATAAATATTTTTGCAAAACATTGAAAACGTGATGAAAATTATGGTTACGAGATTATAACGATATTGACATTCTCATTTCTCTACCTATTATTGTTAATAGTATTTCCACGTATTTCCCTCCGCGACTAGACAGCTTGGACAGAAAAACTGGCGTAAGGAATTTTAAGAGTTTACGTGATCTTGAATATATTATTAAGGTAGGCCTTTGCCTACGCATACGCCTATTTCAATTGCCAAGTACCTATCTTATTTAGTCAACAAACTTTTGATAGTATCATAGAATATTATAGTACGAGCACATTTTAAATGGATAATTCACGGAGATTCTCAAACTTGCCCAACAAATTATTTAATTGATTTGAGTCCTTTTTGGGTGTAAAAGTTGAGTAAATATTTTTCATTGAAATACGGAATGATAACTAAGCTTTCCTTCCTACGTTACTTCGTAACAAGTGCGGCTAAATTGTGAAATAACGGTATAATGATGATTTGAGTGTATGGGACTCGGGAATATATAGAAAGAAACTTGAATGTTGTGGGGTCTACAACTTTAAAGTTTCCTTATTTTCTACGTATAGTTTGTATTATGAGATGGTTGTTTTATGAATGTTAGACTTTCTACAAAATACGTATTAATTCGACAAACTCGAATCGAAACAAAAACATATTTCATGCTATACCTTCTCATGGTATAGGGTGAAAACTCTGTAACCATAAGATCAAAGAGTTGAAAGTATGTTCCCATGTAATAATATAACATAAAAAGGATTGAAAGCAAGATGTAAAACCTCATTATAAGAAGAAATGTAGTCGCGGGAATAGCTATATTACAAAAAAAACTAACTCACCGAGCATACGTATGATGGCTTTCCTCGACTTCGCCTGTGTCTCGCCATGGATGTGTCCGTTCAGAAGACCCACTTTCGTCTTCTCTATCACCCGTGTGGATCTGAAAACAAATTATTTTATTAATAGGCAAGCACGTATAATGTAGCGAGGACACAAAGCAATGTAAAATAAGTTACATGGTTATGAAATATATACCAAATACCATTGTTCGTGCGGTGACGGATAAGGAGAATTGGAAACGAATGCTCTAACTTTTTTGGGGCAGAGGAATCTGTTACTATGCCCGGGGGCTAAATTGACTAGGCTGCCCACTTTGTCATGCCGTAGGATTCGGGTACACCAGCGGCTTTTTCGCTTTTGTTCCGGCTAATCCAAAGCCTTTCCGCCCCTGATGACGGCACGTTCGGGATCAAGAAGGCCAATTTTATTAACCGAACGCATCCTCTGAACAGAACAAAACCCTCCACCAACCAGTCTGGCCCTCGCGCTGCTTGGGCTATGGCCACGGAAGGCGTTTCTGCCAACAAACCGAGGACGTCTGCAGCCACTGCGGAGGGAACCACCTCAGAGCAATATGTCCTGTCTACAAGGCGGGTGAAACCCCTTATTGCAATTGTTTGGCGACGCAGCGTGAAGACCCTGGCCACAATGCTTTCAGCAGCGACTGCCCAGTGCGAAGAAAGAGGGATGCTATAGCGAGATCCGTCGTGGCATATCACTGCTGAGGTTGTCCCGAGTCAACGAGATGATACAAATGGTGATCAGAAAAAGTATCGGGTGCTGCAGGCGAACTTGCAGCGAAGCGAACTAGCAACGGCTGAATTCGTCATTGAAGCGGCGAGGCGAAAAGTGACTTTCGCCATGGTACAGGAGCCGTATATTGGAGCTGTAGGCAGAATGAAGACCTACCGAGGTACACGCATCATACAACGCGCTGAGGGGACAGCAAAGGTGACGAAGTCAGCTATAGTGGTATTCGACGAGACTATCGACATTACTCAATGCCCAACGATAATCACAGAGAACATAGTCACAGTCCAGCTGAAGACCGGCTCATGGGAAATTGCAGTGGTGTCGGTATACTTGGAGAGGGACCAGCCGCTGGAACCGTACCTTGAGGATCTGCAGCACGTTGTGCGTAAAATAAGAACTAAGACCGGAAACATCTTGCTCGGTGGCGATGTAAACGCCTGAAACACCTGGTGGGGAAGTAAGGGAGTAGACCGTAGAGGAGAAGAACTGGCCGGAGCGATAGATGAGATGGACCTCCACATCATTAACAGGGGGAACGAGCCTACCTTCGATACCGTGAGAGGAGGAAGAAGGATAACAAGTAGCGTCGACATTACAACTTGCTCGACCGACATGCTCGGGCGGATCGACAAATGGAGAGTCTCTGGGGACGTCACGTGTTCCGACCACAAGGCAATCCTGTTTGATATAAATCTTGAAAAATCACAAGGCACTGACATAAAACGCACTACTCGTATATATAATACGAAAAAAGCAAATTGGAGCCAATTCCAAGAGGAATTGGCTCCAATTTGCTAGGAAGTTCTTATTAGTCAAGTTGGAGCTCACCAACTTGACTACAAGAACCTCGATACCAGTGCACTTGAAAACGTAACTAACAAGGAAGATCTTGATCGCATGACGCTCGATATAACAAATGCTATAGCGACGGCATGCGAAAAGGAAATTCCTAGAATCAAAAACAAAACCAAGACAGGGTTGTCTTGGTGGACGGAACACCTCTCCAAAATGAAAAAGACCTCAATACGAAGAAACGCCGAATATCTTGCGCGGCACCAGTCCGAAGAGCATGGGTGGTGGAGCAATATCTAACAGCCAAGCAAACCTACTTGTTGGAAGCAAGGAAGACCGATTTCTCAAGTTGGAAAGATTTCTGCGGAAAGCAAGACAGGGAGAGCATGTGGAGCAGTATATATAGGGTTATTGGTCGCACCACGGAGAGATATGAAGACGTCCCGATGGTCCACAATGGCGAAGTTCTGGAGGGAGCAGAGTCTGCTAGATTACTGGCAGACACTTTTTATCCGGAAGACGCAGCTCTAGAGGATAACGAGGACCACAAAGTAATGAGAGAGGCAGCAGAAAGTGTGAATGACTGGACGCATGGTGAGCCATGCGATCCACCATTTACAGCGGAGGAGTTTCAACCCAAGTGGTCCTCGAGCAGCTTCAACCCAAGAAAGGCACCCGGACGTGACGGATTCACAGCGGACATTTAATTTTGTGTTGCGGCCATAGCCCAGAACCCGAACTTGTTCTTGGCCCAATTTAATAAATGCCTCGGCCTGGCACATTTCCCCACCGTGTGGAAGGAGGCAGTCGTTGTTGTGCTCAGGAAGAGTGGCAAAGAGGACTACACGCATCCCAGATCATACAGGCCGATTGGACTACTGCTTGTTTTGGAAAAAATCCTAGAGAAAATGGTGATGAGGAGAATCGGTTGGCATATAGCGGACAGTATGAGCAACAGTCAGTACGGGTTCACACCTCAAAAAAGCACCGAAGACTCCCTCTAAAGTATGATAAAACACATTCGGCAAAATGTGAAAAACAAGAAAATTATAGTGCTGATATCACTTGATATAGAGGGAGCCTTCGATAACGCATGGTGGCCCGCCATGGTTTGTAGGTTAGCGGAAACTGGGTGTCCTAAAAACATACGCAGGCTCGTGGACAGCTACTTGTCTGGGCGGAGGGTCTACGTGCGATATGCCGGATCTGAGCATGAATGAGTGACTACAAAGGGTTGCGTGCAAGGGTCCAACTTTTTGGAATCTTCTATTGAACCCCTTGCTGAAAGATCTGGAAAGGAGAGGCGACTACTGTCAGGTTTTTGCGGATGACGTAGTTTTGATTTTTTCGGGAGATACCGCACAAGAGGTGCAGAGGCAGGCCAACGCGGCCCTTGCTCATGTTCAGAAGTGGGGCGCCCAGAACAAACTAAAGTTTGCGCCACATAAAACCAAGGCCATGGTCATCACCAAAAACGTGAAATATGACACGCCACTTCTGAGCATGGATGGGGAGCCCGTTGGTCTGTCTCGTGATATAAAAATCCTGGGCCTCACAGTTGACGACAGACTGGCATTTCACACACACGTCACAAATGTGTGCAGGAAAGCACTTGGCATTTACCGTCAACTGTCTAGAGCAGCCAAGATATATTGGGGACTCGACCCCGAAATAATCAGGACAATGTATACGGTAGTAGTCAAACCAATAATATTGTACGCGGCGAGTGCCTGGGCGCCGGCAGCAGAAAAAGGCATTAACAAAAGGCAGTTCTATGTGGTTCAGAGGGGATTCGCCCAAAAAATAATCGAGGCCTATAGGACAGTCTCGCTGAACTCGCCCCTTAGTACTCGCTGTACTGCTCCCTCTTGACCTCAGAGTTAGAGAAGCAGCAGCTCTCTATGAGGCGAAGAGGGGGCAATCGAGCACGTTCTTCTGGAGTGCCCGGTCCATGGAGCTGATAGAGTTGAACTCGAGATAGCACTAGGGGTTAAGGTGTCTGCGTCCAATATACCGCAAATAATAGGAATAATAAGGATAGACACAGATTTTTCAGTTACTGCCAGCAAATAGCCAAGGTCATTATAACGCGAAATAAAACCCGAGACGATGCCGAGTGTTTCTATTGTATAGTATAGTCAATACGAGGAGAATAGAAACACTTAGGTATCACAGAGTTAACACGTGGTGTTACAGTTTTGATAGTGACTGCATATCTATACAGAGTTAACACTTGGTGTTACAGTTTTGATAGTGACTGCATATCTATCTATCTATACTAATAAAGCTGAAGAGTTTGTTTGTTTGTTTGCTTGAACGCGCTAATCTCAGGAACTACTGACTCAAATTGAAAAATTCTTTTTGTGTTGGATAGTCCATTTATAGGCTATATAACATCACGCTACGATGAATAGGAGCTGAGCATCAATGAAAAATGTTTCAAACACGGGAAAAAATAGTATGGCGGAACGTAGTTCGCGAGCACAGCTAGTAAATAATAAATGTAATTTTACGTAGATATAATTAAAATCCAATATGTAAATAGTTTTAATATTAAAAAGTAATATTGTAATAAAAATAGATGTAGATAGAATTAGTGTAAAGAAATATGTATTAATGTTAAGTAATGAAAGAAATGTAAAGTGCACCTATAGGATAGAGAGGCATATAAGCGGAAACCGGAATGGAAGTGGATCGTAATAATAAAGGCTCTGATTTCACATGTCAGAGGAACTGGTGTTAAAGAAAAAAAAACCAGTCTGGCCAACGTATGTAATAAGTCGGCTCCTTTTATATAATTTTACAATTACTATCATGATACCATCGCCCGTACACAAGCCTTAAACCAATCTCTTTGGAAAGCGTGATGACAATGAAGATAAGTCTAAAGACTTTAGCACTTGCTTATTACCTACTACCGTATTAATATTCTTATGATCTGCTTTTTTTTACATTTATTTACATTGTATTTAAGTGTAATAAACTTGAATATTTACCTTTTCAGAAACACCAAAAACTCAAGACAGAGAAACCACAACTGATCCTATAATAATGGTTGATAAATCTATTCAAGTAACAGTGAAAGCAAATGTGCATTATAGGAGCAAGTTAGTGCAAACAAGATTAAAAAATAAAGACATTTCAACCTCCCCGTGGAAAGTATCTGCTACATCTCGATTTACTTCACCCTTCAAAATTCAACAGTTAAATTAAAGCAGTGAAAAAAAATATTTTTCACAGAGATGAAAATTCAGTGATATTTCCGGTTTGGGTACTGTTACAAGTGGGCAATCATCACCTATTGCCACAGAATAGATAATAGTACTAAAGTACAGAAGGATCACTCTCGAAGAAAAGCTAAGTTTAGGTATGAAAATGTACCTACTCCTGCGACCTTCACGGGAAATTGAAATTTATTGCAGGACACGAGCGTTCTAATTCCGTTACGCATCGCTGACCCGATACCGAGTTGGCGACAAGAGCGCAGGGTTCCCACTCACCGATATATTTACGAAAATATTAATTAATTAATAAAGATAAAAGTGTGTATTAATTAATTCAACAAAATATATTTCTTGTCTATCTACTAAGTTCTTAGTTTCAGATTTTGGTATTGGCAAAAGAATAACATGTTTGTCAGTTCAGAAAATTGTTTTTGATGAACCAATTAAAGAATTTTATCGCAGGTAGGAAATTAGAGGAGCAAAGGGAACCAACGGTCGCCGTAGTTGCCGTTGAACGCGCTTCGACGCGGCACCATAATAGGGTAGTTGACTCATATCAAAATTTATTAAAATATTGTTTATTTCTAACAGTATTTGGCATAAGGTTCCACAATATACCGATTTTAATAAATAACAATGAATGATTGCTGTAAAATTTTAATTTGAAAATGCTAGAAATAATCTTTTTTTATCTCACGCCGTAAACGCTTTGATATCCTGTGGTCAGGGCCGTGACGTCAATCATATAGTAAACAAAGAAATGTCAAATTTGATTCAACAACTCGTCGATTTGCACTATTCTTTCCTAAAACTGGCAAAAAATCGTCCAAGTCTCCGTTATTATATTTGTAAATATCGTAAATTATTTGTATTATTAGCAAAATCAACCATTGATGTTGGATTTGTGAGAGCAGATAGTACAAATCTTCCGAAAATAGACAGATTGATGGTCAGGAGATTCTTTATGTATCGCTCTAAACAATATAAGTACAGTTTCAATACTGTTATAATGAAGAACGGTTACAAGTGTACTTGTCAAGATTGTCACGCGGCAGAAGAGAGTTGCAAACATGCATTTTTGGTGTGGTTGCACCATCACAGTGAGGAGCTATTTTGTACAGCAGTTGAATGCTATTGGATAGAATTCTATCTCTCAAAAGTCAAATAAACACTAAAAATATTTACTTCAAGAGAAATGTTGAAAAGAAAACATCAGGATCATGTGTCAAATACCAGTGTAGTACTGCAAGAATTTGTAAATGAACATAAAAAGAGAAAGATTGGCAGTTGTTCATTTGTCAAGCATGAAAAAAATTACTTATAATATGTATACATTCACAGACACAGATTGTGACATATTTCTTAAAAAATAAAAGACCTCTTCAATGAAGAAAGAATAAAGTGCATAGAAAACTAAACCACGAATCATCAATACAGAAGTGCTCTTTAGTTCGAGCTTCGTTATAAACAATAACAGCTTCCATGTGCTATAAAGTCAGCCAGTGCATAACACATGATGGTTCTTTTGTTGGGAAGATTTTTGGTGGGAAATCTTGCAGACACCTACGAGTATAATGAAATATGGATAAAAGTTGAAAAATGAAGATTTGGGTTGAAATTTGCAAAATGTGACCTCATTTCTGATTAATACCCTGTAATAGTCTATTCAACAAAAGGTATCCATAAAATTAGATTAATACAAAATTGTCATGCTCTTTTACTGAAGATAATGTTAATTATCAAAGACGGAAAACTGTGAACAGTATGCTTAACTCAAATATAGATGCAGAGGTTTGTGCTAAAGCAAACAAAACTTATATACTTTTGTGTTGCTAGCAGTGTCATTTTGACAATATTAGCTATAATAGGTATTTGTTCTAACAATCTGAATGTCAAAAAACTTATTGATCAAATAGTGTCATTTTGGAAACTATACTACATTTTTCCTAAATTATATGAAAGTATTACTTCATAATAAATCACTTTACTATTATTTTGACTTTTATTACCTGCGACCTTAAGGCAATATATACAAATTAATAAATTTGATCTAACTCTATTCAACCTATTTGTACTTTTGGAACATATACTAGGTATATTTGAGTAACAATGATAAAAATGAGCAACAAACCTATAAAATATTATAAATCTTTTAAGGTGTAACAGAAAAATAAAACACATGCATTTCAAATTAAAATATTTTGATTCAACTTAAACCTATACAAGTCATTATTGTCAAATAAACATAGAACATTTTTTTTGTGAAGAACATAATGACTAATGTAGTACAAAAATTTATTATGTCATCTTTAGATGTTAGTTATGTATAAAGTAAAGAAAAAAAAAATCTTTATATTATTTATTTAATAAGAAGGGTCTTGTAAATTAATAAGAGCACAGGCTGACAACACAGCAATCACATTTAATATATTTGTATACGGCTTTAAAATGGATAACTTGCATATTCTTGCGTAAGCTGTTCTGAAATTTACCAGCCATGGTGGCCAGCAGGTTTAATCAGTGAAGATATAACATTTTTCAGTTTTACCAAACTGGACCTATTTACTTCTATGGTGCTTTGGTATATGAATACTTGAGTTATTTTGTTGACATAATGTTGTTCTAGTTGACGGGTCACATTTTGATGTTTTGGCTGAGCATGCACTGCTTTGTATTATGTTGCACAACTTTTACTGCCTTATCAATCTCGTTGTCAAGAGGAGGACAGGTTAGTACACAATAGTTCTCATTAAGTAACCACTGAAAGCAACAAATTTTAATTAGGTACTCAGTAAATTCAAGTAAAAGTTGTTTAGATAAATATATTCATTATGAAACTTTGATATTTTTGTTTGTATTACATACTTTTTAATTAATATTCAATTACATCATTATTCAATTGGACATAAGTACATATTCTTTTCCTTGAAACATCATCTAGTGTCAGTGTATAACTTAGATTAAATCAAAAAGGCGTAAATGGTCAAGTTTTCTCTCAGTTTTCTGGTCAAGTTAAAATTTGGTTGGTCGGCTGCAGTCAGTTTTCATTCTAACTGAAAGATAAAAATTTAATTAATTTACATACAGATTTGATTTTACATACAACCTAAAAACTTCTATTTTGTTTAAGTTGAAACTGAAGTACCTACACAGATTGAGTTATTCAGTTATAGTACTTACATTAATGTGATTTTCGCAAAAATACATTTGAGTTTCAGTAGATAGTTACAGGATTTCTTTAAGCGAGTGTTAACCAAATATTTCGCATGTCTATATCACTGGGTACGTCTAATCCACAGATTTCCTGGACTCTTTGAAGAGGTATTTCTATATTACTGTTCTATTGTCCCGTTCCATATACAGTTTTACTATATTTTGTGATATTTAATAGAAAGCATTGTTTTTGTGAGGTTATTTCGCCCCCGTGCTTTGTTTACTATAAGACTGACGTCATTGCCACAGATAATGAATAGACTATCATGGCTGACCGTGTTTTCGGTCCAAAATTGAAAATCTTAATTTAAAATAGATTTTTTGCACTTTTTAGCCATCGAAAAAATAATATTCATGTGCTATGGTCTAATACAACAATTATGAACATTTTAAGCCCTACTTTAAAAAAGGGTCAACTAGCCTATTGTAGACTAAGAGCTGGGAGCTTATTTATTGTACAGAAAAATGAGTGAGTAACTAGGTACTTCGAATGAAATAAAAAACAGATAAATAAAGAAAAGTAATCAAGTATTTCTTTTTTTATTACAAAACAATCTTACAATTGTTTTACTTTTAAGAATTGTTTGATTGATTTTTTTCCTGATTTAAAATTTCGATTATTAAATTTGAGGGTTGAAAATATTCGAATCCTTACAAACAATCTTATTAAATAGTCCACAGGAAAACACGAACATGGTTAATAAGGTATTTTTACTATTACACTTATTTCGCATTCATTCCTTTAAACGCCCTAAAACACTTACCTATTTTTAACAATTTTATCCTTTTCATGTGGGTAGTACTACCTACTATAATTACAAAGTAGTTAGGATGTGATGTGAAAAATAGTCAAATAGCTTTCCTTTCAATATCTTTTGGTATGTTAAAAAATTATAATTTTGCATCCTTTTTCTTCCGTTTATTTATACACCCATAAACACAACAGATAGGTAAGCTATCATACAGATGACGTGATTGTTTCGAATTCAGTGTTCGTTACAAAAATCACTGAGAAAATCTTAACTATTACCACCTATTACGTGCAACGCGGCTAGCGTGCGAGCCGAGTGGCAACCCTCTGCCATATACCGGCTGGCCGGGGCGCCCGGCCAAATGTACCTAAACTGCGGAGTGAGACCCCCCTGCTAATGCTACATATTCATCAAGGGTGACAGACTTTGATAGCAATGTTACAGAAACTAAAATACTGAAAATACTGAACAACAGATGTGCCTCAAAAATACTATGCGGTTGATAAAAAGGAAACCTTTAATGTACATCGGAATTAACAAAGATTGTTATTTTTTAATCAATCTGTTACATAAGCACACTAATATAAAAGAAGAATACATCTTGCTTTGCTTGAAAAAAAAATAGATTAAACATTAATTTTGGTATCTTATTATCATATGCTACTTGCAATTATTTTTAACTAATATCCCAATAATAGCTAGTTTTTTAAAACCGTTTATTGTTAATATAAACCAACAATTAATAAAAAAAAATCTTCCAATTTCATTCCGACACAATTATCATAATGTCAGCTGCATTATAGATTGCTTGGAGATAGACATCCAAAAACCACCTAAGGCTCTTCATCAAGCTTTAATATGGTCCAAATACAAGAAAGGAAACACTGTAAAATATTAAATATCCTGCACACCAAATGGGTTAGTAAACTTTGTGTCTCAGGGCTTCGGGGGTAGAACAAGTGATGTGGCAGTAGTAGAAAATTGCAAGTTTTTAGATGGATTGCAACAGGGCACTGTCATCCTAGCTGACAGAGGCTTTAAACACCTTGAACAGATGCTCAATGAAAAGGGTATGAAGCTATTGAGGCCACCCAGTGTCAGCACTGGTGAAAAGTTGTCCACAGATCAAGTGCGAAAAACAAAAATAATAGCTAGTTTGCGAATTCACATAGAACGTGAAATAAGGCGTATCAGAGAATTCCATATGTTAAAGCAACATTCTGTAATTAATTTAAATATACTTTGTGTACTTGATCATGTTATTATTATTGCATGTGCACTAATAAACTTGCAGGACTCTATTATTAAATAATGTATCTATGTATTTAAATAATGAATGAATAACAAATAAAACAAAAGACTTATGATATACCTACATTGGTAATATTTCCTCTTTACACTATTACATTCCTATATACATTGTCACACACTAGTGTTTCCTAATAAAATAGGATAAATATTTGATTTTGTAACACCGTTTTTTGTTAAAATTTCATAAAACACTAATTTTGCAAAAACACTTTGTTTTCACGGTAGTTTTAACACAAATTTCACAACTAAAATCATAATTACAATAACTTTGTCAATGATAGATTAGATAGTTTTTTTCGCCCAAAATCCCGTGCTTCCCTTTAGGTGGGTTGATTTTCTCAAAATTCGGAATTTGACATTTAGACCGTTTGTTTTGATCATTTCTATAGACATATTATACCGGCTCCAGACTCACGCGAGAAGTCTCGGCGAGAAGTCGCGAGAAGTCTTCCAGTAACCCACTGACCCTAAGATCATAGGCATATTTAATTATATTTTTTTAACCTAACACTGTGCTATGAATCTCCAGGGCAGTTACCGGAGGCCGTAGGGCTCCGCTGCTTGACTTTACAGCTAGAAACCATAACAAAATAACCTGATATCAAGGAGGAATTTTGTGGAATTGTCCAAATATAACCCATCAAATCTAAGGAACTGGAATATTATATCTCTGACCCGTGATCGCAGAAACTTAGCATCGAAGGTATGATCTACTAACAACCGCTCCGGGGAAAGCTACTAATTTAAAAAAAAAAGGGAAACCTATAACTATTTGTTGGTGTACTTTATTGCCCCTCATTTTATAGTTTTGTACCCAATTTGTACCTGATTTTTACCTGCCGAGATTGATCAAACAAACCTGAACCATCCTGCCCTTGGCTTGTATTAATTAAACATTTAGTTAAGTGCTTTGCATTCAGGGAGTTTATTTACTTTAGTGACATATGCATAAGTGAATTATGTACCTACAAGAATAAAGCTTTTCATTTTGTATCGAACTAAAGGAATAAGTTTGTTTTTTTTCTTTCAAATTTAAGATTTCCCTATATTTCTACAATTTAGCAAGAAAAAGGAGTACAATTTCCAGAAATCAAAAAGCTTTTTTATTAACTTATTGACATAGTCAGCATCATAAGTGACTAAATTAATTTCAACCGTCTCATTTTTATCAAATTTGCTGTCAGCAACACAAAAATAACATTTTTTTACACCAGCGGCATACATTTGTATTTGTACCTGGGCTTTACATTTTTCAGATATAACACCATTTTTTAAATATTTATCCATAGATTTTGCTTTACTAGGCACTTTATTCCTACAATGGCATCATTTGCTACACCATCAGGTGAAGCTGCAATCATGGGATAATTTTGGCACACATACAAACCACACAATTCAATTTTGGTTTTTAATGTCTTACTGATTGTTTTCCTTACTATTTCCTCCAAAGTCCTACCCCTTTTCATGGCAGCAGTGTCAGGTATTTTTGCACCCATAATTGCAGCAACTAATGAGCCATCTGGTGTACGGCAAACACTCACTTCATGTGCTTTAGAAGCAGTAATACGACCATATCTAATTTCATACCACAAGCTACTCTTATTCTGCTTTCTTGTTGCTTTTTCAATCATCTGTATTGCAGCGACATCAACTGTTGCCTTCATGGCCTCTATAAGCTTTTCTACATCTATTTTAATTTCTTGACATTGATTTGTCATGAAAATGTACAAAGAGCATAACACCAGTATGTTTAAAGTCATGCTGATATTTCAGCAGCTCACAGGTATCAACTTTCTTTTTCTTTGCCTCGGAAATAAAATCATCATAAACTACTGATGAACTTGGTCTATGAGGTACTTCTTTTTACACAGCTGGGTAACTGTGATGTACTTGAGAGTAGTACCTACTCTAGATAGAATAGGTTTCTTCCAGTAACACTCTACTGATGTGCATGGAGGTTCTTCACTGCGACGATGAGCCCACATCAAAAAGGCAACTGCATGCTTACATCCACCAGCCGAAGCTGCATAATCATGGCACTTACAGCCTATGATTTCACCGTCAGTTTCGTTCACCATCATTGTAATATTATATGGTTTGCTTCTTACTTTATGCTCAGGACACATTTTACATTTCATTGTGTAAATTCCATGCTCCCGGTGTAATACTACATAGCCAACAGCGTCATCACTATAGGATTCTCTGGAAGATCTGTAGAACAAAAGAAAAACTGAGGTCAGAAAGGTTTTACAACAAATTTTGAAGGGGATTAATAAATTAATATAAAAAATATCATTATAAATAAATAATTAGATACTTACACAGCAGTTTTTATATTTTTGAGCTCTACAGCATAATAATCAGCATTATTTTTGAAGAAAAGTGCAACCATAAATGCGTCTATCTTAGGTAGGTTTCTATTGTCGGCTTGTACAAAATTCTCGTCCATTTTGAGAGCAAACACTATTGTTTATATCACTAGATATTAGTGTCTTGCGGAATATTAAGAAATTCTTGTAGAAATAGCACAAGAAACGATGGAAATACGATAAAAATGATAAAACCACACAAAGTGTATAACAATAAACAATGTTGATTTGATTGTGACGTCACGCGAGGCGTAGCCAATCACAGAGCGTTCTTGTGGCTGGAGAAATTTAAAAAATAATTTGAATTTATTTTGTTTATTTTGAAAAATCTATATATTTTTGGATAAAACAGAGATAAATATGTTTCTTTATGTTACCTAATAGGATGACCACATTTTGTAGCATATTTTTAATAGTGTCAAATAGCGTATTGAAGTATGAATTTTATAGTCACAAAGTAGCCTATGATACTTTTCCACAGAAACTAAACTATCGCTATGGTTAAAGCAGTTTCATTTAAATCATCGCATCGAAATTTAATCTTCGGTTATAGTAACTTTAGCATTATTTATTTAACATCTTAAACATTTTGGTAATAATTGGATTATTCCTTTATTTTTCCTTTTTGAATGTGGAATAAGAAGTATGCCTTTCTTTCTTAGCGTAAAAAAAACTTTTCCAAATAGCTGCTGCCATTATTTCTAGTAAAAAGCATTTTCTACATAAGTTTTCTGGAATACATTGCATCAGGTCATTAATCACTTGCCACGTCAAAATGGGGTAACCTTATTAAAGCGACTGCGCCGAAAGGCTCCTGAGAGTTTCTTTTGCCTTAGCAGATGAGAAAATTATATAATGTAGCTTTAGAGTAGAAAACAATTCCCGGGTCGTCATTATTATAAGAGGTATTCTTTTATGGGTTCCCGAGCACTACCTAGTAAGTTGGAGTCAGGGCTATGGGAATCACTTCTATCCAATGGCTAGTCTATGTAACAGCACTAAACCCTTTTGTATCTTTCGCCTCGCAACCCCATTCATCCGGAGTTCCGGGACATTATTATAAAATATAATACGTTTTAACAGTTTTTATGAAATAAGTAGTAGAAATGTAATAAAATGTTCAATTTTTATGTGCCGTTCGATTTTTTCGTTCAGAATCATTTGGGCAAAGCAGTGGAGCCACAAGAATCAACTCAATGTTTCTAAGTCCTCTAGACTTACGACGAAAACTTATATGATGTTAGCATAAGTATAAGTTTTCATTGCAATGACAATAAAATTAACATTGTTGTTGTCTGACATTTAAGATCTGTGGCTTAGATATATCGTATGATACTGGTTGGAAGATCTTCAGCTTTTGTGTCACGGTATCAGGTGCGGTACAAGCTTAGCGCCCAGGTTAATTTCATTGTCACAAACTCTGTCAAACGCTATTTCGCTGTTCGCGCTCATTAGATCAATATGTGATACAGAAAGTTTTCCTTCAAAAGTTTAATTTCTGGTAAGTTAAATTGTATCAGACGCAGAACCTTCTCTCATTTTTGTATTTGATGTGTAATGTAATTTACCACTGGGGCCCTAAGCCGCAGTCCCATGGCCCGTTGACTGACAGGCCACGCCAGACGTTGTCACGTGTGCTCAAGGCGTGTGTTCTCCTGGTGCGGCCTGTGGTCCGCTATGACAAGTGACACGATAACGGAGCGCATGGCTGCGTGTGCAACCGCTATTATATGGTTGTTCAACATTTGACAATTGAAGCAAAAAAAACTATTTTTATCCAAAATAACGTAATGGAAGTAGTTCTTGTATTGTATTTTGGTGTTGAAGTTTCGTCTGACATTGCAGCCTGGCTAGACGCGATTTGTGCCTTTACCATGATAATAGTCCATCATAGATCGCTTAAAACATTAAAGGCGTTTGTGTATATACTATTACCCTCATGACTCCGTCATTTATTAACCGATTGTCAAAATTATTTTTAAATTCGAAAGAGTATACTCCCGAGGTGTTCTCATTGTCACCAAGTCAGGATCTGGTGATGTGATCCCAGGAAAGCCGGGATAAACCCTTAAATTTCATAGGCACATCCAATGTCTTTCATCCTAAGCTAAAGGTTAAGTTGAAAGTTGCCTGGCAGAGATTGCCTACGGCGATAAGGCCGCCTATTTTGCTGTTCGTGTATGTATTGTGTTGTAGCCTGTAAGAAATGTTGCAAGATAAAGTTTTCTATTTATCTATCTAAGCTAAGTTAGCGAAGCTAAGCTATCCAGGTACTTGCGTCTAGTAGTCATCATCTTAAAAATTCATCCAATGTGCTGAGCTGATGATGGATCCTTAACTTTTAAGAGTTTGGGTTAGGGGCTGAGGAGCTTGGTGGCGCATTGGTGCGTGCGCTCAGCGGACGATTGCTAAGGTTAAGCAACATTAGTTGTGATCAGTCCTATGATGGGTGACCAAAATACCCGTGCTTCGGAAGGGCTGATCTCGCACTGGTCGTGTCGGCTAACCGTCCCATGGGGCTAGGCGAGTGAAGGAACAGAGAGTGCACTTGCGTTGGCGCAGTCACTTGTGCACTATAATATCTCCTGCGCAAAATAATGGCTAGTCTCTGTTGAGATTGGCCGCAGTGACTGAATATCGGTTAGGAGGACATTAGGAGTTAGTTTTTAAAATAGAAAGAATACAGCTAAGGGTCAATACGTGCCTCTTGTAGGCACGTGTTGATCCTTAGTTGTTTTCATTCAAGTTGTCTCGTAAGCTGGTAATGACTCACCAAAAAAATTGAAATATAAATATATATCAACACTAACGAGTCAAAAATAGTATAGGGATACACACAACATCACATTTTTGAATTGTATTCGGTGTCTTGTAATTTTAATTTTATTTAACTTTTTAGTGATTTTGAAGTCAGTTTTCATTTTTTGTAAAATATTTTTATCATTGAACGATATCGACGATTGCTGTTATTCGGTCCATAATATTCTCAGATATCCTCTCAACATTATCATGCGAGTGTACCTACATAATAATATCGTTTCTATTCGATTAACATAATATTAATTAGGAATGTTGTGAAAACACGGCATCATACTACATCCGGAGACTTGTTCAATGCATACTAATGGGGAAGCTGTGAGAATACCGCTAATAAATTCATGCGTATTTATATACATTAAGGCTTGAGTTCGTACTGTCAATCGCTGAGGGGTGAAAGAGGCTCTTAAGCACAACGACAAATTTCATTTTGTTGATTTTAAACACATTAATATGTTAATAATATATATGCTGCAGCTTAATATAAATATTAGTAGGTATTTGTCAAACGTGAAGTCACAGAGCGCGGGTGTAATAAATCAGTACTTACACCCACATGATTCCATTATAGTGCCGCCAAATTTTAGAATTAAAATGAATAATGTAAGAAATAATCAATCGAGTGAAAACGTTTAAAATTTTGTTTTCTGATTGAGTAGTTACTTGTTCAGTTAATCTGCTTATTTGAAACTTTTTTAAAACCTGATCAATGTTGATTCTAAAGAACAACCTCTAAACTTTTGTAGCACTTGAAATTTTATGTTAATTGAAATACCTAACTTAAGACTTACAAACGTATATTAATTATGGTTAAAGGGTGAGTACTAGAATCTAGATTATTTCTTGAAAATTTCGTTAACGTTCGTACAAACGCTACAATACAGGCAACAGCTAACAAGGCATTTCCACGTAATGTGATGTTCCTGCGAATGCTCAAGCCATGAGAAATATAACTGTTACTCGTACATGTAACATTTCATTTTACGTTGGGCTCAAAATATGACCACGTGACTTGATCCGATATTGTTCTTTATCATATCCTTATTTGTTGTTATGTTTAATATTATGTTAAATTTTTAGCTTTAGGCACAGTAATATTTATATACTATTACCGTGCTTTAGGTAATCATCATTCAACAAACAACAAACAAAAACTAAGTAACAAAAGCAATTGTATTATTATAACCATTGAATTCGAAAAACGAACATCAGCTGGCTTTTCCGCTATTTTAGCATTGTAGTGTTAAGATCGCGGAATGACAACACAAAGTAAAAGCACGTCCGATGAAATAACTTTGTTAGGGCGCCAGCAAAGGAATTTTCATTTTTCTTTTTAAACTTAATTTCACAGTTTTATGCTTGATTTCCGAAGGGTTCGATTCTTGGTCCTTTTCTATTTCTTATACACACATCAACACCGTCTAGGGATATTGTGATTTTCTGAATTTGCTCAAATTTGTTTTATGTAACATCTAGCATGTATTATATTTTTATAAAGCTTATTTATCAGACTATACTTTAGAATGAAACAAATTATTATTTTTGTGTAAATAATTTTTGGTTTGAAATATAGCCAAAAATGGAAATAGTGGTAAAATTAACGATGAGTGTGTTTTTAAGAAAAAAATAAAAATAAAAGAAAAGGTTTTTGCAGTTACGCGAAAAATCAATAGTCAGTAAAACCACCCATGGCGTTAACCACGGTCCTGCAACGGTTTTTCATGCTTTGGATGAGGTTATCAATGTCTTGCTGCGGGATATTGTCCCAGGTCCTGCTAAGATGCAAAAAAAAATCTTCTTCGGTCGCAATGGTTGGAGGAAAATGCCTCAAAGCCCTTCTTTGGAGCATATCCCACGCGTGCTCTATGGGATTTAGATCTGGCGATTGTGCGGGCCAGTCTAACACCGACACGTCGTGCTCTTGCAGCCACCTGGTCACCACTCGCGCTGTGTGCGGGCGGGCGTTGTCGTGCATGAGCGTGAAAACTTGACCCATTGCAGTCGATGGGGATAAATTATGGGTACTAGCACCTCATTAAGGTATTTTTCAGCAGTCATGGTGTTGCTGATCCAAACGAGGTCTGTTCTTCCACCAACTGCCCAAATTTCGAATTCGAATTCGAATTCCTGCCCAAACCATATTTGTTCCACCGTTGTATGGATGGACTTCCTGAGGGTGTTGCAGACGGTTTTCACGGCTAGGAGCTCGCCATACACGTACTCTTCGTGAATCAGGATGAAAACCGAATCGGGACTCATCGGTAAACAATACTACATACCACTGGTTTTCTTCCCAGAACAAATGTTCCCGAGCGCACTCTAATCTTCTTCCACGATTTCCTCTGCGGAGTACAAAGCAGTCTGCGAGCATGGAGCTTAGCTTCGTGCAGTCGTCTCCTCACAGTTTGGTCATTCACAAACAACTGGTGCTCTGACTGAAGCCTTTGAACCAACTGCATGGCCGTAACGTTTGGTTGTCGACGTGCGGCCATTTGCAAGAATCGGTCCTGTCGTTGGGTAGTTATGCGTTGTCCGCCTGCGTGCCTTTCAGCCACTTCACCATTGGCACGATAACGTGACCACAACCTTGATATCACGTTTTGTCTTGTTTCAATCTTCTCGGCAATACTCCGTTGAGTAGCCCCAGCTTGGAGCATGCCTAGTGCCCTTAACATTTCGTCTCTAGTTAAATGGCGCCGCTGCATGATGCATACACATTGCACAAATTCTAAATTAAACAATATTTTAAAAAAAACTTTAATTTGGTATAAAAAATATAAATAACGTGGACACGTAAATTGAAATCTTCGAACTTTGCTACAAATTTTGCCGCGCAAATCTTTTGTTTTTAATTTATTTTTTCAAATTCAAATTTAGAATCATTCAATTAAGTCTACAAAATAAGTTTTCATTTAAAAATTTATAAACCGGTTAGTAAGTATTGTTTGAGTTTTCGAATTTTACACAAAATATCCCTAGACGGTGTTGATGGGTGTATATGTCAATGACCTCCCTGATTTTGTACAGGACAGGCATGGGATAGTATTATTTGCAGATGATACTTCACTTTTATTTAAAATTAAAAGAGGATTGCAAATGAATGACGATGTAAATAATTTTATCTCAAGAATTGTTCATTGCTTTAATGTTAACAACCTGTCACTTAATGAAGGGAAAACAAAATGTATAAAATTTGTTTTACCCAATGTGAAAGAGGTTCACACCACTGTAAAAATAAAGGATATAGGTGTTGACCTTGTGGACACCACAGTATTTCTTGGGATCACACTTGATTCTAAGCTGCAATGGGTACCACATATAGATAAATTGTCACAGAGACTTAGTTCTGCAGCTCACGCTGTATGGAAAATACGTGAGTTGACTGATGTTGATACAGCAAGACTTGTATATTTTTCTTACTTTCATAGTTTGATGTCATATGGCATTTTGTTGTGGGGAAATGTCGCCGACATTGAGATCGTTTTTGTGCTGCAGAAAAGGGCTATTCGAGCTATCTATAACCTTAAAATGAGAGATTCTTTACGAGAAAAGTTTAAAGAAATTGGTATTATGACGGTAGCGTCGCAATATATTTATGACAATCTAATATATGTTTGTAAAAATATTCATTTGTTTTGTAAAAATAGTGATATTCATTCAGTTAATACTAAACAATGGGATATGTTAGCTTTACCAAATACCACAGGCTCCAAAAAATCAATAATTCTTTTAGAGGCTTGTGTGTTTCTACAATAAAATCCCAAGTTGTATACAAGAACTTAGCTTAAACAAATTTGAAGTTGCAATCAAAGATGTACTTATTAAAAAAGCATATTATAAAGTGTCTGATTACATGACGGACAAAAAAGCTTGGGTTTGAACTCTCATTTCTAATATTTAACAATGTACTGCGTTTTGTTTCAAAGAAACATTCAGTGAAAGCAATTTACAAGCTAAGTTCACGCACTTCTCTCAGAGATAGCTTCTATAATGTGAATTAATACATCTCTTCTTGTAATGGAAGTTGAGCTCAAACTTTTGCTTTGAGGTCAGCTTCCAATTGACGACTTTGTAACAAAACCAAAATTGTAAATGGCGATTAAAAAGAGAAGATAAAAAATTTTGACCTTTCGAGTTTCTTGCCTGTTCTTCTCGAGAAGGCTCTTCCAATTTCCGAACAGGTGTAGAGTCAACTTTTTTTTTCATTCCTACTTGTATTTGCAGACATCTTGAGTATATTTAGGATGTATGCACATACAAGGTTAATATGATTTCTTTAAATTAGATTGTTTTGCTTTGTTTTGACGTCAATAAGTGCCTGTAAAGGCCTATGTTGAATAAAGATTTTTGAATTTGAATTTGAATTGAATTTGAATATGGCATTACCTTTTTACTGGTACATTTTCACTTGACAGTCTCAGAAGGAGGATATTTTTTAAGGTTGTAGAACTAAGCAGCATTCGATGAATTTGCCTTACCGATCCCTGGCTGGTAGACCCAAGTTCTACGGCATCCGGACACACGGAGTCCCAAGTGGGCGGCCTAGTGAACTTAGCCCTTTGGTATTGCACCAGATACCCCCGCCTCTAAAAAAAGGCTGTAGTAAACAAGAAACTGCATATCCCTATATTGATGAAATTCGGCTTAGGGCGCTTGCGCACTTATACGTATTCGGTTCGTGTTCGATACGTTAAAAAAACCGAACGGGAAATGTACGTCCTAGCGTTTGCGCACTTATACGTATTCGATTCGTGTTTGAGGCGGTTGTACGATAAACGTCAAGATGGCGGGATCACATTCTATTTTTAAAAACCCACTGCAATTTAGTACTCATTTGGTACTATTTGATACCAAACATTATAATTTTGGTACCTGCTTATTAGCCGAATACGATCACTAGGATGGCCAAACCGGATCAAAACCGAACACGAATCGAATACGAACTGAATACGTATAAGTGCGCAAGCGCCCTTACAGGATGTAATTTGGGCCAACTTAAAAGATAGGATAGTTTTATCTCGATTATCGACCTCAATATTTATTATAGTTCCATAAACGTCAAAAAGATGGCAGTGTGAGTTTATTTATAAGCACAACACGGTTGGGTAGCCATGCAATAGATGGCGTTGGCGTTGAGCTACAGCAACGCGTTGCTGGGTCAGCTAGTAGGATATAGTTTTGCTGTTTGTCTGACCATGGCTCAGCTAAGAGGCCAAGCTTAGGCATTTAGAGCCAATCTAAACTATCAATCTATTTGGTCTAGTATTTAAGCGGGCGTATAAGTCGTCACAGGCCTAGAAAAATCATCAGAGTTTAAGTTTGGTTTCGCAAGGTAAAAAAAGGGATCAAGGGTATAATTCAGCTCTAATAAAAAAAAATTCGCGAAAAGGCTAAAGTGCATAAAAAGTGGAAGTTCTTCGGTAACCAACGTGATTACGACACGTTTGTTATGCTAAGAAAACGGGAACACTTGATTCAACAGCAGTGCTATAATAAGTACATAGTTAATATTCAAAATAATATTAATAAAAACCCCAAGGCTTTTTGGTCTTATGTTAAATCGAAAAGAGGCGGATCTCACTACCCTAAGCAATTTACCTATGAAGGTCAAACAATGGTGGATGGTACAACTATATGTTCTACATTTAATGATTTTTTTAAAAAGATGTTCACTCACAGTCATAATGCTGATAATAGTGTCACACTAGACGGAGATTTGCTCGAGGATGATGGTTTGGATGTCATAACCAATATAACTATCACTAAAGACCAAGTTAAAGTAATGCTCAAGACACTTGATATAAATAAAGGACCTGGTAGTGATGGTATTCCACCAGTTTTTCTTCGTAGCTGTGCGGAGGTATTAGCCTATCCCCTATGTGTTCTGTTTAACATGTCGATGAAAAATGGTATTTGTCCTACAGAATGGAAGATGGCCTACATTGTCCCTATTCATAAAAAGGGATCCAAAACAGAGATAAACAACTATCGACCCATTTCAATTCTAAACACCATGAGTAAGATGCTTGAGAAAATTATATATAACAATATTTACTCGACAGTAACAGGTCATATTACGCGCCATCAGCATGGTTTTTTGAAAAAGAAGTCAACTGTCACAAACTTAGCAGAATTTTGCAATTATGTCCTGTACGGTATGGAGAGTGGCGGACAGGTTGACGTGATCTACACTGATTTTGAAAAAGCCTTCGATCGTGTGGATCACGTCATCCTGCTCAACAAGCTGTTCCAACTTGGTATACGTGGAGATTTACTAAGATGGATCAAGTCTTACCTTTCGAATCGATCACAAGCCGTCGTTATGGGTGGTTATAAATCCGACTATGCCTTGGTTCCATCTGGTGTCCCACAAGGATCCCATCTCGGACCTTTGTTTTATTGCGCGTATATATTTGACATTTATCAATGTTTTAAATATACTAATCACTTGCTCTATGCAGATGACAAAAAAAATTTCATGAAGGTAAAATCACTCGCGGACTGTGAAGTTATACAGTGTGATCTGAATACACTAACTGAATATTATAGGGCAAACAATATCACAGTCAACATTGATAAATGTCAATGCATCAGTTTTACGCGTAAAAAACAATTAATTACTTTCCATACAACTTTCATGGGAAAATTATTGAGAGGGTTTCTTCAGTGAAAGACTTAGGTGTTATGTTAGATTCCAAAATGACGTTCTCAACACACATTGACTATATTATGAACAAAGCATATCGAAATTTAGGATTCGTTATGAGAGTTTGTAAGCCATTTAATAATATACAGACTATTAAATCTGTTTACTATGCTTACTGTCGTAGTATATTAGAGTACGCGAGTCCAATCTGGTCCCCTCAATATACAAAATATATAAAAAGACTGGAAAAAATTCAGAAAGTATTTATCAGGCACTTGAATTATAAGAACCGTAAACGTCGCCAAAATTACTTAGATGACTGTCTTCATTATGATCTCCTAGCACTTGAGAGTCGTCGTAATGTGCTTGATATGTGCTTTCTGTATGATATCCTAAACTATAATTTGGACACGCCTAACCTACTTTCAGATATAGTCTTTTGTACACCTAAATATCGAACCAGACACACTCCTCTGTTTCAAATACCTAACCACCGCACCAACTACACTAAGAATGCAGTAATGACCCGCTTACCTAGAACATATAACTATAAATTCAAACACATAGATATTTTCAACATGAGCAAAACCAATTTCAAAAAACATTTACTTAAAGTGAATAAGCTAACTGGGAAAGATTAAGGAAAGTAGATAAATATTTTGATCTTTTAGTTATTTATATATATAATACGTATATTCTACTATTTTTAGGTTAATATTTACTATTCATATATATTTATATCATATATACCTATTTATTTTTTATTCTTATATATATACACGGTTATTTTTTTATCACCCTGGAAAATTTAAGGGACGCTTCACGACATGGTATTAGAATGATTTAAATATAAATAAAAAAAATAACCACCCTCCTTAATTTTATATTAATTTTTTAAAAAATACAAAAAATGGTGCACTAGTTGAGAGCAGCATTTTTAGAGATTTTTTTATTTTTTTTAATATTTTTTTTAAATTTTTTATTTCATTTTTTTTATTTTTTATATAATATTGGATGTGTCCTGAAGCGTCCCTAAAATTTTCCAGGGTGATAAAAAAATTACCGTGTATATATATACACGGTTATTTTTTTATCATACTGGAAAATTTTAGAGGCAGCTCGGTAGACGCTAGACGACTCATATCAATAAAAAAAACATGTGGTTATATTTTTTAAATTTTATCCGCCAATAATATTAAATTATAGACATTGTTCTTGTTTACTACAAGATAAGGTAAGATTATGAATGAATAAAGCATTTACTACTACGGGCTTAGGAAAATGCGGCAACGTCGCATTATTAATTCAAGCAAGATCAATCTACAACTCGTTTGAAATAAGAGTTATTATTGCACTAGATACTACAATAGTGAAAGACAGAGACAGTCGGCGCCGGCGCCGAGCGCCGGCGGCGGCGTTTTGTTGTTTGCTGTCGCTTGTCTTGTCCGCACGAGCCGGCCGGCTTTAGTTCGCCTTTGACTCCGGCGCGTGTGAACGTATCGCGATGTCGCGCCCGCGCCTGACGCGCGGCAATCGGGCGCATTCGGAATTTTAGTTTCAAGTTAACACATCTAGCGAATACACAAACCTTACTCCGGTAGACCGTAGACTTTTACTTGTGAAGTGAAATTAAGTGTTTGGTGTAAGAAAGTGAACCCACAAACGTAAGACTTGGAAGCGAAAACTGCATTTCGAGACGTTAAACACTAACCAAAGTGATATGTTGTTGTGGTCATGTATAGTTTTAAACGTGCACGACTATGTATGAGTTAGAGGACTTCCTTTGAATTTAGAACTCTTTTGTTATTAGAACTAAAGTTGATTTAAATTGTTTCCTAGGTAGGTAAGTATTTAAAGTTGATTCCAATTTTTTAACTACGCCAAAACAACCTACCATAACCGTAATACCTCCTTAGTACTGTTTGTTTTCTTTAAAAACTTTGTTTTGCCGGTCCTAAGCCCGTAAAGTAGGAAGGTGAAATTGTGATCAGCTCAGTGATGACTTTGAATCGGCGACGTTGTTGCCAGTTCGCGTTCATTCAATGTTTTGCCTACAACTTCACTCAGTGTCCATACCAGTGCAGTATTTTTTGGATATTTTAGATAATAAATATCTAATTAAACAGGTGAGTAAATTCTATTATTAATGGTTAAATAATTCTTCTACCGTGTCCTGAAGCCACCCTTAAAATAACCAGGGTGATAAAAAAGTAACCGTGTATATATATATATTTATTGTTGTCCCCTATTGGAATCAAAAACGTAACTCATTGATCATAACAAACTGGGTAAATGTCACCATATTTACATAAATATGCTATGAAACTCTGTAATTGGCTTAAGTGTTGGTCTATGTAAACGAGTCTTTAAATTGTAATACAGCTGTTGAGTTTCTTAATAAATAAATAAATAAAACAAATCCAAGCAAAACTTCGCTTGGATTGGTCCTCGATGGTCTGTGTGGCCATGGAGTGAACAAGATTTGTCAAAGACTTTTGGAATCCTGCCCATAATAATCAGTTTTTTATCGATTGTAATGTTATTGTGTTTTCATTTGAATTATATTTAAATAGTTGTTTAAAGTCCACCACCGTCGCCCGCCTTTAATTACATTTTTCATTACGTGTACTTACAAGTTTAGTTTCGATCGAAAACTATATTGACATGATTTGTTTCTCTTTTTTTTGTTTAATTTTCATATTGAAATTTCATTCAGAAAAACAAACTGCTTTTCTGAAAAGGCAAAATTATGAAGTTTTTAATTATTACTTACGGCGCTAATTAAAAGTTACGCTATTGTGCTTCAGTACACGAAAGTCGCGCGTAACATATTCCTGTGAATTGTGTGGTGAAGGTTAAAATTTTCAGGAGCATTGAGGAACTACGAGTATGATAAATATCTTAGTAATATAGATTCGATGTGAGATGCGGAGCGTCGGTGACGCTGTGGACTCGGCACTGGCCTTCAGTAGGGAGGTCCGGGGTTCGATCCTGTCATGTACCAATGTGTTTTTCGAATTTCCAATTTCTTATGTACATTTGTCCGACGCTCCTACGGTGAAGGAAAACATTGTGAGGCAGCCTGCATACATCTGCTAAGAAATTTAAAGGTGTATGTGAAGTCGACCAATCCGCACTGGGCCAGCGTGGTGGACTCAGGCCTAAACATCCTAACTTGGGGAAGGCTAGAGCCCTCGGTGGGGACACTGTGAGCTGTGGTGAAATATTGATTAACGAATCATGTGAAATTATGGAAAAAAAAACCACAACATCCTTAATAATAATAATAGTACGAAGACCTACATTGCGCGGGGCTCGACGAGTACTTGGCCGGTTTCCGACTTTGAAAAAGGAGAAGGTACTATGTTCGACTGTATCTATTTTTTATGTTTGTTCACCGATTACTCTTCTTTTCTTATTATAACTAAGTTGGCAAATAAGCAAACTGTCCACCTAATAGTAAGTGATAACAGTCACCTATATTACATGTGGCTTCTGTGAGATTTGCAGCAAAACTGCAACCCCCACAGGAACCACAGTGTTATATTACAAAAAAAATAAAACCGACTTCAAAAACACTAAAAAGTCATTAATAATATAAGAATACATAGGTACAACATCATTTTATATTGAAGTCGGTGCTAAATTTTAAATAGATAAGTACATTAATTGTTCTTATATTTTTTCAAGTTGATCATAGCTTGGCATCGACTTTAATATAAAACTGTGATGTTGTATGTATTCTTACATTATTTATGACTTTTTAGTGTTTTTGAAGACGGCTTTATTTTTTTTTTTTTATCAGTCTTTTATTTAATACATATTATAATTTGAGCCAAGGCAAACACCAGAATAACATAAAATAAAACGTTTTTCGCTCTAAACAGTTTCGAAAGAATTATTCCCGAATTCTTAATTTACCAGGAACCTTCTATCATCAACTTAGTAACATGACATGATGACTACCAGACGCAAATACCTAAATATCTTAAGAAGAAACATGAAACACGTTGGATGTGCCTATGAAACCCACGGGTTTCCCTCGATTTCCGTGGGATTCCATCATCAGATCATGACATGGTGACAATGGAACTATCTCGGGAGTATACTCGTTCGATTACAAAAAGAATTTTGAAAATCGGTCCACAAATGGCGGAGTTATCGGTGAACATACATAAAAAAAATTGATACAGCCGAACATAAAACCTCCTCCTTTTTCGAAGTCGGCTAAAAACTGAAAACCACTATAAACACTTACGAGTATATGGACACAAAACACTTCACTGTAAAACGTTACTAAACACTGAACACAGAGAATGCTTCACTAACAGCGCTTCCAAGTCGCAGATGATCGCACCAAGTCTCTTTGTATCGCTTGATCCGCTCGGTTTGCTCTCTCGAAAAGAACTGTCCGTCCGTTTTTTTTTGAGGGACCTATGCTGTCAGCCGCAGTTCATTATTTATAAGAATGCGAACACTTTGGTGAGTCCTAAAGCCTCGTTTGGCAAACCAAACCGGATGGATTTCTAGCTCAGAAAGGCATCACCACGGGGGTGTCCCGCTCTCTGAGTAGAGTCACCAGGCGGTTAAAGCCGGTGCAGGAACGGCTGCAACGCGAGCGTGCCTCTAAGGCTCGGACGCTCGAGTTCGCTGTGTAGTGGAGGGTGG
The DNA here is from genome assembly GCA_963935595.1 of Schoenobius gigantellus. Lineage (NCBI taxonomy): Eukaryota > Metazoa > Arthropoda > Insecta > Lepidoptera > Crambidae > Schoenobius > Schoenobius gigantellus. Next base: position 55,983,171 of record OZ012541.1, read on the forward strand.
AGAGAAGCGACCAGGCCTGCTAAGGCAGTATGTTTCTTTGCCAACTTAGTTGTTTAAAAAAAACAAATATCCTACCTACCTGATATGCAGGCCCATCCTGACGTACAGGCACAGGATAAGGATGCCAGGGACGAAGAAGAAGAAGATGCTGCTGAGCTCGAGCAGCGGCGACGGGGCCATGAGCGCGCAGAACGCCGACTGAAGCGACACGTTGCCCGAATCTGGAACAAACCAGTTAGGTGTCAATTTATAGGGTTCCGTAGCCAAATGGAAAAAGACGGAACCCTTATAGATTCGTCATTCGTCTGTCTGTCTGTCTGTCCGTCCGTATATCACAGTCACTTTTCTCCGAAACTATAAGAACTACACTGTTGAAACTTGGTAAGTAGATGTATTCTGTGAACCGCATTAAGATTTTCACACAAAAATAGAAAAAAGCAATAAATTTTGGGGATACATTGAAACTCAATTTTTTTTTTCATCTAACCCATACGTGTGGGGAATCTATGGATAGATCTTTAAAAATCATATTGAGGTATTTAATATCATTTTTTTCTAAACTGAATAGTTTGCGCGAGAGACACGTCCAAAGTGGTAAAATGTGTCCCCCCCCCCCCCCCCCTTGTAACTTCTAAAATAAGAGAATGACAAAACTAAAAAAAATATATGATGTAAGGTCAGGGTGGCTAATTCCGGCATACTTTTTTGAAACCTAAATTTGATTCAGCATAATAAATAAACCTTCTAAATATCTGCTAAATTTTTTAAGTGGCTATCAAAAATAATTTTATGTAACTTCTTGTTAAAGTTATAATTTTTCTCACTAATAACTTTTTAAGATAAACGTCATTTTTTAAAAACCTTCCCATTAGACGGATTTTCCCGCAAATCGGGGCAAATCCGTCATGTAGCAATAATTAGTAGTCTCAAATTGCTTTGTTGTTGGCTACAACAAAGCAATTTGAGACTACACCTAAATGAAACATTTATTAGTGAACGACAGTCAATTATATAACTTACACTTGTAAAAATAGGGTCTAGATCTCATTTTAAGCGTAAAAACATTTTTGGGGGCTATTCCAGCATTCTGACGAAGTCCAGGGATAGGAAACCTACTTAGTTTATACGATGTATGAAATGAAAAAAAAATCTTTACATTTAATTTCAAACCATTTGTTACTTTATTGCTGATATAGTAGTTTTGAGCACCTGGTTAAATCTGAATCAGTGTTATCAATGTATGTACCTATTTAAAATAAAATCATTTTTTTATAAATTCTAAACAAATCTCAAATACTTACCTTTATAACCAAATTAACGACAGTACCTACTACAATATTAACTTGAATATTTATGAGGAGCAGTCACCGTATAAAATAAGTATTTAACTATTACAGTAAGAAATAATAAAGAATAAATTATTATAATCGTTTTTCCCAATTACCATACTATTATAAAATTTATTTTTCAAGTCTCTCAATCAGTGTTATTATTTTAAAATCAACATAAATATTATGGGATAAATTCTTTCTTATACTTTATCACTAGAAAAATTTAAAAACTATTTGTCGTTTAATAAAAATTAGCAAAAAGGCTAGACAATGATTTTTTTATTTAAATCAACATTGTGCCAGTGCAGCTTGTATGTACCTCTATTTATTTTACAACTTTTTGACCACGTACTTTGCAAAAAGTATTATATAATAGAGGCACCATTATTCTATATGTATTTTTTTCATGGCAGCTCTTAAGATCTTTAGTATAGTTTGTAAAATAAATTAAATCTATAAATCTAATAACATTCGGTTTGAAAGTATGTTGTTTTGTTTCACATAAATTTCAGAGGTAAAAAAGGTTTACAATGTCTGATTTAGGGAAAATCCGGCATATGACGAATTTGCCCCATTCAATGTAGACGGAATTCGCCACTTCACGATATTGAGTTTACAAATGTTTCAGATACGATTATTAACTGTTTAAACGTTTTATTGCAAAACAATAACATACAATAGTATAAGCATGCTTTAAACTATACACTTAGTTGTCTTTTATTACAATAAATCGAATAATATCATATTCACGTTTGATAAAATGTTCTCACAACTCACTCACATAACACTTTTGAAACTCAACTGAACTTCAAATGCTGTTTATTCAAAATCTATGGCAACTAACGCCATCCATCTGACATGATTTGAATGGAGATGCTATCCTGTTTTATAACAAAAGTGTGTGTGTCAAAATTTACAATAAACTTCCAACAGCAATAAAAAATATAAATAAAGAAAGCAAATTTATTAAACAAGTTAAAAACTATTATCACAAAAACACTACTACACTATAAATGAGTATTTGTCGGAGAAGTTTTAAGGTATAATAATAATAATAAATCGTTTATCAGGTAAGGTACCCATAAATATCATTACATAGGTAGTAAATTGTCAGCTTAAATAATATATTACATTAAACGAATCAAATGAAATAAATTAAATAACACCTATTTATTATAATTTAATATTACTCAATTTATAATAATTTAAACAAGAACCAATTTTATAATTGAATTTCATTCAATCTTATTTAAAATAATTCAAATTAATTTGATTAATTCAATTTAATAAATTCAAATAATTCAATTTAATATGTATAATAATTTAATTCATTATAATTGTATTCATTCTAATTTAATATAATTCAATCTAATTTACTTTATTCTATTAAAATAATTTAATATTAATATTATTGCATTGTAGGATAGATATTTTATGTATTGTCGACACCATAGAATTATATTCCAACCTAAGGTCGCTCCTCTCTTCTTTTAGTTGCCGTGCCCGACAGGGTCCATAGTTGAACTGTTTAAGAATATTAACATCTGTACTGTATATACACTATGGAGAGCAATAAAGAATTGAATTGAATTGAATTGAAAAGCATAGGTTAGTTCTGGCAAGAGTAATTCGAAGCAGACGGTGATGCCCCCTAGACGGAATTAGCCACCCTGACCTTACATTACAATGCAAACTTCCACCGAAAATTGGTTTGAACGAGATCTAGTAAGTAGTTTTTTTAATACGCCATAAATCCTACGGAACCCTTCATGGGCGAGTCTGACTCGCGCTTGGCCAGTTTTTTGGGTTCCGTACCTCCAAAGGGAAAAACGAAACCTCATCACTTCGCTGTCCGTCTGTCGTCGATACCCCTTTTCTGGAGAACGCGAAGAGATAATAAACTGAGTTTATATCAAATATTCAGGTCTACGGTCTCTTTCTTTCAGATGACTAGTTCAACTGGTTGTACAAATGATACAGTGGTGTATAATTTGTACAACCAGTTGAACTACTTAGTTGTACTACTGTATCAGAGAGGCTTTGTATCCGTTACTCATAAAATCTTTTTACATGCCCTTAAATTTATCAAAGGCTAATTAGGAATTACTGTAGGACTATGTTATAAAAAGTTATATACGAGAACTCGTAAAAGTCCCATTAACGTGCCTCTACTAACAGAAATTTAAATCTCTGGCCTCTAATTATTATGTTAAGCCTATACGTTGGAAAGGTAAGTTTATTTTAAATTCAAGTGTTACATAGTTTCGTTGGAATTATGAACTTGAATATTGATGTCAAATCTATTTTGATTTTTATAAAATACTAGCTGTGCCGGCGAACTACGTTTCGTCATAATAAAAAATAGTTTACGACCTATTCTCAGACCTACTGAATATACACAAAAAAATTCATAAAGATCGGTCGAGCCGTTTCGGAGGAGTTCGTTAACAAACACTGTGACACGAGAATTTTATATATTAGATATAATATCAAATTTTCACAAATGCACTATGATGAATGTACTATGCTTACCTCTATCAATTAATAGAAATCTTTATTAAATTAATCGTGTGGAAACAGGTAGGTATGCGATACTGATTTCATATTTTTGTATTTTTTTTGTTTACTTCCATGTATACTTATTTGCTTATACTAAATTGTTGTGTGTGTGTGTCTGAAGACCAAATAAAGTTTCTATCTATCTATCTATATCTATCTATCTATCATAAATAAATGAATAGAACTGAATGCCACTTGCGATAGATATCAAAGATATATCACAAGTGTCAGATAAGTTTCCATTTATCTCCATTCTTATATTCGTTGACATCGGTTCAGCTGTTTAAGATTGAACGCGTGAGAGATAGACAGCATCAATTGTGAATTTATAATATTGGCCAGGATTAGGAGGCGAGAAGAGTACGTGAGTGATTTTTATGGTAGGTACCTTGTGATGTAGGTATATTGATGCAGTTTTTTTGTAGCGTAGAAGGACAATCAAAAGAAACAATAAAGATTTTAGTTATGTTTTTAAACCACTTTTTTGACCGACATACATGTGGTTTCTATAAGATTTGCAAATTATATAACTTTGATTTTGATTGATTTGCTACAGTATGAACTGAGGTGTACGTAGGTATACAGAGTTAATTTTCGAAAAGGAGACAAATTTTGTGTGCTTGTTCAGACAAGCACGCAGAACAACTTGAGTTATAGGACCAACCTTAAAATCACGAAAAAATCAGCTGTTCAATACATTTAGGTTCAGTAGACTTCTGTCCCGCTCTAGACTTGTGAACCATTAGCATAGCTTCTTTGACATTTGTATGGAACAGCAGATTTTTTTCGCGATTTCAAGGTTGGTGCCATAGTAAAAGTTGTTCACTTTGCTTGTCTGAACAAGCAAACAAAATTTGGATCCTGCTTGAAAATTAGCCTTGTATAGCCAACTTGTGAATTAGAAATTATATGTAAGTAATTGAAAAAATGTCTCATGCATATATTACATACCGATTATTTAAAAATGTTGATTGGTCCTGCATAGTTACAAAAGAGCCTTGATTCAAAGTTCACTTGAGCTGCCTTAATGAGCAGTATGTGTAAAGGGCTCCAATTTTAATTTTTTGACACAAATGGAAAATCTGGTGAACACCTAAAAACGTGTCTCGTACTTTTGTGAGTAATTTAGTGAGTATCACTATAAAAAATCTTGTCGATTGTGCGTCATCTTTTATGAATAAAGTTAGCGTGGAAAAGTTTTCTGTTTTAATAGGATTTTTCAAACGACAAGACCAGATACGTGATGCCATCTCTTATTACAGGCGTGATTTTAGAGATGATAGCTAGACATGTACGGTACGCTCCGTCTGTGCCAGCCAATACGAGCGAAAAGGGGAAAAAAAGGATTTTTAGAATTACTTATATGAAAACCAATGTATGTACATACATACTACATACTCGTACTTACACGATTTTGCAAAATATGTCACTACTAGGTTCTGTTTGTATGACTAATGCAAATTGGAATAAAACAAACTTGCCTATTTTGCCCGTCGACGTCTCAATCGATGTTTAGTATGAAAAAAGATATAAGCTTCGATTGTAGCCTCTAAATCCATTCCCTCTAGATTTGTGTCAACTGTGCGATTCTGCGGGCGTGCCGTTGAGATCAGGATGTCGATTCTGTAAAATTCGAACAATAGCTCGCATCTCACTTCGATATTCACGCTCACTTCGCATAAGATACAAGATACCCTTACATAGTCATTATCACGAGTTAGTAGCGATAAAAATCTAATAAATACCTCAGAACTATTTTTTATCACCTTCAGAAATAATTTTAAATGTATTTTTAAACTATGATAATAAACTTTGCCTGTTTTCACTCACAAAATAGCAACGTTTTATTTGACATTTTGTTTCGAGTTCGTGTGCGAAGTGAGCTTCGAAGTGATAAAGGAATTCCCTTTACGGAATGCCACTTCATACGTCATCCCATACTTATAATGTCAAAATCTCACGGTCCCTCTAGTTCCACTCGCTGCCACGCTCGCAAGTGTAGCGCTGTAGCACAGATTACTTAATAGTTTCTAGTAACTTCGAATCTACATTCGAATTTTGAGAATGCCAATCTAAGAACTCACTGCGGAATCAGACTCGAAGTTTAAAGTGAGGTTTTACAGAATCACACTACAGTTTGCTGTTTTCGAAATTGCCGTCGCGTCGGCGATGTGGTGTGCGTAAGAGCCTCACACTGACAGCTTCAGAGTGACATATTACAATAAGTAAGACGAAATTATTATATGTACATGACGGGACGCGAGTTATTTAGTCGATTGTGTCGCTTTATGAAAAACTAGGTGCAGTAGATCTGGTAATATTGATTATTTCAACCATAAAGTTTCGGTATAGCATTCATTACTTTTATTTTCCACATCAACTCAGGGCACCAGTCGCTACAGATGAGAAGCAATCGGTCTGCTACACTGACGCTGGCTAGTTAACCTATCTAGGTTAATGTAGGGTTTTGTTTCTAGTTAAGAGTTTTCTATATCGTAGATGACTATATAGAATAACTTTTTAAGCAAGAGCCAAATAATGAAAGCAAAATTAACAACTTTTACAATGGGACCAGTCTTGAAATCGCAAAATAAAATCAGCCGTTCAATACATTTAGGTTGTTGATGAGTCAATATTGAACATTTGTATGGAAAAGTTTTTTTATGCGATTTCAAGACTGGTCCCATAGTAAAAGTTGTTAATTTTGCTAGTCTGAACAAGCACACACATAATTTGGCTCGTAACTAAAAAATGATCTGGTAAAATTTATTGAATAAGATTAATACAGTAGTAGATTGCGAAGTGGGTACAACAACGGATCCAACAATTTTGATTCCGACCCATGGTTACACTGTTAAGCTACACTGGTGTAACCACTGAGCACACGTATTACCGATAGTTACACTAATGTAACGTAATGTAATGTATGTAACGTAATGTAATGTATGTAACGTAATGTAATGCAATGTAATGTTGGGTAAGGTGGCGAGGTCGTAAGTTGTTGACGTTTCCAAGTGAAGCTATTTTCCATTTTCGGCTTAAACGTCACTTACTATCAGGTGAGATAAAAGCCAAAAGCTTTCATCGGGTGAGAAAAAAAGTCGTACAATTAGAAATTTCATATGACATCTTCTCTTTTTCTTGGAGAACATGGTAGCCGATTCAGTAGTGCTGTCAAATTCCATACAACGAAAGTCAAATAGTTGACTTCGTGCGTTCGTCAGAGTGGATGTATAGGTCTGCGTTCGTCAGAGTGAATGAAGTGCATATATAGGTCACAATATCATCGGATCAGTAGGATGGCTCATAGTAGTCAACACTATAGGTGTTATACAAAGAGAAGCCCTTGTTGAGATGGTGACAATTGATTCAAAGCCCCCTGGGCTTCGATCGTTAGTTCGGGTCGTTGGATATCGGCACGTGCCACAAGTATTTGATCAAGTATGCAAAACTTGAGATCTAGTACATGGAATAGTAACCTCCATTCCTATTGTCTTGCTGTTGCGTAATTAGTGCGGCAATGTCTTACAACTTATCTGGATGTAAACATAATATTTTTAAGCTTTTCGTATGCAGCTTTTATACTGTTGTGGACATATGCGTGTTCTTATATTCTACTAGCAGTGCCCGCTAACTATATTTCACCATAATAATTGTCTAAATAAATCTGGACAGGATGACCACCAAATCTGGTGATAAGCCAAGGGGTATAAAAAATAGTCTACGGTTTATTCTCAGACCTATCAAATATACACAAAAATAATCAGAAAAATCGGTGAAGCCGTTTCGGAGGAGTTCGATAGCAAACACTGTGACACGAGATTTTTATATATGTATAAGAAGATAATATGTTCTTTTGCATTTTCTCATGGAACTGCAATGTTATCAGCAGTTTAGAGTATATATTAATCTGGACGTTCGGTGTTCGTTTCCCCATGGGGGCAGAAGCTTTTTGCGTGTTTTGGTTGTTGGTAGGGCTTCTAAGCACGCCTGGCTAGCTACAAACGTCTTACCTATGTTGTCTCCATAATAACAATGTTACGACAATTAGAGGTAACATAGCCAGTTTCTTGATTGTTGAAGAATGCAGGTGAAGTTCGCTTTCACCTTTGGCATTGTTGAGGAATGCAGGTGAAGTTCGTTTTCATCTTTGGTTACATCATCACTTACCATTATAGGTGAAGTGAAAGCCAAGAGCCGTCAAGTTTACATTAACATCACAAAAGTTGTTGCTATTACGAGCAATATAAGAGCGATTTTAAGGTCAACATGTGAAGTCTAGTGTGTTGCTGTGTGTATATACCTATTCTCATTGCAAGTCTACACACTTGAGGTAAATTTGAATCAAACTTTCTAGTTTCCCATCAACAAGCTTGCATGATGTTTGTTTGTTTATTGCCCCAACAAACTTGTCGCTTTTTTGTGAAAAAGCGGCAAGTTTTGTATTGGCAATTTCATATACATTGCAATATTGTATACAGCCTGAAAACAAACATCATGCAAGCTTGTTGATGGGAAACTAGAAAGTTTGATTCAAACTTGCCAGACTTGAATTGCTATCTGTATTTATCTCATGACAAGGTGTTTAATACAGTGGTCGCAAGGTGAACCAAGTTACAACTTTTGGTTCTCCCGAAAGTTTGTCATGTACGTTGTTTTCACATTTCGCAAAGTGAAATTGTAAGTGAAAAAGAATAGAGTGAATTTCTAGCTAAGCTCTAGCTGTATTAATTATAGCATTTGTATCGAGAACGATTTCGCAAAGATTCACTACTCGTCAATAAGTGCCTGTAAAGGTCTAAGTTGAATAAAGATTTTTGAATTTGAATTTGAACTCTTATTAAATCGTATCGTTAGGATTCAAAGCGTGTTAACTGCGCAACAAAAAGGTGTCATGTAAACGGAAGCTTAAGCCAGGACTCCACTTGCGGAGATGTCTGAAGCGAAGACCAAAGATGTTTTTCAACTATGGTGAGAAACATTTCTCGTCTCCACCCAAGGCACCGAAGCTACTCTGATGCCTGTAGACTGCGTACAAGCTGAACTGTGGGCCTAGACAAAGGCGACACTCTTATTTTTTCCGCAGTCGTTCCGCAAAAAAAAATGTATGAAAATGACATTAGCTTGTAACAACCTCACGCTAGTTTTTCCATAGCTAATGTCAATTCCATACATTTTTTTGCAAAACGATTGCGGGAAAATAAGCGTGTGGCGTTTGTCTAGGCTCACTGAAGCGAAAATGTTATTTTATTTATTTATTTATTCTTCATTGCCTGTCATAGTTTACAAGATGTTAACAAAAATATCACAGTACATAATGACACCCTGTTAGGGTATTGCAATTTTGTGTGCATCATGTTATTAACTTAATAATTAAAAATTTCATTAAAATTACGTATTACCTCACAGTTACATTAATATTTTATAATTTCATTTACAATTAATTGTATTTAATGTCACGGCTTGTTAGTAATCAATAAATTATAGAGAATAGAAAATTTATACAATGTCAAACAAAATTAAATAGGCAAAAAAAAAAAAAAAATCAAATTAATATCTCCTATACAATAAATTAATAATATATAAGTAACAATAGGTAATATTTAAATTCATTATGTCACTACAGAAGTCAACGAACTATTAACAAACAAAATGTCAATAAAAATTATATATTTAAAATTTATCTAAATTTTCAAGAGTAATAATAAAATAAAACAAAACTAGATTCGAATTAATATAGCATATTGTCTAATTATTGTCCTTATTGTTATTACATTATTATTAATATAATAATGTTATAACAATAAGTGACTTTATATATATAGTTGAACAATAGTAACATATATTACCTATTATTTTATTTAAGCATTAATAACTTATTCAAAATTCAATTATAATTCTATTTTGATATATCGGTTAAAAATTCATTTATATTATAATAATTTTTACCAAGAAGAAATTTCCGCAAAAGTTTAAGAAATGAGGTAGTTGTTTCAGCATTTTTTATATAATTGGGTATATTATTATAGATTTCGATTGTCATGCAATGCGGTGCAGATGTAAATAGTTTTAATTTTGAAAATGGCTTTTTAAGTTTATTTTCACCACGGTTATTCCTTTTTAAGTTTGAATTTTTTATTGGAGAGTACAAATTTGCATGCTTTTTTACAAACTTACATGATTCATAGATATAAATGCATGTTAACGTCATTATAGAATGTTTAATGAAGTGCGGTCTACAAGATTCCATTTGTTCTATGTTACATAAAATTCTTATACATTTTTTTTGGAGGACAAATACATCATTGATATCAGCACAGTTACCCCACATTATTATACCGTAGGTAAGCCTTGAGTGAGCGTAGGCGTAGTATGCTGCTAGGGCTGTTTTAAAGTCCGTTACTTTTTTCAAATTATACAGCGCATATATAAATGAGGACAGTTTTTTTACAAGATTTTGTACATGGGGTTTCCAACATAAGTTTGTGTCCAAATCAATACCTAGTAAGGTAGCCGAATTTACAGTTTGTAGAAGTAAATTTTTATATTTATAATGTATTTGAAGTGGAGCCTTTTGGTACGGTTTAAATTGGATAAGTTGAGTTTTTTTTAAATTGAGAATTAAATTGTGGCAATCAAGATAATCTGTTATTTTATCTAAAGTTACGTTTAGTTTATTTTCTAATTCATTTGTATCTGAACAGGGTATCATAATAGAAATATCGTCAGCGAACAGAATGCAGTGGTCAATTAATGTTGTAGTAATACTATTAATGTATATCAAAAAAAGGATACACCCTAGGACCGAACCTTGAGGGATTGATCCTTTAATGAATACTTGTTCTGATCTTACTTTTTGAATTAGTCCTGTTTCGAAGTTTATATTCTCTACTTCGGTATACTGTGAGCGATTTTCAAGATAGGACTTAAACCATTTTAGGCAGTTTCCTCTTATACCTAAATTGAATAATTTTTGTAAAAGAATGTCATATCTTACTCTATCATAGGCCTTACTCATATCTAGTAGCAGGCCTATGGAGTATTGTTTTTTATTTATTGTATCTAGTATCTTTTGTACGAACTTATAAACTGCTAGAGTGGTAGATCGGTTTTTACGAAATCCATATTGATTTTCATGCAATACTGTATATTTTTCAAAAAAATTGTTAATTCTTTTTGCCATTGCTGTTTCGAATATTTTAGATGATACAGTAAGTAATGAAATGGGTCGATAATTATTTGGGTCTGTTTTTTCTCCCTTTTTGTGTAAAGGCTTTATAATTGATATTTTCAAAGCGTCCGGGAATACGCCCTCGGAAAATGATTGGTTTATGAGGTGCGAGTAAGGTATAGCTAATTCAGCTGCACATTTTTTAATTAATTTAGGTGGGATTTCATCAATTCCGTGACTGTTTTTATTTTTAAGATTTTGTATAATAGTATGAACCTCTTGGGGCTCAATGGGCCGCAAGAATATGGAATTTTCAATTTTTTCGCTATGTATTTTGTTCTGTTGAGTGGGATTTATTTGCGAGTTGCTAATGGAAGAAAAAAAGTTATTTAATGTGTTAGCAATTTCTCGAGGATTTTCGACGAGTGAATTATTAGCTTTTAATTTTATATTTTGTTTCTTATTACTTATTTTATTAGTTTCATTCTTTATAATTTGCCACATGGTTTTACTACTGTTGCTTGACTTTTGGAATTTTCGTATGTTGCAAATTTTTTTAGATGTTTGCATGGCTTTTTTTAGTATTTTTGTATAATTTGAACAATATTTATGTAGTGTTTTACTTTTTGACTGAGTTGCTAGTTTTCTTAATAGTCTTTTGTTGGCATAGCGCCGCCGCTGACTGCGCACAGTTCAATCTCCGCTGAGTACCGCTGCCGCACAGCTCAATCTTAGCAATACATAGCTCACATCTTCGCTTCAATCATGATATACAAATATGATATCCGGAAATGAAATATGTGAATAACGAAATTCTACTGGTTATCTAAATAACATCTCCTCTCTGCTTATCTCCGCTTTGGTGGAGTCCGAGCCTAAGGGATAAAATCGATACGTTAATCATAAGGAAAGATCGGATTACTTGAAGAATTGTTTGGCATAAATAATGATCTCAATGTCATGATTCCTGCTTGCTTTAACTTTAAAAGAAGGCTCTGGTTATACATATTATAGATCAAGAACAGGGTGTATCGGAACAACGAAATAATATTGTTTACGCTCGAGGAAGAGCGAGCGGCTGTCTGTGCAGTGAGAGCCTGTGGCGGCCGGCCGCATGTAACATGTCAGTCGAGTCGAACGTCATGACATTGAAATAGGTTAGGTTACCGGGCGGCGCGTTTTCGTTTCGAGAAATATATAATTGAACTAGTTTTGCGCGGCGCACCAAATAATGTGCGAACGTCCGCTTTAAGTGTTCAAAGTTTTATTATCCGTCGCGTGTGTGAGCCGTGGTGGCCTACTAGGCCTATGTAGTGCTTCGGTCTCCATCGTTGGATTGACAGCAGCCCTTCAGGAGCCGCGACTTCCTTCGAGCTAGCTCAGGAAGTCCACCGGCTACATACGGACACCAAATGGAATAGGGGTAAGCCACAGTGTTTTCTAGAAACTGGTATTCGGTTTCAAATCATTATTCGGCGAAACGCCGACGTGGTGGAGTCTACTTTGGGCACCACCATCTCTTGGTAGCAGAGCGTGGTTGTTGTTAGATTTGATTGATTGATTAGTATTTTGATTAGTATTGTACAATTAATATTGTAATCTTGTTGGTTGTCCAAACGGGCAATACATATTAATTGGTTTTGATTGCTGATTTTAAGCCGACTACAATCTCATTTGTGGACCGATCTCCCTAACTAGTTGTCATTGTATATGAAAAATTGTGGTTAAATGCCTTTGTTGTTCTAGTTAAGTTCTAGCATTTAACTATATTTGATTTTGGTTTGTTTTTTCATATCTTTGTTTTGCCCTTGAATATTTTGTTTGTTAAGTTGTAAACTTATACTTGAATTTAATTTGTTTAAAAATTTTTGCTGCTAAATGACTTTGCTGTTGTTGTAATACACTATTTTGCTGTGTTAAGTTTTAGCATTTACATTTGATTTTGTTTTGTTTGCCTTTGAATATTATTATATTTTTTTTTTTTTTTTAAAAACGTCGCCCCACACTAGGATTTTCTCCTGTGTCGTGGGTGCAGTTACAAACATAGAATATCACATGCACATACGCCCAGACCGGAACAAATTTCTGTAGGCCATACAAAACATTTGTCCCGTACGGGAATCGAACCCGCGACCCGTTGCGCAGTAGGTGATCACTCGACCTCTGCGCTAAACGTGTCGTCGAATTATGTTTGTTAAGTTATTGACTTAATACTTGAATTTAATTTGTTTGAAAAATTCTGTTGTTAAATGCCTTTGTTGTTCTAGTTAAGTTCTAGCATTTACACTTGATTTTGGTTTGTTTATATATTTTGTTCTGCCCTTGAAGTTCCTCCCGATCTGTTTTGTTGTCTGCGGTTGTCGGTCTGTTTGTCTGTGTATTATTACAGTGTATATTAATTTTGGTGCAAAATGGTCCCGCCAGTCAGCCCGCTTAGTGGTGCCCGCGCGGGTGCATAAAAGATCTTGAGATGGTTTGCTAGTGCCGTCGCCTTGGTAGACCGACCAGACCGAGAACAGGCCTTGTTAATTCGGCATGAGGGAGTACCTGCTCGCTTGAAGGAATTGGAGCAGCTTTTCGTTGTTCATCAACAATATTTGCTCGACCACCCAGCCGAGGGTGCCGCTGAGTTGCGGGCAGTCGACCAATTTAATGCCGATTACGATCAATGTTTTGAACAGGCGGATGTGATTATAAACAAGGCTCAGGCAATCCTATCCGCCCGGAGGGTTGAGTCGTGCACGCCCGGGGAGGTCAAGCCAACCCCGGCCGGTTTGCTGGGCAGACTGCCCACTTTGGACATCCCAACCTTTGATGGGAACCTGGCTGCTTGGATGGGGTTCATCAACCTCTTTGATAGCCTGGTTCACTCGAGGGACGACCTGTTCCCTAGCAAGAAATTGGTCTATTTGCTCTCTGCCTTACGTGGAGAGGCTGGTGTGCTTGTCCAGCATCTACCTGTCAACGATGACAGTTATGATACTGCAAGGGCGTTGTTGACCGCCCGGTATCAGAATGTTCGCTTGCTTGACACACACGTGGCTGCCATTTTAGGGCTGCCACGAGTATCGCGGGTCTCCTCATTGAGGAAGGAGATTTTGAACCCGCTGCTAAGCGCTATTAACGCGCTCAAACGACTTGACCTACCGGTGGACCAGTGGTCCTTCATATTGCTCCACCTCATCCTCAATAAGCTTCCCATGGAGATGAAAGGGCGCTTTGAACAAAGGTATGGGGGCAATAGTGCCTCGTACCTCCCCCCCCTTTTCGGATCTCCTCAGATTTTTGGAGGATGAGTGTCGGATGACCGACCACTTGGATCTGGCTCCTATACCGGGACCGAGTACAGGCCGCTATGAGGCCACCCGGGCAGCGCCACGGAAAGAGCGCCGCCTGTACAAGCAGTATACTGCAGTGCGGCAGAACTCTCCACACGGGGAGAGGCCGCTGCCTTGCAAGTGTTGCAAGCGGGATGGCCATCGTTTGCCGGCCTGTCCCAAATTTGTTGGCCTACGCACCGAGGGACGTAGGAATATGGCCAAGCAGCGGAATTGGTGCTACCGCTGCCTGGGGGCTCATATGGCATCGGCTTGCCCCCACCCACAAGATTGCCACTGTTGTGGAGGGGCCCATCACCCCCTTTTGTGCTTCAACAGTAGGGACACTCGTGAGGTGGTGAGAGAGAGGGACTCGCACAAGGGCGGGGGCCCTCGTAGGTCACCCACATCTCCGAGGAGATCGGAGGGGCGTGCCACCCCTCCGCGGAGATTGGACAGGCGCCCCCCCTCCCGTGAGAGGATTGGGCGCCCCACCCCCCCTACGGGCGGGGGGGATCGACGCGCCGCTTCTGATGCGCCACCGCGGGATTGGGCCGCGGTTATTAGGGAGCCACGCCGGGAGCCGATACGCTTCTCTCCCCTTCTGATGGAGAGACCTCGTTTGTCACGGGCTCCCCCAACTTTCGCCCATCATGGGCACCGCCCGGCCCCCCGATGCCGCTTTGATCGGGGCCAGTACGTGCCGGATTGGGACCCGCTCGAGCGCCTTGAGCGCCCTACTCCTCCGCCGCACACGCATTTTTCCTTGAACCCCCCTTCCCCCCCGTTGCGGGGAATGCGGGAGGATTTTCATTAAACCAACTGTCGGCTGCAACCCCCCCACAGGAGCAGGTGCTGTTACCAACAGCCTCCGTACAGGTGTGGGGCCCGAGGGCATAAGAATAACTAATAATACGAGTATAGAAGCGAATCTCCTTTGTTGGTGCGCCAAATGCAGCTATTTGCATACCTACAGCGCCCTTCCCCCTGTAACGCCCCGCAGTAGTCTGCGGACGCCGCTAGGGTCACCACATGGACGAATGGTTCCCACTTCAATATTTTTTATATAGGTACCTCCATATTTTACATTAAATGAGAAACTGAGCATACACCGAGTCTTATTGATTTTGTACTTCAAGCGTAGCGAGCGAGCGACTATCTTTAGCAATAGTACGCACATTTTTAGTTTTTTTGATTCCGCATTTATAAGAACCTGCCTATTTTTGATTAATTGAGCTTAATCCCTACACTTCGAGAACAAAATCATTAAAATGTTTCGAATTCCGATGTACAAAAATGGTTTGTAATTTAGGTATCGTACCTACGTTTATAGTCCAAGAGTTGAAGTTATGAATGTACTAATGGATAAAACCTAAGCTCACTTTTTACTATCAGACCAACATTTTCACTTGCAAAAAAATCTGTTGCAAAAAAATAATTTTAATCAAGTATTGATTTTTTTTCTTTTTTTAATAACGTCGCCCCCCACTAGGATTTTCTCCTGTGTCGTGGGTGCAGTTACAAACATAGAATATCACATGCACATACGCCCAAACCGGAACAAATTTCTGTAGGCCATACAAAATATCTGTCCCATGCGGGAATCGAACCCGCGACCAGTTGCACAGTAGGCGATCACTCGACCTCTGCGCTAACCGTGTCGTCGAGTCGTGTCGTCGATTTTATATGGAACAGTGACAAAGGTCGATAAAAATATATATAGCAGTACCAAAGTTTCTCATAATTCAAATTATTCCCGACTTGACAAAAAAAATCCCATTACTTACAGAGTTTCAAAATTGCACTACGAGTACAATGACAGCTTTAGAAACTCGATACATTATATTGTATTAGCTTTGACATGTAATGAATATTACGAATAAAACGGTATCTGTATCTAGGGTAGGTATAATAAAAATAATTTTAAAGTATTCAATCATTTTTATTTAAAAGGTTTCAATTCAACAGAAATATTTACAAATGTCTGATATTTATAAAAGATGGCGTTTTTGTAGATGATTTGAAGTTTCGGTTATTAAACTTCAGCGCGTAGTAAATACGCATTCTTATAAAAAGCTTAATCAGGTAATCAATAGGAAAACATTCACAAGGTACCTGAAACACACGGTGCGCGCCTTGACTGGCGATTCTGTTCAACGGAAATCAAACGGTAGGTAAATAACGTGGCCTTGAGCGCTCGACGGCCGGGAGTTTCGCTTCTATACTCGTATTATTAGTTATTCTTATGCCGAGGGGCACCTTTGTTCTAGTTCGCGCCCTTTTGGATACGGGAGCTCAGGGCTGCATTGCCTCCAGCTGGCTGGTCCGGCAGTTGAGTTTGAACACATCTCCATACCTTGAATCGGTACGGGGAATCGGAGACCTGCGGATCCCGGATCCGATCGGTCAGGTTTTGTTCTCCTTTTCCCCCAACTTCTCTTCAGCGCCTAAAATTGGCGCTACCGCGATTGTTTTTGAGAAGGTTGTTGGTCAGTTTCCGCAACAGCACGTTTCGCGCGCTGTCGTTGATGCGACATTAGGATTGACCTTGGCTGACCCTTCCTTCCACCGAACCGGTCCGATTCACTTATTGCTCGGTGCCGATGTTCTAGGCCGCGTGTATTGTGGGAAGAGGAGAGAGTTACAGACGGGTGGGCTGGTAGCCTTATCTACATCGCTTGGGTTTGTAGTGATGGGACCAGTTAGGCATAACTCACCATCTCCATTGGTGGACAGTTACATAACTGTTAGCTCCACCTTATCGGATGTCCTTCAACGGTTTTGGGAGGTGGAAGAGCCAGCTACCGTGAAGCGAGTGAACCCCTTAGACGAGGAGTGTGAGTTGTTCTACCAGAACAATACAGGTCGCCTTCGCTCGGGACGGCTGATCACTCGTTTGCCCTTTTTGTCAGTTCGCCCCTCACTTGGCAGCTCCCGGCCGTTGGCCGAGAAGCGGCTGCTGTCCATGGAGCGTCGTATGAGTAGGAACTCCGACTTCAAACAGAAGTATGTCGACTTCATGCGAGAATATGAGCAACTGGGGCACATGTCGGTCTCGCGACTGGACTGGCGAAACGAGGAACATAATTTTCTTCCTCACCACGCGGTTTTGAAACCTTCCACTGGGAAGATACGCGTTGTTTTTGATGGGTCAGCTCCAACGTCTACCGGAGTTTCGCTGAATCAATGTCTGCATGCTGGACCGAAGTTGCACCACGAGGTGGGTGATGTATTGACCAACTTCCGTCGCCATGCCGTCGTCTTTGTGACCGATATCCAGATGATGTTTCGGCATACTGTGATTCACCCGGACGATAGACGATATCAGCTCATATTATGAAGGGAGGATCCCAGAGATCCCATGCTAGTCTACGAGCTGAACACCAATACATACGGTTTGCGTTCGAGCCCCTTTGTGGCAATTCGCTCACTTGTGGAACTCGCTGAACGTGAGCGGTTACGATACCCTCGCGCATCCTTGGTTCTCAAGGAGGATGCATTTGTGGATGATATTTGTACGGGCTCCTCTAGTATCGAGGAAGCCTTGATTTTGCGAGATGAACTAATTGCTCTTCTCGGGGCTGGTGGTTATGAACTGAGGAAGTGGATGTCCAACTCACCTTAGCTTTTGTGTGACTTGCCAGACGACCACCAGCAGGAGCCTCATATTTTTGAGAATGCCAACACTCCAGATTTACTGTCTGTTTTGGGAGTGCAATACAGACCTGTCCAGGACACGTTCACCTATCGATTGGAGCTGCCAAGCCCCAAGGTCTGGACGAAACGGTTGGTTTTGTCTACAGTAGCTCGTACCTTTGACCCAAATGGCTGGATTAGTCCCGTAGTGTTTTGGATGAAGTGCTTCCTACAGGAACTTTGGTCAGCCGAAGTGGCGTGGGATGAGCCCCTCTCGGGCCGTTTGCTGCGAGATTGGGAGTCCTTCATGTCGTCTCTCCCCGACATTAACCGTGTTAGTATCCCTAGACACATACTGCCTAAGGGACGGTTTACGGCCAGCCTTCATGGCTTTTGTGACGCGTCTGAGAGTGGATACGCAGCCGTCGTATATATCCGGACGGTCGATGATAGAGGAGCTGTTAAGCTCCACTTGCTAATTGCTAAGAGTAAGGTTGCTCCAATTCGGACTCGATTAACGATTCCGAAGTTAGAATTGTCTGGAGCTACTCTTCTGGTTCGGTTAATGAACCACGTTGTTGACACCCTGGGACGTAGTGTGGACTTTGAGTCGCTCTTTGCTTGGTCCGACAGTCAGGTTGTCCTGTGTTGGATTAAGAACTCCGTCCACTCCCTGGAAGTATTTGTGGCCAATCGGGTATCCCAAATACAGGCCTCGAAGGCCACGTTGATTTGGCGCCACGTGCCAGGTGAAATAAACCCTGCTGACTGTGCATCACGTGGCAGCGAAGCCCCTCAGCTTATTGACCACACTCTGTGGTGGGGTCCCGAATGGTTGTTACAGCCGTCTTGGCCTTCCACACCAGCTGTGGTGAAGGCACCAAATCCGGGCTTGCGTGTTCACGCTGTCGAGACTATGGCGGCTCCAGAGCGGGAATTTTTATTAGACCGCTACAGTTCTCTGGACAAGTTGCTCGGCGTGACCGCTTGGATAAGAAGATTTATACGAAATTGTCGCCGGCCTCAGGACAAAGATTTGTGTCCGGTCCTCTCACCGCAGGAGCGCCAAGATGCTCTTTTGCATTGGGTGCGTATGACCCAGTCTAGAGCGTTTGAACCGGAACTTAAGATTTTCCGTACCGGGACGTCCAAATTGAAGGGACCCTTGGTGCGTTTGACTCCCTTTCTGGATGATAAGGGATTGTTGCGTGTAGGAGGCCGATTGAGGCATGCTAACTTGCCTTATAGATTCCGTCACCCCCTGTTGCTCCCCAAGGACGGACCATTGGTGCGATTGTTGATCATTGATCGCCATGTGAAGAATGCTCATGCCGGATGTAATGCATTGACCGCGCTCCTCCAACGGGAGTTTTGGATTTTGTCAGCGCGAAGAATAATCCGATCTGTTATCTTTCGATGTCTGCCCTGCTATCGTTTGCGCCCCGAGACGATGCAGCCCCAAATGGGTGATTTGCCTGCTGATCGTGTGAATGAATCGATGACCTTCTTAGGAGTTGGAACTGATTTCGCGGGACCATTCACTATAAAAACGTCGCGACTCCGTAATGCTAAGGCTGAAAAGGCTTACTTGTGTGTGTTTGTTTGTTTGGCCACTAAAGCCGTTCATTTGGAGGTGGTGAGTGCACTCACCATGGACGCTTTCTTAGCAGCGTTAGGCAGATTTGTCTCCCGCCGGGGACTGCCATTTCTAATTCGGTCCGATTGTGGGACGAACTTCAAGGGCACTGATAGACATATAAGAGAAGTTTGTGAATTTTTAGATAAAAATAATATTGAGATCGGATCCACACTCTCCCGTAGGGGGGTAACATGGCGATACTCCCCGCCGTCTTGCCCTCACTGGGGAGGGATTTTTGAATCTGTTGTAAAGGCCGCCAAGACTCACCTTCGCCGCGTTATTGGGGAGACTATTCTCACGTTTGAGGAACTCGCGACGGTGTTTCATAAGATTGAGGCGGTTCTCAACTCGCGTCCATTATGTCCGTTGTCTACCGACGCGAACGATTTGCAGGCCCTCAGGCCGGGCCATTTCTTGATAGGCAGACCACTTAACGCCCTGCCCGAGTATCCTTATAGAGATGTCAATCCAGGACGCCTTTCGCGGTTTGAGTTGCTCCAGCAGCTTACCCAGAGCTTCTGGCGCCGCTCGCTGTCGCCAGTTTTGCTCCCACTTCTTTTCCTTGCACCGCCCATGCAAAGTCGCGCGAAATCGGGCTGAACCAATCACAACGCTCACTGGGCTCCTCATTCATAGAAATTCACTGACGTCCAGAGCCGCGTGTACAAATAACATTATTTTAGTGATTGACATCGATTAATAGCTATCGATGTTAAATATTGCCAGCAATTTAACCATTTGAAATATTTAGAAAACCAAAAAATAATTATTACTTTCATTATACGTTTATAAATAATATTCAAGTAATATTTTGTTTCTATGTAACAAAATTAAAGCTTTTTAGCTCAAAAATGTTGTAGGTTAGACGTAAAATAAAAGAAAAACTATAATACTATAATGCACCGGTCTGAAAGCATAAACTAGAATGGATAATCTGACAAACGGACGTGCGGTAGTTTAGTTGTTAGGATATTTTAGTTGGATGGAGAAGTAAATATTTGTAAATAAATATTTACCTGTAAATTTGTGTTTTTTAAAGTACTCAAATCTTCATGTCTTGCATGGCCTACCTACCTATGCTAAAATAGTCATATAAATATTATGGTGATATTAAAAATTCTAAGTTGTAAAATTAGTTTAGAATTTGCCCATAAGTTTTTTACTAATCGAACTAATTGTATCGTGAAAATTGAAATTAATTTTACAATTTTAATCTTTGATTACATCGCCGTACTTATATGAATAGGATGTTAGAAAGGGTAGGTGTTAGCTTCGCCAAACATTCTGTATTATCGATAAGTAATAATTATTATTATGGCATTTAAGTGACAAATAATATGTTATTTTTACTTTATACAAATATTTTAAAATATATAATACATTTATCGATAAAATGTAATGCGTGCGTTTTTTGATTAGCACGGCACTATCCCTTGTACTGCGACTACTGCGTTAATGCTCATTAAGCCAAATGCGTCACTACCGAAAGCAGTGTACTACATTACGCGCTCTAAGTAATATGGCAAGAATCGCGGGCGTACATTGCCGGTAATGTATATTTTTTAGAAAAATATTATGTAACTTATCGTTATGATCAGTTTTGGTGGATTTTGACATTATGATCTATGGAATATGGTCATTATGATTAATTTACTACTTACCGATGAAAAGAAATTCCTTCTTTAGCTACACTTGACACCTGACTTCTTGTTTTACAAGTAATTATAGCACAAGAAGGCATTTTTTTATATTTATAGTGCCGCGCTTCACGATACACTCACTGTAGTTGTCCGTCAGTGATTAAACAACGCGTTCGCGTTGCGGGGCCACAAGTATGAGCATTTAGTCATAGTTGTGGCTACGCGTGCCCCGCCCACATAGCCCTTCTAACCTCTTTCTGTGTTCTGTGGTATGTATTCATCAGAAGTGGAGATTCTGTAGGATAAATATTGCGGCTACTTTGTCCAAACAAACCAAATACATTATTTCTTTGATCGTGTGTCGACATCCCTACATCAGAATCGCATCTCTTGGTCATCATTGGTCGATCGTAACGAGTCAGTTAGGGTTCGGCTGTAGCTGTTTAGTAGACCCTTGGCCTATTCTTGGAATATACTCCAGCCTTATCGCAAATAGACAAAAAAATATCTCAACAGTGTACAACGTATTAACACCCTTATGGGGACTATGCTACCTGTTGATGGTACTAATTCTGTATAAACTGCGTAGCTCTACTTGATTAGAATACGGTGTGTCAGAAAGTTTTTTTCATTACTCATACTCTGAAAGTAGGTCTGAAGTTGCCTGAAGAGCGGGTTGAAAGTAATACTTTTCAGCCCTAGGGAGAATCACTTTCAACTGACAGCTGCTGTCAAATTTAAAAAAGAAACTAGTTCTTTTTTCATATTTTTATTGAACCATGTTCCGGCTTTCTATACAGCCACTCAATTACAGCGCGATGTAAAATTGAAATAACATAATGTGAAGTATTTAAAGAATACTCGTATATTTTTTAAATAACTTTATTATAATTTATTTTCAACTATTTCTTTAAAATACTATAGATTTGAGCAAAATATTAAAAAAATTTAAATTATGAAAATGAAAAATAATGGCTGAATAGCTGGCCGGCCAGAAAAAAATACAAAATAAGCGGGAAAGCGGCAATGCGATCTTCATTTGTTTTTTCCATTTGTAGAGTTTTGTTAATACTTCCATATAGCAGAGATTTTTATTAACTGTTAATTATATTTGTATAACATTGTGTTAATCTGATTCAGGTATGGAGTTAACGAATGATTTTATAAGAGAAAGCGGGCTAAAGCAGAAGTTGTTGATTTATGTAAAACAATATTTACACGTTAATTTTTTAGCTAATTCATTGTTTTATTTTTACTTTCCTTGTATTCGTAATGAAAAGCACAGTGTTTACCTCGGGTTAAAGACTTATTTAGTCCCTCGAACTATTGGTGCCCTCGCTACGCTCGGGCGCCAAACACCGTCTCGGGACTAAATAAGTTACTTTCACCCCTGGGGTAACAATGTACTATTCCTTAACATTTTTAGAATTAGCAGGAATACCTTGACCACGGTAATAGTCTTGACCTTATTCTGTTTTTCCTGAATAAGACCGTTCTTGAAATATATTTTCATCTAGGTTCATATATCCTTTATAAGTAATTAAGAATATTTATTTTAGTATGCAAGCAAAAAGCAAGGAAATTATGTTGATAATAACAATTGGAAAATTTATATGACGGCAATAATCGCCCATTGCTAGGCGTTCATTGTGTGCAAGTGTTTTATCTAAGTTCGTGAAGTCAAAATATGTTCTTGTTAACACCTATACAACTTTCGTGGAAAATGTTACAACAATCTGTAACAATCTGAAGAAAATGTTGATATTAAAAAAATATGAATAGGTTAAAATCGTGTTGTGATACTTTCCGGTACATATTATACTACTCGCATCAATATCAAACCTGATAAATAAGAGAGAAAGGAAAAACAACATTCATTATTTATACAAAGCAAAAAAAAACACATTGTTGGTTACATAAAAATTTTAAATCCAGTATTGAATGAGCCATCTGGGTACCTAGGTAATGAATTTTTATATTTACAGACATCTTTGTTCACTTCATATTATTTTTAAGTTTTCTATCACATTGTGGAAACAGGCTGTGTAATTCGTACATTAAAGGGTGATAACGCACCAAATGGAGTTATTTATATGTAGACGAATACAAGAAAAAAAACATGAGTCTTTGTAAGATCCGTGAGACGTTTTGACATCGTGATATTTTAACGTCTCCATTGACTATAATGCTGGTGATGTATCATTCGGGGGTATACGGACTCTGAACGACATGAATAGCAATGGTTTATCCACCTGGTTGACAACGTTTTATTTTATGCGTATTTATTTTCTAGAGCAGGGGTGGCCAACATTGGTTAGACCCAAGATCTACTGTTTATTAGCAACGAAACGGTATGCGGTTTAGCTATTACATCATAATCAGCACAGCCTGTATACGTCCCACTGTTGAGCATGGGTAGGGCTGCCAGATGGTATCCAAAAGAAGGTGAAGTCCTCCTTTTCCATGTTTTATCCTCCCTACCTACTGTAAGTTCTTTTCAAAGGAGGAGGTTCTCAATTCGATGCATATGCTTTTTTATTTTTTGTGTGTATGTTACGCGATTACACCGCCAATTGTGGTCCGATTTTCAAAATTCTTTTTGTATTCGATAGAGTATTCACCAAGGGTGGTCCCAAGGTCACCAAAGTTAGGATCTGATGATGGAATTCCATAAAAATTGAGGAATACCCTTAAATTTTGAGGTGTGTCCAAAGTGTTTTGTGTGTATGTTACGCGATTACTCCGCCAATTCTGGACCGATTTTCAAAATTCTTTTTGTATTCGATAGAGTATACTTACTCCTGGGGTGGTCCCAAGGCCACCAAAGTCAGGATTTGATGATGGGATCCGATGAAAATCGAGAGAAACCTTAATTTTCACCTTCTATGAGCTAGTATTACATTAGGGTTTCTCAATTCACTAAAAAAATAAAAATAAAAAATATTTTACAAAAAATAAAAACTAATACAAAAACACTGAAAAGTTAAAAATCTTTTTTTAATACTTTTAAGACCAAATTTTACGACTTTCTAGAGATCATCGTTTGGCACCGACTTCAGTATAGAAATGTGATGTTGTCTGTACCTATTCTTATATTATTTTTAACTTTTCAGTTGCTTTGTTTTTAATATCGAAACCAAAGCGTTCAAAACGTGCCAATTACATATTTCATGCAATTTTTTATCAAACAGGATAGTTCAGTTTACAATTATGTAATATTTTTTATTTTTTTATAAAAAAATATTGAAAATATTTACGATAACGCGCAAAGCTATTGCGGACTACGTTGCGCAGTCTATTCAATTTTTACAAACAAATATTATTATTAGGGATATTAAATTTATATGTTTTTATCTTGCTATGATTGACTGGACCAATAGCCGCGATCGACCGGTTGTCCACCTAGTCTATAGAATGTAGGATTTCGTTTATTTTTAGACAAATGAAAAAGAAACTGTTCATTTCATTTTAATGAAAAATGAGTTGTTTTGAGTAGTATATGAAAGTTAGGTGCTTTCCAAAAATCAAGATGTCTTCATTTTTGGTTACATCTCAAGGCTTTGACCACAGCGACGGTTGCTTAACCTTAACAATATGGTTCTTATATGTCGGCGCAAGAAACAAACTTGTCTGTAAAAACAAGTTGTTTCCATTTGCGCGGCAGCTTGCACGTGCACTCTGTGAGTCAGGTAGCGAGCGGACGGGTCAAGGCTGCGTTGTTTACTACACCGTATAAAAGGCGCCGCGTTGGCGAGCGGCAGGCATTCTGTATTTGGCCGCCAGCCCGTCCACTCGCTTAATAGTGATACTGATCGCGCCTGATTCTTTTATTTTCAATTAATTACTTGCATTTTATTCCCTTTCTTTTAGTAACATTGTTCATTAGATTAATAAATTGATTTTGAATATTTTTCTCATATCCTAACTATTTTTAATAAGAATTATATTTAAATTGTAATTGAATAAAAGCCACATTAAGTAAATTGGTTAATTTTATTAAATCAGCCTTCTTCAAGTTACCTATCGTCTAAAATGGAAAACATTCACAACAAGAATGATGGTGACACGTCACCTATTATTGGTGCTCCCAGAGCTCACCCCGACATCAGAAGTGGGATGAACCGAAGGTCACAGTTCAGTCTCATCAAATAATGGCATTGCAGATGGCGCATCGACATCACATAATAAGAGTACTTTATCTGCGTTAGCTAACATTCTTCAGAGTCTGAATCAACAACACCAGCAGAATATGATGGCTAATAATGAATTCCTTCGTGGACTGTTGTCGACAACTCATCAAAAGAAGCCAAGATTAAGTGATATCTACATTGCTCCCTACAATCCTGACGGAGATGTACCAGTGAGAGATTGGTGTGAACATGTTGACCGAGCAAAAGAACATTGGGGACTAACGGATTACGAGGTATGTACGAAAATTGCTAGTTTATTGCAGGGACGCGCTAAGGCCCTAAGCGATACATGACTTGTAAAATCACCAATTTGGAACGAAATGCGTGCCCCGCCTTGATACAAACCTTCGAACCGGAAGCTCGTTATTCCAATGATATACTCAAACTTAGAAACTTTAAATTTGATGTAACAAATCCAGCAGAATCGATTACCAAGATTTGGAATATTTAGAAAAGGATAGTCTGTGGTGATAAAGAAAAGGATGCTGTTGAAGCTGTTATTGGTTGTATTGACAGTGAGTATCTACGTTTGCGGTTTCTTGCGAGTAAGTGTTCTACTATTCCTGAACTAATATCAGTTGCATTAACTATGAAACCACGAGATTCTAGAATGGGTGAGCCTCCTGCCAAAAGACCAAGATTCCGAAGTAACAGAGAAGATATAATCACTTGTTTCAAATGCGGCAAAATTGGTCACAGACAGAGCGGTTGTCCAAAAAACAATGAGAATATATCAACCCTTAAACCATTATTGACCTCGCATGATATTGCTACTAGCGATAAACCAGAACGCCCCAAAATTAATTGCAGTTACTGTGGTAAGCAGGGTCATGTGGAAAGTAACTGCTTTAAGAAGATGAGTGATGATTTTGGCAAGATTAATTTAGCAGGAAAATTTTCAAACATATCAACGCCTATGAAATTGTGTATTAATTATCGTAGTTTTGTTGCATTGTTCGATAGTGGTGCCGATAATTCCTTGATAAGACGATCAATCGGATATTCATTGCCAGGAAAACACGAAGATCACTCGTTAATGCTTAAAGGCCTAGGTACGGGTGTTTCAGTTATATCATTTCAGAAAATAACAGTAGTCTACGTTATTAATGAAATCCACCTGGAAATTTCTTTCCATGTAGTTGAAGACCACGAAATACCTTGCGACATATTGATTGGCTCTGACCTTTTGAAAAGTCCAGATCTCGCTGTACACATCACTCAGCAAGGTGCAACGCTTACAAGGACATCTACAATACTAAGCATACAACAAGCTAACCAGGATCCGAAACATGATATTATAGAGAACTTTGATACCGACTTGATTGATAAAGCTGAGATACGTGAGTTGAAATTGTTATTGCTAAAATATAAAAACACTTTTACCACAGACATGCCCAAATCAAAAGTATTAACAGGATGTTTGGATATTCAACTGAAAGATCCATCAAAAAAAGTATCGAGACGACCATATCGAATGGCACCAATAGAACGTGAAAAGGTCAAAGACATTATAAAGGATCTAATTGAAAATGGAATTGTTCGTGAAAGTACTTTCGAATTTGGGAGTCCAGTAATTCTCGTCAAGAAGAAGAACGGTGAAGACAGAATGTGCACAGACTATCGTGAGCTAAATGGTAACACAGTTCCAATTAAGTTTCCTCTACCAATCATTTCTGATCAAATTGACAGATTAACAGATGCAAAATATTTCATCACTCTGGACATGGCTCAAGGGTTTCACCAAATACCTGTTCACAAAGGGTCCATACACAAGACAGCGTTTATTACGCCAGACGGGCTCTATGTATCTGCGAATGCCTTTTGGTTTAATGAATGCTCCAGCTGTCTTTCAACGAGCAATTATGACAGCATTACGACCTTTGCTAGATGACATTCTAATCTATATGGATGATGTCTTAATTAAATGCAAAACTTTTTCCGAGGGACTTCATATGCTAGAACAAGTGCTGTCAGCTCTAACGATTTCAGGATTCTCGATAAATGCAAATAAATGTTCCTTTTTTAAAACATCAATAGAATACCTAGGTAATGTAGTTTGCTATGGAACTGTTAAACCAAGTCCTAAAAAGGTTGAAGCCTTAGAAAAATCTCCTGTACCGTGTAACGTCAAACAGGTAAGACAGTTTTGTGGGTTAGCTGGATATTTCCGACGATTTGTTCCATCTTTTTCAGAACGCATGATTCCTCTTTATGAACTGACAAAAAAGGACGTTAAATTTAACTGGACTTCAAAATGTGAAAATGTTCGTCTTGATATTATTAGACGTTTAACCTCTGCTCCAGTCCTGGCGATTTTTCAAGAAGGACTAAGCACAGAGCTTCATACAGATGCCAGTAGTACTGGATTAGGAGCTGTACTTATACAAGTGAAGAACGGTAAACAGCAAGTAGTTGCTTATATGAGTCAACGAACTACGGAGCCAGAGAGTCATTATCACTCCTATGAACTGGAAACTCTGGCAATAGTTCGAGCAATTAAGCATTTTAGACAATACCTGTATGGAAGAACATTCAAACTTGTAACTGACTGTAATGCAATCAAATCTTCTGCTCACAAGCACGATCTTCTTCCCAGAATTCATAGATGGTAGTCGTTCCTACAAAATTATAGTTTCACAATTGAATATCGCCAGGGTACAGTCAGCGTCAAAATGATCTAAGCGTTCCAACCTTCCAAAAGTATCTAGAGATTTGGCAAAAATCAACCTTATCTCAAAACGTACAGATGCATTTTCATTTGTTGTTTGAGAACAAATGACAACAAAATATAGTACACCTTAAAGTATTTGTGCTAAAAGTGATTTTTGCCAAATCTTTAGATACTTTTGGTAGGTTTGAATGCTTAGATCATTTTGACGCTGACTGTACTAGGATGAAACATGCAGATTTTTTTAGTCGCAATCCTTTAGCTTGCATAAACTTTACACAGAATATAGAGACTTGGTTAAAAGTGGAACAAAGGCGAGATCAAGAACTAGGGGAGATCATCAAGAAGCTTGAAAATAACGAAATTATTAATGATTATCGTCTACGTGAACTTGTCCTAGAAAAACGACATTGTGATAAAGAGCCTAGATCTATAGAATGGAAGAAACCTATTCCAAAATCCTACCAATGGAGTATGATAAATGCATATCATACAGCTTTGAAGCATTTTGGATGGGAAAAAAACTTTAGCCAAGATTCGAGAACTATATTGGTTTCCAAATATGACAACTACGGTAAGAAAGTTCATCGATAATTGCGTTATATGCAAAACCAGCAAGGGATCATCCGGCGCTCAGCAAGCGCAGTTATATCCAATTGAGAAAAAGCCTGTGCCGTTTGATACCATCCATATTGACATGACAGGTCATCTTACAAAACGAAATAACAAATATGAATACGTTATCGTTATTATAGATGCATATACTAAATATGTCACTCTTACGTATGCTACAGACAAGACTTCCAAACCTATGGTCACAGCTTTAAAGAAAATAGTTTCATTGTTTGGATCACCCAGACAAATAATTAGTGACCAAGATACAGCATTTAAAGCAGATTTCGAAGATTATTGTAAGGAATATGGTATTCATCAACACTATATTGCCCCCGGAGTTAGCCGTACTAACGGACAGGTAGAGCGAGTTATGGCCGTAGTAAAGAACGGACTTACTATAATTCGTAATTATGAAACAAAAGATTGGAGAAAAGGCCTTGAAGCATTACAACTAGCTATCAACTGTACAAAGAACAAAACAACTAACGTAAGGCCCTTAAAAGCTCTCACAGGAAGACAGTGTGCTGTACCTGCTGAATTAATTTGTCTGATTGATGAAAATGAAGAAACCGTAGATAAAATACAATTGGATAGCTACATACAGAAAAACATCGAAACTAGAGCACAAGCAGACAAAGAAAGATTTCGAAGAGGAAAAGCGCAAGTAAAAAGATATAAAAAAGGAGAAATTGTTCTTTTCAAGACTAATCCAAGAAGCCAGATTGGATTGGATCTCAAATACCCAGATGCATATGAAATTTGGAAAATACTTCCAAATGATCGCTATTTATTGAAACGCATTAATAGAAGAGGAAGACCAAAGAAGGTAGCTCACGAACAACTTCGCATCGCACCCAAACCTGGTGATTGTTCAGTTCAGGATCCCGTGTCGGCGTCAGAAGAAACAGCTGAAGAGCAATCTTGTTTATTAAACACACCTCACGACTGCAGTGAAGTGGTCACATAAAAGTTCTGGTGGTTACGTAGGTACAGTAAACTCCTTATCAAGCTATACTGTTTGACCTTTGGACCGTTCTTATGTCGCTCGTTATATTGGCGGTTTTCTTAGTGTAGATGTAAGGCTTGAATTGGAGCTTACTGTACATTTATAATATTATATAAGATCTTTGGTTAAGGTAGAGGATAGGGGCCTCCCTATGAACATGTTTGGCGAAGGTGGAGGACAGGGGCCTCCCTTATAACATGTTTGGCGAAGGTTGAGGACAGGGGCCTCCCTTCTTGAACCTTAATTGACAAAGGTAGAGGACAGGGGCCTCCCTTCTTTTGTAAGTTTGATATGTTCATTATATTCTTCGTAAAAAAAATGATAATAATCATGGTTAATGTATGTAATTATTTAAATATTTTGGACGTCGAGGACGACTTATTTGCAGAATGGCCGTGTCGGCGCAAGAAACAAACTTGTCTGTAAAAACAAGTTGTCTCCATTTGCGCGGCAGCTTGCACGTGCACTCTGTGAGTCAGGTAGCGAGCGGACGGGTCAAGGCTTTTTAAGGAAATAAAACTATTATTATTATAAAACTATTATTATTAAGGCTGCGTTGTTTACTACACCGTATAAAAGGCGCCGCGTTGGCGAGCGGCAGGCATTCTGTATTTGGCCGCCAGCCCGTCCACTCGCTTAATAGTGATACTGATCGCGCCTGATTCTTTTATTTTCAATTAATTACTTGCATTTTATTCCCTTTCTTTTAGTAACATTGTTCATTAGATTAATAAATTGATTTTGAATATTTTTCTCATATCCTAACTATTTTTAATAAGAAATCTATTTAAATTGTAATTGAATAAAAGCCACATTAAGTAAATTGGTTAATTTTATTAAATCAGCTTTCTTCAAGTTACCTATCATCTAAAATGGAAAACATTCACAACAAGAATGATGGTGACACGTCACCTTTTATTGGTACTCCCAGAGCTCACCCCGACATATATATAAAATAAAACAGTACGCAGATAGCGTAACTTTAGATAGATTATCGGCCTCAGATTTTAATCTATTAAGTTATCAAATTACTTCGAAACAACAACGTCTTCATAGTGGTTCTTGTCAAAACTTTAGTTGACTTTGAAGCTACACTTAGAAGTATTGAGCAAGCGACGACATCGCGTAATCAAGTTGCTGTAAAAGATCCCTTTTAACTTTACCCAGAACCAGTATCGTAACGGATAACAGGAACATATTGTCACGGAATTGATCTTTTTGTGCGAAAAGCTCTTAACAAAATTATTTTCAGGCCTACCTGTATTATCCACCTGTATACGCTTATTTAGATATGTTTACAAGGTGAGCAACTTTTAGTTCGAAAGGTATAGATTTCCACTGAAGACTGATTCCAAAAATAACTGTATAGGAAATCCCGAAACGGCACTAAGAGGTTATGGGCAAATTATAAAAACTAAAATAAATGATGACATATAAAATTAGAAATAATTATTCACGTTATAATTAAGAACAGCCACCTTCAATGTAATTTAACTACACACCATACATTTGCTTCTCGTATTTACAAAGAAAATAAAAGATGCCAGATTTTGTACGTGAGTTGTCTGCACGTGTACCTCTATCCTACCCATTTCTTTCATATCAGCTGATGGTGTGACCATAAGGCCGAAGTTGGAAGCGATCTTCATCTGGACTCCTCAACAACTGAGAAACTGGCAATCATACCTCTAATTGTCGGAACCCAACAATGCTGTTAACATTGTTATTATGGCGACATACTTAGCAAGCCCTAGCTACCATCAAACAAACCGAGCAAAAAAAAATATGCCATCAAGCAGCGGTGTTTGCATTGCTGTATACCGGTTTGAAGGGTAAGAGAGGCAATGAAATTTCTGGGCACCCTTACTTGACATCTTGTGTCAAAAGTTGGCAAAATACACTGTGGTCCTTGTAGAGGTTGCAGTTTTGGTATATTTGTACGGAATGGCGCTTCCTGATCCCGAACGTGACCTCCACCGAGCGCGAAGAGGTCCTGGAGAAAGGTTTAGCTGGGTACGGGGACACCAGCTGATAAGTCGCTGTTGGACCGGAGTCCTAGGGCATACCCAAATAGTTGGTGTTATCAGCTAAGTATACCTTGGTGTCGTGATTGATAAACCCATCCTAAGAAAGGGGGGTTGCAAAGCTCCTTGTCTAGCCTTTGGACCGTTCTTATGTCGCTTATAATAGTGGCGGTTTTCGTAGTATAAATGTATAGCTTGAATGGGAGCTTACTGTACCTACTACAGGCGACTGTAGCCATTTGCCATGTGATGAGCAGCCTGCTTGTTTGCCAACTGTTCTGGTAGTAGTAGTAGTACTAGCTCAACATTCCAGTAGTAGTAGTAGTAGTGCTAGCTCAGCCAGAGGGTAGGGAGATAGGATACGTAGTTCGCAGATGTAGGCGGAAACACTGACAGGCGACAGCAGCTTCAGTCGGTTCAGCATTTCCGACTCAAGATATTGTTATGTATAGTTTAGCAGTGAAACAGCGTAGTGGCACGTTACAGAAGTATGCGGAGGCGACGCGCGGGTCTGAGTGCCTATTGTCAAAATCCTTAATCAAAAATTTGAATCCCGAAATCGTCATTCATTTCTGCGCACTGTCATCAACGTCATCAACAAGCAAAATTTGGGAAGTAGCTAAGCTCTACAAGCAAAGTTGGGCAGTAGCTAAGCTCCCCAGGCCTTTCTGACACAGGAAGTAGAAGTGCCACGCAAGTGGTTAGCGTTGCGTCTGCGCCTGTACACCCCAATTTCGATCGCACCCCTCTATCGTGCCTTTACAGCGTGTCTTAGGTTCTTTCTATTCTGAGTCTGGCTTCTACGATACATATTTATTTAGAGATACGCATTTTTACTAGTTGCAGATGCCGGCGCTGACCTTCAATCAACTGATCTTAGCCTGCCTGAGCTGTCCGGTCGTT
Source organism: Schoenobius gigantellus (assembly GCA_963935595.1). Lineage (NCBI taxonomy): Eukaryota > Metazoa > Arthropoda > Insecta > Lepidoptera > Crambidae > Schoenobius > Schoenobius gigantellus. The sequence continues at coordinate 56,015,870 of OZ012541.1, forward strand.
CATAATTTAACTAATTGTTTGGAAACTTTTTTAAAGAACTATTGTATTATACAACATTTTAATTATAATAAAAATATGTAGTTTTAATTTTTAAAATGGTATTGCTTCACTTTCACCTATAGTAATGTTTAGGCACCAGCTAGCGCCATTGTTGGTGAACAGTTTATTTCCAGTCGTTCTACGAGTATGTGCCCAGTTCCATTAACTTAATACGACAAACGCTAATAATAATGTATTCAAGCAATTATTTTGTTTTTTACCATTGACACTCGACAAAGGGCTCACGATTCTTCAAAAACGATGAATAAAACGCTCTTTGTTTTACTAAGTAAATAAAAAAATAATAATTTAGAACATACGCGAACATACGGATTAAATAATAAGATAAAAAGGAAAACGTGCAAAGACGTTGCACACTCTCGCTATAAAAACGTACTAAAAACCACCAAAACGTATTGACTAAGTTTCAAAAACTGTTCTAATTTTACACTTAATTTCTAATTCTTTTGTTTTCAATTGTTCTTTTATATATATTTACCTATAATAACATTTGATTTATAATCACAGAATAATTATTTTCTCGCAGTCAATGATAAAAAGTAAAGAACTTAACACATAAAAAAATTCATCTCGGCTTTCGTAAATGAAAAATGTCACTTAAGCTTATTTTTTCTTTTCAGTTCACGTTTGTTTTTTCTTTTAAGGTTACATTTTATAATATCAACATTTTGAAATGCTTTTTTTAAATTTGCTTCATTCAACGTTATAATTCTAGAAATTTTGTTATTAACACAATGAAAACTGAAATAAAATTTAACTTCATTTTAGAATATTGTCATATTAGACTGAATGAACAAAATCTTATATATTTTTTGGAAAATATCATAAGAAACTAGAAACATCGGATGTTATTATGTTGAAAAAGGTTTAGTTTAATAATACTGCTCATAAAATCTGAAAAAAATCATTTCAAAAGCCCTGAGGTGAATAAACGCTATTATGACCAACTAAAATGTAATAATATATTCAATAAAATCATGGATTCACTTTAAACTCTTTATTTCTTTCGAAGACAAAAGTCCAAGACACCCTATTAAAATATACCTACTTCATGAAACAATCGTAAATCATATAATTCAAGTAGGTAACGAAGCATTGTATTGTGTCGTGAAAGTCGACAGTCTTTTGTTTAAGTAATAAAAGAAACTTGAATAAATACAAAATCAAGACACTTGCCAATCAAACCTTTTTTGCAGTCTATTAGATATCTTTGGTTCGATGTTTAAAGAATTTTATTCATAATTTTTATATTCATAGTTCAGGCAAATAATACTAATCGTAGACAAACAGAGTTTTAGTGGCCATTTACCTTTACAAGACTAAATTACAGTTTTTGATTTCTGAAGTAAACATATTGTGCTACCTAAACGGCGATTTAAATTGCAGGCAAAAATTGGAACATCCGAGTTTCTTGCGCATTTTCCTCGTGAAAGCCCTCACAATTTCCGAAGAGATAAAGAGAGTGTCTTCTACTCTTATTTGCATACATCTGCATCGTAATTATGGAAGTCTCTTGAGATATATTCACTCACAAGGCAGTTTAATTCTAGCGTAGCGAGCGGTATAATTTGGTAAATTGAAAAATGAAGTAGCATTGTAGTAGAGACCTAAAGGGTGTGGCCAAAAGCAGTGATAGAACTTTAATTTTAAATAAAAAAAACAATCATTTTAAATTAAAAGGATAAAGTGAAAATTTTTATGTCATTTATTAATTGAACAAAGCATAATCTTCCCTTCTCGATGCCCTGCCGACGCGTATACGACGGGTCCTACTAAGTGCGAAAGCTGCTTTTACTGTACACAGAAAGCTATGAAACAAAACAAGAGAATAATCCCTAAGTTATATATTATGTGATAGCTGTATACTATTGTTTGTTTATTAGTCTATACTAATATTATAAAGACGAATAATTTGATTGTTTGTTTGTTTGTATTGAATAGGCTTCGAAACTACTGAACCTATTTTGATGAATGTTGGTATAGGGATAGCTCGAGACCAGGGGAAGGAAGGAGTAATTTTCTTATGGGAAAAAAGTTCCCAGGGAAAACAAAAATAACGCGGGCGAAGTCGCGAGCGGAAAGCTAGTTCTTTATACAAGTAAACAAAAATTATGGAGTTGTCATAAAAATGTGTTTCGAAATTGCCACTAATAAAAGCATATATTTACTGTACAGAACTTTGAACAATGTGCCACTATTGTTTCATGATAACGCAAAATTTCATAGGTAGGTACTGCTCGAGGACATAAAGTTAGAAACCATCTGTCATTGTCTACTGTCGCCTGACTTGGCTTCAACCGACTACAGTTTTTTACGTGGTATGTGGAGCCCAGGCCCTCAGAGTTCTGTCTAAAAGGCATGAGTATACTTAGTAGAAATGTACAATGAATTTTTCAGTACAATACGGCAATAACATATTTTAACCCCTAATAGAATGTTAGTATTAGTGAAAAATACAAAAATTATATGTAAGTATAAAAGGTGCATGGTAATGCTTAATGGAAAAAGGTGGATCTTCAAAGACAGTCCTAAACAAAGACTACATTGTCATCAAATGTCAAAGGACAGCAAACAAGGTACCGTATAGGTTAAGTGTTAGGCCTCCCTAGAGACTCGCCGTGTTACTAAAGATGTTACCTTACTTACTTCTAAATGTAATTTCCTTCCTTCCTCCTTCTTACAAATCTTATAAATGCGAAAGTGTGTCTGTCTGTTACCTCTTCACGCTAAAACCACTGAACCGACTTAGATGAAATATAGTTTAGATAGAGATAGTTTAAGTTGTGAGTAAGGATATAAACTCAAAACTCAAACTCTTAATTCAATATATACCTTTACAGGCACTTATTGACGTCAAACAAAACATAAAGAATCTTCAACCAAGATTCTAATTAACTAATTACGAGTATTTAATCCTTGTATGTACACACATCCCCAACCTTTATTAAGATGTATGCAAATACAGGTAAAAGTATATTGAAAAAAAAAGTTGAGTCTACACCTGATCGGAAATTGGGAGAGATTTCTCGAGAAGAAAAGGCAAGAAACTCGGAAGATGTTGTATTTTTTTTTGTCGCCTCTTTTAAATTGCCAACATTACAAAATATTATATTTGTAATGTTAGCAATTTAAAAGTTTTTATATTTTTTTAAGCCCTTTTTCTCAGGAGTGACTTGAGAAAAAGGGCTTATTTTTGAGACTTATATCTGTCACCGGAAAATAACATGAGTCGTAAGTTAATACATTTTCGAGGTAGGTAGTTTATAAATAACCGGATAAGTAAACGGCATCGGCAGTTGAAATGTATTATTTAACGTATATATTTTTAAGAGTTAACAGTAGACACATGCTTGCCACCAATGATATGTACCAACCGGAGAACAATGTATTGTTACGCCGATGGTATAAGAAACTTCCAGCGTGGTTTTCTTGGCCTTAGAAGGGTTTTCAGCAGCCTGAAAAGGCAGTTCAGCACGTTTCAGGAGGTGCTCTACCATACTAGAATATAGAAATTTTACCCAAGTTGCCGTTGTTTTCAGGCGCCGGAATCATTTTTTCAGTCCGTTTCAGGCTACCCTCTATAGAACAACACCATGACCTGAAAACCCGTTTTCAGGCGTTTTCAGGACCTTTTATGGGCCTTTGAAACACACTTCGATATATTACTAAATTTTCAATAAGAGTGAGTGAGATACCACGATAAGAAAGGGTCAACAATAGTGAGCACCTTCCAGATAAAAAAGATAGTTCGAAATGCACCTAGAATCTTGCATGTACGAGTATAAGCGTAAGGGTGAATGCGGACGGACAGTTCTTTTCAAGAGAGCTAACCGAACGGATCAAGCGATACAAAGCGACATGGAGCGATCATCTGCGACTTGGAAGCGTTTTATAGTGAAGTGTTCTGTGTCCATAGTGTGTAACGTGTAGTAAAGTGGTGTACAGACAGTGTTTAGAAGTCGTCTATTTATTGCTTAAATAAATCCTATCTCTAAATAGTCGGTGTTTCGAATTTCCTATACAACACCCACCCTGCAAACGTAACAGTCTTTTCCCTTCGAACAAGTTCCTTCATACCTTCTTATAAATGGCTCTCCATAAAAAACGTTTTTACATTTATAGCCCTATCATTGTGCAAAATAATACAAGGTACCTCCTGGTCATTTATCCTGCTTACTTGGCTTATTTAAGTGTTTCTGGGGTGAAATGAATTAGAATTATAATAAGCAATCGCTCTAACTGAAAGAAATTGTAATAGGGACATGTTTCTTCACTCAGAGTTGAGTAGGTTTTGTATATATTTCTAGGAATAAATACGAGCCCTTTGCTGATAAGGATAATGACTTATTTGGTTTAAACTAAAATAAGCAGGCGTAAAATTGTGATATATGTAGAACAGATGTCATTATAGCAGTCTATACATATACGAATAGTAGCCACTCAGCTTAATGTCTCGTTAATTTGCCCGAGTACACCTACCTCAAGTAATATTCTAAATCTATGCCTGAGATTAATTGAGCGTCTGACAAATGCCAAGTATATTTGATTTATTATTTTAGTACTTTAACATTACCTCTATAGCGTGGAATCGCTATCATTGACTTTTTGAATGAGTTCTGGAAATTCTATCATTGACTTTGTTTACTGCGTGACTTCTGGGAATTTTAATAGTTATTTTATAGAGAAATCTTTCAATAAAGGATACTGTTCGGGAGCGTTCGACTGTTGTCGGGCCGCGCCGGCTGCGCAACGGCGCAAATACATATAAGCGAGCGCACACTAGCGGGACAGACACTCTTCGATAGATCGCTGACGACATTGCACATAGCTCATTTATAATATCTATTAATTCGTCTTCTTATTGTTAATCTTTTATTGCCAATTATATATCTTTAATACAGTCCACTTGCTTATAATTAAAGTCCTAATAGTATAGGACCCTAACAGATACATACAATAATAAAATAAGTAAATGGGTTTGCTGTTTTCAAAAGGACTATACAGCTGCTAAACCTCATCAACTGTGAAGGATGATTGAGTATAATAACTAGTAGCAGTGGGTAATTCGGATGTTCATTTTGTTTGGTACATACAATCAATAAGATATAATGTGCATTTTAATTGCTCCATTATCAAATTTTCTGAAAGCACAGTGATAGGACATTCGATTTGGCTGTTTACAAGATTTTTTTTCAATATTTCTTTCATCATCACAGCTCACATACGTCCCCACCGAGGGGCTATGTTAGGGTGCTTAGGCCTTAGTCAGTCACGCTGGCCCAGTGCGGATTGGTAGACTTAACATACACCATTGAATTTCTTCGCAGATGTATGCAGCTTGCCTAACGATGTTTTCCTTCACCGTAGGAGCATCAGACAAATGTACTTATGAAATTCGAAACTAAAAACACATTGGTACATGGCGGTCTCGAACCCTGGACCTCCCGATCAGAAGGCAAGTGCCGTGTCCACAGCGTCACCGACGCTCTCAATATTTCTTTACATTCTTGTTTTTCGTGATAAGTACATTTTTGTTAGTGTGATACAGAATAGTTTTATCTACAGTCATAAACTGCACGTTATTTTGTTTCATTTTACGTAATTACATGGGTGGATTTTTTTAAAAATTAAGTATTTTCAATAAATTTACAAAAAAGCTAATAATTATAGAGAAGCTAAATAAAAATCCCTGCCAACTGCCAATACATATACAATAGCCAAACATGTGAAGTACGTTGAAATACACGTTATTTACACCATTGGGCATATGAAATTTACAGGTGAAAGATTTCTTTCAAACGTACATATTTAAAACTGCACGTATAAGTTGCGCTTGAATCACTTTGAATAGATATCTCTATTTTATAAAATTTGAGAGAATAATCTTTAAACAGTTTCAAAAGTAGGTATATGTAAACAGATGAGTTAACATCTGTTAACAGATGAGTAGCTGGCATTAATACAATATTTTTTTTTATTAGTATTATACAATCAGCTAGCTTTATTTTACGTAGCTTCGCCCGCATTGTTTTAGTTTTCCCATGGGAATTTTATATTTACCCGTAGGAAAAATAATTTTGTAGCCTATGCTAATCAAGGATAATGTAGCATTCTAATGGTTAAAGTTTTTGAGTTTAATTGTTACATACATACATACAAATCTTGCCTCCTTATAATATTAGTGTAGATAGGTATTTAGGTATAACCTTAAGTGGCAGTGGGCAGGACACATTGCTCGTAGGACTGACGGAGGACGGCCGTTGGGGCGGAAAGGTCCTCGAGTGGCGGCCGCGTACCGGAAGACGCAGTGTTGGTAGGCCCCCCATCACCATCTGGTGAAGGTCGCGGGAAGCCGCTGGATGCGGGAGGCGCAGGACCGATCGGTATAGAGATCCTTGAGGGAGGCCTATGTCCAATATTGGGGCGTCTCTTGACTATATGATGATGATGATAATGATGAGATAGATATTATAAATATGTAAAATAGGTAACAAGTTTTGATTACTTACCTATTTTCATCTATTTTACATTAAACCGATACGATCAATTAGGTTGCATGTTATATATTTATTTGTTTTTGAAACCACTAAGTAGGAGAAGATTTTACATAACCTAATTGTATAAAGACGCCAAAATAAACAAATCAACAGATTCTGGAGATTTCACCTATCCGCGAAAATAGATGAAAATAACTGAGTAACTAATTGTAGTATAATGATACACCTGTTATTTTAGTTTATTTTTCTAAACCCTATTACACGTTACTTTATTCAACGTGAAAAAGCACGTTTTTTCTTCTTAAGGCGCTATACTTCCCGTTTTCGAACAATTTCGATTGACTGTACCGCCACAAATATTAAACATACAGTTCTAAAATTCATATGTGACATTTTTGAATATTTCATCTAAACATGCTTAAAGACAGAAACATGATTAATAATGTTTCACTCGATAGAAATAAAATCCTAAGATCACTCTGTTCAATATTTTAAAACTGCTGTGAATCAGAAAATACAATAATAAATGACATAAAAGTTTTACTAATAAATGTGCATTTTTATTATCTAGAAAATTGCAAAAGTACAATTTTTATTTTGTACCCCAGTTTTCAAAAAATCGATTAAAACGTGTAAAAAGTAACGTTTTAGTAACGGTCACCGCGCGTAAGCATAAGCAACTTTACTGCTTGCAATAAAGCAGTCGCCGTGCACGAGTAGATTTTCTGGGAAACCTCGTCTTAATGCCAAGCTATTCTCAGATTAGTTAAAGGATCCCAAAATTTGATTGAAAACTTTGCTACAACTTCCTACTTAATATTATTTAGATCGTTAATATCATTAAGTATAATCTTCGGAGGTCTCACAGTTCGAATGCTACTAACTGCGCCACGTAGTATAAATGATACACTGTTATTCTTGTTTTAACTTTATTTTTCTAAACACGAATCAATACGTGTTTTCTTCTTAAGGCGAGGATTTCCCAAATTTGCCGATCTTAGAACGTCTAGATCTGGATAATATTAGAACCCATAATTCTGAAATTCACACACCTTAAACTTGAAGATATAATCTAGTGAACTGTGAAGGCAGAAACACGATTTACTCCATTTCACTCGATAGAAAAAAAATCCAAACATAGGTCTAAATCAAAAACTAAAACCACGATTTGAAATCGAAATATACATAAAACAGTATAAAAGTTATACCAAAACATGTAGTTCGTTATTATCTAGTGAACTGTGAAGACAGATTTTTTGATGTCATATAAAATATTTAGGAAAATGACGAAAATTCTATAATTTCGCTTGGTTGCAATCGCGCTCCATATAAGACAGTACTCGCCAAGTCGTCTCAGGGTATGGTCATGTCGCTTCGTGTCGCGGGCGCAAAAAAATATATTACGTGTTTGTTTACGATCGAATTTTAATTTTGCAGTTTGCGTTTATTTTGTTAACTTTCATTATTATTATAGATTAGTGTAGTAATATGGTGAATAGTGTAAATAATGGATTAGGTATTATAAAGGAGAAAACTATTTTAATCCTTCTTCCTAAATTATTTTATGTGTGAAAAAATATGTTTTTCGTTCTTTTTTTCTATAAGTTATTTTATGTGTAAAAATCGCTAATAAAAGAAGTCACAGACGAAATGTTAAATCAAATGCATACAAAAAATGCTGAAAGAAAAGTGGTAAATATTTATTTCCCAAATGTTTATATTTTATTGCCGCGGCCATATAGCACAGTGCAGTGTTAATATACCAGTATGATAATTTCTTCAAGTAAATATGCAACGATTCATAGATTCAAAATAATGTTTCCTATAAAACTTTATTGCTGAATTCCTTTAAATACTTAATGTTTCCCCCTTTATGTACAACGCCTTACATCAAAGCTTTAGAAGGTAGAATCAACAGCACATTATACATGTAGGTAAATAATAGAGTTTTATTCGAGCCTATGTATTATATATGATTATGAACAGTAAAACAGTATTTTAGGAATCTTTTAAATTTCGTAACATTTATGGTCATGCGTGAGTTGATTATAAAAAAGTAAAAAATAATTAACATAAATTTCCGTTCGATTTATGTAAAGATCACTTCATTGTATTAAAAGAAAATATCTGATCAGCGGAATTTTGTGAAACTTTATAAAATATTTGCTTTTGCCCGCTGCAAATGTCATAGAGATTCCATACAAACTATTCTTTTTTAGTTTTACCCCCCGAATTTCCAACATACATGTCAAATTTCCGCTTTTTGTGCCTTTTAATTACGGCTGTGCGTAATCTGTCAGTCACTCAGTAATGAAAGTGTTTTTATAAAAATACGTCGGCCCACACTAGGATTTTCAACTGTGTCGTAGATGCAGTTTATTTCTTTTTGAAAACGTCGCCCCACACTAAGATTTTCTCCTGTGTTGTGGGTGCAGTTACGAACATAGAATATCACATGTACATACGCCTAGACCGGAAAAAAATTCTGTAGGCCATACAAAATATTTGTCCCGTACGGGAATCGAACCCGCGACCCGTTGCGCAGTAGGCGATCATTAACTGATATTCATAGCGATTTGTGGCTTTCTTCTTGATAATCTTGTTTAGTACATGCACGCCCCTGTCACTCACGCAATGCAGCGTTATAAATACCTACCACTAAGTAGCGCGCCGGCGCGCCGACCGCTGCACACACGTGTACGTGTAAAGAAATTCTTAGGTTGTGTGTGAAGTCGACCAACCCGCACTTGGCCAGCGTTGATGATGGTAGCACATCAAAAACAGGTTTGAGCTTGTTTCGAATTCATCTAATAATAATATGATGACATACCTGCCAGAGATACCTGTCACAAAAATTGGGATATAATTAAAAACAAAAATACTATCGTTTTTGATGCTTGCTAAGGCAAGGATAACAATAGCCAGATAGTGTGAAAAAATAATGTTTTCGATGTACGCCGCCTGATCGGCTGAGGTGGTTTCGGAAAAGTCTCAAAGCTTTCGAGCTACCAAGGACGCTTAGAAAACGACGCCAATACCGCGTGAACATCATGAAGTAAAAATAAAAACACCACAAAGTCAAAAAGTATATATAAGAATACACTAATATAGTATACAATAATATATGAGAATTACCGGAGGGAGACTCTGTACCAGCGTCGTGTGCATGGTCGTGTGTTGATTTGCGGCAGAAATAGGTAAGACCTCCGTCTTACCTATTTCTGCCGCAAATCAGCAGTGCTTGCATTGCTGTGTTCCGGTGTGAAGGGCAAGATATGGCACTGAAATTACTGGGTACCGTGACTTTACATCTGATGTCACAAGTTGGCAACGTACACTGTGGTTCTTGTGGGGCTTGCAGTTTTACTGCGAATCGCACAGGAACCACATGTATTATAGGTGACTGTTACCACTTACCATCAGGTGGGCAGTTTGCTTGTTTGCCAACTTAGTAGCAATAAAATAAAACACACAACATTACATTTTTAATTTGAAGTAGTTTTTGTTTTGAAGTGGTGTCGGTATTTTTGTAAAAAAAATATTTTTATTTTTTTCGTCAAATTAATAACAGCTCTCTAAGTCAACTTAAAAGAATATACCTAACTGAGAGTCAATACGTACCTTTTATATCTAAAGACTAACCCCCTAACTCCTTAAAGTTAAGGATCCATCGTAAGCTCAGTATAGTGGAAGAATCCTTGAGATGATGTCTTTCAAACGCAAATACCCGAATAGCTTCAGAAAAAAAAACAGGAAAGACGTTGGACGTGCCTATTCTCTCGATTTTCTTGGGATTCTAATACTAGATCCTGACTTGATGGCATGGAACCACTTCGGGGGTATACTTATCTGAATACAAAAAGAATTTTGAAAATCATTTAATAAATGACGAAGCTATGAGGTATGTGTTACCTCATAACTTCGTGAAGTCAGTGAAGTCGGTTAACAAATCAAATCGAAATAAGTTATAGTACTTATTTATTCAGTAATGTATTAAAATACCTACATATATATATTAAAATATTTTTATTGACGAATAGTAAGCGAAATAAGTTATAGTACTTATTTATTCAGTACTGTATTAAAATACCTACATATATATATTAAAATATTTTTCTTCAAACTACTCATTAATTTTACTCTAATCATCGGAAAAGGCAACACTAAGTAATACATTACTACCCTGGAAAACGGCAGTAGTATTGTATGAAATTTCATTAATGATCCGTTCAACATAATTGCCCTGTTGTTTTTTTTCTAATTTAAAAAGGAATTACAATTCAAATTCATACAAAATGTAGGCATTTTTCCAAAGAGATTTGAGTGGTTGTATAACATGCCACAAAAAATACACATGCGCAAAACAAGTTAGATAGGACCCTACAAAGCCAATTTTATTTAAAAAAGAGAGGCAATTGGCTTTTATGGCGAAGGTTAGCTTTTATTTTAATAAATTAAAAATTGTATTCGAGTGAATATTGTGCAGTGAAAGTGGTGTTTTTTGGTGCACATTCATGTTGACGGCAAGAAATAAAGGTTTTGTCGTGTACATGACAGTGAGTTTTTTTTTGTGGATTTTCCACTTCCGTCACCACCGTCAAGATAAGGTTTGGTTTTTTAATAAGAACAATTTGTATTTTTTTTGTCATAAATAAATAAGTTTTTCTACAGTCAACTTCAGTTTTTTATTATTTTTTAATAAGTTGAAGGAAAAGCAGATTACACACCTCGTAAGTGAGCTATTAATGCCCTCGGGCTATTAGTGCCCTCGAGCAAGTGCTCGTGCACCAAACATCCGCGGGCATTAATAAGTCACTTAGCGCTCGGTGTAACAATCTACTATATCTAAATCAAACAGAATAGCCGTCGAAGTCAAACAAAAAAAATTAACAGTGCTTTATATATGCCGCCGCGTCAGTCATATTCTTAGCTTTTGTTTTAAATACTACTTCTAGCTAATCGAGCATTTCTTGTATTCTAGTGATGCATTCTATACTGCACAAAAGAAATATGCATAAAATTTGAATTTACATTTTATTAATAACACATCATAGAAACATTTAAAACCTTTGAAATTGTGAAGAAACGGTCTAATTATGATGAATCTTGAAAAAGTCGCTAATTATTGGTAATTGCTTTACGTCTCTTTCTGATAAAATATATGTTTGTATCGGTATTATAATGGTGGACGAGTACAATGACGTCACTAGCAAATGAAAGCTTTTTAAACTTTGTTATTTTTTAAGTTATTAAAAAAAACACGTGGTTGTTTGTCAAATAAAAATACTATGTAATATAACAATTAAAAAGTGTCCATATTTACATACAAGTAAAGTTACAATAAAAAATAGCAATGAAGTCATAAAGCTGTATCTTTATTGGTTGTATTACTGTAGGTACTTACCTCAGTTTATAAATCAATACTTATTTGTAACCTAGCAAAAAGTATATTGCATACGATATAAAACGTCCTTGTTGTACTGTTATATTTTTACTGTGCGGCACATGATGTTGGCGCCTGTTCAGTGGCCGCGTCCGCGCTAACGTCATGTACAAATGAACGGTGTGAAGTGCGGAACATATGGGCTTGCACGTGGAAATTCCTCGCCTTAATGCGAAGCCAGTCACAGATTAGTGAGATAATTCCAAAACATAGATTAAAAAGTATTCTACAGTAATTGCCTCCGTGGTCTAGTAGTTGAGACCATCGGGTTTTGATTGGGAGGTCCGGGGTTCAATTACCCATAGGGGCAGAAAATTTTCTGCTCGGTTTGGTTGGTGGTAGGGCTGCTGAGTCTGGCTAGCTACCACCGTCTTACCTAAGTTTGTCGCTATAATAACAATGTTTATACATATTATAGCATTGTTGTGTTGCAACAATTTATTAGTGGTAAGATAGCCAGTTCCTCAGTTATTGGGGAATCCAGGCGAAGATCGCTTCCACCTTCGGCCTTATCGTCACTTACCATCAGGTGAGATGAAAGCCGAGAACTTTCCTATCGTATGAAAGAAATAATCAAAACTTGTTATATACCTACTCGTACGTATTATGTCAGCTACTCATATGTTAACATAGCCCAGTGTTGCAAAAAGCTGAACATTTATCGAAAATCTCAAAGGCGAAGTTCAAAGGAGCGCCAGCAACAAAAGGCACAGAGAGGCGACTAATAAAAATACCAATGAATGGTATACACGCGTAAAATTGAATACAATTTGTGAAAAATATTTCTTTCTTTCACTTCAATATCACTATTTTTGTAATTCCAATAGGCCAATCTCAGCTGTTTCATCTTAAAACATGACACAAAATGCAAATAAATGATTTAAATGGCAAGTGATGTATTTTTTTACAAATAGCAGATATACTCCTTTGTATATTCATATATATTACTTAGAACAGACAGTAACACAATTTCAATTCTGGACCGCCCTGGCTTTTATTCATTATCTCGGACGGACTCGCGCACAAAGGGTTCCGTCACAATATAGAGAATTATATTATATTCTGTATATTGTGGTTCCGTACCATTATTTTCACAACATTAGACACTATATTATAACCATTTTTACCTGATGCCGTTATTAATATCGAGAGAAAAACGGCAAAAATATCAGTTTGTTGTTTGGGAGCCCCCCTTAAATATTTATTTTATTTTAATTTAATTATTGATTTTTAAAGTGAATATACAACTAAATATTCTGTGCATATTTCAAGCGTCTACCTGTTGCCGTTATTAATATCGAGCAAAAAAGGCAAAAAAATGACGTATGGGCGCCTTAATAATTGTTTATTTGGCCAAAAAACTTACAGAAGTGATATTATACACAGTAACAAAACAAAAAGACAATGCAAAACGATAAGAAGAACTCCAGTTTTTGTCAAAAAGGGGGCTCTCAGCTCTTGCTTCGTTGACATTTCGTCCCGAAGCACTGTTCGTCCGACGGGGCCTTCTATAACGAGAAAGCATGCTGAACTCTTAAAGCACTATAATATATTTAGGAGAAAAAAAAACAATAACAATAAAAATTACCTATTGATTAAACAAATCTTAGTCAATAAATATTTATGTACTATCTACCTACCTAATCTAAGATATTCATAGATATAATAAAGTACTCAAATACTAATAAAGATAGCACCAAAAAGGACGTAATGGCTTTAATGATGAATTGGCTTTAATTAACGTGGTGACTAATTCGGTGAACCACAGAACACAGAAATGTGTTCTGAGCGGTAAACACTAGTTTGCCCTTAAATCAGATATCAGTAACCGAGACATTGAGTAGGTAACTTACAATGTAAACTGAACCACGTAACGAGTCGACTGAGAAAGTAATCCAAAGAGCAGTAGATGACTTAGATTTACGATTGAAATAAGCACAACAAAGATCGCAAAGCCTTTTCGATTTCGCTGCCTCAAATAAAAGTCCATCGTGGGGAAGAAAATCTCGTAAACGGAACAGCATAATGTTGAATGTTGCCTGCAGATACACGTGAAGACATCACTTGCAATGTAAGAGCAATCCATTTTGGGGCCCCATAAAACTCTTTAATGCCCACGCCTTCAGTAAACTGTTGGCGATGCGTGATAGCCCGTACGGAGAGCAATTAGATTACAATAGCAAAAGTGTAGCAAATAGATACGGTATCACTCTATTACATTGTGGTAGACATTGTTATTTTCTACATTATATTAAGGCAATCAAAAATATAAATAGTACTTAGAGAGAGTTTGTTTTGTAGTGTCAGAATACATTTGTAACTTTGTCTCGAGACCTATAGAGAGTAACAGATGACCGAGATTTACGATTATACACAAAGAAATAAGTAAATAGGAATAATGGTTATTATAAAGTTTCCTCACCGACACACTGGCTTTGGCACAAAATTATTCCTTAGACCATTCCATTAATAGACTTTATTCTTTTTCAACATACTTGCTTGTAAAGTAGATCTAATATCACCGGTTTTAGATACATAAAGCAAGTTATAAAACACGCGCGTGTTATAACGCAAACAGGCATTATAGGAGTCGAGACACGCATCATAGAGTGCGGCAATGCTGCACTTACCGGCTGGGGCAGTACTGTACTATATATATTTTTTAAACTAGAGGTAATATAAAAGACATCACTACATTTATTTTTCAAACATTTATTTTCATACCATTATTTAGTTTGTAACAAATCAGCAATGACTTGTGATATTTAATCCAAAAATTCAGATATTTGAGCCAGTGATTGCACAATTCAATTGACCTTTCGTAAACTCACCTCACCGATTGAAATTTGTTATAGGAGCCCCCGAGATTTTCGCCAAGCAGCTATTGCCGGATATGCTGTTTGGACATGGTAAATTCCTACCACCAGTGTGGGTCTCACGCTAAAAGGAGCATTCAACGTCAAAAGAAGCATATCTACTAATGCTTATCGTAAATGACACATTATCCAACCACAATATGTGCAGAATTGGTACTACAGCAGCACCTGAAAGGATAATGAAGTTATTTTTATCTTTTTTTTTTCTCCAAGAAACTAAACGAACGGCAGAAACCACCATTGATATTTCATGAATTCATGAAGACACCCTAGTAGGCCTTAGGCAAAGACCACTTATTATTTATTCATTTATTCACACATATTATAACATTTATTACATTAATTTAATACGAGGTACAGAAAAAACTAAACACTACAAAACTGGTCACGGAAAAGCAGCAAGACCCGGAAATAAAAACCATTTTCCTCCACCGTTGCTGGGGCCGTGTTGGTATATGCTTATAATGTGTATAAAGCAAATACCTACGTACAACTTTGCGAAAACAACAGTGTCAATTTACACGTGTCGCTATGTTGCTTGTTGTTTATTTGATGCAAGCACTTAATTAAATTCAAGGTTCACTTCTACTACTTTAATATTTTTACACCCATTTCCTTTTTTATTGAGGGAGTGATGTAGCGTCAGCATATACTTTGTTCTTGAGGCTTGTTTAGAGCGATACACGCTCGAGATTTACGTTGATGTACAAACAAATTACTATGTAAGATAATATATATTTTCTTCTTTATAGGTATATAAAAATGAATCGCCGTTAGTTAGCCTATTATCGCCGTTAGATACATAATAAGGAAAATCCTAAAGAGAAGCTAATTTCCTCTTATTTCCACCCTCCCGGCTGCACAGCTTTATTAAATTACCTACAGCAATTATATAAATAATCAAAATAATGGACGAACACTTCGATGTTTACCAATTAAATAAAAGGCGCATGGTGATCTCATAGATGACGTTACAAATCGACCGTTCCACTTGCTCGTCAAAACCACAGAACAGATAATAGGTAGTACTACGTACCAAAACTCAACTGCCAATGTCACTCTTTTAACTCAACGGTTGAGAGAGTAGCAATGTCAACACATTGCTACTCATTTGGCAACTCCGCAACGTCGTCTCTGATTTTAACCTGGTACAACGACCTGACGTTCAATAATCGGCAACACCCACAATAGGCGCGTTCCAGCAGGCGGAGCACGGGCTACCAAGACTGGACTTGAGTCACGCATTATCTCACATTTCAGTGACAAAATCTCTGTCTTAAAGAGAAGCACGGCGGCGCGTATTTAGTGTGACTAACGCGATAAAAATTTCTTAACGCTCGTCAAAGGACACTTGTGACTGAGTTTTTGAGCAGCAGTCGCAGAGCAAGAAATGTGTGAACATTTCATGCTCTTCGACTGCACGCCAAGAAATTTGTGTCTACTGTAACTGTCACTAGGTTGTACTACTCCGACATAATATTTATGATAATAATATATAATAATTATTAGGTATAAAATCGTAGTTTCATTGACTTTATTGTTTTTAATCCAAGCGTTAATAATTGTAGGTATCATCATCGCTAGAATTAAAAGTATGCAAAATGATGTTTCGATGAAAAATAGCTAGCTAGATAGCTTGCTAAATTTCACCTGAACAACACGCAAATATAACCATCAAAAAGGAAGATACACTAACTTGGCGGGTACTCCCTGTAGCTAATGTCGCTATAGATCGCGAAAGGCGAGGCGCAGGCGATGGAGATGACCCACAGGACGAGGATGATGCGCGAAGCCCTGGTCAGGCCGGCCATCGCGTACAGGTGCAGCGGGTGGCAGATGGCCAGGTAGCGTTCCAGGGAGAACGCTGATATCGTCAGCACGGAGACGTATGTGGCCCTGGAAAAAAACAAACTTGTTACTTATGTTGCGTTGGTGTATTGCGATAGTCCAACTGCTGGTAGGGCTAGATGAAATAAAGGGAATTTTGTGTTTAAAGCAGTACGCTCTAGTATGTCCCAGGGCCCCAGGTAAACGCTGTCCTCCCAACTTTGATAACTTTGATGGGGTGCTTAGGTATCATGGGCGAGCAGACGCCGAGATCGTGGTTTGTAAGATCTCCCATAATCTTATTCCGCAGCGACGCGTCCCTCCTTAACGTACCATCTCCATCCGATGATAGTGATAAGGATGGCGGTGGTGATGGTCGTGATAAGGTGGATGTGGGAGGCATCATTGGGTTTTAGTCGGTAGGCTGCGGTAGTAAGGCGGCCAACTTTCTAATAAGTCAATGCGGGACACCCAACCCTATCCACAAGAAGACTGAGGATGTGTCGGTGGTGCACTCAAATAGAAACAAACAACACTACTACTGAATCAACATTTATTATTAAAGTCATATTTTTCACATGAGTGGCATTTTTTTACTAGTTCTTTTCCTACCTAAATACGGTACGTCTCGTCTTGTCGTTCGTATTTTTATGTGGAATACTAGTAGGTATATGCGAGCGAGACGATGGGAAAAGAATCTACATCTACAAAAAAAGATATAAATACGGGACATGCGGGACAAACATTAGAAGATTTGCGGGACCATTTTATTAAATACTAGTTGTGCCCGCGACTTTTGTCCACGACTTTTGGAGCCTATTCAATACAAACATAAAAAAATATAAATCTTTCCTCTTTATAACACTCGTATATTAAATATTGCAATACGGTATTACAACTGTCATTACGGGACGGTCCCGCAGAATGCGTGACGGTTGGTTGCCTTATGCAGTAGCTCTGACACTCGGCCCTCAATGACTGTAGAGTCCCACAAGACCTCTTTTCTATGTTAACATTAGCGGGTGTCTATCAGAATACAGATTTTTTTGATATCTATTTTCATTTTACCAAAAACTATTCTACGATTTTTAATATATATTTTTTTCAATTCATCGAATTTTTAATCATCGCTGTTTTATATCATCGAAAAACGTTCCTTAAAAAAATCTTTTAAAGTGGTTTTGATTACCAGAAAAACGGTAAGTATATCGAACTTACATTTCGTAAAAGTATTACGTTATCGATGAAACTATCGTTCATATTGTTCTGAGGTCGTAAAAACATGTTACACTATTAATCGAAACCCATAATACTTTTTCACATAACAACTTTTTATCGCAGTACAGGGTGAGGAAGTAAATACTTCCAGAGATATGAACATTTGAAATTTTAAAAAACTAACCTCAAAATTAGCAGTTTCCACGAGCAATAAGTATGCATAAAGTCGAGAATACACATAAAGTCGTTTCTGGCGCTTCGCCGGCCGCTGCCGCGGCACGCTCGCTTCGCTCGCTCGGCTCGCGCGCTTGGTTCATGTTCAAAACTACGCTCGTCGCTTCGCTCCTCGCTACCTATTTTTGACCCACCTACAGTTTCTACATATACATATACAATCACTTTTTTGAAGTAAAAATTGATGTTTCCATTATTTTGCAAACTGAAACTTAGGATGAAACAAAAATATGGGTAACAAAACTTCGATGTAACATTATTTAGATAAAATGTATAAAACATGAAAAGAAATAACGATGAACTGTGTTTGTAGATAATAAATATTCGAGAAAACGGAAATGCGATGTAACCTAATTATAGGGATTGTTAAATATTGAAAAAAAAAGCTCTGCGATTCGTATTATGGGTAATGAAAATCGTTGAAAGGAATTGCGATAAAATGATGGATTCCCAACATTAGCACTATGTGGTTATCTTATACATTATAGATGTTTCTTACAGAAAGGAAAATAAAGAAAATTGCGCTAAAATAGGAAAATTTCAGGAAACTTGACGACTATTAAAACTTCGTGCGTTTGACAGTTTGCGAGCTTTTGACAGAACGACGTCTGTCGGGACCTCAGAAGAATAAGTAAAACTTTAGTTATTGTTCTGAGGTCGGGACCTAGTTTCTTAGGTAACAGCAGGCCAATAACGCACCAATAACATGACTTTTTAATACAGTTTTTTTACAACACTAACTAATAAAGACCCTTTGGAACTCTTGATCGTTCTATAAGTCGCTGTTGTATGAACACAACGATGAAACGCATATGTTACATCAAAAAGCAATTTTATTATAAGGCGTCGAGACATGATTTACGTTTAGATTAACAGTATCGTAGAGGTGATCCGTAAGCTTGTATAGTACAAAAGCTCTTAAAAAAACAGGCGTAGACATCTTGTACTTCCATAGATAGAGTCTCTATGCAAAGATATTTTTTAAATATTTTAAGGTTCTGTATGCAAACTCTTGGAAGTATTAGTACAAAACTTTTCTGGATTGATATTACTTAGATGCAATCTATAAAACTTTCTTTCGAATCTTTATTTGCTATTCGACCCTTAGGGTTAAGTTAGTCATAACAAAATTAACACATAAGTACCAAATCACAAAATAATTGACTTAGTACTAAGTTAGAGTTAAGTAATCTATAAATATATTATTATGTGATACTATAAATGTCCCACGCAATATTTCCGTGTTGATAAAAGCACGTATTAAGGTATTGCCAGATGGCGACAGCCAGCGATCCGTTATTATTAATAATACAGTAATATATTGCGTATTTATTATCTATACCTTTGTTATGTCGAAAATAATGATTTATCTATACTAATATTATAAAGCGGAAAGATTTGATTGTTTGTTTGTATTGAATAGGCTTCGAAACTACTGAACCGATTTTGATGAAAATTGGTATAGGAATAGTTCGAGACCAGGGGAAGGACATAGAGTAATTTTCCCACGGGAAAATAAAAATAACGCGGGCGAAGTCGCGAGCGGAAAGCTAGTAAGTACCTAATAATAATGTCATCCTAACCAGTGATTGGTCACGCTTGCCAATTTCAACAGAGACTAACCATCTGCTTGGGAGATATTATTATAAGGAGGGAGGGTGTCTTAAGCAATGACGTCTTAGGGCATATAAAAGCCAGCAAAAATTGAAGATTATAGATTTATCTATATTGTTGATCCACGTTCAACAACATCGAGATAAGAAACTTGAAACGTTGGACAAGTCATAGGTACAGTTTCTCCTCCTTAAATATCAATATGACATTATAAACGAAAATTCTTGCGAAATATTTTCTACTCGCTGTGCCCGCGATTTCGTCCGCGTGGAATAGTAACGGCTGATGAAAAGCCTATGTTATACCTTATATAATAAGCTATCTATTAGTGAAAGTCCCGTTAAAATCGGTCCAGCCGTTCCGGAGATTAGCGGGAACAAACAGACAGAAAGACAGACAAACAAAAATTTAATTGTGTTTTTGTTATTGGTACCCCGATATACATTCATACCCATTAAGTAAAAACTTGTTATTTTGACATTACAAACAGACACTTCAATTTTATTTATTTGTATAGATAGATGTCATCGACAGACAGAGGCAATCATATGAGACGCAACTGAATTCAATCTTATGGGCCCATGGCGCGAAAAATAGCAAAAAGGCCGTTGGCGTTTTTGATATTTTACGTTAACGTTCAAGTTAACTGACCGGGAAAAAATAAATTTAAATTCTTAAATTATATGTTTACACAATCACCGTCACCATTTTTCAAATTTACATACCATTTCGTTAAAAAATAGCGTCCATTTTACTTAAAATTTACGTTACACCCACATACCGTTCGTGATTTTTAGCTTCATTAATTAACCCTATTATATTTTAGTTTAACAAATATATAGAACAAAGGTGAGCATAACACTGACACCATGGTATTTTTTTTAATTATCGTACATTGATTTTTATATGAATTTTTTTACATACATTTATCGATTTTCTTACAAATACTTGGCTCGGGCGCGTCGAAATTCAGTGTGCAATCAAGACTCGAAGTGAGAGCACGTCGCTTTGAGCCAGCTCCCGGTTACGTAATTATTTGTGTATGTATACGACGCGAAGTCCTACGGAGTAATCGGTGAAGTTGATAACTAACAATTTTATTATTTGTGGCTGCCGTACGAAAAACCTTCAACCTTTTTAAAAGCTTTTATTTATCTTTTGCATGTTCGGGTCTAATCTTGCGAGTTAAATTTGACTCACTTCCCGGTTTCCGATTAAGCTGAAATTTTGCATGCATATGTATAAATATATTATGATGACGACATGGAGCTGATCTGATGTTGGAGCTGAAAGGTGTCCATAGGAACTCCGCAATAAAACGACATAGTCCCATCGAGTTTGAGCTCGTTTGATTCGTATTGACGAGAACTTTGATCCTATATGGTAACCAGGGTCTGATGCTGGATCTGGAAGGTTGCCATAGGAACTCCGCAATCAAACAATGCAACCCCATCGAGTTTAGGCTCGTTTGATTCGTATTGACGAGTACTTTGATCCTATATGGTAACCAGGGTCTGATGCTGGATCTGGAAGGTGGCCATAGAAACTCCGCAATCAAACAACGCAACCCCATCGAGTTTGGGCTTGTTTGATTCGTATTGACGAATACTTTGATCCTATATGGTAACCAGGGTCTGATGCTGGAACTGGAAGGTAGCCATAGGAACTCCGCAATCAAACAATTCAACCCCATCGAGTTTGGGCTCGTTTGATTCGTATTGACGAGTACTTTGGTCATATATGGTAACCAGGGTCTGATGCTGGAACTGGAAGGTAGCCATAGGAACTCCGCAATAAAACGACACAACCCCGTCAAGTTTGGGTTTGTTTGATTCGTATTGACGAGTACTTTGGTCCTACATGGTAACCAGGGTCTGATGCTGGAGCTGGAAGGTATCCATAGGAACTCCGCAATAACACGACACAATCCCATCAAGTTTGGGCTCGTTTGAATTGTATTGACGAGCACTTTGGTCCTATATGGTAACCAGGGTCTGATCCTGGAACTGGAAGGTGGCCATAGGAACTCCGCAATCAAACAACGCAACCCCATCGAGTTTGGGCTCGTTTGAATTGTATTGACGAGCACTTTGGTCCTATATGGTAACCAGGGTCTGATGCTGGAACTGGAAGGTGGCCATAGGAACTCTGCAATAAAACGACACAACCCCATCAAGTTTGGGCTCGTTTGATTCGTATTGACGAGTACTTTGGTCCTACATGGTAACCAGGGTCTGATGCTGGAGCTGGAAGATAGCCAAAGGAACTCCGCAATAAAACGACACAATTCCATCGAGTTTGGGCTCGTTTGATTCGTATTAACGAGTACTTTGGTCCTACATGGTAACCAGGGTCTGATGCTGGAGCTGGAAGGTATCCATAGGAACTCCGCAATGAAACGACACAATCCCATCGAGTTTGGGCTCGTTCGATTCGAATTGACAAGTACTTTGGTCCTATGTGGTAACCAGGGTCTGATCCTGGAACTGGAACCTGGCCATAGGAACTCCGCAATAAAACGACACAACCCCATCAAGTTTGGGCTCGTTTGATTCGTATTGACGAGTACTTTGGTCCTATATGGTAACCAGGGTCTGATGCTGGAACTGGAAGGTGGCCATAGGAACTCTGCAATAAAACGACACAACCCCATCAAGTTTGGGCTCGTTTGATTCGTATTGACGAGTACTTTGGTCCTACATGGTAACCAGGGTCTCATGCTAGAGCTGGAAGACAGCCAAAGGAACTCCGCAATAAAACGACACAATCCCATCGAGTTTGGGCTCGTTTGATTCGTATTGACGAGTACTTTGGTCCTACATGGTAACCAGGGTCTGATACTGGAGCTGGAAGGTAGCCATAGGAACTCCGCAATAAAACGACACAATCCCATCGAGTTTGGGCTCGTTTGATTCGTATTGACGAGTACTTTGGTCCTATATGATTTTTCTTGATGAGTACTTTGAGCCTAGCCTAGATAATATCCATACGCAACCCCATCAATTCCTTTTGTGCGACCTTCCCCAATTTAGGTGTCAAATGAAAGAGCTTGAATTGTAGAATGAATTGTAGAATATAGTATATTCTGAAAGACAATCTAATACAAGATGGCCGCCGTCACAAATTGACAGATTATTATTATGTACAATCCCCACAATATTGGTCTGTATATGGGGTATCAAATGAAAGTTCGTAAAATACAGTACACCATGAAAAAAACTAAAACAAGATGGCCGCTATCACAAAAGATTTTTAAAAACAAGCTTTTATTTTAATGTCCTAAAAAAAGAAAATAAACTTTAATTTATTTTTTATTACAATCAAGCGAATGGCTTCATTGCACTAAAAAGTGCGTTGAGCACAAGAAAATATTCATTTCATATTTGTTTATTACTAAATTATTATATGTACCTATATTATATAAATTAATTTGTAGATACAACTAACAATAAAGAACTCGGTAGTCATTAAAATATTTCGTATTATTTGAGTAATTAATTTTAAAAAAGTTTTTTTAAAAACAATCTTATATTATAATGCCCTAAAAGAGGAAAATAAACTTTAATTTATTACAAGATATATTTTCTTATAAAAATATAAAAGCTTGTCCCGAGAATTAGGATAGACAATAAAACAATTTAACTTGATTATTATCTTTATTTTTTTGTATTAAATAACGTTTTATACAGCATTGTTATACACACATGACAATGCTGTGCAGTTCTGAAATTTAAATGCATATATGATCCCTTTTTTGAAAAACTCGATTTCGTTATAACTGCTGCCTCACGGAAACTCGGTGTCCTGAACAAGGTGCGTAGGTATTTTGCGCCGGACCAACTATGCCTGTTGTATAAAACTCAGGTTAGGTCTTGCGTGGAATATTGCTCGCACTCCGGCTCCGCTCAGTACCTCCTCGATGCTCTGGACAGATTGCAGCGTCGCGCTATTCGAATAATTGGCGATGTAGAGGCAACTAACACCCTCGAGCCTCTACAACTTCGATGTGACATCGCCTCTCTTAGCGCCTTTTACCGAAGCACTGTATCCTCCTTTTCACACCGTACCAAGAAATTCCAAGATTCCTTCTTTGTTATTGCTAACGCTAACGAAGTTGGCAAAAAAGCAAACTGCCCACCTGATGGTAAGTGGTAACAGTCACCTATAATACATGTGTCTCGTATGACATTTGCAGTAAAACTGCAACCCCCACAAGGGCCACAGTGTACTTTGCCAACTTGTGACTTAAGATGTAAAGTCACGGTACCCAGTAATTTCAGTACCATATCTTACCCTTCAAACCGGAACACAGCAACGCAAGCACTGCTGCTTTGCGGCAGAAATAGGTAAGACGGAGGTACCCAAGCACACGACCTTGGTACAGAGTCTCCCTCCGGTAAGTCTTCTGTCGTTCATCCCACACTTGGAATTCTCTACCTGCGCACGTGTTTCCTCCATCCTACAACACGGGTTCCTTCAAAAGAGGTGTGAAAAACATCTTTTAGGCCGGCAAGGGGCGGGCAGGTTGGATAGTGGATGTCCTCCCTCCTCTATCTGTCAACTCATTTGGGCCTCTTTCACCGCTTAACATCAGGCGGGAGGAGGTCATTTGCCAGGCCCTCCATAAAAGAAACTGTTTAAGTACCTTGCCCGTATGTATTTACTTGGTAAGCCTTAAATAAATAAATATTGATAATTCTAAGAAAAAAACATTTGTTTTTTATAAAATGGGTAAATCTTGCGACAAGCTTTTATATTTTATTAAAAACTAGCTGTACCGGCGAACTACGTTTCGCCATAATATAAAAAATAGTTTACGAGTACGACCTATTCTCAGATCTACCGAATGTGCACAAAAAAATGAATAAAGATCAGTCAAACCGTTTCGGAGGAGTTCGGTAACAAACACTGTGACACGAGAATTTTATATATAAGACTAGCTATGCCGGCGAACTACGTTTCACCATAATAATTGTATAAAAAATAGTTTACGACCTATTCTCAGACCCACTGAATATACACAAAAAAATTCATAACGATCGTTTAAGCCGTTTCGGAGGAGGTCGGTAACAAACACTGTGACACGAGAATTTTATATTAGAAGATGTATCATGTAATAAATTAAAATTTATTTTCGTCTTATTAGGGCTTAAAAATAAAATCCTAGTGAGGCGAAGTATTTTTTTAAATCTTTTTACTATTATTTTATATTTTATCATTTTGTAACCGAATGGCCATTACGAAACTCGACCAAAGTACTCGTCATTACGAAACAAACGAGCCCAAAACTCGATGGGCTTGTGTCGTTTTATTGCGGAGTTCCTATGGCCACCTTCCAGCTCCAGCATCAGAACCTGGTTACCATGTAGGACCAAAGTCCTCGTCATTACGAATCAAACGAGCCCAAACTCGATAGGGTTATGTCGTTTTATTGCGGAGGTCCTATGGCTACCTTCCAGCTCCAGCATCAGACCCTGGTTACCATATAGGACCAAAGTTCTCATCATTACGAATCAAACGAGCCCAAACTCGATAGGGTTATGTCGTTTTATTGCGGAGGTCCTATGACCACATTCCAGCTCCAGCATCAGACCCTGGTTACCATATAGGACCAAAGTACTCGTCAATACGAATCAAACGTGCACAAACTCAATGGGGTTGTGTCGTTTTATTGCGGAGTTCCTATGGCCACCTTCCAGCTCCAGCATCAGACCCTGGTTACCATATAGAACCAAAGTCCTCGTCATTACGAATCAAACGAGCCCAAACTCGATAGGATTATGTAGTTTTATTGCGGAGGTCCTATGGCCATCTTCCAGCTCCAGCATCAGACCCTGGTTACCATATAGGACCAAAGTACTCGTCAATATGAATCAAACAAGCCCAAACTCGATGGGGTTGCGTCGTTTTATTACGGAGTTCCTATGGCCACCGTCCAGTTCCTTCATCAGATCAGCTCCATGTTATCATAATTTCAGCCCAATCGAAAACCGAGAAGTGGTCAAATCTACATACATACATACAGTGCAAGCTAAATAAAAGCTTGTAAAAATAAAAGTTGATCAAACACATCCCTGTATTTACTATAGTATAACACAGTAAATAATAAACACCTATTAAATTCAAAATTAACATCTACGATATTTTGCTAGGCGGCCGTACCGATTGCGCGACCGAGTGCGCTTGTGTGCGTGAGCGACGCACACAAACAGAGACTAGAGAAATTTACCTAAACTAGCTCGGGCTCGCGCGGATGGTGGGCCCTTATGAGTTTGGACTGTAGGTGTAATCATCATCACAGCTCATAGATGTCCCCATCGAGGGGCACGAGCCTACCCTAACTAGTTAAGACGATTAGGCCTTAGTCAAACCACGCTGGCCCAGTGCAGATTGGTTGACTTCACATACACCTTTGAATTACTTCGCAGGTGTACGAGTATGCAGGTTTCCTCACGATGTTTTCCTTTACCGTAGGAGCGTCAGTTAGATGTACATAATGAAATTCGTGAATCGAAAAACACATTGGTACATGGCAGGATCGATCGCGGGCCTCCCGATTCTACTCGGGGCACAGTCCAGTGCCGAGGCCACAGCGCCACCGACGCTTGTAGGCGTAAGCTCCTTAGTATTATGACCTTATACAAAATTTGTAACAACTTATTTAATATTATAACACTGAGCTAACCAACAAATTATGTTATCTGCTTTGATTATTATAAGGTTATCTGGTGCCTCGGAGTGTTCACCGGCAGGCAGTGTGTATTCCCAGGTTGTTTTATTTATGTTCCGATATGTAAGAAGGATGCTAGGGAACGTGCACTGCTTCGTCGCCTTATATAAGGCGACGAAGCAGTGCACCACCTTTAATATTGATTTCTCAAATTTAAACATTTTTGCGTTGTCAGAATGGAAATTGAAAAATTGAAAACTTTACCTACTTAAACGGTTAATTGGCTAATATAATAATAACATATTATGAATAATAATAAATTTTTCTTCCAACTATGCTTTAATTTCTTCATAATCACACTGAAAACTGAGCACAAAGCGATAGTCTTTAGTCATCTAATTAGAGCAATAAAAATGTATGAAATTTCATTATTGCACAGTTTTGTTTTTTTTTAAGCGCACAATTATGTTACCAATCTCAATGGAATAGTTATCTATTCAGCCAGCGGATATCGATACTTTCTTACAAATAAATAAAATTGAAGTGTCTGTTTGTAATGTCAAAATAACAAGTTTTTACTAAATGGGTATGAATGTAAGTATATCGGGTACCAATAGCAAAAACACAATTTTAAAAATTTTTGTCTGTCTGTCTGTTTGTTCCCGCTAATCTCCGGAACGGCTGGACCGATTTTGACGGGACTTTCACTAATAGATAGCTAATTATATAGGGTATAGCATAGGCTACTTTTTATCAACTTCAACAAAAGTTACTATTCCACGCGGACGAAGTCGCGGGCACAGCTAGTCTATAATAAAAAGAAAGTCGTGGCTGAAAATTGGTGGGGAGGTTTGAACCAGGAGACGGAAATAGGTTGGCATTTATCGCAGAAATCACCCCTTAAGGGGGAGAAAAGGGCGGTGGGACTTTGTATGGGGAATCAATAACCGCTGAACCGATTTAGATGAAATTTGGTATGGAGATAGTTTGAGTTGTGGGGAAGCGTAAAGAATAGTTTTTATCCCCGAAATCATTCCTTAAAGGTGTAAAAAGGGGAGGGGGGGATTTGTAAAGGGAATCAATAAAAAAGAATTTCCACGCGAACAAAGTCGCGGGCAAAAGCTAGTCAATTCATAAAAATAACAAAATTGAGCATTATGATTTAGGATCGGGACATTAGGTTGGATGATTGGAGTTGCGCTGGAAATGAAGACTGTTATAATTTTTGTTGTATGATTTTCTTTTTTTTTACAATTTGTATATTTATTGTACTTATAAGTTTAGCTGTTTGTCGAGTAATACTACTATCAAACTAATCTGTGGAAAGCGGTGTTGGTTGCACTACGATTAACCTAGTTTTAAGGACTGTGTCAATAACACTTATTGTAGCAACTCTTTGTTATCCCAAATAAATAAATAAATCATTATCAAATATAATGATAATATCTATGATAATTTGTAATAGAATATGACCTCAAAAGAATAAATAAGCACCTAATGAATACTGATTTACGATTCGTCACTTAGGGGACACTGGTTTCATGTGATTTTAAGAGCTTGTGTAGATAACGTGTCAGGGTATTTGTTTTATTCATATCACAGCAGTAGACTAGATACTTTTTAGAGATAGTAAAGTATCTGCCTACACATAGTTTATATGTGAACGATACTAGATGGCGCTATCCCGTTCCACTTCCACAACGTTGTAACAGACCGAGCAATATTTCTTAAAGCGAGCTTTTTTACAAAATTTCCTGAATTTCAAGATGATATTACAAGCCAATTTTTTTTCGCCATTAAACGATTAAGCGTGAGAACCCTGATTAAAAAAATAAACGGTTTTTTCGTTAATTTTTCAATAAATTATCACGAGAGCTTTGACAGCTGCAGTGCCAATGTTTGTGACTTAACAGGTGAGTTGGTCGATCTCTTACACAGTTCACAGACTTATTAACGATAGAGGTGTAGTGACTCGATCAATAATTATTATTTTTCATTGATCATTTCACCAAATCATGCATGGAACAGATATCGCAGAACAATATTGCGGCCTCAATAAAGACGCTGTAGCAAAGCATGCTTTATCGGATCTTTAACGGCGAGTGCTCTGAGGAACTGTTTGGAAAAGTGCCTTCGGCACCTTTTTACCCTTGCACCACCTATCGCAGTAGAGTTTATCCATTTCACCCGGAACTGATCTGGTCTAGCACAGTTCGGTTTCAGCGTTCATTTCTTCCATATAAGTACAGACTTTGGAACGAACTCTTCCTTAGCGCTACGATATGGCCAACTTCAAACGAGGCTTTAAAAGAGCACTTCTCTCTGGGTAGGCAGTGAATAAATTATGCCTCTGGCATTGCAGATTAAATATTAACTGTGCCCCATGAGCGGTGGTTATCACGTAACAATAGGTGGGCCACTGGCTCGTCTGCCACCAACGGCAATAAAAAAAGGTCGTCTTTGCGCAGCCATAGGGCGGCATAGTTGCAAAATACCACGAGCCTCCAGCTGGAATAGCTCAGGGCTGAAGAAGCTGTTACCCATAAGACCCAGCATTTATTCAGCAGTCTGTTTCAATTTTAATGACGATAATGCATTTAATTGGGTAAATTAAGATACGTATCAAAGTAGATATAAAACAAATTGGTAAAGAATAAAAAATAAAACATTATGGATATTTTTGAGTCCTAGACAGTTATACTTATAGAGACAGTTATAGCCACTGATTCACGACAAAACTAATCAAGATCCAAATCTTTTCAAATATTTTACATCGAAGTCTTTCTGTTCGAATATAGCATGGTGCCTGAAACTGGGGACATCCTTGACGTGATGCCCTTCCGTTAGAATCCTGCCAGGAGCGGTTCGATAGTCAAAATAATTTAAAGAACATATCAGTGATCGTTTTTTAAAGGCGACGGGTAAAGGTTGAATGCTGCTAGTAATAGATCTGGTGAAAAAAGTTGAGTACACGTATTTGGCGTTATGAATACTTCCTCATATACACTCCGGGACACCTGAATCGAGCACCTTGCACTTTTGGATTATATCGTCCATATCTTATCTTATCTTATAATGGGGGGGCCCCCAGGGGGCCCTGCACTTCGACCCTTAAGGATCCTTTGTGCTTCCCCAATTTCTACATTCATAGATTGCTATCACCATTTATGGACCAATTGAGTTCACTCATGAGTCTCACAATTGGTCCAGGGGGGATAGCCTTGAAGTCTTCGGGTTTGGGATATCCGATCCCGAAGAGACTCATTCTCCTACGAGAAAGGGAATCGCAGTGGCACAACATGTGTTCCATGCTTTCCTCTCCCTCATTGCAGGCCCTACAGGTCTCTGTGTTGCTCAGACCCATTTTTGCAAGCATACGATTAGTGCTAAAGTGGCCAGTCAGAGCACCCAACAAGAGTCGGATTTGCATTCTGCCTGACTTCATTGTGAATTTGTTGAAGTTATTCAGGCCCATGAACCGCTTGGTGTGCGCCATTCCTTTCTGAGCGACCCATTCATTTTGGTGTCTTCTCTTTGCTTGATCTCTGATGACAGAGTTCACTGAACAGTGTGCCAGACTCGCAAAAGGTTCCGGACCCACAAAGTTGGTTTCCGATCCTTGTCTCGCGAGACTATCGGCCTTCTCGTTTCCATAGAAACCTTCATGTCCTGGAATCCATATCAGATGTACTGTGTTTTTCTTCGCAAGCTTATTTAGTACATTGATGGTATTCTGGACCAGTTTAGAATGCACTTTGTATGACATCAGTGCCTTTAGCGCAGCTTAACTATCGCTTAAGATGTATATGTTTAGTCCATTGCGCCTTTTATCAATGTTTTCTTGCGCACAGGCAAGGATTGCATACATTTCTGCTTGAAAAACTGTAGCAAGCTTGCCCATGCTAATACTAGCTTCAAAGCCTTTGGAATAAATTCCTGCACCTGTACCAGTGTCCATTTTGGAACCGTCTGTGTACCAAATCATGCTATTCCTATCAGGAGGCGCTAGTCCTTTGTTCCAGTCCTCCCTTGTTGGGATTTGTATACTGAATGACCTCCTAAAGATGTACCTGGGTATCATCCTGTCAGCGACCATTTCCAGTAACCAATCCCCTTCTTCTTTGCCAAGTGCTGTGTGTCTCGTGTGGAGCTTAGTTTCATTCCACAGATGTACAGTCTGTAGTCTGTGGAGCGCTTTCTTTGCTTTACTACGTATGACAATGTGCAGCGGTGTGAGATCCAAAAATCTTTCCATGGCTGCCGTTGGAGTGGTTCTGAAAGCACCAGTGATTGCCATACAGGCATGCCATATCGTCCATAACTTTTAAAGACTATTTGGACAACTAAAAAGTTTTTATGCAATTTGCACGATCGCATGTTAATGTTGTTTTTAATTGACTTGTTTTTTATTGTATTGTAAAGCTCTAGTACACACACTTCAAATAGACTATCCAACACAAAAATAATTTTTCAATTTGAATCTATAGCTACTGAGATTAGCGCGTTCAACCAACCAAACAAACAAATTCTTCAACTTTATAATATTAAGTATAGATTTGTGCAACAAAACCAATTAACTATTTGAGGCCGGAAAATTTGTTTGTCACGTCGTTGCCTCCTATTTATTTATTATGGACACTGATAAATGTATTGTTAAGGCATCGTCTATCACCATTTATCACTTACTAATCCTTTTTCCTGCTGGGAAATTGTACAGACAACCGCATATCAGATTACCCAAAATAGTGTATTTCACCAGTTAATTTTTGAACTCTACCCCATTAAACATAAAGTTTAAGATCGTTTGATGTTTTTTACGTTTCAGTAAACTACTGTGTCGTCAGTTGTACGTGGTGACGCATCGCGATGTGGCTCGTGCGTGTGAACAGCTCTGAACTTTTAAGATAACAAAAGCCTTGGTAAAATGTATTATTCTTCGCCAAATTATTATATGAACGGCAGCAACTTTACATGAATATTTTAAATGAATCGTTTTCGTGGATTTCTTACCCTAGGTCCTCCAGCGTAATTCACCCAGGTGTACCACGATCTATCCCGATCTTGTTTATTTCAGACCCAGGTTATTTCAGATCGTAGTTACCGTTTTACCCAAAACAAAAACATCTGTTGAATCAATGATGTTGAAGCAAAATAATATTTTGTTGCTGATTGCTTGTTGTTTTGTAATGTTCTCACTATCACCATCATTTTCATCAAGTCGAACGAAATACTCCTATTGCTGGGAATAGATCAACCAATCCCCTAGGAGCGGGAATTGGTACCGTCTCCCACCATGCTGGTCTAGTGCGGGTTGGTGGGTAACGCCGGAGCCTCATCCCTTGAACCGCGAGGTTGTCCCCGCCAACCTGAGCGCTAACTTTTCCGCAATCGTTCCTCAGAAAAAATATATGGAGATGACATTAGCTGCGGAGTTTGTCGTAAGCTAATGTCATTTCCATACATTTTTTCTGTGGAACGACTGCGGAAAAGTTAGCGTGTGGCATTTGTCTAGGGCCTCTGAGCCCCCTCGACGTGTTATTTAAAACCTCTTAATTCCTTTTATCTTTCTTCCCTCAAACCCTTCGTCGCATTAGCGCTTAACAAAACTGTGTTCAGTCGTATTCTCAGTCGTCTCAATCACAGAACACTGAATCTGTGTTCTGTGGTCTCAATGTTCTGTTGCTATACTAATTGTCGCGCAATCATTTGTCGCTACCACGAATCAGACTCTACCATAATTGTCCGTATTTATGCAAAATGGAACCACACCACAAATTTCGATTTTTACTTTTTTTGGAGAATACTGAATCAAAGCGCTCAAAATTTCATATACAAAAAAGAACCACATGATTTTTGCCTTGGAAGCTTGGTATACTAAAAGCAGAACAGAACCAACAGCAACAATAAACTCTACATAATAAACAAAACCGAACCACAACACAATAGGACTCGATTATTCAAAAAAATTAATGATATTACTACCAGGGCATTTTATGCAAAACAGATCCACACCTACTTGGGACCATTATACATTACACTTATTTCTATTATTAACAATTACTTTTAATACGTTAAATGGAACCAAGTTTCTCTGGTTTCGTTACGCGTAAAATAAATGTATAATTAAAATGCTGATTTTTTTTGTAAAATGGAACCAAACGTCTGTGATTCTATTATGCATAACGTTTTGAAACCTATTTTGAAACCTATCATCGTTTAAAGGTACCAAATGATATGACTAGTTAGGTACAGTTTATTTTATTGCGTGTATAGCTCAAAGTGTAGAAAAAACTTTAAGGGTTTTTATTACTAAATTAATTCTTCACAGACTCGTAGTCCGTGCTCTTTTCATTTATATTTTTTCTTTTTGATCTATTCTATATATTATTATTATATTAAGACTTACGACTAGGTACTTTTCACTCCTATTCTAAGGTAAGTTGTGCAACTGAATACATTTAGTCATCTATTCTTAGTTGAATATGTATCTAATATTGATCCTTTTTTTATATCTATGGACAATTTTCCACTAAAGTGCAGGTGTGTCGAGTTGCGGGAAGATCAATCACAACTTCCATATGAAGGAAGACATGATCATCACTAGCAAACTCGAGACGGCAAAGGAACTGTCGGACAAAGTAACGACTCGATTCGGGGCGGTCGAGAATCATTGCCTCGGTCCTCATAGAGGTTGGAGCATCAAAGTGCCTTTTGGTGGATGAAGCTCACCTAGTCCATTTTGGAGCTTGTTAGAAGTGAACTAAAGGAGAAGAGAATTGGTACTACTGACTGACACGAATCAGATACCCTCCATAGACAAAGAGCCTGTTCGAAATGCGTTACAGAAGTTCTGCTGCCATTACGTCTGTTACAGAAAAGCTCTTCTGCACACACAGAAGTTCGATGGATGTAGTGTACGCCCTCTGAAACATCTACGTACAAACATTCACACATAACGGTTAGTACTGTGGTGATCTTCTTGCATCTATGACACCGCATTCCACCTCATTGCGTAGATATGCACGATGGCAAGGAATGTCACCCCTTATAAATATAGATTATTCTGGAAGATTAAGGGACGAGCATTGATAGTAAGTTTTTAGACAGACGATCACCAAGAATTAAACGTGACACATTGTAATGAGAGTTGAGTAATATAAGATATTGATATATACCTATATGGTTTAAGTTAACGTCCCAAGTTCCCAACGATCCCGGAGCGCGCATAGGGCGCTACAGTACTGAGGTCCATGACATGCAGCATGGCATCGGAGGCGGTACTATGAAGGGGCGACGAAAATATTCTCTTCCTTACCTTAAGATAAGAAAAAAGCGTATGGGAGGAATGGGTTCAGCACCGACTGACGATCCATGAAACATTTAGTCCCTATGTTTCATGGATCGTCAGTCGGTGCCGAACCCACGTGGTTGTGTTCAGAGGAGCAGAAAGGAAGAACCCTGGCCACGATAGTGTCTCACACGCGGTGGTTGCCATAACCAGAAACACGGTATCCTGCACCTACTTCTACGGGGAGCTGAAAGAGGATGACGCAATTAGACTTCTCATTGCCCTTCCCAGCACAATAACAGATGAAGTGGTCACAGAGTACCTACAATGATAAAATAGTGCTTTAAGCACTATCAGGCGCAGCGACCTTGGTGTAAGTAAAAAAAGAGTCCCATCAAGTTTTAAAAATAAACAATAATCCTGGAACCCGAAGCGGACACGTTACATATATGTATATAAAGGCATAAACAGGAAAATGTTAGCACAAGTTACTTAGAAATACTAATATAATAGTAGGTCTCTATATGTATTATTTTTTTGTGAATTAATGTTTTATTACCATACAATAAATACATAGTTTCATTTTAAGCTTCAATTGTGGTTCTTTTTTGTATAAGAGAAACCCATCAATTAGTAAATGTTAAAACGAACCACATTCACATTTTTTTAATTATCTAGAAAGTTTAAGAGTATTTAGAGCATATTTATATACATATATTTAAATAAGTAATCTATCAATAAATTCAGATAAAATAAATAGTAATTTTACTTCATCTAACAGAGCTGCACATATTTTTGTAAATCCTTCGATATTTCAGAAGCGTGTGTTTGCTGGGTGGTTCCTTTTTGCGTAAATACGGACAATTGTCCGTATTTATGCAAAATGGAACCACACCACAAATTTCGAATTTTACTTTTTTTGAAGAATACTGATCAACGCGCTCAAAATTTATTATACAAAAGAGAACCACAAGATTTTTGCCTTGGAAACTTGGTATACTAAAAGCAGAACAGAACCAACAGCGACAATAAACTCTACATATAAAGCAAAACCGATCCACAACACAATAGGACTCGATTATTCAAACAAATAAACGATATTACTACCAGGGCATTTTATCTATGCAAAACAGATCCACACCTACTTGGAACCATTATACATTACACATATTTCTATGATTAACAATTACTTTTAAAACGCTAAATGGAACCAAGTTTCTCTGGATCCGTTACGCGTATAATAATTCATAATTTAAATACAGATTTTTTTTAAAAATGGAACCACGCGTCTTTGACTCCATTATGCATATAACGTTTTGAACCCTATCATCGTTCAAAGGTACCAAAATGATATGACTAGTTACAGTTTATTTCATTGCGTATATAGCTCAGTGTAGAAAAAACTTTAGGTTTTTTTTACTAAATGAACTCTTCACAAACTCTTTTTATTTATATATTTTTTTTTGATCTATTCTATATATTATTATTATATTAAGACATACGACTAGGTACTTTTCGCTCCTATTCTAAGGTGAGTTGTGCAACTGAATACCTTTACTCATCTATTCTTACTTGAAATATTAAATCTGTATCTAATATTAATACATTTTTATACCTAAGGATATTTTCCACTAAAGTGCCGGTGTGCCGAGTTGCGGGAAGACCACGTGGCTCCTCAACAACTTTCAACTTCAAGGAAGATATGATCATCATTAGCAAACTCGAGACGGTCGAGACAGGATAAATTAGAATCATTGTCTCGGTCCTCATCAATGAGGTGGGAGCATCAAAGTGCCTTTTGGTGGATGAAGCTAGAATTGGTAGGTACTACTCAGACTGACTGATACGAATCAGATACCCTCCATAGACAGAGACAGCCTGTTCGAGATGCGTTACGGAAGTTCTGCTGCCATTACGTCTGATATAGAAAAGCTCTTCTGCACACACAGAAGTCCGATGGATGTAGTGTACGCCCTCTGAAACATCTACGTACAAACATTTACACATCACGGTAAGTACTGTGGTGACCTCCTTGCGTCTATGACACCGCAATCCACCTCATTGCGTAGATATGGTCGATGGCAAGGAATGCCACCCTTATAAATATAGAATATTCTGGAAGATTAAGGGACGAGCATCAATAGCTTTTAGACAGACGATCACCAAGAATAAAACGTGACACATTGTAATGAGAGTTGAGTAGTATAACATATTGATATTATATAGATATTATACCTATATGGTTTAAATTAACGTCCTAAGTTACAGTACTGAGGTCCATGATATGCAGCATGGCATCGGAGGCGGTACTATGAAGGGGCGACCAAAATATTTTCTTCCTTACCTTAAGATAAGAAAAAAGCGTATGGGAGGGATGGGTTCGGCACCGGAGAACAATGCAGACTACTGACGATCCATGAAGCATAGGGACTAACGTGTGATCACGTGGTTGTCTTCAGAGGAGCAGAAACGAAGAACCCTGTCCACCATAGTGTCTCACACGCAGTGGTTGCCATAACCAGAAACACGGTATCCTGCACCTACTTCTACGGGGAGCTGAAAGAGGACAACGCAATTAGACCTCTCATTGCCCTTCCCAGCACAACAACAGATGAAGTGGTCATAGAGTATCTACAATGATAAAATAGTGCTAAGAGCACTATCAAGCGCAGCGACCTTGGTGTAAGTTAAGAGCTATTCTCGCAAAATTTAAACTTGTTAGACGTAAAATACCCTATAAGACTCTCTTATACCTTTATAAAGCACTAGGTGAAACGATAATATTTTATGGATTGAGCAGTTACGGCAGAACCTTTAAATCACACCTTGATACTATATATACCTTACAACTAAGAATTTTAAAAGCCATAGTGCCCTATAAAATAAAAACCAAATATGAAGAAGACTATACCCAGCTCTTCTTTCACTGTGGAGTTATACCAGTTCAAGAACAAGTCAAATACATACTACTATTTGAAAATTTCTTTAATCAAGACATACTAACTGTCAAACAGCATATTAAACGAACACGTGGTGCGGCACAAAAAATATTTATATTACCTAAATACAGCAACCTATACGGAAAACAATTGATTGAGTATTTAATACCGAAATTAATGAATGACTTACCCCCCAAAATAAAAAATCTAATTACAAAAGAAAATATAAAACACAAATTAAAAGAATACTTTTTGAATCATTTGTCATCTAAATAAATCACCCCGTGTGTCACCGCACTTTGAGTAACCCAGTCTACCCGCAACTATACGATTTTTTGCTCATGATCAAACAATGAGTACCCTACGCGTTCGTCAGCCGCGTCAATACGGTTGTCTCCATGTCTCGGTTCCCGTGTCGCGTACTCGTGTCTAAGCCGGTCCTAGCGATACATTGACAGTTATGTGTAAAAATGTTGTCTGTTTCCCTACAAAGAAGGCAGTGTGCATCAATGCACATTGTTAGCGATTATAATTAGGGGGTCAAACTAACATAAGCGAATTTTATTGTATTTCTTGAGGGATATTTACGGTATTCTGTGAGGATGTATATTGTACCTAAGTACTTACTTAAGCACTAACATAGCTCGTATAATGTACTACATGAAACGGAACGACCGATGATGAATGACGGTGTACGGTCAAACCATAACTGGTTTTTGTTACACCGGTATTGTAAAAACTTATTGTATTTATTTATGATTAATAATAAAAAAAAAAAAAAAAAGTAAAAAAAGAGTCCCATCAAGTTTTAAAAAATAATAACCCGTGAACCCGAAGCGAACACGTTACCTACATGTACCTATATAAATGCATAAACAGGAAAATGTTAGCACAAGTTACTTAGGAAAACTAGTATAATAATAGCTCTCTATGTGTATTATTTTTTTGAGAATTGAAGTTTTATTACCATACAATAAATATATAGTTTCATTTTAAGCTTCAATTGTGGTTCTTTTTTGTATAAGAGAAACCCATCAATTAGTAAACGTTAAAACGAACCACATTTACACTTTTTTAATTATCTAGAAAGTTTTAAGAATATTCGGAGCATATTTATATACATATATTTAAATAAGTAATCTATCAATACATTCAAATAAAATAAATAGTAATTTTACTTCATCTAACAGAGCTGCACATGTTTTTGTAAATCCTTCAATATCTCAGAAGTGTGTGTTTGCTGGGTGGTTCCTTTTTGCGTAAATACGGACAATTTATCACATAATTTTAATTAAAATTTCAATTCAATTCAAGTCGAATTATATTAAGCTGGGGCGATGTAGAAACTGTAGGCGGGTCAAAAATAGGTAGCGAGGAGCGAAGCGACGAGCGTAGGTTTAAACATGAACCAAGCGCGCGAGCCGAGCGAGCGAAGCGAGCGTGCCGCGGCAGCGGCCGTCGAAGCGCCAGAAACGACTTTATGTGTA
Organism: Schoenobius gigantellus; assembly: GCA_963935595.1. Lineage (NCBI taxonomy): Eukaryota > Metazoa > Arthropoda > Insecta > Lepidoptera > Crambidae > Schoenobius > Schoenobius gigantellus. Next base: position 56,054,023 of record OZ012541.1, read on the forward strand.
TTCTCGTCTTTATGCATACTTATTGCTCGTGGAAACGTTCTTAGTAACAACATTATTAATTAAAGCAATATGATCATTGAATGTTATGAAGAAAAAGATCTGAAAAAAAATATATGTATTTAAAATGGTTCTTGGTAGTAACAGTATTAATAAAAAAATTATGATCACTAACTGTTATGAGCTCCGTTGGTAGTAATAAAAATGTATGAATAAAAAAAGTATGAAAAATAAAATTATGAAGAGTGATTATAATGAACACAAATCGGTAGTAAGACAAAGAATAGGATTTAGAATATTATGTGAGCCAATATGGACCCATTAAATGCAAATAGTAAGGAAATGTTTACTTTAGGGTATTTGAGAAATATTTATTCGTACACCGGAATGTTTCTTTTTTTAAATTATAAAACTAAGAGTAAGAAGCTCAACATTACATGTACATACATCAACCTTCTTACATACGTTTGAAAAGAACTCTGAGCTTGTTACGGGCATTTAATCGTTATTAGCGAAATTAATATTGATTCAAGCCCACGAAAACGCCGACCGAATTAATCAAATAAGCAAGCAATTCAAATGCTTCAGCTCCATTCATCTCAGTCATCGAAGTACATTGGTAGTAGGAGCAATTGGATATTCAAGCATAAATTGATCAAACGTTTAATACCTATGTTAGAGTTTGCGCTTGGTTTCTAATTTAGATTATTACAATGGTCTTTCATAGGTTTTGTAAAGTCTACATCTATTCTTAGTTTCCGACCTTTGAAAATATCAATATCATCAGCTCATATACGTCCCAGCCGAGGGGCACGAGCCTACCCTAACTAGTTATGTAAGGGCGATTAGGCCTTAGTCAAACCACGCTGGCCCAGTGCGGATTGGTTGACTTCACATACACACAGGCCCGCCGCTAGCTGTTTCATCGCCCGCGTGCAATACCGATTATGCCGCCCTACGAATACTTACTCTGAGTTTTGTCAAAAAAGGATAATTAATGTTTTCTCATTATGATGGGAAAAAAGAAAAACAACTTAAAGAAGATAAAATATTTATATAACTAGCTGTACCCGCGAACTACGTTTCGCCATCGAAATGCTTAACACAGTGCTTAATTTTTTCCTCCATTTTATTCCAAAACCTCCCGCACGCACACCCCCGCCTTGGTGACGCTCACTTCGCAACGGGCCGTGCAGCAGAAATCGTAATATTTGAATTTCGCCATAACTTCAAAACCAAACGTTCAATTTTAATCATTCAAGGACCAAATATTATCTACATAAACTGTACTTAGTGATAAAATAATTTATTTTGATAAGGATTAATAGCATGAGAAAAATTAATGCGTTTAAATGTAGTCAAAAAAAAATTCAAGATTTTTAAATAAAAAAAATGGTTGTTGTGCCTCACTCGACTCGATAGGTAAAGTGTGTCGCGGACTTTTTTGTAGATATTTATAAGATCTACAATTAATTAGAACATTTTATGGTTCTATATATTTTATATATTTTAGGCAGCGTACGCAAAATAAGTTACTTTTCTGGTTGATTGTTTACACCTTGTGTCCGAAAAACCCAAATATCTTACAGAACTCTCTACTATATTATGCATGTATGCATACAAACCTTCCTTAAGAATCACTCTATCTATTAAAAAACCCGCATCAAAATCCGTTGCGTAGTTTTAAAGATCTAAGCATACATAGGGACAGACAGACGGCGGATAGCGGCTTTGTTTTATACTATGTAGTGATAACTCACCCTAGATATAGAGTAGAGTAGTCGGACTTATTAAGTTTAAAAAAAAAGATCAAAAAGAAAATACAGCATTAAAAGGGCACGGACCTTGAGTCTGTGGTGAGATAATTATTAAAAAAAATATTTTAATTAGGTACTTATTATTTTTGTTTACTGAAGTATAAAACTATATCTACTCGTATATACAATAAAAGGAGATATGTTTCCATCTAAAGACGCACGCACAGCCGTAACCGCTAATGGTAGAAAAGTGAAATTTGGACAGTTGTTTTAATTCAAAATGCGGACGCACACTAAGAAGGGATTTTATAAAATTTTATCCCTAAAGGGATGAAATAGGGGTTGCAAGTTTGTATGGAAAAATCTTTAAATTAGCAAAGATTTTGATAAAAATTGAGATTCATGTTTTTAAAAATATTTCATTGAGCGTGTTTCATGGTTTTTTGGAATTCACCCCCTTAGGGTGCAAATAGGGGTTGAAAGTTTCTATGGAAAATATTTAAAATCTGCTCCAATATCCATGAAATTTATTATCCGGGCTTAAAAAGGCTACAAAATTATTTTTCCTACGGAAAAATATAAATTCCCACGGGAGCGGAAAGCTTGTACTTAAATATTTATCTACAAAAATTTGCGAAATCTTCTATCAACTTTCTTGTATCCAAATTGTTTAAAATTTTATGTTCAATTGAAACTATAGCTAAAGAACTTACGAGTAGTCTTTGAATGAAGCTCAGAGGGGATTCCCCTAACTTCGCCAGTCCTACTTTTCATAGAATACCTACTTTAGGCGCCACCAAGCGGGGGCGGGTGGATCAACCTGCCGACAGACGATATTTGATATTGCATCTTAGTTTTAACGGATGCCAATATATGGCGGTGTTAACGATATTAGGTCCTACGCATTCGGTCGATTTTTTCCAAGCGATGACATTTCTTAACGTAAGGTGGGGTGGGTATTATGAATGACTTGAATTACGTGATGATTCGCACGATTTGCCGCCCCCCTGAACGTGCCGCCCGTGTGCGGTGCACGCTTTGCACGCCCGCTTACGGCGGGCCTGCATACACATTTGAATTACTTCGCAAGTGTATGCAGGTTTCCTCACGATGTTTTCCTTCACTGTAGGAGCATCAGACAAATATACATATGAAATTTGTGAAATGAAAAACACATTGGTACATGGCAGGATCGATCGCGGGCCTCCCCGATTCTACTCGGGGCACAGTCCAATGCTGAGGCCACAGCGCCACCGACGCTCTTGAAAGTATACTTAGAATTAACTAATTTATCAAGGCTGAAACGGCTGAAGGAAGCAAGCGGCACAAGTATGTATCTATTTACAAGACTTCATATTAGTGCCGTTTGGGCTGAAACTCTAGGTCCATGGGGTCCAAATGCCGAAAAATTTTTGAAAGAAATTACTCTGCGGCTAATTGAAGCCTTTGGACTGGAGACAGGAGAGCTGGCGCTTACCTCGCGTAAAGAATCTGCATAGCGATTCAGCGAGGAACGCAGTCAGCATTCTTACCACCATGCCGCTCGATACTGTGTTGGCCTTCAGTTTATTTTAATTCAGTTTTGTTTCTATCATTAGTTTCATTTTTAAAAGGGCTTGTTAGGATTAATTTAATGATTTATACTATTTTTTAACGAATAACTAATAATGCTCATTCGAGTACAATTAAATATGCAAGGACAATTTAACTAAACATAATATTTTATGTGATTTTTACAAATTATAATATAATAAATATAATAAAAATATACAAGAACAAATTTGTATTTCACCACCTTGTCGTCATTTAAAATTGGTTTTCTTTCTTTTCTTTCTTTCATTTTAAAGTCTAATACTTATCTTGATCTACTTATTAGCATAAGTAAGTGAACTTCTTCAGGTAGTATAAATACTCACGGGAATTATGAATAGGTCATAATATAACCAGAAAATGACAAGACAAAAAATTTCATCAAACTTCCAGAAAATAAAATTAACGTGAAATAGAATATTTAAACTGCATGTTACCGCTACATTGATCCAATTAAAGCAAACCATCCTAAAAATTAAGAGTGGGTCAAATCTTAATATATGGAATATGGACTTTTAAGAAACAACTTGAAAAGCTTTTAATGTTTCTTTTTTATACAACTAAGATGGCAAACAAACATACTGCCCAGCTGATGGTGTGGTTTTATGGCATTGAAATTACTGGGTACCGTGACTGTACTTTAGGTCACAGGTTGGCAACGTACACTGTGGTTCTTGTGGGGGTTGCAATTTTGCTGCGAATCTCACAGGAACCACATTTACTATAGGTGACTGTTACCACTTACCATCACGTGGGCAGTTTGCTTGTTTGCCAACTTAATTGCAATAAAAAAAAAGTCGTAACAGTACATGTGGTTGTTGTGAGATTCGAAACAAATCCCCACAAACACCACAGAGTACGTTGCCAACTTGTTACGTAAGATGGAAAGTCACGGTACTCAGTAATTTTACTGCCATATCTTACCCTTCAAACCGAAATACAGCAATGCGAGCACTGCCGCTTTGCGGCAGAAATAGGTAAGACGTTGCCAACTTGTTACGTAAGATGGAAAGTCACGGTACTCAGTAATTTTACTGCCATATCTTACCCTTCAAACCGAAATACAGCAATGCGAGCACTGCCGCTTTGCGGCAGAAATAGGTAAGACCCCAAGCAGGTGACCCTGGTACAGACTCTCCCTCCGGTAAAAGTCCTAGTTATCTATCAGTTGCTTATCCATGAGGTAAAATAACTACCTAGCTTGTGGGAATAATTTAATACAAAATTTCTATGTAAATAGTGGAATTTTGTTGTAATGAAATGACAGATGTCTGAGAACAACTTTTATAATGTTATTCCAGGCCTGAATATTTTAAATCCCTTTGGAATTTGTATATACAATTTAGGCACTCATCTGCATGGGGGTTGCGTCAAAATCCTGGATTTTGTTAATAAGTTACATATTTCTAATTTAGTTTTATATAAATAGTTAGATACCATGTATACCTTGACCTCTGAAAGGTTACATCAACTCTTAACCAATTTCTTAGTAGGTATATATATTTCCAATCTTAGCTCGCAAATGTGAGCAGCTTTGTAAACAAATGAATAATAAAAAACACTTTAACACTTTCCTTTTTTGCTATTCGCCGTGTGTTAAGAGAAATGTTGGGCTATTTTCATAATGAGTGGCAATCACTCGTGGAGCGGAGCTGCCGGGGTCTTTTGCATCCCATCGTGGATCCACCCACTGAGATTTTATATGTTCGCACCTATTATCACAGATGCGAGTATTAAACAGTCGAAAAACGCTGACTTAAAAGCTTAGGGGGACCTCGGAACAGAAGTTTTTCAATGTACACAAGTCCTCTTTATTATATAGGATTACTTTTTAGGTAGGGCCCAAATGTTGTGTGCTTGTTCAGACAAGCACACTGAATAAATTTTACTATGGGACCAGTCTTGAAATCGTTCGTTTTCTATCTCTGCGACTGCTCCCTTAGACGTCTTACAATATCCACGGGAAGAAAATTAACACATGAATTCCGCTCAGAATATGCAAGGAATTAGAATAAATAAATATGCAAGCAATTAGCATAATTTAATTCAGTGATTATTTAATGTAATTAATATAATGCGAATCCTAATGGTTGTTTATCGAAACAGCCCTACGAGCATGGACTTGTCGATCGACATATATCGATCGGCAAAAGCATCTGTCCTTTTCACTCCTTAGGAATATCTGTCAAATTTATCGATTTTTGTCGAGTATGTCGATCTCAGCTGTCAAATTTTGTTTATCGAGAGTTCCATGCTCGCAGGGCAGTATTGAATTTCATTTGATATAAGTTACCTATTGAATTTATATTTGTACTTTTATATTGACATTAAGAGGATTGTGAAGTAATCGTGCGCGGCGCGAGTAGGTATTTTCTAAAATGCTATCTGTTTCACACCGCTCTGCCTCCGGTCTGGCGTTTACACCACAAATACAACATGCGCAAATTTTCACGCACACTACGACACAGCAGCGCGCGACTCGGCCACGATACTCGGCGGGGCGGCGGCCGGCGCGAGAGCACAGAACACATCCGCGCGAGAGCTTGAGATTATTATTCTATCGTTCGTAATGTTTTGCGTTGCTTATATTTCTGACTCCCTTTCCGCTCGCAACTTCGCCATCGTTACTTTCATTTTTCGTGTGGGAATTTTATGTTTTCACACAGGAAAAATAATTTTATAGCCTATATTACTCAGTGATAATGTAGCATTCTATTAGCCAAAGAATTTTTAAAATCAGTCTGGTAGTGTTAGAGTTTATTCATTACAAACAAAAATACAAACGTACTTAATCTTCTTTCTTCATAATATTTTAGTAGATGAGTTTCGGAATACAGAATTTATTTACATTTCGTAAATTATTTCTGTATTGAAATTTATTGTGAAGGCACTTACTACTTGGTATCCCTATACATTATAGGATTGAGGATGAGAACTTTTTGTTAGGAAAGTATGTTATTTACCTGTCTAAGGAAAATGCCATTTTTTAAGATGAGTGTTATACCGAATTAAAATAACTTGCATTTGAGATGTGAATCTTTTCTGAAAAAAAAAATCATTAAACATATAATAATACTTTTACATACAAACTAAATAGGAACAGGGATATAAAAATAAAAAGTAATAATAATATTTTTTTGATTGAGCGGGGCAGCTTTTGCAAAACTTGGCTTTGCTTTTAATATGAGCATTAGCATAAAACAGAAAGCACGGATCTTTAACTAGTGTGTCCTACCAGTGCTTACTTATGGAGCCGAGATATGGATAAGAACTAAGGCCATCGTCCACAAACTAGAGGTGGCACAAAGTGCAATGGTAAGAAAATTGGTAGGAGTAACACTCCGGGACACGAAAACGAATAGTTGGCTCTGAAATCGGCGTCAGGTCTCGGATATTACACACCGCGTAGCAAAGCTCAAGTGGCAATGGGCTGGACATGTAGCCAGAAAGCCGGACTCGTGGCGCAGAACTATCTTAGAGTGGAGGCCATGGAACCGTAAAAGACCCAACGGGTGACCACAGATGCGGTAGAAGGACGACATGGTCAAGATGGTGGCCACGAACTGGATTAGAGTAGCCCAAAATAGAACGGAATGGAGAAAGTTGAAGGCCTATACCGCCATGGTAGAAGAAAAGGCTTAGATGATGAATAATATTTTTTAATAATTATATGATTATTTTTGTTGGTGATGTTCACCTCAATTTCTTTATTAATAAGCCAAACGTAACATCATCTGCAACTAGCTCCATCTTCATCCATCTTTGAAATTAGTCAGTAGCAAAACAGAAGTGATGTGCGTCGGTGGAATCAGGGTTAACAACAGGGCTCTGTGACTGATCCCTCTATGAGTTTCCATAATTGATCCTCAAATCCAAGATTCCTCGAAAAGCCCGGAATACCAAAGGAAAAGGTGGCTAGATGACATTAAAAAAGTAGACTGGACTGACATATCCACAATTAAAAAACGCAGGCGTTTTATTAAGTAAATAACTAGTTATACTAATAATTTTAGAATTTATTTTTTTCCACCTCCGTGGTCTAGTGGTTGAGGCCACCGGGTATTGATCGGGAGGTCCGGGTTCGATTCCACTCGGGGACAGAAGCTTTTCTGATCGGTTTGGTTGGTGGTTTCTGTAGGGCTTCTAAGCCCACCTGGCTAGCTACCACCGTCTTACCTAAGTTTGTCGCCATAATAACATGTTAATAGCATTGCTGTGTTCCGATATAAGGCCAAGAGCTTCCCTGTGGTATGAAAAAAAAATACCTATTAATAGGATTATATGTAATCAGCTGCTTTAAATTATATTGTTAAAATGAAAAAAAAACGTCAAAACCGACCATCCCAGGAGTAGGCTCTATCGAATACAAAAAGAATTTTGAAAATCGGTCAACAATTGGCGAAGTAATCGCGTAACATATACGCAAAACACGTTGGACACACGTAAAAATTTAATGGTTTTTCTCGATTTTTATGGGATCCCATTATCAGATCCTAACTTTGATGACCATGGGACCACCCTTGGAGTATCCTATCGAATACAAAAAGAATCATCAAAATCGGTTCATAAACGACGAAGTTATCCGCGAACAAACATAAAAAAAGCATATATACGGTCGAATTGAGTAACCTCCTTTTTTCGAAGTCGGTTAACAAAAAACTTATGTAGTTGTTTGTTAACTTGCAATTTATTTTCTTATTTGATTTTGGGAATTTACAGTTAGTTAACAGGCTACAGGCTGCTTATCCTTAAATAAGGTTTGTATTGAAATAAGATCCTTAAAATAAAACACTAAAATTAATAAACGTATTCTAAAAGACATTTACTTTTTGATGTAGAAGGTATTTGTATAGACTTGAGTAATAACTTTCAGTATTGATCGATATATCGATATTACTTTCTCCTCCCTAGTCGACAATAACTACGATAACATTATGTCACATCACTAGTAGATTATACCCCATTATACCCCTGCCCCCGACCCGTATCGTGCGATAGAGAGAGTTGCAAGAACTGGTCGAAATTGCCTACAATTCCTGTTTGAAATATTGTTTCGGGCGATAACTGTTTTACCCCCCTAAACCTTTACGAAATTAGACACTTTTGGTCTCATTCGATTCAGTATACCTTAAACTATGTTTGTACGTTTTGCTTTTTTCGTAATTAAGTAAAATTTTGTCAAAAAAAGATAAAAATGCTCGAGGTAGTTTTTAAGTCTAAAATATAGATATTTAGATGCTAATAATTTATATTCTGAGCAATATTTCTTCAAAATCAAAACGTACAAACCTAGATCTTCATTTCTTATTCAACATTTCCAAAAATTATGAAAATTGGACTATGTTTAGTGGGAGAAAAGCGTTATCGCTTTTTGTATGAAAATTTACAGCTTCACAATCCTCTTAAAGTTAATTTATAAATAAATGGTATTGTCACAAAATTTTGCATGCTGTAGAACAATAAAATATGACGGTGTAAGAAATTAATGAACCAACTATTTGTAATGTAACCATATTTTGTGCAATAAAGTTATCATTATGATTATGAAGGCCAATAGGAGGGCAATAGCCCGCCTGCCTAGCATTATGTACTCGTATAGGCCAATTCCACTCTTAACTAAAAGGGACCCGTGCCCAATAGTAGAACATATTTTATATGGGTTGAAGGGTAGTGAGGGTGCTCTCAATAGACCGCTGCTATTATATTATAAGGCATCATCTTCCATACGGTGGAGAATAAGTATGCCGTATTTAGTTGTACACTGTTTCAGAGGGTATTTTTGATGCTCGTCGGTGTTATCTTACTTCTTGTTGTATTACTCGTAACTTGTTGAAAAATTGGATATCGATTGTATTTTCATTGTAAGCACCATTCGGTTGATGGCTTCTTTTTGGTAAATCGATTAAAATCAATATATAAAAAATAAAATTTGATGAAGGATCTTGAAATGGGCTAGGGCACTGTAACTGTCAGTTTCTAGTAACCTTTATGATTATAATGTTTATATGTATACGCGAAGATAATCGAATGGGTGAAATCCGTAAATTATATTGTGTGGTATTATCATTAACAACAAACATCCAAATCCATTTACCCATTTTTCTGGTTTGATTTTACAATAGCTACACATTGTATAGCTACTGCTATGTCACAGGAACGCGATACTCGTCAAGGAATCATGTAGCCGTAGTGAATATTAAACGCTTTTTACTCCCTAATCCCTATGTTGACGACTTTCTGGGAAAAACGTGAAAGCTTAGCGCTTTCGACATTTAATTAATCTGAATCCATTTCACAAAAAATCTGAATAGATAATAATTTTCGATTACTAAATGTTATTAACATATTGCCTGAATGATGTATGACTTATATTTTTTCCTATCTGAGGTCCAGCCGGAAGAACTCCCTTTGAAAAAGCAGTTTTTGCACTATTAGTTTGTTTTTTAACAATGTGTTCTTGAGTGTAACTAATAAAATTGAAATTAATTAAGTAATAATAATTTCGGTAATTTCTTGCAATGCGATTTTCACAGGCATTAAGTATATTGTATACTTAATGAATAATATAAAATAAATATAGGTACTCATCGCTTCCAACGTCAGCTAGAAACTGACCTTCTGTGTCAATTTATTTTGTGATGAGATGTAGTAACCATATGTATTAATTTCACTGCCAGTCTTACCCTAGGAACCGGAACCCCGGAACACAGCAACAACAGACATAGAAAATGTAATCATCATCATCAATTAAAAAAATATAACTCATTTAGAAGTAATATTAAATTACGGAAAGAGCGTGCATGTCTAATAGATTCATTAGACATTAATGATTGTAAATTGAAAGAGAGCAGGGGTATGTATGATAGGGACGTTGAAGAACTCAATAATACTATTAGAAATTTACAACACAAATTGTCAACTATCTCCGAAAATTATGACACAGCTCAAAATGATATTAAAATGCATATTCAATCTATCAGAGAACTAGCCACACTCTGTCAGCATAACGAGGACCGCTATCAGTCCCTTCTTGACAAACAACTTTGGACTGCAAGTGAGAATAATTCAATAACAGAATGCAATGTCACAAATAATAACAATGCACCCAGTCATACATCCTCCGTATTTTATGTCAGTCACCAGTCAATGAGCAATCTAGTTTTCACTGTAAGATGTCTGTGTCTAAGCCTAAATGCATTATATTTTGTGATGACATAGGCAAAGGTATGGGCCAGTTATTGACAAATCAGTTGGATTTTAGTGTCATTAATTATTGTATGCCTGGCTCAAGTTTCCACGATATTGCAAATAAAATTAACACTAGAGCGGACGCGTGGGCTACATATGTAACCCAGCGTATAATATTTTCAAATATTTTCTAAATTTTCTGCGCTAGAGCGTCCGAATCTCGTGTATTCCTCGAGTATTAATCCCCGTAGTCGCCAGTAGCGTCTCGTACCCCGCGGCACACGGAATTTTGAGAAATTCGTTGTCAAACTGCAAGGGCTACACATGTAGCCCGCGTGACCACTTACGAGAGTTTTTTTTTTCATGTCTACATTTTGTGAAATAGAGGTAAATATAACATTTATTTTGTAATTATTGGTGTAGTAATATCCTCATTTGTTTATTTAGTGTACCGAGTTCGTGTTTATGTCAATCACCAGCGCCTTTCGCGCTTTAATAGACCATTGAGGTCATTGGGTGCTATATGTGCTTATCTAGGTGCTATATTCTGGTATAGTTGGATAATTAATAATTTTTTTGTTATTTTTAGATGTTAAATCGTTTAGACAACTTGACTACTGAAGACATACAAATATGGTTACAGGAAGATGATGAAAATGACTATGTGAGCGGAAGAAGTGAGCGTAGGACAAAGTCTCTCCTGCACGAATCTCCAAATGAATCCGCCCTAGATATGGTGTCGACATTTTTGACAAAATGGCTAGCAATATGACGTTATACGTAATAGCCGAAGATAACCTCTTACGTTATTTTACAGTTTTGTCAATATGGCAGGCATAAAATGAATAACCCTGAGCTGAATGTTGTACGACGCAAATACCTACAAGAAGTCGGATTCACGCTCACGAGGCCTTGCATTGAGCGTCGTATAGCACAACAAAACATGCCCAAAGGTATAAAACTAAAGGGGAGACTTCTTTCAGGACTTTCTAAACAATCCCCCTCACAGAATATGCCTATACGAGGAAGTGTTGGTCGGTGTTCCTTATGCAGTAGGGCTCGTGATAGAAGCACGCGCAAACATTGCAGCTAATGCATGCGACGCATTTGTAGCGAACATCAGGAGGTCGTGTGTCCTGAATGCATGTCAACAGACTGATTTTTATTTTATTTCTTAATTATTTAATTAGTTTTATTGCTAAAAATTATTTTTATTTTTTATAATATATGTTCCTATTAGTAATACGACAGCGTGATCTCGAACTGTCTAAAAATTTAGATTTTTTTAGAAGTTTACGTTTTGTTTAATAATTAATGAAGAGTTTAAATTTTAGACATCAAAATTTGCTTTCGTGATATAAATAAAGACATATTTTTATATTATAAACTGAGTTTTATTAATTTTCTATCTTTTATTAAAATTAAGGTAACTACAAAAGGGCTACCCTTATAACCCGCGCGACCGCTCACGAAGTGTAATAGGGCGCGTCTACTGTAGTGTTAAAAGTTTGATATTAATGACAAACTGGTTATGATCTTGGGAAATAGGGGTAATTTGAACAAAAAAGCACTAAAAATTTTTTGTTCTCATTTAAATAATTTACATGTCAATCAAATAATATTTACCCTTCCCTACCATAATCGTTTGTCACAACCATTGATTTACTACCAAACGGAGATAACGCATGAACGTTCGAAAAGTGGGCCGGTGAAGAACTGCCTCGTGCAGTTCTTTTCCATGCGTTGGAGCGACAACGCGATAAGCAATTTTGAGCATTATGTTTGAGAGTATAAAGTTGATATTTTCTTGTAGCAATTACTAAAACGTCAAATTTAATGTGGCTAGGTATGAAATGATGTAACTGCACACGGTTGTACTTCAAATAGTTGCCGTAATAATAAAGAATAAGGTTGAATTCGATAAATACGGTACTTTCTTTATGGTAATTTTAATTCGGGTGTGCATATTCAACTACCTATTTAACAGCGTACAAATGTATAGTCGATTAGGTGACAGATTTCAAGCGCGTTTTTGTATGAAGTGCTCTATCTACGTTTGGTAGTAAATCAATGGTCACAACATGAAAATAATAATAGATACAAACTTAATTTGACATTAGATTTAATGACAAATTATTCGAAAAAATTCCATATTATTGACTTTAACAAACTGACATGTATTAAAACTTATTTGACAGAAGGTAGATTATATCTATCAACATTCTTTAAAAAACAATTAGCTATTTCGCTAAGATTTTATTTACAAACTTTAGCCAAAAACATTGCTATAAATTCTTTCTCTGACAATGCTTTTATTGAGCAGCCCACTCAAAGTACTGAAATTGCTCCTATTGAGCAATACTTTGTTAGTGAAACGACTGTCAGTAATGTTACTGATGATGTTTTTAATAAATCTTTAAATTAAGTAATGAGATAAAAGAGACATCCTCTTGCTTATCATTAAGTAGAAAAGATACTGAAAACTTTGTAAATGTATTGCAAAACCCATTTGAAAACAAAAATAAAGTAAATGTTATCAACCTGGTGCACCAGAACATTCAAGGAATGTTAGGCAAGGATCTGGAAGTGGAATTATTCTTGAACTGTAGTAATGTAAACATCTTTTGTGTAACTGAACACTGGCTTAAAAGTTATCAGTTCATGTTTAATTTCAGCAATCATTTGGTTGGTAGTTCGTTGACGTTCAGTCGAGAAAAAGCAATTCGTGGTGGTTCTTTAATAATATTAGATAAAAAGCTGAAATTTAAGGATCGTAAGGATATTGTGAGTCTTTCGATTGAGCGAACAATAGAAATAGCCTGCGTGGAGCTGGAGCAGATTATTGTATTAAGTATATACAGGCCTCCTTCAGGATTATATGACCTTTTTGAAGATACTGTGGATGAAGTATTGAAAAAAGTGTGTAGTTCCACAAAACAAACCATTGTTTGTGGTGATTTTAATATTAATTTATTAGAAAATTCTAGTTCATCTATTAGGATTAAAAATCTGTTTTGGTCATATAACCTTGGAAACTTATTTTTGGAGCCAACAAGAACAACTCAATCGTCTGCCACATGCATTGACAATATTTATACAAATATTGTTCCTTTAGCAAAAAGAGTTTTTAATAATCTGACCATTCTGGGCAAATTGTTACCATTCCACTTAAATGTAAACGAATGGAAAAAAGAATATCACTGTTGTGCCAAAGACTGCTAATCGCTTAGAACGGCTGAAAAATAATATTGGTATTAAATTAAATTATATAGGTTATGAAGAAAATCCAAATAAATTATATGAATTTTTTTTCATACATTTTGTTCTGAATTTAAAAAATATTCTCATTCCAAAGACTATATCGGTTGATGGCACTTTAGCTTTTAGTGAATGGGCTACACCAGGTATTCACAAAAGCAGAATAAAACTTTTTGAACTTTGCAATGAACGTTCATTCAATACTAGTGATGAGTTTAAACTTTATGTAAAAACTTATTCCAAAGTGTTCAAAAAAGTTTGCAAGCTTGCTAAATCTAATTATTTAAGTTCAAAAATAAAAAAACAGTAATAATAAAATTAAAATGACATGGAGTCTTATAAATAATGATGAAACTGGGAAAGCTAAAACTACTAATAATCAATATTGTTTGAATGTTGATGGTAAGAAGGTAACAGTTGACACAGAAGTAGCTGCAGAATTTGAAAAGTTTTTTACTGACATTCCAGTCTCAATCACAAAGTCTTTGGATTCATCCCCAGCTATTGCTGAATCTATAGTGCAGGATCATGTTAAAGTTTGTGATGATAAATTCGAATTTGTACACATTAGTGGAATTGATATAACAAAGTCATTTAAAACTTTGAATAAAAAGAAAACTGCGGATCTGTGGGGCAATTCCGTTGATATTACTAAATCCGTAATTGAAACAATAGCTCCAATACTTGCTAACATTTTTAATGATTGCATTGACTGTGGTGTATTTCCTGATCTAAAGAAGCTGAGTAAAATTATTCCTTTACATAAATCTGGTAGCACATCAGACCCCAGTAATTTTAGACCTATCTCTGTGCTACCTACTTTTAGCAAAATTTTTGAAAAAATAATGTTGGAGCAAATGCAAAGTTATTTTAATAGGAATAATCTTCTACACTGTAAACAATTTGGTTTTAGGAGGGGTCTCTCAACATCCGATGGTGGTGTTGAGTTAATACAACATATAATAGGTTGGGGAAAAAGTTTCTTCGCATTTTTTAAGAAAATTCAAAACATTTTTTTATATAGTTTATTTACATTTAACTAAAGTATGTAGGTACCATTTTGTTCGATAACTTTTTGCCATCTTGTAGGTAGGGACATGATCCCATTGCTATAGAAATTTTGGGACTTCTGGTCAAAATACCGCGACAAGTGGTTTTGGCAGTCCTCTCGTGATGTTAACCTGACACTGCCTAAAGAATTCTGAAGAGACCGAAACAGGTGGAAATCTGAAGGTGCAAGGTCAGGACTATACGGCGGATGCATTAACACCTCCCAGCCAGACTCTCTTAATTTTTGCTGAGTGGCTAAAGATGTGTGAGGTCTAGCGTTATCATGATGAAAAACCACACCCCTTCTGTTCATTAATTCCGGCCGCTTTCTCTCAACTTCTTGCTTTAATCTCATCAGTTGTTCGCAGTAGAGATCAGAATCGATGGTCCTGCCTGGTGGTAACAGCTCATAATGAATAATGCCCTTCCAATCCCACCACACACACAGCATCACCTTGTTGCGAGTTAACCCGGGTTTCGCCACAGTCTGTGAAGCCTGACCGGCCTTTGACCACGACCTTTTTCGCACGTTCTTGTCGTACGTGATCCACTTTTCATCACCAGTTATCAGCTTCTTCAAAAATGGTTCGGTTTCATTACGTCATAATAAAGAATCACAAATGAGTACACGGTTCATTAGGTTTCTTTCAGTGAGCTCGTGAGGTACCCAAATGTCGAGCTTTTTTGTGTACTCAGTTTTTTTCAAATGCGCCAAAACTGTTTTGTGGTCAATTCCCAGTTCTTCAGCTACGTCGTAACTACTGACATGCCGATCTTGCTCCACTTTTTCAAAAATGGCATCCATTTTATCTGTAATAGGGCGACCAGAGCGACGTGCATCTTTGACATCAAAATTTCCGGATTGAAAACGCTTAAACCAAATTTGTGCTACTCTCACAGACACTGCACTAGGTCCATAAACATCGCAAATTTTTTTCGCGGCTTGCGTTGCATTTTTACCTTTTTTGTAGTAAAATTTTAAAATGTATCGAATTTCTTCGTTAGATTCACTCATCTTGGCGGTACGAAAAACAAATGAAAAATCACACATTTTCCTAATTTGAATTTGGAATTATATTTTTTAAAATTTAAACTTTCAATGATACCAAAACCAGCCAGATACAAATAGTATAGCCAAAGAGATTTTATTACAAGTTTATACATACTATAATGCGAAAAGACTTTTACCCCAACCTAATATTTGAAGCCTGGGAAGACTCACACGATGCGTTAGGGATTTTTTGTGACTTGTCCAAGGCATTTGTTTATCATGAAATCTTGATCAGAAAATTACACCACTATGGGTTTCGTGACACTGCACTAGATCTTCTAATCTCTTATCTAAGTGGGAGGATTCAGAAAGTAGACATCAATGGAAAAAGGTCTCAAGGTTCAGCAGTTAAAATGGGAGCTCCGCAGGATTCGATTCTTGGTCCTTTTCTATTTCTTATATATGTTAATGACCTCCCTGATTTTGTACAGGACAGACATGAGATGGTATTATTTGCAGATGATACTTCACTTTTATTTAAAATTAAAAGAGGTGTGCAAATTAATGACGATGTAAATAATTCTATCTCAAAAATTGTTCATTGGTTTAATGTGAACAACCTGTCACTTAATGAAGGGAAAACAAAATGTATAAAATAAGTTTTACCCAATGTCAAAGAGGTTCACACCACTGTAAAAATAAAGGATATAGGTGTTGACCCTGTGGACACCACAGTATTTCTTGGAATCACACTTGATTCTAAGCTGCAATGGGGCCCACATATCGATAATTGTCAAAGAGACTTAGTTCTGCAGCTCACGCTGTATGGAAAATACGTCAACTGACTGATGTTGATACAGCAAGACTTGTATACTTTTCTTACTGTCATAGTGTGATGTCGCATGGTATTTTGTTGTGGGGAAATGCTGCCGACATTCAGATCGTTTTTGTACAGCAGAAAAGGGCTATTCGAGCAATCTACAACCTTAAAATGAGAGATTCTTTGCGAGAAAAGTTCAAAGAAATTGGTATTATGACAATATATTTATGAGAATCGTAAATGTTCGGAATGTTCGTAAGAATATTCATTTGTTTTGTAAAAATAGTGATATTCATTCAGTTCATACTAGACAAAAGAATATGTTACCAAATACCAGGCTCCAAAAAATTTATAATTCTTTTAGAGGCCTGTGTATACGTTTCTACAATAAAATCCCAGGTTGTATACAAGAACTTAGCTTAAACAAATTTAAAGATGCAATCAAAGATGTACTTATTAAAAAAGCATATTATAAAGTGTCTGATTACATGACGGACAAAAAAGCTTGGGTTTGAACTCTCAATTCTAATATTTAACAATGTACTGCGTTTTGTTTCAAGGAAACGTTCAGTGAGATCAATTTATAAGCTAAGTTCACGCGCTTCTCTCAGAGATTGCTTATACAGGGTCGTTTTTGGTGGGTCGGCAGCCTCCCGGGGGCTGATTCTGGTGCTCAGGTGCAGCAGCTTTTTGTATGGGATTGGCATCGGTGTCTCAGGGAAGGAAGACACTTCTCCATACAAACTAGGTTAGCTGATCGAGACTTTAGTATGAGAAAGTTTTTTTTACGATTTCGATGTTGGTCCCATACGGGGGGTTGTTGCGTCTGGGCGCTGGGGTCGGCCCCTGGGAGGTTGTTGATTCGTTGAAAGTGACCCTGTATAATGTGAATTAACACATCTATTCTTGTAATGGAAGTTGAGCTCAAACTTTTGCTTTGAGGTCAGCTTCCAATTGACGATTCTGTAACAAACCAAATTGTAAATGACGATTTAAAAGAGGAGTAAAAAAATTTTGACCTTTCGAGTTTCTTGCCTGTTCTTCTCGAGAAGGCTCTCCCAATTTCCGAACAGGTGTAGGTGCAGGTTTTTTTCACTCCTACTTGTATTTGCAGGCATCTTGAGTATATTCAGGATGTATGCACATACAAGGTTAATATGATTTCTTTAAATTAGATTGTTTTGCTTTGTTTTGACGTCAATAAGTGCCTGTAAAGGCCTATGTTAAATAAAGATTTTTGAATTTGAATTTGTAAAAAGAGGGCTTCCTCTGAACTCTTCCCTAATGTACATTATATAATGTACATAATATAATTTAAAATCATATGCTTTATATGTGTGCTTTGCTTATGCTTTGCAAGTGAGATGTAGTTTTGCGTGTGTGATCATGAAATCGTCTATTTATTGTCCAATCTTCATATGTGCCTTTATATAAAGAGACTTCTTCCTCCCTGTTCGTAGCAGATATTCTAACCAAGTAATAGAGCCTTCACGTATCTACTTTTGAGTGATGTTAGTGGCTCTACACTCAGTTCTGCACGAATTTACGACACCAGACTGGATGTAAAATGTCTAGAAAACTTTGTACATTAATGTTTTATTGCGGTCAAGAACAGAATTCAGCCTTGCGTGTTTTCACATTATTTCTTTCTAACCCACCTACTAGTACCGATACACCTAATATATGGTGTGTATAAGGGCCTTAAAGGTGAAATAAAATGGACCAAGAATGTTAGATGGCTGTGTACTCATTTTAAAATATTTAATTAAATATTGAGTAGGTAATTTGTATACAAAGTTTATGGTTGATATTAAGGAATTTTTCGCCGCCGAAAAAGTTATTTAAAAGTTCGCTCCTTTGTGATCAAGTTATTCATGCAAATTTTATGTTTGAAAAGTTTTGTATAATGGTCCAGTGTCGATGACACTTTGTGGAACTTTTCATAAGTCAATTCTGAAAAATAACATCGCTGGCGAGTGCACTTGGCCTTATGATAACTAAAGTCGTAGTCTAAAGTCAAATTTCGTCCGCTTCGCACGTGACATTAGATAGATAGATAGAAAGATAAAAAGTTTATTTGCAGTTACATTAGAACGATAGCGAGTGCATCGCTATCAGTTAGGCGGCAGGGCTGTGGGGGGGTTATTGTCTAAGAAAAAATCTATCACGATCGCCTTTAGTTTGGCTACCATTGCACCGTTAACACAAGACTCTCCGCCGACTTCCTTTTGTAGAGCAGTGATGGATGTCTGTAATGGATGAGTAACCATAGATCTAGAAAACCTCAAGCTTGTCTTCGATTCTCAATATTCGTTTATTAAGCAACAGATCCTGCATAATACTTCATTATGATATCTTTGCCATCCCATCGTACAGGCAAATAACTATAAGGGAACAGGTTATGCATCGATGTTTGTGCGCATTCTTATATACTACACATATACAGGGTGTAACTGAACACCCCAATAACATTTAAGGGTATGTATCCAACAGAAGTAGAGATTCTGTAGGAAAAATATTAGGGCTAACAAACCTACTTTTTTTCCATACAAACTAAATAAATTATTTTTTGGTATTAAGTGCCGATAGCCCTACGTAAGCGTACGAGGAATACTACGCTCACGTCATACAAACTGAATAAATTATTTTTTGGTATTAAGTGCCGAAAGCCCTACGTAAGCGTACGAGGAATACTATGCTTACGTCTGTCACTTGTCATTTTGTGTTTAAATTTCTTTTGTGTTAAGAGCTGATTATGGTTGTCACTTGAAAGTTTTTGCTTTCAGTTTAAAATCAAATACCGTAAACTGAGGTTACTTCGACCCAAATTTTTGTATTTTTTGACGTTTCGTCTCATTGCTTGCTATTTAATAGACATATTCTGTTTTTATAATATGTAATAAATAACAGGGACTAATTATAAACGTATGTTTAAGAAAAACTATCAAAAGTTATGTCTTAAATTTTTTTTTTTTCAATTTTGGGCCAAAGTTGTACTAAAGGAGTGGTTATACTAGCCCACAACATTTATATATTTTTAAATGTTACTTTTTAATGTCTTGGGTCAATGTAGACTACATTTAAGGAAAATATAAGAATTAAAGAGTCATTTTCAAAGAAAATATGCTTTTATTTGCTTTAATTATAACGTCTTTTAATTAACAATTACAACGTGAGTATCATTATGAGAATCATCATCGTCATCGTCTTCATATTTTTTAATAATAACAATTTAATCGACTCATTACAGCAATCTTAATTAGCAAAATGACTGTAACTAATAATTAAACATCAGGGTTCTATCAAATAACTTTTAACAAAAGTTTAAATTATAACTAAAACAATTTAAAAAATCAACAAATTTCTACTTTAAAAATAAAATGTCTATAAGCCTCTTAACTGAAAATCATCAATTAACTTCTTTCTTAACTTAACTTTCATCAATTTCAGGAATGCTAAAATTACCTTTTTTAATAAATTTGGGAACTGCAATCTTGCTTAAAATGTAATTCCAGCTGTACAACTGCTCATCTTTATACGATGGCCATCTCCAGTAAGTTTTACCTTTTTTTAGGCAGTTAACCATGGCTCCTTCCTCACAGAGTGAAGTTATCTGCCCAGGATAAATTGCAAAATTCCATTTTACGAGAACGTAATCGTTAACATTGTAATCTTTGCCTTTAAAGGTTTTATTTTTGTTTTGACTGTGAGATTCAAGGCAACTGCAGTTGTTCTCCTCGATCAAGAGTGGCTGATTATCATGAAGTTTGTGTTTGTACTTCTTCTTCTGTTCTTCTTGCGTTAGGTCTTCTGGATCTTCAACCCCTTCATTTGCCGTTATTAAGTCCTCAGTGGAAGAGGCAAGGCTTATTTGATCACTGCACTCTGTCGTAGAACTCTCAAGTGACAAACGTAGTTTCTCCCTTTTCTTTGTCTTTTTTGCAATAGGCTTGAACACACCTGAGGAACTCGCTGCAACATATGAAGGCCCTGCTTCTTCAATGTCTTTTACAGAAATCGATTTACCAGGTGGAACATTGAGTTTTTTATTTTTCTTTGTGGTCGCTTGACCGTCATTCCGTAAGTGGCCGAGGTTTTGCAAGAACGATTCGGTTATCAAATCGGGACGGATAATCCTGTCTTGACGCGGTAGTCTTTTCAAGGGCTCTTCTTTATCTTGGGGATAAATGCCTGATCTTTTGAAACCAGCAATCAAATTTGCTTTAGTGTCTGTCAGACTATCTAAAGCTTTTTTCAAAAGATTGGGAAATATCTCATTTGGGGTTGTAGGAAGTTTTCTGCCTTGCTGTGTGTCTTTCCATTCCGACAATACATGTCGCCATTTGATTTTTAGCGGGCGAAAATACGCCACATCCAAAGGCTGTAGCATATGTGTGGAATTTGGTGGCAGGCATATAAAAGAAATGTCATGTTTTTCGCATTCCTGTAGTACCCTTATGTTGATATGCGAGGACAGATTATCACCTATAACAACTTTGCGGCCTTCCTTTCTTTTCAGAATTGGCAGTAAGTGTAAAATGAACCAGTCTTCAAAATTATTACTGTCCATCCAACCCGATTTGGTTCTATTATATCGAGCTCCTTCTGGTCCATTTTCCATCCAGGTGGACCATAAATGATCGGCTTTATAAATAATGTATGGCGGGATTGCTTCTCCAGCCGCGCTGCCACAAAACATCACAGTGTAACTTACTTTGGTAGAATTTACGAGGCGTTCAGGGTATTTTGATTCTCGCCTGCATATAACAGTTTTCTTACCAGGGTCATCAGTTAAATTACTTTCGTCGTAATTAAATATATTTACAGGCAGTACTGACTCTAAAACTGAGGTCAAGTTTTCTATAAACTCTTGAATAACTTCTTGACTTACTTGAGCCCGAACTCTTTTTATATTATTTGCAAATCTCATAGACAATTCATTGTGTCTTTTTAAAAAACCCTTAACCCATTCTCGCCCGGGAGTATTATTTGTAAACTCTTTTACAAATCTACCTTGAGATGATAGGTAGTCTCTAATAATAAATATGAGATCGGTTTCGGTTAGGGGAAAGCCAAATTCTGCAACAGCTGATATGTGTGCAACGAAGCTTTTTTCTTCAAATTCAGTAAAAACGGTAGGATGTCCGTGTTTTCTAGACGATATGTTTTTTAATTTATTTTTGATTGTGCTCCTAGGTATATTATATTTCTTAGCAGCATCTCTCTGAGTTAAACTTCTATTTCTAATTTCCCTTAAACAATTATCTAGCTGCTCTTTCGTGTAATCAACGTAGCGTCGACTCCCCGGTTTTCGTTTGTAAACTCTTGGCATTTTAGATGATTAATGCAGTCGCTGTAACAACAAATAACAATCATTTTATTCGTTGACAATTAAATAAATGTAAAAATAATATTAGGCGGACTACTTTGGCCCATGGGCTATAGTTACCTACAAAACAGGGCCATAGTACCCTGCAGTTTTGATTTTGAAGTTTTGATAAAAAATCTATTGAAAACAATCCATTTTGTAGTCAGTTAACTTCTCAGATATATACTTGTCACAACAAAATATATAAAAAACCAGAAACTTACCTGTTACCCTCAATACAGTATAAAGTTTGCACAGTAATTTTAACGTCGTTTCGACGTCATGACATTTAAATTTGCACTAGCAAGTCCACACGTGCTTAACAGCTACAAAAACTGCTTTACCAACAGGGCCCTAACGCCATCTATCGTTTGGAATGAGAACTACGTCAATACTTGTGGCTATGACAGGACGGCGTGAAGTTTAAAACTTTTCCCGATTTGGGACATTTTAACCGCTCAGGGCTAAAGTAGCCTCAGTTTACGGTAACTCTGAAAGTATTGGGGTTCTAGGTCTCAAACAAGCACCGAAGGTCCATTTAGTATCTAACTTATATGCCCCTTAAATGTTATTGGGGTGTTCAGTTACACCCTGTATATTGTGTGCAGTTGTAAGTCTATTTTTAGATTGACAAAAAAATCATCTGGAGATCTGTATACAACACTATACTAAATGTTTCATTACTATACGTTTGATCATTAAAATGAGTGCTTGTATGACTGAATTCTAAAACAAAGCTAGCTAAAGAGAACAAAATGGTAACAAGATGTATTTCCGACGTGAATCTATTAACGACGGCTTTCGTTATGCCAATGTAAAGCTTGACATGTTGCTGACGTCCCGAACGAGCCAAAAGAATGAAAGTCCTGCCGAAGATTTCTTTCAATGTCTCGTTGCATGCATTACTGCAATCGACTCGATTCGGTGCAGATGATTACAATACAAGAAATTCTAAAATGAAATTCATTCCATTTGGCATTGTCCTATGCCATATCACCTTTTCACCCTCAATCGTGACGTCAAAATTAAGCCTGCGCCACGGTAATAGTATAAATGTGCCTGCGCTGAGATCGTAGGTAGACGTAACGTAAATCCGAGGAAGACCTTCCGAACGTTATCGTCCTTAATTGTTCTTTGATAAATATCGGTATTGTTTTCAGAAATATATGAGCTCACAGTGAAAACTCACAATCACGAGCGCTGTAATATGTATATTATATTTAAAAATTAATGCTACCACCTCAATTAAAGAAAAATGGAGTTATACGCTACATTGTAGGTACTAACCGTGTTTTTGTTTATACTTTGCTTTAGAGTGCTTACCCACCGATAATGTGCCAAATTAACAAATAGCATCATTAGATCCATAGGAGTCAAAGTAACGAGCCCGTATAGGACTAACAACATAAGAAAACCTATAGCATCGTATCACTATGTTTTCCAAGATTCGCTCAGTTCAGCTCTGGTGAAAAAGAGATCTGCGGAGCGAGGTTTTACAAATTAAATGAATGAAGCTCACTTTCACACCGATTTACAGCCTCGCTACGCATCCTCGCTCAACTCATTGGCACCCCCTGCAAAGCCTCGCTACGCGTTCTCGCTCAGTACATTTGCACATCATTTCAAAGCCTCGTTTTGCATTTTCGATCAGATTACTTGCACACCGTTTCACAAGGCACAGGCTCACTTCACATTTTCGCACAAATTACTTGCACACCATTTCACACACTCGCTACGCACCCTCGCACCGCTTACATGCACACCGATTCATAGACTTATTGCGTATCCTCATACCACTTTTTCTCATTATTGGTGGTTTGTCGACCCTTTCAATCTTCATTTTAATCCTCAATAATTGTTCCCATCGACTGCAAAATAAAATTGTCAGACTTTGCCAGCTAGTCAAATATTTAGACACTTTTGCGGCAATACTTACCTTGCTCAACGAAAATGCTATAATGACAGAGATAAAGTAAGTGCCTACTATTAGTGTACAGCTGCTTAATATCAAGTTTTCGTTTTACTAAATTTCTAATTAATTCCGCTTTAGATGGGAAAACATTAACTTTCAAGTTCAAAAGGAAGATTATTAGTTATTAATGTTTTCAAAGTAGTGTCGGACTATGATATATATTTTCTTTCTATTAATAAATCTTTCGAGTAAAAATATTTTTCATGCTGGCTAAAATATTTTTAATGTCATTGCCTTCTTATCTTTCTTGTAAACTTGTACATTCATTTTGTTGTAATCTGAAAGGGGTCAATGTGAGGGCAAGACATATATTCTATCCTGCAACCCATATCTTTAATATTGGTACAAGAAAAATATGAGACTAATGGAGCGTGATATAAAGAGAAACCATTTAACACCGTAAACTTAGATATGAAAGCTTTTAATAAAAAAAATTAAAAGGAATGTTAGAGCAATTTCAAAGTTATTTCTGAGGATACAACCTTCTAGTCTGCAGACAAATTGGTTTTAGTGGAAGTTAAAACAATATAATTATATTCAAAGCCTGAGAGGACTCATACGACGCGTTAGGCATTTTTGTGACTTTGAAAGCCAACAAATAGCAAAACATCTCTGCTTGAACTGCAGGTCTTCTTCTTATTATTTAATATTGGCAATTGGTCGTAGAGGATAACAACCATCACTGCCAGTGTCAAGTCAAGTGTATTAATATTATTAGTGTCTTGAATATAAAGATAACATAATTTTACTATCGTCAAGTCACCCAGTCATGTCCGACAAGTCAAGTCCAACTGCAGGTAGTCATAAATTAAAAAAGGATTGAGCCTATCTTATCAACCGAGGACGTGGTACGGGTATCCGGGTGTATTTATTAGCATTATCAAATGCCTCAACGTCCTCTTAATAACCAAAAAATCCAATTAAATCATCCATCATGAATGCCAACAAGCAATCGAGCACAAAAGTAAACACTAAAGAATAACAAAAGTGACGCTTTGGCGTACCAATGACGTACCCATGGATTTAATAATAGTAAGTTATTAATAGTAGTTGTTTCATTAATAAGTCCATGGACGTACCTTTGACAGTTTACTACTAATTTAGCTAAGGAAATAAAGAAAGGACTTACGAGTATAATACGAATTTCCTTAGAATTCGCCATTTTGGGTTAATTGTTTCCTGGGGATTGTGTCTTGTTATACGAGTGTTAGTTCTGCAGCTTACGCTGTATGGGAATTAGCTGACTAATGTTGATACAGCGAGCTTGTTTACTTTTCTTAGTTACTGTAGTGTCGTATGGTATTTTAAAATAAAATTTGTATTAAGACAGTAGCGTCGCAATACGTATATTTTTGAGAATCTAATTTATGTTCGTTAAAAATATACATTTGTTTTGTTTAAATAATTCTTTCATTTAATACTTGACAAAAGAATAAGTTAGCCTTATCAGATTCTAAAAAAAAAACAATAAATCTCTTAGAGGCCTGTGTGTACATTTCTACAATAAAATGTAGAAATGTATAAATAAAGAACACCTGAAATTGTAAACAATGTAATCAAAAAATTAAAAAATACACGTTCTGTAGGTTTCGATGATATTTGCACTAAAGTAATAAAACACGTTGGTCACGTAATTTCTTTACCATTAAGTCACATAATTAACTTAAGTCTGAATACAGGTATATATCCAAAAAACTTAAAGATTTCTATGGTTAGACCTCTTTATAAAAATAATGACAAGGAACACCTTAACAACTACCGCCCAATAGCCCTGCTATCTATATTTTCAAAAATTTTTGAACGAATACTACATGATACTCTATCCAAATTTATTGAAAAACATAATATTTTACATACTGAACAAAAAGGATTTCGCAAAGGCGTCAGTATTGATGTAGCAATCTATGATTTGGTTAAAAGAGCGGTTCTTTGTTTAGATAAAAGAACGCCATCTTGTGCAATATACATGGATATGACAAAGGCTTTCGACTGTGTAAATCATAAGATACTGCTGAATAAATTATATCGTTATGGTATACGTGGAAGTGCGTTGAACCTTATAGAATCCTATCTAACAAATAGAGAGCAATACACCGAGCTTAATCAAATTTGTACATTACGTAATAAAGAAAAAATATATATTTCAAAACTTAGGACAGTTGAACGCGGTGTTCCGCAGGGGAGTGTCATGGCACCACTGCTATTTAATCTTTATATTAACGACATTATACAAATAACTCATCAACCCATGGTACTATTTGCCGACGATAGCACAATTTTTATAGAAGGTAATGATATTGATATTTATGAAAATAATATTAACCATGCCGTAAGTAACATAATTGAATGGCTCAAACTTAACGACCTACAAGTGAACTTGGAAAAAACGAAATACATGCAATTTACCCAAAGAATAGCAGCATCTGACTAAAACATTAACTATAAAAATAACACAATCAATAAAACAAATGTTCAAAAGTTTCTAGGGTTACAGATAGATGATAATATGTCTTGGGAGTCCCACTCAATTGACGTCTGCAAAAAGCTGTACAAATTATCTTATGCTCTCTATAAACTGACAAAAATATCAGATACAAAAACAGCTCTCACGGCGTACCATGGATTTGTTGCCTCAACGTTACTATACGGTGTTATATTCTGGGGTAACTCAAGCTATCGAGAAATATTGTTAAGGGCTCAAAAACGCTGTATTAGAGCTATTTGTGGACTAGGACCGATGGAGAGTTGTAAGTCATCTTCTAAAACCCTAAAAATATTGACACTACCGTCCCTATACATTTTAGAGAGTTGCATGTTTGTGAAAAAAAACCCTAATTTATTTAATATGGAAACACGCACACACAACTTGAACCTTCGTCCTAGAAACATGAAGATTTCTATTAATGAATATAAGACCGCTCTAATGAAAAAAAGTATAATAAATATGGCTCCAATATTGTTTAATAAATTACCAGAAACTATTAAATATTCTACCTTACACAAATTTAAATACAACCTAACTAAAATATTAAAAGACAAATTCTACTACAGTATAAACGAATACCTTAACGATATAAATTTCTTGGAATAATTAAATATTAGGATTAAATTATGACGTGATATGTGACATTTAATAATTTGCGGAAAATTGATACCTGTTGTTATTTTTATGTATGAGGATTATTTTTATTATGTGCTATTATTGTTAGGTCTATTATATTGTTGTTATGTAATTTTTGATATTCTTTATTATTTGACATTTTATTATATTCAATAACTAAATTTTTGTGCATTTTAACAACAACAATGTATACATATAAAATTTGCGCGTCGAAATATTCGACAGAATGTGCTGGAAAAATCTATATACTTATCAACTTGTGTACACCATATTCTGCAAATAATAAATGAAATTAAGAAAGTTTTTTTTTACTAAAGTTATATTCAAGAAATTATCTTAAATATGTTTAAATCAAAGATGTTCTTACATGACTGTTTCTTGATTGCTCGTGGTAACTGTGTCCTGCAGGTAATTTAGATTTAAGCGGAATTTATTTATGTGAGTTTTTCGTAAATTATTACAATCACAACTGTACAGTGTAGTGGCAAGTTTATTCGTTTCTTCACAAAAAGTGGAAATTTGATGTTCATGAGTGCATTTAAGCATTTGATCTAGTTTTAAAAATATGCTTCAGTTATTGCTATAGGAATTTCTTTCACATTTTTCAAATTATCTATTTAAGCAAATATTGTAATATTGATTGTAATAATGGTGTATGAATGTAATTATATTAATAATGTTTACGATTTAAAAGTGGATGGTTATTGTCAATAATTTTATTCTTCATTTTACTGGTAGATATTTGCATACATCTTCATTAGGATTAGTGTATGCATACAAGAATTAAATTATTAATTGTTAAATACTTTACTAAATTGAATTTTTATTTAGAGTCTTGCTTAATTCGGTTTTTGTGTTTTGTTTGACGTCAATGAGTGTCTGTAAAGGTCTATACTCTAAAAGTTTCTAAATAATTTTGAGCTTGATTTTTATCTTTTTGAACATACAAAGTCAATTACCAATGTTTGGAGTAATATTATATTAGTCAAAAATAAAAAGTAATGTAATTAATTGTAATGCAATAAAAACTAATGTACCTACGAGTATCATTGTAAATGTTGCTACTGCTGATTAAGCTGATAGTTTCTTGCGTCCATTCTTATCAGCTAAAAGACGTCATGACTGGTGGTAGGTTAAAAAAATTGGACGATACAAAAAAGCTTATCATCAAGTCATATTTAAATAAAGATTGTAAATAAAAATTAGGTGAGTTACTCATCATGTTCAGGCTTAAAAAAATCACTCTATTTTCAAGTTACATTGCCAGCCGCTGAATTATGCCAGATAAGAAATTGCTAGACATATTCTAACAAGTAGTAGTAGCAGTATGTACTGCAAGTGTGATTTATCCCAGAGGTTTGAAAAAAATGGTCGTATAACGGCGCATATTTGAGAATAATTTTAAAAGAATATTCTACAACCGCTCGATTATCGCAATTTGATGCGATAATTCATTCAACGCCTCTAAAGCTTTAATTCACATGTAGGTATTGAGTTGCGAGTAGCACTTTGGTCTTTCACAAAACGCACAAAGAAAAACTAAACAATAACTGAAGTTGACACGTACTAATCGGAATGCTCATCGCGTCCTACACTTAAGTTTCGAAAGAGCTATCGAAATTTAATTTCAGTGCAAGTCCAGTGGACTTGACGTGAAATAAATAATGCCAAACTATAATCTCGCCTCATGAATTAAAGTAAAAAATACACAGTAGGTATTCGCTTTACTTCAGTTTTGTTTTTGATAGAAATTTTACTTTTGCAAGATTAATAAAACGTACGCATGGTAGCAATAACAAATTCAGATGGCTAAATGTCAAGTCAACATTATATTCAGCGTATCGAAAATATTGTTGTGTGAAAATTATTTTTTGGAAGACCTATCCAACGACACCCCACACCATGGGATAGACGTGAAAAAAATATTTATTTGTTTTTTTTTTCTCGTGGTTAATACACTTTTTTTTTTAACTCGTCTGCCTGAATAATATAATGTATAGACTGACGCTCCTACGGTGAAGGAAAACATCGTGAGGTAACCCTGGATATATCTGCGAAGAAATTCAAGGGTGTATGTGAAGTCGACCACTCCGCACTGGGCCAGCGTGGTTGACTAAGGCCTAATCACATCACCCTAACTTAGTTAGAGTAGGCTCGATCCCCTCGGTGACGAATATGAGCTGTGATGATGATGATGATGATGTATAGATGTTCCATTCCAAATTTCAATAGTCTAGTGCTCTAGTAGGTATTATAAGTACTATGAGTCTCTAAGCCATACCGCGGGCGGCGGACAGACAAACTGATAGCCGAAAGTAAAACCAAAAGGTTTGCCGTATTGACTATGGAATCCGAAAAGGAGTATAACAAAGAACGCCCCCACTTCATCCCATACACGTCCCACTACGGGCGTGGGACTTCCCTCAGACAAGGGTAAGAATATCTTTTTTGTTTCCCTTATTTAGGTCATCGTGCATTATAATGAGAGGTATTATAAATATGAAGTTTCTGAGAGGTATTCGTTTTCTTATTCTTATCTACTTTATAGAAAAAATATGATAAAAATGCAATAACTTATTTATCTTTCATCAGATTCAATCTGCAATACATATATAAATGCAATACATACATTCTACCCGACCGTCTAAAGGAAAATGAAAAATTTTACGAGTTTCCCATACAGACAGCGGACCCATATCGAGTTTACTTGAGGCGCCTACATCATGTGTGATCAACGACTTTCCAACAATAACCCAATATTTAGGTGTTCGAGCCTTCGCTCGACCCACTGTGAGATTAACCCTTTGAATTTTACGTGTTTGCAGTGTGCATCTACCCTATATACAATTATTCACCTAACATTTTCAATGAGGGTATGTAAGTAAGTGCGGGTGCCATCGCCGACTAGCTTTTCTCTTCAGTACGTTTTTGAATTTTGTCGTGAGCAGTGTGCAAAATTGTTAAAACTATATTGTTTAAATTAAGTAACACAATTAATTTCAATAAAAAGTAGGTTTTTTTTTAGTGCGCTATTTGCTGATATAAGAAATATATATATTTATTAAAAATTATTTAAGAATAGCTGTTGAAGATTTTGAGGTAAGATCCTTCCTTTATTTAGTGTACAAGTTAAAAAAGTGCTTGTTCTTGCGAATGCCCGCTCTCCGGACGGCAGACTCGCTACTCCACACATGAATGGAGGAACAACTTCACCATCCTAGCATGCGTATCATGTTTTAGGAACTAGCACTTGTATTACAATGTGCTTTCCTCTTGCGAATGCCCGCTCTCCGGACGGCAGAATCGCTACTCCACATGTGAATGGAGGAACAACTTCATCATCCTAGCATGCGTATCATGTTTTAGGAACTAGCACTTGTATCACAAAATGCTTTCCTCTTGCGAATGCCCGCTCTCTGGACGGCAGACTCGCTACTCCACACATGAATGGAGGAACAACTTCATCATTCTAGCATGCGTATATCATGCTTTAGGAATTAGCACTTGTATCACAAAGTGCTTTACTCTTGCGAATGCCCGCTCTCCAGACGGCAGATGCGCTACTCCACACATGAATGGAGAATCAACTTCGCCATCCTAGCATACGTATCATGTTTTAGAAACTAGCACTCGTATCACACGTACGAGTAGCTTTTGTTCTTACGAATGGTCACTCTCTGGACGGCAAACTTGCGACTCCACACTTAAATGGTCGAACAACTTCACCATTCTAGAATGCGTTTCATGTAAAACATGTACGTGCAGGAATTAGCACTCTTATCACAAAGCTATGTCAGCTGCACAGCCATCACTTTAAAATTGTGCGTCGGCCAGTGAACCGACCCCTAACATGGTGTCGGCTGCGCAGCTCTCACTGTCGGCTGCGCAGCCCTCATCGTCAGCTGCGCGGCCCTCACTGTCAGCTGCGCAGCCCTCACTGTCAGCTGCGCAGCCCTCACTGTCGACTGCCTAGCCCTCACTGTCGGCTGTAAAGCCGTCATAAGCCGTCACTTTTTAACTGCGCGTCGGCTAATGATCCGACCCCTACACAGTGCCCGCTCAAGGCAAGTTTTAAGATGGAGCGAGTTCCAATTATGGTGCCCCCCTTGCGCCCAAATATTGAAAAAGCGAGGATAATTTTTGACCACTGACGCGCTCCCTGGAACTTGGCGCCTGGAGCTGCCGCTCCGTTCGCCCTATGGTAGGGCTGGTCCTGCCCCTACACATAATATACTAGCTACGCAGCCTACTTCATTAACTGGCTAGCAATTAAAAATTACGGAGCACACGATCCTTTGCGACCTAGCCAACTGGGAGCCTATCCCTAGGTAGCTCTGCCACATGAAAAGTTTATCTAAAAATAAACGATAATAATGCGGATTATTGGAGATCATGGATGGTTGACTGCGTCTGTCATAAAGACCTCTTTGGTGATAAGATTTCATCCGACGAAGAATGTCAGCTCCGATTTGCAATCTGTAAAGTTCAATTAGCTTATGCTTTAGCGAAGATGACGCGCATACATATAATCATTGAGCAAACAAAAATATAAGGCAATTAAGTAAAAGCTGTTAAATTGTATTCTGTTGTGCTCTGATTTAAACACCATTCGCCTTAATGAAAAAGATCACCTCACAGATAGTGGCTATACCGATTTTACACCTTGATAAAATCTGAGCTAATTTCCCAAAGTGAAGAATCACGTATCCTCGAGGTTAAAATTGAGAAGGCAAACTCCATTTCGCTATCAACCTTCGATCATAGCAGATATAACGGCTTCTATTAGAATGAATGATACAGATACAGATATAATGAACTTGGTACCTCAAACCGAGAGGAACACTTCTTTTTTATTTGGAGACACAAAGGAATCACTTGCTAAGCATGAAATCCAAGTTCAACGTTTAGGGGCTGAAAAATGACAAAATATTTTGTTATTTTGAAGTACAAAAATATCTAGAAACCAACCATGTATTCACCTCCATAAAAATCAATAGTAGCCTCGCAACGGCTACACCTGCATGGCAAACCGTTCAACTCTTGACTAAAAGTAGTCTAATGCTTAGGTGTTATAATTACTCATGATGGCCTACTTCCGCAGGGGAGACACTTTATAGATGTTTATAAAGATACATCCTAAAACGTAAAACCCATATTAGTAAGCGCTTTCTGGCAGCTGGTTCCATGTTTCGTAAAACTTCAGATATAGTTTTTCAATACCCATTGCGAGAAGAGAGCAAAAATTTTAAAAAACATAGATGTAACATTTTTAAGCCGCATAACAACAATTTTTGTAATTCAACAACTTACCTTTTCTCTGAACTTTTACAGACAGATTTATTGAAAGAACAAGGAGGATTTAGCCATCACTACCGCCTACTACCAATATGCATTAAAGGGTAGACCAAGGGTGGAAAAAGTTAAACGATTGGGATCAGAACGAGTTTTACGAAGGCCAGCAAACATTTGCTCGATATCAGGGCCAGGAAAATTAAAAACAGGGAAGTTTGACATGAGCAAATTCAGATTTCAAGGCGGGCTAAATTAAAAATTATATTGAGGTGTGAAAAGCTCAATTATCCATATTATCTGAATATAAGTTACTTTTCACATGTCATCATCATCACAACTAATATACGTCCCCACCGAGGGGCTCGAGCCTATAAGACTAAGACCGAGGGGCTCGAGACTAAGGCCTACTAATCACCCTACCACCCTATGTTAGGGTGATTAGTAGGCCTTAGTCAACAATGCTGGCCCAGTGTGAATTGGCGTGCACATATACTCGTACCCTCATAAAATTAAAAAGATTTATAATAGTTTGGATACATGCAGTTAATTGTCTTGCTCTATCACGAAGGATATGACATCAGAAATAAATAAAATGTTAAAATGTAAATCAATTGAAGGTTGTCAAAACTTTTCAGAATTTCTTGTAAGTAGTCACGGACTGTAAGAAGTCCCGTAAAGATAGACCCATTTTGTTACAACGATACAATCTATCAAATGACTTGACTACTTTTTGTCCTCTCAACTACACCCCATGCAGTGCAGTCATAGTCAAGTGAGAAGCGGAATCTCTTCGAATCGTCATGGCGTCAATTGAATCTTAAAGACTTATATTCCTACTTCGGAGCGGTGGAATGGGGCGCCCAGAGTAACAACTGCCAATAGCTGATAATCCCAAGTCAAATGATATTGCGCTATATATTTTTTTGCTTCATAATCATACACATATTATTACAAAAACATAGCAGTTCATAATTCATAAATCAGTAGTGGCCACTTTTGCTGACCCCGAAAGAAGTGAACTTCTTAGTTGTAATTTTTTTTTTACACAAATTAAATTATTACTCCTTTGATATCAATAGAAACAACATATACTAAGTGTCACGTGTGTGGCTACATTTATCCTCCTGTGTTCAGGTACTTTAGGTAGACGTATTCACGAGTTGACTCTTTTTGTCATACATCTCAAGACATTCGTATCGAGTGATGATTATTATTATACTATGGCCGAAATTTGGTTCCAAGTCTGATTCATCAAAATTTAGGCAATCTAGTTGGATGCTTAATATTATTAGGGACGAAAGGCTAATTTTAGTATTTTGGATGAATAAACATATACACGGTTATTTTTTTATCATACTGGAAAATTTTAGAGGCAGCTCGGTAGACGCTAGACGACTCATATCAATAAAAAAAACATGTGGTTATATTTTTTAAATTTTATCCGCCAATAATATTAAATTATAGACATTGTTCTTGTTTACTACAAGATAAGGTAAGATTATGAATGAATAAAGCATTTACTACTACGGGCTTAGGAAAATGCGGCAACGTCGCATTATTAATTCAAGCAAGATCAATCTACAACTCGTTTGAAATAAGAGTTATTATTGCACTAGACACTACAATAGTGAAAGACAGAGACAGTCGGCGCGGGCGCCGAGCGCCGGCGGCGGCGTTTTGTTGTTTGCTGTCGCTTGTCGGCACGAGCAGGCCGGCTTTAGTTCGCCTTCGACCCCGGCGCGTGTGAACGTATCGCGATGTCGCGCCCGCGCCTGACGCGCGGCAATCGGGCGCATTCGGAATTTTAGTTTCAAGTTAACACATCTCGCGAATACACAGACCTTACTCCGGTAGACCGTAGACTTTTACTTGTGAAGTGAAATTAAGTATTTGGTGTAAGAAAGTGAACCCACAAACGTAAGACTTGGAAGCGAAAACTGCATTTCGAGACGTTAAACACTAACCAAAGTGATATGTTGTTGTGGTCATGTATAGTTTTAAACGTGTACGACTATGTATGAGTTAGAGGACTTCCTTTAAATTTAGAACTCTTTTGTTATTAGAACTAAAGTTGATTTAAATTGTTTCCTAGGTAGGTAAGTATTTAAAGTTGATTCCAATTTTTTAACTACGCCAAAACAACCTACCGTAACCGTAATACCTACCTAGTACTGTTTGTTTTCTTTAAGAACTTTGTTTTGCCGGTCCTAAGTAAGCCCGTAAAGTAGGAAGGTGAAATTGTGATCAACTCGGTGATGACTTTGAATCGGCGACGTTGTTGCCAGTTCGCGTTCATTCAATGTTTTGCCTACAACTTCACTCAGTATCCATACCAGTGCAGTATTTTTTGGATATTTTAGATAATAAATATCTAATTAAACAGGTGAGTAAATTTTATTATTAATGGTTAAATAATTCTTCTACCGTGTCCTGAAGCCACCCTTAAAATAACCAGGGTGATAAAAAAATAACCGTGTATATACCAGTAAGCAAATCAAGACGTAGAAGCATAACAAATTTATTCGTATCTACCAGGGGGAAAGTTAAACCACCCTCGCGAAGCGTCATTGCATGTTAATTTCAATCTTTATTTAAAAGAGCGGGAATCATCCCTTCACCCGGCAGCTATAGAGCTGCAGTTACCTTTCTCTGAAAACTGAATAAACAGCAACCTTGATCTAGATGTCTTAATTATAAGGGAAAATTGTTGACCTATTCAATTTTTTTTTCTCTCAGACATTATTTTGAAAGGACGCAATCTGCCTAATCGATGTACCGCGAGGTACATACACTAATCTTTTTTGTTTGAAAGAAAATACGTCATTTTATCTGTAACAATTAATCTTTGATACTCAAAAACCTGTTAATCAATTCCAACTTGACAAGTATCAGTAAATGAAATGATGAAATTTTTATTGCTATTGTTAAGTGTTATATTAATACTGCAGATACTATGATTATATTGAGTGAGTACAGAGTACACGTCCGAGTTTACGTAAACTAGTTTGAATGAAAATGTTGATATGCACTTTATACGATGGAAACGGACGATACCATAATAGACCGTGGTACTACCCTACCTGAGAGTTGTAAGAACTCTCAGATAAGGTACTAAAATCTTACTTTATTTTCTGGTTGAAATAGAACTCGAATCGGAAGCATCTGATGAGTGAATCTGTCGTATCAAGAATCTGTCCTTAACCGAATAGTCCGTCGAAGACTAAAACATTGAAGAGTGTATCGCACACAATACAATAATATGATGCTTTAACATTCATAAAAGATGCTCTTCGTCTTTTTTAGTTGGGCGGTCTTTGATGGGAATATGGAAAGCATTTATTATAGCCCCTGCAGTCCCAAAGTCCATCGTTAGATAGGTAGCGGCATTGTTTGTTACTAAAGTCGTTTCTTACTAACTTGAAGTCCCTTTTGAATCGTCCATTCAAAGAGTTTGTGACACTAACATTTGGTCATTATAGATCGTATTTTGACATTTTGTAGCGTTTTGTTACTTGCGTAGAGACAGATGAATTGTAAGTTACAATTTCTTTTTATTTTTTTGTTTCTCATTGAAAAACGATTTGTACAATTTCACAGTACGTCTAGCCATCGCCGGCAGATTGTAAACACATCTCACAGTGGGTCGAGCGAAGGCTCGAACACCTAAATAGAATCGTTTTCCCCCCGAAGGGTAGAAAACGAATATTTAGGTTTCAGCCGTAGCTCGACCCACTAAATTTGCTGTTCTAGCCGGCGTGTGAGAAAAGTACTGAAGAGAAAAGCTAGTCGGCGATGGCACCCGCACTTACTTACATACCCTCATTGAAAATGTTAGGTGAATAATTGTATATAGGGTAGATGCACACTGCAAACAGGTAAAATTCAAAGGGTTAATCTCACAGTGGGTCGAGCTACGGCTGAAACCTAAATATTCGTTTTCTACCCTTCGGGGGGAAAACGATTCTAATTTTTCACTTTGTCATAAAAATGGCCATTTTGTTTTCCACGCATATAACAAGGTACCCACGTCTTCATTTGTGTGAATATTGAAAATACTAAAGAATATAGAGTGCGAGTGCCATACACTCTATCCCTGTTTTTTCTCTAAAGGTAGGTAAAGCTTATAAAACTGATAGAACAAAAACCGTCTATTGTTGAACTCTCATGAATACACATTTAACGTACAAGAATTTCCGTACAAACACAGAAAATCCATAAAAAAGGATCATAACTTTGCTATTATTTAAAAAAATATTCATTCATGGCACTCTTTGCATTTAACGAATCAAAAAACGATAATAATAAATTCTATACACCACCTTAAAACATTTAGTGAGGCAGAAGCTTACTAGACATTATCCTTATCATACAGATGCTACCACTTTTTTATTACTTTATAACAGTGTGCGGCGTCCGTATCCAAAGTGACATACATAACTCAATTAGCTTGCCTTTACAATTAAGCGGTACCATTATTTGATCTAAGTATCGAAAGGGATTCCTTTATACAAAATGTCGATCGGTATTAGAATCTATACCTACTATACTGCTTATAATTATAAGTCACCAGTATATACCTGTACTTTAATTAGAAGTTCTTGCCGTCTGCAGTAGGTACTCTTCCCGACCAATGGACGAGGCTCTGGCGCTCCCCACCAGCTAAAATTATGGGGAGAAATGCCCCAAATTTCCGTTTTCTAGGAGAGCCTTTACTCTAATAATATGGTTTAGGAACACTAAATGCGTTAAAAATATACTAAATATAGTTTGTGAAAATCAAACAAAATACTAAATACCTACACATTACCTAATATCAAACATATCATTCTAGTAAGCATTGTCCAAGTCACCCTTAATTAATTACGATGATTACGGCCACTGAACGATCACAGTTTGGTATTAATTACTGTGGCAATATACACTCGCGAGGAAAAGTTTGGAATCAGT
Organism: Schoenobius gigantellus; assembly: GCA_963935595.1. Lineage (NCBI taxonomy): Eukaryota > Metazoa > Arthropoda > Insecta > Lepidoptera > Crambidae > Schoenobius > Schoenobius gigantellus. The sequence goes on from OZ012541.1 coordinate 56,091,374, forward strand.
TACTTGAAATTGGTTCCGCGTGATCTTGCTTACTAAATAAATTTTTAATAATCATAAAAATGACATCATGTTAAAGGTGCAACTGTCCACTTTAAATCGATATAAAATTAATTCATATCGAGCCCGTAATTGTGGAGTTATCCCCGATTAAGTGAAGGAGGTAGGAAAACAAGGAAATAGGGAAAAATAATGAATGAATAAAACAACAAAAATTATTAAATAAAATTTTTATTTATCTTTAAAAATAAGTGTCAATATTTTGTGTTCCCTCCCCTCGCCCTAATAACTGCTCCAAGACGATTCTTCATAGACCTGATCAGCTTCTGAATTGATTCTTGTGGAATACCTTCCCACTCCTCAATCAACGCTGATTTCAGCTCATTCAGACATGAAGGAGCAGGAGTTCTGGAACGAACCTTCCTTTTCAGTTCATCCCACACGTGCTCAATGGGATTTAAGTCAGGGCTGAGCGCTGGCCAGTCCAATGTGGCAATACTGACTTCTTCGAGGTATTCCGTTGTTACACGGGCAGTGTGACAACGAGCGTTATCGTGCATAAGGAGGTAGTCATCACCGATGTATCCCGCATAGGGAACGACATGTTCGAGGAGAATATCGGAAATGTACCGGTCCGAAGTTAGACCGCCTCCTCGTCCCCCGCCAGGCACGAAAACAAGCTCGGTTTTACCATCGAAGGAAATGCCGGCCCACATCATACAAGAGCCGCCCCCATAAGCCACTGTTTCAGCGACACAGCACTGTGCAAATCGCTCCCCAGGCCGCCTGTAGACCCGTCCTCTTCTATCGCTACCGTGCAAACACATCCTGCTTTCGTCGGAGAACAGGACTTGCCTCCATTGCTCAACCTCCCAATCAAGATGGGTGCAAGTAAACTGAAGGCGTGCTTGTCGGTGAGCTGCCGTGAGTTTCGGGCCTGTGGCAGGCCCTTTTGGAGTCAGATTCGCTTGCTTGAGTCGTCGACGAACTGTCCACTCGCTGGCTGCTACCCCACGAACATATCGGAGTTCCTGTTGGACGTCGACACCAGTCAAATGCCGATTTCGGAGAGAGGTTGACACGATAAAACGGTCATCCCTCTCCGATGTGCACCGGCGCCGTCCAGATCTTGGTCTCGGAATAAAGCCACCAGTCTCCCGAAAGCGCTTATAAACTTTCGAAACACAGGATTGGCTTATGTGGAGCCGACGAGCGACAACCCGCTGGCTGAGCCCTTCTTGCAATAGGGCTACGATTTGTGCTGCTTCTGTAGGTGTTGTTTCCATTGTCGTACAAGGTAAAGGGTCAAAAGTGGCGGAGATGTGTACCGGTCAACGTGTGAAAGTCGACTGATAAAGAAAATCCGATAACAGGTGCTTTTATAGGGGGTCAATATGGCCCCGTGCACGCCGCCGTAAGGCCCTCCGTCTGGGGATTGCCCTGGTGTTCTCGGGCAATCCCCCCTTGGCGATAGCCCGACCGGTGGGTCGGGCTTGCCCGGGCGCGTGGGTAGTGGAGTCGCAGTGTGGACCTTACCTAGCGCGCCCATAAGGGCAGGGAGAACACCGGGGGGTTTTAGTGGGTAGGCCTGGCACCCTGCCGGGAGAGCCCCACACACGCTCGCTGTCTAGCCAACGGCGGGTACGGTGCGGTTACGCATTTCCACCCGAGAATAAAAAAAAAAAAAAGGGGTTCAATAGGTCGCAACTCGTGACGTATCAAACAATTAAAACACGTCTTTTCGATACACCTTCACTTAATGCGGAATGGCTCCATAAATACTGGCTTGTTTTTAATGAATTCGGTATCAGTTTAAAAGTAAAGAGTTGAACCTTTAAAATGAAGTCATTTTTACGATTATTAAAAAAGTATTAACTACTCAAGATAACGCGCAACCAATTTCAAGTAACTGATTCCAAACTTTTGCTCGCGAGTGTATAAGATGCCAACAAGATAATTCGGACTTTCAGATTAGTTCCACGAAAAAGATCAATCTGTTCCGTGAATTACGTTTACATTGGTCCCTAGCCTCCTATGCTAGCTACCAACATCGTTTAATTAAAGTATCCTAAAATGTTAGACCATTGATTTACTACCAACGTAGATAGAGCGCTTCATACAAAAACACGCTTGAAATCTGTCACCTAATCGACTATACATTTCGGTGTGTTGACGTGCCGACAGCTAATCATTTACTATGGAAAAGAACGAGTCGCGATTGGACAGTTCTTCACCGGCCCACTTTTCGAACGTTCATGCGTCATCTACGTTTGGTAGTAAATCAATGTGTTAGACGCTCAACATAATCATTACTACGTTTGCTACGATCACTTACGCAGCTACGAAGCTACAAGAAATCTACGGACTATGAGTAGAAACTACATAAGTCCCAGACCCCAATCAAAGCGGAGATTTAGTAAGATGCGTGAAGCGAAGACGAGAGATGTATTTGAGCAATGGTGTCTCCTCGGAAGCTGTCTAAGCTAGCTAGACTGGATCGGAGATATTATGTACTGGCAAGAGCCGAGCTGAGCTGTGTGCGCTGAACGTTGGATCTTGACATAGCAGCTCTGGCACTTCACTTCACTAATATTTTTTTTCGTCTCCGCTGCATCACCAGCTCGTGAGTCACCACTCACAATCTCTGTATCGCCGCCTTTTCCTGCAAACAAGTTCCTTTTTCCTTATTCTTGAGTTGCAACACCAGCACCCTATGTTCCATATTGCGCGGAGTTAACAATTAAATAACAACACATTAATCAACTCAAAATCCACGCAATACGCGATTTATCTTTCTTTATGACCTAATTTATCTTGTGTTTCAACTCAAGAGATAACAAAATCAATGACGAACGATTGAAATTGATTTAATAGTAAGACTACAACACATCTGTGAGGCACAGCTGACACCTCCGCTTCGATTGCGCAATACAAATATAGACCAACGAAGCTGAGCGGAGATGTGATGTGCGAACAAAAAAAAATATTTTTATGATTGTTTAAAGCACATCTCTCTTCTCGCCTCGTCTCTGCTTTGGTGGTGTCGCAGCCTATATCCAGAGTACACTAACTTAGCGTATTAAGGCGCATAGTAAGGTCAAACATAAAAAATCACTGCAGAAAAAACCGGTTCTCTTCATAAATATTAAATAAAAAAATCTTTAAAAAAGATATGTTATTATTCAACGCATTCTTTAGAGGATGGTCTTTTTAATTTTTTGATAAATTTATTAAAACTTGGTTAAAATGTGACCCAAACATGCCTCGATTTTTAAACTAGAAACCTAATCGCTTCGTAAATATTAAGTTAAATCACATACTTTCGATTTCAATAAATAAAGTGAACAATATTCTAGGGGATGGTCTTTTTAGATTTTTCTTATTCGCCTTTATTAATTTTTTATTGAAATAATTCATCTTACGCGTAAAGGTTTGCTTGAATATTCCCCTCACTCTCACTCGCTCACTCCTATGTAATCAGTGCGGGACGATCGACGCAAGGTCATTGGGAGCACTATGCGCCTTAAAGTTATAATCCGCTACTACTATACAAAGCCTACGAGCCACAAGAATCGGTGTAGTGGCTTTGTTTTCTGTGTTAAGATACAAATTATTTTTATGATTCACAGTCACACGGGGCAAAACTAATCTACTCGTAACTAGAGCATGTTTCTATTGTTTTCTTTCTTTCTTTCTGAGCTTTCTGAAGTCTAAAATTTATTTTTAAGGTCACTTTTAGCATTAACAACGACTGTATCAATATAACAGTGATGTGCCCGATAGAAACATATTTAGTAAATCGTACATGTTCACTATACATATAAGTTTTCGTTTACTTTATATATAACATGAGTAGCCAACAAGCATGCAGCATACGTGATATGCATCCACCGTCCGTCCGTCTGGTATTATTCAATTATTCTTATTTTACATAATTATACATTAAATTTTCAAAAAAAAAATTTCGTACACTCATTGCCCTGACAGTAACAAACAACAATAAATTAATTAGTCAAATAAGTGAAGCCGTTATAAATGTATCACATATTTACTTACGTACCTTTTTTTTCGGGGGAAATGCATGACCGCACCATACCTGCCGTTGCCTAGACGGCGAGCGTGTGTAGGGCTCTCCCAGCAGAGTGCCAGGCCTACCCACTAAACCCCCCAGTATTCTCCCTGCCCTTATGGGCATGCTAGGTAAGGCCACACTGCGACTCTACTTCCTACGCGCCCGAGCAAGCCCGACCAACTGGTCGGGCTATCGCCAAGGGCTATTTCCCGAGAACACAAGAGCAATCCCCAGACGGAGAGCGTTACGGCGGCGTGCACGAGGCCAGCCGTGCACGCAGGCCTCCACGGCAGGGTCATTAGACGGGCATCGCTTGTGCGAAAGCCTGCCTTCGCCTGCTAATCCTCCGCTGCCTATCCACTTATCCTATCCACGTTATGACGTCCTATTCCACTTATCCCCTAGCAAAACAAGAAGTAGCTAGTTGGCGTATTGTCAAAAACATTTTCTATTTAAACTTTAATGCACAATCAAAATTAACATAAATTTAAGGAAACAATGTAATGTATAATGATGGAATTATCTCTGAAAGAGATCTCTTTCACCTAATCTTCATAAATGCTTAGAAAGTTTTGCGCGGGAAAACTTGAAAAATGTATATCACATACATACATGTTGAGTAATAGATCATACATGCATTGAGATAAGGTAAAAGCTTTCATGTTGTGTGAATAAAAAAAATAATAGGAGACTGTTATCTTAGAGCCTAAATAGGTCTTTAGAATACTTTAATATCCATTTTGAATATAAAAACCTGATCAATTGGACACAATCTAAAGAATTCATTTTATACGTCAATAATTAGGTAGCACTCGTCAAAACAACTACTTGAATATCGAATTTCCGCTTTCCCACTTATTTTGTTTTTTTTTGTTCTGTGGAAATTTATGATTTTTATCATTGGTAAATATTTAACTCAATTCTATGTAAATTAAATAATAATTAAGTGAAATATAAATTGTAAGTATAATGTTACAAAATTACAAAATTTTCAATACATGATCAAATAAGATGTGGATGTATAGCCGTTTAATATGCTGCATAATAGCTGTAGGTATATAATTTAACAGCAAGGAAAATCGTTCTGTTCAAATGACTTCAAGTTAACTTTCGGAGCATGAGAAATGTAAACGATTTTTTACTCACAATGCCAAAACAAACCCAAGGAATACTGAAGAGCAATATAAATCACGACTTAACCAATTCACCAGTAGGTTTAGTGTAACAGAAATATTACGTTAAACGTTAAAAAGTATTAGTAAGTAAGTTTCGACATTGACTCGCTTTCAGTAAGATTCCGCTATGATGAATTGGATCTTTCATTACTTCCAGTTTAATTAATAATGTTCATTTTACTTACGGGGCAAGGCTATCATAATATTATAAGTACACACAATAGGGAAGCTCGTGACCTTTATCTTATCTGATGATAATTGGCATTAAGGCCGATGATTGTAGCAAATTTCACCTGGGCTCCTCAAGAACCAGGGACCTGGCTATCTTACCTCTCGCTATCCGAACACAACAATATTTATGTCGTAAACTTACGTCAGTCGGTGGTTGCTAGTCAGGCAGGCTCAGAGGCCTAATTCTACTAATAATTTACAGCCGAATCTAAACTGAACCGTTGCGATCGACCAATCAGAACGCCACATTATCACGTCATCGAGCAGTTGAAAGGCAATAATTATAAGCGCTCCGATTGGTCGACCGCAACGGATCAGTTTCGATTCGGCTGTAACTTATTAGCTGAATTTGGCCCCAGAAGCCCTACCATCACTCAAAGATCCTTACATATTATAAAACAAAGTCCCCCGCCGCGTCTGTCTGTCTGTCTGTTCGCGATAAACTCAAAAACTACTGCACCAATTTTCAAGCGGTTTTCACCACTCGATAGCGATTCTTGAGGAAGGGTTTAGTATGTAATTTGTTAAGTTTTTGTATTTATTTCTGTGTACATTAACGATATTTATTGAAGATGTCGGAAAAAAATAAATTAAGGCGAAACGTAGTTCGCGGGCACAGCTAGTATATTATAAGTTACTAACTGTGCCGGCGAACTACGTTTCGCCATAATAAAAAATAGGTAAAAAATAGTTTACGACCTATTCTCAGACCTACCGAACATACACAAAAAATTTCATAAAGATCGGTCGAGCCGTTTCAGAGGAGTTTGGTAACAAACACTGTGACACGAGAATTTTATATATTACATTAGATAACCATATCCTCTATACTAACTACCGCCATCTATGATGAATGTTTCAGACGTCAAACATCGATCAACGGACGCGGCTCTGACGCTCCCCACTATACCGCAGGCCGCAGGCCCAATATGTCAGCAGTCAAACTGAATTTTTTTGTTGAACAGGCAACACTGTGCCGCACGAATGTTGCCAATATAAATAATCAAATTCAAAACTTGCGTAAATTTTGACCCGGTATGAATGTATCTTTTTGAGCAGGAGCCAAATTTTGTGTGCCTGTTCAGACAAGCAAACTGAACAACTTTTTCTATGGAACCAATCTTCTAATCGCGGAAAAATCAGCTGTTCAATACATCTAGGTTCAGTAGATGTTGAACGTTTGTAGGGAACAGCTGATTTTACCGCGATTAGAAGATTGGTCTTATAGTAAAAGTTGTTCAGATTGCTTAAAGAACAGGCACACAAGAGACTCCTGCTCCTCCTCCTCCTGAAAAAGGAATCCTGTATTATATATATTCATATCGGGTCAAAATATACGCAAGTTTTGAATTTGAAAATTTATATTGGTAGCATTCGTACGGTACAGTGTTGCTGCCTCAACACAAAAAATTTAAAGTAAAAATACTTTTTAAAAAAACAAGCGTTTATTTACATGCCCTAAAAAGAATAAAATAAATTTTTCGTTTAACACTTTTACTATCAACTTATAATGTTATTACACAATATATCTGATAAAAAAGCTTGTCACGAGATTTAAGGACCTACTCGTAAGTATTTATTTTACTTGTTTATCTAGGTGCTCAGGTAAAACTCGCCACAAGCTTTTTTATTATATATATTGTGTAATAACATTATAAGTTGATAGTAAAAGTTTTAAACGAAAAATTTATTTTATTCTTTTTAGGGCATTTAAATAAAAGCTTGTTTTTTTAAAAAGTATTTTTACTTTTAATTTATTTTTTACCTTTTAGTCTGTCTTCAGACTTTTTTTTAGTTTATTCTTAAGGGTATCTTTGCATATTCACACTATTGCATTTCACTTTCAGGTCATTCAAAAAAATGATTTGTGCTATTTTTAATCATTTACTGAATCTACATTATTTATTTATTTTTACATTATTTCCACCTTTTCAAATTATTGACAAAATTATTGACATGTGTTACCTGACAATTTATTGCAATCCAATTCATTAATCATAAAACCGCCTAATGAACGCTGCTTTATAATACTGCATTGCCATTAGAACTGTAGCCACGTGTAAAAAAATGTCAAGTTCGTACTGTTAACTATTGAGGAGATTTTCGTTGGGAGCCGATCCTGGGTGTACCATCAGGTCATTTCAATCATAATACTGCATTGCCATTAGCACTGTAGCCGCGTGTAAAATTTCAAGCCCATACTGTTAACTATTGAAGAGATTTTTCGTTGGGAGCCGATCCTGGGTGCACCATCAAGTCATGCTGAACATTATAATGTATTGTCACGTGAATCAAACGCATATACAAAATTTCAAGTCAATCGAATATCAGGAAGTTGTTTAAAATTGGTTAGTAAGATTTGAAAAAATGAGTTACTTACATACGAACATGGCAAGGTAAATAAAAGCTTGTAAAAACAGTTTTATAGCTGAGATTTTTGGCCGGCGGCGTGGTAGTTCAGTTGTCGTTTCTGAACAAGAACAACTGAAGAACTCAACTAAACAAGAACAACTGAGGAACTGAACTGAACAACAACAACAACACAAAATTTGGCTCGTGACCTAAAATACTATACCTTGAATATAGCGATATTAAAGTAACAAGCACAAGAACTTATAAGATGAATTTTAATATTTTCCCGGATGTTTAAATATACGACCGAATGTACAACTAAATATTATGCTTAATGAAATTCAACTGATCGGAATGTATCATATGAAGATATTTTCTTTGAGCGCGTTCACGTGAAAAATAATAAAATCAAACGGCTAATACAAAATGTTCTAACCTTAGATCAGGGATAGGCGGCGATAGAGCGACAGTGAGCATAAATATGAGATAACACGAGTGAGCAGAACCCACCCAAGCAAAGCAAGAATAATAAATACAACTTCAGAAAGCCGAGCATTTCGAATTGCGAGCTATTTAAATAAAAGTAATAACTAGTAAATATTTTGAAGATATAACTTTGAAATTCACTGTTTATTTAGAATAACATAGCTAGAGACATCGCGGTATGCATGGCAAATATGTCTATGATCATTCGACCTTTATTTATTTATTGAAATTCTATGCATGTCATAAATGTGAATGCTTGGATTAGTGCTTTTTTAGATATAAATTAGTTTATGACATGCTTCTGTCTATTGTTAAATAATATATACTGGTCCAAAACTTATGCAGGGGGTGTTAGGGGCCAAACCAATCCCTTCTTCTCGATGGAGGCTTATGGTCAGCAGTGAGCGTATATTATGTGATTATGATGAAACAATTAAGTAGGTATTTGAAACAGTTTTTTTTCATACCGTAAGCGGACAATTATAGTACCATTCCCTCTATTTATAATGAGTAAAAGAGATACCGATGAGTTTGGAATCTTTGACACTAACTCGGTGAATAATTACTTTGACTTAGGGCAGAAACGCATAGTGCATTCTTGATACCTTACAGATGCAGCGTAATTTCTTAAGCGATAGGTGAGTGCCAGCAGATATTCTACAGATCGTTTTTTTATAGTCTTCGGAATAGGCAGAGGAGTGACCTCAGGAAGGGCCCACCATCCGCGCGAGCCCGAGCTAGTTTAGGTAAATTTCTCTAGTCACAAGCGCACTCGGCACGCAATCGGTACGGCCGCCTAGCAAAATATCGTAGATGTTAATTTTGAATTTAATAGGTGTTTATTATTTACTGTGTTATACTATAGTAAATACGTGTAAATATGTGTTTGATCAACTTTTATATTTACAAGCTTTTATTTAGCTTGCACTGTATGTATGTATGTAGATTTGACCACTTCTCGGTTTTCGAATTGGCTGAAATTTTGCACATAATAATATGTATACCGTGACAATGCAATGTTATGATAACATGGAGCTGATCTGATGAAGGAACTGGACGGTGGCCATAGGAACTCCGTAATAAAATGACGCAACCCCATCGAGTTTGGGCTCGTTTGATTCATATTGACGAGTACTTTGGTCCTATTTGTTAACCAGGGTCTGATGCTGAAGCTGGGAGGTGGCCATAGGACCTCCGCAATAAAACGACATAACCCTATCGAGTTTGGGCTCGTTTGATTCGTTATGACGAGTACTTTGGTCCTATATGGTAACCAGGGTCTGATGCTGGAGCTGGAAGGTGGCCATAGGACTTCCGCAATAAAACGACATAACCCTATCGAGTTTGGGCTCGTTTGATTCGTAATTTTTTTTTTTTTTTTTTTTTTTTAAAAAAAACGTCGCCCCACACTAGGATTTTCTCCTGTGTTGTGGGTGCAGTTACAAACATAGAATATCACATGCACATACGCCCAGACCGGAACAAATTTCTGTAGGCCATACAAAACATTTGTCCCGTACGGGAATCGAACCCGCGACCCGTTGCGCAGTAGGTGATCACTCGACCTCTGCGCTAAACGTGTCGTCGTAAATGACGAGTACTTTGGTCCTATATGGTAACCAGGGCCTGATGCTGGAGCTGGAAGGTGGCCATAGGACCTCCGCAATAAAACGACATAACCCTATCGAGTTTGGGCTCGTTTGATTCGTATTGACGAGTACTTTGGTCCTACATGGTAACCAGGGTCTGATGCTGGAGCTGGAAGGTGGCCATAGGAACTCCGCAATAAAACGACACAACCCCATTGAGTTTGTGCTCATTTGATTCGTATTGACGAGTACTTTGGTCCTATATGGTAACCAGGGCCTGATGCTGGAGCTGGAAGGTGGCCATAGGACCCCCGCAATAAAACGACATAACCCTATCGAGTTTGGGCTCGTTTGATTCGTAATGACGAGGACTTTGGTTCTATATGGTAACCAGTGTCTGATGCTGGAGCTGGAAGGTGGCCATAGGAACTCCGCAATAAAACGACACAACCCCATTGAGTTTGTGCTCATTTGATTCGTATTGACGAGTACTTTGGTCCTATATGGTAACCAGGGTCTGATGCTGGAGCTGGAATGTGGCCATAGGACCCCCGCAATAAAACGACATAACCCTATCGAGTTTGGGCTCGTTTGATTCGTAATGACGAGGACTTTGGTTCTATATGGTAACCAGTGTCTGATGCTGGAGCTGGAAGGTGGCCATAGGAACTCCGCAATAAAAGGACGTAACCCTATCGAGTTTGGGCTCGTTTGATTCGTATTGACGAGTACTTTGATCTTATATGGTAACCAGGGTGTGATGCTGGAACTGGAAGGTGGCCATAGGAACTCCGCAATAAAACGACACAAGCCCATCGAGTTTTGGGCTCGTTTGTTTCGTAATGACGAGTACTTTGGTCGAGTTTCGTAATGGCGGCCATGCGATTACAAAATGATAAAATATAAAATAATAGTAAAAAGATTTAAAAAAAAAGTCGCCCCACACTAGGATTTTATTTTAAAGCCCTAATAAGACGAAAATAAATTTTAGTTTATTACATGATACATCTAATATATAAAATTCTCGTGTCACAGTGTTTGTTACAGAACTCCTCCAAAACGGCTTGACCGATCTTTATGAAATGTTTTGTGTATATTCAGTAGGTCTGAGAATAGGTCGTAGGCTATTTTTTATTACGGCGAAACGTTAGTTCGCCGTTATTATAGCGAAACGTAGTTCACCGGCACAGCTAGTTTTTAATAAAATATAAAAGCTTGTCGCAAGATTTACCCATTTTATAAAAAACAAATATTTTTTTCATAGAATTACCAATATTTATTTATTTAAGGCTTACCAAGTAAATACATACGGGCAAGGTACTTAAACAGTTTTTTTTATGGAGGGCCTGGCAAATGACCTCCTCCCGCCTGATGTTAAGCGGTGAAAGAGGCCCAAATGAGTTGACAGATAGAGGTGGGAGGACATCCACTATCCAACCTGCCCGCCCCTTGCCGGCTTAAAAGATGTTTTTCACACCTCTTTTGAAGGAACCCATGTTGTATGATGGAGGAAACACGTGCGCAGGTAGAGAATTCCAAGTGTGGGATGAACGACAGAAGACTTACCGAAAGGGAGACTCTGTACCAAGGTCGTGTGCTTGGGTACCTCCGTCTTACCTATTTCTGCCGCAAAGCAGCAGTGCTTGCATTGCTGTGTTCCGGTTTGAAGGGTAAGATATGGCACTGAAATTACTGGGTACCTGTGGGTGGGTATATAGTATTTTCCTTAATTTTAACATCTTTTTTAGCGCTGAATGAGTTAAGTACTTAGATTCCCTGGCTGTCTGGTACGTCATGTTAACTTATGTGTATTGTATACCTACCTAAAAAGATTGCTTTAGATATCAATCTAAGTGAGAGCTTAATGTCTAGGCAAGCCTTAATGAGGCGTATAGACATTTTAAATAACGCTATGTCTTAGTTGTAAGAAATAAATAAAATATTTATCTGACCTGACTTTACATCTTAAGTCACAAGTTGGCAACGTACACTGTGGCCCTTGTGGGGTTGCAGTTTTACTGCGAATGTCACACGAGACACATGTATTATAGGTGACTGTTACCACTTACCATCAGGTGGGCAGTTTGCTTTTGTGCCAACTTAGTAGCAATAAAAAAAAGAAGAAGGAATCTTGGAATTTCTTGGTACGGTGTGAAAAGGAGGATACAGTGTAAGGATGACTCCGTAGACCCTTACGCGTGTTTCTGTAAAGGAATGGAGAGGGAGGGATAAGGTTAAAGAGCTCCTCAGAGCATTCCCCGTGGAACATTCGGTAAAAGGCGCTAAGAGAGGCGATGTCACGTTGAAGTTGTAGAGGCTCGAGGGTGTTAGTTGCCTCTACATCGCTAATTATTCGAATAGCGCGACGCTGCAATCTGTCCAGAGCATCGAGGAGGTACTGAGCGGAGCCGGAGTGCGAGCAATATTCCACGCAAGACCTAACCTGAGTTTTATACAACAGGCATAGTTGGTCCGGTGCAAAATACCTACGCAAGACCTAACCTGAGTTTTATACAACAGGCATAGTTGGTCCGGCGCAAAATACCTACGCACCTTGTTCAGGACACCGAGTTTCCGTGAGGCAGCAGTTATAACGGATTCCAGTTTTTCAAAAAAGGGATCATATATGCATTTAAATTTCAGGACTGCACGGCATTGTCATGTGTGTATGACAATGCTGTACAAAACGTTATTTATTACAAAAAAATAAATATAATAATCAAGTTAAATTGTTTTATTGTTTATCCTAATTCTCGCACAAGCTTTTATATTTTTATAAGAAAATATATCTTGTAATAAATTAAACTTTATTTTCCTCTTTTAAGGCATTATAATATAAGCTTGTTTTTAAAAAAACTTTTTTTAAACTAATTACTCAAATAATACGAAATATTTTAATGACTACCGAGTTCTTTATTGTTAGTTGTATCTACAAATTATTTTATATAATATACATATAATAATTTAGTAATAAACAAATATGAAATGAATATTTTCTTGTGCTCAACGCACTTTTTAGTGCATTGAAGCCATTCGCTAGATTGTAATAAAAAAATAAATTAAAGTTTATTTTCTTTTTTTAGGACATTAAAATAATAGCTTGTTTTAAAAAATCTTTTGTGATAGCGGCCATCTTGTTTTAGTTTTTTTCATGATGTACTGTATTTTACGAACTTTCATTTGATACCCCATATACAGACCCATATTGTGGGGATTGTACATAAAAATAATCTGTCAATTTGTGACGGCGGCCATCTTGTATTAGATTGTCTTTCAGAATATACTATATTCTACAATTCATTCTACAATTCAAGCTCTTTCATTTGACACCTAAATTGGGGAAGGTCGCACAAAAGAAATTGATGGGGTTGCATATGGATATTATCTAGGCTAGGCTCAAAGTACTCATCAAGAAAAATCATATAGGACGAGTACTTCGTCAATACGAATCAAACAAGCCCAAACTCGATGGGGTTGCGTCGTTTAATTTCGAAGTTCCTTTGGCCACCTTCCAACTCCAGCATCAGACCCTGGTTACCATATAGGACCAAAGTACTCGTCAATACGAATCAAACGAGCCCAAACTCGATGGGATTGTGTCGTTTTATTGCGGAGTTCCTATGGCTACCTTCCAGCTCCAGCATCCGACCCTGGTTACCATGTAGGACCAAAGTACTCGTCAATATGAATCAAACAAACCCAAACTTGATGGGGTTGTGTCGTTTTATTGCGGAGTTCCTATGGCCAGCTTCCAGTTCCAGTATCAGACCCTGGTTACCACATAGGACCAAAGTACTCGTCAATACGAATCAAACAAGCCCAAACTCGATGGGATTGTGTCGTTTTATTGCGGAGTTCCTTTGGCCATCTTCCAGCTCCAGCATCAGACCCTGGTTACCATGTAGGACCAAAGTACTCGTCAATACGAATCAAACGAGCCCAAACTTGATGGGGTTGTGTCGTTTTATTGCGGAGTTCCTATGGCCACCTTCCAGCTCCAGCATCAGACCCTGGTTACCACATAGGTCCAAAGTACTCGTCAATACGAATCAAACGAGCCCAAACTCGATGGGGTTGTGTCGTTTTATTGCAGAGTTCCTATGGCCACCTTCCAGTTCCAGCATCAGACCCTGGTTACCATATAGGACCAAAGTGCTCGTCAATACAATTCAAACGAGCCCAAACTCGATGGGGTTGCGTTGTTTGATTGCGGAGTTCCTATGGCCACCTTCCAGTTCCAGGATCAGACCCTGGTTACCATATAGGACCAAAGCGCTCGTCAATACAATTGAAATGAGCCCAAACTCAATGGGGTTGCGTTGTTTGATTGCGGAGTTCCTTTGGCTACCTTCCAGCTCCAGCATCAGACCCTGGTTACCACATAGGACCAAAGTACTCGTCAATACAATTCAAACGAGCCCAAACTCGATGGGGTTGTGTTGTTTGATTGCGGAGTTCCTATGGCCACCTTCCAGTTCCAGGATCAGACCCTGGTTACCATATAGGACCAAAGCGCTCGTCAATACAATTGAAACGAGCCCAAACTCGATGGGGCTATGTCATTTTATTGCGGAGTTCCTATGGCCACCTTTCAGCTCCAACATCAGATCAGCTCCATGTCGTCATCATAATATATTTATACATATGCATGCAAAATTTCAGCTTAATCGGAAACCGGGAAGTGAGTCAAATTTAACTCTCAAGATTAGACCCGAACATGCAAAAGATAAATAAAAGCTTGTAAAAAGGTTGAAGGTTTTTCGTACGGCAGCCACAAATAATAAAATTGTTAGTTATCAACTTCTCCGATTACTCCGTAGGACTTCGCGTCGTATACATACACAAATAATTACGTAACCGGGAGCTAGCTCAAAGCGACGTGCTCTCACTTTGAGTCTTGATTGCACACTGAATTTCGACGCGCCCGAGCCAAGTATTTGTAAGAAAATCGATAAATGTATGTAAAAAATTTCATATAAAAATCAATATACGATAATTAAAAAAAATACCACGGTGTCAGTGTTTTGCATACCCTTGTTCTACATATTTGTTAAATGAAAATACAATAGGGTTAATTAATGAAGCTAAAAATCACGAACGGTATATGTGTGTAACCCAAATTTTAAGTAAAATTGATGCTATTTTTTAACGAAATGGTATGTAAATTTGAAAAATGGTGACGGTGATTATGTAAACACATTATTTAAGAATTTAAATTTATTTTTTCCCGGTCAGTTAACTGGAACGTTAACGTAAAATATCAAAAACGCCAACCTTTTTGTTATTTTTCGCGCCATGGCACAGAGGGACACGCTCCATACAAGGGCGGTCATAAATAGTTAAAGTCCTGTTACTATCAATACATTGTATTATTTTAGTGACTTATAGTTGTAAAAGTGTTTTAGGAACATTAAAATGAAAGAAGTACATGTATTTACGGAATAAAAAACGTTTACTTCAGTAAAAAACAAATATAAACAATAACATACTTTTACCTAAATTTATCATGAACAAACACTTAAAAATTGGCATGTAAAACATATATTTTAAATAAAATAAGAGTCAAAACATTGATAACATTATTTAATTATAATAAAATAATAGAAATAAATAAATTAAAATTAATTAAATACAAAAAAAACAAAACAACTAACAAAATACAAATAAATTATTCTTATTCTAACAATATTAAACATGTAACAATTCTATTACACTTTGTGACAGAGTATTTTTCTTTTTAGGGGGAAGTTTCCGAAGACTTGTAATATAAGGATCTGAATGTAATAATAGTCGTTGTATTAAATCTTGATTGGTAACTTCACGTGACATTTTTCGAGTGTGACTTCGTCTATAAATTTTGATATACTTATTTGTCGCTTCAGCAGCTTCTTCGGAAAGTTCTCCTATAGATAACAATGCATAACTTATAATATCTGATCCATGTACGAGCACCTTGTGGACAGAAGCAGGAAGACTATACCACGGATTTTCCTCGACCAGGCTGTATGCTGTTTGTAATGCATAGTCTTTAAACTTGCATTCATTAATTTTATGTCCAGAAGATAACGTTTATAATATTACACAACAACGATCTATGAGATCCTTATTCAAACCTGTAATTTCAGCAGATACAGCTGATTCCAAAAAAAACTTCCTGGCCGTGTTTCCGTCGTTAGACGTCCCGCTTCCACCACTACGCGGCTTGTCAACTATTAAACCTAATCGTTCCCTAAACTGGGACTGTACATATTGTTTTTTATTTGATAACAATTGTTTATCACTATCTAGCCTAACTTGCCATTTTTTTATGTCTAATCTATATGAAAGATGAATAAAATATTCGAAGAAACGTATCCAAGAATGTAGTGGTGATAATCCAAATTGGTATCTACTCTCTATTACAGGTTTTTGTAAACATTCGTCTATTTTATTCATCTCTTTAGGGGTAGCATTACATATATAACATCTACTTGTAGATGTTTCACTTAAAGCACTACAAATTTTACCATCTACCATTGAAAGCTGCAACTTATGAGAAACGACCAATTCACGATTGTCGATCTGAATAAAAGTAGGTTGCAAACTTTCAATTTTATCCTTAAAATAAGCTTCCTCTTGCAAAGACACTGCTGTGCTTTCTTTCAAAAATTGAAATCGAATAGGACGGCAGTACCTAGTGGAAGAGGGTCGAGGATTTTTCCATAAAATTTTACAATTATCTTCAGCTAATTTTACAATAATTTGAAGGGGTACATAAGATGTTACAAACAAACTACTATCTTCTAAAGTTGAATCTGAAAAAAATTGTTTGTATTCACTATGTCCAGTGCTGCCATCGAATCCCCATTTCCCAAGTAAAGAGATATTAGACAAACAATCATCAGGAATCTGATCTAAGACCTCTGCTGGATCTTTTGGATTCAAGGATTCGAGAAGCTGTGTGATCAAAAAGACTTTGTAATTCAACTTCAGCTGAAGACTCGGAAACAGTTATATTAGAATGGTAACATCTCTGTTTCGCTTTAGTAATTTGTTGGTAACATGGTAATACATTAGGAGAAATCTTACTATTAACAAAGTTTTTAATTAATAAATACTGATGTTTTGTCAACTGAGCATCAGTCACAAGTGACAAGACATCATCAGTGCTAACTCTAGATATACACGAATCGAATGAACAGTCTGAAACATCAAGCAATGCACTCACAGTAGAATCATCAGACTTTGACAAATCAGCTACTCTCCGACGTTTAGTCCTTTTACTACATTGCGTAAAAGGTTTTCGAGGACGACCACGTGAATGACACGGCGACGTTTCAGACGGAGTACATTGCTTATTGTTTTTCACAAGTAGAATTTTTTCAATAACATTAAACCAATCGGAATTCTTATATAAAAGCTTGGTTTTATCCCTATTACATTTTTTCCAGAATCGAGCAATAGCTTTACATAAATTATTAACAATTTTCTCTAAATAATGAATATCAATGTTCTCAGCATCGTCGTTCAGAGTAGTCAACAAACTTTGTAGGACTTGACGACACTTTTTCGAGTCATTATCGGTATTGACAGTTAGCCATATTTCAAGAATATGCATTCTTGAAAACGAGCATATATATAAATTACCTAAAACAAAAAAAACGGTTAAAATTCAGTCACAAAACCTACACAAAGCACTAAGACTAAATAAACTAATTTCGTAGCAAATGCTACGAGATAATCTGGCAACCGTAGCACCCTTGTCATCGCCAAAAGGGCAGATAAGGGCAGCCAAGTTTTAATTTTCCTAAGATAAGAAAGTCTAAAGATTATGGTGCAATATACCTCCATAGTCGGAGCGAGTGGGAACATATTTAAAAGTTTATTCAAACTTTGAATATTAAAATATAATACTCCAAGAAAAGTCGCCTCGTAGCAATGACATACTAAAGAAAATATATACTAAGATACAATTAAAATAAAAATATTAATTATTACATACCCTGTTCTTGGATATCCATTTCAGAAAAAACTCACACAGCACTCACAGGTCCCGCAATGACAACAAATGACGTCACGCTTTTTAATGACTCACTGATAACAGTATTTACGATTGGCGATGCGCTCTCTTTGAATGCACAATAGATAATGAAGGCGCACTCTAATTACTGACCTATTTATAGTTTCAGAAGGTACCGCAACTATCCAATGTAACGACAAGGAATAAAATGTAAAACAAGAAAGCAGGTTTTTAAGATTTATGACCTATGGATGTCCCACAGTGCATGGGCCCAATTTGTTCGCCAGCCCATTCATCACCCTCCACGTTTCTCAGCCGAATATTATTAACCTATAAGTGTCTTTTTTCGCATAAAAATAGAGAACATTTATTTTGACATTTATTTATTTATTCATTTATTTATTTGCTTGCTTACATGTACGTATTTATAGGTGTTTACAATTTAATTAACATTGTATCTGTACATGCACCCTGCAAGGGCACTGCATAGCTAATAGTGAACTGTTCGTTGTAAATAAGTACGTATACAAATTATGAAATCGAGATAATTCTAAAACCTTACAATATAAAATAAACAATGATCAATAATAAAAATTTTCCATAGCAATTTAGGAAAGAGGATGGCATTATTTAATGTTTAAGTCAATAATAGTATAATGATAATGAATATTAGATTTTTAAATTCATCATCACAGCCCATATACTTCCCCACCGAGGGGCTCGAGCCTACCCTATGTTAGGGTGATTAGGCCTTAGTCAACCACGCTGGCCCAGTGCGGATTGGTTGACTTCACATACATCATTGAATTTCTTCGCAGATGTATGCAGGTTGCCTCACGATGTTTTCCATCAATTCGAAACGAAAATCACATTGGTACATTGTCTCGAACCCCGACCCCCCGATTGGAAGGCAAGTGCCGAGTCCACTGCGCCACCGACGCATTTTTAAATTCATTGATATTTAATTGTATTAATATTTTATTACGAATTATACACACACACACACACACACACACACTACGTATGTTACACTTCTTATAGTTGATTTAATAATCTATATAAATAAATAAAATTTAAGTGTCTGTTTGTAATGTCAAAATAACAAGTTTTTACTAAATGGGTATGAATGTATATCGGGTACCAATAGCAAAAACACAATTTTATAAATTTTTGTCTGTCTGTCTGTTTGTTCTCGCTAATCTCCGGAACGGTTGGACCGATTTTGACGGGACTTTCACTAATATATAGCTAATTATATAAGGTATAACATAGGCTACTTTTTATCAAATTCAACAAATGTTTCTATTCCACGCGGACGAAGTCGCGGGCACAGCTAGTTATTTATAAAATAATTATTTGATTTATTTTTCTTTATTGATTAATATATAATTGTATTTGTATTAAATAACTAATATTGTCAAATATTGTTGGATTCAATTCGCAAGTAACTTATAAAAATCAATCTATTTTTACCCGCTACTATAATTAACAAAGCGTTTTCCTTAATTAGAATTAACTGCCTTTCCTAGTAAATATTTTGGGATGCTTCCCCCGGAGGGGCATTGGTTTGCCTCAGCCTGTATATTTTAATCGACAGCTTGGCCAGTAATAGATTTAGACGGCGAACTCATAACTTTACAAACTACACCAAGTTTTTCTGCAACTGACAGTCTCGCTCCTTTCCGTTATCGTTAAGTCTGACAGCTAATGATGAAACCTTTGGAAATAGTTCAGTGATTTGCCAGAACTACGGCACCCATGCATGGTAAAAAACAAGAAATATTTCAGATGCGCAAAAACCTTAATGTGTTCTGAGACTAGTCACGAAATAAATAGCTGTCGACTAATGGTAAACCTTGACCAAAAACTAGCACTGAGAAAACTAGTATTACGTATTTTGAGTTTATAAAAATTACTGGATAGATAAGGCAACAGTCAACAACTACACAAGATTTCTTCATAATCTTAATCTAATATATAAAATTCTCATGTCACAGTGTTTGTTACCGAACTCCTCCGAAACGGCTTGACCGATCTATATGAATTTTTACAAGCTTTTATTTAACTTGAAATGTAAGTATAGTATGTTCGGGTGAATTCTTGCAACTCAATTTTGAAGCAGATATCTTTAACCGATTGGGCTGAAATTTTGTATACACGTTCAGTTTGGATGACAATGCATGGATTACTGTGTGACGTCATTCTAAATCCAAGATGGCGGTATACCCAAGATGGCGGACCAATTATTTTTAATGCACCCCTACAATATGGGTATCAAATAAAAGGTCTTGCTAAGAGTAATTCGAAAAATAATGTACCGTCACTATTAATCCAATATAGCGGACTTCTAAAGCTTGAAAATCAATTTTCAAGTAGATATCTTTAACCGATTGCGCTAAATTTTGTATAACACACACAGTTTGGATGAAAATGCATGGTTAACTGTGTGACGTCATTCTAAATCCAAGATGGCGGCATACCCAAGATGGCGGACCAATTATTTTAAATGCACTTCTAAAATATGGGTATCAAATAAAAGGTCTTGCTAAGAATAACTTGAAAAATGAAGTGATGTCACTATTAATCCAATATGGTGTACTTATAAAGCTAAAAAATCAATTATGAAGTAGATATTTTTAACCGATTCAGCTGAAATTCTGTATAGACGTTCTGGCAAACGATCTTGTAACAATGATGCGTTGAATGAGATGAACAGACTGAGAAACGTGTCCAGTGATATCTCAAAAGTAAAAAATAAATTAAATGTAAAAAAAACATTTTTAAAAACAAGCTTTTATTTAAATGCGCTAAAAAGAAAAAAAAACTTTTACATTAAAACTTTTACTCATAACGTCATTTCACATTTGACACAATTTATATGACATAAAAGCTTGTCGCGAGATTTACTTTTGTAGATAAACAAGTAAATTAAATAATTTGATGTGAATAATTTTATACATTACAATTTTCAAACTAACTAAATACGAGTAGGTACTTAAAAGTACTCTTTTAAGTACTTTTAACTTACTACACACAAGTAAATCTCGCGACAAGCTTTTACCTCTATATATAATAAAATCGTAGGGGTACAAAAATCTGTAATTGCGAAATATTAAGAAAAAAAATACACAGGTCGCCTTAAAATCATTAGCAGAACACGATAGAATAGTTTTAAAAAAAATTGTTTGTTTGTTGGTTTGTTTGTTTGTTTGTTTGTCTGTTTGTCCGGAAAGATCTCCGAAACTACTGGACAGAATTTGATATGGCTTACACCACAATGCTTAGAATTTTCCGGAAGAACATTTAGGCATAATTTCGTTTGTTTAAATTCACTTTTTATTTTTAGTGAAAAAATACCATATAAAATTTTCGAATTGGCTTTAGGTAGAAAAACAACATGGCGCACGTGAAATTATTTTGACAAGTCTGTCACATAGTACCATAGATATAGAATGGAATAGATGGGCTATAAAAGCCGTCAAACATGAGGAAAAGAGATAAACTTATACACATTGCCAAAGGAAAGAAGAAGACGGCATAATTTTTTTTTGTCTTTGTCACCGTATATAGGTGAAACTGGTAGTGGGGATTGTTTATCACCAGCGTCTGGTGCTAAACAAATACGTGGATGAAATTTGTTGTGTGAAGTATAGCTCACTGTGCAATTATTTAACAGTTTAATTAGTGTAATTGTGAACTATTTGAACATTTAAATCATGGTGCACTGCTCCGCTTTAGGTTGTAATAGTGATAGTGCTAGAAAACAGGAAAATATAACCTTTACAGGTAAGACCTAAATTGTGTCAATATTAAGCGCCAAAACTATTTTTTAAATTATAAATACAAGTTATATTGCAATATTTTATCCTTCTACTATGGTTCTCAATCATATTATGGGATTAAACATGAAATTTCAAACTAATTATAAGGTTACTATTAACCTAATAAGTTAAGAATGTCGCCATTCAATATGGTCACGTATACAACCAACGCGTATAACATTTTGCCGGGTTATAGTGATACCAGTTGCGCTACTACTATTTTTCCTTGATTCGTAGGTAATTTGTTACGTTAAAGGGAACTCACATATTAGTTTCTGTGTTACATTAATATTGACATATTTAAATATAAAATTTTGACCATTTTAGATAACAAAGGTAATTCTTTTGAAGTGAAACTTTCTATTTGCTTGTTTGTCTGTATTTAACAGATTTCCTTCGGAGATAATTACTCGAAACAGTTGGGTTAAAGCTACTGGTCGATTGAATTGGCAGCCAACCAAGCATACTCGAATGTGTTCTAAGCATTTTGAACAACAGTGGATTTAGAAAAACAAAAAAGGCACTTTTCTTGGGAGTGGTGCTATTCCTAACTTTTTTTACAGGTCAGTAACTTATATATATTATATCTACAAAGTAAATCCCTATCAAGCCGAAACCTATATTTATTTTTCACAGACCCAACTATTTGTATAAGGGATTTCAAAATTAATTTTACAGTTTTGGATCAATGACACCAAAATTTTTATAACAGTATGTTAACATGGGTAGGTACCAAATTCTTTTCTACTATTTTGAAATGGTCAAAAATATTATTAATGGTTTGATTTTGGACATTTCCTATTTATATAACAAGTCTGACCATTAGTACAGATACAGTTTACAAATTTCTTAATTATTATTTTTAATGTTGTAAAATTAGCACCTGATTTTATTTTTAACCTGTATACATATTGTTTCAGGACGCATCGGTGTTGGATTTCGGTTCAAATTTGAATACGCCCCTAAAGAGAAAAATGCGGCTTCAAATGCTGCGTTTGAAACAATCAGCGAGGTCATCAAGTAAAAAACTACGGGCAGTGCGTGAATCGCTTAGACGATTGGGAAAAAAAGTAGCCAAACTTTAAAATGTGTTAAGTGATTTGAAGTGTAAGTTAATGATGCAAAATGAGCGGTTGGACATTTTAGATACTGTAGGAGAAACCAATAGAGATTTTCTGAAAATATTATTAAGTACATACATAAAATGCAGCGAGAAATAAAATGTCACAAATGTGTGGAATCACTGATTGCCTCTGAACCATATACATATAATAGTCTGCAGTCAAAGAGGTAGTTACCACGTGCGAAGTTGCTGAAAACACATATCATAGAAATAAAACTTTTTGGAAAGAAAATTACTATGCATTCCCTTTTGCACCAATGCTTAGAAAAATTGTTAAATCAATTTTTTTACTGAAGAGTTTACGCATAATCACTACCCGCTTTTGATGAAATGTATTTGTAAAAAATATTTAAATACGCGAATTCATTGCTAATACGCTTTATTCGATGACAATAACGGAGTTACTGAAATCTAATTTTAGAAAATGTTTATTTAACATTTAATATTTATACATTTTCTAAATCTTCACAAATATTTAGTAAATGTATAAATATTGGATTTTAAATAAATTGCAGAGATAAAGAAAAAACAATGATATTGCCCGCTGTATTCTTAATCGAGCGTCGATCTTCGCAAGGTACCTAGCTGGCAAAAGCTGGAAGTGAGTGGTCGCGGATCGTACTCAGTGGCGAGCACTTATAGGGGCCTATGTCCAGCAGTGGACGCGTGTGGGCTGATGATGATGATTCTTAATATTTTTTCTTATATTTGTAAAGATGTTTACATAATAGCTTAAATAATTAAGTAAAATGTTTTAAAACTAAATATACTCGAGTAAATCCGAAAAGTGTAGTTTTATTTAAAAGTGTAAATT
This sequence comes from Schoenobius gigantellus, assembly GCA_963935595.1. Taxonomy (NCBI): domain Eukaryota; kingdom Metazoa; phylum Arthropoda; class Insecta; order Lepidoptera; family Crambidae; genus Schoenobius; species Schoenobius gigantellus. The sequence goes on from OZ012541.1 coordinate 56,115,033, forward strand.
ACTTTAGACTGCGAAAGTTGAATGACGAATACAAAAAAAAAATCGCAACTTCCTCCCACTTTTATTTTTTGAGACATATTGTTGAGCGAAGGGCGCTCATTAAAATGTCTCAATAAAAATACGTAGATCAACCAACCTTTTTACCACTATAAACATAAAGTAGGGTAAAACTTAAAGCAACACTGGTATACCCATCTACTTTAGGCAGGTATGACGTCATCTATGTCTGTCCCTTACGGGTATACGGTCACGTCCTATCTATTCATTCTTTATCTAAGCATAGTACAGAGAGAAGGTATTTTCTTCCACGAAGGAAAGGCAATGGAACTACGCCATACAGCCTGATCTTAAGTAATTGTAAGTCGAAAGTTGCAAGGCAGGAATGAAGTCTTTCACATAGTACAAATAAAATTTAATATTTTCTGTTAATGGCTGTGCCTATCTGGATTTCGCCAACCAAATTTTCTTTTTCTTATGTCGTACCGTGGTGGTAAGGCAAAAGGATCAAGCCGTACAACCAATGTATAAAGCATTTTTATGACAATATCGAGTCACAATAAAATTTGTAGATTGATATAGTTCTTGATTAATTTGCACAAAATCGGTACAATTTTTGAAATATTTAAAAATGTTGAAAAGTGAAGATACCCTTTTAAAGGTATTTTGAAAGGTGTTATATGTTTTTACATTAGGACTAAGGAATCAAACTCTTTCATCCATTTAAAAAGTAAAAGATTAATATTGATAATTTAAAAAAATATCTGACTGCAATGAACTGGGTTACGCGTAGAGGGACGGTACGGGACTCTTGATCCTAATGTCTAAAATGACGGATCACATTTTTTTGATCCACCCAAGGAACATGGATATCGAACGAAGAACCTAAAGAGTAGAACACATTGAACCTAGCCACGTTGACTTAATTTGACATGACTGCCGATAAAGTTCGTTTCCAAACCCAGCGATATGCATATCAAATGAAAGGCCTTGATGAGTAGAGCACTATGAACATAGGAAAATCGCCCTAAATTCAAATAAAACGGATAAAAGTTCGTTTCCAAACCCAGCAATATGGGTATCAAATGAAAGGCATTGATGAGTAGAGCACTATGAACCTAGCAACATTGACATAAATTTAACATGGCCGCCGCTCAAAAAAGGTGGATAAAAGTTAGTTTCCAAACCTAGCAATATGGGTATCAAATGAAAGGCCTTGAAGAGTAGAGCACTATGAACCTAGCAACATTGACATAAATTCAACATGGCCGCCGCTCAAAAAAGGTGGATAAAAGTTAGTTTCCAAACCTAGCAATATGGGTATCAAATGAAAGGCCTTGAAGAGTAGAGCACTATGAACCTAGCAACATTGACATAAATTCAACATGGCCGCCGCTCAAAAAAGGTGGATAAAAGTTAGTTCCCAAGCCTAGCAATATGGGTATCAAATGAAAGGCCTTGAAGAGTAGAGCATTAGGTACCTAGGAAAATCGACCTAAATTCAAAATGGCCGCCGCTCAAAAAAAAAGGATAAAAGTTCGTTTTCAAACCCAGCAATATGGGTCTCAAATGAAAGGCCCTGATGAGTAGAGCACTATGAACCTAGCAACATTGACATAAATTCAATATAGCCGCCGCTCTAAAAAGAAGAATAATAGTTCGTTTCCAAACCTAGCAATATGGGTATCAACTGAAAGGCCTAAAAGAGTAGAGCATTATGAACTAAGGAAAATTGCCCTAAATTAAACATGGCCGCCACTCAAAAAATGGATAAAAGTTCGTTTTCAAACCCAGCAATATGGGTATCAAATAAAAGGCTTTGATAAGTAGAGCACTATGAACCTATCAACATTGACATAAATTTAACATGGCCGCCGCTCAAAAAAGATAGATAAAAGTTCGTTTTCAAACCTAGCAATATGGGTATCAAATGAAAGACCTTGAAGAGTAGAGCATTAGGAACCTAGCAAAATCGACCTAAATTCAACATGGCAACCGCTCAAAAAAAAGGATAAAAGTTTGTTTCCAAACCTAGCAATATGGGTATCAACTGAAAGGCCTAAAAGAGTAGAGCATTATGAACTAAGGAAAATTGCCCTAAATTAAACATGGCCGCCACTCAAAAAATGGATAAAAGTTCGTTTTCAAACCCAGCAATATGGGTATCAAATAAAAGGCTTTGATAAGTAGAGCACTATGAACCTATCAACATTGACATAAATTTAACATGGCCGCCGCTCAAAAAAGATAGATAAAAGTTCGTTTTCAAACCTAGCAATATGGGTATCAAATGAAAGACCTTGAAGAGTAGAGCATTAGGAACCTAGCAAAATCGACCTAAATTCAACATGGCAACCGCTCAAAAAAAAGGATAAAAGTTTGTTTCCAAACCTAGCAATATGGGTATCAAATGAAAGGCCTTGAAGAGTAGAGCATTAGGTACCTACGAAAATCTACCTAAATTCAACATGGCCGCCGCTCAAAAAAAGGATAAATGTTCGTTTTCAAACCGAGCAATGTGGGTACCAAATGAAAGGCCTTGATGAGTAGAGCACTATGAACCTAGCAACACATAAATAAATTCAACATGGCCGCCGCTCAATAAAGGTGGATAAAAGTTTGTTTTCTAATCTAGCAATATAGGTATCAAATGAAAGGTCTTCAAGAGTAGAGCACTATGGACCTAGCAATATTGACGTAAATTCAACATGGCCACCGCTCAAAAAAGGTGGATAAAAGTTCGTTTCCAAACCTAGCAATATAGGTATCAAATGAAAGGCCTTGAAGAGTAGAGCACTATGAACCTAGGAAAATAGCACAACATTCAATATGGCCGCTGCTCAAAAAAACTGATAAAAGTTCGTTTCTAAGCCCAGCAATTTGGGTATCATATGAAAGGCCTTGATCAGTAGAGCACTATGATCGTAGCAACATTGACGTAAATTCAACATGGCCGCCGCTCAAAAAAGACGGATAACAGTTGCTTTTCAAACCCAGCAATAGGGGTATTAAATGAAAGTAGGCCCTGAAGGGTACCTAGAGCAGCCATGCTCTAAGTGCCCGCGGAACCCTAGGGCTCCACACTACCCCTATAAGGGGTCCCGCAATAATTTAGAAAAATCAAAACACCCTCTCTGGTCGTACTTTCATTATGCTTATTAATAAAGAATACACTTTTAAAAACTATTGTTTTATTTTAGGGTTCCGTCAAGTATTTCGCTTTCCAAAAGGGTTCCGTACCAAAAAAGTTTGAGAACCGCTTCGGGGCCAATTGGATGTTCGATGTTAGATGTTACCTGTGTTTAGTGTCCTTCGAGACCGTGATAATGCAACGATCGTGAACTAACGATAACTCCAAGTTTGTGTGTTGGATGTTAGTCATCACGGCGAGTTTGCTAACCGAACTATGCCAGCAATACTATATCGCACAGTACACGTTACAAAAACGGAAGTCTCAATACATTTTAAGGCTAACCGCATAAATACATTTTTTCGCATTCGTTTTCTGAATGCGGGCATACGAATGCATCAAATCTATACAAAATACTCATTGACTGCCGCACACGTTCGTTTTTATTACGAACGGAACACGTTCTGTACGTACGTTAAGGTAGAATGGTATAAATCCCGAATGAGAAGAAACGAACGTCTGCGCTAGGTTCACGAAACTCCGTGTCTGTATACCGTGATCGGATATCAAATACGGAAAACGTATTTGTACAGTAACCCCCCCATTCATGCTACACATTAACTCTACGAAAACCGCCAGTATTACGAGCGACATAAGAACAGTTCAAAGGTCAAACAGTATTAGCTTGACAAGGAGCTTACTGTCGAGTCAAAATTGGCCAAGTTGTCATATCCAAAATATATATTTTGTTGGTATTACCATAAGAATAACTAATAATACGGGTATTAGTTATTCTTATGGTATTACCAACACCCATTATAAAATCTAAACTTTATTCGTATAGAGTTCTAATTTATTAACAATTTTTTATTTTAATTCGAATCATGAATACGATAAAGATTATTCTTGCAACTGTGTAGTTCTTTCTACTGAAGAAGAATTTATTAATATCAATAATGTCTCTAAAACAATAATAATACTTAGTGTTTATAGTAATATGTAATGTATTTAATTTTGTGGACTGTTAGAAAAAGAGCATTACGAACCTACGAAAATTGTCCTAATTTCGAAATGGCCGATGCTCAAGAAAGGCAGAATAAAGTTGAATCATTATGGAATAAAATGGAGGAAAAAACTAAACACTGTGTTAAGTATTTTGATGGCGAAACGTAGTTCGCGGGCACAGCTAGTGTCATATAAATTGTGTCAAATGTGAAATGACGTTAAATAAGTAAAAGTTTCAGTGTAAAAGTTTATTTTTTCTTTTAGCGCATTTAAATAAAAGCTTTTTTTAAAAAAGGGGTTTTTTGTGTGTATATTCGGTTAGGCAACAGTCAACAACACAAGATTTCTTCATAATCTTAATCTAATATACAAAATTCTCATGTCACAGTGTTTGTTACCAAACTCCTCCGAAACTGCTTGACCGGTCTTTATCAATTTTTTTGTGTATATTCAGTAGATCTGAGAATAGGTCGTAAACTATTTTTTATTATGGCGAAAAGTAGTTCGCCGGCACAGCTAGTCTAATCTAGTCTAGTCTAGTCGTCCCTCATCACGATGGCGTAGCAAGGGCCGATGAGGAGCTTCAGAGTCTCATCCGTTTATCCACAGGATGCAACGTAAGCAGGTGAGGCTGGTCATCATTTTTCAGATGTTATTTGGAATCCCTTAAACTCCTTCAATATTGAATATATAGATTTAATCATATCTTCGAAAAAATTTAAATTGTTTGTTAGCTAATAAAATAATGTGATTTCCGTATAACGGCCGGGGGCTCCTCCCGCACACTTCTGTGCTCGATAAAAAAGTAAAGATTTAAAAAATAAAAATAAATACATGTTATTTGTTGTGTTATATATTTTATCAATGATAATTGTTCCATAGAAGAATAATTTGCTTTCAAAATAGTCCGTTATTAATTTAGCTGACCTCCCAACGGCCCACTTCAAACTCTATTAAGGTCATAAAGCATCGTGCTGAGCTCTTTTGAGCCCGCCTGACTAGAAAATACATCGCCATAATGCTATTGTGTTACCACAATTAGAGGTAATATAGCCAGTTCCTCAATTGTTTAAGAAATATCATAATATAAATGTCACTTACGCTTCGGATATGAGCGCCCTTAGCTTGCAAAACACCAACCCCAAGCTGTAAGGGTACTGATGCCAATACACTGACAGGTCGTTGGGCAGTCCTGAAACAATAGGAAAAGTATTCATTAAAAAGAGTATTCGGAATGAATACTGAGAAAGTTACAATTTACATTAATATTATTGCAATGGCACATTAATATCGCTATTTACTAATTTCAGATTACAGGCCAAAAGTCGTATAACCCAAGATTAGACAGTTTATATGAAATGCATCAAACTGCATGCTATATGCTTTCTACAGACTTTACCTAAGAGGCTTGGGTAATACTAGTTTTACCCGGGTAAACCTAAGTTTTCTACATATTTTGGCATTATGCGTAACATAGTTAGTTATATACAGTATATTGTCTATTCTTACCTAATTACAAAAATATAAATATTTGAAAATACATTTTAGAATGTACTCGTATATAACAGTTTTTAATCATGATGCATGCATCCAAAACGGATTTTCGGAAATCTTATCTCTGCGAGGGTGAAATAAGGTTTGAAAATTTATATGGAACTGTGTTAGTTGTGAAACTAGAAATGTTGAACTTTGTATCTATGTTGATAATCAGAATTGGTTAACAAGTGTCTTAGTGATTTCAAAAGTGATTTTATTTCCACCCTTATGGGGTTGAATATTATTTGAGTATTTTAATTACTGGATTGTTTTACTGCGCGAAAATATAGAATATTGCCATGGGTGAACCTGCGGGCATAAACCTAGTTCACAAAAAAAAGCGTCATTAGGGAAGAGCAGGAGCTCAATCCTACTAATTTCAAGGGTTGAGGTTCGGTTTTAGTAATGTTTCGCATTCACTTCGATTGCAATTTGCTCGAGACGAAAATCGGTATCGCACTAATCCTTTCGAAATTGAAGCTTTCCCAAAGTAAAAACGACCTATACACAAACATGGAGCTGTAAATTTTACGGAATTTATGTGGTGCGGTTTGGTGGTGTCGTTGACAATGCATGCTCCAATCTTAGAGCATTCAGACGGGAGATGGTAAGGCTGGGCGAACCCCTCTGCCAATTTACGTTGACCATACACGTTAATAAAACTATGTAGTTGCCGCGCGGCCGCTGCCATTCATTAGGTGTCGTTTCGTATCGCAAGTAAGAGCTCGTAAAAAAAAAAATATTGTGCAGTTTCCTTGCAGAAAATATATCAAAAATTAAATTAAAAACATGTCAAATATTAAAAATAAATCACAATTAAATGAAAAACTATGTCAGAAATAAAAATAAATCAAATTAAAATTAGAAATAATATACCTAAATATAATGATGTCAAGCAATTGGTAAAATAAGTCCATAGTTGTATTTGTACGCATGTTAATGAAAGGTGAGTATTTGTGTTGAGTGAGTATATGTTTGTGTTTATGTATATATGAGGAAAAAAATGAGTCTGAGTTTAAGTGGGAACCCTGTGCAAGTGCATGTCTTATGATTGTGATAGTGAGCTTACAATCTCATGCCGGAACTTTGCCTTGCTGTCATAAAATAAATCTGAAACTCCTGAAAAATTCTTGTTGTAAAAATTGTGTAACCTATTAATGACAGTTAATTTTAGCGCACTGAGTATGAAATAATGTCGTATGTCTCGTTCTAGTTGAAGGGGCCCTAAGATTAATCGTAAGTTGCGTGAGTCCGGGACTATCAATACAACCTTTACAAATATTATGAAGAAACAGCATGTCAAGCAAGCAACGTCGATTCTCCAATGTTAACATATGGTGACGCGCGCATGCCTCTAGATACTGCGGGTGACTCAACTGCTGTCTAAAGTTCAAATATTTGATAAATTTATGTTGAATCGATTCGATTGCGTGCTTATAGACAACATATTGAGGGTTCCAGATACAACTACAATACTCCAATATACCCGAAGTTTAGCCACGAGTACCCCCAGATCCCGAACCGAATTGGATTTAGCAATTGACATGCCAGCAATGAGGTAGGTAGTTGACAGTGGTTGCCTCTTGCGAGTAAACGTAATATGCAAGCACTTATCTCCATAAATTTTTCCAAATCCACTTATCTCCAAATCTAGTAAAATAACTACACAGTCTGTATAAATCCTCCTGTAATTTGAGACTATCGGAATGATCCCTGATCTTCATGTATATTTTGGTGTCGTCTGAGTACATTAAAATTTTTGAGTGGCGTAATGCATGTCCTATGTCGTAAAGGTAGACCGAATACATTAGAGAACCCAGGATCGAGCCCTGTGGGACACCGGATGGAATAGAAATGTAATCAGATCGATATCCACCCACCTCCACAGCCTGACTTCAGTTACGAAGGTAAGACTCCATCCATCTTAAAAGACTGCCACATATTCCCACCTCTTGGAGTTTTCGTAGAAGGATCCACAAGGTCGAAAGCTTTTTCGCAGTCCGTGTAGATCACGTCAACCTTCCCCCCGCCTTCCATGTCATTATGCTGTTACGATAGAAAAATACAATGGTACGTTGGTAGCTCAACACAGTACACGGGCATGATTTGCTGGCGATTGCGTAGATAGATACACGTTAATTTGTCGATGTGTGTGTGTTTCTTTATAGTTAGGTAATATTTTCATAGTGTGCGTATCTGTAATTGAATGCTAGATTTTCGTAGTGTGCCATGCGTGTTTACCTCGCCTCCCGCAAAATGTGTCAGAAGAATGTATACTGCGATTTGTTGCGTACCATATTCTTAGGCTAATGATCTAGGGCTCCAATGATTAATGACCAGGGGGGCTACCGCCTAACTCATAGCGATCACTCGCTATCGCTTTCGTGACATTAGAACAATAGTTCAAATATCACCTGTGACATTAAAACTATTGTTCTAATGTCACGATAACGATAGCGAGTGATCGCTATGAGTTAGGCGGTAGCCCCCCAGTTCACAGAGTTTTGACAGTTTTTATCTTCGCAAGCTGGTTTTTAAGCTGTGGACTGGCAATGGAACGTAATAAGAATCTGTAAATTATATTTCATTATTTAACATCACGATCATAATGTAAGTTTTGAATTTGGAATTCAAAACGCCGGCAAAACGCCAATTTCATATGTAAGGACCTAATAAAAACGACAACAGAAAATATCGTAGATGAATAAATCAATATTCTACCCGGTTTTAGTGAAACGTGTACGAATGCCTGCTTTTCCCGACCTACCAATACATCAATTTAAAATAGTCATGCATGACCTTACCCAACAATCGTATGTTACGAGTGTATAAAAACAGAAACAATGCGAAAACACAATAAAAAGTTTGCAAGCGTTTAAATTAAAGGGTGGTTTGAAAACAATCTAACTTTTAAGCTAGGTACGCGATATATGTATATCTGAGTAAATTTGAATACAATGTAAGGTAAGTACATTATATTGATTGTTATAGTATTGTTCGAGTACTTACCAAATTGTAATTTCGTATCCTATTGAAGTAAATAACTCTAGCAGCTTAAAGATTACAGAATAATAATTTTAACGATTAACCAAGTTTTTTTTATGAAAATAGATACGAATGATGACAATTAATTGAAAGATCGTATTTTAACGAATATTTTATTATAACTTACCTACTAATGACCTCACCCACCACAAAAATACAGTGTCGTGTTAATCATAATAATTACCTATCTGTTGGATAAATATACACATGTATGAAATTCGAAAAAGAAAAAACACATGGCAGGTTCGAATCCCGAACCTCCCGATTATAAGGTCAGTGTTGAGCTCACACCGTCAGGCTCATGATATCCATTGATTAAATCGACTGAATTATCGATTGTTGTATCTAAATCGCTGATCTAAATATATGTATCTGTATCTAAATAATTACCTATCTGTTGGATAAATATACACATGTATGAAATTCGAAAAAGAAAAAACACATGGCAGGTTCGAATCCCGAACCTCCCGATTATAAGGTCAGTGTTGAGCTCACACCGTCAGGCTCATGATATCCATTGATTAAATCGACTGAATTATCGATTGTTGTATCTAAATCGCTGGTAGGTTGCGTGCGGCCAAATGGGACTTGGTACTCTCTTATGTTTTCAATTTACACGTCAAAATGAATATTTTGGTGCAAGTTTTATCTTGTAAGCCGATATATACAGGGTGAAATTGAAATCATTCGACAAAAATTCCCCTCGCGACTGTACGCGACGCTAACTTAATGGCCGACGCGACGTAAGTTGCGCGCCACCCGCCTAACCGTTGTTTTTCCGTCCGTTAGATGGCTTGTTTACATTTTTTTTGGTAACTCCGATATTTTTAGTATTTCAAAAATATTATAAGTATCGATAGTAAAACCTACCGTAAAAATTTGTCAATTGTTTTCGATGTCAACCTATATTGGAAGTGGGATCAAAAATTTATGATCTTGCCAAATTAAAAAAATATATAATTGGCACCCAATTACTTTATTTTAGTGAAAGCAAATGACTATGGTCTGTAAATAATGAAGCAGTTACTAAAAAGGAAGATTGTTCTTCCATTTGACATTCGAAATAAGAACATAAAATATAAGTCTTGAGTCTTGCTTAGGAATACTGACCTACCCGAGAGGAACGAACCAGAAACACGGATAATAATACTTCAGAAATAATTCTTATACAGCCCGAGATTTGTTCACTTAGTTATCCTCCAGGGAATAGAAGCAAGTTATTGATTTTATAATGAGTAGCGGACCCACATCAATCATTTGTGGAAATCTAATTGAATCATAATCCGTTTCGATAATACACATTGTTCCATGGCGCGAAAAATAGCAAAAAGGCCGTTGGCGTTTTTGATATTTTACGTTAACGTTCAAGTTAACTGACCGGGAAAAAATAAATTTAAATTCTTAAATTATGTGTTTACACAATTACCGTCACCATTTTTCAAATTTACATACCATTTCGTTAAAAAATAGCATCCATTTTACTTAAAATTTAGGTTACACCCACATACCGTTCGTGATTTTTAGCTTCATTAATTAACCCTATTATATTTTAGTTTAACAAATATATAGAACAAAGGTAAGCATAACACTGACACCGTGGTATTTTATTTAACTATCGTACATTGATTTTTATATGAATTTTTTAACATACATTTATCGATTTTCGAACAAATACTTGGCTCGGGCGCGTCGAAATTCAGTGTGCAATCAAGACTCGAAGTGAGAGCACGTCGCTTTGAGCTAGCTCCCGGTTACGTAATTATTTGTGTATGTATATGACGCGAAGTCCTACGGAGTAATCGGAGAAGTTGATAACTAACAATTTTATTATTTGTGGCTGCCGTACGAAAAACCTTCACCTTTTTACAAGCTTTTATTTATCTTATGCATGTTCGGGTCTAATCTTGCGAGTTAAATTTGACTCACTTCCCGGTTTCCGAAAGCTGAAATTTTGCATGCATATGTATAAATATATTATGATGACGACATGGAGTTGATCTGATGTTGGAGCAGAAAGGTGGCCATAGGAACTCCGCAATAAAACGACATAGCCCCATCGAGTTTGAGCTCGTTTGATTCGTATTGACGAGAACTTTGATCCTATATGGTAACCAGGGTCTGATGCTGGATCTGGAAGGTTGCCATAGGAACTCCGCAATCAAGCAATGCAACCCCATCGAGATTAGGCTCGTTTGATTCGTATTGACGAGTACTTTGATCCTATATGGTAACCAGGGTCTGATGCTGGATCTGGAAGGTGGCCATAGGAACTCCGCAATCAAACAATTCAACACCATCGAGTTTGGGCTCGTTTGATTCGTATTGACGAGTACTTTGGTCCTATATGGTAAGCAGGGTCTGATGCTGGAACTGGAAGGTGGCCATAGGAACTCCGCAATAAAACGACACAACCCCATCAAGTTTGGGCTCGTTTGATTCGTATTGACGAGTACTTTGGTCCTACATGGTAACCAGGGTCTGATGCTGGAGCTGGAAGATAGCCAAAGGAACTCCGCAATAACACGACACAATCCCATCGAGTTTGGGCTCGTTTGATTCGTATTGACGAGTACTTTGGTCCTATGTGGTAACCAGGGTCTGATGCTGGAGCTGGAAGGTAGCCAAAAGAACTCCGCAATGTAACAACGCAACCCCATTGAGTTTGGACTCGTTTGAATTGTATTGACGAGCATTTTGGTCCTACATGGTAACCAGGGTCTGATGCTGGAGCTGGAAGATAGCCAAAGGAACTCCGCAATAAAACGACACAATCCCATCGAGTTTGGGCTCGTTTGATTCGTATTGACGAGTACTTTGGTCCTATGTGGTAACCAGGGTCTGATTCTGGAGCTGGAAGTTAGCCAAAGGAACTCCGCAATCAAACAACGCAACCCCATCGAGTTTGGGCTCGTTTGAATTGTATTGACGAGCACTTTGGTCCTATATGGTAACCAGGGTCTGATGCTGGAACTGGAAGGTGGCCATAGGAACTCTGCAATAAAACGACACAACCCCATCGAGTTTGGGCTCGTTTGATTCGTATTGACGAGTACTTTGGTCCTATATGGTAACCAGGGTCTGATGCTGGAACTGGAAGGTGGCCATAGGAACTCCGCAATAAAAGGACACAACCCCATCAAGTTTGGGCTCGTTTGATTCGTATTGACGAGTACTTTAATCCTACATGGTAACCAGGGTCTGATGCTGGAGCTGGAAGATAGCCAAAGGAACTCCGCAATAAAACGACACAATCCCATCGAGTTTGGGCTCGTTTGATTCGTATTGACGAGTACTTTTGTCCTATGTGGTAACCAGGGTCTGATGCTGGAACTGGAAGGTGGCCATAGGAACTCCGCAATCAAACAACGCAACTCCATCGAGTTTGGGCTCGTTTGAATTGTATTGACGAGCACTTTGGTCCTATATGGTAACCAGGGTCTGATGCTGGAACTGGAAGGTGGCCATAGGAACTCTGCAATAAAACGACACAACCCCATCGAGTTTGGGCTCGTTTGATTCGTATTGACGAGTACTTTTGTCCTATGTGGTAACCAGGGTCTGATGCTGGAACTGGAAGGTGGCCATAGGAACTCCGCAATCAAACAACGCAACTCCATCGAGTTTGGGCTCGTTTGAATTGTATTGACGAGCACTTTGGTCCTATATGGTAACCAGGGTCTGATGCTGGAACTGGAAGGTGGCCATAGGAACTCTGCAATAAAACGACACAACCCCATCGAGTTTGGGCTCGTTTGATTCGTATTGACGAGTACTTTGGACCTATGTGGTAACCAGGGTCTGATGTTGGAGCTGGAAGATAGCCAAAGGAACTCCGCAATAAAACGACACAATCCCATCGAGTTTATGCTTGTTTGATTCATATTGACGAGTACTTTGGCCCTATGTGGTAACCAGGGTCTGATACTGGAACTGGAAGCTGGCCATAGGAACTCCGCAATAAAACGACACAACCCCATCAAGTTTGGGTTTGTTTGATTCGTATTGACAAGTACTTTGATCCTACATGGTAACCAGGGTCTGATGCTGGAGCTGGAAGGTAGCCATAGGAACTCCGCAATAAAACGACACAATCCCATCGAGTTTGGGCTCGTTTGATTCGTATTGATGAGTACTTTGGTCCTATATGGTAACCAGGGTCTGATGCTGGAGTTGGAAATTATTTTTATGTACAATCCCCACAATATGGGTCTGTATATGGGGTATCAAATGAAAGTTCGTAAAATACAGTACACCATGAAAAAAACTAAAACAAGATGGCCGCTATCACAAAAGATTTTTAAAAACAAGCTTTTATTTTAATGTCCTAAGAAAAGAAAATAAATTTAATTTATTTTTTTATTACAATCTAGCGAATGGCTTCAATGCACTAAAAAGTGCGTTGAGCACAAGAAAATATTCATTTTATATTTGTTTATTACTAAATTATTAAATGTATATTATATAAAATAATTTGTAGATACAACTAACAATAAAGAACTCGGTAGTCATTAAAATATTTCGCATTATTTGAGTAATTAGTATAAAAATAGTTTTTTTTTAAAACAAGCTAATATTATAATGCCTTAAAAGAGGAAAATAAACTTTAATTTTATTACAAGATATATTATATTTTCTTATAAAAATATAAAAGCTTGTCCCGAGAATCAGGATAAACAATAAAACAATTTAACTTGATTATATTTATTTTTTTGTAATAAATAACGTTTTGTACAGCATTGTCATACACACATGACAATGCTGTGCAGTCCTGAAATTTAAATGCATATATGATCCCTTTTTTGAAAAACTCGAATCCGTTATAACTGCTGCCTCACGGAAACTCGGTGTCCTGAACAAGGTGCGTAGGTATTTTGCGCCGGACCAACTATGCCTGTTGTATAAAACTCAGGTTAGGTCTTGGGTGGAATATTGCTCGCACTCCGGCTCCGCTCAGTACCTCCTCGATGCTCTGGACAGATTGCAGCGTCGCGCTATTCGAATAATTGGCGATGTAGAGGCAACTTACACCCTCGAGCCTCTACAACTTCGACGTGACATCGCCTCTCTTAGCGCCTTTTACCGAATGTTCCACGGGGAATGCTCTGAGGAGCTCTTTAACCTTATCCCTCCCTCTCCATTTCTTCACAGAAACACGCGTAAGGGTCTACGGAGTCATCCTGACACTGTATCCTCCTTTTCACACCGTACCAAGAAATTCCAAGATTCCTTCTTTTTTTTATTGCTACTAAGTTGGCAAAAAAGCAAACTGCCCACCTGATGGTAAATGGTAACAGTCACCTATAATACATGTGTCTCGTGTGACATTCGCAGTAAAACTGCAACCCCCACAAGGGCCACAGTGTACGTTGCCAACTTGTGACTTAAGAAGTAAAGTCACGGTACCCAGTAATTTCAGTGCCATTACCCTTCAAACCGGAACACAGCAATGCAAGCACTGCTGCTTTGCGGCAGAAATAGGTAAGACGGAGGTACCCAAGCACACGACCTTGGTACAGAGTCTCCCTCCGGTAAGTCTTCTATCGTTCATCCCACACTTGGAATTCTCTACCTGCGCACGTGTTTCCTCCATCCTACAACATGGGTTCCTTCAAAAGAGGTGTGAAAAACATCTTTTAAGCCGGCAAGGGGCGGGCAGGTTGGATAGTGGATGTCCTCCCACCTCTATCTGTCAACTCATTTGGGCCTCTTTCACCGCTTAACATCAGGCGGGAGGAGGTCATTTGCCAGGCCCTCCATAAAAAAAACTGTTTAAGTACCTTGCCCGTATGTATTTACTTGGTAAGCCTTAAATAAATAAATATTGGTAATTCTAAGAAAAAAATATTTGTTTTTTATAAAATGGGTAAATCTTGCTACAAGCTTTTATATTTTATTAAAAACTAGCTGTGCCGGCGAACTACGTTTCGCCATAATAACGGCGAACTTACGTTTCGTCGTAATAAAAAATAGCTTACGACCTATTCTCAGACCTACTGAATATACACAAAACATTTCATAAAGATCGGTCAATGCGTTTCGGAGGAGTTCGGTAACAAACACTGTGACACGATAATTTTATATATTAGATGTATCATGTAATAAATTAAAATTTATTTTCGTCTTATTAGGGCTTTAAAATAAAATCCTAGTGTGGGGCGACTTTTTTTTAAATCTTTTTACTATTATTTTATATTTTATCATTTTGTAACCGCATGGCCGCCGTTACGAAACTCGACCAAAGTACTCGTCATTACGAAACAAACGAGCCCAAAACTCGATGGGCTTGTGTTGTTTTATTGCAGAGTTCCTATGGCCACCTTCCAGTTCCAGCATCACACCCTGGTTACCATATAAGATCAAAGTACTCGTCAATACGAATCAAACGAGCCCAAACTCGATGGGGTTGTGTCGTTTTATTGCGGAGGTCCTATGGCCACCTTCCAGCTCCAGCATCAGACCCTGGTTACCATAAAGGACCAAAGTACTCGTCATTACGAATCAGACGAGCCCAAACTCGATAGGGTTATGTCGTTTTATTGCGGAGTTTCTATGGCCACCTTCCAGCTCCAGCATCAGACCCTGGTTACCATATAGAACCAAAGTCCTCGTCATTACGAATCAAACGAGCCCAAATACGATAGGGTTATGTCGTTTTATTGCGGAGGTCCTATGGCCACCTTCCAGCTCCAGCATCAGACCCTGGTTACCATATAGGACCAAAGTACTCGTCATTACGAATCAGACGAGCCCAAACTCGATGGGGTTGCGTCGTTTTATTACGGAGTTCCTATGGCCACCGTCCAGTTCCTTCATCAGATCAGCTCCATGTTATCATAACATTGCATTGTCACGATATATATATATATTGTTATGTGCAAAATTTCAGCCCAATCGAAAACCGAGAAGTGGTCAAATCTACATACATACATACAGTGCAAGCTAAATAAAAGCTTGTAAAAATAAAAGTTTATCAAACACATCCCTGTATTTACTACAGTATAACACAGTAAATAATAAACACCTATTAAATTCAAAATTAACATCTACGATATTTTGCTAGGCGGCCGTACCGATTGCGCGACCGAGTGCGCTTGTGTGCGTGAGCGACGCACACAAACAGAGACTAGAGAAATTTACCTAAACTAGCTCGGGCTCGCGCGGATGGTGGGCCCTTAATAAATAATGTTAATGAACAATGGGCTCTGGTTTTATATGCTCATCATCTAATGTGACTTATCCCTTCAGAGAGAAATATAGTAAATATATATAGTTAGATAGAGAGAGAGAGAAATATATCAGAGAGAAATATAGTAAATATATACAGAGAGATATATAGTATAGTAAAGTAAGGCTGCAAAAGGTATAGCTTTAGAAAAAAAAAAAATATTACAAAAACAAATAAGACAAAAATACCTAATATTAAACATTTAAATCTAATAAACATAAACATACAGACAAATTCTTACTGACTTTTTATACCAGACGACGATAGTTAAAAAAAATACGTGGTTCTGATTGGGACTTCAGTTTAATACTAAAATACGATGATAATATGGTATTTGTGTTTTCAGACGGACAGACGGGACAACCAAGTGATCTTACAAGGATTCCGTTTTTTCATTTTGAGGTACGGAACTCTAAAAAACATAGTTGAATTGAGAACCTCAGTCCTCCGTTTTGTGAAGTTGAGAAAATAATAAAAAAAATAAATGAAATTTGGCACGAAACAAGGTCTTACCTTACAGCACAATTTAAAAAAAAACTGAAAACAGTAAATATGTGGTTAGAAACTTATCCATTGTCGTATTGACGTTTGCGCTTTGTATTATTTATTTTCTATGTTTTATTGTATGTTTAATTTATTTATTTATTATTTACTTATTACCACACACAGAATATGACAAAACGACATGAAATATGGAAACATAAGTACAAAGGTGCTGCTTATTTCTTAAGAAGTTTCTGCCAGCAGCCCTACGACAGGTGAATTAGGTAAAATAGCAAGTATACACAGTGTACAACTTAACTAAACATCAAGGAATTTAAGTTAAAATTAATATTAACATAAAGTCGCGTTATCTCAAATTCTCAAGGAACACTAATATTATAAAAATGTAAAATTTGTGAGTTTTTTTTGTAGAAAGTCCAGTCTTTTTTGTACTAGAACGACTGAAACGATTTTAAAAATTCTTTCAACAGTAGAAAGCTACGTTATTGGTGAGTGATATAAGCTATATTTGAATATGCTAAAATCACGTAATTAACCATGCGGGCGAAGCCGCAGGCGAAACGCAAATACGTGATATTTTCGCTAATCGTCTTAAACCGTCATGACGTGTTGCCTCGCACAGCACAATCAGAGGGGAAATCACACTACTATTTACAACTACGTTTACTACACACTACGTTTAAACCAAATCAGAAACGTTTCCACTCCCATACATTTTGACAACGTCTTGACAATTGACAAATGTCAAAACATATGGGAACGGTAACAATTTGGTTTTGGTTGGCTGTAAATAATGCAATTGCCCCTCTAATCAAGATAAATAATAGTACATTGTTACCCCAGGGGTGAAAGTAACTTATTTAGTCCCGAGACGGTGTTTGGCGCCCGAGCGTAGCAATAGTTCGAGGGACGAAATAAGTCTTTAACCCGAGGTAAACACTGTGCTTTTTATTACGAATACAAGGAAAGTAAAAATAAAACAATGAATTAGCTAAAGAAAAAACGTGTAAATTTTATTTTACATAAATCAACAACTTCTGATTTAGCCCGCTTTCTCTTATAAAATCAGGCGTTAACTCCATACCTGAATCAGATGAACTCATTGTGTTAATTATTAACACAATTTTATACAATTATAATTAACAGTTAATACAAATCTCTGCTATACTTACGGATGTATTAACAAAACTCCACAAATGGAAAAAACAAATGAAGATCGCATTGCCGCTTTCCCGCTTATTTTGTTTTTATTTTCGGTGGCCGGCTAGCTATTTAGACATTATTTTTTTATTTTCATAATTAAAAAATGGTAAATATTTTGCCTAAATCTATGTTATTTTAAAGAAATAATTAAAAATAAATAATAATAAAGCCATTTAAAAAATATATTCTTTAAATACTTACCATTATGTTATTTCTTTTATACACCGCGCTGTAATTGAGTGGCTGTATAGAAAGTCGGAACATGGTTCAATAAAAATGTGAAAAAAGAACTAGTTTCTTTTTTAAAATTTGACAGCAGCCGTCAGTTGAAAGTGATTCTCCCTAGGGCTGAAAAGTATTACTTTCAACCCGCTCCTCAGGCAAGTTCAGACCTACTTTCAGAGTATGAGTAATGAAAAAGTAATAATTAGTTTTGATACTAATAAAATTTGAATGACACATAAAGAGCCAAAACATTGTAAACAAAACACTAAACAGTTTTAATATAATAATTTCTATTTAACGTCACATCACACGTCAATTACATTTTTAAATAATTATTTGAATGTGTATTTAATTAACTCGCTACCAATTTCAGTATACTAAGTAAGCAATAAAATCAATAACAATATTATATTTTCAATAGTATGTATAATATAATAATATGTACTTTGATGGGTTTTATTTTAGAAAAAAGTCTACTGGTCGTCACTGTTAGGTTAATTCACAGGTCCGTTTCGGATCGTGGTGAGAGGTTTGGGTCCGACTGTTGAGTTTGAACACGAATTTCTAATTACATCTCTTACTCAATTCTTATTTAAAGGTGGACCGACCGTTCGATTCGATTTACTTAATTCAAATTAAATTTGTATTAAGTTGGGTTCAACCTGAAATAATTATTGTAAAAGGATTTCTCTTCATGCGGAACATGTGCCGAACGCACAATTACAAGCTACCTACTACGACGCTTAGAGCACTATGATGTCATAGAGATATCAAATAAATGAAAGTAATCAAATAAAACATTAAAATAAAGGAACTAAACTCCCTCTGTTAATGCCATAAACTCATTAACTGCGAGTTCTGTAACACATAAATCTAAAACTTATAAGAAAAAACCTTTAATATTGTTGGCAATAAAATGTTGAAAGGTTATTCTGATTTTCCGAGAACCGCTAAATAAGCAATATAGGTACCTAGTTACGCCCGCGTCTGAAATGCTATTTCAGTTCATTAATGGCAGGAAATCTCATTTCTGACGCGTTATATTTGAAACAAACTGTGTACGTCTGAAACAAGTAGTATGACCTAGTTGCCTGACCTTCGTTAGCGTTACCTATTGAAGCTAGAGAACATAAAAATAGCCAATATAGTTATTTCATGGCGGAAATGAAATAACAAGGGAATAAATGAAGAACATGGGGAAATCTACTCTCAGGTGATTACTTTCTATTATTACACAACAGGTAAAGCTCGTAACTTTCATCTGACCAAATAGTAAGTGACAAAAACGGAAAATGGAAGCAAGCTTCACCTGGAGTCCTCACCAACTGAGGAACTTGCTATCTTACGACTGTTTTTTTTAACTATGAATGGGCTTACTCTTGATCCCAATCCAGCCTTGAGGCAAGGATGAGATCTACGGTGGGACGAGTTTGCCCAGAAAGTGCCTATTCACTCTTGCTTTGAAGATTTCCGGGTTGTATGTATGTTACGTCTTAACTGTCGAAACACAATGATGCTGTTGAGATTATTTTTTTGATAACCTAAGGTAACATGGTGGTAAGTAGCTAGGTGGGCTCAGAAGCCCTACTACCAACCAAACCAAGCAGATGTTTGCCCCCAAGGGGAATTGAATATCGGACTTCCCGACTAATAGCACGTGGCATCAACTAGACCAAGATGGTGGTTAAATTTTCTCCAGCCATTTAAGCGATGTGCTGTACGTCGTCTTCAGATCAGAGGCCCAATTGGGATGATCACTGAATTCAAATTTTTAAGTCTCGTCATTAAATATTAAAATACCATGGAAAAAGATGCAATCCTGTGAAATTAGAATTAAAATCGGCTTAGAAATACATTAGATACAAGCATTTTAAGTTGTTAATTTGAAGGCGATTAGACAGAGAGATCTGACATCAACCGTGACGTCATTGTTGTGTACGGCCATATAAACTCCTTGTAAATTGCCGTTTTGCTAGAAAGAAATGGAGAAAAATCTTTTATACCTTATATCTTGGTTGTTTTTATAGTTATTCGAAAACCGTGCCGTTTTGCTAGAAAGAAATGGAGAAAAATCTTTTATACCTTATATCTTGGTTGTTTTTATAGTTATTCGAAAACCGATTTTTTCTTTCTGTTTATTATAGGAATGAGCTTCTATTAAAACAAAAAAAAATTTTTTGTCATCTAGCCAATTCCGCTAATAAGTCACAGCCGAATCCAAACTGAACCGTTGCGATCGACCAATCAGAACACCACATTATCAGGTCATCGAACGGTTGAATGGTAACTTACGCGCTCCCATTGGTCGATCGCAACGGTTTAGTTTCGACTCGGCTGTAACTTATTAGCAGAATTGGGCCTCAGATGATGCAACTGTATTAATTAATCGTTCCATGTTGGAATCGATAAATTTAATTTAATTCAGGAATTTACAAAAAACGATTTGATGTGCTTTTTTGGACGTAATGGTGCATATCTATATGACGATACTTTTAAAAAGTGGAAAATATTAGTGTTCCTCGCCTATCAGAGAGAGACCAGAATCGACTGCTTGGGTACCTCCATCTTACCTATTTCTGCCGCAAAGCAGCAGTGCTTGCATTGCTGTTCCGGTTTGAAGGGTAAGAGATACGGCAGTGAAATTACTGGGTATCGTGACTCTACATCTTATGGCACAAGTTGGCATCGTACACTGTGCTTCTTGTGGGGGTTGCAGATTTACTGCGAATCTCACAGAAACCACATATTATTATACTGTATGTGACTGTTACTACTTACCATCTGGTGGGCAGCCTGCTTGTGTCGTCATCATCAACAGCTCATAATACGTCCCCACCGAGGGGCACGAGCCTACCCTAAGCTTGGGCGATTAGGCCTTAGTCAACCACGCTGGCCAAGTGCGGGTTGGTTGACTTCACACACAAACGGTACAAACCTCTAAAGAAATTCTTTCTTCACAAGCGTGTGCAGGTTTCACGATGTTTTCCTTCTTCGTAAAAGACGTACGTATAAATTTAACGTTTGAAAACACATTGGTACGTGGCGGGGTTCGAACCGCAAGCGTAGCTAGTAACTGTTTGTCTGTCTGTTGACTGTTGTGTGGAGGCCTAAGCCGCAGAACCGATTTTGACAACATTTCGTATAGGACAGATAAGACCTTACTGAAGCTTGCGAAAATAGGCTTGAAGGGGTCGAAATAGGGAATGAATGAAGAGTACTGCAAACCAATTATTTCTGAACGATATATATAACTGAATCCCACGTGGACGGACTCGTAGGCAAAAGCTACATAGTTTAATATAAATGTCCCGACGCGTTCTCGGAAAATATGGCAACCCTAGTCTAATCCATATACTATTTGCCTTTAAGCGATTGCGAAAGCGATTATCAAAAGACATCTTGTCTTGTCTAGAGGGCTGGATTGTAAAGGTGATAGAAAATGCACCGGAAGAACATTATACGGTTTTAGGGTGCGGTTTCGTAACGGTTCCCGCCTTTCGACCTACGCATCACTTTTAATTTAGTTGTAAGGCTGCACAAACATTTGCAAAGCTTCAAACAATTGAAAATTAATTAAAATTGACGTTACATATTTTAACATCTATAATTAGATTGGCTGCCGGGCCCTCATCAAAAATACAATCATTGGCTCATTACACAAAAATCTTTTGAGACTGGAATCGGTACTAAATTATTATTACTTACCTACCTGTAGCACAGATCACCAGGCTCTCACGCTACGGACTATATACCAACATTGATTAATTACTGATATACATTTAGATTCACAAAGGAATTAAAATTTTTAGGTTAACTATAGCACAGTTGCGCAACTCACCTTAAAATAAGAGTGAAAAGTAGTCGAAGTCTTAATATAATTTAATATTATATAAAATGGATCACAAATAAACTTAAAAATGAAAAAGGCACGGACCACGAGTCTGTGGAGAGTTAACTATGTATTTAAAAAAAAACTATAGCACAGATAAAATTTCCGAACAGGTGTACAGTCTACTTTTTTTATTCTTATATTTGCAGACATCTTCATTATATTCGGGATGTATGCAGTGCACATACATGGTTAATATGGTTTATGATTAATTAGAATGTTTTGTTTTGTTTTGACGTCAATAAGTGCCTGTAAAGGCCTATGTTGAAGAAAGATTTTTGAATTTTGAATTTTTTGAATTTTGATAATATAATACTCAAGTAATTTAAGAAATGGCTGTAGAAGTGAGAGAGTAAAAGGTGGTATGTAAGTAAAACGTAGATCTATTAAGTGTGTGAGGGTCTGAGTGCGTTCTGTATACACTACAAGGAGTTTGTGAAATCGGTTTAAAGGTCTTAATTGTATTCCTGCTCATACTCTACTGAGCTCAGTAGTGTACTCAATTTTCATTAACAATTTCGTGAAATCCTTTAAACCTCTACATGAAACACTCATTTATTACTTTCTTTGTAAGTGATAACCATTCTAGCATTACGATTTAAGCCCATTTTACGCGTTGCGACTTTGTGATAGTGACACTCAAATATCCTTATTCAATAGAGATATTTATAGCCACTCATTAACGTCAAACAAAAACCGCAAACATACCAAGAACGTAATATCTGTTATATTTAACAATTAATTATTTAATCCTTATGTGTAAATACGTCCACAACCATAATTAAAATGTATGCAAATACAAGCAAATGAAAAAAATTACCCTACAAATGTTCGGAGATTGGGAGAGCCTTCTCGAGAAGAACAGACAATAAAATCGGAAGATCTTAATTAATGTCTCCTCTTTTAAATCGTTAACAGAACAATTTAGCATTACAAAATTCAATATAGGTATTTATTTCATCTTATTATTTTTTTAAGCATGATTTTATAAAACCAATAAAATAAAAAAAATAAAAGAAAGAATTAGATGGAAATGCGTGTAGAATTGGAGCTGCTATTTAATTCAAATACATTCATTAAAGGTGCATCATAAACGTTTAATTTTTATGTTAAGAAACGAATAACCTGTCATCTACATATAGGTGTAAATGTTAAATAATGACTTTACATCTGATGTCACAAGATGGCAACGTATACTGTGGTTCTTGTGGGGGTTGCAGTTTTGCTGGGAATCTCACAAGAGCCACATGTATTACAGGTGACTGTTACCACTCACCATCAGGTGGGCAGTTTGCTTGTTTGTCATCTTAGTTGTATAAAAAAAAGAACCTAAATTTGTCGCCATAACAACGATGTTAATAACATTGTTGTATTCTGACAACTAGGGGTAAAGATAGCCAGTTTTAACCGTCTCCGTGGTAGAAGTAGTTGAGACCATCAGGTGTTGATCGGGAGGTCCGAGGTTCGAATCCACATGGGGGTAAAAATTTCTGCTCGATTAGGTTGATGGTGGGATCTTACCCAAGTTTGTTGCCATAATAATAATGTTTACAGCATCCTTGTGTTCCGACAATTAGAGGTAAGAGGGCCAGTTCCTCAGTTGTTGAGGAGTCCAGGTGAAGCTCGCTTTCATCTTCGGCCTTATCGTCACTTACCACCAGGTATGATGAAAGCCAGAGATTTCCTGTTGTGTGTGAAAAAGGCCTTTAGTAAGCTTTATATCGTTGTGTTATACACAGCAAAACCAGGTACGAATGGGCGCAGTAAGTTTCAGTATGGTATGTGCCTTAGACATTAGACTCATTATCATCATCACGGCTCATATACATCCCTACTGAGGGGCTCGAGCGTACCTACCCTTTGTTAGAGTGATTAGACTTTGTGGAATACAGCTTAGTCAACAACACTGGCCCAGTGCGTATTGGTCGACATATACCTCTACATACACCTCTGAATTTCTTCCCCGATGTATGCTGGTTGCCTCACGATATTTTCGAATTCGAAAAAAAATACATTGGTATATGGCGGTCACGAACCCCGGACCTCCTGATTGGAAGGCATGTGCCAAATCTAAAGCGCCACCGACGCTCTTGACAAAGACTTTGAGTATCTCTTTCCTGAAAATTGTTTAAGTATAATTTTTAATAAAAGACCTGTATGTATTAGGATTAAGCCTTTTATAGTGAAGTCAATAAATTTTATCTTATCTTTATCTATCTTATCTTATTAAGTTTGACACAAAATAAATTAGCACGTGCTTACGGAACAAGTTCGCGAAAATGTCGCAATTAAATTAAATTTCTAATCTCTTTTAATGTGCTTTCACCGATTCCTCGTTCTTAATGAAATTTTGCAGTTTGATGAACTTCATACAATTAAATTAGAGACAAAGCGTGAAAGAACATTCCGCTCGCATTCATCAGACTAAGCGCCCCACCCGGACGTTTATTGTCGAAGAAAGAATCTATCACTATCACGATCGGATCGCCTTTAATTTGACAGTCATTGCGCCGGCGGCGGCGCCGTCAACACAAGAATGCGCCAACTTTTTTATAAAGAGCAATCGATGTAGGTACTGTGATCAGGGGCGGATCGTGAATTTGTGGGGCCCTGGGCTAATACTAATCGGGGGCCTATTAATTATTTAACTAATTGTCATTTTGTCAAGAAATTGTGTTCTATAGTGATGGAGATGTACGGTATAGGAAAAAAATGGAGAATTAAAAAAATATTTAATAAGAGTTCGTGTTTATGTACACATACAAATTCTACGTCATTATTATAACAACGCAACAGGGGAATTCCCTGTTTCGTTTGATAGTCGCGCACACGGGTTGATCGATTTGGGTTGCGAAACTTATGATTGGTTTTTTTTTATTATTTTACATACTTTTCTTTAAACAGGTATCGTCCTTTGTTTTTAATGGGGCTGGAGGCCCTTTGTATCCACGGGGCTTTGGGCTGAAGCCCAAAAAGCCTAAGGTGGATCCGCCCCTGACTGTGATGCGATCACAATAACTTTTGAGTTACTCAATCAAGAGGTCGGGCCGCCTACAATATCGTCCTCGTGGAATTCTGTTATATCGCTCTCTATACCGATCACTTTTAGCTTTCACTATAAAAAGTTGCCTATTTATATCTCCGAAGAGTTACGCAAAAGGGTAAATACCAAAGAACAAATAACGTCGATTAGATTCTTCTGATATTTTTATTAACTTTTTACATGAAAGTTGTTTTAGTATCCACAATTTATATTTAACTAGCTGTGCCCGCGAACTTCGTTTCGCCTTACGATAGATTTCCCGTCATATTTTTCCCGTGGTATTCCCGTCATATTTTTCCCGTGGGAAATATAGCCTATGTTACTCACGAAGGATGTAGCTTTCTAATGGTGAAAGAATTTTTAAAATCGGCCCAGTAGTTATCGAATGTTCCCTTAGGAAAGAAATATTTTCCCGTGGTAAAAATTATAATATAGCCTATAACCATCAGGGACAATGTAGCATTCTAATGGTAAAAGAGTTTCTCAATTCGAACCAGTAGTTTCTGAGATTTGCGCTTACCAACACATTTTGCGATTCATTTTTATATATAAGAAGATTTCCACATAAACATTGTTCATACGTACATTACTTCATTGGGAGAAATGAATGGACAGCTAACCACGTAGGTACAACAAGTCTATATAAACAATAATAAATAGGAATGAATCATCCATGCGTTCATAAAACATTGATCAGATTTTAGTAGTTCTCAGAAGACCAAACCGAAATTGAATTGAAATTTCGGTTTGGTCTTCTGAGAACTACGGCGAGGGTTAATGTAGTATGACAAATCTGTTTTCAGATATTGGTGTGATTTCTATATCTGTCTCCACGTTCTGTTCTATCGTCAATAATAGTGTTCACATCGCATGCGGTAAGAAAATATTGATATTAAAAAAACTCCAACGATGTAGGTACGCCAAAGTGTAAAATATGTACATACATCGATTTGTGATTTACATCGTTGGAGCTTTTTCATATAGCCTGTAATATTGAGTCAAAACGTTGTATTCTAAAAGTGAAAGAAGTTTCTTAACATTTTGTTGTTTGAAATGTTTTTTTTTCTTTATAATGTTGTTTGAAATGTTTTTTTCTTTCTTTCTTTCTTTATAATATCACTAGCGATGCTCGCGTTGTCTCTCGTTTTTCTGTAAAATTTCCATCGTTTTCCCGTCGCATATACAATCCAAACTACAAAGCAAAAAGTTCAGTTAAAATACGACAAGTAGTTTTAGTATGGTTTACGTAGTAACTATTATCTAATCTGTGGTATGGTACTCAAACAAAAAGCAATCACTCAACGTCTATTTTACCCATTTGAGAATGGAATTTTAAAAACCACAATAAGGCGTGCTCATTAATTTGTATTTATAAGCCTAAATATAACATTTTATGTTTCAATCAGCTTTAAAAATAACTTTTTAAATAACTCCATACAGCTTTTGACGGCTGATACATCATCGCCTATAGACTACATAGATAAATGAAATTCGGCCCACCTGTTCCTTTTATTATAAGTAATGCTTAGATCCACTGAGAAGTTATTAAGGAGTTTTGGAAATTCAATTCTTATAGAGATAACATAGGAGTTGAAAGTTTGTATTAAACTTCGTTATTTTTGCAGCGAGAATTGTCGCTCTTTTTTTTTTTGGGAGGGGGGAAAATGCATTGACGCATTACTCGTGGTCGAGCCGAATCACG
Organism: Schoenobius gigantellus; assembly: GCA_963935595.1. Lineage (NCBI taxonomy): Eukaryota > Metazoa > Arthropoda > Insecta > Lepidoptera > Crambidae > Schoenobius > Schoenobius gigantellus. Next base: position 56,141,537 of record OZ012541.1, read on the forward strand.
AGGATGTGTGGGACTCCCCAGACCGCATTTGGCCCAGGCCTACCCACTAAAAACCCCCCCAGCAGCTTCTCCGTCCGTCACAAGACAGGGGGAAGGGGAGTACAGCCAGGCCTTGTTCCCGCTGACCCCCCGCCTGTGAACTGTCCATTGCCGGACTCACCTTCTGGCTCTGCTGCTTAGTGGAGCGGCACGTGTGCTGCTCTACACCCCGAAAGTGTTTTTTATTGTGGTTGTCTTCCACGCGGCCCGACGCTCAGTGCGCCGGGCCCCCGGCCCGCTCAATGCGGGTAACGGGTTGCCCGACGGCAGATTCCACTAGATCTACCGCCGCGCGGGTGAGCCGAAGCTCGGGGATATCCAAGGCAAGCGCGAAGCGCCATGGCGAAAAGTCGCCTCCACACTGCTATACCTACATAGGTAGCCGCCCAAATCGGGCTTCCGGCGAAAGCCACACCTCTTCTTAAGACAAGAAGAGGGGACTTCGCCCTTCCCCGCATGAAGCGGGTGGCCACACGAAGTGGCCCGCCAGGTTGAACCCGGCCATCCCACGCCCCCCCTCTATGGGGGGCCTCTCGTTAGACTATAAGCCCGCGGCAGAGAATCTGCCGGGTTGCCCAGGGTGCACCACAAGGAGGTTATCTGACATCGCACCCCGAGAATTGTCGTTCTAAAACAACTTAATGTATTTCATCAAAACTTTCTTAGAAAGCTTTTACTTCTGGATCTGGATCTGAATCTGTATTTTTTATTTTATTTTTATTTTTTTATTTTCGAAGGTGAACCAACAGTTACCAAATCAAAACAAAACAATGTAGGTATGTAATTAACAAAGGACCTATTATAGGTTCACACATATGTATAGCTATAAGATGATAGTAACAATATCGTCGAGCACTTACAGATTTTAGAAAAAACTTGTTAAAAATATATTGTCAATTTACTATCAACTACTTACAACATCATAGTTAATTTCCGTCTTACAGAATTACAATTTGAGTATTATTCATACTTGGGGAAAATATAGAATTCGTGCTGCGAAAGTGACGGTGCAAAACTCATCAGTGCAAACCACAGAACACAGAAAGAGGTTAGAAGGGCTATACGGGCGGGGCATGCGTAGCCACAACTATGACTAAATGCTCATACTTGTGGCCCCGCAACGCGAACGCGTTGTTTAATCACTGACGGACAACTACAGTGAGTGTATTGTGAAGCGCGGCGCTATAAATATAAAAAAAAGTGCCTTCTTGTGCTATAATTACTTGTAAAACAAGAAGTCAGGTGACAAGTGTAGCTAAAGAAGGAATTTCTTTTCATCGGTAAGTAGTAAATTAATCATAATGACCATATTCCATAGATCATAATGTCAAAATCCACCAAAACTGACCATAACGATAAGTTACATAATATTTTTCAAAAAAAATATACATTACCGGCAATGTACGCCCGCGATTTTTGCCATATTACTTAGAGCGCGTAATGTAGTACACTGCTTTCGGTAGTGACGCATTTGGCTTAATGAGCATTAACGCAGTAGTCGCAGTACAAGGGATAGTGCCGTGCTAATCAAAAAACGCACGCATTACATTTTATCGATAAATGTATATTTTAAAATATTTGTATAAAGTAAAAATAACATATTATTTGTGACTTAAAATGCCATAATAATAATTATTACTCATCGATAATACAGAATGTTTGGCGAAGCTAACACCTACCCTTTCTAACATCCTATTCATATAAGTACGGCGATGTAATCAAAGATTAAAATTGTAAAATTAATTTCAATTTTCACGATACAATTAGTTCGATTAGTAAAAAAATTATGGGCAAATTCTAAACTAATTTTACAACTTAGAATTTTTAATATCACCATAATATTTATATGACTATTTTAGCATAGGTAGGTGGCCATGCAAGACATGAAGATTTGAGTACTTTAAAAAACACAAATTTACAGGTAAATATTTACTTTACAAATATTTACTTCTCCATCCAACTAAAATATCCTAACAACTAAACTACCGCACGTCCGTTTGTCAGATTATCCCCATTCTAGTTTATGCTTTCAGACCGGTGCATTATAGTATTATAGTTTTTCTTTTATTTTACATCTAACCTACAACATTTTTGAGCTAAAAAGCTTTAGTTTTGTTACATAGAAACAAAATATTACTTGAATATTATTAATTATAAACGTATAATGAAAGTAATAATTATTTCTTGGTTTTCTAAATATTTCAAATGGTTAAATTGCTGGCAATATTTAATATCGATAGCTATTAATCGATGTCAATCACTAAAATAATGTTATTTGTACACGCGGCTCTGGACGTCAGTGAATTTCTGTGAATGAGGAGCCCAGTGAGCGTTGTGATTGGTTCAGCCCGATTTCGCGCGACTTTGCATGGGCGGTGCAAGGAAAAAAAATGGAAGCAAAACTGGCGACAGACTTTAGCGAAAGGTAAGTCTGGATTAAACTCTTAGCTTTGGCGGTTAATATATTGACGCAGATGATCCTTACTGTTGACTCTATTGAAAAAGACATGTCGCGTTAGTAACGAATTAATTACTATACCTACTTTTCAGAAGCGGGCGAAGCATGTGCTGTTGTGTATGCAGAATTTCTCGTGAATAAATTGAAACATATTATAACAAGGTTATACAACATAAGGTTAGACAATGCTTGAGATAAAAGAACGAAAACTGTTCATTTGTGTTCGAAGACAAAGGCTCAGGCTCGATGGAGATATTTTTGTCCCAAAAAGCAATACACTGGTTTTCCAAGGTTCTGTAGTGCAAAAGGAAAATACGGAACCTTCACGGATCACTTTGTTCTTCGTTTCTCCGATTTTCTGTCAAGAGCATTTTTTTAGGATTTGACTGGGCGATGTATACCTACAGGGTGTAACAAAAAACCCTGTGAACCCTTTAAGGAGCATTTTCAGAATCCATATACAATTGTATATATCTATAATGTATATGCCATTTTTAAAAAAAACTCTTCAATACAAAAAATCAGCATTGTTAAAACATAAATAAAGTGTTTGAAATTGTTTTAATTAACTAGGTACAAAAATGGTGAAAGTTTTGCGGTCACAGTTCGCGAAACTAAAGCACTGTTAGGTCGTCGTGAAGCATCTCGGCTGGCAATACTAAAACTGGTGGAAAAATTTGAGCTGTTATAACTTATGTATTACACTCATTGAGATAAGTTAGTAGTGTGAAGAATAGAAATCGTGTTCGTCACTCAAGAACAACTGAGAATATTGCTGCTGTAGCCCGTAGTGTTTACGCGAGTCTCGTAGATAGTTCTTCTTCTTTAGTTAATGGCAATGGCAATGTAATATCATGTGACAACAATTCTGCCAATGCTGTGTCTCAAGCTGAGTAGGTATATGGACTGTCTACGTGTATTAACCGAGCATGTGTTTGGATAATATAGGTAGTGTATTTTGGACTGTACTTTGGCTTTTGTAATACTATTGTAGGTTTATTTAGTTAGATCCGACCACCTGGAACAAACACATTATAATAAAACATACTATTTCTAAAAAGTTTGTAATTTGGTTATAAAGGATGTTCGCCCCGCGCGCCGGCCGGTAGGTGGCAGTGCGAGCGCTGTACCGTCGCAGCGTCCTACGAGGCAGCGACTGCCTCGTATGGACCGGCGCGGCAGTGACGCACGCGACTTGATTTACGGCCAGTGTCATTTGGATACGCGTGCGCGCGTGTGAATTTTCGTCGCGAAGCCCGCCATTTTTTTGTAGTCGCTTTAGTGGCCAAACAAACAAACACACACAAGTAAGCCTTTTCAGTCTTAGCATTACGGAGTCGCGACGTCTTTATAGTGAATGGTCCCGCGAAATCCGTTCCAACTCCTAAGAAGATCATCGATTCGTTCACGCGATCAGCAGGCAAATCGCCCATTTGGGCCTGCATCGTCTCGGGGCGTAAACAATAGCAGGGCAGACAACGAAAAATGACAGATCGGATTATTCTTCGCGCTGACAAAATCCAAAACTCCCGTTGGAGGAATTATTAAATAAATATATATATATATATATATATAGAATGAGAATGTATCTAACAGAACTACTTCATAATGTCTAGCCACTGCTAGCCTTTCTGGGCCCTAGAATTAAGAGCTGGTGAGCTTAGAGCTAGATAGAAGGCCCTTATTTGTATATACCCATAAAGATTTATTATACAGACCCGGCCTTTAACTTTTATTAATTGATGACTGATTAATTATATATATATATATATATATAGATATCTCCACTCGGCAAATGTTGATCACACGGCTTGTGGCATCAGTTAATTGTTGATCTGTTGGCAATTGTTGATCAGAACAGCTTTTGTTGATCTAATGTAGGATTCTGCATACAAATGTAGCTCCGATCAGATCAACAATTGCCGGCCCTCTAGTGGCAAAAATACGAACTATACACAGTATTTTTTATACAATTCCATACCATCCATTGTTGATCAGATTCAAATGGGCCAATGAGAGGCCACCTTCTCTACGATTAGTTGTATTCCATTGTGCGCTGTTGCCACTTCGCTACATCTCCGATCACAGATGTTAGTAAACAGCTGTGATTTAACGATCTATGTATGGATACTATAGCTTCCTATACAGGGTTATTTTTTATCACCCACAAAAATTTAAGGGACTTTTCAAGACACGGTAATAGAATGATTTAAATATTAAAAAAAATTACTTACCTATTTAATTCTATATTAATTTTCTAAAATATCCAAATACTACAATTAAAGATTTTTTAAACTTTTTTAATTGCTTTTTTATTTTTTATAATAATGGATGTGTCCTTATTGATATTGGTACTTTAATCTTACCAAAAAGGGTAATGTGTCGCCATATACAAGTATATAATACTAGCTCTGCCCGCGACTTCGTTCGCGTGGTTGTCCGAAAATAACAATATCGTAATGCTATATAGCCAAAAGCCTTCCTCGATAAATGGACTATCCAACACAAAAATAATTTTTCAATTCCAAGCAGTAGTTCCTGAGATTAGCGCGCTCAAACGAACAAACAAACAAATTTTTCAGCTTTATAATATTAGTATAGTAAGTAAGTATGGATTATGTTAACAATAAAGTTGATAAAAAATAAAAATACATTTCACAAACAAATATCTAATGCCATCAATAACACTGGTGAACAAAAAAAAATAAAATTGTTTGTTTCCTGTGATTTTTTTTGTTTTTATTTCAAATTGACGCGTATTTTTTAAATATGGCAACAATTTTTCTCAAACAGCTTTTGTTTTTGAGTTATAGCTAACTACCCTCATTTACTATTTTTACTTGGATTTTTGTTTTTTATTCAACACTAAAACATATTTTGCTGTTGTTTTCGATATGTCTTCGTCAAGAAGATGTTGTGTGCTTAATCCCGATTGTTCTTGCTATATTTGTGGTGAATATATATTTGAAAAATATCGAAAACCTATATCGGACTTTGTGAAAACTGCGTATCATCAATACTTTATATTAAAATTGTGTAATCAGGACAAGCCATGGGTTCCTCATATTGTATGCCAGAAATGTGTGGTATGTCTACGGTTATGGTCCAGTGGAAAAAGAGATGCAATAATGTTCGTAACACCCATGATTTGGCGAGAACCTCGAAACGATCATGACGATTGCTACTTCTGCGTTGTGAAAATAAATGGAATTAACCGAAACCGGAAATCGAAGTGAAAGACTAGGGAAAGATCCTAATTTTGTCAACTCTATGACTGAAGTCGAATCCAAAGCTTGGAATTCATTTGTTTTGGTTATGGGTAATTTTCTAGGCAAAAAGAAATCTGACAACCATGTCGAGCTTGTCGAGTGCATGCTATCGAACTTGCAAGAGCTAGGGTGCAACATGAGCATAAAAAATCATTTCCTGTACTCGCATTTAGACCGATTTCCAGAAAATCTAGGTGATTTTAGTGAGGAGCAGGGTGAAAGATTTCATAAAGATCTTCGAACAATGGAAGAGCGGTATCAGGGGCGGTGGTACTCGCATATGATGGCAGACTACTGCTGGAGTTTGCAACGAGATCTGCCTAAAGTAGTTCATTCAAGAAAATCTTATAAAAGATCATTTGCTAGTATTCAATAAAAATGTTGGTAACATAATGTATTATTTTTTTGTCAAAATAATAGAGCTGAATATATCAAAAGGTAAAGCTGTTAGAAATCTCCCAGTATTTTATTCAAAGTCAGGGCCATAGAAATATCCCATAACTAATAAAAAAATGAAAAGAAACAAGACTTGTGTTGTCCAGTGTTGTGATCATACCTCTTTATGTGAAGTTGTAAATTTTTATTTTACCATTTTTTCAAATGTATATAGAAATAAGTACGATCCCAGTGTCTATGCCAGTGCTGATGGTTTTATTTCTAAGCATTAGAATTTGAACCGTATTAGTAAATACTAGACAGTGGCTTGTACTAGATACGTTTGAACGTCTTTTGGTAAAATCAAAATAGGTACAGAGCTGGCGTGCTCTATATGCAATTAACATAAAAAGAAACAAAAATAATCTTCTAAAAACTAAAATAATTCGAAGACGTATAATCTTGCACGATCTTATTTCAAAAAGAGAAAGTAGGTAAGTACTTTAAATTACACAGCCCGTATTGCTAGATCGAGACCATACTTCTTATCACTACACAAAATTTCAATAAGTCTTGCTCTGCCATCGAAATGCAGTCATAACATTACATCATCATCTCAGCCGCACGACGCCCACTGCTGGGCATAGGCCTCCCCCATGGATCTCCACAACGATCGGTCCTGTGCTGCCCGCATCCAGCAGCTTCCCGCGACCTTTGGCAGACTGTCTCAGTCCACCTGGTCGGGGCCTACCCACTGAGCGTCGTCCGCTTCGTGGTCGCCACTCAAGAACCGTTTGGCCCCAACGGCCATTGGTTCTTCTCACTATGTATCCCGCCCACTACCACTTCAGCTGAGCAATCCTTCGAGCAATGTTGGTTACCTTAGTTCTCCTGCGTATCTCCTCATTTCGGATCCGATCACGCAGGGAGACCCCAGGTATTGCTCTCTCCATTGCCCGCTGAGTGACCTTGAGATCTCTTTCTCGAAGTTGGACTTACCTAACTGGACTATCTGTCCTAGGTATCTATAACTGTCTACAACTTCAAGTGTAGTGTTCTTAATATTAACTGGAGTGGGCACAACATGGACATTCGACATGATTTTTCTTATCCATGTTCATTTTAAGATCCACTCTTTAGGAAGCACTACTGAGATCTCCGAGCATGGTATTCAGCAAGCCTATTCTCTAACTACGGTTAGAGACGGTAATTAGAAATGTCATTCTTGAAAGAAACTTTATATCCATTACTACTTTAGTGATCTTATGTGTTACAGCGGCGTTCATGATAGCAGTAATGGATGTTAAGTTTCTTTCAAAAATGAGAGTTCTAGTGAGCAACCGAAGTTCCGGTGCCCAAATCCGAATTGCCCCATTCTCAATCACAACTCATCACCGCAACGTTTCGCCAACCTAGGGTTGAAGTGCCCCATCACAATCGTGTATTGGGTATTGTGGCTACGTATGGCGTTAGAGATCTCCACATACATAGGCTTCATTTCATCATCTGGGTGTGTCGAGGTCGGAGCGTAAACCTGAACGACATTCAACGAATATCGTTTCGATATTCTGAGTATCAGGTACGCTACCCTGGTTGACACACTCCCGATGGTTATTACGTTTTTGACGAGGAACTTGTGGACGATGAACCCGACACCACCTTGGGACTATTGGTCGCCCTCCCGGTAGTACAGCAAGTTTCCAGAATTGAGGATTATCGAGTCCTCCCGCTCTCTTCGGACTTTATATAAACCAATGATATCCCAGCGTAGCTTACTAATAGTTTCGTCAACTCCGTTAACTTCGCGTCCGCCTTGAGTGTACGTGTGTTGTAGTTTGCCAGTCGAGTCGTCGTAGGATGTAGCCGGATCTTACCCGAAGATTCTTCGCACCCTCTGCCCTACCGTTACCGTAGCCGCTACCGTAGCTAGGCATAGCAGGGCTGCCGGGAACTAGAGGCCGATTACATAGTGTGTGACTCATATGGGGAGGGGTGGTTGCCATAATCGCCACGCTTGGTTGGCGGCTTGGAAATGGTAGTTGGGCCAAGATCTATGGAGGCGCTGCTGCTCGTCTCCTAAAGGCCATATCTCGCTTAGTCGCCTCGTACGACACCCTCGGGAGAAGATGGGTTGGTGTTATTCTAGGCCGGCACACACACGGCATTATGACTGCTATAAATAGTTACTCTTTTGACCTCTCGCACGAGAAGTCAAAAGAGTGAGTGAAAGAAGGTGTTTGCTACTTAAAAAAGTGAACAAAATCGGTTTTTGCTCACTGTTGTGACTTTTTCTTACGCACCCAAAGACAGTAGTAATAGTCACATTTTCTCACGCGCGTGCAAAAACAGAGAACCGATTTTGCTCATTTATTTTGTCAAAAAACAGTGATAAACGAACAAACCGTTTCTTGAGATACTAAAGCTTATATTCTGCACTATTTTTAACATAAGAGTATGTACCTAACAACTGAATAATTTTCCTTTCTTATTTGCTTAGTTTAAAGCTTGAATTACGCACTATTTTTTATTTTAAATAAAAATCACAGATTAGTAAATAAGGTTTCCTTTTACTAAGTAGGTATGTTTTCCTTTTCAATATCATACTTATTAAGTATTAGAAATTACGAAACATCACAATACTAATTAAATAACTGCTTAAGTGATTAACATAAATACTACTTTTTAATAGTAGATTATACACCAAGGGGATAAAGCAATATATTTCGTCACGGGCGGCATATTGAATACCGAGCGTAACGAAGGATTCTAGTATCAACTTCCGAGCATAGCGAGGGAGTGAGAGACGAGTATGGATAATGAAACTGCGGGAGATGAAATAGTGAAAGCATTAATGGCAATGAAATTAGGTAAAGCGTCTGGCTGTGACAGCGTGAATGTCGAAATGCTGAGAAGTGACAATAGTGTAATTGTTAGCTTTCTGTGGAGACTTTTTAATATGTACTTGAGGGAAGGCCGAGTACCAGAGCACTGGTGTAAAGCCGTCATTGTCCCACTTAAAGTCAAAGGTTCACAGCAAGAATGCCAGAACTATCGTGGCATCAGCCTTATCAGTGTGGATGGCAAACTAAATGTGAAAGTGTCGATTGAAAGAGTGATAAATGTAACTGAAGAAAAGTGTGGGACGTACGAGCGGGATTTGGAAGGGGTATGGGATGCATGAATGAGGTCTTTTCGCTAAGGTGCATCTTATAGAAATACTTGGCAAAGCACCAAAAAGTATTCTGCGCCTTTGTGGATCTCGAAAAGGCATATGATAGAGTGAACCGGCATGAATTGTGGTCAACACTGGCATCATATGAGGTTGACGACCGCTCAGTATGGATACTGAAGTCCCTCTATGAGAACTCAAACTCAAACTCAAAAATCTTTATTCAATATAGACCTTTACAGGCACTTATTGACGTCATAAAAAAACATAAAAATCTTCAACCAAGAATCTAATTAACTAAATTATTTAATCCTTATATGTACACACACCCCAACCATTATTAAGATGTGTGCAAATACAAGTCAAATGAAAAAAAAAATTGACTCTACACCTGTTCGAAAATTGGGAGAGCCTTCTCAAGAAGAACAGGCAAGAAACTCGGAAGGATGCCGGTATCAAAAAAGGCGCATCTGGCTATTGACAATGGGGTGTTGTTGCCTAGGGGAAGGTAGCCTAAAACGGGTAGGCCGCCTAAAACGGGTAAGTACTCGTACACTGCTGTATCAAGCGTTAGGGTTATTGTGTTCGTGTGCCTAGATTTCCCGAACGTCGACGAACTTCGATCAGTTTCGCTCGGATGCCGGAGTCGTGTAATAGCGTAGGTGTATGCAACGAAAGTTTTTTAGTGACTTTATTAAAAAAAATAAAGGTAAGTGTCTTACGATTAGTCAAAAATCTTTATACGAATCATGCTATTTGTATTACCATCTTATTTTAGCACTATTTAACATTAAATTAAGGTAGAAAGTTTACCGGTATTACCTTCCAATTTGAGGTTATTGTAATTTTGCATAAACATGTGCTCTTGGGCAAAACGAGTAGGGCAAAACGGGTACCTACTACCTACCCGTTATGATATAGAAAAGTGTTAAGTTCATCTTATTTTGATTTTTCTTTGTTAAAGATTCAAATTATTTAAAAATGTTATGGTTAAAGACTGAATTTGTTATAAGTAGGTTAATTAACATTTGTTACATTTGTTTATATTTTTCTTTATTTAGAAAAATATAAAGTAAGTTAGTTTTCAATGTAAAAAGATTTCTGAACAAAGTTTCCTGCAAAAATATGTTACAATTTCAGTTTTTTACTAATTATAATATATACATGTTATAGCCTGTCCAAATATAACTCTATCCTAAGCATACCTGTTTTGCCCGAAGGGGGTTACCCGTTTTAGGCACACATGTGGGCAAAACGGATTTTTAAAAGGGTTTTGTATTTATCTTATTTAATAAATATTTGATATATGGTGCCATCATATTATGTTTTATTTTGATGCTCGATAAATATTCTATCTCATAACGTAAAAAAATTATTCTTATAAAGGTAATTTATAGATTTTATTAACCATTTCCTTAGCTTACCCATTTTAGGCCACCTTCCCCTACATATTATGTATGGAAGTGAATGTTGGGTATCGTCAGAAAGAAATGATAGCCGCGTGAAAGCAGTGGAGATGTGTTCCCTTCCCTAACAATTATGTGTGGTGTTACTTTGGTTGACCGAATCAGGAATAGTGTTATAAGGAATAGTTGTAAGGTGCAGGATGATAGGTTTAGTTACAAGAATTGGGAGATGTATGCTTAGATGGTTCAGTGTGGTCACGTGGACAGAATGAATAAAAGTAGTCTTACGAGTCAAATATATCAACCCAGTGTGAGTGGAACTGTCAGGAGTGGTCGTCCGAGGAAAACATACCATGACCAAATTAATTTTCTACCTACGTAGCTCCCTCAGTCGACGGAATTGTATGAAAAGATGTATGAATTTAGTTGAAACAAAAGATGTATGTCAGGGTCATAGTATGTGATGAACTTTAGTTTTTGCCTACCCCCATGGGACAACGGCATAAGCATATGTACGAGTATATATGTATGTACCTACTAATGTTATCGACTGGAGTAATGAAATACGATTATTGAAATCGATTTTTTTTCTTTATTTCAGAAACAAACATGCAAATAATATTTTGGAACATTGGTAACATTTAATCCTCTTGGTTTTGTCTATAGTACCTGACAATTAATATTCTTCCGCGTTAACAATAAGTGAAGCGGTCCCTTGGTTGTATAAAAAAAATCCATCGCGATTGCTTCCAATTTTGACAGTCAAGGTGCATCCATCGCTATTTTTTGATAGACAATCGACACAGACTTGTAATGACGCCGCAATGATTAGTAATTTCAAGGCGATCGTGATAGATCCCTTCTTAGTTCAAACCCCTGCTGGTGTTACAATTTATTCTAATCTCTTACGCACAAATATAATAAATTCGACGATGTTTTGTCAGTTCCTAGAGAGACTAATATATTAAAAATTACAATTAATAGCTAATTACGATTAGGGCGGCGGAAGTTGTTCAATCCTTTTAATAATTCCTGCATAATGGGAAAATGACTGATAACTTCTAAACAGTTGAACCGATTTTCGTGAAAAATAGCTAATAACAATACCTATTTTTTTTAAAAACACATCGTCTAACTAAAACAAATTGTCACCTGCACAAACCCCGACTGAAACTCAGCTAGACAAACGACTCGCAGTCACGGGCGCACTTTCTATCTCACTTTAACATATTACTTCCGTTTCGTTTTTGCGACATTGCCGCTCTGCCGCCACCGGTGGCCACGTTACTCAAAAAGAAAATATTTGCGGCAAATGTTGATCAAGCGAAGTTTATATTGATCAACAAAAGTATTCTCATTGTAGGAAAAAAGACGGTTAGATGATCAACAAATACCGTAAAAATCTTTGACGTGCTAGGAACTTTACGGCACAATTAAGCATAGCGTCGCAAGGAGGAGAATTGTTATATAGCAGACTTAGCACGATAAACCCAAAACTTCCTAAGTAATAGGCGGATAAAGTGGATCAACAATTAATGCGAATTTCGGCCTGATCAACAATGGCCGAAGGGAGGACTATATATATATATATATATATATATATATATATATATCTATATATATATATATATATGAATTAATCAGTCATATATATATATATATATATATATATATATATATCTATATATATATATATATATATATCTAAATATATATATATATATATATATATATATATATATTAATTAATCAGTCATCAATTAATAAAAGTTAAAGGCCGGGTCTGTATAATAAATCTTTATGGGTATATACAAATAAGGGCCTTCTATCTAGCTCTAAGCTCACCAGCTCTTAATTCTAGGGCCCAGAAAGGCTAGCAGTGGCTAGACATTATGAAGTAGTTCTGTTAGATACATTCTCAGGATATTCTCTTCATTCTCTCTATATCGCCATACATTGGCTTTTTATTAACCGTTTATCAATAATTGGATGAGCCTACAATGTTGTTTTTACTTTTCACTTTTTTAGAACGCAAATACCCTGCAATATACCTGGAATTTTAGCTAATTTCATGGCGCGTTCGTATCAAGTGCACTTTGGTACTACAAAGAGATTATTTAAGCGCTCTATAGAACGGAATTAAAACAAGGCAGTAAAAAAGCTCCGAACTCTGAATGCTTTAATAAGCTCCCGTGCGAACGAGATCTAGGTAACTCATCTAATTTTTGCTTAAATTGCAAATTATCAAAAATCACAGATCCTGTTAAAAATCTACATAAATTAGTTAATCAAAACAAAAAAAAAATTGAAAATTTTTGATAAATATATAAAAAATTGATAAATATATATATTTATTTATGACAAGAATATTTTTTATATTCGAGTCTATGCATTAAGTATTTACGTTTATTCTCAATTTTATCATAACCAATTTTTCGACAGGTTTCTTAATTGAATATCGATCCGTAACTACGTTGGCATTTATAAACAGTTTAAAAGCTACTTTGGCCTAACAAAGTAAAAAAGAACATTGTGTGGTTTTATGAAACCACGATGCAAGTGAAACTTTTTTTCGGATTGTAGGCATGTAGGTTCAGTTACCTACATTTACATTTTCGGAAAATTATTCGATTTAAGGGTATTAAAATCGCGTTTTGAATATTAATCTTTCTTTTCTGAAAAGAAAATTATAAATAAATCAATTATAAAAAACAAAACGTAATTAAAAAATAAACAAATTTTATTAATTTGTTTATTTTTTAATTTAATAAATCTTAAGCATTATCATTACAACAAAATAATAAAAAAAAAACAAATTTATGAAAAAAATACAGTGCTCTACAGCAGGATCCAACCACTGCCACACTGATTTAAAGTCAAGGATCTAACGAATAAGAGCAATCCCGACTTATATCAAGTAGTGAAATTAAAGATCTCATGTTTTTGTGTGATGCGACATGCAATAGATGAACGAAAAAAATTAAGGCGATGTAAAAAAAGCTTCACATTAAAAAACAGATTTTCTCTCGGGTTTTCCTCTGTGACTTTAGTGGTACTGCCCGAGATGAAGATTTTTTTATGTTGATTTAGTTATTTATAATTTTTAAAAAAGGTAAAGAAGAACCATTGCAACATGGACTAAATAATATAAAACAAAGACGCGAAACAAGATCTGCAGTTTGTGAACACGCTCTTGACGGACTCTGGCATTATCAAGGATTTGATAATCCATAGATCCTCGCCAAAGAACACCGATTCGTCCCAATGATGCTACGCGAGGCTATTGATATTCAAAAACGCCCGAATTCTAATAGATATAATAGTCGGAGTAATTCAACTGCTTAGGAGCCTCTAATGAAAATAATAAAATCCCAAGCCCGTCCACGAACTGCTAAAACAACAGATACCGCGAGCTCTGTTTGCGTGAAATGGACCACATACATACCTAGTTGAGATGACGGTAATAAAATGTTAAATATGATGTTACTCTATGACACCTTTAGTCATCCCGTGACCACAAATTCTCAAAGTCGGTCTTAACGTCTGGCTTAAATATTGTAGTGTACTTTACTATAATGTACTTTACTGTAGTGTACTTTTACTAAAAAGAGATCAATATAGTAAAAATTTCGCTCGGGTTTGATAAACTCCTCGGGTGGCCTAATTAGTCATAGCATCAATACGGTATGTTGAAGTTTCGTCTTGTATTGATTTATTTATCAATAAGGCATTAAAAATGGAAACACAAATTAAAAAAATAAACTATAAGCAATTACAGCGCAATACAATTTTTCTAATCTGTAGGTACTCTCTGTATTGATTAATGAACTGAAACATTATAAGAACAGTAAAAGCTCTAGCGATTGCCCCAATATTGGTTTTCCTTTAACTCCGTAAGCTTCGCAGTTTCCGGTAGTTGTATCTTGATTGAAAGTTCGCTGGAGTTTTCAAACTTACTAGTTCCGGAATTGAGTAATCGAAGTACCTAGCCTGCACAACATTTCATAGTGACCCAACGACGTTTTTCAATTTATTTTATTAATTTTAGATAATATCATGTTCATAGTAACATTTACTGCTAATAACCAACACAATCGATATCCAAATAGTTGAAATCTATGTATGTATGCGGTTTTTCTTTTCACTAAAATCAATGACATGGTTCCTAAAAATAGATCTTTGTATGCCCATACTGACCGTTATAAATGTGCCACCTGTATAGCTTAAGATCTAAGGAAGAATAAAGGCTACTTTTAATCCTGAATCTGAATGAGTTCCCTAGGGTACATGTACTACATATCAGCGTGATATTACAGCCCCCCTTCCATAACCGCGCTAGATGTGGCCTGTGCGCTACGGTGGCTCCTGATGCGCGTGACTATAGGCCATCCGTCTGGGAATTACCCAAATGTCCAGGGTAATCCTCCATAGGCGTTAAGACCCAAACAGTGGCTGGCCAGGCTGCCCCGGGTGGTTCGGAGAATTGGGGTTATCCAGACCCCGGATCACCCGACTATATGGACGAGATGGAGGCTGGTTTAGTGGGTATGCCCCGCACTGAGCAGGGAGAGTCCCACACACGCCTGTCGACTAGCCAATGGCATCTATGGTGCGCAACAGCATTCCACCTCGTTAAAAAAGGCCCCCATCTAGGGATTACCCAAATAGCAGTAACGCTGTGCAAGCATGGACTTGTTGATCGATATTTTATCGATCAACAAAGGCATCTGTACTTTTCACTCCGTCAAATTTATCGATTTTTGTCGAGTATTTCGATCTTAGCTGTCAAATTTTGTTTATCGAGAGTTCCATGTTCGCACCCCGGTCGGGCTGTCCCGGGTCGTCCATATGCCGGACTACGAGGTTGGTATGCTCCGCACACTGCGGGGTGAGTTCCACGCATGCCTGTCAATTAGCCATCGACAGGTACAGTACAGTGCAGTGCCATTTCACCTCAATAAAAAGAGATCACGTGATATAATGAAACACGTGATAAATTAATTCCATGTAAACAAAGTCGCGGGCACAGCTAGTAACACGATAATATGCTAGGTATTTTTACTAGAACTATAATAATATGAGATGAGGGAAAAGAGGCCTTTGCGATTAAGAAATCCCTCACCGTTAGGTGAGATAAAGCCCAAAAACGAAAATAATTTCACAAATAGAATGGTCGATATCACGGTAATATCCGAGTTCTTCATCAGTAAATCTGCGATCTTTAAAGCGTTTGATTTATTAATATTTTTGTTTAATTGTCGCTGGTAAAACAATTATGAAGTAGACTGTATTTTTATTGGAAGAAAGTAAATAATTGAACTAAGCTAACAGTTCATGAACAATATTATTAAAAGGCACTTGTAACAACCTTTTTAGAAACAATAAAATAACGGCATTAGGAACAATAAAATAACGGCTTAACAATATGGATGGAACATGCACACTTAACACTAGAGTACACGCGTGGTCTACTATAGTAGACCAGGATGACATTTTAAGTGATAACTTTTGAATTATCCACGCTGGTGCGTTGGAATTTTAGGCTAGCCTCGGCCATTAAATTTGTCAGCGAGCCAGTAAAGCCCGCAAGGTCAGCACGTAAACACGTTCCTGCGATTTCCCACCAAATACGTTGGCCTACCATAGTAGTCCGCGCGAGTATTTTGAGTATATATGAGTTAAACAAATTTAGGTAAGTGCTATTTGTTTCGATTTGCTATTTATTTTGTTCGAGCAACCATGGAGACTCTTCCTCGACAGTTGTGATGTAGAATAGAAATGCTAACGGGCACAGCTCAAGCCACACAGTATGATGTTACCCTCAAGATGGGACGGGTCGGTCGATGCGCACTTCGCTCAAGAGCCAGAAATCGATCCACAAACAAATGGTGCAAGACATGCAACCAATGGGTTTGCTCTGATCATCAAGCTGTAGTATGCCTTGAATGCTATGAAAAATAAAGCTATAAAAAAATAAATATAAACTGATTGAATATATTTTTCATTTCTGTAGGAATTTTATTCATACGTAACCAAAAAACAAATTGATAGCAATTATAAAATGGTATACCATAGTAGGCCACGCGTGTACTCATGTAAAAAAAAGGGGCGCGTATAATCTAGTGTTATAGTAAGTGTGCATGTTCCATCCATATTGTTCAGCCGTTATTTTACACAGTACTTAATCCTGCATCGAAGACACTCGTGGAATGTCTTCGATGGAAGATTAAGTACGTGCACGTGTGTAAGGCACTCACCGCACTTCACACCACGTCGTGGCAGCTTAATTGTCCATCTGATGTTGCTAACTCAAAGTATTCACTTTAGCTATGCAGACACAATAATCAATAATTTGTGGAAATAACTCAGTAAAACGTATTTAAAAATTTGGCGAAATTATTCTGGAGCTAGTTGCACGCGCACGATGGCCACCAACATTCGTAGTCGACAGAAACATACGTCGTATTGTACGCGGACGTATAGATAATAGTTGTGTGCATGTATAAGGTGAGGAACGTGGAACGAGGAATTGGCCGTTACAAAATGACTTAGATAAAAGGGTAGGTAGGACTAACTTAACCAACATCCCCCCGCCCTTGAAGGATTCCCTTCAAAACATATTAGCTATATCTTGAGAAAAAGAAAACTTTTGAACGGCTTCAATCACGGTCGTTTCAGATACATCTATCTAAGTCATTTGCTAAAATAACATAATTACCAGGGAGTTTCGTAAAAAATAAAGAAGAAAATTTTAAGCTCATTGCTATGAGAGGATGTTCTTCAGATTGACACGCCGTGTAACTAACCGCCTTCTCTTTACTTATTTTGCTATTGGAGTTTGGCACAAACTTACAAACAGGCCATTCATCAGACGATAATGATAGCCAATTAGGTCCGGTCCGGTCAAGTAAACACAACTTATGGAACCATAATTGTGTTTACTTAAGTCACGCGGTAGCAGCCCACGTGACAGTTATAATAGACAAATTATAATCGTCATTTAAAAAAAGATAATCTTTAATTAATACTTAACTTTGTGTTATTTAAATTTAAATCGCACTGTATTTGAGTGGCTGTATAGAAAGTTGGAACATGGTTTGACAATTGACAGCAGTCAGTTGATGGTGATTCTCCCTAGGGCTGAAAAGTACTACTTTCAACCCGCTCCTCAGACAACTTCAGACCTACTTTCCGAGTATGATTAATGAAAAATACTAAAAAGACTTTATTGTCTTAGCCTGTTTTAATAGTATTTAATTATAATTGTTTGACATAAAAACTATTGTGGGTTATAATTTTCTCACTAGAAATAATAATTGTCAAATATATGTTGTTTGCGTGAAAATATGGGGTAGATGTTGGACACGTCGCAGTGTCACAGATAACATAATACTAGTACTGTGTAGACATTAGGGGCAATTAGGCAAGCCCCGTGCATTTGAATAAAGCAAATAATGGCGTAGGTAGGCAGTTAACGCTCGCACGTTCTACACTGGAAATGGGTGCTACGATTAATTTACGGATAAAATGGTGTATGATGAATATGATGATGTAGTTCTTTTGCCCGACAATAATATAAATAGAATTGATTGTAAAATTTTACTTGCTGTCCCTGTTTGTCCCGACAGATGTAGTTCTGTCAAAAGCTCTTTAAAAATTATTTATAAATATTTAAACGCATCTTCGGCTAAAATTGTTTTGAGGGGTCTAAGACGAGGTCCCTTTAGCCCCCTACAATTTAGCTTCCTCAGCTTTAATCCAACAAATTCTTTAAAAAAGAGTCAAAATCAATTCACGTCAGTGAGGTCACAGTCCCGACAAAGTACCCCCACTGTCAGATATTCTTTTCTTTTCTATGAAAGTGTTGAGTAATACATTTATGTCATCATCATCATCATCATCACAGCCCATATACGTCCCCACCGAGGGGCTCGAGCTTACCCTAAGTTAGGGTGTTTAGGCCTTAGTCAACCACGCTGGCCCAGTGCGGATTAGTCGACTTCACATACACCATTGAATTTCTTCGCAGATGTATGCAGATTGCCTCACGATGTTTTCCTTCACCGTAGGAGCGTCCGACAAATGCACATATATGAAATTAAAAAAACGGAAAGCACATTGGTACATGGCAGAATAGGGCACTATGGGACCAATCTTGAAATCGCGAAAATCATCTGTTCAGTACATTTAGGTTAGGTTGATATTGAACATTTATATGGAACAGCTGATATTTTTTTGCGATTACAAGATTAATCCCATAGTAAAAGTTCTTCAGTTTCTTTTTCCGAACAAGCACACAAAATTTTGCTCCTGCTTAAAAAGTTACCTTGTAGAGTACGCTCCCATTCAAGCTTTATATTTACACTACGAAAACCGCTACTACTAGCGACATAAGAACGCTCCAAATCTCAAACAGTATAGTTTGACAAGAAGTTTACTGCACCTATATGTATTATGTGTTCGTCTAATATTATTATTCCTAAGATAATGATATGCTGACAATCAAGACAGAAACCGACTATTTTACCGGAGAGAGACTCTACCAGGGTCGTACCAAATGTACCAAAATTTCATTCGACGTTTATATTTGACACACTCTGTGCTCATGTCGGAAACTTGTATGACATTGAATATAATATATATATATTATAATTGCTCAGTACCAACCTACTCTCTGGTTACCTGAGCTGCTTAACCACTTTCTATGCTGATTGTACAATACAGTGCGTGCGTAAATGCATTCCATCCCTCAAAATCGTCCAAATCCTTTTCGTTGATATACAGTCACTTTACAAGACGGCAGAAGCAGTAAACTGGATATAACGAACGATATGAAAGCTAATGGATTTCTTTACAATGCTTTTTATTATTAACCCATCATCATTTCGCGATTAGCCGAGCGTAAAACGCGCGTCTTACGGATTTCAGAGTTTACGACATCGAAAGTCTTCCAGAGCTCAACTGTTGCTTCAGTGTGCGGAGGAAATGTGTTTTAAATCCGCCAAAATGGGTAGGTATTTGTTTGCGCGTCGAATGTATAACATCGACGACGTATAAAATCTCCTTTGTAATGGAGTCACTATGGAAGATAAGTAACCTTTAGGGAACAGGGGGCCTAGACAGAGTGACAATTCAAAAACGATAACGATGTTCGATCATTGCCATCGCTAAATAACGTGACAATTCGATCAAAGACATTTATATGTAAGTTGGCAGACAAACTGATTTGCAACGAATCGATGAAGTAGCGAAATGTTTTTTGTAACATTAATATACTACTCGAAACAACTCATTTTTTTAAATGTAAATATTAATCCCCCATCCCAAAGACCAAGAATTCCATAATTCCAACTCTTTAGCGGCATATGCCGCGGTTACTTTATTCTGCAAAATTAAGGATAATAGAAACTTTCTTTTAATCTTGTCATTATGCCCCTGCAAAATGACATCCTGGATCCCTCTGGTCATCGCACTGGTGATGTTGCAATAACTCCCTTAGCCGGATTTTACGACATTCACGGGAGGGAAGAGAGCGACGACGTTTTAGGTATTCCTAAACCTGTCTCCACGCAAAAATGACTTCATTGCTTTTGTTTTAGGGCTCCGCACCAAAAAAGTGTTTTTCATTACTCAAAGTAGATCTGAAGTTGCCTGAATAGCAGGTTGAAAGTAATACTTTTCAGCCCTAGGGAGAATCGCTTTCAACTGACAGCTGCTGTCAAATTATTAAAAAACTAGTTCTATTTTCACATTTCTATTGAACCATGTTTCAACTTATACAGCCACTCAATTACAGCGCGATGTAAAATTGATATAACCTAAAGTTAAGTATTATTTTAAATGGCTTTATTATAATTTACTTTCAACTTGTTCTTTAAAATAACATAGATTTGGACAAAATATTTACCATTTTTTCAATGATGAAAATGAAAAATAATAACTGAATAGCTGGCCGGCCACAGATGAAAAAAAAACAACAAAATAGGCAAGAAAGCGGCAATCTGATCTTCATTTGTTTTTTCGAGTTGTAGAGTTTTGTTTATACTTCCGTATAGCAGAGATTTGTATTAAATTAACACAATGAGTTCAACTGATTCAGATATGGATTTAACGCCTGATTTCAAAGAAGAGACTAAAGCAGAAGTTGTATAAAAATCTAGGAAAACAGTGTTTCTTATCGAATTCCTCTGAAACGGCTTGACCGATTTTTATGAAAAGCAATGCCTGTCTGATGACCCTGCCGTGAGGTCTGCGTGCACGGTCGGCTCCCGTGCACGCCGTCGTAAGGCTTCTCCGTCTGGGGATTGTCCTGGTGTTCTCGGACAATCCCCCCTTGGCGATAGATAGCCTGACCGACCCGTCGGGCTAGCCCGGACGCGTGAGTAGTGGTGTCGCATTGTGGACCCTACCACACGCGCCCTAAAGGGCAGGGAGAACACCGAGGGGTTTTAGTGGGTAGGCATGGCACTCTGCCGGGTGAAGCCCACACACGCTCGCCGTCTAGCCAACGGTGGGTACGGTGCGGTTGCGCATTTCCCCGCGAGAAAAAAAAAGGCACAGCTACTGTAAAAAATCACTATTTTTTTCTTTACCTAATTCATGTTTTTATTTTTACTTTCCTTGTATTCGTAATAAAAAGTACAGTGTTTATATCGGGTTAAAGACTTATTTAGTCCCTCGAACTATTGGTCAAACCCCGTCTCGGGACTAATTACGTTACTTTCACCCCTTTTTTTACAAGAGGGAAAATACAGTCTTTACGGTATTCGACAAGGGAATTGAGCTGACTAGGCCACCCCAAGGATATGCAGTACTCGGGTAGAAGACCCACTACCGGCTAAAAACCCTCTAGATACTTCTACCTCCGTGGAGACACAATCGGGATCGGCGTTGACCATTCCCCGATTGTGTCCAGGGTAAAAATGTACTATTTCATTGCCTTTTGTATATTATTTTCATTGCCGATGTCATTTTTCACAAAACGCAGAACTAATCGCAAAGATTAAGCAAAATACTTTTTGAGCTCTATAATGATTTTATGTGATTATTTACTAACAATAATCATTGCATGATACGAAATCAACAACTAGTACGTATAACTTTAAAACCCCTAATATCTATAACTTTAGAACCCGACGACAAGCTGAAAGATGATAAAATGAGGAGCACAGGAGCACTCAGTATTTCCATCACGTACCACAAAATGGCTTCTGCCCCCGTAGCACGTCCACCAAAACACGATATGATAAAGCGATTTATCGCGGTGAACTGTCAAAATACGACGAAACCCTATTGTATTTTGACAGTTCACCGCATTAAACCGCTATATCATATCGTGTTTTGGTGGACGTGCTAGGGGGGTTGGTCTTCTTGCGGGCCAAACGCCGTGGCATGTCGACGCACACGTCCTCGCGGAGGTGTCTCGACATCGGGTTGCTACTCGTGAACGAGAGGGACGGTCCGCTCCACAAGAGGTGGAGCGGATTCGTACCATGGCGCAGAGGGAGGCTCTGCGTCAGTGGGGTGAGGCACTTGCCTCCCCAGCTGCCGGCCACCGGACGATCGAAGCGATTCGTCCGGTGTTGGAGGAGTGGGTTGGGCGCCGGCGGGGCAGTCTCACGTTCCGCATGGTGCAAGTACTGACCGGGCATGGCTGCTTCGGTCACTACTTGCACCGGGTCGCGCGTCGGGAAGAAACGCCGCGGTGTCACCACTGCGACGCTCCCGACGACACTGCCGAGCACACCCTATTGGAGTGCCCGGCATGGCGACCCCAGCGCAGCGAGCTCTTCGCTGCGCTGGGAGTCGGAGACCTCTCGCTGCCGAGCATGGTCGTGGCCATGCTCCGCGGCGATGCGGAATGGGGGGCTGTCGCCTCCTTCTTAAGGACGTAATCTCGCAGAAGGAGGCCGCGGAGAGGGAGCGGGAGGCAGATCCTCAAGCCGCTCCCATCCGCCGCAGACGGATAGGCAGGCGAAGGCGGGCATTTGCACAAGCGATGCCCGTCTAATGACCCTGCCATGGAGGCCTGCGTGCACGGTTGGCCCCGTGCACGCCGCCGTAAGGCCCTCCGTCTGGGGATTGCCCTGGTGTTCTCGGGCAATCCCCCCTTGGCGATAGCCCGACCAGTGGGTCGGGCTTGCCCGGGCGCGTAGGTAGTGGAGTCGCAGTGTGGACCTTACCTAGCGCGCCCTTAAGGGCAGGGAGAACACCGGGGGGTTTTAGTGGGTAGGCCTGGCATGCTGCCGGGTGAGCCCCACACACGCTCGCTGTTTAGCCAACGGCGGGTACGGTGCGGTTACGCATTCCCCCCGAGAAAAAAAAAAAAAAGGGGGGGTTGGTCTATATGTGTTATAAATATACCTAAACATTGAACAGTAACTGTCCCCTATTAAGAGCGTAGGAAATTTTATCAAAACACTATTATGAATATTCACAGGAACTAGCGGTGGCAGGAAGTTGATTTTATAAATAACTTTTGTTCACGTAACTATGTAGTACCTACTAAGTGTAACAGGCTAGTACCTATTTAACTTAATAATATTTCCAGTAAATAAGCGTAGCAATTAAAAACAAAGTAAAATACGCCGTTTACAGTACCTAGATTTGATGCACTTTTAAGAATTTACGTGCTTGTGTACCTACATGCTTTTTGGAAAGTGCCGTTTGTATAGGTACTTGACCAAAACTTGCATAACCTTATTTGCGTGCATCGAATTATGGCTTATAATCTAATCGGAAATTTAATATTTAACCATATTTAATACCTATTTTTAAATTAAATTAAATTTGTCTACCCATAAAGCTTTGATAAAAGTAGTAATTTATGTACACTATTCTTCTTTTTCTTTTGTTAACTAGTTAAAATATTTTGTCCGATATTTGGTAAGAAGTTCATTTGCTAAGTAAGAAGCGAGCATCACCCATATTCTTCGATAGAACTTGTTCCTTTTTCTCTAGATGTCAACAGTACTATTAGCCCGGTAATATTATACTATTACCGTGGTTTTAGTTTAGTTTCCAGACGAACACAAATAAAAGCCTATCACAACTCAAGCCGAGCAGGAAATTGCGACCCTGAATTGAATGTTTCCCGTTGGTCAATTTAAGGGACCTGACTTGTGGCCCCAGCATCAGCTATGTTTAAATAGTTGGTTTCAGCTTCTGCCACAGAGGCGAATATATAATTTTAATCGAGGAAGAATAATATTCAAATGCAATTTTAAACGAGGAAAAACGAGAATATGAAAATAATAATAAACTAATAGAATCATAAGTACACTTACCTGCAATGAAATCGACCCACCTTTACGCTATTGGTTTAGGGTCCGACAAATCAAAATCTACCATCAATAAATTTTGTAATTAGTACACACAATATAGCTCGAAAGTTTTTCTACATTCGTTTATTTACCTTATTGAAATATCGGAAGGTTTGAAGGAAAATGCGTTCCGGTTCGTGAGCAAGTACCATTCGACCACTGCTCATAACCTCATAGTGCTCACATAGCAGTGTTTACACTAAGGACGTTAGAAACCATCTGCTGCCATTCTCCGTCCTCGCCAGACCTGAAACTGAACCCAACCTCTTCGTCGGCGAATTTGGTAAATTTTACAAGGTTAAACACCTGATTCCCAGAAAGTAATACAAAATGCCTGCACATAGTTTTGTGAGTCTGGGCTCCCAGAGTTCCTCCGCAAAAAATATATATGACCCTTCCATGAGATAGCAAAAACGCAAAAACAATGAGTTAATAATATAAATACCCACATTTTGCTTATATTTTAATAATATAAATACACTTTGCTTTAGAAAGAAAATTGATAGAGTTTGTCAGTACAAAACGGCAATTTTGTACATAAGGTCCTAAACATACAATTTTGTACATAAGACATTAATCGTAACCATACTTGACACGTTGATTGTCCGTGCAATAGATGAAGTCTGCCATAGATTCCGTACAATATATTAGGACACGCTATGTTTAAAAATTATGTTATTTCCAACAATATTAATACCAACTCAATACAAAAAAGTCTCATCTCAGGATGAATTATGTGATTTCTTGAACTAGACGGAACAATACAATAACAATTAAAAATGGTCGTGTAGATAAGGCATCTAAAAAGTTATTGTAAGTCATTCTAGCGATCGGTGTAATCCTTTTATGAAAGCTCAAAAATCGTGGCCGTGGATTGTTTACACTTATATTTAATTAGCTGTGCCCGCGAACAACTTTATTTTTTCCCGACATCTTCAACAAATATCGTTAATGTACACAGAAATAAATACAAAAACTTAACAAATTATATACTACATTCCTTCCTCGAGAATCACGCTATCGAGTGGTGAAAACCGCTTGAAAATCGGTGTAATAGTTTTTGAGTTTATCGCGAACAGACAGACAAACAGACGCGGCGGGGGACTTTGTTTTATAATATGTAAGGATATACTCGTAAGTGTAAAGAAAAAAAGACAAAAGAAAAATAATCAAATACTAAGCAATAAATAAACGCAAAATATATATTCTCCATCCTCGTCATTTTCCATTGGCCCTTTCTTTCGCCGAGCACAATTTTTCGACAATAACCCAGGGATCTAATATAGGATTCCGTTCTCGCGTCGTTTCAGCGTTTCAGTTCTAGTACACTCTCGAGTGCTTACTGTTTACACAACGGGCAAAAGAAGCGAAGACGTACTTGACAAATCAAATACTCCTCACATTCATGTCTCATACGCTTATATTTTCTAGACTAGACTGTTTGTCCCTCTTACATTTTTTCTATGGGCTCGTGAGATACTTGTTCACTTTTGTATTGAATTTATTTTACGTTTGAAAGTAGTAGGTAATATTAAATTATAAAAACTTAAATTAATCTAAACAAAACTAATGAACACTTAATCTAAGCACACGCCGCTGTCAAAAGGCAACGTTCCCAGAATACAGATGAAAGCATTGCCACGTTGTTATGGCAATGCTTATTCTGCTTAGCCGCGAGTTGCGTCTAGTAGGCGGGCAGAAAGATCATTAAAAATCCTATGTGCACCCAGCCTCCACGGTCCCAGCGTTTCAACCCCAAAAGGCTCGAATAAATAACAAATGTTCAGAGTACTATATCTTCACCTTTCGAGGTTTTCAGAACATTCGGCCGCAGCGCCAATTCTCCTTTCACTTCTTGGAAGTTAAGAAGATGCCCGCGTGTCTTCACAAGTTACATCCTATACTCAGGACCTTCCAATAAACGAGCGTCATGCCATCCGGCCTTTTACCATCGTCGTCACGCATAAGGCCATTTGGCTCTAAGTTACACGATCGCAATAATAATTGACGGCGGTAAAGGCCTTCAATTACATATTTTCATAAAAAAATGTTTAATGTCATTTAAACAATATTCAAAACAAAAGCTGTTGGCTTCATCTACATATTTACATAGTATAAAACAAAATCGCTCCTGCTGTCTGTGCGCTTAGATCTTTTAAACTAAGCAACGGATTTTAATGGAGTATTCAGCAATAGATAGTGTTTCAAGAGGAAGGTTTATATATTTACATTAATGTCTTTGACAGAGTGTCCCCCTATCCAGCATCCATGTTTCATAAAGCAATCGAGCGGGACATTCTTACGATTCTTCAGATTCCGAAAAAAGCACTTTTCTCTTAATAATAATGCAAAAATTCATAATAAAATTCTACAGAAATGTCCGCTAATACGATGTCTTTTCGCAGACAGCCCATGACGTAAAGGGTGATACGATTTCTATATTTTCTTGGATACCCTTACGAATAATAAAATATAATTCTCTCGGGGCAATCTTCAACTTCACGCCATACCCATCCAAGTATATTAAGTCAAATTTCAGAGGCAGATTGATTTATATTTTATAGTGGTTACAGACTTTTCAGATTAGCGATACGAATGTACCGGAAGGAGACTCTGTATCAGGGTCGCCTGCTTGGGTTGGATCTTCCCTTTCCTGCCGCAAAGCAGTAGAGCTTGCATTGCGTACTAAGTACTTTAAGTACTAACATAGTTTGTAAGTTTTATTGTTACTAACACTGTGGACTGTAGTTGTCTGAATTTGAAATAAAATTATTATTATTATTACGGCGTACAAATGTGCTTAAATCTCAGCTTTTTATGCTGGGTAGTGAGAACCAATCACGGGCTTACGCCAAGTGGGTTGGTTCATGACAATTGAGCAAGTATCTAGAACGACAGATTTTTGTAGTGAGACGTATTATTTGTTTGGTGGATGTGAGGAAACGCCTGACAATTAAGCAAGTATCTAGAACGACAGAATTATTATTATTATTATTGCTGTGTTCCGCTTTGAAGGGTATGGTAGTGAAATAACTTAGGTACCGTGACTTTAAATCTTATGTCACAAGTTGGCAACGCACATTGTGGTCCATGGTGGGGATTGCAGATTTAATGCGAATCTCACAAGAACCACATGTACTTTAGGTGACTGTTATCACTTATACCATCAGGGGGGCACAATACTTGTTTACCAACTTAGTTGTATAATAGTACATTATGGTACAAGTGTGTAATGTTGGTGATTACCGCTGAGGCGCATTGAGGCCCGAGCCGTCAGGCGAGGGTCTTAAGAAGCCGAGGACGGTAACCATCAATACACACGTGTATCACACAACGTTTTTCAACACACTTCTGAATAAAACAATACTTAAATAAAAAACCATTTTACATAGTAGATAAAAAGTTTACTTAGAGAAACAATTAGTAAATGTGCAGTTAGTAAAATTATAATTAACTATTTTTGATGACATAGCGGTCTCGTCAGATAGATTATTTATTGAAATACTTTCATGTTCTATTGTTATTTGTGATGGTTCATTATTCGTGTAGGTAGGTGAAATCCAATCATTGGACGTACTTGGTATTTCGCCAGTAGGATGCGTCTCAGAATCAAGTTTAATTCTTTTTGTGATTTTTGCACAAATTTCCTTCTTGTTTTGTATGGAATCTTCTACGTATGATTCTGCTACATTGCTAGATCGCCACCCGCCATGTCCCTTCAAAGTCATTATATCAGCTCCTGAATTTACCAGCAATGTAGCTGAAGTTCTTCTGAAACTATGTCCAGTGTAGCTCTCAGCATCTACTAAACCCAAAAACTTAGCGATTTCTTTAGGCATAGAACCAAATTTGTTTATACCTATAGGCTGACAGGTACATTTACCATTCTGGTAATTTAGAAAGAAACGGTCATTTTTTGTTTTTGGCGAACGCAAACTTTCATACTTCTTAACAATATCATAGAATGGACCGTGTATGGTGAATGACCTAGGTATTTTATTTTTCGTGATAGGTATCTTCACTAAAAGCATCTGTTATTTGTTAATTCTTGTATCCTACAGGCACCAGTTACACCAAATATTAAAGCAACCTGAAACAAAAGAAACAATAATTAAGGTCAACACACAACACAAGCTGCTATTAAATATTTAATTAAAATTAATTTAACTAACCTTTGTAGCCAAATATTGGTTATCTGGAGCATCTTTAATAAATTTTTCAATATCATCAAAAGATTTTTTGCTTCTAAATCCATCAGATAGTCTCTTTAGATAAGCTGACAAATTCGAGTATGTTTTTAAGTCCACTCCATTCTTTGTTCGGACTGTACTTTTTAACATTGAGTAAATACACCACAAAGAGCTAGGTTTGTACTTAGAAGATAATTCTTTAAAGTACGCCATGAACACATTTTCTGAAAAAGACTGCGTATTCTTTTTGTTCTGCCATTGTATGAAATTTTGGTACGCTAATAGATATTTTTCCTTTGAGTTTTCTGGTAGTAAACTTTCCATAACGTTCTGGGCTTCACATCTTATATCGGGCGGTGTACAACATAAATCATTTTCTTCATAAATTGTATTTGCAGACATCTTAATTAATAACTAACTAAATAACTTCAAAAGGGAAAACGAGACGAGTTGTGAAAAATGTTTCGTAATGGCGGGAAAAATTAATCAGTTTTCCTATGCGCGCGCATCGGCCATAGACTAATAAATTTCGTAATGGCGGGAAAAATTAATCAGTTTTGCTATGCGCGCGCATCGGCCATAGACTAAAAAATGAGGTTTCTTTTTTTTGGGCTTTTCGCGGATAGCATTTTAGCGCAAGTGTAAGCGTAACTCAACCAATAATATTAAAAAAAAACTATTACTCACTCGTGAATAATAGTAATGAAAAAGTCACAGTTTGATTATAGGTGTCATTATGTGCCTAATTGCCATGGGATTAGAGCCACTTTATGAGGAAGTGTGTTGAAAAAAAACGTAACAGCTCGTTTTTCGAAGCGCGTGTAGATGAGTGTATGGGGGCCCTTTGCCTCACGCGCAACTCATTCGAGCGTTAGTTAACGCGCTTAAAAGCTCACATTTCGAATGTGTAACCCAAAAATGTTTCTTCGTCGGAATCCATACTGCTGACCACTGCACCGGTTCGAGCGTTCACGTCGGAATAAGCGCATATGAAAGAGCGTTTGACAGAAAAGCTGAATACGCGCAAAAAAGCGCTACTAACTGTTGAAGTAGCAAATACAAAGTTATGTTGATTGAAAACTACATAGTGTCTGTCTGTCAATGTTTTTGTATTGCATTCTATTATTAGACATCCGTCAATACGAGATAATGAAGACTGTTGTGACAATTACTTACATAATTATATATTTTTAAATAACTATAATATAGCGTGTTTTAATAATACTAAGATAAATATCTGATTTGCCCTTGCCTCAACACACGCGTCGCCACTGCGACCAATTATCTCAACAAGGGTTATGGGCCCAGGGATTGAGGAGTAAAGGGCTCACAAGAAGTTCGCGTAAGTAATTGATAAAATTTTGGTATATGGTTTTTCAAAATATGAGTTCCTCCATAAGAATTGAACCTTTGACGAAAGATAATTTTGAAAGTTGGAGGATACAGGCAGAAGCCATTTTGATAAAGAATGATGTTTGGAAGTTTGTGAACGGAAAATTATTAAAGCCGGCCGAAACAGAAGTGGCAGCACTTGCTAAGTGGGAAGAAGAAGATGCAAAGGCAAAGGCCGATTTAATTCTAGCCATAAGTGCATCAGAACTTCGCCATGTGAGAGGATGTACCACATCAAGGGAGGTATGGTTGCGCCTGCAGTCTGTTTATGCGTCTCGTGGACCAGCAAAGAAAGCTACACTTTTAAAGAGGCTTTTGATGCACAAAATGGGCGAAACTGGAGCTAGAGACATTCGCGAAGATATTGGAATTTTTTTTGACACTGTTGACAAATTGGAATCTATGGACGTAAAAATACATGATGATCTTTTATCAATAATGCTATTATATAGCTTACCGGGAAGCTACGATAATTTTCGCTGCGCTATAGAGAGCAGAGACGAACTTCCTAATCCAGAAATACTGAAAGTTAAAATACTGGAAGAATATGAGTCTAGAAATGCCAATAATGAGCAAACTGATGGTGCGCTATACGCTAGTCGAAATAAGAAATTACCATTTTTAAAGGCGAGTTCAAGTGGACAATATAATGGAAGAAATGAATTTCATAACATGAGATATAATAATAATGCGAATGAGATGGGAAGAAGATATGATAGGAGAGTATTGACTTGTTATCGCTGTAATCGACCAGGACACAAAGCTCCTGAATGTCAAATGCAGCATTCTAAACAGATTTATTCCCATAATGTAGAGAATGAAGATAAGGAAAATAAAGGTCTAATATGCTTAAATGTTCCAGGTTCACAGCGATGCAATATGGTTAATTCTTTGAAACAACAATGGGTATTGGATTCGGGGTGTACGTCCCACTTATGTAATGATGCACAAAAGTTTGGTAATACTCTTGAAGTTACTGAAGGTAAACTTAATCTTGCTACTAACATGAGCACTGATGTCCAAGGTAAGGGCGTAGTTAGACTATCGGCACTAGGCGAACGTTCCATAAATTTAGTAGATTTTAAAAACACTCTTTATGTGCCAGAGCTAAGAGCGAATTTGATTTCTGTTTCGAAAATTACGGATTCTGGTTATGATGTACATTTTACGAAAAGTCTTGCTCGTATTATTGATCATGATGGTGAAACTAAGTTGACAGCTTACCGACAGGGTGATTTATATTGTTTGCAAGAATATGCTGGTTGTTCTAATGCTGTAACCGATTTTGATACAGATTTATTTTCTTGGCATGAGCGCTTAGGTCATCTGAATGGTAAGCAAGTCGCCCGATTGTTAAATAAATTAGGTAAAAATGTGACATCAAATGATTTATATGCATTGCGTAATTGCAGTATTTGCGCAAAAGGTAAAATGTCTGCATTACCATTCACAAAGTCAAATGGACCTTGTGATGAAAAATTACGGGTGGTCTACTCTGACATTGTAGGACCTATGAAGTGTGAGTCGAAATCAGGCGCAAGATATTTCATTACATTCATTGATGATTGTACACGTTGGTGTGAAGTATATTTTTTGAGAGCCAAAAGTAAGGCCCTTGAGGCATTTAAGATTTACAAGCGACATGTTGAGAATATAATTGGATCGAAAATTAAATATTTTCAATCGGATAATGGTGGCGAATATTGCAACGCTGAATTTGATAATTTTTTACAACAGGAAGGAATATCAAGAAGATTAACGGTCTCTCATACTCCGCAACAAAATGGAATCGCGGAGAGAATGAATAGGACTTTGGTTGAGATGGCTAGGTGTATGCTCCTAAGTTGTGATTTGTCTATGGGATTTTGGGCTGAGGCGGTTGATACGGCATGTTATATTAGAAACCGTTGCCCTACAAACAGTTTGGGGGGAGATATCCCCTACGAAAAGTGGAATGAAAAAGATGTAAAGATTCATTATTTACAAAAATTTGGCACTAATGTACACATTTTGAATAAGAGCCCAAGTATGAACAAATTTGATGCTCGTGGTATAGAAGGTGTGTTTGTGGGATACCCTAAGACAAATAAAGGCTTTAGGATATGGATACCTGAACAAAGAAAGTTTACAGTTTCTAGAGATGTCAGATTCTATAATACTGTTTATACGAAAAATGACAGCCTTGACAAAAAATTTGAGAGTGATCATTATGTCAATGAAACTGATAAAATATTTATAGATATTTCTTTTTCAAAAGAATCTGATAATTTACAAACTGATGAATATAATGATCAATCTACGTGTAAAATAACTAGAAATAATGAATATATTGAATCCCAATCAGGAGAAGAATCAGTAGAAGATAATAGAGATAATGATGTAAACTTGAAAAGAGGTAGCGGAAGACCAAAAATTGTGAGAAGCGGAAGAGTTGGAAGACCAAGAAAAAATTATAGAATGATAGAAGTGGATGAATCTGCGTCTGAACGAAGTGAAATGAGGAATGATCAGATTCTAATAGATAGAAGCAATGTTGAAGATGAGTTTACTGAAAACACTGTGGATGGTACAGATTCTAGAGACTGTGCAGATTTTGTGGGAGTGGCAGAGATAGCACTAGATGATGCTTTACAGAGTGATGAACGTCCAGAATGGGAGGAAGCTATTCTAACAGAAATAAAAAGTCTTGTGGAAAAGGATACATGGGAGATTGTAAAGAAACCGGAAGATAGGAATATAGTAGGTTGCCGATATGTCTTAACAACAAAATTAAATATAGATAAAACTATAAAGAAAAAGGCGCGACTTGTTGCGCAAGGATTTAGTCAACGCTATGGAATCGATTACGACCAAACCTTTGCACCAGTAGCGAGACTTGATTCAGTAAGACTATTGATGGCTCTGGCTATGGAGTTGAATCTAGAGATTCATCAGCTAGACATCAATACAGCCTATTTAAATGGATACTTAGATGAAGAAATATATATGCAAACTCCCAAATTACTAAAGGAATGTCTTTTAAAATTAATACATAATAAAGAGGAAGAGCCAAATATTGTTAAGCGTGCGAGAACTATGCTGGATAGCATAAATATGGGTGGTGATACATGCTTATTAAAGAAATCCTTATATGGGTTAAAGCAGGCAGGCCGTCAATGGAACAAGCGATTAGATGTAAAGCTTAGGAACATGGGCTTGTCGCAAAGTTTAAATGAACCATGTCTCTACGTAAGACAACAAGCTAATGAGCACCTTTTTGTTTTAGTTTTCGTCGATGACATTTTAGTGGCCTCTCAGAGACCGGACCGCATAAGTCGATTTAAAATCGAACTGGGTAAAGAGTTTGCTCTAAAAGACTATGGTCAAGCAAAATACTTTTTGGGCATTGACATACGTAAGACTGACAATGCCATAATTTTGTCACAAGAAAAATACATAAAAGATTTATTATTAAAGTTTGGAATGAGTAATTGCAATAATTGTTGCACTCCAATGGAAACGAATTCAATTGATAAAGATGGGCAAACGAATGAAAATATTTGTGAAGAAAAATGGCCATATCGAGAATTAATTGGCTCGCTGATGTATTTGAGTGTGGCAACCAGGCCGGATATAACTAATTCTGTGACAAAATTAGCTCAATTCTCGAGTAAGCCGGAGCCTAAACATTGGAAGGCAGCAAAACGTATTCTGCGTTATCTTCGAGGAACTGCAAATTATGGACTCGTTTATAAAGCAAATGGTAAGTCGATAGAGGGATACTGCGATGCTGATTGGGGCGGTTGTGAAATAGATAGACGATCATTTTCAGGCTATGCATTTATTTTAGCTGGTGCGTGTATATCCTGGTGTTCGCGAAAACAGAGAACTGTTGCTACATCTAGCTGTGAAGCAGAGTATGTCAGTCTTGCTGAGGCTATGAAGGAGGGTCTTTATCTTCAGAGCTTACTTACAGAAATAGGATTTGAAAGGTATGCATCAGTTTCTCTTAATGCCGATAGTAGGTCTGCAATTTTCTTAGCGAAGGATCCAGTGTTTCATGCTCGTAGCAAGCACATCGATATTAAATATCATTTTATTCGAGGAATACTAAAAGAGAACAAGCGCATACATTTGGGACATATACCCACCAATGACATGTTAGCCGACGTGTTGACAAAACCATTACCTCGACTAAAACATAACAGATGTATTAATGGCTTAGGACTTAAACCATATTAGCTGTATTTCATTATGTATAAAATTTTTAATTTTCGTTTTACTTAGGTTAGAATTGTTAGTTTATTATTTGTTTTAACTTTGAATTTGAAGGGGCGTGTTGAAGTAGCAAATACAAAGTTATGTTGATTGAAAACTACATAGTGTCTGTCTGTCAATGTTTTTGTATTGCATTCTATTATTAGACATCCGTCAATACGAGATAATGAAGACTGTTGTGACAATTACTTACATAATTATATATTTTTAAATAACTATAATATAGCGTGTTTTAATAATACTAAGATAAATATCTGATTTGCCCTTGCCTCAACACACGCGTCGCCACTGCGACCAATTATCTCAACACTAACTAGCTAATTAACACACGTAAAATCTCGTGTTTGTATTTGTTTGTATGCGCAAATATGCGTTCCGATTTCTACTCGCGAACTCTTGCTAGCGTTGACGCGCTTATAAACTAGTATAAGTGCATATTATATTACAACCTGCCTCACCACCACCACCGGTTCGAGCGAGCATAGCATAGATAGGCAACTAACATAAATTGTACCTATAACATGATCACTCAAAGACAATTAATTACAAGGAACACACAAATTACGCCGATTAATAAAATATAGCCATGTAACTAATCCAAATTGCTGAGTGTTAATATCGTGTGCCCACTAATAAGTGGGCACTCGTTACAAGTTATGGTGTTGGCTTTATTTGCTTAGGAAGGAAGTGACTCAAGGAAGTAACAACTTTTACGACGTAACGTTGCGACGGGTGTGGTCTGTAATATTATCTATATCTAGTGATAAAACGGATGTTGGATTTATATATTGGCCATGACGAATATTCGTTCGGATATTTGCGAACACAAATGACAAAAAAAAATTTACAAAAAATAAAAACAGACTTCAAAAACACTGAAAAGTTAAAAATAATATAAGAATAGGTAAGTACAGACAACATCACACTTCTATATTGAAGTCGGTAACAAATTTTAAGACTTTCTAGATCATCGTCTGGCACCAACTTCATTATAGAAGTGTGATGAAGTCAGTTTTAATTTTTTGTAAATATTTTTTATTTTTAACTTTTTAGTGAAAGAAACCTTATGCCATTCCATAAAATTACAACTTTCTAGTTGTAATTATAAGGAATAACTATACCAGCGTAACTATACCTGATACCCGTGGCAGGCAAATTCTTTGGATGCGGCCCTCCCAGTAAAATTGATCGACGTCTTTTTGTTTTGAAATCTTAATGATTACTTTCAATTTGAATATGGTCTTTAGTTGTGTCTCACTTTAACTGATTTTAAGTCGATACAAAAAATATAATTTTTAAGTACTTAGGTACAAAATTTTGTAAAAAATGTTAGGTTATTTCTGAGCTCGCGGCCTTTTGGGCCGGGGCCCTCTCAGGTCGGGGGCCCGTGGCATTTGCCAGTCCTGGCGCTCTATAGCTACGTGGTTACACCACTGCCAGCTACGTATCAACTATGTTTAAACTAAACCTAGCGGAGTAAAAAAGTTGTATATTTTCTTCAATTAAATAGAAAAAATGACCTTCCAAATACATTTGACTCATTCGCATTCTTCTTGCGAATTATTCAAATATTTGCCTACGAATGATCGTAATTTTAGATTACTTCAGATTTGAAGGGACCATGCTGCTTAGATTATTTGTGGGACAGATGACAAAACATCATCATATCTATGTACAAGGGTCGTCTGTACTTTGTTATCCGAGTATATAGGAGTTCCTAGCACTTTCTTTCGCAAATTTGAAATATTCCCCACCTCCTTTGGCAATTTTTTAAATTCAATGTTATTGTTTTATCTTGATTCTTTCCATATCATATGAGTCATTATTTTATTTTGAAAAACATTCGTCTCGGGCGGAAATCGAGCCCGTTTCTTCAACATATCGTGTTGACGCCTTAGTCACTGGGCCACCGAGTACTTACCAGCCCCGTCGAAGCTTGCAACTGAATTGATCTCGTCTTGTACTTTGTTAAACCAAAGTAAACATTATTCACTGTTAATAACTAGGTACAAACGTATCTACATCCCATTTCGAAATTTACAGATTACCTCCCTGAAAATTGGTTAAGAATAAAGCAAACCCACAAATTGTATATTTGTAACTTTTTGATTTGATTGATTTCCGCCCGTAACGTAATTTTTTCTTGTGTTAATTTATTAATTTTTCAAATATAGGCATTTTGTAAATCATGGTACTATCTTCATCTCTTCTAAATGCTGTCAACCTTGAGGTAAGTTACCTATTAATGTCATTCAACATTTATGTAGAGACTTTTTTTGTAAAGTCAACAATTGAATTGTGTGTGATACACATACAGAAGATATATACACATATCGCTTGTTATAACACGTTACCCAGTTACAAACTTCATTCATAAATAAACCACATTTATGGCAAGCCCTCACTGAACCCCAAAGTTGACAATATAACGTTTTAACACTAGCAAAACCTTGACAGATCATTCATCAAAGCCGCACTTACGCAAAATTCTCGCGAGAAAACATTAATAACGAAAGCGTAGAAGCAGTCGATGACTTCCATTTAACGTCTGCTGCTAACAAGTACGTGGAGAATTTTTTAATATTCGTCAAACCCATCAGATTATTGGTTTTTGGCCCTTCATGTCACATAGGCATACCAGGAGATAAGAAACCTATATACATAA
The DNA here is from genome assembly GCA_963935595.1 of Schoenobius gigantellus. Lineage (NCBI taxonomy): Eukaryota > Metazoa > Arthropoda > Insecta > Lepidoptera > Crambidae > Schoenobius > Schoenobius gigantellus. The sequence goes on from OZ012541.1 coordinate 56,178,079, forward strand.
TGAAAGCAAATAAATCTAAAGCAAAGAGATTGGTTACAAATATGTGTGGGTAAGGACTGGCCGAATATTTATGAGAAAAAATGAGGCAACTGAATACAAACTTATAGTACAATGCTGGACAAGTTATCTTAGAGCTTTAAGTGTTTTGTGCTTAGTTTTTTAAATTTCACTTTTGCATGCTTGAATCAGTTTATTTTTCTTAAAATTTACTTCATTATAATTATATTGTTAAAATAAATATGCATGGTCACACAAAAACGCATGATTTCTGTAATAATATTAATTTCAGATAGTGATTTTACTGAGACCTGGCTTAACAATTCTAATAGCAGTAGTGAGCTATTTGACGATAGGTACTCGTATATATTGTCTATAATTGATAAAGATCTGAGTAAGACTTTTCGAATGAAAGATGGAGGCGGAGTTACTGTACCATATCTAAAAAAATAAATTCTCAACGAATGGGAAAGTAGTTATGTATAGTACTAAATAGTACCTATGTGAATATTGTTGTAAGAATTGATGTAAACAAACGTTGGTAAATCTAAATAAATAATAAAATATTTTGAATTCTGACTAATTCGAGTCGTTACAAAATACATAAAATATAATTCGTTATATGTATAATACTTACATTACCATCATATTTTGATTGTTCATAAAAAAGGCATTGTCAATTTTTGAGTTCGCGTGAGCATGCTACAAAGAAAATAACTTGCAAAATAGTTATCATATTTTAGCAAACTTATACTAACTCAAAAAGATTTGTTTCAATCCACACTTTTATTTAAATATAATTTTACTAGCTTCTGCCCGCGACTTCGTCTGCGTGGACTTCAGAATTGGGTCTAAAGCTACGCTCGTTAACAATTTTTAATCTTGCCACGGGAACTATTACATGTCCTTTTCCATAGCTGAGGTGACATGCATACTAAATTTCAAAGCTGTCTGCCCGCGGCTTAGCTCGTAAACAATTTTCAGTTTTCCCTCGGGAACTACTTCAGGAATCGGGATAAAAGGTAGCCTATGTTCTTTTCCCTGTCAAAGGCTACATGCATGCCAAATTACATCCAAATCCTTTCAGCCGTTGTTGCGTGATTGAGTAACAAACATCCAAACATCCACACTTTCACATTTATAATATTATATAATATAGAAGTAGGATCACTAATTTACTTCATTTGTATGATTGCCAGTCAGTAAGATTTTAGTGTTACCAAAATCTTAACGAACTCGGTATGCAAAGACAGCCAGCAACTGACTGGATACTTTCGGCCAACTGCAATAGGTTAGGTACCTTATGCAGCAGGTGAATAAGCCGAAAAACGTATTATGTTTATATTATTAATTTATTATCCTGTCTGTACGCAAATAGCTTTTGTTATAAGAGAGCAAACTGTGGTCTGTGGCAGCACCACTAGTTAGTTCCAGCCTGCATAGAGATACCCCAAAAATTGTGTAATCAACAGCAGCTGGTAGAACAACACAGGTACAAACTACAAAGTAACCTAACCGGACTCATAGATCCTTTCGTTACAGTACACAAAGGCTTGAATTCTAAAATTAGAATTATCAATTAATTGTACCATTATGTAAATTATGGATGGATAGGAAACAAGGAACTTTACGCCTTAGTTGACAACCACAACGCCTTAGTTGAAAATAGGCATAGTCACTAAAACTAAGCAAGGTGAATTACTTCAACCACCTCCTTTTAGGCAATTAGGCAACAGATTAAATTCTCACGCAAACATTCTGTACCAGTGAATGCCATTAATTACCTTTTCAATTTCGAAATAGGGTATCTCGCTCAGCTCGCTGGGTACAGAACTTTCTTCATTTTGTATTAGTAGAAGGTAGAACACCTATTATTCAGTGGTGAATGTTTCTTAATTAATTGAAGCAACATATAGCATTCTTTTATTTCTTCTATTATTAGCGACTATACATAGTTCACGTGCCTAATATAATTATATACTATACTAGCTGTGCCCGCGGCTTCGTCCGCGTGGAATAGTAACTTTTTTAAAGTCTTGATAAAAAGTAGCCTATATTATACCGTATATAATTAGCTATCTATTAGTGAAAGTCCCGTCAAAATCGGTCCAGCTGTTCCGGAGATTAGCGGGAACAAACAGACAGACAGACAAATTTTTTTAAATTGCGTTTTTGTTATTGGTACCCGATATACACTCATACCCATTTAGTTAAAACTTGTTATTTTGACATTACAAACAGACACTTCACTTTTATTTATTTGTATAGATGTATATAGACTAGTTGACACGGTGAACTCTGTATGCCATTCATGCCATTGACAGATGACTTGACAGATGTTAATAAGCAATCGCGTAGTGTACTGTCATTTTCCATACAAAATTATCATTATTAATGTTTTGCTTTTTATAATAATTTTCCCTATTATTTTTCTTTTTGTACCACCCCTGCATTAATATCAGCAAAAGAAAAAATTAGGTAAATATTCAAATCGGTCAAGCCGTTTATGTGTTTTAGCTAGGCTAACGAAGGGCGATTCATTTTTATACAGGGCGTCCCACGGCGATGCCACATGGAGGGAAAGTACTTTAAATACCGTAGATAGAAAATTTTACTGAAAGAAAACCTTTCTTTCAGTAAAATTTTCTAGCTAAAATACAAAAACTTTAATTTTAAAAACAATTCAAACTGCATTCACAGATGTTTCAATAATCGCCTATCTAAACCAGGAATTAAACCCGATAAAATTAAAAAAATAAGACCCTGTGTTTTTATGATACAGATCAACAGAGTTAATCACGGGGAAGAAATGTCTATTAAGAACATTACCTCAAAAACATGAGGACGACCACAAAATCTAACAGTAGGTACAGTACTGTAGCGCCTTACGCTCACTTCGGGATCGTTGGGAACTTGGGACGTTAATTTAAACCATTTAGATATATTTCAATCTGTTCTATTACTCAACTCTCTTTGCAATGTCTCAAGTTACAATGTGTCAGGTACTCTTGGTGATCGTCTTTTATTCGTCTAGAATTCGATCGATTAAATCAAAGACGAAATATTAACAAAGTAAAAAGATGTTAATTTATTATAATTCGCAAAGAAAAAGTATGTCAATGTGTTTTTTGATGAATTTGTGTCGATTACCTCTAATGTTATTTTTTTATTAAGAAATTCTGCAAAATTATTTCGTTTGTTCGCATAAGGACAAATTCTCAAAAAGACAGATTCTCATATGGACAGATTTTCAAAAACTCAGAAATGGTACAGTTGCACGCACCCTCACATACTTGAAATTAGGGATGCAGATAGGTACATATTTTCTGTGGGTATTCCGATAATGTTTTCAATTTCAAAACGAATTCTTACGAAACTAAGAAAATAACGAAATATATTACAGTAATTAATCCTCCTTGATAAGAGTTTGCATTATTGAGTTTTAAAACTGGTTATAAGAGAAAGATAATGATTTAGTCGTCATTCGTTTGACATTGTCATTGAATAATTTCTATTTTTTTTTTCATTTTGGGTACATAATTTTTAAGGTTTTCGACAAATTTTAGAGATAATGACTCTAGTAAAAAATAGCATTTTTCTGATACCGTTCAAAAAAATGCTATTTTTTAGAATTGATGGGCTTAATTCAGGCAGTTGATTAATTAAGTATACAGGATGGATTTTTGAGATGGGATTTAAAGGGCAGGTACATTAACCGTTATAGTTACAAGAAAACATTGTTAGGCAACCATCCATAACTTTTTAAGATATTCTGATCTGCATTCACAGATTTTGGAAAAAAGTTACAGTCGACAAAATAAATGCTGAGATAGCAAAAAAATTTTTTTTGTGCCTATCGATCCTATTTCATGTATGGATCAAAAGACTCTATGGGACCATTTAAGGTATGAGTACTAGAAATGACAGAAATCGCCAAAAGCTTTTCCCATCAAAATGAAGTCATCTTACAGTAAAATTTTCTATTTACGGTATTTAAGGTATTTTGCCATGTGGCATCGCTGTGGGACGTCCTGTGCCTATACATAAGAAATATTTTAGAGACAGAACGCATTTTTTGCAATCAATCAATTCTTTCTTCCTCGCAATCAGTATCAATAAAATATAACATATTTTGCGTAAAATATGTAGGTCTAGAATCTATATTTATTGTTTAATTTTATTATTTTGACTTCCTTACCTCTAATTGTCGGTACACAGCAATCTTATTAACATCGTTACAAGTATTATGGCGTCAAACTTTAGGATGCTAGTTCTACCCAGCTACCACCGGTAACTACCACTAACTAAACCTAGCAGAAAAACCTTTACCCCCACAGGGTATCCAACCCCGACCCCCAGATAAATACCGGGTGGTTCCAACCACTAGAACACGAAGACGGTACAACATCATTTTTATTTTCAATCATTACTGAAGGCACCCGAAGTATTGTGTTGTGCAACTTGTGCAGGTTGAGCACGGCTAGAGCTAGAACAAGAGCATTCTTTCTTGATCTTTTTGTGTAAACGAAAGCTCGTGTTGAGTCAGGCCCGTTTTACCCAATAGGCACGGTAGGTACGTGCCTAGGGCGCTAGGCAATTGTCATTTTAGGGGTGGCGCAAAAAAAAAATCAAAATTTACGGGGTATAGGTGTTATGGTTGGGCTGGGGGTGGGGGGGGGGGTAATCAGCTGGCAGGGGTATAAAAAAGGGCGCTACTCTTCGTTGTGCCTAGGGCGCTGGCAGAGTGTAACACGGGCCTGTGTTGAGCATTTACACCAAAAGATGAACGAGCAAGAATGAGAACCAAGAACTCCAATTCTTGCACAATAGATGTTTAGATTAGCCGAACGAATCGCTAGAACATAAAAACACTTTAAAGTGACCGCTTCGAGGAGCGAGCGCATCCGAACACGCTAGAACGCTCCAAGCAATTGTTCGCACTTCGCACTCTCTAGGGCCGTTTACATCAAGCGAGCGAGCATTCCTAGAATATTCCACAGAATCTTTAAGAACGCCGATAGAGCAACGAAAGAATCTACACACAATCTCTACATCCGTTTACACTAAAAGGATTTAATAGAGTGGGGAAAGAATGAGCATTCGCTCGTCTGATGTAAATCGGCCTGAAGAGAAAGAGATGAGACTTCTATGAGAGAGCGAGAAGAAACACGCCTGCATAAAACAAAATGTAACAACGGAGAAAATATATCACTTACGTTAGTACTATTATTTATTCTGTGTTACTACTAACTAACGCGCAAATTACATCGCTACATGGCGATTGGAAGGCAAGTTCCGAGTCCACAGCGCCAGCGACGCAGATTGTAATAATAATAGTATATAATGCTTTAAAATTTAATTAAATAAATACATTAAAAACAGCCAAATCCGCAAAGGCGAAGAACGTACTTACGCATGTGTCTTATTATAAGAGACGACTGACTCGACACAATATTAGGGTCCTATTAAAATGTTCTGTGCAAGACTCTACCCCAAAAGAAAATACAGTTTATCGGCATCATTAAATGATCCTAAAATTTTAATAAAACAAATTTTTAAAATACATTTACCAACAATCCACATATTATAATAACATAATTTATAAATAGAGTGGGTATACAAAAAATAAATTATTTTTTATAAAATATCATTATCATCACAAGCAAGTTTTACTAACGGATAATATCCAAATTAGGCACCGTTGGCAAGAATACTATGAACACTTACTGAATGAAGAATCCCCGCACGAAGATCCCGCCCCCCTTGAACCTGTCTGCGGACCATTACCGGAAATAGATTCGCATGAAGTGAAACTTGCATTAGCTAGCATAAAGAACCGAAAAGCTGCAGGGCCAGACGAGATACCAGCCGATCTATGGAAACGACTCGGTCCCATGGCAGTTAACTGGCTAACTAAACTGTTTAGTACCATCTTAGTCACCACGCAAATCCCAAAAGCGTGGCGCCAAAGCTATTTGCTGCCATTCTACAAAAACAAGGGGGATGTAGCCCAATGTGAAAACTATAGAGGCATAAAATTGACTTCACACACTCTAAAAATCTGGGAGCGGATTATAAATAAGCGCCTGTCCTCTATTACAAATGTATCTCAAAATCAGTTTGGCTTCACATCGTCCAGATCAACCACTGATGCTATTCAGGCAGTCAGAATCCTGATGGAAAAACACAGGATAAACAGAACAGATCTACATCTTGCCTTTATCGACCTCGAAAAGGCCTTTGACAGAGTGCCCCGCAAACTCGTGTGGCAGGCCCTTAGAGCGCAAAAAGTACCGGAGAGATATATATTAATAATTCAAGATATGTACAACGGCATCAGTACACAAGTCAAAACACCAGTAGGATTAAGTAACGCGTTCGAGGTCAAAGTGGGTCTGCTTTAAGCCCTTTTTTATTTAACCTAGTAATGGACTATCTAACAAACCATATTCCAGCACCCTTACCGTGGACCATACTATATGCCGACGATATAGCACTGGCGGCAAATACTGCAAAAGACCTGCAAGAAATTTTAAATACGTGGACAAACTCCTTAGAGAAGTACGGACTTCGAGTGAGCAGAAGTAAGACGGAGTACATGAAATGTCCCTTTAGCGGAAATGCAACTCCTGAAACCATATGTATTGGATCAACACCTATCCCCACTGTGAACAAGTTTAAATATCTGGGATCTATGCTCACGCCGGATGCCAATGTGGAGGCCGATGTTGCGCACCGTGTAAATGTAGCGTGGCAGAAATGGCGGTCGCTAACAGGAGTTCTGTGTGATACCCGTATGCCCATAAAAACAAAGGGTAAAGTATACAAGACAGCCGTCAGGCCAGCCTTACTGTACGGTTCCGAATGCTGGACAGTCAAGAAAACGCATGAACAGATGGCACATGTAAATGAAATGAAGATGTTGCGCTGGGCGGGTGGGGTGACCAGGATGGACAGAGTTCGGAACGAATACATACGGGGGAGCTTTAAAGTCGCACCAATCACAGACAAAATGACGGAAAATCGCCTTAGATGGTATGGCCATATCATGAGACGGGACGAAGACCATGTAGTGAAAATCGCACTAAGCTTGCCAGAACAAAAGAGAGGTAGAGGCCGCCCGCCATCGACCTGGTGGTCAAACATCGAAAGAGACCTTAAGAAAGCCCAATTGCCAAAACCGACAACCCAGGACAGATCAACCTGGCGCCGTAGAGTGAGGAGACCCGACCCCGGATAACGGGAACAGCGACGGAAGAAGAAGATCATCACAGCTCATGTACGTCTCCACCGAGGAGCACGCACGAGCCTACCCTAACTAGTTAGGGCGATTAGGCCTTAGTCAAACCACGCTGGCCCAGTACGGATTGGTTGACTTCACATACACCTTTGATTTACTTCGCAGGCGCAGGTGAATGCAGGTTTCCTCACGGCATTTTTCTTCACCGTAGGAGCGTCAGATAAATGTACATAATTATGAAATTCGTGTAACGGAAAACACATTGGAAGAACATGGCAGGATTGATCGCGGGCCTCCCGATTCTGCTCGGAGCAGTCCAGTGCCAAGGCTACAGCGCCACCGACGCTTTTTAAGGGGCCACAGTACCTACTACTAGAGCCACCATTCGTTTTTTATTAATTATGCCACTTTTAGCAATAATTCGGATTATGATTATTCCTATACATTTAATCTATGCCTGAGTAGTTCAAAAAATCTGGAATATCTGTATTGAGTAGTTGACTGATCTATTTTTTGTAGAAATGTCTTCAATTTATCATAATTAATAAAAAACTAATGGTGGCGGTAGTAGTAGGTACTGTGCCCTCTTAAAATATAATGTTACAAATATGACCACGTCACTAATAATAATATGATAACCTTCATAGTGTGCGGTGAATTTCAAGCACGTACGAAAAAGGCTCGAAACGGTCAGTCAGACACACCGTGAAATTGTTTGTTCTTTGTATTAAAATTGTGATGCAGTAGACTGAATTCAACTGGGCTTTTTCTGCCAAATAGACTCTTTCAAATATTATATAAGGTATATAAAGAAAACAAGGTATATTATGTACAATAAAAATGTACACTGTCGTGAAATATGTCAAAGTACTATACATTGACTAAAGGCTGTGCGCAACTACTCAATTTGCGGCATACGAGGCGCGGCGTATCCTGCTTCCACAGTTTTTAGGGTTTTTTTTTTATGTATGACCGGGCAAATGACCTCCTCCCGCCTGATGTTAAGCGGTGAAAGAGGCCCAAATGAGTTGACAGATAGAGTAGGGACGACATCCACTATCCTACCTGCCCGCCCCTTGCCGGCCCAAAAGATGCTTTTTCACGCCTCTTTGAACCCATTGAAGGAACCCATGTTGTAGGATGGAGGAAACAAGTGCGCAGGTAGAGAATTCCAAGTGTGGGATGAACGACAGAAGAAGGAATCTTGGAATTTCTTGGTACGGTGTGAGAAGGAGGACACAGTGTACGGATGACTCCGAAGGCCCTTACGCGTGTTTCTGTTAAGAAATGGAGAGGGAAGGATAAGGTTAAAGAGCTCCTCAGAGCATTCCCCATGGAACATTCGGTAAAAGGTTTCGTAAAAATAAAACTTAAAGTCAACGTGTTCAAACGTTACTTTTGACCTTTTATGCGTATATTTTTCTGGTACACAAAGGAATCAAAACCTGTACATCCCGTTGAATCATGAAATTTGTCAAGAAGTACTATGTCACAGCACATGTTAAGAAAAAAACTGAAACCCGTTATACCTATGTAGTAAGGTCTTTGTATAGATATTTTGTACGAAACTCTAGGTGCGCAAGCCAACTCGCACTTGGCCAGTTTTTGTTTTTTCTCCCTATCTTCGCTGATAAAAATTTATCGCAAGCGCACGCAGAGAAATTGGTGACAAACAGAACTACTGAATCGAATAGTTAAATTAGGTTACAACTTTTCTAGTATGAAATACTTGGTCCTTGTTATCTCTACGACTAATTATTCACTTTTACTAATCGTATGTTTCATTATATTATTTGATTAATGTAGCTCACAAAAAAATATTATTGAACCAAAACATCAATGATTATTGCATCTTTAACTATAATTATGTTAATATGTATTTAATGTATTGTATGTACTAAGAAACAGGGATTCGCAGTTACTAAATGATCTAGTTCCGGTTAATGATGTACCATGTTACTGATGGACTACCAGTGTGTCTGTAATCAAAACAATAATCTTTTTATTACAACTACATTATTGTTTGCAGTACGTGTCGTTCTAAGTGTCGTATAATACTCGTTTAGTTTGGTTTACTTTTGAAATAGTGTTATGGCTTAACAAGAATATTATAGTAAAAACCACCCCGGAAACAGTAAACGGTACAATGTATGTATTAATCCGTGCTATTCTGTTAGCGTGTTTCAAAATATTTAAAATAGTAATGTTACAATAACAATCGAGGTGGTATTCATAGCTAAGTATCTTGTTCTGTTTATTTAAACTGTGTTTTTGTAAACAATCGAAAAACTTGCATGACAAAACGATCAGTATTCTCGTATTACTCCTAGCGGAGCAGCCGCCCGCCATTGTGGATTGTGTTTTCGACCGCGCTGAGCGCTCACTCAACTCAACGTAGTATTGCTAATTATTTGAGAGTTTGCTTATTAAATTTGTGTGATGTGATATCTGATGACATAGATGGAGATATCCTACAGTAATTGCAGCAGTGGGGTTTACCTCAATATATTGATACTTTTGAAGGTAAGTTGGTACCGTAAAATGGGGTGAATAGACACAATTCTGAATTTTAGATAAGATTTAAACTATGTTTTTATTTACTTACGGCTAGGGAATAATAATAACTATATGAGTCTAGGTCTATTTAGTCTGTCAAAAGCAAACTTAACTAAGTTTCCCTTCTTATTTTAGCAAAAACTTCAAAAATATACGCATTTTCTATTCGCCTCGAACCCGGGGTGATTAAATACGGTATACGAGGTGAATAGAAAAATTGTGTAGGGTTGGCAAATTTTCTTTATAGATTCTTGGCATGTTGATGATGTACCTGGAACAAAACCACATTGTTTGAACAAACAGGTACATACATGAATGATTTATAACATAAACTTCAAATTAACAAGTTAAATAAAAGCTTGTTAAATATAGTGAAATGTTAGACAACATCACAAACATTGATCTGATTCCGTGATACGTAGCTTAAGCACTTACCAACGAAGTTATTTTTAATATAGATAAACTAGCTGTGGCCGCGATCCTCGTTTTGTCATAATAAAGTTTAACGCAATAATAAATATTAAAATCAATAATCGAGGTAAAAGGTAATCCTATCTTTTAAATTGGACAATTAGCCATACACGAAAATCGATTAAGTTGTTTTGGAGCTTATCTCGGACAAACCCTGTGACGTGAGATTTTTTATATATAGATAAATATAAACACCCAGACAGAACAAACAGAAATGTTCATCACATAAAGGATTGTCCTGGGCGAAGATGAAATCCACGATCCCTGGTGCACTAAGTAGGCACACTACACTCACTCGTCTGATATTACTCTAGGTAAATAAAAAAATATTTACGTTGAAACATACTGAGACAATTTGCTCGACGCCTAAGCAATGTAAGTGCTTACTTTGCTTCGAATTAGATTCGGGATGTGAATGTATGGAAGTTAAATTTAAATATACTAGAACTAAACATGCGTGGCAACCCTAAATGGATTTTTTCCAGTGACCCCTTTCTCGTTTCTATTTACCCCTTCCCGTTTCTATTAGCCCCGTATGCCGTATCTATTGACCCCATACTACGTGTCTATTCGCCTTTTCCCCTTATCTATTAACCTCAAATACAAACCAAAATTGGCACAATTCATTATTTACGTTTATAATAAAAAACTATTATAAAAATGGTACTTACTATTGCACAAAATTTATCCCAGAGGAACCACAGATCGATTAAAAGTGTTTTCAACACCGTAAGAAACGTAGTTTTCGTTAAAAACCCAAAGTTTGTAGACCTCAAAATCACACAGCTCAACTGGTGCTTTGAAAAACGTTACTAAAATCACTTTTGACATACTTCATTTCAAATCGGCGTTGCTACCATATAAAAAAAATGTTACTATATTAAAAATATAATAATTTAGTAGTTTTCCTATATCCGTCAACGAGTAATTGTTCTTGAAAAAACTTTCCTCGTTTTTTTTCTATTCACCCCGCATTTTCTATTCACCCCATTTTACGGTACCTTGGTATAACAATCTTCTTGTTTTGTAGTATTCATAGCTATTATTCAATTTAATTAAGTAGGTAAGTGGGTACATTAATAACTTTATAAGTTTACAGTCAAAGTTTTGAAGTTATTCGTGGAATTTCATTTTAATAAGGAAACGCGATAAATTATTAGATAGTAGGTAGACACTTTCTTTGACTGACACAGTCATATTCATATCTTAATCAGTTTGGCACACAGGTCACCGAATGTGTCAGCTCAGCTCCAAAATAGGCGAAATGGATAACTAGTCAATAGGCTTGTTTTATAAAACCTAGGTTACCAAGCCAAGTATTAAACCAAAACATCAATAATTATTGCATCTTTAACAATAATTATGTTAATATGTATTTAATGTATTGTATGTACTAAGAAACATGGATTCGCAGTTACTAAATGATCTAGTTCCGGTTAATGATGTACCATGTTACTGATGGACTAGGTCAAAAATTATGCTTTTTGCGCTGGGACTTTCTTGCATGCGTGATAATAATCTTTATATTTTTTATGATTTTTCAGTACATAATAAAACAATATCGACACTGTCGATGCTCGACAGTAGTCTAGTCAGAGAACTAATCCCTCCAATTGGAGATCGGGCCAAATTTTTAAAAAACGTGGACAATTGGAACAAATTAACTAACCCAGAATGCCCAGAGATACCAATTACCAGCAGCAGCCCCGTAAGTATCTCCTATTTTTAACAGAATTTTATTCACCTGTAACTATGTAGCTATGTAAGTAATGTAATGTGATGATTATAAATAAATGTCGTTTTTCTATGTACTTGATATTTTTATTTTTGATTCCAGGAAACCTAAACCTGTCTATGGAGCCGTAGTGCGTGTGACGTCTTAACAAAAATGCCGATAATCTCAATTTCCATGATTCTAACACCTGTTAAACTTAGTATTAAGTTTATTAACTCTATATTCGACTTATTTTTATTATGATACTAGATAATCGGAGTCTTTGGATATTGTAATGAAAAAGGCATTATTTTATAAATTTTTAAAGACGTCATACTTACTGATGGCTCTATGGACTGTGTTTAGATGGAGCGCCTGCAATTCAGTGGACTGACAGCTACAACAACGGATCCCTTTTAGGCTTTTAATGGAGAAAATATAGTTTTATTTACTTATACTAAGACAAATAAAATTGTATTTTTGTCTACTAAAAGCCTGAGAGTACCCGTTAGTACTGTAAGTGCACTAGATTGCAGGCTTCATCTAAACCAGTAGGTACTGCATACGAAATAGTAGCTGTAACAATACCTAGGATGCTAGCATTACAATGTGTATTGTACTTGTTACAAAAATCATAAAGCTAGCGTTGCAATACGAATAGATATTATTAAAGTTCACGTCGTTATGTTACACAAATTCATTAGTAAATACAGCAAAGTATTTAGTAAACCCAAAAAAACAAGTGTGTATGTTTACCAGATTGCATAGTAGTCCTTACAATAAATCTAGTAATGTCTACATGACGTATGGTTACAATTACATTGGTATTGTAATAGGCGCGATATTTACCTTGTAGTGAGTTTGGTCAGTTACACTAAACATCGAGTTGTCATTAATAAACCGATAGGTAAAAATAATAACAGAATGGTTTTTGTAAAGTCACGGTTGCAAACAGAAGTTCTAGTTACAGTAGCGTTTTTTCTCGTAAAGGTAGCCAGATATTTCTCTGCGTGCGCTTTATTTAAACGGCGGCGGCGCCGGAGTAGCGGAATAAAGCAATCAGTCAAAATATACTATACTTATTTACCTATACTTACTTACTAATATTATAAAGCTGAAGAGTATGTTTGTGTCGTTGGTTGAACGCGCTAATCTCAGGAACAGATTCAAATTGAAAAATTCCTTTTGTGTTGGATGGTCCATTTATCGAGGATGGCTGTAGGCTTTTTAGCATCACGCTATGACTAATAGGAGCTGAGCATCAATGAAAAAAGGTTGCAAAAGTGGGGAAAATGTACTACATGTTGTTATTTTCCGACATCCACGTAAACGAAGTCGTGGAAACGGCTAGTATTTTAATATAAATCGATTAGGTAAGTATGTAAAAAAAGTATGCTACTGAATGCTGAGTATGTTACTAAGTCGCATGATTTCTTAACTACGTGCAATTCATTTAATTATACGCCCTCCTTAGGTATGTCCTCTGTAAATGCAGTATTTATATTTTTTTTGTTATTATTGTCCTTCAAAATTTCTTAACTTTCACATATTACAGTTTCCAACATTTTTTCTCAGAACTTATAATGGCATCTACACGCACTTTCTTTTCAGCTTATCTTGGAATCGTTTCGTTTTCTGGCAAAATTTACTTTATTTAACCCCACGTCTCGTCGTATCCAATTACAAGATTGACAGCTGTCTAACCTTTTAAACGCTTAGGTCATTTTTCCTTCTCGGTGCTTATTTTGTACAACTACCCACAAATGCGGAACATCGTTTAAAAAATTGTGGTTTCTTTGGTGTTTAGCCCAAGATGCTGACAACATTATCTTTGTATTGCAACACTTAAAAGTTGTATTAAGACCATTTTTGTTAGTACGTCTTAGTTAGTACATTCTTGAGTTCACACGCTGACGTTTTGCGAACTTCTGCACTCGCATTGGCCTACTTTACTACTAAGTAGGTACATACTAAGTAAGTACTGTTCTTCGGTGTGGTATCAATGCGTTCATACCAAAAATGACAACAAATAGACAAAAAGTAACACTTCATAGTCATGCGAATCATTCCCGGCACACTCAGCTGCACGCCTACTCTTTGGCTTCCAGTGCTTGGTCATATTGCTTTTCCAGACCTCAGAGAGAACTAACAGCAGCCAAAGAATGGCAGAAGACATCCCAGATATCCCCACTCATGATGCCGATTATGAAGACCATGAGCTTCTATTTAAAAAGCCTATTTAGAACAAACCGAGAATCACAAGAATCGAGAATCCTGACCTCCGATCTTAATGACTTAAATAATGGGAAAATGCATCTGTCTGTCACCTGAAGATATTTATCCCGAAACCCTCAGCCGTTTAGCAAGGTTTTAGGGACCAGAGAGGGATGTGATCTGCCGTCAACCGGATCTATATGGGCATAGCCAGGTACAATAAAAAATTACAAAAAGTATTTTCCAAAACTCGAAAACCATAGATATTGAAGACAATTTAATTCGATTTCCGAGTCGGGCATCCTATTTAATATTGGGTACACGATGAATTAGACAAACTTTTCGAGTACGAAATATTATGAAGTTTGTGAGCAAAGCTTGAATATCCCTCTACAAAGTGGGAAAAGTTTTTGAATAGGTTTATTTACTAAGAATTCCTTCATTCACTAAGAATTATTTTGAACTTATTAGATTATCATCATCAGCACATATGACCCCACCGAGGAGCTGGAGCCTACCCTAAGTTAGGGTGTTTAGGCCTTAGTCAACCACAACAAAAACACATTGGTACATGGCAGTCACGAACCCCAGACCTCCCGATTAGAAAGCCAATTCCGAGTCCAAAGCGCCACCGACGCTTCTTAGAAGATCAATCTTATAAAATCTTCACAAATTATAATACTGCACGTAACTCACAACGTTACAAGCAATGGGATCGCCCAGCCGACCACTCAATAAAGTGTGCTCAGCCATATTGTCGGGAGCATCGTAGTGATGACACTACGACATTTCTTCAGGAGTCAGTGGAGTTCTTCATTTCCTCAGTGGAGATAGCAACCGAAACACCCAATTTCGGTCATTACCATGCGAGACGAAAGGCCATACGCTGTACACTAGAGGACTGGCTATGATCAACTTTTCTTTGAAAAGAAATTGGCCTCGACACTTGCGACGTTTCAATAATCCAAATACCAGGCATCAAAGGGCAAGAGTACGCGTAGATAGACCAAGACTATCGGCTTAAATCGAGAATTTGCGTGGATTTTGACAGGGCTATATACTGTCACCCCTTTTCTTTAATACAATATATACGCTGAAATTCTTTTTTTCTGAAGCTCTCGAAGAGGTGTCAATGGGAATTGTAGAGAATGGAGGTCCCGCGCGTAGAGGGAATCACCGGAAGATTTGATCTTAAAATAAATGCACAAAATACCAAATTCATGGAGGTTGAACGCTCACATGGCCAAGGGGGCGCGAAGATTTTGTACAAAGCCAGCCAATACACAGGTTCAGCTCATCTTGGATGCGTAGTGGAAGCTAGAAGTTCATAGCGTTGAAATAAGGTGTCGAATAGAAACGGGAAAGGGAAGATACAAGACCAGGCAAACGTAAAACCACTCATCCAACACTGGACTCCCTATCGTCCAGTGGACGACTGCTGGAAATGCGGATGCATCTCCCTCTGGCCCAGAGACCCGTCGCACTTGTTTTGCGATAACTCACTTATCCATTCCTAAAGCCAGATCTTATTTTTTTCTATTTATTATGGTAAAAAAACAGTGACAAAATGTGTAAGTAATACAACATAACTTATAACATAAGTTGGAGTATTGCTCAATAGTCTGGGATCCAAGCACAGCAAAGCATACACTAATAATAGAAAAAATTAATAAAAAGTTTGCACGCTTTTTATACAAAAAGATGCATGGCCGCTACCCATTTTTGTATCCATCTTTGTTCGTAGCCGGAATGGTGAGCCTGGATACTTTGCAGCTTAGACGAAAAGTACAATTATTCGTCCAATATTGCTTAATATTGCGAAACAGTATAGATGACCCTGTTACTGTTGGGCGAATAGGATTGTACGTACCTAATAATTATATGCGGGGATCTGGTCGCAGGCGACACTTATTGTTTGCGTTTCCGGGTGCCTTACGTACACAACATGCTAGTAATAGCCCTACTGCTCGAGCTCTCCGCCTTCTCAACAATTTCCTTGTTGAGGTCCCGGATGCCGATATATTTGTTGACACTCTTGGGTCATTAGTCAGAAAATTTGTGAGGTTTATTTGTTATGTGTAATTGTATTATTGCTTAAGTTAGTTTATATGTTGTTTGTAATTATATATTTGTGTGTTTTCATAATTTTAAGTAACTTAATTAAGTGAGTAACATTGTAAGCGTGTTGGTTAGATCTAGCTGTAAGTTTACACTGTAAATAAATAAACAAATAAACAAATATACTAAAAATACGTAATTTTGACACCAACAACTTTTACCACGAGTTAAATTAATAAAGTATAGGTATACAGTAGAGATTTATTTACAGTAGGTACTGCAAGTAATAATTAGGTATTTAGCTTAGTAATTATTACTAGTGATGTGTCGTCATATATTATTATATATATGAGATAGGTCTTTCTATGTCGAGATAGGTTAGACTTTAATGAGTAATAAGGGTTAAACTCCTATGTAATCTTACATACTCGTACACTAACTGACCCAACCGACGATATATTGTCAAAAGTTGTTGTTTATCAAATATTTCAAATGGTAATATTATTTTAAATACTGACGTAAAGCAATATTTTATTTAAGTATTGGTATTATAACACTGGTTGGTCATTTTCTCAATTCCCGGCTTGACCCGTCAAGGCAGGACATTCATATAATATATCTTACCTTACCGTTGTTGATACCGTCTCGCGCCGGGCCGTGCCGTGCCCTGCATATGAAAACGCCCATTCAAGAGATTTTTTATACGACTAAGTTAACAAAGAAGCAGACGGCCCAGCTCATGGTAAATGACTACAGTCGTCTAATGGAACATATGGTTTCTGTAGGATTAGCAAATCTATGTACAACACCTACAGAACCCCAAAGTACGCTACCAACATGTGACATAATATCTAAAGTTACAGTCCCTAATAATTTCACCGCCTACCTGTCTGACCTCTCAAACTGGAATACAGCGATCTAAACACTGCTGCTTGGCAGCAGAAATAGGTAGGATAGGGATTCCCGTGCAGACGACTCTGGTACAGAGTCTCCCTCCATTCCATGACATGAAATTAATATGAAAACTTTTGATTCCACATTTGCTTAGCACTAGGGAGCAACTAGTTCCTAGTTTCCACTGGCGCATGCACATTGAAAATGCACATTTATGATATTCACCTCCCGTTCTAATCGTAACTGTGTTCCGGCGAGGTAAGATTCGCGCTCTATAAAATTTTTCACAAATAATTATGATTCACAATAGTTTGATACATACTAAAGGTAAGCATGCAGACTAAAGGTACGAGTAATCTTTGCAGGTAAACCAGCAGGACCTGTTTATAAAAGGCTTTGGTAAGTGAGCGACTGAGGTGTCAACGAAGATCCCAAACAATTGGAGCTAGAAGCATGAAATTCGGCACCAGGGGTTCGTTGTCGGCTTATGTAGGCGCCTACTAAGGAAGACTTTTTCAAAGTTCCCGGGAAGCTGAGAAATCCCCATTCAAAAGCTATGGAAAATACTGCATTGAGCTTTTTTAAGACGAAACACTGACAGCCGGTTGCACCAAAAATTCATTTTACGAACTCGTAAAAAGTAACGTAAAAAGTAAAGGTATATCGTAAAAAGATGTTGCACCACGCTTTTGCGATACGTTTTACAGTTACTTATACGGATACTTTTTACGGAGCTCACGCCCTGCTCATAACGTAAAAGTATAAATTTTGACAGTTCGCTCGTATTTATAATTCATGTTTAAGGTTAGAAAACGCTAAAATACAATTTGAATTCACTTTTCACTACACAATTCACTATCCGACAATGATATTGAAAAATTATCCATATATTGGACATAGATATCTCTGATATTGGATAGTTGCCGTCGTCGAAGAACAAACATTAGAGTGAAACACAGAGTAGGTCAAATGCTCACTGAAGGCAGCGTTTTTTAAACACAGATACAAAGATATATATGATGCATTATTAAAATTACTCAGGCATAAAAATATAAATCACCACACAACAAAGCTTTTTCTTCTTATTTTAGTAGCTTTGACCTTTTTTTCGAATTCAGCCAATGTCATCATGAGTTTAGTATTGTTTGATTGATAAGTCCCTTGACAAGTGATGCCAATCACTACTAAGTCTGTGGATAAGTCCATGGCCAATGTAAACAAAAATCAAAAACACTATTAACGTCACGTTTTGACAAATGAATAACATGTCTTACTACATGTAAGAAAAAAACTTTCATGGTAGTAAAAATCTACTAAGCTAAAATTGTAGAATTAACGCTACATACGTGCAGCGAGGAATTTTACGGTTACTTGTACTCATATTTTTTTTGGTGCAACATAAAGGACATTGCTCTGCGTCCATACATTGTTCGCCCCAACACCAACAGCAGTGAAAAAATGCTTTTCATATAATTAGTAAATACTGTACATCCACATCAATAACTACGGACAAGCTTCGAAATCGAATTAAATATGAAAATGAATCAGATTTTGAGGTTAGTTGAGGTAACAATTTAATTCGTTATATAGTCCATATCTATACAATTATTAAAATAATAATTATTGCAATCAATCAAAGTACGTTATTATAGCCACGTTGCAAAGAACAAGAAATCGCGAAATTATAAAGCAAGTCAAAAACACGACGAACTAACTAGCGACAGCGCGTGAGTAGTCAATTGACGAATGTTTTAATTCAATTTACGTTGTAATTTATGAGAAACTTAATTTATACAAATAAATAAATGTACATACCTACATAAAATCGACTCAATTCTATTCAGTCGAACAAAGGTAACATTAACTATTTCTATATTTTACTTCATTTGGTATTGTTTCCAAAAGTACTTTTATATATTTTTGATTTGTCCGTCGAATACAATTATTTGTTATGAGTGTTACAAAATATGCATATAATTATAACGTAAATCAAAACTTTGTTGGTCATGGGGCGATTTTCGACATTGTCCTTTACAGATTCGTAATAGTGACAGATTGGTATAAGTATAACTGCCCCCCTAGACAAGATGCATTTTGATAATCGCTAGGGCTATGGTCTCCTATAAACGCCATCGGCCGCGTACAGCGTCACGTCGTACGCTGCGTTACGATGCTTACTATAGAAATGTACTATTGTGGTCTCTTTCATACGCTGACGTTGGCGTGTGGACGCCGTAGGCGACATTGAAACGCTTTGCGCCGCGTCTCTAGTTATTTCGAACCATTGCATTGCAGCGTAAACGTCTTATTTGGCGTCAGTACAAAATATCGAAATTTGATAAAGAAAAAGACGAATTATTGATTGAATCAGTCCAATGTTATAGTACATTATACAATAAAAGTGACAAGGAACATGAAAATAGTATTTATAAACACAAATGTTTACAGCAGCTTTTTTGTCAGGTGATATGGGATTAAGATGCCTTTTTGATGGCAGTTTTATTGCAAAAGTTCTACGATATGTTTGAATTGTTCTTGATTGATACGAAAATATTCAATAAATTTAGTATTGTTGTCTTTTAAGTGTTTCATTATTAACATCTGGAAACATCCTTCTTTCTTTCTCTTTATACATAATCGGTGCCTTGTTGCCCTGAGTTTTCTTTGTATGCGGTTGTTTTATACCTCCTATTCAAGTAACACAAGCGCAGCCAAAAGTGTCGAATTTATATCCATTTTATATCACACGACTACGCGTGAGCGCTGTTTGTCGTCGTTCGCGTATGAGACGTATTGACCACTGACGCTGTGCCTGACGTACAGACGTCGATCGAAACGTTTACGCTGAAGTCGGACGCTGCATATAGCATTTAATAGGAGACCGAGGCCTAACGCAATCGCTAGTAGGAAAATATATGGGATTTGACATAAGCCCTCGCTTAGCTTTCGAGCGCAATTGTCAAATCTCATACATTGTCCATTTAACGATTGCGTTAGCGATTATCGAAAGACATCTTGTCTAGGGGGGCAGTATTTGTAAAAAATTGCGATTTTGGTGCAACCGTAAGGTTGAGGGAATTCAAAAATAGGTATTTGTAAAATGTATTGCTGTCGCGCTGTGTGCCCGAACAACTGAACTGAGCGCGATAGAGACAACAGTAACTCGAACCGTAAATACCTATGAAAAGTACACAAAATATACACTTCTTAGTAACTAGACGTAGGTTAGGTTACTAGGCGTAGTAACTAGAAAACTAGACCGATTTAACTATGTATATACTTTTAGCATTAACATTCAAAAAAGGCTTTGGCTGTGCTTCTATGTTTTGCTTTTTTGATATAATCTAGTTAAATTTGTTTGCTGAATGTTTGAATAGTAGAAAATCAGGCCATTTTTTTAGGTTTATGAAGTTTTAAATAGTAAAACATAGGAACATGCTAATTCCGATGCTATGCTAAGTCCGATTTTTTAATAGTGGCCATTGATTTTTTTCAAAAAAATAGGGCTACTACTGCCATTATCTAGAAAGGGGGGTATGGAGAAACGGCCTGCCTGTACGATTTCCTCTTAAAGCGAAACTTAGTTCGCGGGCACAGCTAGT
Organism: Schoenobius gigantellus; assembly: GCA_963935595.1. Classification (NCBI taxonomy): domain Eukaryota; kingdom Metazoa; phylum Arthropoda; class Insecta; order Lepidoptera; family Crambidae; genus Schoenobius; species Schoenobius gigantellus. The sequence continues at coordinate 56,198,825 of OZ012541.1, forward strand.
CCAAAATAAGCAGATTCTATTTCATAGGCGTGTTTCATTATGACGACGTACATCTACATTAGTTTCAACAAAATCATCCACAAAAATCTCCTCTTAAACATGTCCTCTTAGAATAATAACGCTATTCTAAGCATGTCCTATTGTCCAGGAACAAACTTTCAGACTAACTAATGTGGTTAACTTCAGTGATGACGAATTACCATCTCTGAGAACTTCACGCTTATGTAAATAATGGAGTGCCTACTAGTATAAAAGTGTCTATTCAACGAACTATAACAAAATAAACACGGTAAGAGCGAAATACAAATATAAAAACACCCTCTGGGTGAGAATCCAAAGTAAATAATGTAATGAAATTTTGGGTTTGTAAAGATATGAAACGTAACAATCATAAAAAGAAACGTACGTACCTTTACGTAGGAGCTGTTTTGGATTTCAAAAGGCGTTCTTTGAACCTTTGCCTGGTTAGTGGTTTTGTGATGGAGGTGTTGGAGGTAGTTTGCTGGACGACTTGTAATGAAAGACTGGCTGGTTGTTCATTATTTATTAAGATTCCGGCCGCCTTATATAGTCAGTCAGGGTTTCTTCCGCCATGGGCGGGTGCGGGCTTCGGGCATTTGTCGCCCATTGCCCGGGCATCTTCTCGGCGAGCGGCAGCTCGCCGGTGTTGGGCACGTCACGTAGTGACGGGCCCCTCTTCGCCACCCCCCTGTGCTACCACTCCGGGATCGAGGCACGGCCCTCCGCGGTCAAGCACACCGAGTTAGAGGGGCTTGTCCCAAGCCTAGCGAGCGCCGGCGAGCAGGCCGCGGCTTACTCTGCGCCCGGAGGAGCGGTGGGGGGAGGAGGGAGCAATGTTGTGGAACATAGGGAGCAATGTTGTGGAGGTGGAGGTGGGGCCCGTTGTCGGCGCTGTCGAACATTCGACGCGCCAGACGGGCGACGAACTCCTCCACCGTCGGCATCCGAACATCCCGGGCAATGACGTCATTCCTGACGTAGCGCCCCGCGTTCGTCACGACACGGAGAGAGACGTTCTGGACCACCTGCAGTCTGGAACGCTGGGTCGGGGAGCACAACGCATACCATGCTGGGGCGGCGTAGGTGAGCCGCGTACGAACGTAGCTCTTGTAGACCATCAGTTTCGTACGCAGTGGTAGTCGGGATGCCAACACCGGGCGCAGGATGCCACGGGCCATCTTGGCCTGGTTGACGACGTGGTCAACCTGGGGCACCATGCGCAGTTGGCGGTCGATACGGCATCCGAGGTACGCAACTGTGGTCTGCCAAGCTACGTCCTGTCCGCGAAGTGTCAGCGGCGGTGGCATGCGGCGCTGCGACCCGACCAGGATGGCGGCCGTCTTACCCACGTTGACGGCCATCCTCCAGTTGTCCAGCCATGTTGGCACCGCCTTATATAGTCAGTCAGAGTTTCTTCCGCCATGGGCGGGTGCGGGCTTCGGGCATTTGTCGCCCATTGCCCGGGCATCTTCTCGGCGAGCGGCAGCTCGCCGGTGTTGGGCACGTCACGTAGTGACGGGCCCCTCTTCGCCACCCCCCTGTGCTACCACTCCGGGATCGAGGCGCGGCCCTCCGCGGTCAAGCACACCAGGTTAGAGGGGCTTGTCCCAAGCCCAGCGAGCGCCGGCGAGCAGGCCGCGGCTTACTCTGCGCCCGGAGGAGCGGTGGGGGGAGGAGGGGGCCATTGGTCTAGGTAGGTGGTGGTTGTCATGTCCGGTGGTGGTGTCGCTTAGGCGAGTCACGCGCGCGAGCGGTGGGGTCCCGCGGCAGACTACAAGCCATAAGCGACACGAGGTCTGGTCAGGTGGTGGCGCGAAGCGGAGTCTTGGCCGGGGTGGGTCGCCTCGTCGTGGGGATGCAGCTGGTGATGGTGGTGGTGACGATGGTAGGTCGTGGTCTCTCTCCGCCCTGGGCGACAACAAGTCGCGGGGCAGCGCTTGTCCGGAAGAGTCTGGAGGCCTGGGAACATAGGGAGCAATGTTGTGGAGGTGGAGGTGGGGCCCGTTGTCGGCGCTGTCGAACATTTGACGCGCCAGTCGGGCGACGAACTCCTCCACCGTCGGCATCCGAACGTCCCGGGCAATGACGTCATTCCTGACGTAGCGCCCCGCGTTCGTCACGACACGGAGAGAGACGTTCTGGACCACCTGCAGTCTGGAACGCTGGGTCGGGGAGCACAACGCATACCATGCTGGGGCGGCGTAGGTGAGCCGCGTACGAACGTAGCTCTTGTAGACCATCAGTTTCGTACGCAGTGGTAGTCGGGATGCCAACACCGGGCGCAGGATGCCACGGGCCATCTTGGCCTGGTTGACTACGTGGTCAACCTGGGGCACCATGCGCAGTTGGCGGTCGATGCGGCATCCTAGGTACGCAACTGTGGTCTGCCAAGCTACGTCCTGTCCGCGGAGTGTCAGCGGCGGTGGCATGCGGCGCTGCGACCCGACCAGGATGGCGGCCGTCTTACCCACGTTGACGGCCATCCTCCAGTTGTCCAGCCATGTTGGCAGGCGGTCCAGTAGTTGCTGCATCCGGGCGGAGGCGAATCTCACCTTCTTAACAAATCCATTATTAATAACTACCTACATACAAAAATATCACCATTTATTATCTAAAACTACCCTAACATTATTTTTATTGACTATTCTTATGTTACTCTACAAACTATTCTAAGATACCCTACATTACCCCCCTCTAAGCGAAGCGTACCGTATGTTTGACAATGCGACAAGTTCTTGCTGTATATGGCTTCGCTGCTGCTCTCAATATTGATCTTGGGGTCGATTGAGCTCCCATCAATGTGGTGTTTGCAGGTGGTCTTGAAGTTTTATCGTCTCTGGTCTTGAAGGTTGTCGATATCTCGATGTTATCTATGCGTGATAGTGCGTCAGCGGCTTGGTTTCGGTCTCCGTGTATGTACTTGATGTTCGAGCAGAACTGGCTGATGAAGTGAAGTTGTCTTTCACGTCGCGGTGTATCACTACTGTTAGGGGGTCGATTGAGTGCGTACGTCAATGGTTTGTGGTCTGTATATATCCCCAACTAGCAAAGCGGTGATAAAAAATTAGCTTTTATCATTGAACAGTGTTACTAAAGTCGCATATTAGTAACGCTTATGACAGCTTGAGATATATGAGTTATTTTTATCTCTCTTTAGCTGTATAGGGATATACAATCAAATAGTGATATTAGGCTATGATATAGACGTTTACTGGGCTGTTTTTTACAACATATATATCACAGCTGTTAAATAAACTCACTAACATCGTTAAAGAACAGTTATGCTGCACAATAGGACCACATGCTAATATGACGCAAAATGAAACTAATGTAGCTCCACAATCACAAATATACAGCCAGTGTTATATTCATAACTGTTGAAGCTAAACTGCGATATAGTAGTGTCACGGAAGCTGCAATGTCTCAAATATGCTTTATAAGAGTGTTTATTATCACCAGTGTTAAATAAGTTATACTGTTACTTTATTAACACTCAATAAATGTAATGCAGTGTTAGCAGTGCTGATATATCACTATGATATTATAACATTTCCATATCCAATATAACGCTAAAAAGATGTAAATCTGTTCACAGAAACACTATTACTAAGCTTCAGACAGAATAAAATGGGTTTCCGTCCATGGCCATTCCATTCTTTTAAGTTTCTTGAAATTATTTTTATTTATAAAACAGTCCACATTCATAACAACCACCATATTTCTGAAAAAAAAACATTGAGGAGGATGGAAAGGTTTATTTTACTGCTCCTGAGGTACCCTAAATATCGTCATGGCTGCAATAAATTTATATTTATCTGATTAAATATTGCTATTTAGAGGGGGGCATAAAAAAATCATGAATGTTGCACTACTAATTTATCAATAAAATTACAAGCGCATGTCGAATTGACACACTAATGACTTATTACACCCACTTCTAAGATTCATAAATAAAATGGATGATGGAAACTTGTTATTATAAAGATTACTTTATAATAACAAGTCCTGGATCTCACATAGATTCTACGCACTCAAATTGAACAAGTGTTAATGCAGAATCACAATCACTGATATACAACTAAATAGCTCGATATTAGTGTAGCTATGCCCTTTATGTTGCTTGATTGTGATATAGTAGAATTAATATCACTGATATGACTCCAAAATGTAAGAAATAACACAGATATGTCACGAATATGTATCCAAGTAGTTCTAAGCGACGTTAAAATACAGCTACTATATCACTTAATAGCCATAAAAGTGGGGCCAAATCCCAATGATATAAGCTGTTCTATCAAACATATACGACTATTTATGTGACAGATATACAGCTATTTTTAGCACATGACTGCTAGTTGGGATCGTGACGTCATTCCCTTCAATCAGTCTTCGAAGATGTTTCACTGCTGTATACATGGCCAACAGCTCTCGATCGTATACGCTGTATCGACGTTGTGTTTCACTCATTGTCTTCGAGAAGAATGCCAGTGGTCTCCAGACATTGCCAATTCGCTGTTGAAGTGAAGCGCCAAGACTTTTTTCTGAGGCATCTGTCATCAGACAGAGTGGTGCGCCGGCTATGGGATGCGATAGCGTCGTTGCTTCGAGAATGCTTTGACGGCACTTCTCAAATGCATCTTCTGCTTCTTTCGTCCATACGATAGGGGTTTTGTCATTCGTCTTAGTGTTGTGTAGGTATTTGTTGAGCTCGAACTGATTTTCTGCTTGACGTGGTAGACAGTCGCGATAGAAATTAATCATCTTCTAAGTTTTTGGATTGTTTGCGGTCTTAGATAATTGACTATAGCTTGAGTTCGTTCTTCTGTTAGTTGTATTCCTTCTGGTGTAACTTGATAGCCCAGGAACTGAATTTTGTTTCTTCCGAATTCGCATTTGTCAATATTGAGCGATACTCCATATTTGTTAAGGCGCTCCAACACGAGTTTTAGGTGTCTTCTGTGCTGTTCTGGATCAGTAGAATGAATCAGCAAATCGTCGACGTAGCAGAAGACACAGTCGTCTAGTCCTCTCAAAACTTCGTGCATGAATCGTTGAAATGTCTGTGCAGAATTCCGAAGTCCAAACGTCATGCAGTTGAATTGGAATAGCCCAAATGGTGTTATTATGGCTGTTTTGGCTGCATCGTCTTTTTCAATTGGGATCCAAAAGTACCTGAAGATGGCCTTCAGGTCCAGTTTTGTAAAGATCTTTTTTCCAATGAGTGGATATGTGAAGTCCTGAATGCGTGGTATGGGATATCTGTCTGGTACTGTCACAGCGTTCAATCTTCTGTAGTCTCCACATACTCTTAGCGATCCATCTTTTTTCTGGACAATGTGCAGTGGACTGGCCCAGGGACTTTTCGAAGGTGTGCATATTCCCATATCGATCATCTTCTCAAATTCAAGTTTCGCTGCCTTGTACTTGTCGGGAGGTAGTGGACGTGCTTTAGCATATAGTGGTGGTCCAGATGTCTCGATGTGGTGAGTGACTTGATGCTTGGCTGGTGTCTTCAGTGACATTGGTCGCAGTACGTCTGGAAACTCCGAATTGTAGTTATTATTTCAGATTGAATATTATCAATACTTATTCATTGTCGGTTTACCTTATTGTGATAAATAAGCTAGTAGGTAACTCGTACAAAAACTATTCAAGTTTGGCAATTCTAAATTATCATTAACATCTATAATATTGTTTGTATTGCATTAAATTAACTGTGTTAGGTACCACAAAACCGATTTTAATATTTTATTAGAATCCCCTGGGGGATCGTAGTGGAATAGCAAGTTCTTTTCGATCCCCTGGGGGATTGAAATTGGGGATCCAAGTGGAATATCCGATTAAAAGCGACCTAAAGCTGTGATATCCAGAAATAGCATACAATTTTATCCTGAAATTACCACGGTATTCGTAAGACTGTGCCTTCAATGCTTTTAAGGCGCTACTTTCCCGTGTTCGAACAATTTCGATTTACTGTACCGCCACAAATATAAAACATACAGTTGTAAAATTCATATATGATATTGTTGAACATTTTATCTAAGCATTCTTAAAGGCGGAAATATGATCATTGGCGTATCTAGGTTTTATCAGGGTTTTGTGTGAAGCTATCAGTACTTTGGAGTCCATATAACTTTGACTCGGTAGCTTAACATTCTGGGGTGGGCACTAGACCATACTGGGGTGGGCAAGGCCCCCCTCTATATAGTTTTAATAATATTTCAGTCGACAGAAAAAAAAACACTCTGTTCAATATTTTAAAACGGTTATGAATCAGAAAATACAAGAATAAATGCCATAAAAGTTTAACCAAAACACATTTTTATTGTCTAGAAAATTGCAAAAATATTGCCAAAAACTCTTTTTCACGACACACATGAGAAAAAAACAGAAAGGCCACCAAAACTATTTGCATGCAATAGGATTAACTTAGATGGAATTTTCTTTATTCCAGCCTTAAGCTATTTCGAGGACACTTATGTATACTGCAAGTAAAATGTGGATTTGGTGAATTGTTTCTTGAATTAATCCTTGGAAGGGTCAATGTAATCGGAAAATAAAATACGGTTACCAATCTACGTCTTCGTATAAATCCGGAACACAATTTGTAAGTCAATCTATAAATGTTGTATATGTTGGATGTAGCAAAAGAAGAATTAATGGACGAAATACGGAAGAGTATATGAAATAGTGTTTAATATGTATGTATATGTATGTAGTGTATATATATATGTGGTGTGGGATGACAAAAAGAAATAAAATGGCAAGTATTGAGAAAAGAGTTTACTGAGATGGACTGTAGAAAAGATGGGTAAAAGACGTCTAACGAAAGGAATTTATAAGGCAACATACAAATGTCTAAGTTGGTATCTTTCTTCCTTTTTCGTAGGAAAAAAAAATTACTTAAGTGCAGTCTAAATGGCATTTCCCTTTTCTATCGGAATATGCACTTGATGAGTTTTGCCTTCTTAACATAACCCCTCTCGCTCCCTCTACTCCATTGAGGGCAATCTAAGATCAGGGTGAGCTCAATATACTGAAGTGGTACCGGATCAATCCCGGAGTAATCTCCAGGGCTAGGGCATAAGCACAAGTCTTCTGTGACTTCTCACTGGTAGTCATCGTGCATACGGTACTGGCTAGTGAGAGGGAATGGGAGAGGCGGGCCTCGTCTTCCATGACCTTCCCATCTCATATCTACGTCCAGGGTAATCCCCCACGAGCGTCCATACCTGTCGACTAGCTTTAAGCAGTTACGGTGCGCAACAGCATTTCACCTCGTTAAAAAAAAACACAATTCTTTGGATGATATGATATAATGAATATCCGGGAAACAGCAAAATCAAGTAGGGATAAAATACTGGGACATCATGAATACGCTTAATTTGTTCGGCTATCTTCTTGTTCGCAATTGATTTGGTACCGTTGGACTTTTTGTTACAAAAAAAATTTTACCCGTAGAATTTTGACAAATATTATTCCTTTATTAATGGACGTCTATTTCTATTAAGTGTAACCATGTATAACAATTTTTCTTGTGACCAGTTATGATGGGACCGATGGTACTGAACTCTTGAGTCCAACCCGCATTTAACCGGCTTTTAGTGAGAAACCAAAAACCATTCTTGATTCTCAAAAACGGTTTTTATAAGTTGCTTACGAACGTATTAGTTCATGCAATCTACACTCAGGGGCAAATTTAGAGGAACGATAAAAATTCACTCCTAGTTTTGATAACGCTGTGTATTTCAGCATACGAAACCATATTTAGTTTTACCAGCTTTCTAGCCATCGGGTTCGCTACAAAAAAAAACATTCGACGCGGAAACCAGTTGTACGATCGTGATAAAAAAGACCACCATTAAAAGTTGCCGTTCTTCTCCAGGTCACAAATAGGGGAATTTTGTCATTATCCGTTATGGCTTTGGTCATGAATCCTGGATAACAATCAAACAAACGCATTAAAGGTCAATCACACATCGATATGATGTTGTAAAAGTAGCTTGAATCTATGTAAAAAGTGTAGTGTTCCTCTAAATTTGCCGCTGAGTATATTTGCTACGTCTGTTCTTTCCAGTCTTTAGTTCGTACACACCAATATCTTTTTAATACAAACCCAGCAAGCACCTACACAAAACGAAACTGTGTAAGCTTATTCATAGGTCGACACAAATCGACTTCCATATTATTATATTGTTATAGTATCGATGTAACAAAACGCTACAGATTGTGCTAAAGCGGCACCCATATAAGTGCAGGCATAAACGAGATTTTGTTTATATTTCGTCTTACACTTACGAAAGTACGCAATCTTGATTGATTGGTGTGTTGGCGAAGTAGGCTTTTCATTTTCACGAATTGCATTATTTTTTAATAATAATCATATTGGAATAGCAAAATAAAAGTAGTTGTGTAATTTTCAAAATCACCAAACCTGGCACTTCTTAAACAAAGTAAAACGTCTAAAAAATTCTCCCAGACAACATTTATTTAAGTTGAATTATCTGTAATTGAAGTCGGACTGTTTATTATAAATGTTATCGCAAGCTAAATTCCTTTTAAAGAAATTTGAAAAATCTTCCAAAAATAATATCAAATAATTTTTAGGTATAAAATCGGAATATTTATGATATCTCTTATAAAATATATAGTAAAAATAGTTTTAAGTTAAGTATATATATAATTCGTATAAGGGCGCTTTGATGCTACGGGCGATTGTGTGCTGGCAATTTAAATGAAACTAGAAAAGGGCTATTGCATTAGAGCTATTTACTGCTCTCTGTGTTCTGTAGTTTACTGACTGTTGCACGGACCTTTTTGTAGGTCCATGGACTGTTTACATTGTTTTTTTTTTGTTCTATTTTAAGACTATTCTCTCATGTATTCTCTTTATTTTATCCTTATTTTTGTGGCGGTTATAATTGGCGCTGAAGGTCTTCTAAAGGTACAGTTACGTACGTGTTACTGAAGAATATGGGATGATTATTAGGTTAGGTTCTCCGTCGCCTTTGAATGGTCAAAACACTCCGAGTAAGTGTTAAATGAAACGATTTAAGTTTTAACGATATTAAACCTACGTTTCAAAATAACCTAACTAAATACTTATACTATACGAAGTGGTCGATTGTAAATAACCTAAAAAGCTAGGTTTTAAGGTTTTTCTATAAAAATGCTAAATAGACTGGTTGTATAGACTTTATTTTTTACCTTACCGTGGTAAAAAATGTAAATGAATCAAAAAATTTCCGTTAAAATTTTGGGAATTTTTCAGTATGATGTGACACATTCTAAAGGGAGAATTTCACGCCGCCATATCCTTTTACTTAGTTCGCTTCGTTCCGTAAATTAGAAAAAAAATTATGTGTTCCTCTGGAAAATTCTGTCCAGTATAATAAACAAACAAACGAACATTTTTTATTGAAAACTTTTCTATCGTATTCTGCTAGTTATTTTATGGCGACCTGTGTTTTGTCTAGTTATCTTGCAGTTACATTTTTTTAACCACTCCGAATTAGAATGTATCCTTACCGTTCTGTACGTTGTAGGTACACGCAACTTTAACTAATATACATACTCTTAAGGCAATATTTGCAAATCTCAGAACTATCCTATGTAAATGCAAACTTAAATACAAGATTAAACTTAGAATAATAATATTGTGTTAATTTTGTTAAACTTTCGTTTTGTTTTATTTAACTTTGTTAACTTTACAGTGTTATTTATTATATTATTATTCCGTATAGCGTTACCAACAGAATCTTGACGTAATGGACGTTTCTCCGAGAAATACGCCTTAATATGATTTTAAACTTTTAGTTCAGTGTTGATGTTTCGATTAATAATGTTTTTAAAGCAATAAGTAAAATTAAAAATTTTAATCAGTTACTTTTATATCTGTAAATCTCAAGTTAAAAAGCTACTAAGTATAGAAATGAAACAATTTGTGACTTACTTTTGTCACGATAATAATTACCGTGCTTTTGTGAATCAGAATCCTGCGTCACCAGCACAAGCAGACTGACAGCATCTCATTCACTCGGTACCACTCGTGCTAGGGCTCTGTGAAAAGAGGTGGTCGAATAATTTAAACACAAGGATTGAACTTCATAAATTCGTTGTAAATACAAATAGGCGAAAACTACAATATGTATAAAACTGACATGGCAAATACTAAATAACTGAAATCTTTTTTCATGTCAAGTGTAAAGGTCAGATTTGAATTAACCAGAAAAATATCTTCTTTATGGCCTCTTCGGACAGGCTCCACTTACGTTAATATTATAGTGTTAACACTTATACGGAATAAAAGCTGCTATTAAATAATCAGGAAGAAAAAAAGAAACAGAAAATGATATGTGGTTTTATTGCTTTTCATAATATTTGCCATGATGATCGATGCACTTCTGCATACATATTTTTCGATGGTGCTTCATCCCAAAAAGTCGAAGTGAGTTGATCGATGCATTGTTTTTGAATTAGCCCACGCCGAAAATCGTAATAAATCATCGCACGAAAATTTTCACGAGCTAAGTCCACGGTGATCGACGCGCAACTTTTAAAGTGGCGGCAAAATGATAAAACGATTTAACAGTTGTGATACAAACTATATTCTAAAGCCAATGAGCTCCATTTTCAAAAATGTGATTATTACTTTTTAAATGTTGTTTAAGTAAGTGGCCTGTTTCGGATATATGTATAAAAAGCAACATTTAATAGCAAACTTGTGAAACCAATTCAATTGGTTTCAAACGTTTAAATGTCAAACATCACATACAACGCTGCCAACACTACAACTAACGCACAAGCTGCATCTCTGCGATGTCAAATTATTGCATTGAGGCGAAGTTTCCCAGGAAATCTACTTGTACACGGCGAGGGTTTGATTGCAAAGTAAATATAGTTGATAATTGCATAGCTTTTAATGTCACTTACGCGCTGTGACAGAACTAAAACGTTACGTTTTACACGTTGAATCGATTTGTGGAAAACTGGGGTACAAAATAAAAAATGTAACTGCAATTTTTTAGACAATAAAATGCACGTGTATTGATTAAATTTTATGTCATATATTATTGTTTTACAGCGATTCGTTTCTGTCACCAGTAGCATGAATAAATTACTTTTTCAAATTATAAGTAAATCAGTTGATACTATGAAAAAAATTATTAAATGAAAATATACATTTACTAACTGTGCCCGCGTCTTCGTTCGCGTGGATGTCGGAAAATAACATGTCGCACATTTTTTCCCCGTTTTTGCAACATTCGCGTTCAACCAAACAAACAATCAAACAAGCTCTTCAGCGTTATAATATTAGTAGGTATAGTGTAGATTCGAGTATCATGTTTGTGTGTTTAAGAATGTCTAGATAAAAGAAATGTATGTTTCATATTTGGCGGTACTATCGAAAGCGGAAAAGTAGCGCCTTAATAACGCCTATCGACGCAGGCGCAATATAGTATAGAAAGATCTCTATATTGTGACGCAGATGTGGCCGTAGCGTCACGCGCATGAAGGCAACTAAAGTGACAGTGGGCAGGACACATCGCTCGTAGGACTGACGGCCGTTGGGGCGGAAATAGAATATCACATGTACCATACTATGTATAGTATTTATTATGCATAATTATGTATAGTAGAGTATACTATACAAAACGCCAGGAGTATCAAATACAAAAATAATTTTGAAAATCGGTCCACAACTGGCGGAGTAATCGCGTAACATCGTAACATACACACAAAACACGTTGGACACACCTAAAAATTTAAGGTTTTTCCTCGATTTTAACGGAATCCCATCATCAGATCCTGACTTTGGTGACCTTTGGACCACTCCAGGAGTATACTTTATCGAATACAAAAAGAATTTTGGAAATCGGTCAACAACTGGCGGCGTAATCGCGTAACATACATACAAAAATATACATTACGTACGCGTAAAAAACGTACATTCTGTCACAAGTTGGCAACGTACGAGTACACTGTGGTTCTTGTGGGGGTTGCAGTTTTGCTGTGAATCTCAAAAGAGCCACAGGTATTATAGGTGACTGTTACCACTTACCATCAGGTGGGCAGTTTGCTTGTTTGCCAACTTTCTGCAATAAAAAAAAAACAAAAAAACATACGCATGAACCTCCTCCTTTTTTGATGTCGGTTAAAATCTATCGAGATTGCTTACAATTTGACTGTCGCCGTGCATCCATCGCTCCTTTATAAAAGGATGTCGGCGCAGAGTCTTGGTTCACGGCGCAATGATTATCAAATTGAAGGCGATCGTGATAGATTTTTTCTTAGACAATAACCCACCTGCTGCTATACGGCTCGTGGTGACAAAAGACAGCGTCCGTTGTAAGTACATTACGCTTTGTCATTTAAATACTTTTATTTGTTAATAAAAACGGTTTTGTTATCTTTGGTGTTTTTTTGGGTGAAAATTAACAAATAATGTTCCTAACCGTGAAAAAATAATTATCACCTTAAACTTAAATATCTCGCTAACTATTGATTTCCCAGCAGGCCTATTCGCTAACTACGGTTGGTAACTAGAACTGTCATTTTTGAAAGACATCTTATATCCATTACTGGTTTAGTGATCTTATGTGTTACGGCAGCGTTCATGATAGCAGTAATGGATGTTAAGTTCCTTTCAGAAATGACAGTTCTAGTTAGCAACCGAATTTACAGAATAGGCCTGCAGGTAGAGACAAAAATGATAGTGACGATGGGTTCAATCAATACGTGGGTTTCGGCTTCGTGTTCGGTCTTTTAACATCCGTTATCTATCTCCAAAGTAGGACCTAAATGACAACCTCAATCGTATCTGGCTAACAATAGGCTAGATGACAAAAAATTTTTTTTTTGCTTTAATAGAAGCTCATTCATATAATAAACAGAAAGAAAAAAATCGGTTTTCGAATAACTATAAAAACAACCAAGATATAAGGTATTAAAGATTTTTCTCCGTCTCTTTCTAGCAAAACGGCAATTTACAAAGAGTTTATATGGCCGTACTCAACAATGACGTTACGGTTGATGTCGGACCTCTCTATCTAATCGCCTTCAAATTAACAACTTAAAATGCTTGTATCTAATGTATTTCTAAGCCGATTTTAATTCTAATTTCACAGGACTGCATCTTTTTTCACGGTATTTTAATATTTAATGACGAGACGTAAAAATTAGAATTCAGTCATCATCCCAATTAGGGATCTCGCGTACTAGACGGCCACGACCACGACCAGCCCCCTTATTAATAAATGTCGGAAAACAATCGAATCGCGTAATCTCTATACCTGTCACTTTTTATTGCCGCACATCAAAGTGGGATGGCATGTGACTTTCCGAATCAAATCCGCGATCCGACAGTAAAGTAACTAGAGCCTGAACTGTCGCGCACTAGATCACACTCATAGCGATTAACGGCCACGAACAATGGGCCGTCACAACTGGTCGTTGTCGTGGTCGTCTAGTACGTGAAATCCCTAAACCTTGGGTATTCTTACATAATTTTTCATTACTTGTGTTTTTGAAGTCGGTTTTTATTTTTGCGGTAACTAATGGTAGAGTTTGTAATTTGTTTTTTTCCAGGAGAAACCCTTAAAGGCGTGACCAAACAGAACGTGGAAAGTGCGCGGCAGCAACACATTTTTCTCCATACCACATCAAGATAAAGCGCGGCAGAATGTTTTTTACTGCAATTAAGTTGGCAAACAAGCAAACTGCCCACCTGATGGTAAGTGGTAACAGTCACCTACATATAATCCATGTGGTTCCTGTGAGATTCGCAGCAAAACTGCAACCCCCACAAGAACCACAGTGTCAACTTGTGATTTAAGATGTAAAGTCACGGTACCCAGTAATTTCAATGCCTACCTTACCCTTCAAACCGTAACACAGCAATGCAAGCACTGCTGCTTTGCGGCAGAAATAGGTAAGACGTAGGTACCCAAGCACACGACCCTGGTACAGAGTCTCCCTTCGGTTATATCCTGCGAATGCCGCGTATTGCTGCCGCGCATGCTCTGCTTGGTTACGCCTTTAAAGGTTTCCCCTGGAAAAAATCTAATTACAAACTCTACCATTAGTTATCGTAAACATAAAAACCGACTTCAAAAACACAAAAAGGAAAAAAATATCTAAGAATACCGACATCACATATTTTATTTTGAAGCCGGTGCGGATGATCGATTATCATGAGTTTAATTGGCACCAACTTCAAAATAAAAAATGTGATCAAACAAACCTCCAACTCCTTAACATCAAAGATCCTTTCATCACCAGCTCGGCTCATGGCGACCAGACGCAAATACCTGAATAGCTTTAGAAAAAATGAAACACGTTGGACGTGCCTATTAAATTTAAGTTTCCCACTATTTCTCTGGGATCCCATCATCAGATCCCGAATTTAGTGACAATGGGACCAATCGGGAAGTATGCTGTCTCAAACAAAAAAATCCAACTTGATTAATAAATGCCACAGTTATGAGGTAACAAACATAAATAAGGGTTTCCCTTGATTTTCCTGGGATCCCATCACCAGATCTTTGACCGTTACGCCCTTGATAATATGATCATTTAAAAAAAGAATTTTCCAAATCTTCTTATATATAAAAATGAATCGCAAAATGTGTTGGTAAGCGCAAATCTCAGAAACTACTGGTTCGAATTGAGAAACTCTTTTACCATTACAATGCTACATTGTCCCTGATGGTTATAGGCTATATTATAATTTTTACCGCGGGAAAATATTTCTTTCCTATGGGAAAATTCGATAACTACTGGGCCGATTTTAAAAATTCTTCCACCATTAGAAAGCTACATCTTTCGTGAGTAACATAGGCTATATTTCCCACGGGAAAAATATGACGGGAATACCACGGGATAAATATGACGGGAAATCTATCGTAAGGCGAAACGAAGTTCGCGGGCACAGCTAGTTGGTTAATAAATGACAGTCCTGAGGTAACAAACATAAAAAAGAACATACATTCGAATTGATAACCTCTTAATTTTTGTGAAGCCGGTTAAAAATAGGATGAGGTCGATCAGAGTTGCTTAGACGTATACTAGTATTAATTTTCATTCAAATTTCATAAACTCTACATAGCGTCTTGTAGACATTGTTATGCCACACGGACGCCAACCTAATCAAATTGCCCAAATGTCAAACATTTACTCCAGGAAACCTTGTTTACTTGGTTGTCTCGGGTCTTGAAGATCGACAGTAACTTCATAGGTAAATACTTCTAATTTTAGAGTTTTTACCCCCCAAATAAATAAGTACATATATAATTAATATATGTACTTATATATTATATATACTTATATTATGTACTTATATATATAAGTAAGTACAATGTTTTTAAGTTTACAGTTATTTTTTTAATTTCATTAAAATAAAACTTGATATGCCTGAAATCATTGGAAGTGCGATTAGTTTATATTAAGAATAGGAATCATTGCCACGTGTTGTTGGTTATCCGTAAATCTTACTTGAGTATAATTAAGAAAGCTTCAAATACATTGGGTTTTATAATGAGAAATGGTAGGATTTTTCGAGACACTGCTCTATAACAGCTACGTAAGAAGCATATGGGAGTTAAAAAGATTACCTCATACAAGGATAGACTTGATCATTTCAATATGAATACACTATCGTCACGCAGGAAATATCTGGACCTTGTTTTTGTTTATAAATTGTGCCATGGCTTAATAGACTGTCCGCATTTATTAAGTCAGGTGAAATTCTGGGTACCCATCAGACTCACACGCCAACCTAAGCCTCCATTCCATCCCCCCTTCGTCGAACAGTCTTGGGTGCTAACTCTCGCGTCACAGAAAATCGAAAAATCGGGCTCAGGGTACCTTGCAAGAAGCCAGACACCTACTTTCGATATTTTAAAATGTGACACAATAACAATGATTAGGTAAAGCTTTTGTGAAAAATACATCGCTCTGGATTCCTTGGCTATGTATATAACACAGCTTACAAACTCACTTCCATTAGACCTTATGAAGTCGCCAATTTCACCGCAATATCTACTGGAATTGAATCAATTGAGCATGAAAATTGTTAACAAAGCCTTTCAGTAAGTTCGGCTTTATCCGATAGACGTATCGTTATTTGTCATGTGAGAATTACTATAAATTTCTTGTCGTCTGGTGAAAAACCAAATGGACTACGCAAAGTAGGTATCTGTTCTATGCTAATAGAAATATGAACAACAGGCTGTTCGTTCGTTCCTGGGAATGATTTAGAATCATTCCTCTTTGTTAATGAAAGTTCAATTCATAGAGGATGTCCCGAAAGCAATGGATAAACCTGTAACTATAGATGGACTTCATCACGGCCTCCCTTACCACAAATTTTGACCTTAGTGAAAATATCACGCTTTCAGAGATATTTATTGTTTTTGTATTTTTCAAAAATTTCTATGTGCGATTAGTTTTTATAGTGCCAGTTCTACAAATAGAGAGGTTTTTTGAATTCTCTTTTTCTCTTATCACAAGCGATAGTTCAGCTATCAAAAACAAAGACTTAAATTAAACAAACTAGCTTAAAGTGTTTAAAAAAATCAAAACACAAAGAAAATAAAAAATGGAATTAATTTTCTTTAATGTTTGATCAGCTACAGTGTTAAAAAATGTAGGACGCTCATCGTGCCCATTATCTTAAAAACTTGCTTACCTATTCTAGATTCTAAAAAGGTATTATGAGCCTAGGCATTCTGAATATTTTTAATTTTATGACTACTTGAATAGCAAATAGTATAAAAACTTGAAATAATTGTTTTTGTCCTCACACCACACGTCAATGTGAAACAACTAGGAATGAAAAAACAATAATTACTCTTAGCTTCTGTGTTAATGTAACGGTATAATGAGCTTTTAATCTCATTGCTGCTTAGTGTATGAAAATTTCAAAGTATTCGGTAAAGGACACATTTATTCATAAAAACGCAAATTGACCTTGCGCCCTTATACTAGTACACGTGCTCGATCTCTTAATAAAATAATGTTTAATGCGGTGCGCGTAACCCGACGCTTTGATGTAATGTAAGCAGCTGCATTTTGGATGCGAGTCCACATCGAGGATACTCACATCGCGTTCACGAGGTCTTTGAGACACCCCCAATAAAAATTATTACAACAAAAATAGTTATTTGGAGTTTTTATACTATTTGTTATTCAAGTAGTCATAAAAATAAAAATATTCAGAATGCCTATAATACCTTTTTGGAATCTAGAATAACTTTAAGTTTTTAAGATAATGAGCACAATGAGCGTCCTAATTTTTTTTACACTGTAGTTGTTCAAACATTAAAGAAAATTAATTTATTTTTTTGTGTTTAAATTTTTTTTAAACACTAAGCTAGTTTGTTTAAGTCTTTGTTTTTGACAGCTGAACTATCGCTTGTAAAATAAGAAAAAACGAAATCAAAAAACCTTTCCATTTGTAGAAATGGCACTGTAAAACGTAATCGCACTTGGCAATTTTCGAAAAATACAAAAACGATAAATATCTCTGAAATCGTGATATTTTCACTTAGGTCAAATCTGTGGTAAGGGAGGCCATAATGAAGTCCATTTATAGTTACAGGTTTATCTATTGCTTTCGGGACAGCCTGTATAATGAAAAAAAGGTATTTTTTAACAATCTTACTTAATTATTATATTTATATAAGTTAAGGAAACAAAATGCTGATAATTTTAGTAAAGAAAAATAGTTTACATTTTACATTACTGAACATTTACACCGACTCATTGCGTTAAAGTCATTAAACCTAAGCATGAGATGCTTACGTCCTTTTTCAAAATATCGTATTTCAAAAAATGAAAACCTAAACAAAATTCAGTGTCATATTTACCGAACATCAGAAGCAGCAAGTCGCTCACGGCCAAGCTGAACAGGTAATAGTTGGTAGCTGTATGCAGCCCCGGGTGTTTCACGATCACTACACAAACGCACACATTGCCCACAAAACCGGTCAAGAAAATCACCAATAGCACTACACTAATCGGCACTATCTCCCGCAGAGGCAGCCTCCGCGACCCCATCATCCACCAAAGCATCTCCTCCTCGCTGCAGTCGAAGTGAGAGAGGTTGTTGCAACGATTGAAAAAGTCGTCATAAGTCTCGTTAGCGCGGAGGAAGAGGCGCGAAGCTGCCTCCTCGGACGACATTATGGCAGAGTCAATCATCAGTTCAGTTGGTGACAAAAAGTTTTTAGAAGGGAAAGTTGTTCGCAATGTTCCCCCGGAGCGGAGAGCGTGCCGCGCGCATGGCCGTTCGGTGCGGCGTACGGGACAAACTGCCAGTTCGCTCTCCAGAGGGATGCAAACAGCCTGCTGCCTATACAAATCTTTAATTTCGGGAGGATTGTCGAGTTTTCAACGCATTCACGGGTCTAACTAATAAGTATAACATTTATGGAGCCAAATTTACAGGAGATACAGTATCAGTAACAACCGATCTATGTAGAATGAAAAAAATTTTCTTTTGTCTTTAATTACCTATAAACCGTCAAAAATGAAACTCGCGAGGATGTAAGCTATTCTCGTGAATAATAAATACGCTTCAATAAGAAAAACTAGTGAATATGTACTACAAGAGAGAAATATATCCAATAACGCATTAAAAATAAGCTGGAGCCGGTTTCATATTTTATAAAAATTTGGAAATGCATTTAATTGGAAAAAATATCGTGATTCTTATTTGTTGTTGTTGGCTCCTCATCTCAACTTAACCTTGTTTGATATTGTTTTATTTTTAATAGGTTGTTCATTAGTTATAGCGCCGTTTGGAAAAATCACATAATAATAAAAATAGCGCATTTTTTTCGTATGACAATTCCGTCGCGGCAGTTACGTAGGACAAATGGCATTAACATCAGCGACATGTATGAACCAGGTACCCAAATGATTGCGCGGCGAGTTTTTTTATTTCAAACGATACTGATTTATTTACATAAAATCAATCAGGACAATAAGCAACGTTCTAACTCACTGAACGACAACAACAAAACTGTATCGATATTTATTTTAACTTATTGAATGGGCATGTATATTATGATACATTAGACTTTGTGAATGGAATTGTTAAAGTGATGAAAAGTGGATTCGTACTACACTCCCGGACACCTAAATCTAGCTACCTTGCACTTTTGGATTATAATCATCCATAACTTTAAAAAATATTTGGACAACCAAAAAGTTGTTATACAATTTTGTATAGCTAACATATTCACGTTCAATCTGATGTGCTGATTATGAATATGCCAGCTATAAATTTGCATTTAAGTTTTAGGTCAACCAAACATTTTTTTAAAGTTATGGACGATATTATCCAAAAAGTGCAAGGTGGCTCGGTTTAGGTGTCCAGGAATGCATGTTCGTAACAGACCCGACGTCTCATTTGCACCATTGGCCAGCACCATCAATGGTGTAAACGAAACTACTTTGTCTCATTTGCACCATTAATGGTGCACACGTGACATAGTAAGTTTCGTTTGCACCATTACAATAAAAAAGGAAATTGTGACTACTTAACAGACTGGCCTATTTAAATGATTGAACATATTGGACTGATATTTGACACACAGTTATCACAGTTTCTCCTTTTTCTCCTCTCTTTTTTATCTCTATTTCCTTTTTTTCTTTTTTGGTTTGTATACTAGTATGTATTATTTATTAATTTTAAATGATCATGTTCATTACCCCATCCTTATTATCATATCATTAGATATTACAATGTAAATCCTTAAAACGATTTTCTTATCTTTTCGTTATCTTTTTCTGGTTTTTCTTTTTTGTTTCTTATTTTTATTTCTTACATCGTAAATTACATGGCATTTCAAAAAATGTCTTTCTTTTCTTTTTTATTGTTTAATTCAATTAAATGATAGCAATATTTTAATAAGTTTTTTTCCTTTTTCATCATCATCTCATGTAAGTCCCCAACGAAGGGCTCGGGCCATATATTGACCTTGTCCTTTTCAGCTTTCATGAGATTCTCGTCATGGGGGATAGTGATATCGACAAACACTGCTCATCTTTGTGACCGCCGGTTAATCACCATATCTGGCTTATTGCATCCTATACGTGATGTGTTGGAACAATCCCAATAGAGCAACGCACGAACATTTTTGGCGCTGGTGCGTACTTATAGAACGGAGTCTCAACCTCGACAAGACCGTATCAATTGACATGTTACTGATGGACGATCCTGGCCTTAGGCTGTGCCTGTGCGTACTCGCCGTTAGAAAGATGAGAACAACTAGAGATAATATGCGATAATATGATTCAGTTCGTCAAGTAGTCCCAATCTATTCAGTTGGTCAGGAAGAAAAGTTAGGACGTAGCCGTTAATTGAGATTACGATTGGTATGATCTCGGTGGACATCACTTGCCACATATCGGTAACCCCGTGTGCCAGGTTCAGATTTATCTTTTTATCTGCTTCACTGTGCGGAGTGCGAGTTTTATCGAGCTCTACTCGATCGAACGCGTTAACGAGAATTTGTATGGAATTAGAGCAGTGCTATCTAGTAGTCACTAGATGAAGCTGTCTTATTCCATAGCAGCTACTAGGTGGCGCTGCTCTAATTCCATACAAATTCGCGTTAACGCGATCGATGTGTTCGGTCGAGTAGAGCTCGATAAAACTCGCACTAGGCACTCTGCATTCACAAGGTACTCGTGAAAAAGGGCAGTGACGACTCAGCCTGGTCCGATAACAGGCTTGTTGGCGGGAAGGAAGCCGAACCATTTTTTTTTTTTTTTTTTCTCGGGGGGAAATGCGTAACCGCATCGTACCCGCCGTTGGCTAAACAGCGAGCGTGTGTGGGGCTCTCCCGGCAGCATGCCAGGCCTACCCACTAAAACCCCCCGGTGTTCTCCCTGCCCTTAAGGGCGCGCTAGGTAAGGTCCACACTGCGACTCCACTACCTACGCGCCCGGGCAAGCCCGACCCACTGGTCGGGCTATCGCCAAAGGGGGATTGCCCGAGAACACCAGGGCAATCCCCAGACGGAGGGCCTTACGGCGGCGTGCACGGGGCCAACCGTGCACGCAGGCCTCCATGGCAGGGTCATTAGACGGGCATCGCTTGTGCAAATGCCCGCCTTCGCCTGCCTATCCGTCTGCGGCGGATGGGAGCGGCTTGAGGATCTGCCTCCCGCTCCCTCTCCGCGGCCTCCTTCTGCGAGATTACGTCCTCGCAGAAGGAGGCGACAGCCCCCCATTCCGCATCGCCGCGGAGCATGGCCACGACCATGCTCGGCAGCGATAGGTCTCCGACTCCCAGCGCAGCGAAGAGCTCGCTGCGCTGAGGTCGCCATGCCGGGTACTCCAATAGGGTGTGCTCGGCAGTGTCGTCGGGAGCGTCGCAGTGGTGACACCGCGGCGTTTCTTCCCGACGCGCGACCCGGTACAAGTAGTGACCGAAGCAGCCATGCCCGGTCAGTACTTGCACCATGCGGAACGTGAGACTGCCCTGCCGGCGCCCAACCCACTCCTCCAACACCGGACGAATCGCGTCGATCGTCCGGTGGCCGGCAGCTGGGGAGGCGAGTGCCTCACCCCACTGACGCAGAGCCTCCCTCTGCGCCATGGTACGAATCCGCTCCACCTCTTGTGGAGCGGACCGTCCCCCTCGTTCACGAGTAGCAACCCGATGTCGATACACCTCCGCGAGGACGCGTGCGTCGACATGCCACGGCGTTTGGCCCGCAAGAACGCAGGCCGCGCCGTGACTGACCGTGCGATACGCTCGCACGGCCCGGGTCGCTATGACCCTCTGCGGACGTCGCAAGAGGGCCACCGTTCGGGGGGAGAGGCACTCCGCCCATATCGGGGCTCCGTAGAGTGCCATCGACCGTATCACCCCGTGATACAGTCGACGGCACGCCGATCCTGGTCCTCCTATATTAGGGAGGACCCGTCCGAGTGCGGCTGCGGCGGCGCACAGCCGTGGAGCGAGGAGCTTAAAATGCTCCTCGAAACTCCATCGGGGGTCCAGAACCAGGCCGAGGTACTTAAAGTGCGCCTCGACCGGTATACGGACCCCCTCCACACGGACGCGGAGCCCCGGTGGGATCCTGCGACGGGGGGCGTGGAATAGCATGGCCCTCGTTTTTTCGAGGGCCACATCCAGGCCCAGGAGGCGGATGCGTCGGACGACCAGTGAGGTGCCGACCGACGCAAGGTGTGCCGCCTCCTCCCCCGTTTTCGCTCTCGCCGCGACGAGCGTGTCGTCGGCGAAGCAGACGACCTTCGTTCGTGGCAGAAGGTCGCCTCGCAGGACCCAGTTGTACCCAAGGTTCCATAAAAGAGGACCTAGTATGGAACCCTGGGGTACACCCGCCGCCATTGTCCACGTGTGGATGCGGCCATCCGGCCCCTCGTAGAGGATGGACCTACCCTGCAGGTAATCCTCCACGAGGGCGCGGAGGTACGGAGGCACCCGGTGGAAGCGGAGTGCCTCCTTTATGCACTCGTGAGGCAGGCTGTTGAAAGCGTTGCGGATGTCAAGAGACACCGCAACAACAGTCTCCCCACGAGCTGTGGCCTCCTCAGTCCACCCCTTTAGGAGGGCCACCGCGTCCACCGTGGACCGGCCGGTGCGGAAGCCGAACTGGTTGTCAGCCAAGTCCGGCCCCCGGTCCTCTAGATGCTCGACGATGCGAGAAGCCAGGATTTTCTCCAGGAACTTCCCGGCCTCGTCGAGCAGCACCACCGGCCGATACCCAGTCGGGGAATCCGCGGGGCGGCCCTCTTTCCTTAACAGGCAGAGCCTGCCCGCTCTCCAATGACTGGGGAAGCGGCCCGAGGAGATGCTTAAATTTAGCACCGCCCGGAACCGCTCCTCAAGGTGTTCCAGGGCGAGGGCCAGAACCCTGCTTGGGACACCGTCCGGTCCCGGCGCCTTCTTTTTGCGCCGGAACCGTTCCCTCACCGTATCGAATTCCACGTTCGACACGGGAGGGATAGCGGCAGCCACTTCCACCGGAGGAGCGTCCGGGGGGACCATTCTGGGAGGCTGGAACGGACCAGGATCGGGAAACAGAGTCCCCAGCACCCGATCCAGCAGCCCTCTGTCCATAGCGGAGGTAGGGGGAGCGGAAGATTTTAACTTCCCCCTCACCATCCGGTACGGACGCCCCCACGGATCATCGTCCAGGAGACGTATAAATTGCTCCCTGGACTCCTCCTTGGCCCTGCAGATTTCGTTCCGCAGGGCCTTCTTGGCTGCCGCATACACCCGACGAAGTTCAGCTTCCTCGTCGGGTGTAGTTCTGGCGCGCCTACGACAACAAACGTAGGCGCGCCTGGCCCTCATACTGGTGGTACGCAGATCCGCAATCTCCTGCGTCCACCAGTACACCTGCCCCCTTTCGGGGCAGGCCTGCGCCCTGGGCATGGCGGCTTGGCAAACAACCTTCATGTCGTCTGCGAAGAGATCCGCCATGCCGTCGACATCCCCGGCGAGGTGGGGCGGCACTGCTGCCCATGCCCGCACCATCGCCGCCTCCTCCGCCACATCTGGGCGGAGCTTGGTGAGCGCCCATCGCGGGAAGGTACTCACCACGGGGCCCCTGCGGATCGGGGTCCCTGGGGATGCCGTGGAGACCTCATATCGGACATATAGGTGGTCCGATAGGGTCTCCACTTCTTCTTCAACTCGCCAGTCAATGACTCGACTGGCGAGTGAGGGGGATGCAAAGGACACGTCCACCACGGACGTGCCCTGCACCCGGACGCAGGTAGGGATGGAGCCCCTATTCAAAATCTGGAGCCCCAGGGACAAAACCCAGGACTCCAGATCTCCACCCCTCGCGCTAGTGCGGGAGGACCCCCACGCGGTAGACCACGCATTGAAGTCTCCCGCAACTAGCACTGGTACCGGGGCCGTCCTACGGACGACCCCCTCTAGCGCAGCCAGGAAGACTGTGAAGTCCGCCCGGCTGCGATTGGGGGAGAAATAAGTTGAGACAACCAGAATTCCCCCCCACATGGCGGCAACGTAACCAGTGCCCCTCTCTCTTAGAATGAGAGAGGGGGCTGTGCCACGCGCCGCCCGCATTATGGCGGCGGAACTATCCGCCGCCACCAACCAATTTGACGATTGTGGCGGAGCGTAGTACGGCTCCGACACAATCGCCAAATCCACACCCCACTCCACCGCGGTCTGACATAGGAGGTCCTGTGCCGCGGGGCAGTGGTTCAAATTAGCCTGGAGGAGCTTTATAGGACCACTAGACATTGGTGGTCTCCATGGGCTCCACCTGGGCCGTAGCTGCGGCCGGTGCTACCTCTGGTGCCGGACTTCTTGGGGCCACGGTCAGTTTCACTGGGGCCAGACGGCCCCTGACCGGTGGGGGGCTGCAGTTCATGCCCCCCATGCGGTGATTGGCTGGTCGTTTGGCGTCCGCGCAGACAGCACAATTCAGCTCCGCTATGCATTCAACCGCCTTGTGACCTTCCGACCCGCAGCGGAAACATAGTCCGCTGCGGTCCTTAGCGGAGGGACACCGCTGTATAGGGTGGCCCATGCCCATACAGCGGAAACACCGCATGGGCTTCTGCTCAAGGAGTTGGATGGAGGCAGAACTCCATCCAACTTCGATGCGCCCGGCCTCAGCCAGGCGTTTAGCCGCCTCCACCGGCACGGAGGCGAATGCCGCCCCGACGCCACGCACCCCCGTGTGCACACGGCCCACCTTGATATGGCGGGCCGGGCACTCACCGGCCCGCGCCAGGATCTGCCCCAGCTCCTCAGCGGTCACCGAGTCATCTAGACCAATTACCCGGATATCCGCTGTTTTCACGGGACGCGTCACTTTCGCCGCGTCCCCTAGGGCTTCTCCCAGCTTTTCCGCCAGCGAATCAGCCTGAGACGGGGATGTCTCCTTTGGGAGCTCGATTATTCGAGCTCCGGTTATCCCCGTCCGGAATTTGGCGGGCCCTATGCCTAGGGCGCTGAGGCTGACGGAGGCCTTGGCCTTGGCTATTGCCTCACCGTAAGTAAGGCCTTGCGCTACTGCCTCTGGCTTAAGGGCTAGCACCACCGCCAATGATCGCGGTGTCTTAGGCAGCTTTGGCGAAGGCTTGGAGGCATCAGCGGTAGCTCCTGCCTTCTTGGGCGTCGCCCCATCCACTGTCGGCTTCTTCCGACCTCAAGGAAGCCGAACCATAGCAATCGACTGTTTTATTATGTTATTAAAATAAAATGGAAAATTAAGTACAGATTGTACAATACGACCAATCGAAGCGCATAGACAGACTTCCGAATGTTCGATGATGTGATAATTTAGCATTCTGATTGGTGGAAAGCAACGGTTTGACTTCGTTTCGGCTGTGGTTTATTACTAAAATTGGGGGGCTGTCCGTAATGATGAACCGGTATAAGCGAGCGCAGTCGTTTTCGAGTACGACTCCAGCGAGTAGGTACTTGTAATATAGTACCTTTTCACCTGAGAGACCATATTTGGATGGCCATAGATGGAGTCGTGATGACCCTCGAGAACAGCTTGTAAACATGACTCAGAAGCGTGATGGGTCTATAGTTCTTCAACTGGGCCCTGTCGCCCGTGTAATGTCGGGTCAATTTGGCTCTAGGGTCTGTAGCCTGAATAACAGGTGCCTGTGATGTTGCATAAAGCTGTCCATAGAAGCGTTCGATCTCGGCCATAAGCTCAGGTCAGGATGTAATGAGATTTAGCTTTCTTTGATTTGTAATTTTTGTAATTGTAAACAAAAAACACAACAAGCACAATCTAACATGCAGCCACAGACTAATAGAGATATATGTATCTTGCATTCTCATACTAGGTCCATGCTTGCAGCACAACACCACAGACCAAGGAGAGATAGTTACACCCTTACACCACACAGTTTTTTTTTAATTAAATTTAACGGTTCTGGTATCACCCATTTGGCCAAACTTCAGTACAAAAAAGAAAAACAGTTACCACACAGATCAGTATCAACCAACGCCATTATACCACAGACGACTAATTATGTATCTGCGACACGTCTACACGACACCACAAATTAAAATGAGCGCGCTCCATAATTTCCTGTAAAAGTTGGATTTTTTCTTTTTTAGACAGTAAGGTTTTTTTCTTTTCTTTGTAATAACTTGTATTTAACTTTTTTTTTCTTGTTCTTGTCCACAACTGGTTCCAGCTGAAAACCAGCGCTTTTGTTACAGTGATGTAACAAAAGTTTATCTGTCTTGTTTTGTTCTTATGTTATTTACTTAAAAGGTCAATAAACTTTCGTTCTTTCTTTCTTTCTTCTTTCTAATGACTCTGCCTTCCTCTGTCTTCAGCTATGTCAGCAGTAATATTCTCCATCGAATGCAAAGAAAGAAAGGTGAAGAAGTTGTATTATTTATCAATAGTCCAACGTATTAAAAAAAATAAATGAACAAAAATATTAAAATTAAAAGTAGTTTCGTTTGCATCATTAATGGTGCAGGCCAATTGGTGCAAATGAGACATCGGGGTAACAGAAGGGGCAGCCAAACCATGTCCCTAACGCAAATAGAGTCAAAAGAAGCTGCTTGTAGGCAGTATTTCGAATTTCTGCCATCATTATTTATTACAACTTCTTGAAGCCTCACACAACAATTATTGCAGAAGTGCACTGTCTTCGTTGTAAAGCCTTGTTTTCTTGCGACTTATTCAGGAAATTGTTGAAAAAAAATATCATAATGGGGAGCTATAGCCTAGCCTACAGAGTCAGAAGGTATATGAGGTGTGCAAATCATTCAAGTTTGTCATTCAAACATGTCAATTCCGGATCCCTGTGTCGTACCGTAGAACCGTGAGAGGGTTTTTGTGTAAAATTGCAGATGCTGATAGACAAGCTCGATTTCAAGCAATCGAGACTTGTCAATTGTTCTAGTCGACGACTTTTTCACGAAAACGCCCGTCAGTCGCTTGACAATGGACTATATCAAAATTCTAAGAGCTAGGAGTATAAACTCTTCGTCACCCACTAGACCTTTCTCCAATTAACTTCCCTACTTTTCTTAATTTGCATGATTTTTTACTGTGAAATAATGAATACAAACGAGGCAGTGAATATTGCCTTAAAGTGTTCATCATTTCCGCCTCTAGAATTATCCTGCAAAGACATAAATGAACTTCCAATACTCGTAAATGTTAAAAACGGCATCGACAATAATGGCCAACACTCTGCTAAATTACTATTTACTTTATAGTTTTCATAAAAAAAATGATTGAATTATTCTATATTTACCGGCAAACAGACAATGACTGAAAATAGTATTTTCAATATTATAACATCAGTGGTTATTACTTTATTTCGAGTTTTTAGTTATAATAATCCAATGTAAGAAGTGTACCTTTAAACACAGTAGGAATGTAAATGTTGCAACATTTAACAACCATTTATTACGTTTTTCAAAAATTTTCATTCTTACTACTAATAAAACACAAACTTTAACAAAGCATACAAACTCTGCAACCAGTTTTTTGAAGAAAATTAGTGAAGAACTTCAAGAGTTTTTTAAAACGCTCGTTATATAACATAAATAATCAAGTTTGAGCCAGTATTTGAAGAACCAATATAAACACAGTCGTCTATTGAACTATCATTTAGGTAAATCATGAATACGGGTTCAGACATCAATATCTTTGGGCTTAGACTTCTCTCGTGAGGCACGTACTGCTGTTTAATAAAAATACAGTTCTACATTTTATAGAGACACCAATTTTATTATTCCATTTATCATTGCTACGGCTCGTAGCAAGTATGTACGGCTCTACTGTGTCGCTACAGTAGCTATACGCAGCAAAATATTGCATAGCTACAAATTCTGTGTAGCATTTCTACGACAACTCACATTAGTCGTAGCTTAGTAGGTTCGGTAAATCTTTGTGACTACGGCTATTCAATGAAGCTATTATTGTTCATTGTATTCTGCAGCATAGCCAGCTATTAAGCAACGTCTATTTTGCACTTGAAACTATTCTGAGTGTTAAATTACAGTGACAATGAATACAATTCATTTGAATTGCTGTGTACAACAAGGGCTATTCCTTGTAGCTGCAATCTGTATGTTAATTTTAACAACAAACAAACCGAGTTAAGTATATTAAATAAGAAACCAAGCATTCAGAAGAGATTATCACTAGCATAGTCGATCTAAGTAGATAATGGTAAACAAATTATCTTTGTCTATGCATTTTTTTCTATGCACTATCAAAAATAGAACTTTGAATATAATTATGCAGATTTTATTAATAAAAAATACGCTACCTACTTCTACAATAACACTCATTGTGGAAGTAGGTGGTGACTTCATATACTGAAGTCAGTTTTAAGATATGGATGTTTTAAAATCATATTATTCGAAAGATATCACGAGATACTCTACACATTATAGATATTTCTAATTTGGCTCCTTTCTTGAATTTAACCCCGTATACATTCCCAAAAATATTGTAGTGTCAGATACAAGTAAATCGATTTCTACCAACTAAAGAATTAATTTCCGGCCTAATATAAGATTATAAAAAAAATCCTGTGAGATAAAGTTATTTGGCCCTTTTTCAAACACTGATGTTTAACTTTCACTATTCAAAGGACAGAAATTTCTAGTAGTAATAATAATTGCAATATTACCACTAGAAATAATTATTAAAAAATCCTAAGCAAAGCGTTCTGTACCACATTTCCAATGTATTAAAATACAATACAAATATATCGCGTATTAAAATCGCGAAACCACATTTCCGACATAAACCACATAATGATACGTCACCTCAGGAGTACTTTTAGTACCTACCCTAAATATAAAATTTGTACCTAGCTCTGAATGCAAAGTCAGTGTGCGACAAGCTTCTGACGTCAAAGTAGCGTACTAAATCCTAAATATACAAAATTTCGTGACACAGTGTTTGTTATCGAATTCCACGGTTTGGTCGATTTTTATCTTTTTTTTGTGTATACGAGTATTGGTAGGTCTAAGAATAGGTGGGGTGCGATGTCAGAACACCTCCTCGTGGTGCACCCTGGGCAACCCGGCAGAATTTCTGCCGCGGGCTAAGAGTCTGACAGCTGCCCCGTGGAGGGGGCGTGGTGTGGCCGGGTTTAACCCGGCGGCGGGCCACTTCACGTGGCCATGTGGGGCGTCACCTCCCCTTCTTTTTGAAGATGGGGTTGTGTGTCGCCTGGGGACCCGCTCGCGGGTCATGGCGCGCTGCGCCTTGTACCGTTGCCCCTGTAGTCGGGTTGGTGCGGGTCCTTGTTGAGCTTCGGCATGTCGTTGTTCCGAGGCTGGGAGACTCGATATGTTTTGATTATATTCGTGAATATAATCAAAACATTATGTTACATCTCGCTGTTCATATAGAAAACAGTTCACGTTTATCTCTACTAACCTGACAGAAAAATTGAAAATCCACAAGGAACGCTCTTTTGAAATATATAAACAGAACAATTTCGCAAATAAACGGTGCTGTACAATGACGAAAATGAAACACAGGAGTGGAAAGTTGTTGTAGGCTGGCTTGGCGTGATGGCGTCTACAAATTCTATCATTTTGGGCTGTTCCCAGTAGACTTACCGAGTAGTCTTACCAGTAGTACATCTGTTGGCGGTGAAGGTGACGTAAATGGTGTGGTAGAGGGTGAATTAAGTAATTTACTTCTCCTCGAGTAAGATACTTAGCGAAAACAAGGAGACGTACAGAAATGCAGTTGGACTCGGACAATGTTGTAGTTACTTGTCAACGTTTATACCACTTGACAAATCATATGGAAATCGCAATCTTCTCACTATGCTACCTGCTTATGTACAGCTCACCGTTTCGGTAAACTTCAAAGACATATGAAATAAGTTGCCCAGCAGCTTCCAGCTCACATAAACTACTATAAGTAAAAGAGCGTCACATGTCACAGTAGTACTATGCGGCACTAAAATAATTATCCCCGTTACTATCGTGAAGCATAATGGAAAACTTAGTTAGCTACTGCATGGCTTACGAGTTGCTCGCAAACTTCTCTGCCCATCACTCGTGTGTCATTAAATATACAGCGTATTAATTAAATAACGCAAAACCTCAGACGCCCCTTCTTATTCTTATAAAAAAAGAATTATATAAATGAATAATTTAAGTGCTCGCAGATTATTTACGAAGACATTATCATCTTTCTGTTTTATTGCATATCTTGCAAATTTGTAACTCTATGGTCGCGATCCTACGAGTATGATGTTGCCAGTTGGTAAAGACGACAGAGGCAAGTAAATTTAAAAAATTATATTGTTTTTAAATACAACCTCATCATCATAATATTTATATCATCATAATATTGCATTGTCACGCGATATACATTTGCATGCAAAATGTCAGCTCAATCGGAGACCGGGAAGTGGGTATTTAACTTGCAAAATTTCATTACAGACACCGGACAGGTGAAAGTTAAAATAAAAGCTTGTAAAAGTAGTATTGTTGAAAATCCAATTTAGGATTAAATTTGGCCCATATTTTTATTACTGGAATGAATTCTACTCTCGATTCTGAAGAAACAAATTATATTCAGGTTTTGCACAATTTAATTAGCACGCGGTGTATAAGAGATGGCACGAAGGAAACAGGCTCCATCTTCAGTTACAGGAATAACGATATGAGGTACCATAATCCCATAAATATTCAACAATTCTACAGTAATTGTGATAGATATCATACTAAAGGTAATATAATTTACCGTCAGAATAAAGAAACAAAAAGGGGAAATTGGAATTAAATAAAAAAAGGAAAGGGTAAAGAAAAAATCGGAAAAACAACAGCGACTGTTCACGAAGAACAAAAGAAGCAGAAGACATAGGAATTTTAGAATAGTTTAATGCTTTACAATGGTAGTTGATTTGATGAATGCTTGGAGAATGACAGTTTTTGAGAGTGAATGAATGAGTATTTACTTTACATTGAATAAAGGATTAGATGAATGATTGAAGAACGACCGAAGAATTATGTGGCGTAGACAGCGACTAACGAATATGATAACAAATGATTGCGCTGAAAAACACTGCTTTACAGACTATTTGCACTAAAAAGTACAATTCCATATACGATCGCAATGCTTGCACTAAAAGTGTTATCGACGCAAATGTCGCATTTATAAGGTGATCTTTTTTGATCGACCTATGCTGTTGCCCGTAGATGGCCTTTATAGCGTCACCTTGTTTATGAGATGGCCCACCTTCTCGCGCTGCTAGCAATGCCCACATATAGGCTCCATAAAATAAGCAACTCTGTTGCAACGAATGTACAACACGCTGCCATGTAACATGCATGACTTGTCAGTAAATAAATTTAAAATTTTAATTAAAGCTCAGTTAAGCAAAAAGGCTTATTACAGTGTTAAAGATTTTTTGAATGATAAGGCAGCGTGGCGGTAAAAGAAATGAATTGCTCGTTCTCTGAATAGTTTTGTAATATTCACAATTTGTAAGACATTTGGCGATTTTAAAAGAGTTTTGGCACATGAGTTTCTTGCCCGATTCTTCTCATGTTAGCCCCTACAAACCCCTGAATGAAACAAACAGTTGCATTTCTATTAATACAAACGCATGAAAGGAAAATATAAAAACCGGCCAAGCGCGAGTCGGACTCGCCCATGAAGGGCTCCGTAGGGTTTATGACGTATTAAAAAAACTACTTACTAGATCTCGTTCAAACCAATTCGGTGGAAGTTTGCATGGTTATGTATATCATATATTTTTTTTAGTTTTATCATTATCTTATTTTAGAAGTTACAGGGGGGGGGACACACATTTTACCACTTTGGACGTTTCTCTCGCGCAAACTATTCAGTTTAGAAAAAAATGATATTAGAAACCTCAATATGATTTTTGAAGACCTATCCATAGATATCCCACACATTATCCACAGATATTTTGATAAAAAAAAAATTTTTGAATTTCAGTTCTATGTATGGGGAACCCCAAAATTTATTACTTTTTTCTATTTTTGTGTGAAAATCTTAATGCGGTTCACAGAATATATCTACTTACGAAGTTTCAACAGTGTAGTTCTTATAGTTTCGGAGAAAAGTGGCTGTGACATACGATGGTGACGAATCTGTAAGGGTTCCGTTTTTTGCCATTTGGCTACGGAACCCTAAAAATGCGTGAAAAGCGTAATGTATATCACGTTCTACGCACGTTTAAATGACACATACATATACTCGTATGTGCGCGCGAGTTCAGCGCACATGTATCGCCGTTTTTGCGCGTTTGCGGAACAATTTGAATGTTACTACTTACCAATTCCTTCCGAATCATATAGAACCTTTTTTAACGAGGTGGGATGCTGTTGCGCACCGAACCTGCTGATGGCTAGTCGACAAGCGTGTGTAGGACTCACCCCATCGAGCGTGGGGCACACCCACTAAGCCAAGTTCGATGTCCGTCTTGTCCATAGTCGGGGTGATCCTGGATCTGGGTATAACTCCAATTCTCCGCACCATCCCGGACCATACATGCCGACCAGCTACGGACCAGAGGGCCTATTATCGATCTCATGGTTTTGCAAATAATATCATAATAATCATAATAATATCATCATCATCAATAATATGATATCATATTATTATGATATCATCATCATAATAATATGATATCATAGTGCACGTTGAAAAATGCGATTTCCGGTCAGATTTTGGTCATTTGTTCATTATTTAATGATGACATCGTTGAAATTATACTATAGTGATGATATCATTGGAGATCGGTAATACGAAATGCAGCATTTTATGACCTCTTTTCTCAAATTTATACCATGTCATACGATGAAAAATCCATAATTGGTCTGCAGGTCTTAAGAGGTAATACTAAGGTTGAGAGAATCCAAAAATAGGTGGTTATTTGTAAAATGTATTACTGTCGCACTGTGCCCCCGAACAACTGAACTCTATGAAAAGTACACAAAATAGTGTGCTTTCCTCCAGCAAAAAATGTATACGTTTTGAAGTCCCCTGTTTCCTTCGCTAGAATGAGAATGATTTAATTACTATTTGCACTAAAAGTTAAAGAAAGGCTTTGGCTGTGTTTTCTATGAAAATGAAAATGAAGTGAAAATAGTTTATTTTCCTTCGAACCAATACATAAACTTTACAGTGTTTGAGATCTCCTAGTTGGCAAATTAATATGCCTGTGTCCCAAGTAGCGAAAAAGTCCTATAATAAAAATTATAGGACTATCAAGACTAATACAACTCTTATACCAGCACTGGCAACGACTTCTATTCTTATAATAGCATTCGATAAGCTTTGATATACTCAAGATTACTTGTTTTAAAAACTACGGCTTATAGTACACTACAGGATTAAGTTATAAATCTTTTATACTCAAGATAACTTGATCTTATGAGTAAGGTTTATAGTTCACTACAAAACTAAGTTTAAAGACTGTTATAGGACGTATGTGCATGTAGCAAGACTAATAGTCTTTGTAAAATTTCTGATTCTGTAGTAGCATTTAGTGAGAGTACTAGATTTTATTACATACTTAGGGGAGACCTTAATAAGATTGTGAATATAATAGACTTGATCAGAACTATTATAAAAGTAAATGTAAAATGGAGGCGGATAGTTCTTATTACAATTGAAATAAGCGCTTTTATGCTTATAATAGTCCTAACACGCTCTCAGGCGAGAACTTTTTTAAATATGGCGAATATTAGATAAATTATATTTTTATAAATTTATTTATACAATTGTGTAACGTTCGATTTATAGAGGCGCATTAAAAATAGTATAAAAATAGCATATATATCAACATTGAATATTACTTCCCAATGATTTCACACCCTATACCTATCTATTGACATTCTCACAAACTATGCTGTCATGAATGGTAATATTAAAAGTTATGTTAAATAAATCCTGTACTTATTTAAATTTCAATTTCAATGATCGCTCATGATGATAAAAATAAACGCATATGACAAGTTTTAGAAAATATACTTATAACCAATAACGAAGTATATTACTAGGACATTTTAAACAAAATTTGTTTAGTAAAGAGCTTATATGAGACGCTTATAGAAGTTATCATACTTATAAAGATTGTGTGTCTATAATTATTAGACTCATTATACTTCTCTAATGCTATTACAAGTACATTATGGAAGTTAATAACATTCTGTAAGTTGATTATACGATTATTATAAAAGCAAAATGCTCCTATAAGTGTGCCCAAATCCAGGGTTGTAACAAACTATAAGTATCTTATAAGCTTGTCTTATAGATAATCATAAGCACATAATTTGCTAGTTGGGAGAGGTCTCGCTCTTCCATATCTTATACATTATTTTATTGGTTACAAGCAACGTCTTCATAACCGTACTTCATAAACGGAGAGAAAAAAAAAACATTCTTAAAAGTAATTATACAGGTAAGTTGTGATTGTAAGAGAGGTAGAGATGTGTCCGTGTCCGTGTGTGTGTGTGTGTGTATGTGTGTCCGTGTCCGTGTGTGTGTGTGTGTGTGTGTGTGTGTGTGTGTGTGTGTGTGTGTGTGTACGTATGAATTAGTAAGTATGTATTGTATTTCATTATTCTTTATAAGGTAATTTAAGTAATTGTTCTGTTTGAACGTAGCTAAGAGTTTTTAGCCAAGATAACACATTATTTTTACATTCACGTATGTTAAGGTTATATATATCTAGTTTTTTATTTATTTGATTATAAACATTACTAGCTTGCCAATCATACTGTTTTGAAGCGAAGACTGTGTTATATTTAGATATTTTAATAATCTGGTCTCTTCTTCGTTTTTGATTTTGTGCGGGCTTGTAAGTTAAGTTTTTGTGTATATTTATGATTGCATTTAATACATAGAGCTGTCGCACTGTGGGTAAATCAGATAACTTATAAAGGTTGGAAATCTATAAGGTTTAAAATGCATGACCTTAAGTAAACATCGTTGTGCCCTTTCAACTTCTATAAGTTTGGTCTTCACAGCACCTCCCCATGCTGAAATACAGTATGTTAAGACAGACTGAGCTAGTGAAGCATAAATACTGTTTAAGAGTTTATGTATAGCGATGTGACGTAAGGTCTTGAAACCCCATATTAGTTTCCTCAGTCTGTCAGAATATGACGATGCCATGTGAATTCTATGTTTCGCTTTTTTCATAAAATCTCGCTAAATTTTTTTGTTGTATGTTTGTATATAGCAGAAAATAAGCTCATCTTTTAAGGTTTTCGAAGGTTTAAATCTCTTTCAATAATTTACTTAATAAAAAAGGAACACACTAAAACTATTGCCATTTTCCTGGAAGGAAATAGAGAACTACGTTTGAATGAAAAAACGGACCGTACGATTTCCTCTTAACACCTGAAACGTAGAACCCAGGGAAATCTCATTTTTTGTCAGAAATCAGGGTTCCGACTACGACAAATGTAGCAATCAAACGTCGTATACGCCACACTGGGCTCCGAAGTCTGCCAAATTAACACTATTCAATCACCTCATACGGAGTGAATTAAGCCTATTGACACAGACAACCTGCATAGGCTCCTGAAATGATTGAAACATTCGTCCCACATCGATGTCACTGAAAATAAAAGGGGATCGATATACTACGTGACCTGAGTTCAAACGAAAGCCGTTCACAAATAAAAAGCATTGGGAAAATGGGACAGGTGTGGTGTCAGCGTATTATGAAAGTCATTACTGGCGATGAATATTCAGCGTAGTCAAGAGCCCTTACCATAATAGCTTAGAGCAAGATTTAAACAATATTGAAAAGAGACACCGCTCTTAAAGCGAATAGCGCCACCTCGCTCTCACCGCGTGGTTTGAATACTGTTAAGCGATTTTGGCAAGGGACTGATTTTTAATGGTAATTATTTGAATAAAATGATATGGGCATGAGTATTTATCGTTTGCATTGTTGATGAAATTTTATAAATGATATTTTTTATGAATTAATAAAAAATACTGGAGTTGTCCATTGGGAAGGTACTGCGCATGCATCTCTTTCAGGAGTACCAACCGTACCAACCAATAGCATAAAACACTACAGCACGTACAGCACACGCAGAATTTGAATTTTGAAGCGTTATTTTTACGTTGCACTGAGAAAACGGAAGGCCAAACAAGATCAATTTTCTCTTGTTTGGCGTCTTTGTGATTGAATCAATAAATATATTGATAGATGGAAAAAAGCGGCTTAGTCAATTTAAGGGTGAATCTTGAAATCGGGCGTATTTAGTTGATATTTTATTTTATTTTAACATTTATTACTTTTACATACAGACTGCGCACCTCAAGCAATCTGCGTACATCGCCTGGGACAACGCCAGAAAAAGTCGGGATCCTGGCGTGACGGAGAAGAAGCGACATTTATCGTAGTGCCTCAGTTCCAGGGAGTTACTCTTCGTATGTCCGGTAGTATTGGGATCCTCGGTGTGGAAATTTCTGCCAAAGTGCAGTTTGGGAGTCATTTGAAGGACAAAGCCCAATTGGCGAGCAAAAAACTGGGCGTCCTGAACAGAGCCAAGCAGTACTTCACTCCTAGCCAGCGGCTGATGCTTTATAAAGCACAAATACGGCCGCATATGGAGTACTGCTCGCACGTCTGGGCAGGAGCTCCGAAATATCAACTCGACCCTCTTGACTCCCTGCAAAGGCGTGCATTCCGTATAGTCGGTGATCCCAATATCACGGCCTCAATGGAGACGCTGGAGCAAAGGAGAGACTTTGGTTCTCTCTGCGTGCTCTATCGGCTCTATAACGGAGAGTGCTCTGAGGAACTGTTTGCAATGGTGCCCTCGTCACCTTTTTATCATCGCACCACCCGCCACCGCAATAGAGTTCATCTGTACCACCTGGAACCGATCTTGTCTAGCACAGTTCGGTTTCAGCATTCATTTCTTCCACGTACGTGCAGACTCTGGAACGAGCTCCCAGCTGCGGTGTTTCCTGAGCGCTACGATATGTCCAACTTCAAACGAGGTTTAAAAAGAGCGCTTTTCTCTCCAGGTAGGCAGCAACTGAGCTTTGCCCCTGGCATTGCAGATGTCCATGAGCGGTGGTTACCACTTACCATCAGGTGGGCCACTTGCTCGTCTGCCACCTTTAGCAATAAAAAAAAACTCAAAATATTACATAGTTATAAACACATTTATCAAATAGGCATTACTGTAGCTAGTCTCGTTCCGAAGATATATTAATTTAAAAAAAATTGTGACAGGGGAGTCAATAATAGGTGGCAAGGGAGTCATAATTGAAACTATTTTGTATAATACAATG
This sequence comes from Schoenobius gigantellus, assembly GCA_963935595.1. Classification (NCBI taxonomy): domain Eukaryota; kingdom Metazoa; phylum Arthropoda; class Insecta; order Lepidoptera; family Crambidae; genus Schoenobius; species Schoenobius gigantellus. Next base: position 56,236,141 of record OZ012541.1, read on the forward strand.
TTTTATTTAAAAGTAAAAACTAACCAGTCTTTTGGTTTTAATATTGACACTTTTCCTTAATAATTAACCATAATCAAATTAACAAAAAATATACTTTTCTTGATTCATAAAATTCCATTGGTATTGACTCCCCTGGCGTTTGACCAGGGTAATCATTTTTTCTAATTTCTTTTACATTTATTTCTCAGAAATTAGAAAAAAAGTGATTACCCTGGTCAAACGCCAGGAGAATCAATACCAATGGAATCAAGAAAAGTATACTTTTTGTTAATTTTGTTTTAAGTTATGTCTTTAGGATAAGTAGCAACCAGACATTAATTAGTAGCCCTTTATGCAGTAATTTATACCCTAGTTATAAACTCTTAAACTATTAAAATAACAATTTAAAATTTGGCAAGGATAATCAATGACCTAGTGAAACAAAGCCAGGGAAATCAAATTCTTACCTACGTAAATCCGGTTTGCTGCAATGAATCGCGCGACCTCCCCTCACAATGTTTAAAGTGCGACTAAAGCACAGAACACTATTACCCTGACTAATGGCGGCTGTACACTCTCGACGAGTGCTCTCGTCAAGTCTCGCCGAGAGGTCTCGCCCGAGAGACCTGTCAGCGAGTGCTTACCATGTACACTCTCGTCTATTCACTTGCGGTTTTGATCACCGAGAGGATGGACGCGTTAGAAGTCGCTTCCACTGTTTCGCTATGCACTATTAATTATTATATGTATGTACACGAATATCATACAAAAAAAATTCAAAAAGAGTGGCGTTAAAGAAGATGGTGGATGGTCGCTATGCATCGAATAATAACAATAAAAACCGACTTCAAAAACACTGAAAAGTTAAAAATAATATAAGAATAGGTACAGACAACATCACGCTTCTATATTGAAGTCGGTGACAAATTTTAACACTTTCTAGGAGATCATCGTTTGGCGCAAGTTCTTGGCGAGACTTCTCGCCGAGAACTTGCGCGAGAACCGAGAAGCTATCCACACTCAGTGATCTTCTCATTTACATTCTCGGTCGTGATCCGGAATGGACGACAGTGGTACTGCCTTGGTATTGTGTGCGTTAGCACATTATAATCTCGTTAACACGAAAATTAAAAATAATATTAAGAAAAAATGGCTCAAACAATCGTGGTTATTGACAAAGTACTTTTTTATAGAAAACGTTTTGCTTCACACAAAATGGGCTCTGTGTGAAAATATTATTTAAACTAACTCTGTTTCATTTTTTCACATTTTTACTCGTATGTCTAAAATTACTGAACTATAAAGACTAACGAAATATCTCAAAACAATTAAAATCTTCGTGAATTTAAATTATTTTCTTAATATTTATCACACATTATTTTGTTAAGCACTGATAGCACAGATGAGAGACTATGTTAAATGAAAGAGTATACAATAACTTAACAAGAGTATACAAATGAAAGAGTATAAAATAACGGCGTGAGTCTGGAGGCACCTTAAAGGTGCCTCCAGACTCACGCCGAGAACCCCCGAGAACACCCGAGAAGCGTGAATGTGATGAGTTTCTCGGCTTCTCGTTCTCGGGCTCGCCTGTTCTCCGATCGGCGTCGGTTTTTTTGCCCGCTTCAAAGGGTTTCTCGGGCGAGAAAAGAGAACACTATCACACTCTCGTTTGTTCTCAGTGCGACTGCAACCGTGGCGTAGATCGCATGTTATCTCGTGCCAATTATTCTATAAAAAAAAAGTACTTTGTGGTGTCTGATGCATATCAGTATCATTTAGATAACTTCACAGTTATTGTATACTCTTTCATTTAACATAGTCTCTCATCTGTGCTATCAGTGCTTAACAAAATAATGTGTGATAAATATTAAGAAAATAATTTAAATTCACGAAGATTTTAATTGTTTTGAGATATTTCGTTAGTCTTTATAGTTCAGTAATTTTAGACATACGAGTAAAAAATGTGGAAAAATGAAACAGAGTTAAAGTTTAAATAATATTTTCACACAGAGCCCATTTTGTGGGAAGCAAAACGTTTTCTATAAAAAAGTACTTTGTCAATAACCACCATCGTTTGAGCCATTTTTTCTTAATATTATTTTTAATTTTCATGTTAACGAGATTATAATGTGCTAACGCACACAATACCAAGGCAGTAGCACTGTCGTCCATTCCGGATCACGACCGAGAATGTAAATGAGAAGATCGCTGAGTGTGGATAGCTTCTCGGTTCTCGCGCAAGTTCTCGGCGAGACTTCTCGCCGAGACTTCTCGCGTGAGTCTGGAGCCGGTATAAGAAGAGACATGGTTCTTACAAAGAAGAGACTTGCTTGTATTAAACAAGACTCAGATGCTTACGACAATACTTTTTTGTTAGTAGATATATTCATTAGCTTTATTTGTAACAAATAATTACTCGTTTGATTCAAACAAAAGTATCCCCTCCTTGCGGCAGCAACGCGCAGGCCGGACAGACAGCATTCAATCACAATAGTTGATAGTTGCCTCAGTTGCCTGTCTGTAGTAGGCGCAATCAATACACCGCCACAAACGGAGTTCGTGTCATCAAGCTAGTTACTCTGAGGAGTGTGTCTTACGCATTGTATAGCAGTTCTGTGCAAAGAGTACTTTGTTTTGCGTGCAATGACGTATATTTAGCCTAGACGTGCTGTCGAGTGCAAAAAAATGTGGTGCCAATTAGCACCACCTCGCTTTGTGGACGGCGAACGTGAGACGTAGCCGATGTGCCGTGAAGATTGTGTCGCTAATTTGGCGAGATATATTTGAAATCTTCAGTGTGACAATAAAACACTTGTTGTGTACCTTGCAGCAAGATCACTGTAAGGTTTTAACAGACTTTAAAAGGCACTAATATAACTTTTGCTTGGGCATCAGGAGAAAAATCATGATAGGTATTTGTAATACAAACCTAAGAAACTCACTGAGAAAAGAAGAAAAACGAAGATTTAGTATAAAAAAAAATTTCATTTCTTTATTTACCAAAATGGGTAATTGTTTCGCTGGTATGTAGTTATCATTGTATAGATCAAATCATTTTGAGTAATAAAATACCATAAAATGTAGTTGTTTTTTTATATTTTGTTCCTTGTAATTCCATTATATTAACTACTACAGATATTAACAATTACAATGTACTTGTTTCATTACAATAGAATTTAAATCGCTAGACAGATACAACACAGTCTGTAACCTTTTTCGGTGAGCATAAGAGAGAATTGTAAGTACCATCAGGTCGTGGGTAAATTTTTTATGAAATTTCAAGAGCCTACCTGGAGAGGTGCATGGATATATTTTTTGAGGGCGCCTCCATACAGATGCAAGCAGACTTCAGATGTGGGAAGGATCTAATAAAATACTCAATTTTAGATACAACATGCGGTTTATTAAATAACAAAAAGTTACTTAGCTTAATCTAACGATCGTACATTTAAGTGTAGGTAGGGAATAACTTGGTAAGTTACACTAGTGGGGGAATCATCTTCTTCATCCACAAAGGCAAAAAGCTGGTGACTGCTCCCTTCCACAGGTTCATTAGGGGTACTTTACCGCTTGTGTAAAACAATAATTTTGAAATGAATTTCGGAGTTAAAAAAATATAAGAGGTATTACCTCAGGCCCACATAATCACAAGTATGAGAATGAATCGGAGGTTAGATGTTACAAATAGTTGCCCGAAGACTCGCCAACAGCGGCAGTCCCTCCTTAATTATATTGTAATTGTGGAAAGTGTAGGGAAATAGAAAAACTAAGGTAGAAAACCCTAAAACAAAATAACAATTATTAGAACGTGGTCATGTAATGGCGGACCTACGCCACAAGCAGAATTGCAATAAAAATTACAACTTACCATGTTCTCCATGGGCTTTATTTATAGAGATTAAAATTGAGAGTAATCCAGCCCCTGATGGGTTTGGATAAAAAATAGGGTCAGCTCATATCGAGCGACTGCTCTTCCACGCTGCAGAACGGGAAAGGGCCGGATTTAATCGACCTCATCCTGACATTGACAAATGACAACGTCAAAGCGAAACAACGGGGGTCAATCAAGGAATCGGGCCGCAATTCATGCACCGTAAATACTATCGATACATAGATCAAAAATACTACTACCTCTTCCGATCCGAATAGCAAACTTCAGATCAAATATGTTCTCCGGTCTCTGCGGAGTTATCTTGAAGGTACCTCCTTAAGGGGGGCACGGAACTAAACCCGGAAGGGTAGCCGCAAGGTGACCTACTCTGCCATAATCAATACCAGCTCAAAACCCAACAGCATTCACCTTGCGACGCCGCGGGGTTTCCACAAGCCTAGAGACTACATTAATTCTCTAAGAAGTATACTAAAATAATTTGAAATTTAAACCATTCCAAAACAAACATAGGTAACTCGACATAATTAAACAAAGCGAAAGAGATTAATAAATAAACCCTTTTAAGTATAAGAACGCAGTATCGATATACACCTACTCGATAAGACGATATTTCTTCTAAATCAATACCGCTGCACTAGCTCCACAGATGATCAAAACACAATAATATTCTATCCACAGACTCAACAATAACCATCTTACATCATAGACTTTCACAAATTTATGTTCTACCTAAACTATGGAAACTATCCCGCGAAGCGCCTAAGTGTCTTTCTAAATATGGTAATATTATTAAGAGGTTTAAATATCTAATTAAAAACTACTTACTTAAAAAAATCACAACTTGAAACAAAACTAAAACATCACATAATATATTTATTACTTAGAAGTGGCAGAAGGCTTCGAGTTCCTTTGCCTATTCACAAAAGAAACGTTCAGAGGAATGTTGACACTAGGCATGGGTAATATCGGATTTTCGCTGTATTGTATCGTATCTATATATCGGTTTTGAATATCAGATATTGAAACTATATATTTCAATATCTATATATTGGTCGGAATCTACGGTACTCTGAAACCTAGATATACCACACAATGTCACATCGTACACATATTTTTAAATATTTCGGTTTTGTGAATAAATTTTGAATGATATCTATTAAATTCGACCGTCGACACTGACAATTTACGTTGCAAAACATAAGGTCTAAAACTAATTTGACATTCATTGAAAGATTATAGGTAATAAATAAATAGTTTCAGAACACTTGAGTCAAAGTAATACCATACTTTTTAACTTTAGATTAAACCTTATTTTGTTGCTAATAACGTTCAAACTAAAAAGATACGCTCATTCGTTCTGCCAACATAACAATATTTCTCGCTCGCTCATGTATATATTGTTAAACTGTGGCTCAGTCGTATCTATGTTTTTAGTCAGATTTCCGAGTATCATAGATTTTTTGGGTATATGCGTATTGTTTATTACTTGGTTATGGCCGGTCGGTGAAGTCGTGCGATATCCAATATATAGTTTGTTCGCCGAGCGATATATAGATATTGGATATTGTGCCGGTACATAGATATTGTATCTGTATACGATTTGTATCGCCCACTCCTAGTTGACACTGACATTTTATTATTTAGGTAAACAAATTATATAATGTTTTTCGAATGAAAATTGCAATTATATCTCTCACAAGGCTAAAAATGTTGTGATGGTGATTATATAGTGTTACAAGTCATCACAGATCATATTCGGCTCCAGCGGGTTACTTGCAGCAGTTCACACACATACACAGTGTACGAATGGGACAAAAATGCCATCCGTATTTAATGTACAAACGCTACTTATTTTTCTTAGTTGTTCGAACACCTAGCAGAAGTAGCTTTTGTACACACTATGTAAGTATGGGTTTTTTGTCCTTTGTACAGTGTGTGTGTATGTGTGTACTGCTGGGAGTAACCGCTGGTGCCGTATAGGAGCTGTGACGACTGTGTTGTATCTGTCTACCTATTTAAATGTGTTTTCACCCAGTGAAAAAACTGAATAAGATGAATTATTTATTAGAACAAAGAAAACCTATTTAAAACAACTATGATTGTTATTCATTATAATAAAGCTAGTTATTACTTACAAATATTACGATGTTTAAAGAAAACAACCATTGAATTTAAGCCAAACAATATTTAAGTAGAGTTAAATAAAAATTATTATTTAGTTCAACAAAGATATAATTGATTCAACAAAGCACACGTGCCTAAATCAATTAACATGTTTGTTGAAATAAATAAGAAATGATAGTCAAACCAAACAAGTTCATATGATTGAACTGAACACATACAAGCAAACAAGATCTGTGTAGTTCCATCGAATAAGATCTTTGCATGCTCAAATGGGTTTAAGATGCTTGTTCGAGATTATCAAAATCTTGCTTAAATCAACAATTATTTTTTCTCAGTATGAGCGTCAAGTATCGTCAAGTGTCATATGCGCATGATTTTTATTCATTTTCGTTCGTTTTCTATGCAAATCAATAGAATAATACTATGAAGACAACATAATTAATAGTACATTATGGTACAAGTGTGTAATGTTGGTGATTACCGCTGAGGCGCATTGAGGCCCGAGCCGTCAGGCGAGGGTCTTAAGAAGCCGAGGACGGTAACCATCAATACACACGTGTATCATACAACGTTTTTCAACACACTTCTGAATAAAACAATACTTAAATAAAAAACCATTTTACATAGTAGATCAAAAGTTTACTTAGAGAAACAATTAGTAAATGTGCAGTTAGTAAAATTATAATTAACTATTTTTGATGACATAGCAGTCTCATCAGATAGATTATTTATTGAAATACTTTCATGTTCTATTGTTATTTGTGATGGTTCATTATTCGTGTAGGTAGGTGAAATCCAATCATTGGACGTACTTGGTATTTCGCCAGTAGGATGCGTCTCAGAATCAAGTTTAATTCTTTTTGTGATTTTTGCACAAATTTCCTTCTTATTTTGTATGGAATCTTCTATGTATGATTCTGCTACATTGCTAGATCGCCACCCGCCATGTCGCTTCAAAGTCATTATATCAGCTCCTGAATTTGCCAGCAATGTAGCTGAAGTTCTTCTGAAACTATGTCCAGTGTAGCTCTCAGCATCTACTAAACCCAAAAACTTAGCGATTTCTTTAGGCATAGAACCAAGTTTGTTTATACCTATAGGCTGACAGGTACATTTACCATTCTGGTAATTTAGAAAGAAACGGTCATTTTTTGTTTTTGGCGAACGCAAACTTTCATACTTCTTAACAATATCATAGAATGGACCGTGTATGGTGAATGACCTAGGTATTTTATTTTTCGTGATAGGTATCTTCACTAAAAGCATCTGGCCATGGTTCTCTATATCTTTTACAGTTATATTTGTTAATTCTTGTATCCTAAGAAACAAAAGAAACAATAATTAAGGTCAACACACAACACAAGCTGCTATTAAATATTTAATTAAAATTAATTTAACTAACCTTTGTAGCCAAATATTGGTTATCTGGAGCATCTTTAATAAATTTTTCAATATCATCAGATGATAAAACCTTAGATTTTTTGCTTCTAAATCCATCAGATAGTCTCTTTAGATAAGCTGACAAATTCGAGTATGTTTTTAAGTCCACTCCATTCTTTGTTCGGACTGTACTTTTTAACATTGAGTAAATACACCACAAAGAGCTAGGTTTGTACTTAGAAGAAAATTCTTTAAAGTACGCCATGAACATGAAAGACTGCGTATTCTTGTTGTTCTGCCATTGTATGAAATTTTGGTACGCTAATAGATATTTTTCCTTTGAGTTTTCTGGTAGTAAACTTTCCATAACGTTCTGGGCTTCATATCTTATATCGGGCGGTGTACAACATAAATCATTTTCTTCATAAATTGTATTTGCAGACATCTTAATTAATAACTAACTAAATAACTTCAAAAGAGAAAACGAGACGAGTTGTGAAAAACGTTTCGTAATGGCGGGAAAAATTAATCAGTTTTCCTATGCGCGCGCATCGGCCATAGACTAAAAAATGAGGTTTCTTTTTTTTTGGGCTTTTCGCGGATAGCATTTTAGCGCAAGTGTAAGCGTAACTCAACCAATAATATTTAAAAAAAACTATTACTCACTCGTGAATAATAGTAATGAAAAAGTCACAGTTTGATTATAGGTGTCATTATGTGCCTAATTGCCATGGGATTAGAGCCACTTTATGAGGAAGTGTGTTGAAAAAAATATTATATATTGATTTTCGTCGAAAACGAAACGAAAGTCTATAGAAATACATAAAGTACACACGACTTACGATGAATTATTCAAAAATAGAGCCCCTAAGCTAGAATAAGTGACATATGAGGACCGCATTTTCTTTTGTATCTGAGCATAACTTAAATATTTACATTCGGGATCTTGCTAGCCTATTCTTTGCTTCAATATTTAAATAACCCCTCCTACATATAACGTGCCATCCCCGCCCTGATTGATGAGCTACCTTCTGTACGCTCAAATTAATCTTAGTCAATTACGATCGGCCCTATCTTCAGGTTCCCGACCACTTCATACGCATATGCTCAAGCTAGCCTAGAGCAGCGACTCTCATCCCTTTTATCAGATACGATCGGCCCACTCTGGTCCCCGATCGATTTCGAGCGCATATGCCTTAGCTAGCCTAGGGCAGCGCTGTACCGCCTCCTCTCCTGAGGGGCGGTCGCCATCCGATGAAGCCTTAATGACCTTCGGGTTAAAGGCATAAGGTGGAGTTTAGCCGGTAAGAGTCCGGCATAACCCGTGCGGCCGGCCGTGCGGGTATCCATGAGGGATTCTTCACCTCCACTCCGCATAGTGGTAGGCAAACTGTGTTTGCCGAAAAAAAAACATAAAGGAAACTCATTGGACAGAAAGGAAATCAGTGATTAGCCACATCTCTATCCTCACATTTTTCATATTGCCTACAAAATTAGCTAATTTGCTACTAAATCAGGGCGGTACCTTCGAATGATTTCGTAATATGGCTCCTCAATCCATACGCACATTTGATCGTCGGTCCACCTACTAACGCTGCGTCATCTCCAAGTACGTGGCCACCACTCGAGGACCTTTCCGCCCCAACGGCAATCAGTCCTGCGAGCTATGTATCCTGCCCACTGCCACATAAGGTAAGCAATTCTTTCGACTATGCCGGTGCGGTGACTCTAGTTCTTCTACGGATCTCGTTCATTTCTGATGCGATCGCGTAGAGAAAACCCAATCTTAGCGCTTTCCATGGCCCTATACATGTGTATAGGAGTATTGATAGTATAGCCACAGATAATATAATACTACAGTAGTATAGCTGTTTGGAAATCAAGCGCACGCGCTCGATCCCCCTCCCGAAAAGGAGTCGCCTTCTCTTGAGTAAATGTGTTCTATGGTCGCCTTTGAGCTCGCGCGTGGATAGGTCGTCGGTTACGTTGCGCAAGACGGAAATTGTGCCCGGCCCGCGTCGCGAATTATTTGTATCGCGAATTGTTTATTTTGTAACCTAATTATCCTATAACAAATAAAAAGCAGTCGCCTTTGGGCTCGCGCGTGGAAAGGTCGTGTCCGTTTTGAGCTGCGCAAGTTAGAATTGTGCCCGCCTCGCGAATTTTTGGTTATCGAATTACTCAGGGAAGTTTGTTTGGCCGTCTAAGTAGCACCTCTGTACTGTAGTGTTGTGAGACATAAGTGTACGTGTCACGTCAGGTTGAGCTAGTGCCAGTAAGAGAAGCAGAGTCCAGGGCTGGGCTTTCATCACAGGGGGGCCCCTTTCATCACTGCGGTTCCTGTGTAAGGACACTAGCTCAAGTAAGTGTTTATTGTTCTCACATTTTGATCAGAAGGTACTTCCAACGTGCGACTCCGACAGCTCCGTGTATCACGGACGAAAGTTCACCCCGAACTTTTAGTTAGTGTTCAGGGCGAGGGTTTTCTGCCCCCCAAAGATCCGGCCGTGTACTAATCAAATCAATACGCTTATACTATATATATGTGCGGAAGCAACTGTTCTCGCATTTTTCATACTCACATTCAATCTTCTCTTCAACTTTCCCTCTTTGTCGTTTGTTACAATTTCAAGGCTTAGCAGCTTTATCGATGTTGATAACTTGGTATGCGCTCGAAATCTCCGAGATCCCTTACCTTGTAGCAGGGCATAGGATACTGTTTACAGAAGTCAAACTTGAAAGAGGTGTTTTTTTTTTCACTTTATTTTGGTCAAAAAAAAAAGCATCACAATCAAACTTAAGCATAGCATGTTACAATGAAATTAAATAATTGTGAAACCAGCACCTAACCAGCTCCAGGTGGGGACTGAAATCAAGTCACCTACTCTGGCTTTACACCGCTGGGGTAAGACCTATGGTTAGCTACGGGTGTATAGCATGGTTTAAGCAGACTGCAGTAGGGACCACCATAAAGGCCCTAGAAAGCCTGCAAAGATGTGCCTGCTTGATGATTACGGGGGCTATCTCATCTTCTCCCATCCTTGCGATGGATGCTATCCTGAACCTCCCACCACTCCACCTGTTCATACAGGGGTAGACTAGGATGGCAATGCTCCGAGCTGTGGAGGGAGGCAGATCGTGATGGAAATCCCAAACCTGCCTGAGGAAGCTACAGGGCTGCCTAATAGTTAATCCTGCCATGACAATGCCAGCCGATGCCATGATTGAAATTTTGGACTTCAAGAAGATCTACAAAGTCATGATTCCTAATAAGAATTAATGGGATAAACAAGTCCCTGAGCCCTTTAGGAAAGCTAACCAGATATGGTGCACTGACGGCTCTAGAAAAGAGGGCTAGTCAGGTGCAGGTGTCTTCGGAGGTAGTGCGAAATCTAGGAGAACCACGTGCCTGGACGCATATGCCACCGTATTCCAGGTAGAAATGTATGAGATTATCGACTGTGTTCACGCAAACAGGTCGAATGAGGGTTAAAACATCTTCATCCTGTCGGACAGCCAAAACTGCTCCAAAAGCGCTTGATGCTGTAGCAATCAAGCCCAAGATCACCTTAGAGTGCACGAAGGCCTTGAATGAATTGGGGACCAGGAACTCGGTAACGACTCGCTGGGTTCCAGGCCACTCTAATATCCGAGGCAATGAAATTGCCGACAAACTGGCAAGGGCTGGTTCCGAGAGCACTCTCATAGGACCACAACCAGCTTGTGGCATTTCGAGGGGGATTAAAAATAGAGTCCTCAGAGATTGAGTACAAACACAGGTCCGATTCCAGTAGGCCCAGTCCTCTGGACTACTGTACTCGAAATTGCTCATTACGGAATTTTGACCTGGGGTCGCAATACGAAACCTCCAACTAAGCAGGGGCAGTTAAGGGCGCTCACTAGAGCCCTAACTCATTGCAAACTCTACAGACATCTGCACAGATTGCACTGTATTGTATTGTATAAATCACAACCTTTCTATCTACCCAAATCAGCGGATTCACCCCCGTATTTTTCATTGTTTTTCCTGGGAATTTATTTATATCAAAAGTAAAGAAGGAAGCTTTGGAAAATAGATTTAGTAGGTGGTTTTACTGTGATACGTCAACTAAAAAACATTTACCAGAAGGAGACTCCTGGTCAATTTCACCAACTTTAACTAGATGATGATGATTACTCTTAGATAGCATGCTGTCACATTCTTTTCATTAAAGACAAAAAGTGAAAACATACTTCTTAGGAGCTTCCTAAGCTACCTCTGCTGTATTGTACCCCTATTTAATAATAATAATAATAAACTTTATTTTCTGCTACAGAACACATACACAAAGCAATTTCTGCCGCTTTACAACAGTGCTAACATTTTATTTATTTTATTTATTTATTCTTTATGTACATATTATAAGTACAAAGGCGGACTTAATGCCTGTGTCATTTTCTTCCAGTCAACCTTAGGGTGGTGCAGAAAAGGGTAATGCGGTAGATGTACCGAGAAATGGAACAGCTAATTGAGAATATGATATTACATGCATATAACATAAAATTCTACTACACAAATAAAATAATTAAAATTTTATTTGTGTAGTAACACAAATAAACCAAACTAATATATATCTAAAATGCCTACGACCAACGAGATAATTGGCTAGATGACAAAAAATTTTTTTTTGCTTTAATAGAAGCTCATTTATCCCATGTGTCCCAAAAAATAGTGTCAAGCGAAAGTCCAGAGTTAGAGCACCTCTTGGAGTACCCGAATCACCCCCATGTATGTTCCGCGATTATTCGTAGTTTTAGAGTAATAATTTTTTTCTGACTTTTTGAAAATTTCGATCCAAAGAACTTAAAAATTTTTAATAAAAAAAAGTTGAACATATTTTAATGTTTTTCTTTATGCCACTGAATTATCTTTAGTGCTTCTTTTATGTCTAAAATAATCAGCTTCGTAACTTTAGTGGAAATTTAGAAAACAGTAGTGTAAAGTCAAAATTTGAATGTTAGTGAATAATTACTTAAAAATTCATCTTTTAATTAAAAATCTATTCATGGTTTCTAAGTATGTGTAAAAACTTCTCTAGACTCTCTGCTTTCATAATAATAAAAAAAAAGTACTTAATAGGGCTACTTTGGCTTAAATCGGCCATCAAAGACAGCAAGGTGAAAATTTCATAAAACTCGACTTCTGAATAATTTTTTTTAAATTCCAATTATTTATTAATAAACCAAAAATGATTGTAGAAAAGCTAAAAATTTATTATTTGAAGGTCAAAAATAACTGTTCCTGCTGCCATCTTTAATAACCTTTGAAGGTTTATTATAACTTAATAAATGAAACAAAACATTATTTTCAAAGTATTTATTATTCGATCGCTTAAAGAAAGTTTTCAAAATGACGACCTTCGTGCTCAATACATCGTCATCGTCGTCATCGTCGACATCGTCTAAAAAAGTTTTCTTTTAAATTTATAAATGCAATTCTGTTGTTTTTTATTGTTTCTTCCGCTTGTCTTAATTTTGTTCTTAACACTGTGACGATTGTAATGTCCTTGGCGTATACTAATTCCTTGTAGTATCCCCAGACGAAAAAATCTATGGGGTTCAAGTCGGGGGACCGTGGCGGCCACGCAATGGGCCCTCCACGACCGATCCATCTGCCTGGAAATGTTTCAGACAAATGTTGTCTAACATTTCTAGCAAAATGGCATGGAGCGCCGTCGTTTTGAAAAATCATATTTCTCCGCGTTAATAGGTCTACATCTTCTAATAAGACGCCGAGATCACGTCGTAGAAATTGCAAGTAGGCCTCGCTGTTCAGTCGGTCCGGTAGTTCGAACGGACCAATCAGCTGTCCGTTTAGGATGCCTGACCACAAATTGATACTAAATTGTTCCTGGAAATTAGATTCCCTTGTGAGGTGTGGATTTTCAATACTCCACGAATGGTAGTTATGCGCATTAAACACCCCACATCGCTTAAAATGTGATTCATCAGTCCATAGAATATTTGTAAAGAAATTTTCGTTTTCAGCTTGTCTCCGTAACATTTCCTGACAAAATGCCACCCTTCTCGGGTAGTCTGCGGGCTTGAGCTGCTGAACTTTCTGGATGTGATATGGGTGAAAACGCTCTTGATGAAGTATTCGATGTGCTTGTGATTTCGGAATTCCGATTCGACGTTCTATTGTTCTTACACTAACTGATGGATCTCTCACCACTTCTTCGACCACTGATTGGACAGTATCTGGGTCACTCATTTCAGATGGGCGCCCCGATCTTCTACCTGGTAGGCGTCCTTCCATGTAAGAGTTATGTACTCTTAAAATCATGCGATGATCAGGCCAAGTTTCAGGCTGAGGTCCACCTCCATTTTGTACTTGCTGCCGGAACAACCTGGCTGTTTCAGAAGCATTTCCTCTTGCATATCCATAAAAGTAATGCATAAGAAAAGCAAAAACAAAAGTCGTTAAAATAACAAAAGCAGGCAAACAAAAGTCGTTTGCCTGCTTTTGTTTGCGCCTTACGTACTATACGCTCATTTGTGATTATTTGACGAACTTTGCTTTCTTTACGGACCTTGAGTGCGATTACGATTTGGTTTTGTGTGAATACGGGATTTTGACAAATTTGGCATTCTTAACGGACTTTTCAAGCTCTTCATTTTGTGTTGTCTTTTTCATCGCAAGAATATGCTCTTATGCATTACTTTTATGGATATGCAAGAGGAAATGCTTCTGAAACAGCCAGGTTGTTCCGGCAGCAAGTACAAAATGGAGGTGGACCTCAGCCTGAAACTTGGCCTGATCATCGCATGATTTTAAGAGTACATAACTCTTACATGGAAGGACGCCTACCAGGTAGAAGATCGGGGCGTCCATCTGAAATGAGTGACCCAGATACTGTCCAATCAGTGGTCGAAGAAGTGGTGAGAGATCCATCAGTTAGTGTAAGAACAATAGAACGTCGAATCGGAATTCCGAAATCACAAGCACATCGAATACTTCATCAAGAGCGTTTTCACCCATATCACATCCAGAAAGTTCAGCAGCTCAAGCCCGCAGACTACCCGAGAAGGGTGGCATTTTGTCAGGAAATGTTACGGAGACAAGCTGAAAACGAAAATTTCTTTACAAATATTCTATGGACTGATGAATCACATTTTAAGCGATGTGGGGTGTTTAATGCGCATAACTACCATTCGTGGAGTATTGAAAATCCACACCTCACAAGGGAATCTAATTTCCAGGAACAATTTAGTATCAATTTGTGGTCAGGCATCCTAAACGGACAGCTGATTGGTCCGTTCGAACTACCGGACCGACTGAACAGCGAGGCCTACTTGCAATTTCTACGACGTGATCTCGGCGTCTTATTAGAAGATGTAGACCTATTAACGCGGAGAAATATGATTTTTCAAAACGACGGCGCTCCATGCCATTTTGCTAGAAATGTTAGACAACATTTGTCTGAAACATTTCCAGGCAGATGGATCGGTCGTGGAGGGCCCATTGCGTGGCCGCCACGGTCCCCCGACTTGAACCCCATAGATTTTTTCGTCTGGGGATACTACAAGGAATTAGTATACGCCAAGGACATTACAAACGTCACAGTGTTAAGAACAAAATTAAGACAAGCGGAAGAAACAATAAAAAACAACAGAATTGCATTTATAAATTTAAAAGAAAACTTTTTTAGACGATGTCGACGATGACGACGATGACGATGTATTGAGCACGAAGGTCGTCATTTTGAAAACTTTCTTTAAGCGATCGAATAATAAATACTTTGAAAATAATGTTTTGTTTCATTTATTAAGTTATAATAAACCTTCAAAGGTTATTAAAGATGGCAGCAGGAACAGTTATTTTTGACCTTCAAATAATAAATTTTTAGCTTTTCTACAATCATTTTTGGTTTATTAATAAATAATTGGAATTTAAAAAAAATTATTCAGAAGTCGAGTTTTATGAAATTTTCACCTTGCTGTCTTTGATGGCCGATTTAAGCCAAAGTAGCCCTATTAAGTACTTTTTTTTATTATTATGAAAGCAGAGAGTCTAGAGAAGTTTTTACACATACTTAGAAACCATGAATAGATTTTTAATTAAAAGATGAATTTTTAAGTAATTATTCACTAACATTCAAATTTTGACTTTACACTACTGTTTTCTAAATTTCCACTAAAGTTACGAAGCTGATTATTTTAGACATAAAAGAAGCACTAAAGATAATTCAGTGGCATAAAGAAAAACATTAAAATATGTTCAACTTTTTTTTATTAAAAATTTTTAAGTTCTTTGGATCGAAATTTTCAAAAAGTCAGAAAAAAATTATTACTCTAAAACTACGAATAATCGCGGAACATACATGGGGGTGATTCGGGTACTCCAAGAGGTGCTCTAACTCTGGACTTTCGCTTGACACTATTTTTTGGGACACATGGGATAAATGAGCTTCTATTAAAGCAAAAAAAAATTTTTTGTCATCTAGCCAATTATCTCGTTGGTCGTAGGCATTTTAGATATATATTAGTTTGGTTTATTTGTGTTACTACACAAATAAAATTTTAATTATTTTATTTGTGTAGTAGAATTTTATGTTATATGCATGTAATATCATATTCTCAATTAGCTGTTCCATTTCTCGGTACATCTACCGCATTACCCTTTTCTGCACCACCCTAAGGTTGACTGGAAGAAAATGACACAGGCATTAAGTCCGCCTTTGTACTTATAATATGTACATAAAGAATAAATAAATAAAATAAATAAAATGTTAGCACTGTTGTAAAGCGGCAGAAATTGCTTTGTGTATGTGTTCTGTAGCAGAAAATAAAGTTTATTATTATTATTATTAAATAGGGGTACAATACAGCAGAGGTAGCTTAGGAAGCTCCTAAGAAGTATGTTTTCACTTTTTGTCTTTAATGAAAAGAATGTGACAGCATGCTATCTAAGAGTAATCATCATCATCTAGTTAAAGTTGGTGAAATTGACCAGGAGTCTCCTTCTGGTAAATGTTTTTTAGTTGACGTATCACAGTAAAACCACCTACTAAATCTATTTTCCAAAGCTTCCTTCTTTACTTTTGATATAAATAAATTCCCAGGAAAAACAATGAAAAATACGGGGGTGAATCCGCTGATTTGGGTAGATAGAAAGGTTGTGATTTATAACCCAACCTTTTTTATTGAGATCGTCTGTCTTGAGTTTCGAAACAATATTTGCTACTGCCTATACCGTTATAAGTTGTAATATAAAAATCCTGAAACACGCGCTCGTTTGTTGCCACCAGGATATCAATCATCGTGTGGAATGGAAATTTACATATTCCAACTCGCAATGGAATTATAATACGTATGGATCTAAATGAAAATTTGCTCTTACCGTCACAAATTTATTCTTGTCGAGCTGCTCCTCACGGTTTTCGTGTGTCAAGTGTTTTAGTCCGTTTTTACAAATTTCCAATTTTTAGGGTTCCATACCTATAAGAGAAAATACGAAACCTTATAGGATCACTTCGTTGTCTATCTGTCCATGTGTACACTTGTTTGTTTGTCTGTCTGTCTAAAAAATAGCCTACGACCTATTCTTAGAATTACCAAATATACTCAAAAAAAATCATAAAAATAAGTCACGCCGTTTCGGAGGAGTTAGATAACAAACACTGTGACACGATATTTTTATATTTATTCGTGATACTCGGGTACGGTCTCTTTCAGCTGTGAAAAATCATACTTGTATGTCAACGCAATCAAAATATATATCCGTTTAGGTTGCATATTTTCACAAATTTCGCGATTTAGGAGCTTATACGAGTATATACTTATCTAAATAATGTAAGTTGAATATTTCGAATCAGTTTTTTCTACATTTAATAAAATAAAATATTTTTTGAATGTATTTTGATTCTTTACAACATTATGTAGGTATGTACTTATTGTCACAATTAGTTTCACAATATTTCATAATATTTTTTCATAACTTCAGTCGACTGTTGACAGAAATCAAGTAATTTAAATTTTCATTAAATCCAAATACCTCGATTTTTCTATAAAAGGTTCATTTCATTGTTGGAAGTTCACTAAAACATTGTTACGCCGATGGTATAAGAAACCTCCGGCGTGGTTTTCTTGGCCTAAGAAGCGTTTTCAGCAGCCTAAAAACGCAGTTCAACGCGTTTCAGGAGGTATTTATCACATACTAGAATATCGAAATTTTACCCAAGTTGCCGTTGTTTTCAGGCACCTGAAACATGTTTTCAGTCCGTTTCAGGCTACCCTCGATTGAACCACACCATAACTTGAAAACCCGCTTTCAGGCGTTTTAAGGACCCTTTAAGGATCTTTGAAGCCCACTTCGATATATGACTAAATTTTCAATAGGAGTGAGTGATAGCACCATAAGAATGGGACAACAATATTCAGCACCTTCCAGATACAAAGGATAGATCGAAATGCATCTAGAAACTTCTAGGCATGCTGGCTGACAGAGATAGAACATACTGACAGAGACAGAGAACATAATCGGGCGTACCACGGAACTTTCGAGAAGAAAAGACAAACAATCGATCAGGTATTTTAAACTATTTTCATTCTCATTTTTCAGGTATGAAATATTTGTCGCGAAATGCGCGATGATTGTAATTATTGTACATAGCAACACTTTAGTCCGGAAACGGGGTAAAATGAAAAACAGAATATACTGTCTATGGTGACGCACTTTTCTCGTTAAGTTCTAAAATGGCTGTTTGCACAAGTAACTTTGTTCAGTCTTAAAGCTTACAGTAATATAATTTGTGGTTAAAGCTAAAATCAGTGTTAGTGGTTCGAGATTTCCAGAATCCTGCTCGTAAAAGCAAGCTAAGTATTAGAATAGATAACGTTTGAATTTATTATCAATATACTTATTGTATGCTTGAAGTTTTCTTCATATATCATAATGTTGTCAGAGATTTAAATCTCTGATTTGATTGTGGTGTTATAAATTGTCAATATGAGCTTACTCCGTAAAACTGTTTAGCTGGCATACATGATAGCATGTAAATTAAACTAAGGTCTTATACCATGCATACAAGTTTCAACTGATGGAGGTTAAACTTATCTCAAAGCGATTAAAACTAACATGCAAGAACGATTCGCATGACACGTGAGCTTGGCCATGGGGCACCGCTTTTAGGTAGCTTTAGATACCTGTAAAAACGATGCACAGGTGATCTAATTGCTGACCTACAACAAGCTCGAGGCAACAAGAACGATTCGCATGACACGTAAGCTTGGCCATGGGGCACCGCATTAGGTAGCTTTAGATATCTGTAAGAACGATACACGGGTGATCTAGTTGCTGACCTACAACAAGCTTATGTGTACCGGGCCTCTAATAATAAGAACAAGGCTTATGCCACCATTTCAGATTGATATATCATGGTATATAGGGCATTCAGAATAAGAACAATCCTAGTGTGGGATTGTTCCGCCATAAGTGTTTGGCACGGTAACAAATCAATAATAAATAATAGGGAGTACAGCTCTATACTGACTACCACTCTAGTGAACAATCCTAATAAACTAACTTCTAAGTATTTAGTGATTCTGAAGGAATCAATTGTACCAATCATTAAGCAGGTCTTGGCGTGATGTACCTACTGTCACTGCCGGTAACGAGCACTGAGGAAGTCTGGAGATCTCCGGCCTTGTTGTGTGAAGCTTCACTAAGGTAAGGATGACAATATATCTACCAGACAGAATCAAGCATCAAATATCATGCTATATTTTATGTCCATTATTAAAATTACAATAACATAAACCAAGCGAAGCAGATAATTGTAATACTACTGGGTTATAGTTAGTGTTGACTTAGGCAAGAGTTAAAGAGATCTTATAGATTCCTCTTTATCATAAATAAAATATGTGCTAAATTCATCCCCTTTGCTACAATACTCGAGGATCGAACATTCTCGAATGCCTCGAAGGTTCAGCGCTCCTACTATACTATACCTCCTATAAGTGCGAACAGTGATTTAAATCTCTGAGTGCGATGGCATACCACGGAACTTTCGAGAAGGAAAGACAAACAATCGATCGGGTACGGAATATTCGAGAATAGAACATTCTCGATTGCCTCGAATGTTCGCCGGCCCTTCTATATCAGCACGTGACCGAATGTGGGCGGACAGTCCGACCCGATCACAAGAGCGAACGACCTTCTCCCTCCGCCTTCCAACTTTCCTGTCAAACTCTGCACACTCACACTCTAGTCCCACACACCGCACTCGTAGAACAAGAGTGCGAAGGCCCGGTCCACACAGTTTGCCAGAGATTTAAATCTCTGCAATTTGCGATATACCAGGTACAGATCGTCCGAGCCGAGCCGAACTCGAGCGTCCGAGCCTTAGAGGCGCGCTTGCGTTGCAGCCGCTTCCCGCACCGGCTATAACCGCCTGGTGACTCTACTCAGAGAGCGGGACACCCCCGTGGTGATGCCTCTCTGAGTCTCTGATGCCCAAGTCGCCATTTTGTCTGAATTTTTTTTTTGGCTGCTTTGAGGCTTTACTGGCCTGGATTGTCAGACTTTCACTCGGGACTGCGTTCGAAAACGTCCTCCGAATGCACTTAAGTCTTCGTCACCCAAAGTCCGTCCGAGAACATTTCGGGTCCACTCTATTGGAGTGACATGACCGAGAACGCTACGGAGTGCACTCGATCGAGTGGAATCTCACTCGGCTTATAGGGCAAGGTGTAATTTCACTCGAGTGACAAGATTGTAAAATTGACCTTCATCTCTGCTGAAGCCAGGTAAGACCGCGATTTAATTAAATTCATAAACTGTTAATTTTAGCTACTGTGAAAGCAAAAACAATATACATTACTTAGGACAAATGTATGAGTAAAATTATGTTAAGTCTGCTTCCCTTTATACGTCTGTGCCAGTCTTAGATCATTTAACCTATGGATGCGGTACGCAACAAATCGCAGTGTAAATTTTTCTGCCACTTTTCGCGGGAGGCGAGGTAAACACGAACGCACACTACGAAAATGTAGAATACACTTACAGAGACGTTGTTCTTATCTTTACGAACACACACTATGAAAATATTACCCTACAATGAAGAAACATACACACATCGACAAATTAACGTGTATCTACGCAATCGCCCCACCACAAAGAATTAATGTCCCTAGTGATGTGACACAAAGAATGAGTAACTATTTGGGTCGTCGTGAGTGAATGATTGAAATGTAACCGTGTGTTTGCACTGAGAAACATAAAACATGCAATGTTTACAACTTGTTGTATGATACAAATCTCAAAATTTGTTGTGTATGCTTTTTCGTTCGCACTGCCGAAAATCGTGTTGGATTCGGAACAAATAATAAGATTTGTTGCAGATTGCGTTAGGATCGCCTCAAAACTTGTTGTCTGTCAACGTTTTTTATGAATTTTTCAACGATTGCGTTCGCACTTTCGGCTGTTAAAGACTTCATACATGTTTTGCAACATGTTGGTGTGTTGACAATGGAAACACATTCATAAACATTGACAGAAACATGTTTAAAAAACATGTCTTTATGTAGATGTTTCGTCAGTGCAAACGCACGGTAAATTAGTGCAAAGCGAGGCCCGCTAATTATTATTAAAATGCTTTAATAAGTTTTTTGTGTCAAATACAGCAATTTTACTTGCTGTTTAGCTGATCGACTGAAATAAATATATATTTTCAGTCATAGGCTTAGGTATAATGTTTCGATGATGAGGGGGGGGGGGGGACGAATTTATATTTTCAGTTAACGAAACACAGATGCGTAATCAGCTATAATTTTCATCAGCTCTCGGGGAACAGACTAGCTCTCTACTGAAACTAGCTCTCTGCTCACGACTTTGTCCGCGTTGATTTGATTTCTGATTTTTATAAGTTATGTATCCCACAGGATCCTTATACTTTTTCAGCATACATTTTATCCTAGATGTTGACAAAAAAGTCATAAATAATAATAATATAAGACTACTTATGACGTCACAGTTTTCTATTGAAGTCGATACCAAACAATGATCACCTTGAAACTCTTCAAAAATATAAGAACAACAGTTACTTAAAATTTGGCACCAACTTCAATATAAAACTGTGATGTCATAATGTAGTCTTGTTTTATTATTATTTATAGCTTTTTGGTGTTTTTGAAGTCGGTTTTATTTTTTATAATTTGTAGTGATGTAGTATAGAGACTAGATTCCGACCCACCAGCGGATTTGCCCGCAAAGTTTTTAATTTTCCAATGATTTTGGAAATTTTATCCGACAATCCCAGAAGGATAATGAATAAAGGGGTATCTCTTAAGGGTAATGTAATAAAGTAAGGTAAATAATAAATACACATATAATCAGTCAGACATTTATTGTGTCAAATACTATTCTACTATTCTACACTTCTACCTGCCTGAACACGTCGAAACAAGCTAGCGCGGGGTGCAGTGGGAGGGTGGGGGGATACCGGGAATGTATTAGATGTTTTACGTGAGTATTGTTACTATACCAAGAACTGATTTCTGATTTTATTACATATGTACATAGTTATAAACATGTTTATTAGGTAGGTACTTTTTCGTTTAGCTTTGCTCATATGGCAGCAATTTGCTATATCGTGCAAGTAAATACTGTTCTGCCATACAAACAAAATTAGTATTTTAGAAAACCTTTCATTTGCGATAGGGCCCAACGTGTTATAACGCTTGGGACGATATCGGGCATTTTCCTTTATGTTGCACCAAAAAATGTGAGTTAAAGTTACTTCGTATATAACGTTAATTCTACCATTTTAGCTTAGTAGATATTTACTACTATGAAAGTTTTTATTTACATGCAGTAAGACATGTTATTCATTTGTCATACATAACGTAACGTTGAAAGTGTTTTTGTTTACATTGGCCGCACAAACTTCAAAGCCACTAAAATAAGAAGAAAAAGCTTTATTGTGTGATTTTAATAATGATGTTGCATTATTAAAATTTTCTCTGTATATTGCACGACAATCACTTGCTTTGTGCTCTTTACTAATGTAAAATAATAACTAAAAGTACAAAAAATAGCTCATTTTTTGTACTTATGACCTTAACTACAACATAAAATTTAAAGGGCATTACATGACATTTTTCTAACTGGAGTATTAACTTACATTGCATTTTGTAAAATACCAATATAGATTATTTAATAGGCTTAAAATCAAGTGAGACGCAGTCGAAAAATTGGTTAGAGTAAGTAATTGAATAGGAAAAGTTTTTTAAAACTACAACGCAAAGTTGAAGCAAAATAATAAGTAATATTTTCTTGATATTTTTTTGTTCAATTATATTCCACTTGAATTTCTATTTTAATCTTATACTACCTATAATTCATGCGCCGATATTAACATTATCTGGTTAAACAATAAACAAACTTCGGAGTGAATGATAAATAAAAATATGAATAAGCATCATTCACTCACGTTGTCCCAGCACTAAGCAAATGCCCGTGTCACAGATTACAACGCCCGTGTATTGTGTTGAGCTACCATCGTACCATTGTATTTTTCTATCGTAACGGTATAAAAATTACTTCCAAATTGTAAACAAATAAAACACGTTAATGTATATTTTATACTTACATGTGATAGGAAACGCCTTGATCTCGAAGATTTGAGTAGCTGGATCGCCTTTTGCAAGAGGAAACTGCACAATTAAACATTTTTTTGGAGCTCTTAGTGCGACACAAAAACGACACCAAATGGCAGCGGCCCCGCGTCAACTAGTTTTATATAACGTGTATGGTCAGCGTAAATTGGCAGAGGGGTTCGCCCAGCCTTGCCATCTCCCGTATGAATGCTCTAAGGTGCCAGTAAAGCAGCCCAAAAATAAAGATGACTACGGATAAAAACAAATTGCACGTTTCTGAACGCACCCCTTAGCTACGCTCCTTAGCTTAGTCTGTGTATCTTTCCTTGGTCTGTGCTCCCCTATGTGTCAAACCTCGGGTGTCATGCATGTCAAACAAACAATCGAAGGTATATGTGTTCTGTGCAATCGAATCACAAACTATATAGAGATACTACGTATAATCGAATCGAAAAATGTGTCTACGTTTTCTGGTTTTGCGGTGCGTTTACATCCTCACTATTTTGTGAATGTGAATTAATATAGCCAAAGTAAAATAAGTGGGTAGGTACCTTATATTATATAGAGTCATACAATGGTCAAAATTATAGCTTATATTCTCTAACTTATTAAACGCCAAGCGTTTACAGTGTCGGTGATTTGTTTTATTATAAATGTCAGACGAAATTAACGATATAGCAATGACGGGTACAGAAGCAGACTCTTCTCAAGCTCACGGCCACGATGGTAAGTAAATAAATGCAACAGCAACAAATTTTGGAACTTAAGCGTAAAGAACAATAGCTCTAAATTACCACGACCAAGGACGATAATGTCCCAATATAGTCCCAATAAACAGTCTTACTAACAATCAGCTGTGTTTTTATTGACAGAAAAGGCGACATTGATAGTTTAACTCTGTCAAATGTTAAACAAACTTCATGTCATTACAACTTTATTCTGTTTAATTCTTAACTACTATTCTTTTAGAGCATAATTAAACGGGTATACAGGAATAGATTTGTACTCAAATATAAATAATTTAATAAAGTAATGTAAATTATATCAACAATAAATATTTAGATAATAGTTATTAGCATTAGGTACACCTATCAAATCACTTAGGTGACTGATGGATTGATAATAAATAAATTTAAAAGCTTCATTTTTATTAATGTTTAAAATGGTGTATGCATGTTCAATTTTTATTCAAAATGGCCAGTTTGGTAAAGTGGCAATTTCATTTAAATGCCTATTATATTGTTAAAGAAGATAATGTGATGTTGTCATTTTCAGCCACATCGGGGGCAAATACAGATGAGGCTGGATCCAGCAATGCCACCACACCTGCTGGCAGCGAAGGTCAAGCTTCGCGGCAGTCTAACTTGCAACGGATACAGCAGCGCAAAGAACAAGTCTACAACTGGCCACATAACAAGAAACTGTTAAAACTAGCAATTTATTCAGCATGTCAGGTAAAATTTATTTTATTGTGTTATTTCAAATAGAACCTGTTTGTGTTTAATGATGGCTAATAAAACATTTTATTTCGCATCATGGTTTTTTTAAATAACTTACATATAAATAATTTTCTTTTGATTATTAATATATTAATTTTTTTGAACCACTAAAACTATGGAAAAGAAATATATTCAAAAAATAATTTGGGATGACCAGATGCTAAGTAAATATTTGACACACACTAAGTAAAAAAACCATGACCTGATGGCAACAATGCACATGTTACTTCACAAATACACAAGATACTGTTCTCTGCTTATTTATGTCAGACTATAAATTCACACAGACTTACACTCTAATTCATTATAACACCATGCCACTCGTCGACTTAAAAAATTAATTGCTTTTACATTTATTTCTAGACTCCAGATTGCACATGCAATGGCTGGAAAACACCTGCACCCCAACAAGCAACTAAGAATAACCCAAGGGTCGATCAACCCTTGGCAAGCTTCAGTGATCCATGCCGTAATTGTAACCACATTTTAGGTGAGTCATTTTTTATTTTTCATATGGTCATAGGGTATTTCAACCTGTTGAATCGAATGACACGAACCCTGATGACTATGAAGTAGCTGATACTCTGAATCAAGATTTCCAAATGTCACTGCCACCTACCCCTATTAGCGTGCGGGAAGTGTGGAGAGCTATCAATAAGAATATAAAGGCAAAGAAAACACCAGGATTTGACCTCATTACCAAAGAAGTACTTAAACAACTACCAAAGAAAGCAGTGGTATTCCTGACTACACTTTATAATAGCATTCTGACAGTACAATACTATCCTAGTCTCTGGAAGGTGTCACAAGTTGTTATGGTGCATAAACCTGGAAAGCCAGCCAATGAAGATACGTCTTATAGACCTATCAGCCTACTACCGATATTATCGAAAGTGTTCGAAAAACTTCTGTTACATAGAATGTTACCCATCTTGAAAAATAACAAAGTTATCCCTGACCTTCAATTTGGCTTTAGGCAACAACATTCAACTATTGAGCAAGCTCATAGAGTGGTAGATAAAATAAGAAAAACTCTAGAAGAGAAAGAATATTGCTAATCAGTATTTCTAGACATACAGCAAGCATTCGACAGAGTTTGGCACAAAGGTCTGTTGTGCAAGATCAAAAAATACATACCCCATACTTATTTCTTGCTACTGAATTCATACCTATCAGTAAGACTGTTCCAGGTGCGCGAGGGCGATTCCACCTTTTATCTGATACAAGCTGGTGTGCCCCAGGGTTTGGTGCTGGGTCCAATATTATATACTATTTACACGGCAGATCTACCAGTAGGTAATGATATAACCACAGCTACATTTGCGGATGACACAGCCATACTTGCAAGCGATAAAGATCCAGTTACTGCTACACAAAAGCTACAAAAAGGCCTAGATAATGTTTCGAAATGGCTCCAAAAGTGGAAAATAAAAGCAAACACCACAAAATCTGTACATATAACTTTCACATTGCGAAGGGGAAACTGTCCACCAGTACATCTAAATAATGTAATATTACCACACAAAGACTGTGTGTGCTATGTTAGCCTACACATAGATCGGCGTCTCAATTGGAGCCATCATATAAAAATAAAAAGACAAGAGCTTAAGCTGAAACACAGGACATGCTTAAAAACACTGTTCGTAATTACAACAAATATAACTAATAGTAAGATAATCAAACAGCTAAATAAAAGTGATTGCAGTGCCTTATTTTGTTACTTTATTTAAATATTGGCCATAGAACTGCACGAAATACTCTAAAGAGCCTGAGCCTTCGTTTAACGTCACTTTTGTTTTCAAGGTGCGATATGTTAGGTATGTTAGGTAGCTATGTCAGGTAGGTGATCGGTGCTCGTAGGTGAATTAAAGTACAGACATCAAATACCTACCTAAGTTCGCCATATTTTAAAGGTATAAAAATGTATACAAAGTAAAAAAAATGCATTAAACTTTTTTGTCGTCTCTTACGACATCCACGGAAAGATTCCTAGGTAGCGGCGATACTAGTATTATAGAGTTTATTCAGAGTTCAGAATTAACTATAAACTATATTTTAAATTACACTAAACTATTTTAGTAGTTTTTTCTCGACATCCACGGGAAAATAGGTAGCGGCGATACATTTATTCTAGAGTTTATTCAACAATAGTTGAGAATTAACTAGGAAGTATTTATTATTATTGCACTAAACTCTCATAGTGCATAGATGCAGATTGTAACTTTTTAAATCTTGAAGTTATATGCTTTAACTTTTTACAAGCATAATATCAAAAGTTGTATAGTGTGTACAAAAGCTATAGGGCCACAATAATACACCTTATTTGATAGTATTCGTGATTTTTAAATCTATACTTACTTACTTACTAATATTATAACATAATAGCTGAAGAGTTTGTTTGTTTGTTTGCTGGAACGCGGTAATCGCAGGAACTACTGATTCAAATTGAAAAATTATTTTTGTGTTGGATAGTCCATTTATCGAGGAAGGCTTTAGGCTATATAACATCACGCTATGACTAATAGGAGCTGAGCATTAATGACAAATGTTGCAAAAACGGGTAAAAAATATACGGCGAAACGTAGTTCGCTGGCACAGCTAGTAAATCATATAAGGAAGCTTCTCTTCAGTCTGCTGTGAGGTGTTTCCCCAGTTAAATTTTACCTCATTTTTCGTGTATTTTTCCACAGAGAAACATGTAACCCACCTACAAGGACTTCCTGTGACGGAAGTTAATCGCTTGCTTGGGGCAGTAGTGGATGTCGAAAACATCTTCATGTCCATGCACCGGGAAGATGACAATGATACAAAGAGAGTCTACTACTATCTATTCAAAGTATGTTATATATATTGTTTTATATCTATTGTGGTATTCATTACAAACAACATACATACTTTTAGTACCTACATAAAGAGTATGGGCTACTCTTTATGTAGGTACTAAAAGTATGTTTTATACCAATATAGTTGGCTTCATATTGATGCCTGCTGTTTCTACACATAACATTGTTGTCAAATAACCACATGGCCCCTCCAAGCAGTATCTTTAGTTGTTACAGTTGTCCAACCAGTCACTTCAATTACAAAAATTGGTAGAAAAACTAATTATGTTGGGATTCTTAGCAAAAATACTTTAGTGACAATCAAAATTTAAGGGGATCTGGTACTGCTCCATCACAGATAGGATCTTTAAAGCACCTACCCTGGTTTATTCATGCCCCTTGATCTAGTCCATAGAAAATGTAGTGGCAATATTTCTTCGTACCGCTGTAATAACATACAGAATATCCGAAACTAATTGCAAGAAAATATCAGGAAATATCCATAAAAAAGCATTCTCACACCTTACACAAAGTTACAAAAATACTTCAGCGTCAGTCTATAATTATTAAAATGTTGTTTGGATATATTATGTATATGACGTATGACGGTGAGCTAGCCATGAAACAACTGCTTCATTCATCTTTATGTTTAATGTTTGTCCCCAAATGCTCACGCGTAGCGTACCCCATTCCAGACGCGGAGTGCGGACAATACCCCTTTGCAGAATTTGTCTAAAATCTATACTGACATCAATGTTATCAGCATAATAAGTTTTCCAATAGTTTTTTCATGGTCAACCTAATCGCCTAATAAGTGCGATTAAGGCTCTCTTATCTCATTTTGAAACAATTTTGATTGGCATTAGCATTAAAAATATTAGATACTCTATACTGACATCTATACTAATATTATAAAGAGGAAAGATTTGATTGTTTGTTTGTTTGTATTGAATAGGCTTCGAAACTACTGAACCGATTTTGATGAAAGTTGGTATAGGGATAGTTCGAGACCAGGGGAAGGACATAGGGTCATTTTCCTACGGGAAAATATAAAATTCCCACGGGAAAACAAAAATAACGCGGTCGCGAGCGGAAAGCTAGTTCATAAATATAATTGTCAAAGATTAATAAAAGATCACTAAAGTCATAGTTGATTAAACTTCAAAAAATTTTACACAATTTAAAATACGTTATTATTAACAACAGAATTATACTACTAATATTCCAATCATATCATTAAATATTTTAACATAAAATTCATATTTTTTATAGATAAACAATAAATGTTTATGAGTTGGTTCTCAGCCTTTACACTTTACTCTATTAGGCCTGCACAGTGCAGTGTAAACAATACTCAGAAAACCTTGACTTATGCTAAGAAATTTCCTTATAAAAATAAAAAAATATTTATCAATGTTTTCAGCTGCTCCGCAAATGCATCCTTACCCGCACGCATCCTCGCATAGAAGGTCCACTAGGCCAGCCACCATTCGAAAGACCCTCCATTGCCAAAGCCATCACCAACTTTGTGCTGTATAAGTTCCACACGCTACCGAAAAGGGAGTGGCAAACGATGTACGACTTAGCCAAGATGTTTTTACATTGTTTTAACCACTGGAACTTTGAAGCACCGAGTGTGAGAAAATTGGTGAGTGAAAATAAGCCTGTATAATTTTTTAATCAAACTACTTAGAAGTAATAACACAAACATTAATGTGAAATTACACATTTATAAACTAATTTAGACAAAGTGTTATCTTTTTGATATGCTTTATTTGACACAAAAATTTTGTTACAGCAAGTTTCAAATCCTGAAGACATATCTGCATACCAAATAAATTTCACAAGGTAAGATTATTAATATCGAGTATGTTTTTCTTCATTTCCCAATGACATAAAATTAGCTGAAGGAGTTTTTTTTATCCTGGTAATCAAAGCAATCCATATTTCAAACATCGATGTCGCATTTTGATTCTTGGCCTTATATTAGCTTAATTACCTTGTTGAGATTTTAGGTGGAAAGCTAGCTTTCTTAACACTTAAACCTAATATAACCGTCAGCTGCTGGATTGTCTAGAATTTTATGCTGAATACCCATTATAGACTGGTAACTCTAGGTCATCTTATTTCTTCCAACATTGAGTGAGCCCTAACCTTACGAAAGAACTAATGTGGATGAGCAGAATTAATTTGCAGAAACATAATTTACGTGGCATTTAACCTTAGATTACTATAAGCTAGCAACACAATCTGTTGCTCAACTGTTGCGCCGATTCTGGGCACCTTTAGGTGAAGACTATAAGAAGCTTACGTCATCCATTCACCCTATTGACCATATTAAGGGCACCTTTTATCATAATCTTAAACTGATGGAACACCCCGCAAAATTTTTGTGGGTAGGCCCCGATTAGCAGGAGAGTCCCACATAACAAGAGAAGCCCCAGTCTGTTGTAGTATCTTTTGTTACTGTGTCATAAAAAACGGTTTCTCCTAAATAAAGAAGAGTAGGCATCACATTGTGCTTTAGTGCGCTACAGCATCGTGATACTAGTAATCTGAGGGCTTAGACAAGTGGTAATCGTTTCATAGCGAAACGATAACTCTCTCAAACTATCTCAGAGACGATGACGAATTTACGTCATCGTCTCTAAGATAACAAAAACAAATTAGCGATATAGGATTAGCAAACGCTGTGTCAAATAGTTCTTTCTGTAAGAAAACAACAAATTGGTTATCTAAGTACTCAAAACTAAGAAATAGACAAGAAAAGGTAAAATAAATGATTAAAATTATTATTTTAATTTCATTTTAATAAAAAACTAGTTGTTTTGAGTAGTATATGAAAGTTACGTCAAAACAATTCGCTACTTCATCGATTCGTTGCGACTCAATTTGTCTACCAACTTACATTATCGATGACTTTGATCGATTCGCCACGTTATTTAGTGATGGCTTTTGTCAATCCCATACATTTTGTTTTTATCGAACTCCTTAACGTTTTTGATTTTTTTTTACAAAAAGCGTCGGCCCACACTAGAATTTTCTCCTGTGTCGTGGGTGCAGTTACAAACATAGAATATCACATACACATACGCCCAGACCGGAACAAATTTCTGTAGGCCATACAAAATATTTGTCCCGTACGGGAATCGAACCCGCGACCCGTTGCGCAGTAGGCGATCACTCGGATTACCTAGGTTATACCTAGGATGTCGTAAGAGACGGTAGGTAACTTAGGTAGGTATTCGATATCTGTACTTTAATTCACCTACGAGCACCGATCACCTACCTGACGTAGCTACCTAACATACCTAACATATATAAATGTAGTTAGGTATATGGGTACTTCTTGAAAATAAATAATTACATTATAATCGCATTATTTTTTTTTGACAACTCTTACACATTTGCGAGTGACAACGTAAGTTCCCACGCTGCCGGCGGCATCGTTCGACATCAAACGCGTTTCTAAACTGTATGATTGTTAAACTGTGGTTTAGGTATGAAAATTTACCTACTCTTACGACCTTCATCTGACTGCACGAGAAATTTAAATTTATTGCATGGCACGAGTGTTCTAATTCCGTTACGCGTCGCTGACCCGATACCGATTTGGCGATAAGAGCGCACGGTTCCCACTCGCCGATATGCGTTATCGTTACAAAAATGACCTCAATTATTACGTGACGCGGCCAGCGTGCGAGCCGAGCGGCAAGCTTTTGCCGCATACCGCCCGGTCGTTCCGCCGGCCATACGTACTATCGCGAGCACTTCCGCCTGACCATTTAAAAATTTATTCGCTTAAGTTTTGGCCTATTAAAAAAGAAATACTCTTTCTCTCTCTAATCGGCGTTGGGGGGTTCCTCGGCGGCTCGGCGGCAGGCCGAAGAAGAATCTTTTATTTCATTATTCCATGTCTATTCGAGGTCGACGGGGTGGGGCTAGAGAGCGCTAGTGCAAACGAATATGAGCGTAGCGGTGATCAGGCGGAACTGCGCACGATAGTACCTAAACTGTGGAGTGAAACCGCCCTGGTTTAGGCCCCCAGCATAGTCATGTGGTCGGTGAGCAGACAAGTTCGCTTGGGTCGAATCAGATGTTCTTCGGAACCTCTTCTACCGTTTAATGACCTTGAGCTTAGCTTTTTTCTTCCCCGCATACTCGATAAATATCCTTCTTCTTCACAGATGGCTGGTGTTCTGCCACGTGCCCGCGTTTTGCGACTCACTGCCGCATTACGAGACATCGCTGGTGTTCGGCCGTACCCTGCTGCGCGCAGTCTTCAAGTCTGTCTGCAAACAGCTCATGGACAAGTGCCATTCAGAGAGGGACCGCATGCCTCCAGAGAAGAGGGTGAGACAATTCATATTTGCTTATTTAACAATGCGCTTTGAAACAACTACTTTTTCGAGGGTAAGTATACTTTTCTTTTAAAAATTTATTTTATTGAAATTTTTGAAAAAATCTTTTAATTGATCCAGGTAAAGAAAACATAATGCATTCTTTTGGTTTTCTATTTTAAAAATAATAATGTTCCCTATCGTGTATTTTTTTTCAATTCTGGTTCAAGTAACTATAAAAAAAACAGTCATTATTTTTTATATATACAAATAAATAAAATTGAAGTGTCTGTTTGTAATGTCAAAATAACAAGTTTTTACTAAATGGGTATGAATGTATATCGGGTACCAATAACAAAAACACAATTTAAAAAATTTTTGTCGTATCTGTTGGTTCCCGCTAATCTCCGCAACGGCTGAACCGATTTTGACGGGACTTTCACTAATAGATAGATAATTATATAAGGTATAACATAGGTTACTTTTTGCCAAGAGTTACTATTCCACGCGGACGAATAAAATTTTAGTCCCTGCTATTATGTACTAGCTGTGCCAGCGAACTACGTTTCGCCGTATATTTTTTACCCGTTTTTGCAACATTTGTCATTGATGCTCAGCTCCTATTAGTCGTAGCGTGATGTTATATAGCCTAAAGCCTTCCTCGATAAATGGACTATCCAACACAAAAAGAATTTTTCAATTTGAATCAGTAGTTCCTGGGATTAGCGCGTTCAAGCAAACAAACAAACAAACTCTTCAGCTTTATAATATTAGTAAGTATAGATATGGTAATAACGACTATACATATATCGTCGTGTATAAACAATACATATGTCGATAATCTAAAATTATTATTTCAAATATTCAATGACCATAATTTCAAAAAACCGGCCAAGTGCGAGTCGGACTCGCCCATGAAGGGTTCCGTACGATTTATGAAGTATTAAAAAACTACTTACTAGATCTCGTTCAAACCAATTTTCGGTGGAGGTTTACATAGTAATGTACATCATATATTTTTTTTAGTTTTATCATTCGCTTATTTTAGAAGTTACAGGGGAGGGGGGACACACAATTTTACCACTTTGGAAGTGTCTCTCGCGCAAACTATTCGGTTTAGAAAAAAATTATATTAGAAACCTCAATATAATTTTTGAAGACCTATCCATAGATAATTAGATACCCCACACGTATGGGCTTCATGAAAAAAAATGTTTGGGTTTCAGTTCTATGTATGGAGAACCCCTAAAATTTATTGCTTTTTTTCTATTTTTGTTTTAAAATCTTAATGCGGTTCACAGAATACATCTACTTACCAAGTTTCCACAGTGTAGTTCTTATAGTTTCGGAGAAAAGTGGCTGTGAAAGACAGACATGACGAATCTATAAGGGTTCCGTTTTTTGCCATTTGGCTACGGAACCCTAAAAATAATGTTAGCAGTGTAGCAATTTGAAATCAAAAGCTCCAATTTTTGCAGGTTTTGGTTTTAACACATTTTCCTCGCTTCCTGGCGCTGCTCGAGGAGGAAATATTCAGTGCCAACTCTCCCATATGGGACCCGGATTTCAAGCAAATGCCTCCAAATCACCATTTGCAAGCCATTTTAGACCAAAAACCTGGTAAGTTGAAATTATTTTACCTTGCAGCACTGCATCCTCTTTCCCAAACTTTAAAATTACAAAGTTTGTTGGTCCCAAAGTTATATGTTTGCTATTTATTATCTTTTTATCTTGCGCACTTTGATTGATCATACCACTTCCGTTCTGTATTCTTAGTACGTACCACAAATGTACCAAGACCTTATATGATAGGGATTCACTATTTATTTTCATAAAATTAAACTCTAGTTGAACATTAGCTTGTGAATTATTAAATACCTTTCCGCTGCATTTTTACATTTGTCAAAAAGCTATTTTCAGATGTTTCCTTATACAAATCCAAATACATCAATCTAATTATAATAATTTATGTCAAACATAAACATTTAAAATTCTTAATTATTAAATATAATGAAATTAATTATAGTAGAAAACAATATTCAAATTCGTGTTTAGATGAAAATTGTATAACTTATTTTTTTTTTTTTTAAATTCTATTATATTTATATTTATTCATAGGCTTAATCCAAAAAAACCTATTGAATAAAAGAATAGGAATAATTTATTTTTCCAAGAAATATAGTACAAAGTAGGTAAATTTACTATGATTGTCACACTAGGTTAGACCTGTCACGCGAAGATCACATACTTATTAACAAAAATCAAGGATTTTCTGTACTAGCTGATTTAAAAGATTAATTTATATACAGAGGGTGTCCCAGAAGCCGACGTCAAGCCGAAAGCAGGTGATAGACTAACTCATATATGTTATCAGAAAAATATAAAAAAAAATCTAGCATAAAAAAAATGGATAAAATTTACACCCTGTGACGGTTTTTTCACTGTTGTTGCTACAATTCTTGACTTTTCTAAACATTTTCTTTTGTTTTGTAATCCTGAATAATGTTTCTGTATACTCTAATCTAAAATTTAAAGCCAGCTGCGCCAAATTAGAAGAATATGCCATTTTTATCTAAATTAAATATTCAAAATTAATTTTTCGCATAGCTTTAACAAGCTGTACTGAAAAAAAAATGTACTATGCGAGTTTGGCAAGTAACTGCAAAAGTTGGCGCATTCAATAAGGATTCCAAAATGGTATGATACTTGGTAGATAATTTTTACGATTGCAGACAATATTTCTTTTTCCAAAAACAGGCAGTTTTGAACAAATTTTTCTTACGTACTTAAAATTTATTCTAATGTACCTATGGTTTGCTTTAAGGCCGTAACTTTAACATTCTAGTTTGAGTGAGACCTGGAGAGTCATTTTACGAAGTGTGAGAGAGACAGATAGGGCTTCTGGGACACCCTGTATATTAAATGAAGAAATCAAATAAAAAATACAAAAAATAAAAAAATATGTTGATTTTTATAGATTAGTTCATTTTTAGGATTCAATTTCAATTTCACTTCAAATAAAAAGCACGTTTGTTTTTTGAACACAGCTTTTAACGGCTTTCTAACCATAATTCAAGTGTTTGATTGAGTCGACTTTGCTGCTTCGTGGGGCTATGGTGCGGTAAGTTGGATGGAGTAACGCTTGGCAAATCTATTGGAAATACTAACAATACTGCTGTGATTAATTTTTATATTAACGAAGTTCAACTAATTTCAAAGAGACGAAGTAATTATCCCAATATGTTCTGAATTAGTGCAGTCGAATTAATGTTTTTTTAAATAAAATAGTAAAGAAATAGTATTCAGCCTATTTTTTACATTTTTATTTAAAAGTATGAACGTTATTAAACTTACGCAATCTTAATTGCATCGATTCAGCCGAAAAGTCGAGTAGCAAAGGTATTTTTACTAATATTCACGTTATAGACCCATTACAATTCGTTTTAACATGAAAAGGAATGATCCGTTCTTATTGGCTATAAAATTACGTCTTCCGTTTGTTGGTACTGTGATTGTAGAGATTTTTATTTCGTCTCTTTCTGCATTTTGCATGTTTCGATAAACCTTTTGCATATTCACATAATAAACATATTCCACTTACGATAACTATTGTACAGCAGGTGAATAAATATTTATGAAGGCAACTGTCGCAAATGAGACTATAGTCATTGTATAAAGTGACTGGCACATTTATTATACCATTAAAGGGTTGGCTTAAATACACTAGCTACACGTTGGTTTATTATATTAGTAAGGTAAAGGCTATGTATGTGTGTGTAACGTTGTCTCCGTACGACAGCGGTGCGGCGAGGAGAGTTCGAGCGCGTGACACCCACTGGAGAGAGTAAGGACGGTTTCACTACCGTCTCGCTGTCCGCAGGTAACGCGACTTTTCATTACCTATCCATCTATCGCCAGCTATCCGAAAATAAAATGGGGAAGTTATAGTTTTGAGAGCCTCTAGACAAGTTCCGACAACTCATAGCTTTGGGTATCATCAGTGGCTCCTTTCGGTGTCGAAAAAACTCGACATGTTTCTCTGCTTCAGAGTACAGGTTGATGTGCTTATTCAGTCTCCTGCTATATCCAATACAGGCTGGTATTGCCTGTCCAAATGAAACGTTTACTAAATATCTGCCCTTTTGTGTCAGTGTGAACTGTTGAATGATGTATCCTTTCTAGACTTCCAAAAAGAGATGTCAACAGAATAATGACAAAAGAAAGAACATGAAATTGGTAAAAAACTAGCAATTTAAGTGTTACCTAAACTCCAATAATGTTTGTAAATTGTGTTAATGCTTCTACAGACCTACAGAGATTGCGCTTCTGTTTGCGCAGACTTATGTACAAAGTGTTAAAAGTTAAAAAGCGCAAATTCTTTTAAAACTTATTTTTTTATTATAAAATTCTCTGGTACTATTCACGAAGATATACCCATTTTTTGTTTTGTTGCATTTCTTGCAAATTTGAAAGGTTATGGTCGCGTCCCTGCAAGTAAAATTTTGCCGGTTGGCCGATAAAAGGTAAAGATGATAAGACTTAAGGCGCTACATTCCAGTGTTCAAACAATTTCGATTTACTGTATCGCCGCAAATATAAAACATACAATTCTAAAATTCATATATGATATTGTTGAATATTTTATTTCAACATTTTAAAGATATAAACATGCTTAATAATATTTTACTCTATAGAAAAAAATCCAAAGATCACTATTCAATATTTTAAAACCGCTGTGAGTCAGAAGATATAATAATAAGTGACATAAAAGTTTTACCAATAGACCTTGCAATGAAACAGTTGCAGTGCACGAGTAGATTTGGGAAACCTCGTCTTAAGTTTATTTTTAAATCTCACCGAATATTTTTATTGGTGGAATCGATGTCTACCCTCGATTCTGCACAAACTATTTTCAGAATTTGCGCTATTTAGTTAACGCATCGTATAATATCCCCAGCGCAAACAGCTAGTCTGTTGAAATTGGCGGCCGCGGCCGGAAACTGGTTAGGACGGTGTGTGTGATTGTTCCTATTGCCATCAATAAGGTCGTTCAATGTGTAACCCGTTGTGTGTCTGTATTATAACAACCTTATGTGTGCGTATTAGAGTTTAATGTTGAATGCCAAACGTCGACTCTATCCAACTAATATCGCTGGTTAAAGGTGCATAACTTGCTCTACTTCTTTTTATTAACACCAAAACGTTTAACAACCTTATAAACATCAATAATTAATTATTTAATGGAGTGACTCTTCGGATTAATGCGCAATTAATGTTAGGTTTATTATTACTTCGTCCTTAGTGTGATTTTCAAATAATAATGTAGGTACCAACAATCTGTGTGGGAATGTGTAGCGAGGCTATGTAAGCCTCTTGATCTAAACGCACAGCGCTGCGGTAAGCGGTTCCAACTCAGCGTCAGAACGCTGAGTTGCTGTCTGTGCGGAGAAGCGCTTAACACAGCTACCTAATAGACATCTCACGACATGAACGTAGGTATTTTACGACTTGGTCCTATGCTTGAGCAAGAAGAAAAAAATTAATCGATCATACTTCAAAAAAGACGTAAAAGCAGCATTAGAAAGATGCTTATAAAACAAAAAAGTTGTTATAATAATTCTAGAAAGCGCCTAGTGAAGCTTCGAAATGAAGTGATAGTGTTGGTAAATTATTTCCTTGCTCAGCTGTGTTAAGAAGCTATATTTTTAATTCTAGAACTATAGTTGATTTAAATTTTTGTATGTACTTTTAACGATAATATGTGTTCATAACATTGATTGACAGATTTGTCTCTCTGTAAAAATATATTGCTTTAAACCTTATCTCTCTATGATTGGAATTTTTCGTGTCCTACTTTTCTGAGCCCTTTATCAATATAGATATTATCAATATAGAATCTCGTGTCGGCGTTGTGAATAGATTGAGATAAACGTTTACTTGGTCTCCATAAGTAAAGTTTTATATCTGATGTATCAAGCACTTTTATGGAATAGTCGGCCGAAATACTCGTAATATAGTGACGCAAAAATCTCGTAAGTAATGATTAAAAATATTGTCATTAATTTTGCAGTTTTGTTTATTTTTATTTGACAGAAAAGAATTAGATGAAGAAGAAGAAGAAATTAGATAACGCCGATAGAAGATCTAATTTTAATTCTAGACATATATAAAAAGTTACATAATCACGTGTATGTTTTTTGCGCAACCATCATTGGGGATGCCTTTTATTGTGAACAACTGTGATTATCACGTTGATTTTAAACTAAATTTGAAAGAAGACTGCTTTTTAAAGTATCAAATGTATATTTTTTTCTAGTCTTGTGATTTAGAATACCTGTCAGCGATCTGAAGGCGAAAACCTATTCCTCATGGGCCATGCAAAGTTCTTCTACTCATTGCTCATACTCATATTACGTACTAAAACCTAACGACAAGATAAAAATATACACATCATTCTATTGTATCGGCAATTTATTAAAAGTAAGGTGTCCTCGTTGTTCAGGAATTCCATTTGAACGTCAAGCGCGCTGTCATTATAAATAAAAAGCAGAATTGGTAGAATAATCCTTGTATCTCAGGCACTATAAAACAAGAAGGAACGAAACGCAGCGCCGACGGCCGGTCCGCCGAGCAGCCGTCCGGTGCGAAACGCCGCCGGATCGTCGACGAATCCGGCGATGACGTCAGCGAGCGCACCGTTGCAGACATCGTGGCCACGATTTCCGACCCTAACTACATGTGCGGACCGGACGTGAGTACCTTGCGGACACAGCACAGCACAAGATCAGTCATTAGATTTCAAGGAAGCAAATATATTTCCGACCTCATCAGCTCGGAAAAAATTTCTTCATTCTTCGAAATCTGTGTGGAAAATTCGTCTATTTTAACTACAAACGTAGAAAAGTGATTTGGAATTCGAACGTTTTAATATGCACTGGGAATATGAATTCAACCTTTGTGGTCAAAAACTTTTTCGCTTAAAAAAGAAGAATCACTTTTGTCATGCGTCATGTCAAAAAATGCGTCATTTTCTTTTCGATTTTGAATTGTTTTATAACAGAAGTTGGTATTTTATTCGCTGAGGTCAGATTAAGGTTGTGTATTGCGCTCGGCTGCAAAGTTATTTGCCTCTCGTGCCTTGGAATCCTTCGTTACGCTCAGGATTCTACTCTTGAACTAAACTTAGAATCCTTCGTTTTCTCTGGATTCAAATTCAGCTAGCGACAAAAACCAACTTTACAGCCATGCATAATAAACAACAATTTTCGGCGACTGTGCTATTATAAATCTAGAGCGCGACTCGAGAGCCAAAATTCATGGCTATCTCTTTCTTTTTTCTATTTACATTATTTTCTGCACAATTTTGTAATACCTAACGTATAGAATGAAACCTTGGGTAGGTACTGACTAAATTCGCCAGCAATATTATTGAAAAGGTACTCTCACGAGCCGGATTTAATAATCAAAGAGTGATAATAAGAATCCATAGACACCGCCATTTAAATCCATTGTCAGGATAATTTGTACGCAAATATTTCAATTTTATCCTGCGTTAGGTACATATTTATGACTAAAATATGCAGATATCCTATACATATACTTATGTATAATGTACTAGTTGACCCGGCAAACTTCGCCGTGTGCTGTTACTATCGTGTATCAGAAAAGGCGTTTAAATTTTGTATGATTTTATTACTTTTCCAATGCGCTAGAAATCTTCTCGAGGCTGAGACGAACAAAAAAATCATTGAAATCAATAAATCCGTCCTCGAGATATCATGAAAAATGGCGTTTCTTATAAAAGGTATGAGAAAATTTATTTTTTTACTGCACAGCCTTGATCCAGATTATTTTATTTTGCATATAGGATCGATTAAATTAGTACAATCAGATGCATTTATGATACGAATTCAATCGTAAAAAATTAAAATGTGATAACTGTCCCCTGAAATTGTATCAGTAAATTAAATTACGAACACAATAAGTCTATAAATATTCTTCTTACCTTGTAACTTTATAAAATTGCTTAAATTTTACCAATCTTCGTATCAAATGTCAGATTGTCAACAGTTTTTTTTTCCACAGGCTTTATTCCAGATGCAAGCGCCGCGCGATGAGGCAGCCAAACTAGAGGAGCAACGCAAGATGATTGAGTTCCACGTGATCGGCAACTCGCTCACCGGGCCAGTCAACAAACAGACCATGCTGTGGCTTATTGGTGAGTCATCTAAACGTTTTCCGTCAAGTAAAAAGACAAAATTAATTTTGATGTGCTCCTGAAAATTTAAGTTATTCGTGTATATTCATATATTTTTCTGAAAAACGAATGATTCTTTTGGCGTAATTATACACAGCGCATTTTCTTAGGTACCACCTAAGCAACGTGACACGTGATCTGACAAATCCACCTATTCACAATTATTACTGTATAGCAGTTTTCGATACATTGACAAGCTGGTATTGTATTTTATGTGAATAAGAAAAAAAATTATTTATTTTATTTTCTAAATGACAACTCAGAGTTGGCAAGCTATGTTACGTATTCTTCAGACTGGTCACACCATATGTCACGTTGCTTAGGCTGACACAGCGCCATCTTATAATGATTTAAGTTGTCCTCTGCATTTTAGTTATTCTACTACTCTCAAGTGACTACAGTATTCTTGGCACTCATACATAATTAAAAACTGAAGATAGAAAAATTATCCTATTTTTATGTGCCCTGTAGCTTCAAGTTCAGTATTTGACCGCCAAAAATTATCAATTTCTAGTGACAATGTAATACTTTAACTTTTTAAATATATATTAAACTACAAATATCTTAGTCGCTGTTAAAAAAAATATTATAATGTATTGCGATGTAAAAGTATGAGTTAATAAAAACTTCCTAATATTGTTTATTTCACAAACGGCACGGTTACCATTTATCTAATGGTTTTCTTGTCTATGGGTAGCAATTATGTGCAGCAGTCGAGTTTAAAAAAATTAGCCACTATCATATTTCATACAAAATTAAGTAGGCATTGTTTTTACAAACCCAATTCGTTTTAGGTTTGCACAACGTCTTCTCCCACCAGCTACCGGAAATGACTAAGGAGTACATATCCCAACTAGTTTTCGATCCGTAAGTATAACTTTTGCAGATAACTATTGCAGGTGCAGTTTCATTTTTAATAATAATATTCATTGTATATTACAGGAAACATAAGACACTTGCTCTGATCAAAGAAGGTAGACCTATAGGCGGAATTTGCTTCAGAACATTTCATTCGCAAGTAAGTTTTTGCAACTATTAAACACGAAAGTGATTTAGCGGTACCCTAAAAGAGCTAATTGACTATTGAGAATCAGGTGGTCTGTTGGAATTTTGTGACTATATTTGCTTATGTCTTTTGAAGTTCATTCAAAACATCTTCAGTATTCACCTTAAGTCTCTTAAAATTGGAGTCTGATTAATTATCGTTTGTCGTATTTCATTTCATTAATTTGAGTAAATTTTCAGGGATTCAGCGAGATCGTGTTCTGCGCGGTGACGTCGAACGAGCAAGTGAAAGGCTACGGAACCCACCTGATGAACCATCTCAAGGATTTCCACATCAGAAACAACATTTTGCACTTCCTGACGTTTGCTGATGAGTTTGCAATTGGTTCGTATTTATTAACTTAATATTTCAAATGCGAAAGGAACTCTTGTCTGTCTGTATGATACTTTAGAACACTGACAATCGTAATTTTGCTGTAAGTATTGTTGCCGTTAGGAGTATTTAACATGCCAAATTCCACAAAATATAACGTTATGAATATTGGACTCCTTATCTTTATTCTTCACAGTCTGATGTTT
Organism: Schoenobius gigantellus; assembly: GCA_963935595.1. Taxonomy (NCBI): domain Eukaryota; kingdom Metazoa; phylum Arthropoda; class Insecta; order Lepidoptera; family Crambidae; genus Schoenobius; species Schoenobius gigantellus. The sequence goes on from OZ012541.1 coordinate 56,277,660, forward strand.
CAAAGACAATCGGCACAGAGTTTTGTATTACCACCGCAATGGCTGTCATATCAAAAGCGATCGCGATAGATATTTTCTCAGATAATACCGGTTATAAATGTCTTGTTAAAAAGGAAACTTTGTTGTTTACCAGGGTACTTCAAGAAGCAAGGGTTCAGCAAGGACATCAAACTGCCGCGCGCGATGTATCAGGGCTACATCAAGGACTACGAAGGCGCCACCCTCATGCATTGCGAGTTGAACCCCCGCATCGTGTACACCCAGTTCACCGCTGTCATACGACAACAGAAGGAGGTGGGGTGTACAAGAAGGCGTTATTTATTTATTTTATTTATTTACTAGCTGTACCCGCGACTTCGTGCACGAGGAATAGTAACGGCTGAACCGATCTTGATAAAAAGTAGCCTTATATAATTAGCTATCTACTAGTAGACAGACAGACAGACATTTTGTTTTTGTTATTGGTACCCGATATACATTCATACCCATTTAGTAAAAACTTGTTATTTTGACAATACAAACAGACACTTCAATTTTATTTATTTGTATAGATTATTGCACATACATACATAATTGGAAAACACATTTGCAACAATGAGCAAAAGGTACTGCATATTTCTGTTAGAAATGTCTTTCTACAGACGCGAGTCAGTGACAGGTGATTTGAACGAGTAAGATGTTCATTGTGTGTGTACATAAATATACATACTAAAAAATTTTATGTTTTACTTATAGATTACTCTATTTTTGTAATTGAAATTATTTACACGCCTTACCTGAAACCAAGCTTTTTAAAATTTATTCTATTAATGTAACATCATTAACTTTCTTTTACAGATTGTCAAGAAACTTATTGATATGCGACAGAAGGAAGTAAGAAAAATACATCCAGGTCTCACATGTTTCAAGGATGGGGTAAGATTACAAATTAACTCTAGAAACACCCCAAAAACATTTCGCTTTCTAAACACAATTAAATCAACGCGATCTAATGTGTAAAATTCATAATTACGGTCGAGAGATATTTGCACAAGTGTTAGCTTTAATTATTTAATTATAGTCGAAGATATTATAATGTCGGTGTCGCAGCAAACTAACTTAATTAGCCATTCAATTGACTGCCTAGGTTGTTTACTAAACGCCGCCGTTCAACTAACGGCCCAAATTTTAATCAGCTATTCAATCAAACAGCTAGCCAAATGGCTTGCCTAGCTTCAATAATTCTGAATTATCTGTAGGTACGCAGTATCCCAGTGGAGTGCATCCCGGGTTTGCGGGAGACGGGATGGCGGGCTGTGCCTCGACACAGTATCGACCACGATCTAGATGTAGATATCGCCGCTCTGCGCAACGTGCTGCATCAGGTAACATTACAACGATCTTCTCGAGATGATGGTACATAGAGCTGCATCCGCGGACCACTGGTCTAAGGGCCTTATCATACTAGCGGTTTGCGAGCGGCTTCGGGGCGGAGCGGGCGCGTAGCGAATACGTCGCGAACACGCCGCGGTGCGCAGCGAGGACGTCGCGGACGCGTGGCGGATACGCAACGTTTTCGTCGCGTGTTCACAGCGGGTTTACGACGTACAGTACATTCAGCAACAAAATGGATTCCGACAAGGAAACACTACTGTTGGTTTTGTTACTTCGAAGACGCAGGGGACGAAAACGAAAGCATCGACGATTTTGGGAGGATCCATTATCAATTAATCGACTGGAAGAGAGTGATTACTTTGTTGTTTTGCAAAGGAATAAAAAATAATCAATTTATTATTTTTTATATTAAATTGTATCTTTATTTAGGTACATTAATAATTGCTCAAATCATACTTTGAAATTTTAATCGTTTGTTTTATACAGGGTGTAACTGAACACCCCAATAACATTTAAGGGTATGTATCCACCAGAAGTAGAGATTCTGTAGGAAAAATATTAAGGCTAACAAGCCTACTTTCTTTTCCCATACAATCTAAATAAATTATTTTTTCATATTAAGTGCCGACAACCCTATGTAAGCGTACGAGGAATACTACGCTCTCGTCTGTCACGTGTCATTTTGTATTTAAATTTCTTTTGTGCTAAGAGCTGATTATGGTTGTCACTTGAAAGTTTTTGCTTTCAGTTTAAAATCAAATAACTCTGAAAGTATTGGGGTTCCAGGTCTCAGACAAGCACCGAAGGTGCATTTAATATCTAACTTATATGCCTCCTAAATGTTATTGGGGTGTTCAGTTACACCCTGTATATTTATATTATTGTATTTATTGTTCTCCTTGACTGTTTTTACCGTAAAGCCTTGAATAAATAAATTGCAATGCTTTTTTTATAATTTAATTATATCACCACAGACTCGTGGTCCTTTAAATTACGTTTTTTTTTAAATTACGATCGCTGAATTCTCTTTTTTTTTGATCCCATATTACGTAACGATTTTGAATTTCACTTATAAATAACTCTATCAATATCGGAATCTCCCAACGATGCCATTATGATACGTCCTCTCACGTGTCTCGTTTTGAAATGAAGTGAGGCGAGGCGGACGGGCTGGTATTTGTACGAGAGTGTACAAAATGGCGTCCACGCTGCTATTCGCGGCGATCTCGTTGCGCGTCCGCGACGGCTACGCTGCGCATGCGCGGCGGGTTCGTTGCGCGTCCGCGACGTATTCGCGACGTGCCCGTCCCGCCCCAAAGCCGCTCGCCAACCGCTAGTATGATAACGCCCTAAAGCTTGGGATAATTGTTAGTCATCACCTCTATCCAGATGACGATATATTTTGGAACGAGGTTGTTAAAATTATATATAGACGGTTATTTTTTAACACCTTGGAAAATTTAAGGGACGCTTCACGACATGGTATTAGAATGATTTAAATATAAAAAAAAAAAACTCTTACTCAATTTTATATTAATTTTCTAAAAAATCCAAAAAATGCTGCACTAGTTGAGAGCAGCATTTTTAGAGATTTTTTATTTTTTTATATATTTAAAAAAAAATCATTTTTTTATAATAACGGTTGTGTCTTGAAGCGTCCCTAAAATTTTTCAGGGTCATAAAAAATGACCGTGTATAATGTATCCGTCCTTATTTGTGTATTTGCAGGTGAAAAACCATGCGGCCGCGTGGCCCTTCCTCAAGCCAGTGGACAAGACTGAAGTGCCCGACTACTACGATCATATAAAATATCCCATGGGTGAGCTCATTGTTAAGAACTGCCTTATAATCATCATAATTTCACGAATGACGAAATATATACATTTTAAACAAAATAAAGATTCTTAAGCCTAGGTGACATGACTCTTAGGTCGGACTTAAAAACATGGTTACATCTTGTGAAACCCGAAGTCTAGATGGTCCAGAGGTCGGAACTCAGTGGAAACGGACAGAAACATAAGCACATAAGCGTTACTAAAATTTGGGTAATGCCTAAAACTAACTATAACGGCTCGGCTATAGCTTACTTTTGAGTGCTCCAGCGAGTATTTTTAAATTTTACTGCGTAATGTGCTAAGTTTTTTCTGTATTCCGGGGGTTTTTCTTTTATAAAATTAGATCATCGCGTTATATTTTAAGCGGCATTGAAGTAATAAAATACGGACGAAATATTAATCTCTTCTTTCTACCTAGGTGATATGATACTGAATACTATTTATCAAATATAATGCACCTCTATTGAAATTCGACTATTAAATTCCAAGTTTTGTTTAAGGGGGCACAGTCAGTCCACTAGCGCCGCCATTCGAGCTCGTGACTGTGCTATTTTTTGTAGAAACATCTTAATTCATCATAATTAATAGAAAACGAATGGCGGCGCTAGTGGACTGACTGTGCCCCCTTAATATTTCGTTAAATTTTCATAATAAAACGTCAGACTTTTTGTAGGCTTGATAATGGGGTCGATTTTTCCTCCATTTTATTTCTGACCGACTTTTTATGGGACGTGTGCGTTTCGTTATTGCAATCGGCGCGTTCTATGTTTCCCCAACAAAAAAAAACGGTAATTGACTGTCGGTCGTGGGCGCTCGGTCATAATAAAACACAAATCATTCCCTTAATTTTAATTTTCTGTCAAAAAATTCACATTCGTAACATTCCCGATGAATACTGTCCAGATCTCCGCACGATGGGCGAACGGCTGAAGCTGCGGTACTACGTGTCCAAGCGGCTTTTCATCGCGGACATGACGCGCATCTTCACCAACTGCCGCCTCTACAACTCGCCCGAAACGGACTACTACAGGTATTTTTTATTTTTAAACCACAAACAAGCTTACAATTTTGTTATACGTATTAGATTTTAAAATTTAAAAAAAAAATTTGTAAGCCCAACGGTGATGCGGTGATTACAATTGGTAATGCATCACTTAACTCTGTATTCACCATAAAATACAGCTAGCAATATCTCTTTAGTCCTTCGCTCTCTGTCAGTGAGTGTTAAGGCTCAGTTACACAAGAAGAGTTTCTCGCACGCGAGCGGCGCGAATCTTATAGCAAAACTTGCCATTCGATTATCGCGTCTAGACTGAACTACTTTACGACCGGTTTCAATATCCCATCTATCTCTACTGGCCTAGCCCGCCCGTGCAATATAGAAGAAAAAGTGACTAACCCTCGTCCCATCTCGCTTCGTTATATGAGAGAGCGAGAAGAAACATGTTAATATCCTACGGCCCGTGCTGCGCCTGCTGGATTTATTTACTGGTGATGGAATAAATTTTGACGTTTTGAATGAGTTGCCGAATTCCATAGTTCGTTCGAAAGAAACAAGCTTTTCAGTACAACGTATACCATGTTGCCACACTCGTGCCGTACTCGTTGTCCCATCGAGAAGAATCTAATCGATTCGCGTAATCGTAGGTGCGCGAACACGCTGGAGAAATACTTCCAGGGCAAGATGAAGGAGGCGGGGCTGTGGGACAAATGATGCGTGGCGTACGACGGGTCCAGCGACGATACTAGCGCCACCACCGGCTGAACGCTGCGACTGCGGAGTGATACGTGCGTGCACATAGGAACTCTAGATTGTGGTCTTGCAACAGTGAAACGACGCGTGAATAGGCAGAGCGATATTTTTTGGTATATGTATAGTCATTAGCACGCTGTTACTACATTATAAAATGTAATATTATTGCTCTTATTCTTCTTGATAGGTGCCTGTTAAACACACTAAGCAACGTCGCCAATTTGTTTAGGTTGCGTGTAACAGAGAGTGGACCCGTAGCCGCTATTTCCATTCTATAAAAGGTTATTTTTTAATTACCAAAAAAATTTTGTGTGCTTGTTCAGACATGCATACTGAACAACTTTAACTATGGGGGCAACTTTGAAATCGCAAAAAAACAGCTGTTCCATACATCTAGGTTCAGTGAATGTTGAACATTTTTATGTAACAGCTGATTTTTTTTTGCGATTTCAAAATTGGTCCCATAGTGAATGTTGTTCAGTTTGCTTGTCTGAACAAGCACACAATTTTTTTTGTAACTAAAAAATAAACTTGTACAGTATTTAGGATCCTAATAAATCGGAAATACTGAATCAATATTTGACCGGCCCGGGAATCGAAATTAGGGAATTTTTATACAAATTTATATTTTTTCTAATGCAATTTTTGACACTAAAATCTAATTCTAATAGCTGTAGGAATAGAGTGCTCATATTACTTTGCATAACTAAAAGTACCGCTCTCCGCAACCGCGCAATGCGTACAATTTTTCCCCCCGTCCATTTGGATCCACCATCTCGATCCACCAGTGGATGAAGTTCACTGTGATCCACCATTGGTCTGAGTGGATCCTGTGATACTTGCGTCTCATAATATGCTCCACCAGTGGATCGAACAGCACTCAGGAAGATTAATAAGATCGACCATTACAAAATAATTTTTATTAAATTAAAATAAAAAGGAAAAAATAGATTTTATTGAAAAAAAATATGTCTTCTAACTTAAACAGTCAAGAATCTTTGTGTGCCGTCTTTGACCAATCTCTTTCTTGAAGATTTTTGCGTCCTATAGTGCGCTTAGACGTTCGGAACATTTTACCGACTAGTACTTAAATTTCTCTTGCACAATCTCTTTTGCTTTCAATCATCGATTATGCTGATATCTGCTACTGCGACCTTACGGAAGAACTCCTTAATAAACTCGAGCGCTTGCAGAAAGTTTGCATCAGATTTATCTATAATCTGCGTAAATTCGACCACGTATCAAACTTTCGCATCAAATTAAACTGGCGCAAACTAAACATCAAATCGATAAAAACCCTTTTTTATAGAAGTCGATCTTATTAATCTTCCTGAGTGCTGTTCGATCCACTGGTGGAGCATATTATGAGACGCAAGTATCACAGGATCCACTCAGACCAATGGTGGATCACAGTGAACTTCAGTGTTCTATTGAATCCACTGGTGGATCGAGATGGTGGATCCAAATGGACGGAGGGCAATTTTTATACCACTAGTTCTTTGTACAGTCAACTACAAAATGATCGATACGGTCAGAGCTAAAAAATATGTATACACGATTTATTTGACTTAACATTAAGGTTGAGTCTCATATTTTTGTAACTTTGACTATATCAATATTTTTGTAATCCACTGTACCACTACTAAGTAAAAGCTTAAAGCCAGACCGGTTCACGAAATCTAACACTTGCACGGGAGATGCATTGCAATATGGTTTATTTAAACTATATTATATAGTTACTGCATTTTAATTGATTTTTTGAATAAAGGGTTATTTATCAAAGTCTAACCTGTTGTGTTAGAATGACACAAAGCTAATCGATTTTGTAAATAAAAATTATAGTGTGTTGTTGAAAATTTCGTCATAGTCAACATGGTCTGGTCTGGTTTTAGCTGAAAAACAAACACCTCATCGTATTTTCTCAGCAAGAAAAACATGATAAATAAAATAGGAAATTTCATACATTCTGAGATATTGAAATATCATAACGTATCTAAAAAAAGTAGTTCGTCATACTATGTTAAGTAGAAAAATATTTTTTACCCATATAACCAGCGTAATTGCTGGTTTTTAATCTGATCATGTTTGATTGAATAGTGGTGTTTGTGACTTGATGAGTATGTATATTGAATGATGAAGTATTTATTTCAAGGAGAAATGTTGTAATGAATGTCAGCCACCTGATTACCACCGTACGAGATGTTGAGCTTCTGTATAGTGATAGGGTGTATGTGAATAGATTATTAATTCAGAGAGGCTACCCTCATTGTCGAATAAAAAACGATGTCTATGAAGCTATACGGAATTCAAAGATAGAATAAATTGCCTTACAAATAAAAAATTGATATGAAATAGAAATATTTTTGGTGTCCGTCACAATAAACTGAAATTTATATCAAATATTCAGGTCTACTGTCCTATTCAGCTGTAAAAATATAACTTGTAAGTCATCGCGATCATAAATTAGGTCAAATGGAACCTAAACCTATACGGCCTTATTAATGGATCATCCTCGGATTAGTTACTCCGTGTTTTGTCTTGTTTCCGCACATGTCGGCTGTCAATAGTCAAAATAAGACAAAACACGGAATAACTCAACCGAGAATGATCCAAGGAGTAAAATTTTTATTAATAGGGCCGATAATGTACTTCCTGTTGTTCTAGAATCATATAATTTGGCAAGAAGCAACAGCACATTTAAAGGAACAATCTGAAAACCGTAAATATATAATTCGAACTTATATACTTAATAATGATTTTTCTATAACTTAAAATCGAGATACGCTTCAAATGTTCTAGGTAAAATGCTCACACACGTGACACGTGACACTTGACACGTGTGCACGATAATATTGATTTGTCAATTTTGAGAATAGCCCCTCTGAAGTAAAATGTAAGTATGTAAGTAAAATATTATGTTAATCATTGTAAAAATAATGCATTGTATTAGTCAAAGAAAGCGCTGTGGACTTTCGAAATAGTTAATTCTCTTAGGATTTAATTTTTATAATTTTAGCTAGTGGATATTACCGTACGCGTACGTACATACATATTGAGTATACGTACAGATTGGTATACGCACGTTTTTGCTGTGGTTTTTCTTTGCAAAAATAAGACTGATATTTTAAATATATTTTTTATTGCATCATAGTAATCGAACCATTATGTATCTTATTTCTTCAGCAATGCTGTTTGATATTACACAAAGTTTAAAATAATTATACGTTTTAATCAAGAGTCTTGTGTAAAATGCATTGAAAGCTTGCTTAATTAAACTCTGTTGAAAGAATTGTTAATTGGTTTGTACAATTAGTTTTCTGTTAATGCTATTATCTTTTTTTTTACACTTGTCAATGAATTTTATGATAAATTGTTAAAAATGTGAACAGCATGAAATTATATTTTACGTTTATAATGGTATCTTGGTTTAGTTCATTTTTATTTTTTGTCTCCAAAAGAAAACCTATACTGTCATGTTATCCGATGATAAAGATATGGTCCGACGATATGGCCATAGTAGTGGAAGCGAGACTTCTCCATATAATTATGTAATGTAAAAAATACTGTAAATGTTGGTTTATCATAAAGTTGTATCAATAAAACATTTGGAGTATTATTTAATGATTTTATTTGAGTTCTTTCGAATATAGCTTGAGTATTTCTCAAGCAGAGTAGACTTAAGCAGATTTTTGCTTTAGCTAACCAGAAAAATTTGAAACATACGAGTTTTATCTCGCACAGACTAATTTTTTTTCTTGACGACACCAGAAAGTACATAGTTCTTACGTAAAAACGAAAAGGAAAGGTTTGTTTGAATAATTATGTTTTTAAACATTTAAAAACTTAATGAATATACAAGAAAATTGACATTATTTTTTGTTTAGGTTAAAGAATATTTATTTATCACTAAAAACCATACAGTCACATATTTTCCCGTAGGAAAAATAATTTTGTAGCTTATGTTACTCAGGGATATTGTAGCATTCTAATGGTGAAAGAATTTTTCAAATCGGTCCAGTAGTTTCGGAGCCTATTCAATACAAACATACAAAAATACAAATCTTTCCTCTTTATAATATCATAAGTATAGGGGTGCGGTTCATAATCAGATATTAGTGCAAACGTTTGCATAGGCGCGTTCAGAGCCTCTGGGTGTAGTTGTCCGGTTGTTTTTTAACTCGCTCAAAGGCGTTGAACGCGTTGCAGCAACCAAATCTTTTATCTCCCTCTTTCACATGAATTTTTGTTTCTCTCTCTTTCTATCAGATGACATTTTAGATAATGGCCGCCAATATCATCCAATCACGTAAGAGTATTTCAGTCATAAACGTCAGAGCGTTTTACAACCATCAAATTCGATGGTTGTTCGGTTGTAACTCGCGCCGACGCTCAAAGGTCTTGAACGGGCCGGTTGTTGCACCCGGTTGTCACGCTCGAAGGCATTGAACGGGGTTAGAGCGAAAAGTTGTACTTCGCGCGAAGGCCCTGAACGCGCCTCATGCATGCAAACAACCCGTTCAAATCGTTAGCACTGCTCACGGACGTAAGCACTCAGATCAATTTTGAACCGAGCTTTCGATCTGCGAGTCTGTCAAGTTGACAGTTAATGTAATTTGAAAAGAAAAATTGGAGGGAGACGTATTGTGCCTCCAGTATCATTACAGAGCACTTCTCTATTAATTGTAGATAATGACAAAATAAATTTGAACAAACTAAAATAAAAATAAAACTGGTGTTGACTTTGACATTGACAGTTCTGGAGACAGTGCACTACCTCTTTTCTGTTAGCACTGTCAGCATCAATCGGTGACGTCATGAATTACGTCATACCGCATACAAAATGGGCACGAGCAATTTTGGACAGATTGTTTGCGTGCAAATAGCGCACACGAGCGCTGATATCAAATTATGAACCGCACTCAAAATGTCAAGTCGCAGTACCCAATAATTTCACTGCCTATATTACCCTTGAAACCGGAACCATTGGTCCATGCCGGAACACAGCAATGAAAGCACCGCTGCTTGACAGCGTGGAATACCCCGCGGCAGAAATAGGTAAAATAGAGCTACCCATACAGACGACTGGTAGGTACAGTCTCCCACTGGTAATGCGAAGGTTGAACAGTTTTTATTATTCGGCGTGCGCCAACTATTTTCCAATACCGCTGGTATAGTAGAACATATCTTTAAACGTGGCAACTGAGACTAGTTTATTACTCGTTAAGTCATCTCTATACTTTGTTTTGATTTATATGTTAACAAAGTGTAGCTGGGCCATAAAAAACATGTGAAAAATAGATTGTTTGAGTATGCCCCTATAATTTCTAGAGTTTGTTGTTTGCGCGTTTCAGAGATATGTGTGGATCAGCTGGGGTAACGTTACTCCAGCCTGGCAACTGCCGCCTTTCTATATCTGTAAACAGATTTTCGCTACGTTGTTCCGTTTTCGAGATCCGTGTGGCTCATCTGGGGCAACGTTGCCCCAGCTGGGCCACACAGCCCCCTTAAACGCGAACCCGATAAGCACTGAAACATGTCCGACAAACTGCCACCTATATGTACACTCGCGAGCAAAAGTTTGGAATCAGCTACTTGAAATTGGTTCCGCGTGATCTTGCTTACTAAATAAATTTTTAACAATCATAAAAATGACATCATGTTAAAGGTGCAACTGTCCACTTTAAATCGATTTAAAATTAATTCATATCGAGCCCGTAATTGTGGAGTTATCCCGGATTAAGTGAAGGAGGTAGGAAAACAAGGAAATAGGGAAAAATAATGAATAAATAAAACAACAAAAATTATTAAATCAAAATTTTATTTATCTTTAAAAATAAGTGTCAATATTTTGTGTTCCCTCCCCTCGCCCTAATAACTGCTCCAAGACGATTCTTCATAGACCTGATCAGCTTCTGAATTGATTCTTGTGGAATACCTTCCCACTCCTCAATCAACGCTGATTTCAGCTCATTCAGACATGAAGGAGCAGGAGTTCTGGAACGAACCTTTCTCTTCAGTTCATCCCACACGTGCTCAATGGGATTCAAGTCAGGGCTGAGCGCTGGCCAGTCCAATGTGGCAATACCGACTTCTTCGAGGTATTCCGTTGTTACACGGGCAGTGTGACAACGAGCGTTATCGTGCATAAGAAGGAAGTCATCACCGATGTATCCCGCATAGGGAACGACATGTTCCAGGAGAATATCGGAAATGTACCGGTCCGAAGTTAGACCGCCTCCTCGTCCCCCGCCAGGCACGAAAACAAGCTCGGTTTTACCATCGATCGGAAATGCCGGCCCACATCATACTAGAGCCGCCCCCATAAGCCACTATTTTAGCGACACAGCACTGTGCAAATCACTCCCCAGGCCGCCTGTAGACCCGTCCTCTTCTGTCGCTACCGTGCAAACACATCCTGCTTTCGTCGGAGAACAGGACTTGCCTCCATTGCTCAACCTCCCAATCAAGATGGTGCGAGCAAACTGAAGGCGTGCTTGTCGGTGAGCTGCCGTGAGTTTCGGGCCTGTGGCAGGCCTTTTTGGAGTCAGATTCGCTTGCTTGAGTCGTCGACGAACTGTCCACTCGCTGGCTGCTACCACACGAACATCTCGGAGCTCCTGTTGGACGTCGACACCAGTCAAATGCCGATTTCGGAGAGAGGTTGACACGATAAAACGGTCATCCCTCTCCGATGTGCCCCGGCGCCGTCCAGATCTTGGTCTCGGGATAAAGCCACCAGTCTCCCGAAAGCGCTTATAAACTTTCGAAACACAGGATTGGCTTATGTGGAGCCGACGAGCGACAACCCGCTAGCTGAGCCCTTCTTGCAATAGGGCTACGATTTGTGCTGCTTCTGTAGGTGTTGTCTCCATTGTCGTACAAGGTAAAGGGTCAAAAGTGGCGGAGATGTGTACCGGTCAACGTGTGAAAGTCGACTGATAAAGAAAATCCGATAACAGGTGCTTTTATAGGGGATCAATAGGTCGCAACTCGTGACGTATCATACAATTGAAACACGTCTTTTTCGATACACCTTCACTTAATGCGGAATGGCTCCTAAAATACTGGCTTGTTTTTAATGAATTCGGTATCAGTTTAAAAGTAAAGAGTTGAACCTTTAAAATGATGTCATTTTACGATTATTAAAAAAGTATTAACTACTCAAGATAACGCGCAACCAATTTCAAGTAACTGATTCCAAACTTTTGCTCGCAGTGTATATAACAGCAAACAGATTTTCGCTGTTTTTTCGTTTTCGAGATCCGTGTGTCCCGGCTGGGGTAACGTTACCCCAGCTGAGTCACACATAACTGAAACGCGCAAACGACAAACTCTGAAACTCGCCGACAAACTCTAGACATTATAGCGGCATACTCAAACAATCTATTTTTCAGTTTTTTTGTGGCCCAGCTGGGGTCAGTCACACGTTAACAAAATCTATCTTATAATAGGAACTGACACATCTAATCTTTTGCTCACACTTTTGCTTCGAGGTCAACTTCCAATTGACGACTGTGTGACTTGTGTTACAATACAGGGAGAATTATTTTTTAACCCTTGCTGGTTCTTTCCAGTACAAGCTCTCCCGCCGTAGACCTGTGAACCAATGGCGTAGCTTCTCTGACGTGTAAAATTGATTATGTAATAATCCAATTTGAAAAAACTACATGAATTTACATGAAAAATATTGTTCCATGTCCCGCGGGCTATTAGGACAGAATATTGGAAGAAGTCCCGTGATTGGTCAACCCAACGGGACTAGTGGAATAAACCCTTTTCGAGTCCTTGGCATAGGGAACTGAGGTGGGATAGTGAGTGCTGTAAAGTCCCCTGAGGGACTGAGGTAGGGTTGAAACGATACGAGTAAATACAAGTACATACTCGATACTTTTCTCCGATACCACGTACTTTTAGTATCGATACTTTGAAATTAAGTATCGAGTAGTTATGGGTCAAAAGTACTCATATCAGTATGCCACATAGACATAGGATCTTGCTTTGAAGCCAATAACACTATTTCATTTTAACATAATATGATAAAGACAAATTCATATCTTAAATTGATGTTTTTGAACGCATCCTAGTCTTAGTTTTGTGCTCAGACTATAGAAAAAAAGAGGACTCGGCATAACGAACGTAGTTATAGGAATGTGATGTATTTCGACGGCATAGTTTCTGACATATTGGCATCTCTTTTTAACTTATGAGGATAATCATAAGTAAAAAAGGACAACAGTAGTTTTATCATTACCAAAAAGGGCAACATTATCTTGGCGACGTCACAGAATACCTCACTGCGGCCGGTCGCCATGTTTTGTCACAGTACTCACAATGAACAACAAGTACGTCAGTTGTCATCGCGACTTGTTTGTTTCAGTGTTTTGAAGAAAATTTTGTTATTAGGCGAAAATTGTGCTTGTTTAAAGTGTTGAACTTGCATAATACTGCATTTATTATGGGTAAGTGCAGTGTGTTAGGCTGCCGCATGAGCAAGCAAGCCGCCATCTTTGTGCCAGATTCACATTTAGGTATGCACGTTTTTTTCGTAGGTATTTCATGTCTATTCTTTTTTCCTTAGTTTGAGGTTTTGTGTAGCTGGCAAGCTTGTTTGTTTATTACAAAAACACACTTTTTTCATTAATCTTATAATTTTGTACTTATTAATAAAGAACAGTTGTTACGGTTTTTCCTGTACATTTCGATACTTTTCAATTGATACTGAGTAAATATTGATTTATGACGACCAATACTGTATCGAGTAAAAGTATCGATACCGCAATGGTATCGTGTGGTATCGTTTCATCCCTAGACTGAGGTGGAATAGTGCTGTATAGTCCCCCGGGGGACTGTGCTAGGGGATTCTAGTGGAAAGAATCGCTGCAACTGCTGTTACGGTCTGGTTTCTGCAGAAGACAACGTTACTGACGAACTGTCTCGCTTGATTCGCGAGTCCAACCCACCCTTGACCGGTTTTTTTGACTTGATGACATCGCTTTTAGTAACCTTGCATAAATTCTAATAGGCTAGTTGACCCTTTTTTAAAGTAGGGCTTAAAATGTTCATAATTGTTGTATTAGACCATAGCACATGAATATTATTTTTTTCGATGGCTAAAAAGTGCAAAAAATCTATTTTAAATTAAGATTTTCAATTTTGGACCGAAAACACGGTCAGCCATGATAGTCTGTTCATTATCTGTGGCAATGACGTCAGTCTTATAGTAAACAAAGCACGGGGGCGAAATAACCTCACAAAAACAATGTTTTCTATTAAATATCACAAAATATAGTAAAACTGTATATGGAACGGGACAATAGAACAGTAATATAGAAATACCTCTTCAAAGACTCCAGGAAATCTGTGGATTAGACGTACCCAGTGATATAGACATGCGAAATATTTGGTTAACACTCGCTTAAAGAAATCCTGTAACTATCTACTGAAACTCAAATGTATTTTTGCGAAAATCACATTAATGTAAGTACTATAACTGAATAACTCAATCTATGTAGGTACTTCAGTTTCAACTTAAACAAAATATAAGTTTTTAGGTTGTATGTAAAATCAAATCTGTATGTAAATTAATTAAATTTTTATCTTTCAGTTAGAATAAAAACTGACTGCAGCCGACCAACCAAATTTTAACTTGACCAGAAAACTGAGAGAAAACTTGACCATTTACGCCTTTTTGATTTAATCTAAGTTATACACTGACACTAGATGATGTTTCAAGGAAAAGAATATGTACTTATGTCCAATTGAATAATGATGTAATTGAATATTAATTAAAAAGTATGTAATACAAACAAAAATATCAAAGTTTCATAATGAATATATTTATCTAAACAACTTTTACTTGAATTTACTGAGTACCTAATTAAAATTTGTTGCTTTCAGTGGTTACTTAATGAGAACTATTGTGTACTAACCTGTTCTCCTCCTGACAACGAGATTGATAAGGCAGTAAAAGTTGTGCAACATAATACAAAGCAGTGCATGCTCAGCCACAACATCAAAATGTGACCCGTCAACTAGAACAACATTATGTCAACAAAATAACTCAAGTATTCATATACCAAAGCACCATAGAAGTAAATAGGTCCAGTTTGGTAAAACTGAAAGATGTTATATCTTCACTGATTAAACCTGCTGGCCACCATGGCTGGTAAATTTCAGAACAGCTTACGCAAGAATATGCAAGTTATCCATTTTAAAGCCGTATACAAATATATTAAATGTGATTGCTGTGTTGTCAGCCTGTGCTCTTCTTAATTTACAAGACCCTTCTTATTAAATAAATAATATAAAGAATTTTTTTTTCTTTACTTTATACATAACTAACATCTAAAGATGACAATAAATTTTTGTACTACATTAGTCATTATGTTCTTCACAAAAAAAATGTTCTATGTTTATTTGACAATAATGACTTGTAAAGGCTTAAGTTGAATCAAAATATTTTAATTTGAAATGCATGTGTTTTATTTTTCTGTTACACCTTAAAAGATTTATAATATTTTATAGGTTTGTTGCTCATTTTTATCATTGTTACTCAAATATAGTATATGTTCCAAAAGTACAAATAGGTTGAATAGAGTTAGATCAAATTTATTAATTTGTATGTATTGCCTTAAGGTCGCAGGTAATAAAAGTCAAAATAATAGTAAATTGATTTATTATGAAGTAATACTTTCATATAATTTAGGAAAAATGTAGTATAGTTTCCAAAATGACACTTTTTGATCAATAAGTTTTTTGACATTCAGATTGTTAGAACAAATACCTATTATAGCTAATATTGTCACCTTTTGAGTGTTTTCAAAATGACATACTGCTAGCAACACAAAAGTATATAAGTTTTGTTTGCTTTAGCACAAAACATCTGCATCTATACTTGAGTTAAGCATACTGTTCACAGTTTTCCGTCTTTGATAATTAACATTATCTTCAGTAAAAGAGCATGACAATTTTGTATTAATCTAATTTTATGGATACCGTTTGTTGAATAGACTATTACAGGGTATTAATCAGAAATGAGGTCACATTTTGCAAATTTCAACCCAAATCTTCATCTTTCAACTTTTATCCACATTTCATTATACTCGTAGGTGTCTGCAAGATTTCCCAACAAAAGAACCATCATGTGTTATGCACTGGCTGACTTTATAGCACATGGAAGCTGTTATTGTTTATAACGAAGCTCGAACTAAAGAGCACTTCTGTATTGATGATTCGTGGTTTAGTTTTCTATGCACTTTATTCTTTCTTCATTGAAGAGGCCTTTTATTTTTTAAGAAATATGTCACAATCTGTGTCTGTGAATGTATATATATTTTTCCTCCCAGTAATTTTCTTCATGCTTGACAAATGAACAACTGCCAATCTTTCTCTTTTTATGTTCATTTACAAATTCTTGCAGTATTACACTGGTATTTGACACATGATCCTGATGTTTTCTTTTCAACATTTCTCTTGAAGTAAATATTTTTAGTGTTTATTTGACTTTTGAGAGATAGAATTCTATCCAATAACATTCAACTGCTGTACAAAATAGCTCCTCACTGTGATGGTGCAACCACACCAAAAATGCATGTTTGCAACTCTCTTCTGCCGCGTGACAATCTTGACAAGTACACTTGTAACCGTTCTTCATTATAACAGTATTGAAACTGTACTTATATTGTTTAGAGCGATACACAAAGAATCTCCTAACCATCAATCTGTCTATTTTCGGAAGATTTGTACTATCTGCTCTCACAAATCCAACATCAATGGTTGATTTTGCTATTAATACAAATAATTTACGATATTTACAAATATAATAACGGAGACTTGGACGTTTTTTGCCAGTTTTAGGAAAGAATAGTGCAAATCGACGAGTTGTTGAATCAAATTTGACATTTCTTTGTTTACTATATGAGTGACGTCACGGCCCTGACCACAGGATATCAAAGCGTTTACGGCGTGAGATAAAAAAAGATTATTTCTAGCATGTTCAAATTAAAATTTTACAGCAATCATTCATTGTTATTTATTAAAATCGGTATATTGTGGAACCTTATGCCAAATACTGTTAGAAATAAACAATATTTTAATAAATTTTGATATGAGTCAACTACCCTATTACGTGACCAGTAAAATTGTAGGTGCCAAATTAATGAAACGCAAATATCAATACTGTTTTGGTTTTTATTTCAACACCTCATTGTACACACTATGGAGTACTTGAACATTTTAAAGAGGGGAATGTAAATATTTTACACAATTAACTGTTATTAAAAGTACATACCAGTCTCCTTGTTAATATAAAATCCGATGGATTTCTTGTAATAAGTACCTTAACTTTAATGTGTAAGTAAAATAACTTAAATGCTCACTTATATTATAATATTAAAATATGATTTTACTTTTTAAACGGTTGTGGGCGCATTTGAATTCAATTGCGTCAATAGTAGTTGTATCGTTGACAATGTCCTAAACATGGACCTACAAAAAAATACGGACGTAGTGAAGCATGCAAGGTAAGGCAATTTCATGTGTTTGTAGTTTTGATAACGACTTACACAAAGATTACCAACATGGAACCCTCGATAAACAATATTTGACAGCTTATATCGACATACTCAACAACAATCTATAAATTTGACAGATATTCCTAAGGAGCAAAAAGGACAGATGCTTTTGTCGATCGATATTATGTCGATCGACAAGTCCATGCTCGCAGGGCTAGTGAGACAAAAAGGTGTCATTTTTCAACGAACAAGCCATGCACACAAACAAATGTGATTCAACAACGCTCGGTCCATCTTTTTTTCAGGTCCGTGGTCCTCAACATGTACTCTTTAATTTATCTCTGGTTCAATTGGCTCAGCATCTGTTTTTAAGTAAATTTAATACATATGTGGTCTTATTCTTGGTTTTAAGATGATGATCGTTCACATGAGTATCCCAAAATCTTCCAGAATACAGTTTTTCTGGCTTATAAAGCTAAGAAAAAGGTACAAATTCATATGGATAACGAATGCCAACGAATAATATTCACTAAAAACTATTGAGAAATTAGATTCAAATGCAACATTTCTTGAGACTAGACTTTCCTTCCGGTTTCTCATAAGTCACGAAATTAGTGTCTGTTAGGTTCCTCGACTGAATGTTTTAGAAATCACAACAAAATTCATTCAAGTAATAATTATGGTGCCTTTGATTTTTAGTTGCGTATTTATCAGTGATCATAGTATACAATTTATTTCGCAATAAAAATGACTTACAATTAAAAAACCATCTAGAATAATAGAAAACACTAAAATGTAGTAAACGGTTAAAATATTTTTGATTACCAAAATATTATTTTAAAATCATGTTATATAAAGAAATTGATTAATTCGCAAGTAAATTACATTGAAAGATAATTTAAAATCTAATAGCTCATCATTATCAATATAAGATATACTTACTAGCTGATATTGACTATACAAAATGATGGCCCCCATTTTAATATACTCATTTCATCAACATTTTTAAATAGTTTGACGCCATTCCAACATTTTCACTTATAGACATTCAAATATATATCAACTTCAAGAATATAATTCAATTTATTAATTTTCATTCAAAGCACAATATTATGTAGTAAATTGGCAACATCCATGAACTGAAAACTGATATTAAAAAAATGTTAAAAATTTAAAACTAAATATATTTAATGTTGTTTTGATTACACGTGTTCGTTTTCATTTTGAAAATGAAGAAAAATTGTTATAGATTTACATGTTTACATTTATGTGGGCGATCTATATTAAGTTCGCCGCTTAAACAAAATTACAAGCTTACAAGTAACATAATTATGTGTAACTATGTTTGTCTATACAAAAATGGAAGCATTCAGAACCTAAATCATTATTACAGTATTCATGGACGGATATTTTCTCTTCAACCAAATACTCGATTTCCTCATAAGAACCTCATTTCCTAAGGTAACAGGGAACTGGTGATTGTTCCTGAGGTTAATGGAAAAATATATATTTTTGTCAGGAAATATTTAAAAAAACCCATCATAATTAGGTGACTTGAGGGAGAATTACTTTAACAATTCACAAATTTTCTAGAATCTATTAAACTAATGCTTTCGAATGTCAATCGAGTATTTGGCATATAAATTTCTCTTGATTTTTCATTACAAAAGTTTAATCATCGTAATATAGATCGAAATCAAAAAAATATATCGCAATAACATTGCTATTGCAAGCACAACTCATACAAGAAGAAGAATAATATGAAAAATAAAACATTAAATCACATACAAAGGAAAACATTTGTTTTCAATGGATACAATTTTATGTTACTATGAGATCATAAACCATATAAGGCTTAAGTACAGTGGCTCAAATATTTTAACTATGTTGGTATGTGGCAATTTCCTTTTAGTTTAATAAAATAAGCTACATTAACGCGAGTGTTCAGGTAACTCCACTAATAGAACTTTCAGTTTTTTTTTTTTTCACTTTTCTTATATAGTGCCACAATCGCAAATAAGCACATTGTATAAAATAACGCCACTGTAAATGTTAGATATTTGGTTACAAATAGTGATTTGCATCCATTAACATGTTTTGTTCATTTAGAGACACTATTTCGTTGACTAGGCGGAGTAGCGCATTGCTATCTACAGCTAAATTTAAAAAAAATACAACGTCCTTATCATAAAATATCACTTGTCATCCACATTTCACTGGAAGAACCAATAAAATCGTCTTGGAAACCTTTAATAAACGTTAGTACTTTTTTGAGTATTTTCCTTTTCTTTTTTAATTGAACACATCACATCGTTCACATATACACTTCACTCTGAGTACGGTCAAGCTTCGCATGGAAGATAACTGAGATGTTTGGCACAGAGATGGTCCAGGTGCAGTGTCTCAATCCTGCGGGATCGGGGACGTGCTCTCGGGCCTCGAGGATTCACCTCGCGAGCTGCCCGACGGTGTGGTTGAACATGATCTGGAACATTCCACAATGATTATTAAGATTTTTCATCCATCATAATCATCACAGCTCATATACGTCCCCACCGAGGTGACAAAGGGGCACGAGCCTACCTTAACCTGTTATGTTAAGGCGATTAGGGCTTAGTCAAACCACGCTGGCCCAGTGTGGGTTGGTTGTCTTCACATACTTCACACATAAAATAAAACAAATACGTGTGTGCATAACAATAATAACGCAGATCCTGAAAGTGTTTTGTATTGGCATCTGAATTGATTTTAAAAATCATTAAAATGAATTTCACCACAGGCACCCATTCGGTCAACATTCTTAACGAAAGAATATGATACAAAATGCAAGGCAATAACGGTTGTTGTTGTTGTTGTTATAGGTGGAGAGCGTAGACTGCCCATGCTTTGCGTTTGTAATAAGGATAGTCATTTTTTTAAATTTGCTGATTTTAAAAAATGTCTCGAATTTATCAATTTGCATATTTCTATTAGCCAGAGAGGTGTATAATAATGGTGGTGTAAATTGTACCCGAGTGGAATGAAATGAGAACATATTTTTAGTCATTGTAGCGTGTGATTACACAGTCAGATCTGTGTACATGCATGATTCTGATCTAGAAAAAAGGTAAAATTTGTACCTGTGTGGGTCGAACTGGGTTTAGTTATATTATTATATATTTAGTTGTTGTAGCGTGTAGGTACACAGGCAGATAGATCTATGTACAGCCGGCTTCAAACTAGATAAACATACTAGCAGATTTAGTACCATGTCACACCAACTATTCCTTTTATTAGTATGGTTTTACACCTATATTGCATTGTTAATAGTTGGTGTGACATGATACCTAGATGGTTATCTACTTTTGAAGCCGACTGTACAAGTATGATTCTGACTTAGAAGAAAGGTGAAAATTGTACCTGTGTGGGACGAGTTGAGTGTATGTTTAGCTTTTGTAGCGTGTCATTACACAGGCAGATCTGTGTACGTGTGTGATTCTGATCCAGAACGATGGTGCGCTCAGCGAACTATTGCTAAGGTTAAGTAACACTGGCGGTGGTCAGTCCTATGATAGGTGACCAAAATACGAAACATCGCGAGCTCCTCCGTGCTTCAGAAGGCGCGTTAAACAGTGGGTCCTGCGCCTGATCTCGCCCCGGTCGTGTCGGCTAACCGTCCCATCGGACTAGGCGAATGAAGGAACAGAGAGTGCACTTGCGTTTGCGCATCAGTCACTTGTGCACTGTAATATCTCCTGAGCAGATGGCTAGTCTCTGTTCAAGAGGATTGTGAAGCTGTAAATTTTCATACAAAAAGCGATAACGCTTTTCTCCCTCTTAACATAGTCCAATTTTCATAATTTTTGGAAATGTTGTAGATATAATGAGGTTTGTACGTTTTGATTTTGAAGTAATATTGCTCAGAATATCAATTATTAGCATCTAAATATCCATTTTTTTTACTTAAAAACTACCTCGAGCATTTTTATCTTTATTGACTAAATTATACTGAGTTACAAAAAAGCAAACGTACAAACATAGATTAAGGTATACTGAATGTAATGAGACCAAAAGTGTCTAATTTCGTAAAGGTTTAGGGGGGTAAAACAGTTATCGGCCGAAACAATATTTCAATAAGAAATGTAGGCACTTGCCTCAGACTTTCAACTCTAAGCGCTGTGCAACAAGCTGCATTTTTGAAAGTGAATAATGGAGCCATGAATTGGCACTTCATAGTCCTCTTAAGATTGGCCGCCGTGACCGAATATCGGTTAGGAGGGCATCACAAGTCGTACCTGTGCGGTATCTCTGGCCGTAGCGAAGGCACTAGCTCGTCGGGCGACGCCGCGCGGCTGCTACGGCCGCTGCCCGCCTCCGAGTACGAGTTGTCGCTCGTCAGCTGCAATATAAGTACACGGGTAACAATAAAAACATATGGATAACCCCTTATGGCTTGTGTTATAATAATAAAAATCAAAATATTTATTTTCTCTACACCATACAATACAAGATTGATCTTGCAGACACATTGATTATCTTGCAATCTGCAAGACAGTAAAATTATCCACGGTTACACTCAACCAGTTAATCATGACAATTTTTCGATATACCTATGTATGCCACAAAATGAACGTAGATAAATAATTACCAAAGTAAGTGGATGCCTGTTCCTGGCGGGACTAAGCGCGCGACTCCTCGCCTCCTCTACCTCCAGCTGCAAGATGCTCTCTTGGCTACCTGTGTACTGTGAACGACGAAACATGACAATATAACAAGATTTCGTTCTCTATACTACCTTTTTTTTCTTCGGGGGGAAATGCGCAACCGCACCGTACCCGCCGTTGGCTAGACGGCGGGCGTGTGTGGGGTTGGCCCGGCAGAGTACCAGGCCTACCCACTAAAACCTCCCGGCGTTCTCCCTGCCCTTGTGAGCGCGCTAGGTAGGTTCCACACTGCGACTACCACTACCAGCGCGTCCGGGCATTCTCTATACTACTACCTGTTACTACCTGCGAACGATAGATGAAATATGAACCTGTTGTTGCAATTTTAATATTAAGGTTAAGGAATCTAAATTGAAATAATATTATCGTTTAAAATTTATTTATACACAAGTACACACATGTAAATCGGAAATAATTTTTGTACAAATTATTATACTAATCGAGGGACTACAGTATGTGACTGAATATGACAGATCAAACTGCTTGGGATTGGATTGACAAAAAATGTGACATTCATTCATAAGTAGTACAGTTTGTGATTGTTGGATCATCATCATCATCACAGCCCATATGCGTCCCCACCGAGGGGCACGAGCCTACCCTAACCAGTTATGGTAGGGCGATTAGGCCTTGCCTAAGCGCGCACTGGCGCACAGGTCGCAGAAGCCGACATTGCGACCAGGCCGCAAATGTCGCGACCAAGTAAGCGGCCAGAACTGCGACCAAAATTGTTAGTTTCGCGTACAAAGTGCTTCGAAATGGACGTCGAGGAAATTATTGCTGTGATAGTTTTTCTTGCAATTAAGAAGCGAAAAAACAAGAAGAAAAGATTCTGGATTCATCCATTACACTACACACAGCACCCGGCCTTGCCACCGGGCACAGGCCTTGAGATAGAACTTTTTTTCCACTTTTCTCCATTGGCGGCTCATAGAGCTCATGATGGGGATTTGTGGAAGAAAAGTTCAGAAAACCCCATTGATTGGTTTGGCACAAAGTTCCTCTTATTCATTTATAGCAAATATTTTTGTGATCTCCCACAATATCCTTTTTATGTCTCGGTTTGAGAAGTCGTCGCACGTTATGTATATCCCACAACGCCCTTCTAGTTTCGAGCTCGCTAATAAACCTCTCTGTGTCAAAAAAATTTACGATGTAATTTGGACACCCTGTAAACAAGTGGGTCGCCCCGCGACAGGCGACAAAGGTCGCGTAGTCGAATCGCGCGTCGCGGTCGCTAAGAACCGAATGCTACCTTTACACGTCTGCCCGCCGCGGCCAGTGCGCGCACGATCCTACAATCTTCTGAATCTCAGTGGTCGCGGCGACCAGCGGCCAATACGGGTCGCAAGTTAGGTCGCAATGAATCAATGATCTCGCCGGCCGCTTGCGACCAAGTGCGCGCGCGCGCTGCTAATACAATGCATACATTTCGTTGGTCGCCGCGGCCGTGCCGCCGCCGCTTAGGCCGTTTGTCCACCTCCGCCGTCAGCGGGACGTCAACGAGAACGAGATTATTTTTGGTTGAAATTAATATAGTACGACGGGTGTGCAGTGGACAGGCGGCCATAGTAATTGTATGTGTGGCTACTTCGGCGCCGTCAGCACGTTCTCGTTGACGTTCCGGTGACGGCGGCGGTGGACAAACGGCCTTAGGCTATCAAACCACGCTGGCTCAGTGCGGATTGGTTGACTTCACATACAATTTTGAATTACTTCGCAGGTGTATGCGGATTTCCTCACGATGTATTCCTTCACCGTAGGATTGTTGGATAAATGTCTTTTATTTGAGTAACTATTCCAATCACTCCGGCCGGCATTTCTATATATTTTTAATGAAATCATAATCATGTTTGTGAAAAATAAATACTATTATTGTAATGTTGGCAATTTAAAAGAGGAGACAAACAAATTAAACCTTCCGAGTTTCTTGCCTGTTCTTGTCGAGAAGGCTCTCCCAATTCCCGAACATGTAGAGTCAACTTTATTTAAATTTCACTTGTATTTCCATACATTTCAAGGCCGCAGCCAGAATACTTCGGAAGGGTTTCGGCGTGCGAGTACCAAGCGAACATAAAGCACAGTCATACATAATAAAAATAACCGTAGGTAGAGAATTTTGTTTGCAGTGATTAATTATGTGAAACAACATAATGAGGTAGGCGCTCTGTTTGTGAGTGCAGTCTTGCTTAAATTTGAGTATTTTATTTGACGTCAATAAATTCCTGTAAAAGTGGATATTGAATAAAGACTTTTGTGTTTGAGTTTGGGACGAGCGATGGAATAGAGAAACACAGTTCTATTTAATATACAAACTTTTCTGGGGCCTTATTCTGCTAGCGTTAACGCATTTGTGGCGTGCTGTATAACGCTTCAATAGCATTGCTTTTTGAGACAGTTATTGATGGTTAACCGAATACTAACTAAACCATTTGTCACTATTGACTTATCAAGAAATTGTAGTACAAATAAATTGCACCAGAAAATGCGCATAAAAGCGACAAAAGCAGTTTTATTGAAAAGCTAACGCGACGCGACAACGATGTTACCATTAGCGGAATTAGGCCCCTGGTCTAATAAGCATCCCCACCAGCGGCATGGTGATTTGGTTCGACAAAGAGGTAGTGACTGACGACTGTGGACACAAGTGCTAATAGGCTGTGGTAACACAAAAGTAGGTGGTCAACCATACGCTTCTTGCCAATTGCTTCCTATGTTGAATAAAAAATACAGTCTATAAAAGGCTGACTGTTTTTCGCAGTGACAAAACAAGACGTTATTTGCACTCACCACAAAACCGTAGTACTTGAGTATGTCCATCTTGCACATGGGACACGTCCGGTGCTCCAGTAGCCACGGATCTATGCAGTTCTTGTGGAAATCGTGTCTGAAATAATGTCATGAAATTGATACAGCGTGAGTCTCTGAGCGACAGTACTTGGTTTAATTTTATCGACGAAAATCGAATTTAAATAAAAAAATGTTACCTACTTATAGCATTTTTATTTTTTCTACTATTAGGTATTATCATTAGTTAGTGGATACCATGTAATATGACTCAAAATAGTGTAAAATTAGATAAAAGGAGCGGTCTAATGAATAAATTTTTCAATTGCTTTAAAAATTTACAAAAAAAAATGTTTTGTAAAAAACTACTTTCAATTTATGAAAACGGTCAGGTACTTCCAATTACAATGGCATATATTTCGGGGGGATAAATCGTAGTCGTAGAGAATTCATTTTTTAAAATGCCATAAAATATAATTATATAAGTCTCTTTCTAAGGTACATTTTACGTCAGGTTTCGACGTTAGATTTCGAACTCACCTACAAGGAAGAGATCTAAGTGTTTCTGCCACTTTGTAAGGTTCTATGCAGATGGCACAGCATTCGCCGTCACCTTGCACTTCCTGCCAACAAAAATAAACATTTCGCTAGGAATCTAATAAAAACTCATACATATTTTTTTTATATTTGAAAACACTACTCACCCTATCATCAGTCTTCAAACTCTTCACTGGTATCTTTGAGAGTGCTTTCTTAGCGGCACAGCATAATCTTTTCTGGAACAAAGTAATGTGTCATTATTAAGGGGAAATCATACGGACCGTTTTCCATACAAAAAGGAAGTCCCATGTTTCCTTCCTGGAAAATGGTAACAGTTGCTCTTTTTTTTTTCAAAAATGTCTATGGCCACTATTAGCATATTCCTAGGTTTTCCTTATTTATTAAGTTCATTATTAAGAGATA
This sequence comes from Schoenobius gigantellus, assembly GCA_963935595.1. Lineage (NCBI taxonomy): Eukaryota > Metazoa > Arthropoda > Insecta > Lepidoptera > Crambidae > Schoenobius > Schoenobius gigantellus. Next base: position 56,303,587 of record OZ012541.1, read on the forward strand.
AACGTTCAAAAGCCTAAAAAATTGGCCAGCAAACAAAATTTTTACGAGATCATAAAAGATTTAAAAAAGCAAAACAGAAACAAGCCTTTCTTTAATTTTCAATTCGAAAAGTAAGTGCAATGGTCTAGTTTTGGCGGAGAAAACAGGGGACTACGAAACATCTATTTTGTGTACTTTTCATCTTCGGTCTGAGCAGCTGTTGTCTCTATGGCGCTCAGCTCAATTTTTAAACTTGAGGTGAACTGCACTTAACAGAATAAACTATATATGTCGGCCCTTAAAAAAATGTCTTACCTATTTCACTGCCCGTCTGTTTCACCATTCAAATCAGAACACGGAGCACACACAGAGGCTTGTATTTAATTATTGCATCTCCTTGTCGATCGATCTTGAGATGGTGTGTTTGACAGATGTTTCGTACAATAAACATCAAAATTGCATGTTGAGATCGAGCTCAACTTTGACATACATTTATTGATACAAGCCAAAGTCCAGAGCCTCTTGTATGTAATGAAATACTTACCGAGAGTCTGTCCTTCGCGTGTATGTACCGGAAGCGCTGGATGTAGTAGAACACGAGCCACGCCAGCGAGATCACCATCAGCACTATGAACGAGATCGACACGAACAGCACCGAGGTCCTGCGACAAACAGACGGAAATACAATAAAACTAGTCAAGTGCGCACCGAGGGTTCCATACAAACTTATCTAAGTTTATAAGTTGCTGACTACTTACTTACGGTTTTCAATTCTTTCATGTAATGTAAGACATTGCTTCTTATCAAATTTCATGATTCTAGATCAATGGAATAAGAGGAAGCCTCGAGGAAGCTGAATGTCTGTCTGAATTCCGTGCACTGAATTTAGCATAGGGACAGTATGAGTCTTAATTGGCATGCTGTCACATTGCTTTCATTTAAGAAAAGAAGTAACAGCGAACTTCTTATAAGCCCTGTAAACGATCAAACATGTTTGTCAAATTTGCTTGAAGAAAAACTTCACGTTTTCATCAAACACGACGTCATTCCAGATATTTTTTAAACACATCAAACACGTAGTTCGTTTGTCAAACGCGTCAAACACAGCCCTACACGAACAAACAAGTTTGTCAAACACGTAAATTTGACAAACATGTATGATCGTTTACAGGGTCCTTTAGGAATGTCCTAATTGTCCGTAAGTGCCTTTACACTTGCTTAAATTCAGGATCTTTCTCATTTATGTCAGATTTCACCAACCTTGTCTGAGCTTAGGATAATCTTAAATGGCATGCTGATAGCTAGCTAGCACAGCATACTAGCTAGGATTGTCCTAAGCTAAGAAATGGTTGGTGAAAATGGCAAATATAAAGATAAAGCCGCTAATTTAGCCAAATTTAAGGCCGAATTAACGTGGCACTGACTTGTTGATGTTGTTGGTGACGTTGGCGAATGTGCGCCCCTTGATGATGTCGATGACGACGCGCGTGCCGTTGTCCACCAGCCGGATGATCTCCTCGCCCTTCCACTTGTACGTGAACACCGCGCTTATGTTGCCTGGAACAATACAATCAACTTTAATGGAAACCGCGTTAGTTGATTTCGCTGAAGGTATTACGACGTATGCAGCCCAGTAGGTGTCTCGCCGAAGGAAATACATTCACCAAGTTGTTCGAATGTTACATTTTATTTCCGTTGTTGTACAATATTTACATTAGCAATAGGCGAAGCATACTGTTCGAAGTACTGATGGACGTTAGGGATCAAATAGCTACACTGCACCGGTAAGTGTTGGCAGGAAAATTGGACAGACGACATTGTAAAAGTCTATCGATCATTGACCTAACAACACGTGGATTGATACATATATGTTCACATCATGTGCGTGTGGTGTGAGAGCTCTTTTTTTAAAAGTTTTAATATTTTTACGAAATCAAGGAAGAATTTAAGAAATAATTGTGAAAACATCATGGTGAAGATAAAAAAATTGTGAAATCAATAGGGAGAAAGTTCTGGTCAATTAACTGGAGCACTCACTCTGCCAACCAGAGAAAATACTGTAACTCCAGTCTCAAAATATATTAGATATAAATGTTCAACATTTTAATGTGGAATAATTGTGTTGAATTTGTGAAACCTATTCACAAACATTCAAAAGATTTTAATGGTTTATTAGGATTTGGTAAAGGTTTATTTGGAACACTCAATTCTCTTATGGTGCAGACGGAGTGTTCCAAAACTTACCAACTTTAGCTAAATAAATAGTTAATATTCTTACTCTGTTTTACGAGTATAACACAGAGTCAATTTGTGATTCAAAAATTTTGACGTAAAACATAATAGTTAAAGAGTAAATTAAGAGTAAGAGTAAGAGTTAAGTAAAGAGTAAGAGTTAAGTAAAGAGTAAGAGCTCTCACACCACACGCACATGTTCACATCCACCGTGTCCGAAGAAAATGAAAAACAAAATGCAAAAAGATGTACAATGGGTGATAAATCGTAACAAGAAAAATTAAGCACAATCAAGGATATTATTCTTCGTCTATGGCACAATTCATAAGAATACGATTCCGTATTGTCATGAATGGTGCTTAATTTTGCATATAGGACAGATTTTTCTTGGATTCGTCCATTTGTTGTTAGGACAATGCAATCTATACCTACAGCTCCATCTTTACCTATTATAACCATTATTATAAATTAGCAGTTTAGCACTGCCGAATGCAAGGCCACAAAAGCTCTAACTACCCTCTTTTACAACGCATTTAGTCCTATGTAGTAGGCGCGATAATCGCATTAACGGAATTATTATTCGTCAACTTCACGCTCGCTCGGTCCGAGTTACAGTTACGGCGTATAATTTTTAATCCGGCTAACAAAGGCGTGCAAATGTGCAATGTAAACAAATTAGCGGCGCGCACGCAGATTGTGTAACAGCAAAAGGTTTGTTCAAACATCAAGGCGACTGCTGATGCTGTGACGTAACCCGATAATTTCATTCACGCATCTCGTTAGGTTAAATTCTTCTGCAATCTATCTACATAGATAAAATAATGGCCAAGTGTGAGTCGGATGACGACACACGACGAGGCGAGGTGCCGTACCACAGCATTTCAAGTATCTATTCTGTTTAAGATAGAGCGCAGAACCTACACTATAGGTTTCTCTTGAGAATTGACCTGCTGTTCCACTTGAACTGGATGCAATTGGTCGGGTCTAGTCTAATGGGGAATAAACAAGTAAAATATATCAAAATCAGGATAAGTATTGAGACCTTAACGACCGTCGTTCTACGTGACGACGCCATAATAATAAACATACAAAAACATCTTCATATGAAACAAGACAACAAACTTGGGTATCTTCTGAATAAGATCAATCACTGAGGTTTCATTGCGCACACGCAGCTGCCCAAAAAATTACGCAAATCACGCGTTTGCATTTTTATTAACTCAGTTAATTTGTTGGCAACAGTAACATGCGACGCTAGTATTGTGACTAATTTATATGCATAATGTAATAGAAATGCATGACAGTAATGATAAATTTTAAAATTCTATAGCATTATCCGTTTTACTGTGAGAGATTGGTGGGAACATATAAGTAGAACGGTTTAACAATGTTTTTACGTCAATCGATCTTATAAGTATAACACAATCCCCCTCAGAACAATAACTAAAGCATGCTTTAGTTATTAGGTTTGCATACTAAAGCATGCTCTAGTTATTCTTCTGAGACAATCCCTCAAATTTCTCTCTCTCTCTCCCCCGCTTAATCAGAGTTGTGTCGCAAGACGATTTGACTACCTCGTTTGTTGAGTAGATATTTTTAATTTACTTATATGAGAACCTTTCCGGTATTAAATCCTCACTAAACTCTAAATTAATCTCATTTTATATCAAAATTGGATACATTAAATTTCAATAGATTCATAGAACTAAATATTAAGAAAGTAGAATTTCGTAGCTGTTATAACAAATGCAAATGTTTGACACTGACACTTCAAATGTTTAGTTCAGCGAATCCAAAGATTGTTGAAGTCTTGATTATTTTTAAAATATTATAACTTTATTAACGATACATCCATCTTGCAAATCGCCTTGCAAAATAGAAAATAACTATTATCGTGATTTTCAATCTTAAACAGGCATAATCGCGTTAGGGGGTGCGACACCCTTTCGGCCTTGGTGGGGTTTTATGGTGGTGACGTCACAGCTGCATTGACGCCAATCACCAGCGCCGTGAGCAGGGTTGCACTTAATGCGATTGGCTTTGTCAGGTTTCACTGTCAAGGTGACTGGTGTGAACTTGGAGCCGTGTAGGCATATACCGAGATATATATAGCGCACAGCCAATTCTAATCATCATCTCGAAGTCTGAAAAGGCCAACTACTGGACATAGTTTCGAACCGTCTTCCAATACGATAGTCCAGTGCTGGCTGGTGGGAAGTAAAGTACCAAACCTTCCGTCCGCGTCCGTTGATTATCAGGGTACGTGCATCGCGAGCAGCTGAGGCTGGCCGGGATCCCATTAGATCACGGGGTGCGTTCGGTAAATTGAGCTTCCGATTCCGAACGTACCTCCACCGGGGGCGGAGAGGTTCCGGGGGTGTTTGAGCTAGGTAAAGGGACTTCAGCGGAATAGCTGCTGGTCTACCCGAGTCCCATAGCATATCCAAGTAGTCGGCCTAGTCAGCATAGCCCCTTGCAAGCCCTTACCCCTTTTAAGCATTTTAAGCACTGATAAACAATTGAAAACATGATTCACCAAGCCAGAGGCGGGTCCAGGAAGTCATATGGGGGGGGGGGGCATCCTTACAAGGGCTTTTATTAAGTACCTTAAATTTTTACAAAATAAAGAAACCGCGCCGCTAAAAATTAAGTCGATATTATGAGAAGTCCAGCCCCCAGATGCATTTCGATAATCTCTAACGTAATCGCTAGAAGAAAAATGTATGCAATTTGACATAAGCTCTCGCTTAGCTTTCGAGCGCAATTGTCAAATCTCATACATTTTCCATCTAGCGATTGCGTTAACGATTATCGAAATGCGTCTTGTCTAGGGGGGCTGGTCTTTTAGTCCCCTGGATCCGCCAATGCACCAAGCACACACGCTCCGATAAATTTTACTTCTATCTTCGATTTTATCGTAGAAGTTAGTATATGAGATGATACCAAAAGCTAATCCTTTTTGGAGATACTGTAAGCTTTCTTACTCTGGATAGTATAACTAAATTCTGATTGCCAGTTCATACTGCTGATTTTTTTTAACGAGGTGGAAGGTGGTGAGGGCGACCATTCCGGATAAACATCTGGTGTTCTCCACCTCGGCCTGGTGTGGGTAGGACTACCTATCCATTCAACCCCTAGTATTCGTTTTTCGTGATCATTGGACATATTCTTAAGATGTCATTTAATACTCAGTTGTGCAAATAACTTTTGAGAACATTCTTTGTTACACAATAACACAACTTTAGGATTCTTAAGACATTTCACATGTAGATATTAACTGTTTACAGCTTGGATACAGGTACCTCATGAAGAGCCAATAGTTAACTTCACACGGAACATACGACTATTTTATTCATTGGTAGACTGCTATAATTAATTTGACGTGCCGTATACGAGCAGCCGGTAGAAGGGCTCGGCGTTAAACAATGCATGCGAACGCGCCATGTAACCGACCTTGTAGCGCAGGACCGGCCATATACAGGCGCATGGCGTGGCGTGCGTGTACTGCCTGCGCGTTCGGCACAATGTTATAAATATTGCAACGCACATGTAAGCGTAACTTAAAGCGCTCGGAAAATAACCGAGAAAAATAGACCGGGAGAGAACGTGACTGGCAATCCTATTTATTGCGGCATAGATTAGATTATGGTCGAGAATCATCCAATATTTTATCCAGTGCGTATGAACAAATTATTAAAAATCTGCAATGAAAAATGAGTCCACCTCCCTCTTGCTTCTATTTTTTTATACTGTTATATTGGTAAACAAGCAGACCGCTACCTATCTGATGGTGTAGTTACATTTACAACACGTGGCTCTAATAAGATGCAACTCCTCCAAGAGAAGCGTATATGCCGGTGTCCGTATACCTACTCTGGAATTCTGGATTTTCGGATTAAGTGTGTAGTTAACACTTAATCCGAAAATCCAGAGTAGGTATAGTACAGAATCCACAATTTTATTGAACCACGAGAGCAACTTTGATGAACATCATTTAGTTAACAAAATGAGTTTCCCCGTGGAACAAATATTGAATGCCTTGACTCGATTCTTTGTTGCGTCGTTTCGTTTCTACCTATAAGCATTATGAGTCAGTTTATATCGTTGCCATAACAGGAGAGGTTACACGGCTACAGACACACACACACACACATCTTCCTATTATTTGGCTGTAGAGTAGAGCCTAAGGTATTTAACAGAAAAATCATATTATATTTCACAGGTATCTATCTATTTAACTACCTACGTTAAATAGATAGATACCTATTATTGTTCCTTCTAAAGGAAACTTCTAAACAACACAAAAACATAAACATATGTAAATCAAGATAAAGTAATTTTCATTAACAGTAATAGTTGGTAATAGAAATAGATACAAATAAATGGGATATGAAAAAGGCGACTAAAACATACCCCGGGATGGAAGTACAACCATTTTATACTCTTAGATGAATCTGATCACCAAATCCTACAAAATATCTTACAAGCTTACAAACTACCGTATACAAACTAAAAGATTGTTATGCAAAAAGTGTTAAAAAGAATCTATAAGAACTCAAATGTACTACCTACAGTGCAAAATATCCGTCCTCCTATATGAGTACTCCCATCGCGGTTACGTATGAGCGCATAAATACTGTCGGTGAAAGTAGTGAGTGAGTAACGCAACACAAAAGTTGCGCTGAGACTCGTTTGTTATCAACCGTTTAAATGTCAACGAGCCACGTTCGTTTGCAGAATGAATGACTACTCTCTAGATAAGTATACTGTCCGTAAATATACATTTTCCTACTGGGCAATCATAAGGGGGTCCATGATCATCGAATGAGGCTATAGCACTTCCCACCAATCCACAGCTAGCGCGATAGAAGATGGTCCAAACCCTTCGCCTTTTATGGCTGACATAATGATACTGATTACTCTACGTGGGTATAATTTTTCCGTTTACCAAGTAATGTTACTGGTTGTGGTTACTCCCTATGCAGGTATACTCGTAATGACCAATTTGTGTCCCTATCCGCCATAATGCCGTATAATGCTGCATTCTCGCGTCGCAAGAGTTCTCGTCAAAAGAGTTTTTGTACCTAAGACCAGAATACGTTATCTAAGAGATGCCAGGCCTCCGTCACTACGTGCTTAGGTACAAGATAAGTGCCTACCTACCGTTCCACGCACACTGAGAGTGTGAAAAAGCAGCAGGCCTGCGCGCTCCGCTCGGAATACCTATAGTATATGTTCTGCGTGCCAAAGACTTGGTACGTAGTACTTTTATATCTTCTGTGGTCTTGGCATATTTCTTGGCTCTTGATTATGTACCATCGGCAACAACCCTGTCACTCGAGCTAGTAGCGACGTGAGGCTTCAGAATACTAATAACATACGCTAACGCGTGGCGTTAACATACGATTCAGCTTGAATGCTCAAAGTTTCGTTATTAAAAATGTCGCATTTTCTTCAAGATGACAGGAGTGCAACTTTTGTACGTAGTACCAGAGATTTAAGGCGCATAGTGGTCCCAATGACCTTGCGTCGATCGTCCCGCACTGATTACATAGGAGTGAGTCAGTGAGTGAGTGAGAATGAGGGGAATATTTAAGCAAACCTTTACGCGTAAGATTAATTATTTCAATTAAAAATTAATAAAGGCGAATAAGAAAAATCTAAAAAGACCATCCGCTAGAATATTGTTCACTTTATTTATTGAAATCGAAAGTATATGATTTAACCTAATATTTACGACGCGATTAGGTTTAAAGTTTTAAAATCGAGGCATATGTTTGAGTCACATTTTAACCAAGTTTTAATTAATTTATAAAAAAATTAAAAAGACCATCCTCTAAAGAATGCGTTGAATAATAACATATCTAACATAACGACCCTACTATGCGCCTTAAATTGTTAGATGCGCCTTGCGCTTCCAAAAAGTGACTAAATTTTATGTCTGTGTGCGTTACATGACAAATTCATACAACAACGCGACGCGCCAAATCTGCGTAGTACTATTATCTATTCTGTGGTAATGCTTAGGAAGAATGTATTAGTAGAAACTTCTAAGCGCATACCGTAGTGACTAAAGCAAATAACCTTCTGGTTGGCTTTTCGTTTATAGGACTTGTTTTCGCTTCGGCAACGATCGTTACGTGACTTGTTTCAAAATGCACCTAATTTGTTTTTAAATATAAATAACTACAGACATACACTATTTAGCAATCTGTGACAGAGGTCTATCGGAATCGCCTGCTTAGTAATAACGCAATATCTTCCGCGTGGATGGTCTTACACGAAATCATAGGCGCTCACGCGCGCATGCACTGCGACAAATATACTCACTCACTCACTCACGAACTTGTAATTTGATTACCACGTAACCACGTCAACACGTGCTGCGTGCGTCTATTAATAAATACAAAATATTTTACACAACAAACGCGAGTTGAACAAGAAAACGCTAGAAGCAAAGCCACAACCTTTCTCGCTTTGCTAGAAAGCTTGCTTTCTAGCTATTAAATATATGAGATACAGAGTTTGGATGTAGCTATCCTTCCACTTCATTACAATTGTTATTAATGAGGTTTGAAAAGGCCACAGTCACAAATTGCACATACCAAGTTGTAAATCCATCTATTTATCAACAGATAGAAGTTGTAAATATAATCTATGGCAATATTGTCTTCCATAACTGCAACTTAACTGAGCATTCGAAATTTCGACGATATAAAAGAAAAAAATATAGTCCTAATAAATACTTTGATCGCTGACAGCAAAAATATGGTCTCCGTATAACAATAGAAGCACTCACGTCCATTATCAGTAGACAGCTTCATCTTCTCAAGGAGCGTGGTGTCCCTATCGTTGTACACCAGCACCGCCGAGGCGTTTGACTTCCACGCGTTCTGCACCTGAAAGTTTAATCAACATTTAAATGTTGTTATTGTTGTTTTCCAATGGCATCCCATTGGTGCAAGACCTTCACTAGCTGCCGCCATCCCTCCCTATCTTGGGCCTCGCGTTCTACAGCACCCCAACTCAATCCAGCCGCTTTCAATTCAGCGTCAACTGGCCGTCTTAAACTGACGTTTAAATGTCAGTTAATAAACTGTGAAACTGTCTCGTCATCAACATTTGTTGATCTAGATTGACCTACAGTCTGCAGGTCAATCTAGATCAACAAAAGTTGCTGCAGGCCTATTACCGATCTCATGGTTTTCAAATGATATCATGATGAAATCATAGTGCAAAATGAAAAATAAGATTTTCGGACAGATTTTTGATCATTCGTTCATTATATCATGATGGCATCATTGAAATTATGCCATATTGATGATATCATTACCGATCGTAGAACCAAATGAAGCATTTCATGACTTCAATATCTCAAAATTTATACCATGACGATACCATACGATGAAAGATCCATAACAGGCCTGCTGGTCCGAGAATGTTTCCCCAGATGAAATGGAACAAGAAACCTGATGGTCAAATTTTATACCCTATGTCTAGTTGTAATAGTTAAGATTCGATAACGACGATCAATCAGACAGACAGAGCGTATTATTTTATAGCAAACAAGTAGAGGGTACATAGAGGTCGGTGGTTTTGTAGGATATCAAAACGAAACATATATCGATATTCGATATCGGATTTTGAAACTTTTCTAAAACTATAAGTATTTCTCGAAACTACATATTGATACTTTGACGATTCGATTCATTTTTCGATGTGATTTACTGCGTATGATTTTATAACGTAGTTTATATAGTTTAGGGATATTTTGGCTCTAGCTAGAGTCTAGTGGAAAACATAACTGTTATATTGAGGACGGTAAATCTTATCTAATAATTAGAGTTTTACAAATGATTACCAAGTAAACTTTTTGCTGATGCCTGCCACGTCAGGGATAATCCTGGATAAACTCAATTCACTCATATTGTTGGCTGGTCTACCAACGCTACGTATTTCGGTAAATTTATCCGTTTCAAATAAAAAAATCACCCCAAATTAATCCGAAGCACGGAAAAAAATCCATGGCCCAAAGGGACAAGACCCCGCGACGTATCATTTAATCACTCTTCCAAATTACTTTATGAAATCGTTATCATTTTGTGACTTTATCATTTTCCATAATGAGGAACATATTATGGCGCACGGCGCACACACAGGATTACTGATGAGTGTTATTGCCAAATTGATTACTAAAATAAATGAAAACATCAATCATTTTTCGTCCTCGTTAGCAATAATTATATTGTGTTTCCAAATAAGCTATACAACAACCTGTTGCATCAAAAATTATAATATTTTTCAAACTGAAAGCAACTGACATATTTCTTTTCAAATCGATTAGGAAGGAGGTGGTTTCGGAATTCACCACATATTATGTTTAGAAAACTACCAAACTATGATGTTAAAATGAAAAGGTGAAATGGGGAGACACAAACTTTATATGTATCTTCGTGTTTTCTCTATTATAAATGTATCCATAGGCGGAAAGTTGTATACAGTGTAAACTCATACATAGCTATGTAGTGCTGCCATGTTTGCTTCATACATAACACAACTTTTGAAAGATATAACTAAAGATAATAAAAAATATATGTGAATTCCTTGTTTTCTAATAATTACCCAGGAATTTTAAGCCACCGTATTTTGTAAGTCGGTAAATATTTAATTATACAATAAATTCCTTTCATATCTTTAACTAAAGCGATTTCCAAGAACAGTCAGTACCTATATACATACAGACAGTTATCAGTAACATCTACTTACAATTGCAATGAACCTCACGCCTCTGTCACATTTATTTCAACACCAAACACAAACCAGCACTGAATCAACCCTGTGAATTCATTATTACTCATTGCATACATAAGATAACATTCCATAATCACCAGTTAGTTTTAAAACTCTCATTTTAGTTGCCTTGTGTCACCGCATTATGAATAATTAACAAATGAAGAATTACTTCGGAAGCTGATAAATATTGCGATTTCGCTGAACTATTTCATCACCATGCATTCGCGAAACAATTCCACAACTCATAGCCGCCTCGTTATTGAGGTTGAGACAAGCCACAGACCCTAACACCACGGGCCATGATGGACTGCAATAGAGGAGAAAGAAACACATAATCGCCATAGTTCGGTTCATTGTTATGTACCTTCGAAAGAGAGAGATTTTATAAAATACACTCCCGGACACCTAAATCGAGCCATCTTGCACTTTCGGATTATATCGTCCATAACTTTAAAAAAAATATTTGGTCGACGAAAAAATTTTATGCAATTTTATAGCTGACATATTCATAATAAGCACATCAGATTGAACACGAATATGTCAGCTATTAAATTGCATAGACTTTTGATTATCCAAATATTTTTTAAAGTTATGAACGATATAATCCAAAAAAAGTGCAATGTGGCTCGATTTAGGTGTCCGGGAGTCTATTTAAACAAGTGTATACAAGCATACTGGCCGCCTGATTACTGATGGTAAGACTACAATCACAGGTAAGACTACAATCACAGGTAAGACTACAATCACAGGTAAGACTACAATCACAGGTAAGACTACAATCACAGGTAAGACTACAATCACAGGTAAGACTACAATCACAGGTAAGACAGGCAGAAAAATTGGATCCTGAGGCTAGACATCTTTGGTCTTATTACAAAACTAATGGTCTAAGTTTAGTCTTAGTTTAAAAGTAACTCTTGTGTTGCTGCACAGACCACTCAGTAATGGTGCTGAGCCTTCCCCTGGTAGCTCTTACTTGTCCCTGTCACGTTTTGTCTAACGTCTTACTGATTCAGATCTAATGATTCGGACTTGATTTTTATATGTATAGGTGTAGAAAAAAAAGGAAGTTTCAGTTTTTACAGTTCAAGTTGTACGGTTTACGTACATTGTGCAACTGAATGCCGCAACCACGGTCACATGCATGCACATGCACAAATAAACAAGAAAGCTACTAATACTACTAATACTGTACTCTACGCCGGATGACGCACAAAGCTTCACGCTATTTCTTCAACAAAACGTATAGACGCAGTTTATTTGTGAAAGACAATATTCACGGCCTAAGTTTTACCTAATTCACTATCCGATGAAAGCGTACAGTCGTCCAGTTAATTTAATTCACGAGAAAGTTGGAACGAATCTGCAAAAGTTCCTTCATTTAAAGTTGCGCTAACAAACAATATTCCGATAGACTCAGTAAGGTTTCGAGTTTTAATGGGTTTCGTTTGCATTATTAATCTTTCGGATGAAAAGTAATCATAGTTAAAAAAAGTAAAGTAGTAAAAAAAAAGTAATCATAGTTAAAAATTTCCTCAAACAAGTTAGACTGTCCTGAATTGTTATCGCTGCTGGCCTTAAATGTCCCTTCCAAAGGTCTGCGGCATAGGCCAATACTTAACATTTCTTCAGCGTCTACCAACTATAGGCAGAATGCGTTTGTACGACGAGCAAGCAGCAATTTTAATAAATTGAGCAAAAGATTCGATCTCGACTTATTTAACACCAGTGTAACAACAGCACGACGTTTACTTGTTTTGTGAATTATTGGCAGGTAAGTGTTTCAAAACTGGCTATGTTGTCCAATTTATTTTATGCACATAACATGTGTAAGGTTGTCTTGTATTGTAATTATAACATGCGCTACGGGATAGGTGCCATTTACAATATATTATGCAATTTTTAATTTTTTTTAACATAGTCAATTATTATATATTGTTGTTTAATATTATGTTATTTCATACTTTTTCTTAGATTTTTAGCATGTTATATTTCACTTTTTTACGTTTGTGTACGGTATAGGAACTTGGTCGCTTTTTAGCAATTCTATGTTATGTTATATCTATTAGTGGAAACCAATTATTGGCTTTTTGTTACATATTTTAGCGTTATCTGTGTTTGTGAGCTGTTGGTTTTCCTAAGATAAAATAAATAAATAAATAAATAAATAAATAGTGCGTTCATTATTTATTCTTAACGACTTCTTGTTTGAAAGGAGTTCTCAATCATTCAAAATGTTATCAACTTCAACTGACAAAGTAAGTCAGTTTACAGAGTACTTTGTATTGGTGCTCCGAGGAGGTAGGCACGCGCACGCTAAGGGTTCGCGAATACTTCGGTTACGCACGGCGAATAATGGCTGCTTACGAGTGTATTCGTTTCGAATAGAATTCGCAGGCACTGTTGTCTGCCTGTAACTAACAGCAATTTCTTTACAAGAATTTGTAAAAGTATGTCGGGCGACGTCGGGTTGGAGTCGGGAGCAGCTAATACACCTGTCACATACAGTTAATACCAACCGAAAGTAGACACTCGCAGCGACTTTGAGAGATATTTACTCAGTCTTGCCGCCCTCTTAGAACTGGACGCCAGCGAGCGGTGGCGACTGCGATAAAGTCCCTGGCCACAACGGCCGAGACAGCGCGACCTGCAAAGCGACTTGTTACGAAGTGACTCAATAGATAGATATGCGGAACTAGTTAGCTCAGAGGCGAACTTCAGAAGACTGGCAGGAATTCGCGCACCAATGGCACAAGAGGCGGAGTAGGTCAGAGTTGAGGAATTAAATTGACGTATAGAGCTCGCACTGTCGCCGTCATTATGAGCGTCATCCCTAAAAGGGGGAGAAGTACGAACTGGGAGTGGATGGAGGGAAATAATTTGTAGAGAGAGAGACAAGAATTCGGACAAAGACCGTGGCACGTGCGGCCGCAAGTTTCCGCGCGCGTCTCTCGCGATTCAACCATTATAACCAAAAGGTTGGTATGGTATGGCCATGAGTGCTGGTGGGACGAAGAGATAGATTTGATATAGCCGATACGGCTAGCGCGGCTCCATCGAAATGATTAGAGATCCACTGGTCGCTCAAGATCAGACGTAATTCCATAGTTGACCAGATGACGGCGATCCAGAGCCCGTCGTGGAGTGAAACGGCCTGCCCGCACGTTACCCGCGGAGCTCTGGCAAACTCACTCACCCGATGGCACGAGTCACGACTTTATTTGGTTGTGGTCTACTATGTGATACTTCCCCAGTCATGTTGCTAAGCCGCATGACATAATTTGCGGCTGCGGCCCTCTATGAGGTACGCACAACTCCCCGCCTCATTGGAGCATCAAAAGTGTCGTAAGCAACGTACTTTGATCTCAAAGTTGCAGCTGCCGCGCCTGATGACGGCGACCCAGGGCTCGTCGGGCAGCGGGTCGTAGGGCGCGACGGTGGACAGCAGCGGCCAGGTGCAGCCGGTGTGGTCGCGCTCGCCGCCCGGGCCCTTCGCGCGCACGTGCACGGCCACGCCGCGCGCCGACCCCACGAAGCCTTCGCCGTACTTGCCGGACTGTAACAAACGTTGCGATTTTTAAAATCTACACTGCGAACTAGAAGTACGTCATACATAACAAGTGACAATCTGCAATCGTAAACTTAAAGCGCTGCTCTACTGCGGCACACGCGGAGCACGACGTCCATGTTTATGTTGGCTGGATATGTCCGCTTTGCAGCCCATGTGGATCGACGTTACCACTACTAAAGTACTAACTAAATTCCTAGCCACCCAGGGCTATATAAGGACATGAAGTTTAATGACATCACGAACTCATGCATAGACTGACCCAGGCAGTTGTCCCTACATGTCCTGCTGTGGATAGCGTCCATTGGCAATTTTATTAGCGCCACGGCGGTGAATAGCAGAACTAATAAAATTGCCATACAAACTCCTCGATTCGGATTTCGATTCGATTTTCGATTCTCCTGCGTGCTAGCCCCACTGCATTGTTATTGTCTATGAAAAAATTTATCACGATCGCCTTTAATTTGAAAGCCATTGCACCGTAAACACAAGACTGCGCCGACTTCCTTTTATAAAGGAGTGATAGATGGAATGCGACTGTCAAATTGAAAGCGATCGCGGTAGATTTTTTCTTAGACAATAACCACCTAGATCAGAGGGTCAATTCTACTTATAAACCACAGCCGAAACGAAGCCAAATCGTTGCTTTCGACCAGCCAGAACGATACAATATTACGTCATCGAACATTCGGAAGTTAGTTTTTACGATTGGTCAATCGCTATGATTCGGCTTTAACTTATTAGTAGAATTGGGGGGGACAGGTCACGCGTGGAGCAATGACGCCAATTCCTGAACAGCGCGTCCGTGGGTTGCAGTTGATATATCGTTATCACCACCATTTTCATACATAGCATCGCTAAGTCAACGTGCGTAGCATTGCCGTGCGCCGCCGTAGTGGAGCAGCGCCTTCACTTGTCAATCATGAACATTAATTAATCCTATCTTATTTTTATCTAGGTTTTACTTTAGTATTTTCTTTTAGGTTAGATTAGTAACATCCTACTAATATTATAGGCAAAATCGAATGTGCGTGACAATGGATGTTTCTCACTAATTTAGTGGAGCAGCGCCTTCACTTGTCAATCATGAACATTAATTAATCCTATCTTATTTTTATCTAGGTTTTACTTTAGTATTATCTTTCAGGTAAGATTAGTAAAATCCTACTAATATTATAGGCAAAATCGAATGTGCGTGACAATGGATATTTCTCACTACTTTACGAAAACGATTACTCAATCGATTGCCATAAAATTTGGTTTCGATAGTTGAATAATAAGATTTGTATATATGCTACCTTTTAACCGTACTAATCGTTTTCTTTTTAACTACGTACTAAAAATATACCTCATACGAGCATCAAACTCATAGCTTACAAATAAACCGTTGAGATTTATCCACATATTCGTCGGCACAAAAGACCAACGAGATCTATGCCCTCAGCACTGAATCGAGTAGGGTTATCGTCATTAGGGCCTTTATCTACTACGGAGTCGTGCATTGATTCGATCGGGACTCTTCCACCTATTACAAGTACATTCCAACAGTTGATCGTTACTCAATATTCCTTTAGATTCCTTATTTCATAATCTGGTAATGTAAATCCTCATAAATATCTCCTAATTTCCAGACAATGTGACAGATACATTTATTTAACATCGGTAATAAGGATTCTAAAAACAAGTTATGTAAGCTACAATGGTCAGTATTGTCATAATGAACGATCTTTCAACGCAAACTTTTTTGTTCGAGTAACGTCCATTTAGAAATATCCAAGATTTATTTATTACACACTGGATGTTTTTTTTTGGAACAACCTACAAAACAAGAAATATTATTTCATAACCCCTTATTTTGTGATATTTTTATCAGACGGAAGAATGATTCAATAGATTCGCATAATAACGTTTTATTGACACTGTGACAATGATATACAGCTGCGCTGTGCTGTGCCTGACTCACAGAACACAGAAAGTCTGTGTTCTGTGGTGTGACTCAACGCGACGCACGTCATGTATTCTTAGTGAAACTTATTTTATTGTAATGTATGCTATTTATTTGACATATTAAAATGCTTACACAACATTTTAATATGTCAAATAAATAGCATATTTGTACAACTGAAGGTGTGCTTAGGCGCAATCTTAGACCAGGGGGTGCGTTCGATAAATTGGCCTTCCTGAACCTGAACGTAGCTCCATCGGGCACGGGGAGGTTTCGAAGGGTGGTTTAGCCGTGTATACCCGGATACCGGCTGAATAGCGGTTGCTAGACCTACGGAGTTCAACGCATATGACCAAAATCGCAAAAGGCCAATAGACGCATTTATAGCCAGATACGCAAACGACTAAATGCGTCTGTGTGTGTATGGCCAGAGTCCTACGGCACACATCGCAACATCCCCGCCTCAAAAAAGGCGCAATCTCAAACGACTTAAAGAAACTTCAATTTAATAATGGCTAGTATTAAAAAAGATGTTGACAAATAGGCTTTACTTTAAAATAAATTTATTGTCAAATCCTTATTTGGAATTCAAAAACAGTGTTTTATGACATACTTAAAATACCTTCGTAACGACGCACGAATTGAAGACGAAAGTCTTCAATTCGTGCGTGTTGCCTTGCCAGTGATGACATACGGAACTGAGGCGTGGCCGATTACAATGGGTCTCATAAGAAGGCTCAAAGTCACTCAAAGGGCAATGGAGAGGGCTATGCTCGGGGTTTCTCAACGTGATCACAACGGAAATGATGAGATCCGTAGAAGAACTAGAGTTACCGACATAGCCCAATGAATTGCAAACCTTAAGTGGCAGTGGGCAGGACACATCGCTCGTAGGACTGACGGCTGATGGGGCGGAAAGGTCCTCGAGTGGCGGCCGCGTACCGGGAGACGCAGTGTTGGTAGGCCCCCCACAAGGTGGACCGACGATCTGGTGAAGGTCGCGGGAAGCCGCTGGATGCGGGAGGCGCAGGACTGATCGGTATGAAGATCCTTGGGGGAGGCCTATGTCCAGCAGTGGGCATCTCAAGGCTGAAATGATGATGATGATGATGAAAATACCTTCGACTCAAATTTACAGTTTTAAAGTATTAATTTTGCTTTGAAAAACCTAACTAAAGTTAAGTTGAACTAACTGTTAAGTTAAATATGTTTAGAGAAAATTACACTAACCTGCAATGAAATCGACCCACCTCATATGTGTCGATTTGGAAATATCGGTATATAAAAAATAAGATTAGACAAACAAAAACTGTAAATACAAATTGAAAGCATACTTCATAAGCTTTTTTTAACATACTCTAAACGTGGATAAAAGAGCAACAGACAAACAATAGACAATAGACTAATTTCTTCGGAAAACCCTGTTTCTCATTTTTCCGATATACGCAATCTCTGTGACTGTATACAGTGTTAAAAGTTAATTGAATTAATGTTTGTTCAAAAATTTATTACTCCTACAGATTTATTGACCCTTTAATTTGAGCTGATTTTCCCAAAAAAAAAATAGGTATATTTAAAAATTTTGATTTTTCGAACTCTAAACCAAAGCGGTCGGTCGATTTTATTGCAGTTAAGTGTATTTAAAATAAAGAGAAATTAAAGGGTCATTCTGCGAAAAGGGTATTCTGAGAGACATTCCGTGAAGGAGACCGTTTGCGAGCAATATACATCGCGCTTGAGCCTTTTTAAGAAGACTGGATTAACAGTATGATATTTTATATCTGTGAACCGGCTTTAGAACGTATTGCGTATAAAAGTATAGAATTATGTGTTCCTTCGACATATTAATAAGCTATTCATTTGATACATATTAAAGCCTGAAAATATGTATTCAATTCAAATTAGTATATCGTACTCGTTTGTAGTAGTTTGATAATGATTACAGTGTTAGTAATATTTGCAGAACAATGGTATTGTTTTAATGGTCTAGTAAACATTAAACATTTGAGATTCTACATACAATGGCTGTTTTTCCACTGCACGGATCAGCACAGCTTGCATGCTACCGGTGCCGGCAACACGGCATGACTTTTATGTATTTTTGCCGTTACCGGCGGCGCCGCCGGTGAGGGGAACAAACGCAACATAGTTGAGACATCCACACGAAAATAAAATTTATTTGTTCACACTTTATGACTTCCAAAGCCTGTATACAAAAAAAATATCAAAAATTCCTAGCTGTTACATTCCACACGATGTACAAGTTCCGAGGATAACCTTACACAGGTCGTAGACCCTATGTTTACGTATCGATGTAAACAGAGTCACGAACCAATGAATATAACGTCCATGATAGAACAGACTTTTTGGTGTAAATTTTGATTGTTTTTTGACTCCTAATGCCGTTTTTATCTTTTGGGACAGAGAAACACTTCATAAATGGTGTTTAATTTGTTTCCATATTTTTTTGTTACTAAGTTTGGTTTTTATAATTAAAGCAGTATTGTCCGTTATAATGTGTCGTATTGACATCTCTACATTGTAAATCTGCATATATTTTTGCTTCGCCAGCAGCCGTGCCGTGCCCAACGGTCAAATATCAATACAAAATCCTACACGGTCATATTCAAAACGTCTAAAGTTAGTTTTGGTTTAAACCTAGTGCGCTTTCACTTGTGTTGAGCATGAACTTAGTCCTGATTTAATAGACTAAGTTTAGACCATGTTTTTAATAAGACGGACAATGTCTAAATCATGTTAAAGTCGTTATCTATACATACAAATAAATAAAATTGAAGTGTCTGTTTGTAATGTCAAAATAACAAGTTTTTACTAAATGATATGAATCGGGTACCAATAACAAAAACACAATTTAATAAATTTTGTCTGTTTGTTCCCGCTAATCTCCGGAAAGGCTAGACCGATTTTGACGGGACTTTCACTAATAGATAGCTAATTATATAAGGTATAACATAGGCTTAGACCTTTCGCCAAAAGTTACTATTCCACGCGGACGAAGTCGCGGGCACAGCTAGTTCTAAATAATACACGAATATAGCACGTGCAATATTCGGTTTTAACGTACAGTTAGCTTACTTAAGTTATCTAAATACAACATCTTCACTGGACAATTAAACAATTACGGGGTGATCGTCCTAGTATTCATAAGTTATTGCCTCGCAATAAGTTGCGACTGTAGATACTGTTCCTATTCCTAGATGTTTATGAGGTGTTGGTCCTTCGGTACAAGTGACACAACTCAGAGATATTGCTATTTTATCACCTACAATATTACATACACTATATAATATAGATACTAAGGCCGTCTATATAAATGTTTATGCGCGGTGACGGATTTAGAATACATGTGTCATCGCTCCTAAGATATGGAAAATTGGAAACAAAACAAGCCGTTTGGCCAGTGTGTAATAGGACAATT
The DNA here is from genome assembly GCA_963935595.1 of Schoenobius gigantellus. Classification (NCBI taxonomy): domain Eukaryota; kingdom Metazoa; phylum Arthropoda; class Insecta; order Lepidoptera; family Crambidae; genus Schoenobius; species Schoenobius gigantellus. The sequence goes on from OZ012541.1 coordinate 56,323,543, forward strand.
GCGATTCCACATTTTTTTTTCATTAAGGGCCCAGTCTCGTAATAATCGGTGTTCTAGCAGATATTTTTTAAAAATAAAATTAATAAAAAATTTAAAAGGACAAAGTAAAACTGAAATCGTAAGATATAAGATAATATATGTTTTCAAAAAATAAACCAGAATTTAGCCACAAGTCATGTAGTAGAATAACAATTTATTAGATACTATTTAATTTGACTTATTTTATGTTATACGACATGTAACGGTAGTAAATAATAAAGTATACTTACCGTTTTTATTATAGTCAACTGTATAAACAGCAAAAGCTGTTTTTATCAATTTTATAAATGCCATATAATGCTAATCAAGTCAAATGTCTTCAATGCCGAGATTTTTTTTTGTAATTAGAAACAAACAAGTTTTTTCTGGCTGGTTAATAGGTTAGCAGAAATTCGGCTAAATTACACGAAAGGCAATGTGAGAAACTATATGATTGTCATAGAGTCTGAAAACTGAACCTTATGGGGCCTTAATAAAACAAATCATAAGAAAGAAAAGCTGACTCTCCACCCGTCACAAAACTGTAACCCAAAACAAAACTATATAAAGCTGTCCGACAAACCGTCAGATTCGGTAATAATCCTAAATCCTAAAACACAGCGTAAAAATTTTACCAAATATTTAATGACAATTTACATATTGTACACAGACACAAATAAATACGATTGTTTAAGAAGAACACAGTAGAATAGGCGAAGAAAAAGATTCTTTATAGCCCGCCTGCAATGAGAGATGTGCTAGCTAATGCGAAATCCGCCTTTATGTTTAATAATAAAAGGGGTGTAAGGGGTTCCGAACTTTATCTAACGGAACCCAAGTCAACCTCACCTGCACGCGGTGCACCCTGCTGTTTAACAGTCGAGGCTCTGACGCACCCCACCAACCCGCACTGGGCCAGCGTGGTAGGAGAAGGCCCAAAACCCCCAAATGAAAAATCGAACCAACCAAAGGCCCCAAGTGCCCGGCAGTCCCGGAGGACGTGCCGGCGGTGACGGTCGTCGACCCGGCGCTCGGACCTGGGGGTGCAAAGAATCCCCGGGCGGCGAAAACTCCCCGACAAACGACCTTGGCCCTGGCAACCTACAACGCGCGTACACTGCGGACCGAGTAGAAGCTGCTGGAACTAGAGAGGGAATTGAGCAGGATTCGTTGGAGTATTGTGGGACTATCCGAAGTCCGAAGAGAGGGTGAGGATACGATGGTCCTTAAATCCGGCAACCTGCTCTATTTCCGGGAGGGCGAAGAACTGTCCCAAGGTGGTGTCGGGTTTATAGTCCACAAGTCTCTCGTGAACAGCGTGGTACAGATCGGAAGTGTGTCGAATAGGGTGGCGTACCTTATACTCAGAATCACCGAACGGTATTCGCTGAAAGTCATACAGGTCTACGCCCCGACCTCGACCCACCCCGACGAGGAAGTGGAAGCTATGTATGAGGATATTTCTCGGGCAATACATGCTTCCAAGACTCACTACCCCGTTGTCATGGGATACTTCAACGCAAGGCTAGGCAAACGGGGCGATAATGAGTTGAAAGTGGGGCAATTTGGAGCCGGAATCCGGAATTTCCGAGGTCAAATGCTAGCCGACTACATGGAGAGAGAGGGACTCTATATGATGAACTCTTTCTTCAAAAACGGCTGCATCGAAAATGGACCTGGAAAAGTCCGGATGGCGTGACAAAAAATGAGATTGACTTCATCATGTCGACTAAGACCCGCATATTCAATGACGTCTCGGTGATCGATTCGTTTAACACGGGGAGCGATCACCGAATGTTACAAGACGCATTGAATCTTAACATAAAAGCGGAAAGGTATTGACTGGTGAAGTCTGCGCTCCGTCCCGAAGCCATCCAGATCCAAAACCCCGAGCGCTTTCAACTCGAATCGCAAAATCGCTTCGATTGCCTGGCGGACTGCACGGATGTGGACACTTATAATGACAGGGTTATGGAAGCTGTCCTTACGGTGGGTGCAAAGTTTTGCAAACCCAGCCGTATACTAAGCAACGAAGTAAGATCTCGGAGCCGACAGCTAAGCTGATGGAGGAAAGGCGTGGAATGGGTCGGCAGTCTTCTGAAGATGCTCGTCGGCGACTCAACAAACAGATCTCTAAGTGCCTGACTCGCGACATACGCCGATTTAATACGGAACGTATTAAAGAGGCCATCGAGCAGAACAAGGGCTCCAAAGTGTTCGCAAGAGATCTGTCACTCGGTCAGAGTCTGCTGACGAAGCTGAAGACAGAGGACGGCAGAGTCATTACATCCCGACCTGAGCTTATGGCCGAGATCGAACGCTTCTATGGACAGCTTTACGCAACATCACAGGCACTTGTTATTTAGGCTACAGACCCTATAGCCAAATTGACCCGGCACTACACCGAAGATATCCCGGACGTCAGCCTGTACGAGATTAGTGTGGCTCTCAAACAGCTTAAAAACAACAAGGCACCGGGTGATGATGGAGTTACAGCCGAACTCCTAAAAGCGGGTGGACTACCAGTCCGGAAAGCGCTGCAGCGGCTATTCAACTCCGTCATACTCGAGGGCAAAACGCCTAAAGCATGGCACAGGGACGTGGTGGCACTTTTCTTCAAAAAGGGCGACAGAGCCCAGTTGAAGAACTATAGACCCATCACGCTCCTGAGTCATGTTTATAAGCTATTCTCGAGGGTCATCACGAATCGTCTCGCACGCAGGTTCGACGACTTCCAGCCTCCCGAACAAGCCGGATTCCGAAAAGGCTATAGTACCATGGACCACATCCATACGCTGCGGCAGGTTATACAGAAGACCGAGGAGTATAATCTGCCACTATGCTTGGCGTTTGTGGACTATGAGAAAGCTTTTGATTCTTTCGAGACCTGGGCCGTACTTAGATCACTCCAGAGGTGCCAAATAGACTATCGGTACATCCAAGTGTTGCAGTCATTGTACGAAAACGCCACCATGTCAGTCCGCCTTCAGGACCAAAACTCGAAACCAGTACGACTTCAGCGTGGTGTGAGACAGGGTGACATTATATCGCCGAAACTGTTCACAGCTGCGTTGGAGGATGTATTTAAGCTTTTGGACTGGAGGGGACTCGGCATCAACATAAACGGCGAGTACATGACTCACCTTCGTTTTGCTGATGATATCGTAGTCATGGCTGAGACCGTGGAGGATCTAGGCACAATGCTCGAAGACCTCTGTAGAGTTTCCCAACAAGTGGGTCTTAAAATGAACATGGACAAGACTAAAATAATGTCGAATTCCCGTGTAGTACCCACTCCTGTGAATGTTGGAGGCTCTACGCTGGAAGTTGTTGACGAATGTGTTTACCTGGGGCAAATAGTCCAGTTCGGTAAGTCCAACTTCCAGAAAGAGGTAAATCGGCGAATCCAACTCGTTCGGGAAGCTACGCAGCATATTCTCGGCCCATCTACCGCAGTGTCTCAAGACGAAAGTCTTCAATTCGTGCGTGTTGCCAGTGATGATATACGGAACTGATCGACTTGCCGAGTTGCCTTTTCATAAGTTTAAAGCACATGTAAAAAGACTCTAATGAGTAAAGGACATTATAAAGTTAACGATTATTTAAATGATGCCAATGCCTGGAGTTAATACTATTATTCGTTATAATGTCAATAATTGTGGTGTTGTGTATAGCTACTGATGTTAACAAATATTGTTGTCAGGAAAAGAACTGACACTGATTTTGAATCAGACCAAGTTATCATGTTATGTTTGGTAACAACATAATTTATTGTATTATGATTAGTGTATAAGTCTATAACTTATTTTTTTGACATTTTAAGCATACCGATTGTATTTTTTTGACATTTTAATCATACCGATTGTATTTTTTTTTAACATTCAATGACTATGTAACAAAACCAAAATTGTAAATGGCGATTTAAAAGAGGAGATAAAAAATTTGACCTTTCAAGTTTCTTGCCTGTTCTTCTCGAGAAGGCTCTCCCAATTTCCGAACAGGTGTAGATTCAACTTTTTTTTTTTCATTGCTACTTGTATTTGCAGACATCTTGAGTAGGTATATTCAGGATGTATGCACATACAAGGTTAAATATGTTTCCTTTAAATTAGAATGTTTTGCTTTGTTTTGACGTCAATAAGTGCCTGTAAAGGCCTAAGTTGAATAAAGATTTTTGAATTTGAATTTGAATTTGAGACGTGGCCGCTTACAATGGGTCTCATAAGAAGGCTCAAAGTCACCCAAAGGGCAATGGAGAGGGCTATGCTCGGGGTTTCTCTTCGTGATCACATCAGAAATGATGAGATCCGTAGAAGAACTAGAGTTACCGACATAGCCCAAAGAATTGCAAACCTTAAGTGGCAGTGGGCAGGACACATCGCTCATAGGACTGACGGCCGTTGGGGCGGAAAGGTCCTCGAGCAGTTTTAGTAGGCCCCCCACAAGGTGGACCGACGAGCTGGTGAAGGTCGCGGGAAGCCGCTGGATGCGGGAGGCGCAGGAGCGATCGGTATGGAGATCCTTGGGGGAGGCCTATGTCCAACAGTGGGCGTCTCTTGGCTGATATGATGATGATGATGTATAATAAAATATAAGGCATATCGATAAAATTATATTGAGCAAAACCTGTGGTTTCAGAGCATTTCGCGTATTGGTCAATATGCGTTTTTAGAAGGGTCATTATGCGTCGGGAGCGAGGCGAGAAACGTGTTGACAATTTGGCGTGCAGTGAGCTCTCTGTCGCCAAATTATTTTATTGACTAACACCTAACGAAATATTTAAGACTATACCTCTATTAATCCATATGTAGTATGTAATACACAGTGGGTGGTGTGGATAGTAAACAAAACTTGTAAAACGAACTAAGAGCTAGGCTAAATAAAGCTATATCATATTTCATTGTCACATAAATTTCATATAGTATTTAATCATTGTAACGTATAATAATAACAGACATGTTTATTTGCTTTCAATTAATTAAGCATTTAGTACGACTTCAACTGTTTGTTCTCAAGTTCAACTGGTGGCGATTTACGTGTACCGACCGATAAAATATGTGTTCTGAATACGATGTATATATTTTAAACGTTATATATTTCTTTAATGTGAGTGATAAATAATAATTTAATATTATTAATTTTATGAAACGTCACAAAACACACTTACCAAATTCCAACAAAAATAAAAGTCAAAGAAACCCTTTAAAATTTTGAAACGGATTGATGCAAAAGTTTGCAACATAAACGGTCATTACTGTTGACAGCGGTTGATTGTTGAGCTGTTGATTTTTTACAGTGCAGCTGAAAGAGACCGTAAACCCAAGTATTTGATATAAATTTCAGTTTGATATCTCTACGCGAACAGTTGTCTTGACAGACAGACGGACAATGAAGTGATTTTATTGGAGCCCTAAAAATAAACAATAAAAAAATAAAAATCAATTACCGTCGCTTTTAATTTTGACAGTCAAAGTGCATACATTACCGCTTTATAGAAAGAAGAAAAGACAATCGTCGGTCTTGATAGACGCGGCAATGACGATCAAATTGAAAACTTTACAGAATTTCTTCGAGAAACAGAAAAGAAATTACAGAATTTCTTTCTTCACATAGCATAAGTGAGGACGATAGTATAAGTATACATATAACTTTGTCTAAATCTCATTTGAGTGTGTGTTTTTAATTTAACTATCAAATTCGAAATGGGTCGGGTCACCTGATTGCTCAACAAAGAAAATCTTACATAAGTTCAGTGGAATTCCCAGTTTATCCCGACGACCTTCCTTGATGCAAAACAGGCTCAGCTACTTACAATGGGCGCATTAAAAGAGAATACCAAATGACCCGAAGAATAAAACCGGCTACAATATGGCACGGCGGAAAACATTTAAATTCGATGCAAATGTCAACGCCAAAAGGATTCTTTGTGTGTGTTTGATATATTCATTACGTAGGTACCGACCGATCGTTGGTAAATGTTTGAAGTCGAAAGTTGTAATGATCACAATAACATTTCGGATATACAACGTAAAATTTAAGGGGTTATTGTCTAAGAAAAAATCTGTCACGTTCAACTTGGGAGTTACTAATCATTGCATTGCGGCGTCAATACAAGACTCTGTGTCGACTGTCTGATAAAAATTAGTAATGCGTGCACTTTGACTGTCAAAATTGAAATTGATAGCGATGGATTTTATTACACAATCAAGGGGCAGTTCATCGCGTCGAAATGCGCGACATACAGCCAAAGTTCACGTAAAAAACTGACGGAATGATGTGAGTAAATAAGTTTGCGATCGCTCCATTTGGAGAGACACTGAACGTTTGATTGGATTGTCGAGCTTAAGATTGCCAAACGATGATACCCTAGAAAGTCTTAAAATTTGTCACCGACTTCCATATAGAAGTGTGATGTTGTCTGTACCTATTCTTATATTATTTTTAACTTTTCAGTGTTTTTCAAGTCGTATTTTATTTTTTGTATAATATTTCTTATTTTAACCTTTTTAGTGAATGAAATCTATTTAGTGAACGGAACCCTAATTAATTTAAGGCTTCCCTCGATTTTCATGAGACCCCATCTTCAGATCCTGACTTTATTCAGGATCTGATGATGAGATCTCATGAAAATCGTGGGAAACCCTAATTTAATACCAGCTTACCGAAGGTGAGCTGGTATTTTTATTCACTAAAAAGTTAAAAATTAAAAATATTTTACAAAAAATAAAAACAGACTTCAAAAACACTGAAAAGTTTAAAATAATATAAGAATAGATACCTACAGACAACATCACACTTCTATTTCTATATTGAAGTCGGTGACAAATTTAGGACTTTCTAGGGGATCATCGTTTGGCACCGACTTCAATATAGAAGTGTGATGTTGTCTGTCTGACCTATTCTTATATTATTTTAAACTTTTCAGTTTTTGAAGTCGTATTTTATTTTTTGTATAATATTTTTTATTTTAACCTTTTTAGTGAATGAAATCTATTTAGTGAACGGAACCCTAATTAATTTAAGGTTTCCCTCGATTTTCATGAGACCCCATCTTCAGATCCTGACTAGTGATCTTGGGACCACCCAAGGAGTATACTCTATCGAATACAAAAGGAATCATCAAAATCGGTTCATAAACGACGAAGTTGTCCGCGAACAAACAAAAAAAGCTTATAGTATATAATACGGTCGATTTGAGAAACCTCCTTTTTTTGTAGTCGGTTAAAAAATAGGTATATTTTTGTAATTAAAGTGTTATCAAATACATGCATTTTTACTGCGCAAGAAATTTTTTCGTGAATAGTATACGAATTATGCCTACTGGTTTTAAGCGCCGCATGAATAACTGAGTTTACTCATAGTGAATGATCGTTTCACACGTATCTAGGCATTGATTTACTAAAATCAATGTATCTAGGACTCTATCTAGGACTGACAAAAATACATGTAACGCAATAGCTACTTCTATCATTTGTAAAGCAATGAAATTAACATTAGTTTTATTTTAAAATGAGTCAGGTTATCATTTTATAGCCCAAAAAGTATATCAATTTTTAAAATAGAGAATAATAATGGCGGCCTGCTTACGATTACAATTTCTGTATAAGGATTAAAAAGATGACCACATTTATGCAATACGGATTGAAATAATTAGGGTTCAAAAGGAATAAGTAATAACCTTCTAGGCCAGCTTCCACAAAAAGTAAGTAAATGTAGTAGGTATATAAGTATGTCAAAGTACCTAGTAAGTCTGTAAAATTTTTCCTAGTGTGTCCAAAACAATTTGCGAGCTGGCCTTGAAGATGTGTGGGAAAACAACTTCTCTTAAAAATGTCTGAATACAAATGTACAAATTCTGTTTTATGAGAGTCGAAAAGTATTTTTATTTCATGAAAAAGCATTAACCAATATACTGAGCAATCGATATTTCGATTTTTATATATTAGATAATATTTGGTACATACCCACGTACGACCCTATCTAGCCGAAAAATAATTTTTAAAATTAAACTACCCGAAATTCTAAAATTAATTTTCTAATTCCCCATACATGTTTTTTCACAGATCCAACTATTTGTATGTCCGACCTCGTTTTAAATTAGCATACTGTGGGTGGACTGCACATTAAAACGAAAGAATTTTCGAACCTGCGACCAAGCGGAAAAAGACTTCATTCAAAATATCCTTTCAATAAAATATCCCTTCAAGCTACATGAGTGATATTTCTTTTTACAGCCGATTTCTTTATATTTTCCAGAAGTACCAGAATGTTCTATATAGCTGCCTTCTGATATAAACTATTCTTCTAAAATTTGCAATGTTTGGTTAAATATATTATCTTTTACATCTTTACTATTCATACAAGCGGAAATTAGTTGATTTTTGTTATATGCACAACAACTTTTGTTGGCTAGCACCGGGCTCAGTCTTTATGTTCCTATATTCACAAATCCTTTGATAATCTGAAACACTTTGCCGATTGCTACTTCTTATACCACCCTTTCTTTTAAATTTATTCCACGATTTTCCGCCCATGATGTAAAAAGTAAAACTTCTAATAAGTATGAAAGTATACACAAGATTGAATTAAATATTATGCTGATATTAAGCTTTCGGCACTTTAATCTGTATTGGTTTATTATTTAGACCTCCTTTAATTCCAAATATACAAAAATGCCTTATAATATCTCGGAAAATATTGTTTATTTAGTATCATCATCATGTCTATGATTTACATGAAAATTTTGGGTTGAATGACATTACGGGTAAACACAATTTAATAATTAGTTTTAGATAACGCATTGATTATTTTATTTATTGGTTATTATGAAACACCGTGTATACAGCCCAGACATATTTTACGAAAAAAATGTAATACTGTAGATTTTGGCTTTTTTCTCTCGCAACGAAAATTAAGCATATTTTCGTGTGATTTTATATCAACATTTTAATAAATTGTTGACATATTCATACATATGCTCGAAGAGTGCATTTTTTATAATGCGGCAGCAATTGGCTGTGTGCCAAGTGACATAATTCAAGTTATAGATGAATTGAAAAACATTTGAGCTGCGGCCATAAATGAATTTTCATACTAATTTTCCTGGCCTAGGCCGGTAAAGTAATGCATGAGCCAAGAATTACAAACTTCGTGTCGTCTTTTTACTACAATAATGCCTACATTTCCGAGCATGTTAGAGAAAAATATTATTACTACATAATTCAATTTTAAACAATAACACAGCACGCCGTGTTATACACAGCTGCAGCTGCCGTTTTCCTGAGTCACATTGTCACGCAAAAGATTTGAAGTTTGACATCCGCAACGTAACGTGTTCGCTGAGTTCCCCGCCCCGCTTTGAAAACACTTAACCGCAAAAATGTGCTAAGGCCTTTATGTAGAATTACACTCATGTAAGATTGACAATATTATGAAAAGGCACTTCAGTATACAGGACATTACTGGAAATCTTGTGAGTTTTCGGACTCGCGAGAGAATCAACTTAGTAAAAGACAATGAAATAAGACCATGACCTTTCCCAAGACAATTCGAGTTGTCCACCAAATGTGCCAAATTTACAGAATGCCTACGAAATAAAATCTATCAACTTTTTCGCGAATCTTTCGATATTTCCTTTAGTCAACTCAATATCAACTGACCAAACACGAGCAGACTTTGAACTTGCAACAGTCATTATAGATAAGTTAAGTAATCCAGTTTTGGCTTGGTGATGTCATAATAAAAATTACGTTTTTTAAAGATTGAGCATCATTTGCTTATACCTAAATGATAAATTTGTATTATCCTCTAAAATTTACACACCCAAAATACAAACAGTGACTCATTTAATTGTTATTACTATAATAACTAGGTACCTATTTAATGGTACATATTTTGATCAAAACCACAGACTGCAAACTAGTGGGCAATGCAAGGCGAATGCTATACATATGTTTATTCAACGCAGTATAGCGTTGTACCCCTCATAAATAAGTCATTGCGTTCGCGTTCCGTACAAGGAGGACATACATTTAGAGATAAAGAAAACAGATTGAATCTCGTTATTTCATCAAATTCAACATGAAAATCATTGATAGTTTTAGTACCTCCCCTTATATTATAGTATATTCAGATATTCGCTTGTTAATGAAAAGTTAGCAACTCTATCACGCGAATAATGATGAATTTTAGCATACTCATATATAGGTTAACAGGTTTGTGCTTCAATTTAACCAAGTCTATTCAATAAAGAATCCCGTGTGAAAATCCAAAAGCAACATATTCAATTAAACATTATACCAACATATCCAATAAAAGCAACATTATTTCAATGTGCAAATAAAACTTATATAAAAAATTATTTTACGCCCAAAAACGGTCAGTGCCATTAAAGTTCGTGTCCACAAAATTAGCATACTGTTAAATTTAAAAACGTGCCTGACGATTAATAAGTGAGTTAAATCGTAGCCTGAAAATGAATCCTGTTTAACTACTTGCACTTAATAAAGCATTTTGCTTTCTCAATCTCATTTCTCCTCATTAATTCTCACTCCGTGCATAGCGCGCACAGGGTGGACATGGAACCATGATTTTGATAAATGTTCCATTGTAATGAAGCTCATATGAACGGTCATATGAGGGACAAATCTTATTGCTTGAATTATTAGGGTATGGTAGTGTGTGTCTTGCCTTTGGATTTATGCCTTTAATTGGAGTAAGACAACAGCAGTCAGAAACATGAGCATGACCAGTATTGATCAGTGTTATGTAGTCATCGTCATTTTCTCAGATATAAACTTTCAAGGCGTTATATGTTTGATATTTAAAAAATAAAGGAAGTAATATAGACCTCAGCAATCAGCATGACTTGACACCACCCGTTTCTAAACAATAACATGGGATTCAAAAAAAAATATTCGGCAGAGAAGTATGACTCTTCTTAGTTTTCTGAAAATCAGATGAGTACGCTTTCAAATCAACTGTTCACCTTGATAATGAAATCAAATCAAAGCTCAATGTTTTATTTCATATTTTGTCTTCGGTGAATACGGAACAATAAATGATTGCAGAGGCCTTATTCTGCTACCATTAACGCATTTGTGGCGAGTCAATAACGCTTCAATGGAATCGCTTTTTGAGACAGTTATTGTCGGTTAACCGATTACTAACTAAAACATTGTCACTATTGACTTATTAAGAAATTGAAGTACGAATAAATTGCACCAGGTGATACATATTAAAGTGACAAATGCAGTTTTATTGAAACGCTATCAAAACACAATAACGACGTTAATATTAGCGGAATTAGGTCCCTGGATTGTTGATTTGGTTACAACTACATCAAAGACACGCTCGGGTGTAGTACTAGGCAAGGAGTCTTTGTTCTAGATTTTTTCCAAATAAAGAATATTGTCTTCGTGAAGGCTCATTTCGCAGTGTTGTCTGTTTGTGATTTTCAGTAATTTCAGCAACAGAACCACGCGAATACGCCAGCTAAAAATATAGGTACTGCGGTTAAGATTTATTTTTGCTGTTACATTAATCAAGAACCATGTGTATTTTACACATAGTAGAATAAATTTATGTCTTAAAATGACACCATTTAAATATGATGAATGATTAGAGATTTTATAAATGATTTATATTTCGTTTTTAAATAAAAAATTGTTATATATGTAGGTGTATAAGGTGAAAATGCAAAACTTTGTATGTAATTCTAAAATTACGGTTTAGATAAGTAAATTCCGGTCAAATTTCAAATTTCATTCAGGCAGGATGTTGCTTCGTTAAAATATGTTATGTAAGAAGCGGAGATGAGAATCTTACGATGGATCTGTGGTGGGATAAGGTAGAATGGATAAGATTAGGAATTAATAATATAAGAAGATTTAAAGTAGGACCAATGACAGAGAGATAAGAAGTATTCCATATAGACAGGATGTGGTTTCATTAAAAAACGTTACATAAATAGCGGAGATGAGAATCTTGCGATTATTTGTGTGATGTGTTTAAAATGGATAAGATTAGGAAAGAATAATTGAAAGTAGCACAAGTGACATAGAAGATAAGAATTAAGTAACAGTTTAGCGTGGTATGGGCATGTGATGAGGGGGGATGATGGTCGTACTACCAGACAAATTATTACATTGAAACTACATATTTAGAAAATCTAATGTTAAAAATATAAATCTACACATTAGGTACTAAATGTTCCTGAAAACGACCGGTTCTATTGTATCTAAATTTAATCCGGCGCGTTAATGCAGGACTTTTTAATTACGATAGTATCTATATTATATTTTTGTTATAAAGCTATCAAATCAAAAGCGAACGTTATTGGCGTGTAACTTAGATAGAACTCAGGTCGTGAAATTCATAAATTATCGCATTTTCTACAGTGATCCCTTAATACCTATTATCTCTCCGAGATACTTAGTTATTAGTATTATAGAGCCGTTCGGATCACGAGCGGCGTGTTCGCAATACCAAATAGGCTGGTGAATCGATGCTTCCGCTTCCTGCTATAGCCGCCATTTGTATTTTGTTTTAAATTTAGAACTTGACAGTCCTGAAGTGAATTGTATTTATTTAAAGCGTAAAAAAACTTTGTATTTTTCTTTTATCTTAACAAGATCTTAACATAGCAAAGCTTGCTAACATTGACTACCAAATACTTTTTTCAGTTTTAGAAAAATGTATTTGGCAGTCATGATTGATTAAAGGCCTGCTTGGGTACCTCCGTCTTATCTGTTTCTGACAGAAAGCAGAAGTACTTGCATTGCTGTGTTCCAGTTTGAAGGGCAGTGCTATGGCAGTGAAATTACTGGTTACCGTGATTGTACATCTTATGTCATAAGTTGGCAACATACTCTGTGGTTCTTGTGGGGGTAGCAGATTTACTGTGAATCTCACAAGAACCACAGTACCTACCTACTATAGATGACTGTTATCTCCTACCATCAGGTGGTCAGTTTGCTTGTTTGCCAATTTAATTGTATAAAAAATAGAATAAATCACTACCTGAATACATAAAATAATCGAGTTATGATCTTAAGTACGGTAGGGGTGCGCCCGTCGCGGTGGCCAGCGTCGTATACGAGATGCTGAACGGCGTGACGACGTGGGCGCGTGAGGTCGCCCCTTTCGCTGCACCGCTCCGACCGCAGGCGGTTGGGTAGGAGGAGCTGGCCGCGCGCCACCAACTCCCTTAAGCGAGCTGGGGATGAATTGGCCCGGCGGCCGGCCGACAACCCGTTGGGAGACATTACTTAATCTCTGGCCTGCCCGTCTGGGGGGACGCATTATGGCATTTGGCAAACCCTCCGTAGAGCAGCCCCAGCGCTTGGTTCAGCTGTGCTGGCTCACCGTTGGGCCTGTCTCCAGGAGGCGCGCTGGGGGAATGGCTAGCGCCGATCCCCGAAACAGTCCCCGGCAAAACACTCGATCCTCTCATAACTTACTCTTACAATTCCCTTCAAATTCCACCCAACCACGACAACTGGAGGTTAGATAACCAGCTCCCCTATTTCAGCAAATTCTCGGTGAACTATGTTATTATTATTGGATATATCGTTAATTTCATCAGGCGAGCCGAAGTTGCCACACTGTAGAAATCAATAAAAGTCTAGAGTGGATATACTTTCATTCAACTTAATTGAAGGACTGGCATATACTTTCATTCAACTTAATTGAAGTCCAGCAACTAATTCCTTAACCATTTGACAATGTCGATATACCCCTCTACTTTCCCCTAATAATATAATTGTTATGATTCAATTATAGACACTCATGTATCTATCATACACATGATTCACGAGCAAATAACCGATTATTTACACAAGACAGACACTATTCTAATATCAACAAAATAAAAATAAGTGTTGTTCTTGTGAGTCGAAGGAAACACTTATCAGATAAGAATGGATCCATACAGTTTGAACAATGTTTCATTTCATATTATATTTTTTATCAAAATAAAGTCATAAGACACTAATCAACAATCATGATGTGGTTAGTCTAACGAAACGAAATTAAGTAAAGATAATAAATAAATTAATTACACTTACAGCGGGTAATAAATAAAGTAATAGTAAGAAATTATGCAGCTATAAAAACTGCAAAAGAAGACAATTAAAATTAAAGTCAAATTAGGACAACATTCCTACAGACTTTTTATTCCAAACTTTTGTGTTTATTTCGCGAGCAGCAACATACGCAACAATTACTTTACAGTATGATCTCATTCGGCTTGTGTACGCCAATTGATTGTTAGAGCGAAAACAATACAAATTAAAACAGCAGGGATCGGTAATGGGGCCCTTCGGCGTGTTGCCAGTTGCGAAGTAACATAACAAAGCTATCGTTGCCACGTCACAGTTCAGCGACCACAATGCGCTATGGTGTGGTCACCGTGTCCAACTACCCTCGTTTATATTTTCTTTCATAAACTTTAAATACTTGAATGTGTTTAATCATCATCATCATCATCATTTCAGCCAAGAGACGCCCACTGCTGGACATAGGCCTCCCCCAGGGATCTCCAAACCGATCGGTCCTGCGCCTCCCGCATCCAGCGGCTTCCCGCGACCTTCACCAGATCGTCGGTCCACCTTGTGGGGGGCCTACCAACGCTGCGTCTCCCGGTACGTGGCCGCCACTCAAGGACCTTTCCGCCCCAACGGCCGTCAGTCCTGCGAGCTATGTGTCCTGCCCACTGCCACTTAAGGTTTGCAATTCTTTGGGCTATGTCGGTGACTCTAGTTCTTCTACGGATCTCTTCATTTCTGATGCGATCGCGTGTGTTTAATAAAGAAATATAAATAATTGATGACAACTTGACTTTTTAAAATATCATGTGATAATATCCAATATAATAAACATAGTATGAAGGTTTGATTTAAACAACTAAGTTGGCAAACATGCAGGCTGCCCACCAGGGGACTGACAAGTGGCAATCGCCTCATAGCGAAACGATAGCTAAATTCGTCATCGTCTCTGAGATAACGAAAACAAATTCCTAGCCAACGTAAAGATTAGCGATCGCTGTGTCGAATTGTTCTTTCTGTAAGAAAACGACATACTATTGGTTATCTAAGTATTCAAAACTGAGAAAAGAATGGAAAAGAAATTGTGAAATAAATGATTAAAATTAATATTTTCAATTTATTTTAATGAAAAATGTGTTGTTTTGCGTAGTACACGACTTTGAACGATTTGCCACGTTATATAACGATGGATGGCATATATTATGTCAATGCCATACATTTTGTTCTATGGTGGTATGGTTAAGTCCCACCCTACCCACAGGGGTATTTCCAGGGTAGTGGTGGGTCTATGGTGAGACTGAGGTAACCACGTAGATAATTCACTACTGAATCTCCCTCTGGTACTTCAACCGGAAGGAGACTCTGTTCCAGGGTCGCCTGCTTGGATACCTCCATCTTACAGCTATTTCTTTGTGGCGCAGCAGCAGTGCTTGCATTGCTTTGTTGCAGTTTGAAGGGTATGATATGACAGTGAATTTCCTGGGTACCGTGACGTTAAGTTTCATGTCACAAGTTGGCAACGTACACTGCGGTTCTTGTGGGGGTTGCAGACTTGCTGCGAATCTGACAGGAACCACATAACTATTATCTATTCTGTGCCACATGTATTATAGTTGTGACTGTTACCACTTACCATCAGGTGGTTAGTATGCTTGTGTGCCAACTTAGTTGTATAAAAAAATGAAAAGAACTTGAATACTTCATTTACATATTAACAACAAAAATAAATATCGTAGTAAGTATGTTTCTATGGTCTTGTTCCCATTTCTGAAAAAGTTTGTGTACAACTACACTCAGGGGCAAATTTAGAGGAACGATAAAAATTCACTCCTAGTTTTGATAACGCTGTGTATTTCAGCATACGAAACCATATTTAGTTTTACCGCTTTAGTTTTACAAAAAAAATATTCGACGCGGAAACCAGTTGTACGATTGTGATAAAAAGACCACCATTAAGTTGCCGTTCTTCTTCAGGTCACAAATAGGGGAATTTTGTCATTATCCGTTATGGTCTTGGTCATGAATCCTGGATAACAATCAAACAAACGCATTAAAGGTCAATCACACATCGATATGATGTTGTAAAAGTAGCTTGAATCTATGTAAAAAGTGTAGTGTTCCTCTAAATTTGCCGCTGAGTGTATGTTTATCAAGCGTCGATGGCGTAGTGCGTAAGGCTGTCGCCTTCCAATCGGGAGGTAGCGGTTCGAACCCCGCCACGTACCAATGTGTTTTCAAATTTTGAATTCATATGTACGTTTATTCGACGCTTTTACGGTGAAGGAAAACATCGCGAGGAAACCTGCACACACCTGTGAAGAAAGAATTTCTTTACAGGATGTGTGTAAAGTCGACCAACCCGCACTTGGCCAACGTGGTTGACTTAGGCCTAATCGCCCTAGTTTAGGGTAGGCTCGAGCCCCTCGGTGGGGACGTATAGAGCTGTTGATGATGATGTTTATCAAATGATAACATCTTTTTGAGTTCATCTAGAACAGCCTTATAAGAGCGCACACCAAAGAATATGATTTTAAGGCATATGAGCAATATTATATGTACCGCAAGAACTATGTATGTATTTTTGCATGTGTAAATACGAAATTGCCAACCTTTTGTCAATCTTATATGTGCGCGTTTGTAATGAGACGTTCCCACTGTTCATGGTAGAAATTCTATGATATTATTACACCTAGAATTATAGACAATGTAGAAATGGTTAGAATTTGCAGGTAACATCATAAAAGAATCAAATCAAACGATACGTCAGGAGACAAAAACATACGTCTTAAGATCACCCTCTTTCTCTAATTAGCATTAGCGCACGTAGAAGGTTCAATCCTAAAGTGTATGACGTAAGCCCCGCCACAAATCCTATTTGTTTCAATGGCGACTTGGCGAATCTAACGCACTAACCCACATTCGCAAAGTGAATGGCACTCGGCCAGAGCGAGCCGAATCGATTTAATAAGGTCGGTGCACTCGCACTCCGTAAGTACCTGAGTACCTGATGGATTAAAAAACCTTCCGAAATTAAGGAAACGCTACTCGTGCTCAATGACTTGCTGGATATAAACTTTCATGGTACTACATATTCCTTCCGCGTCTATTTCAGCAGATCTTATTTTATTTTTTACCGACGAAAAAACGGAGGAGGTACTCAATTCGACGCGTATATTTTTTTTATGTATGATCACGCATAACTTTTTACAGAGAACTCCGATTTTGATGATTTTTTATTGGAAAGGGAGTGTGGTCCCATTTAAATTTGAAAAAAAAAAATCCAAGCCTAAGGGTAGGGAAACAGCAAATTATTGTTGATTTACTCACTAATTGTGATCAATGACCACGCATCACTTTTTACAGAGTGATCTGATTTTGATGATTCTTTTTTTATTGGAAGGGGTATACCCCGAGTGTGGTCCCATATAAATTTACAACCCTAAAGGTATAAAAACGGGGGATGATTGATGATTCACTTACTGATTGTAAAATTAATACATGAAAGTCACAAAAATATATAAAATAAAAACTTTTTAACAAAAAATTGAACCGCCGAAAAAACTAAGAAGCAAAAACACTGAAAAGTTAAAAATAATATAAGAATAGTACAACATCACACTTCTATATTGAAGTCGGTGACAAATTGTAACACTTTCTAGGAGATCATCGTTTGGCACCAACTTCAATATAGAAGTGTGATGTTGTACTATTCTTATATTATTTTAACTTTTCAGTGTTTTTGCTTTTTAGTTTTTTCGGCGGTTCAATTTTTTGTTAAAAAGTTTTTTATTATCCTATGAGTGAGTGAGGTTTGTAGCGAGTGTGTGCCTCGCCCTCTTCTATAGTTCACTGCGTGTGATATGTCCACCGGCGGTGAAGAGGAGAGAGAGAAGAAAACAATGCATTGCAACTGACGTATTCCGCATGCAAAACGTATCTACTGCATATGTAGGTCTGCAGTCTGTTCAAACTGGAGGGACTTATTTCTTGACGTAGCCAACGAGTAAGATGTCAATTAAACTGTCAACAAACTGAGTTCATCGCCTGTATCTATTTTGCCAACTATTGCAAGACTATTAACAAATTGATAATTCAAAAGCAATTAACTAAGAGCACTTATTTTTACTGATAAAATACAAATAATAGGCAAGAAGATTGTTAACATTATTTCTTCTTTACTTACGAATACTCTTTTAATGCTTATTGTAATATTAGTTACTCATTACGACAATTAAGTGGGACTTAAACCAAACTTTTATAATTATCGTAATTACTTACGTAATACAAAACTTGCTATTGAATCCGCATTCCAATTTGAAGCCTGTATTTGTCGGTTCATTATTAAATATTTAATCTATTGCACCGTTTTCCTCCTTGGAAAAAGAAAAAAAATCGATAGATTCATTTCTTGTGACGACTATAAAACTAGTCACCATAAAAGATGCTATGTTGCTATGGTAATTTCGTTAGACGGACGTTTAGGCTACCGTTTTATTTGTGGCGAAAGAAAATGCAGCTACAAAAAAATTATTTACATACTTTTTTATTAATAACTACTAGTTATTAAAAATTACTAAAATGAAAATAAAATTCTTCTCTGATAACTAATTATGAAACAGTGAAAAAGAAAGTCTCTTTTGTAAGCTGGTTATCTCACACTAGTTACTGATGCAAAAAATCTTCTCCTTATTTAACTAGTTAAGAAACAGTGAAAAAATTTATTTTTAAGTAAACAGTTATCAAACAGTCAGTTATCAAGATAGCTGAAGGGTTTGTTACCATGATGTTACTGACTGAGTTAATAATAGACACACTACTCATGTGTGTAAGAACGTTATTATGACATAATTTTATATTACTCGTACAATAAAATTATTCTCATGATATATATATTATTAAGTTATAATAAACAATATCGTTACCATTCAAACTAAAACCGTTCTGCGGTGTTTGTGTGATACGAGTTTTTTTACGCACAGATAGTCCCCCTATATTTTGAATGGGATTTCTCAGCTTCCTGTGAAAATATTGAAAGGCCCTTTCTTAGTGGGTGCCTCCATAAGCCAACGAACCCCTTTACAGAATTTCATGCTTCTTCTAGCTCCAGTAACTTGAGCTCTACGTTGATAGTTGATACCTCAGTAAGTCAGTCACCAAAGCCTTTAAATACTGAAAAGGATGTATAGTCAATATACATAAATATAGTCAAATTTTGCGAAAATAAAACTCTTTCAAAACAGATGTCTTTTTACAAGCTTTTATTTACTTTCACCTGTTCGGTGTCTGTAATGAAATCTTGCAAGTTAAATTTGACCCCTTCCCGGTCTCTGATTGAGCTGAAATTTTGTATGCATATGTACAGCCGGCTTCAAAAGTAGATGAACATTTTAGTACCGTGTCACACCAACTATTAACAATCCAACATAGGTGTAACCATACTAAATAAAAGGAATAGTTGGTGTGACATGGTACTAAAATGCTCTAAAATGCTTATCTACTTTTGAAGCCGGCTGTATATCGCGTGACAATGCAATACTGTAAATGCTTGTACTTAAAAAAGTTTTTTTTTTATAATTTAACTCGTTCCATTTTTATTGACATTTCTACGATTTGAATTCAAACTGCGATGTAGTAAAAAACCATTCTATCTAACACAAACTTAAAAACTTTATTGCATAACGACTTTTATAGGCGCTTATTGACGTCAGCGTTAGTTACGAAAACGTGTAAGTATTAACAAATAATGCGTGCATAAATATTACGTAAGGTATATAACGTATAATAAAGGTACGTAACGTGTATCAATATTAGCGTGTATCCAAGTGCAAAATTATTGTTAACCTACCAAATAAAAGTAAACTGACAATTTCACATAAGTACGCACGCACGCACGTGTTTCGCTTTCCAACGATAATATACTTTAATTATAAAATATGTTTTGGAAGAATGACAACTATACCACGGAACAGAAAAATACAGTTGATGTGATACGAGTAAGTGGGTGTGTCCAAGTATGCGTTGTTCCGCATACTTGGACTTTTGTCACAAAACTAGTCATTATCTCGTTGTTTGAGGGTATATTATGTTCGTTGTGCACTCTTGTTCCGTTCAGGCTAGTTTTTGATAAAAATGAACACAAAAATATAACAAATCTGACTCCTTCTGGTGACAATATGATTAGATGAAGTACTGCTACAACTCACAAACCATGTTCATATTCCTTAAAGATTCTATTTCCTATCCTATGTGTTTCGTCTACGTTCTTCTATCTTACCAGAGGCAAACTCAGTAAGAAAGTCGTCTGCGCAAGTACTTTACCTATTTGTGCCGCTTAGCAACGTTGCATACATTTCTGTTTTGGTTTGAAGAAGACAGGCAGTGAGATTACTGGGTACTTAGATTTGACATCACACGATACAAGTTGGCAACGTACTTCGTAGTTAGGGTTGCCAGGTGTCCCAATTTGAGCGAGACGTCCCAATTTTGAGAGTTATATGGACACGTCCTGATTCAACTCTGATCGGGACGCAAAATGACCAGATCACAAAAATTTGTCAATTTTCTATTATAAAACACTATGACTAAATTATCTTAACATATTTATCCCTAAAATATTTGGAAGGAATACACATAACGCTATACTATAATAGGCTCCGTTCTCTTTACCTTTCCACTCAGAAGAAAACAAAAAGAAACATACACAGTTTTAATTGCTCAATCAAAGTAAGAATCTACTTTCTTTAAGTTAAAAACTATTTTTGTTTTAACTCTCCCGACTTGCAAGTGATAATCCCGATTTTTGAAAGCTTCTGCCCCGAAATTTTGCTCTCTAGACCTGGCAACCCTATTCCGGGCCCTGTAGAGGCTGTAGACATGCAAATCTTACAGTAGCTACATGTCCTATAGGCGACTATATCCATTTACCACAAAGTGAGCAGCAGCCTGTTCATCTGCCAAGTTTGTTGTAGTTATACTTAATTTAATTAATTTTGCTGCTCGGTTTGGTTGGTGGTAGGGCTTCTGAGCCCGCCTGGCTAGCTATCGCCGTCTTACCTAAGTTTGTCGCCATAATAACAATGTTTATAGCATTGTTGTGTTCCGACAATTAAGAGGTAAGATAGCCAGTTCCTCAGATGTTGAGGAGTCCAGGCGGAGCTCACTTCCACCTTCGGCCTTATCACCACTTATCATCAGGTGAGATGACAGCTACGACGTACACATATCTAAAATCAGTAATTTTAACAAATTATTCAGCCTCTGTCCCATGTCTCATTACGAAAAACATGCATTTGTTCAAAACATGTAATTTGTATACATGTACATAACTAAACTAATAGAAACAACAACAACTATTTTCAATACCAGGACGGATGTACTTACTTTACATTGTTTTGTAATTTTAAGCAATCGTTTATCGTATATTGCTATCTTAATTATGTGTTGATAATGATATTTATACATTATTTAGAAATGATATGATATATTGCGTGACTACGTGCCCACCGATGATAAAAAATAAGTATCACATGACCAAAAATTGTCAGGTGCAATGCTTTTGTTTTTTTAAAACATTTTGATTATGTCAATTATGATTATTTATGCCAACTTATGATATTACTTGGGCTAAGAATGATAATTATATTTGAATTTGCATTTTTCTTTTCCACATTTAGGATTTTTCTTTTTGAAATCTGTATTGCTCAACAATAACAACCCGACATGCTGTATTGTAATTTTGAATTTAGTATGTAAAATGAACCACGGAAATATGATAAACAATTAATTATGATCCTCTTGATTTAACATAATATGTCCTGATTTACTGACTGATTCATCATCGCTAACCGTAAACTATTGAAGTTAGAGACTCATGAATTTTGGACGCAGTTGGGGTCATTGTATTGAGAATATAAGAACCCACTAAGGAAGGATGTTTGGAAATTCTACCCCTAAAGGGGTGAAATAGGGGTTTAAAGTTTGTTTGAAGTCCGTCATTTTTGAAGATAAAACCTAGAAAAAATATTTTTTTGCTACTCCTTAAAATGAGTAAACGGCTCTTTCAGCGTCCGCGAAAACACTACCCCTAAGAGAGTGAAATAGGGGTTGACAGTACTTATGTCGCTTAGTCAGGAAGTCCGTCATTTTTAAAGATGCATGAAATGTTGTATACTTAGAAATGAGTAAACACCTGTTTAAGCGTTTATGGAAATTCCCCCTTAGAAATGTGAAATAGGGATAGGGGTTGATATTTTGTATTTTGTTTGAGTATATCCAACTGCTTAACATTGCAACGGAACTATTTATTGGAAAACTACGAGACTTTTCCACGTTGCACGTTGACGAATTCAACAGAAAATATTGAAACTAAACCGTAAGGACCTACTTATATGAGTTTTTATGGTTCAGTTTATTCTTGCAAACATTTCATTCTTTCGTTTCTTCTATGATTACACTCACCTCCGATATCTCGGACCATATTTTGCCGTGTTCGTCCTCGTAAGTTATGTTGATGTTAGCCACTGTGTACGTGTCGAAGCGCTCCTCGGCGGGCCCGTAGCGGACCGACTCCAACTCGCTGCCGGGAGCGTGACATCCCACCAGAGCAATCCACCCCAGGGCCGCGATACTGCACCACAACTCTTCCGAGCGCATTTTCACCACAAACTCACAACAGTCTCACTAAACACCACTGCACAGCGCACAATCCGCGTGAACGTTTCTATATGAGCATAAAAACAGGCGGGCAGCGCGAGCGGCGTACGCCCGTGTTAAGCCGAACTTATCAACTGAGCCAACTTTAACGAAAACAGCCGCAACGGATTTAGGTAGGAGCGCGATAATTTTATCGTTATCGTTCGCGATGTTTCACAGGTGTTTGCACAACGCTAGAAACGAGCGCGGTGACATCAATGTTTCATTTTCTTTGTCGAGTCCGCCTTCCGAGTCGCAGAGGGGTTTTCGTCATGACGTCGCAGACGCAGCCTCCCCGGCGTGCAGCCGGCGGCGGGTCACAGAGCCGTAGTCCACTGCCGCCCCATAGCCGTCAGGTTTCGCTGCAGCAGGCCACTGGAACAATTGACAGCGACGTGAGAATCGTCTACCCGGTTTGGGCCGGTCACGTACACCTATTACGTGGTAAATATGCGAGTGCATGAGAACTCTATTGCTGTGAACAATGTTACATTGCGTCAGCGTAACTTCGTCAATTCATTGCGGCTCGGCACCTTACAAAAAGCCCACGGGTGGTGGTTTGGCCAAAAAGGAATAAAAATAACCAGAATTTGAAATAAAATTATTTATAAATTCAATTGGAGCTGGATTCGCCGACCGAGCTAATGAGGTCGAATCAGCTGATAAGATAAAAAGGCAAACTGGAAGTGGGCATGCTTCAAAAGTAAAACCATACAATTAACTGGCAAAAATTGATAAAATTTTATACAGTATTTACTTACAAATAATTATAAAAGCGTATCGTTTCGTTATAAGGCCAACGGCATCCGGTCATTGACTGTTTGGAATAACATGATTCACAGTCTGAAAGTAATGGGAATCACGTAAAATGAATACCATTATTTCTATGCAATTACCAGTATTGAGGAAGATGATAAGTAAATATCATTATACGTGTTTATTAATAGATCAGGGTAGTGTATTATTCAAAATAAACACATGCGACCTGTCGCACGATATAGTCGTTTCGCTGACCAGCCATTTTGCTACCTTGTCAATTTGAGATAAAGGCTTTTTGCAGGTTTAGTCGTTCTGAGATCTAGTCTTTATAATTAACTAGCTGTGCCAGCGAACTACGTTTTGCCATAATAAAAACCTATAAAAGCCTACCGAACATACACAAAAAAATCCATATAGATCGGTCAAGCCGCTTCGGAGGAGTTTGGTAACAAACACTGTGACACGAGAATTTTATAGATTAGAAGAAGAAGACTAGCTGTGTCCGCGAACTACGTTTCGCAATAATAATCACCTAGGGATATAAAAAATACTATACGACCTATTCTCAGACATAACGAATATACACAAAAAATCATAAAAATCGGTCGAGCCGTGTGACACGAGAATTTCATATATTAGAAGAAGAAGACAGATAATAAGATAAATCAAAGATAGATCAACAGATTATTTTGCGCATTAAGTATAAAGAAAAAATATTTTTTTCTTGTATTCACCTTTTATTCTATTTCTAACGTCTTTAAAGAGTTTCCGCCAGCTTCTGGTGGCATGTCCAAAACAATAAAAAATACCAAAATACTGCTTATCAAAAACGATGGGTATCTGCGCAAACAGCCGAATTGTCAAGAGGGTATTTATCCATACGACCATTTTATCGTAAATCGAATACGTCAAGATAAATAGAAAGCGGGGTGATAACGACAGGTAAATAAACAAATCGTCTGATTATATCGCAGACTATTGTTATTTATTCATTTTATTCACTTTATTATTACCTATTCATTATGAAACGGCTACTTGCGTCTTTGACGCGACCACTTGAAGATATTTTGGAATAAGTTGTTCTATTGGAACAGGTTTTATAATTGGAACTATTACTTCATCATAACAGTAATAGGTGGAACAGGTTCCATAATATATCTATTTTGACTATCCCTACTATTTTATCGATGATTGTGAACCAATTGTGCCTTATTAGGCAATTGGGACGATGACTGAATTCTAATTTTCACGTCTTGTCATAAAATACAAAATTTTCATGTAAATTATAGACATGATGATGATACTATGATTTACATGAAAATTTTGGGTTGAATGACATTACGTGTAAACACATTTTAATAATGAGTTTTCGATAAAGCATTGATTATTTATTGGTTATTATGAAACACCGTGTATATATCAAGAGGAACGGGAACTTAATATTTGTTATGGACATATTTGCAGCAGTTTACCTTGTATGCAATAGAAGAATCTTCCTCGTGATCTTTCCTTGCGACCACGCTTTGGTGCGTACGATAGGATTCTTACTAAAATGTAACATAGTGATAAGCCACTACAGTATGCTTACTCACACCAATTCCGATTGATTGACTGACATAGATATCAATCGATCAACTTGCAACACCAAACGCCAAATAAGCACGCGGACTGAGTATCTAATAAGTCGGATAATAAAAAATATCAGACACATATTTTTTGGTTTGTCAAAACAATAAAAAACTACTCAGATAAAGCGATATAAATTTAAGGAGTGGAGGTTTGTTGCATCACAAGTAGGTAACGAGAAAATTTTCTTACGCCATGTCACATCTCAAATCAATATTATCGTCCAGAATTCATAATTGTAAAGAAAGAAAAATAAAACCTACATGTCGGTCATTTAAAAAAAGCGTCTTCTTAATTCCCTATTGGATGCTACGATACTCGGATATTGAATGATCTAATCTCAATGTCATTTAATTTACTCAAGATCCGCGCAATATCGAATACAAATCCAATTTGGCGCTGGTGTTGCAGCACAAGAGTTGATCGAATTATTTCTATACGTCACGTCTTTATATGGGCCATCTTAGTGACGAGCTTTTTCATAACCCATAAATTTTGTTGGCAAAAAGTGAAAGATGGATAACGATGAATACCAACCCGGTGGCCCAATGTAGTTAAAGGTTAGCTCGAAGATTTTTCTTATACCACAAATGTGGCAAACAACCACGTGGGTCACCTGATAGTGGCATCACTCGCGCATTGCCAACCTTGCATGTAAGTAAGTACCTCTTCGCGCCTTTTTTGAAGAATCCCATACTGCAATCCTTATAGAAAACCACAGAAGAGAGCTCATTCCACAACTTGAGAGTACGCGGGAGAAAATGGTTTTGGAAACTTCACCGTGCGTGACCATTTTGTTTCTCGGGTGTAAGCATTGAGTCCTTTATGGCCTTTATGTCCTTGCATACCCGTCTCTCAGAAGACGCATTTTTTAATCATTGAACATGAATATTGAATTCGAACACGAAAACAAATCATGTGCGAAGTTATTTTCTACTGTTTCCAATTTTAAGAGATTTTTTAGTCACTCGACAGTGTTGTCATTAAAAACAAAGATTCCGTTTCAAGCAGAACAGCAGAAAACAAATGAAAACCGGTTCACGCAATAACACAAAAAAAAGCGGCGACGAATCGCACGTAAAACAGAACGTATCCTCGTTGCAGAATTCACAAAATGAATATTTAAAAAGAGTGAAATTGGCAGTTCGTATTCGAATCTTACGATTTCGAAGGCGAATTTGAAATCTATTGCTTGAAACATGCATCTCCTGATCTGTAGCGAACTCACGTGACGGCCCCTTGTTGACACAGATGGAATGAGACCTTCAGATACCACAATAAGTCTACTACAAATAAGTTGGATGTTTTATAATATCTCCACGATAGAACTAGTCCCAAAGATCATTAATGATGATTGATTTAAGTAGATGTATATTTAATATTAACAAAGCAAATATTACTCAAAACACAATTCTGTCATCAAATACACCCGTGTAGGAAGCTTAGTATTGTTATTATTATAATGACTTTCCTACCAATTATTACTACCAAAGGTACTACCAAACCGGTAGTTTGGTAGTAAATCAATGGTCCTACCCTACCATGCCAAACGATAGGTTAAGATTATATCCAGTTATATTATAAGGTTGGTTAATAAATTATTCATAAAACATTTAAAGAAAGACGTCAAGATTTTGTGTTTATACAGAATTTATATTATTCTCAATTATTTTTTTTTTGGATTGACATTATCATTTTAAGTTACATAAAAAACGAAAATATATTTATGTAAGCCAGTATTGCTATTCGCCGGCAGCTTCGCCCGCGTTATTTCGTTTTTCCTGTGGAAATTCTACATATATCTGAAGTAAACCCAATTGAAATTAAGCAGCAGCTTACAGCGAGTTGGACTCGTGCACCGAGGTTCTATACGAACTTATCCAAGTATTTAAATTCCTGACCATGTCCTGTAAGACATTGCTTCTTACCGAATTTCATGATTCTAGATCAAAGGGTAAATCAGGTTTCAATTCTAGTCAAACTGAGCCTATCCTCCTGCGACGTGGTGTGAGGCAGGGGGATGTCATATCACCGAAACTCTTCTCCGCTGCGCTGCAGGATGTATTCGGAACCCTCAGCTGGACAGGACGTGGCATTAATATAAATGGCGAGTGCATTTCACACTTACGATTCGCAGACGATATCGTCATTATGGCTGAAACCCTGCAAGACTTACAAGAGATGATGAACAGCCTGGCTGAGTCTTCCGAACGCATCGTTCTCCGGATGAACTTGGATAAATCCAAGGTCATGTTCAACGAGCTCGTTGATCCGGGACAGGTCGTAGTAAATGGAGTATCTCTCAAAGTTGTTCAAGAATATGCAACTAGGCAGAAACAACTTCGAGAAGGAAGCCAATAGAAGAATTCAGCTGGGCTGGGCAGCATTTCGTAAGCTTCGACATGTCTTCTCGTCACCCATTCCTCAGTGTCTTAAGTCGAAAGTCTTCGACCAGTGCGTCCTCCCAGTCATGACATACGGTGCCGAGACGTGGACACTCACGGCTCGACTCGTCCACCAATTTAAAGTCGCTCAGCGTGCTATGGAAAGGGCTATGCTCGGAGTATCTCTGAAAGACCGTATCAGAAATGATGTGATCCGACAGAGAACTAAAGTCACCGACATAGCCCACCGAATTAATAAACTGAAGTGGCAGTGGGCTGGCCACATGAGCCGCAGAACTGACGGGAGTTGGAGTCGTAAGGTGCTTGAGTGGAGACCGCGTCTCGAAAAACAGTGTCCCATCTTGTTGCAGGGCGTCCCCCTGCGACAAGATGGGATGACGATATACGTAGGCTGGCTGGAGTGGGCTGGATGAGTGTAGCCGAAGATCGGGAGCGGTGGCGTGCATTAGGGGAGACCTATGTCCAGCAGTGGACGAGTGTAAAGGCCTCTGCATACGTAACGTGTTTTTACTCGGACGGAACGGGACGGGAAATTTTGGAAATATCGTTTTATAGAAAATGTATCCGATAGTGTATACGGCACGAGCGCACGGACGGGACGGGAACGTGGCGCCCACGTGAAGGGAAAAATATCGTCGGCGACGATGTTTAACACGTCCCGCCCCGTACGCGCCTCGTCCCGTCCGTGGTTTCGCTGCGTATGCACACTCACTCCGCTCGCTTCAGATACCTATATAAGTATATAGTGATGCCACAAGAATTTAAAATGGACGACGAAAAACTAACCGAGTGTGTACGTTCATAGCTAGCTTTGTATAATTTTGCAGACGCAAAGTATTTAGACACGAAGCATAAAAATTTTCTGTGGCGTAAAATTGCAGTCGAATTATCACTCACTGTAAACGATAAGTTTCATTTAAATTTTTTACTGCATTCATAACTTCATTTATAATATTTTCGCACCTACCTACTCAAGATTGATAAATTCTAGGTCATGTAAACTCAATGTGAAGTAACTCATTTCAAGCCTCTAAAAAACAGGGATATAACATTATACTGAATTTCATTTTTTTCCTAGTAATTAAATTAATTTCTATTTGGAACACAAAAAATACTTAAATTTTAATAGAAACCCATCTTATATTGTTAAGCGAAAAAAATAATGATTCAGATTCGACAACATTTATGCTCAAAAAGTGAAATTCTTCTTGTAAGATATGTAAGATGTACAGAAAAACTCATTTTCCCCTTTTCAGCCATAGCTTTTTCGTCATCTAAAGCAATAGCAGATAGACAATTCTTCAAATAAAAAGTCCATCTTTCCTATTCACAACACTAGCACGTTAGTTACGAGTCACTGTCACGTTGCATATGCATTAAACTCCACGTCAGGGTTTTCTAAACCACGTCCCGTCTCCGTGCCGTCCTCGCTCCGTACACGTTCTAAGCACGTTACGTATGCAGAGGCCTTAAGTCGATGATGATGATGATGAGATCAAAGGGAAGTATTCTATGGGATGAAATCGCAAAATATGCGACAGTATGCAACATAAGCGGTCATATGTTTCGATGGACCCTGTAAACCTTCAAACATGTTTGACAAACTTGTTTGTTCGTGTAGGGTGTGTTTGACGTGTTTGACAAACGAACTACGTATTTGAAAAGAATCTGGAATGACGTCATGTTTAATGAAAACGTGAAGTTTGTCAAGCAAATTCGACAAACATGTTTGATCGTTTACAGGGCTCTTTATTACAAGTTTGTTTTTGACACAGCTAAAAGAGACCGTAGATCTTTTACATAATATAAAACAAAGTCGCTCCCGCTGTCTGTACTTTAGATCTTCTAAAATTTATTTATGTTACTAGCTGTGCCCGCGAACTACGTTTCTAAACTACGTTTTCTACGTTTCGAATAATTGTAAAATAAATATCACCTAGGTGTACAAAAATAGTTTATGACCTATTCTCTGACTACCGAATATACATGGGTGTAAAAAGACGTATACGTCTGAATGCTATCTACGCATTCAGTCTACGCATTCAGACCAATAAATAAAGCAATATAACGAAAAATCTATGATATGAAACGAAATTAATTTTTAGGCTTAAAAAAACAACGACTATAAATACTACGCAATGTAACGCGTGCGCGCGCCTGCCCCCCTAGCACGTCCACCAAAACACGATATGATAAAGTGGTTTATCGCGGTGAACTGTCAAAATACAATAGGGTTTCGCCGTATTTTGACAGTTCACCGCGATAAATCGCTTTATCATATCGTGTTTTTGGTGGACGTGCTACGGGGGCTGGCTTGCGCGTCCGGATATCGCGTCGGTGTTAGTGAGTTAGTGTGAGTGCGTGTAAAGCAAGGCGAGTTGCCCGCGCAAGAGATTCCTTTTCAGTCATAAATTTTGTTAAAAAATACTGATTTTTTTCGTATATGTTTCTTTGGACGAAAATTATCAAAATACATTTCGAACAGTTTTGTATAAATATCTCGAAAAAAATTGTAACTTTAACCTTGAATATCTCGGCAACTATTAGTTTCACAACCATGGTATAGAAGACAAAAACAATAGTGATGATGGAAGCAATACGTGGGTTTTAGCTTCGGCACCGGTCTTTTTACACCCTGTATACAAAAAAAATCATAAGCATCGGTCAAGCCGTTTAGGATGAGTTCGATAACAAACACTGTGACACGAGATTTATCTATATTACATAAGTCGGTTAAAATCATTAGTCAGTCGCACTTTGTTCTCATTATACTAAATGGCATGTATTGAAATCGATATCTGTATATTCCCTTTATTCGAACAAAATATATCAAAGTTCCACCAAAAATACTGAATTGCACACTAAATTAAATCAGATTTAGTATACTGTTTAATGGTATTTGCAGAAACGTTTTACTGAACGAATAACTATTTAATGTTGTTACTAAGAACGTTTCCACGAGCAATAAGTATGCATAAAGTCGAGAATACACATTAAGTCGTTTCTGGCGCTTCGCCGGGCGCTACCGCGGCACGCTCGCTTCGCTCGCTCGGCTCGCGCGCTTGGTTCATGTTCAAACCTACACTCGTCGCTTCGCTCCTCGCTACCTATTTTTGACCCGCCTACAGTTTCTACATCGCCAAAATATTCTGTATTGTTATATGAATATTATAGTTATTTATTCGAACGATTATGAGTTTCGATCATTAGTATAGAAAAATATATGAAAACAAATATTAGTAAAAACTAAGTGTATGATTAATGATATTATGAATTTCAATGATTATGTTTTTAAATATGTAGTTTTTAATTGTTCTATGAAGAATGATCATTATGGTTTTAAATGGTATGAGAAATATTATCGGACCTCCAATGATAGGAATTGAAAAGTTAAGTAAGAAAATGCGCACCCAAAAAAATAACCCTAAATTTAGAGTGCAAGTTAGTATTTTTCATAAGCAATTCGTATTTTTGTTTTATAACTCATTTATACGATGTACCAACCACATTTTTGGCGTGAATTCAATAAAAAAGATCATCTGATTTTGTGTGATTTTTTAATTTTCTTTGTAGGACATGTTTAGTTAATCAATTGTTTTTTTTTTCAGTGCAGTCATTTATCTGCTATGCATTCAGTTAATTAGTGGAGTTACCTAGTGTGCTAAAAATTATACAGATGTGCATTTAAAAATATCCCATACTAAATTAGCAAAATATTACATTCTCAAATTATTAAAGTACCTACAATCAAACACAATGAAAGTTACAAAAGAGAAAAAAGCTATATAAGAAGTCAACCAATATCCAAAACAAATAAAGTTCTCAATTACCAAAATATCCATAAAAGGTCTTTTCTGGGTCTTCTGAAAAATAAATGACATTTTAGGGAAACATAAATTGTGTTTAGTCGTTTTTTACTTCATTTTCAACTACATCGATAAGTATAAAATGTTTCCCTAATATGACCAGTAGGTCAATATCTTGTTTCAGTTCAGCGGGTTATGCGCGCTTCGTCCCATTCACACTTTGTCCCGTGTACGCAGTTTGTCCCATTAGCCCTTCGTCCTATTCTCACTTGGTCCCATTCGCGGTTAGTCCCATTCGTTGATGTTTGATGATAATGTTGATGTTTTATTTACTATTACGCGAATGGGACTAACCGCGAATGGGACCAAGTGCTAACAGGACGAAGTGCTAATGGGACAAACTGCGAACGCGGGACAAAGTGCAATGGTACAAAGCCCACATAACCCGTTTCAGCGCACACTGGCGATTCAGTCGCGTGATTTACTTGCGAAATACACAATGGAATTAATCCATTGTACCTTGTCATAATCACAGAATTTTAGAAGACAATTAATATTATCTCAACGAGATAAGCCCCAAAGTGTTGATTTCTTTTACGATCGAAGCTGTAAACGTTACACCGTAACAAGTTTATACAATAGTAGCGATGTGGTTTCTTTTTGTTTTGTATCCGAATCGTATTATTTCACGCTTAGTAGACTCGAACTGCGTTCTAGACGAACGATTAATAGCTCGCGAAATAATGGAGTTAAAAGTATAATGAGTTCTTAATCCCAGAACCCAATTGCGAGATTTGAATTACTTTATATTTGCATTGCAGCTTCATTGTCTCTGAGATGGAGTTTGTAATAAAGTTCATTGAGTGAGACTTACAATTATGATAATTTCATTATTTTAGATAGAGAATTAACAGAATCGTATAATAAACAGTTAGTGACTCTATCTATTCCTATGGTTTCGACAAACTAATTACGCCCGCAGGAATAGTAACTCCCTGAATATTCCTTCTCCCATCTGGGTTATTATTTAAACATTCAAGTGTTGGATTAGATTCATATAAAGTACCTCGTAAATATGTAAGTTTATAAAGCTTGATTACTTTGACTATAATTACTTAGAAATCTTAGGTAAACATAAAAAACTAATAACGATGTCGTATTTTTATAATAAACAGTAAATTAATGTCTCAGAGACTAAGTACTATAAAGCTGTAATTAAGCATGGGTAGGTACAAGGTTTTTGTAAGCTGGGGCAAATTTTTACTATGAGGCCAATCTTGAAATCTCAAAAAATAATCAGCTGTTATTTAACAACCACTGAACCTAAATGTATTGAAGATCATTTTTTTGTGTATTCAAGATGAGTTCCGTAGTAAAATTGAACTTGAAATTGAGGCACACAAAAATTTGGCTCCAGCTTAAATAATCATTCTGTAAATAAAATTGTGAAAAAAAAAATTGAGTACCTCCCCGACATGTAAAGTAGGGATAATTTTTTTTCTCGTCTTTCCCATTGTGTAGAGTGTCGTTGGATAGATCTTTCACAAATATTGTGGGCGTGTGGACACCATTTTTCGATGCATTTTTTGATCCGTTTGTGAAATATTGATTTTTAAAATGACACTTTTTGTTAGAGTCGAGTGTGCCAATGCCAGCTAAATGGTTGCTTATGGATACGTGAAAAAATTCACGATAGTTGAATATATGACGTAGAATATGTATGATGTATGAGTCGAGTCCTATTGAGCACTGGGATCTAAAACACGCGCATGATCATAGCACAACGTTCCGCAGTTATCTGCGATTAGGTTCTTACTACACCGATTGGGCTGTTGAAACGCATTACAACAGAAACGTTAAATCTGCAAATAGGTACCTCTCTTCTTGCTCATGTGATTTCTATGTTTTTCAACTCAATGTCATAATGCAATACGATGTTATAACAGTAAACATAGAGCGCGTTCTTCCAAACATAATGTTGTCGTCAATGTGTACTTTGCTCGAATATTTTTGTTTAGCACACATCGCATGTTCTTGATTTTCATTACGAGTCGGCGACGGTTGCCATCGCGCTCCGCTCGTCAGCTTTGTATGCATAAATGAATTAGAATGAGTTATTAATTAATTCCCGAGGTTATTGTGTTGATGAACTGTTGAATATAGCTACTCGCATTTTACTCATCAAAATACTTACAAAGTTACATAAAAACGAACAAGAAATGGGAGTTCATAGAAACAAGGCAAAATAGTTTTCAAAAACAAATCTAAGCTTCAACAAAAGTAACATAGACGTCATAAAGCCTATTGTGTAGCCAGGTGAAAAAGAAGCAAAATTCGATTTGAACACTATCATCAGAAAACATAACAAAATTGCAGCAAACGATCACAAATTACCTGCAAAAGACACCTACGTTTTCTAGAAGCGGCAACAGCTCTACTCGAGCGTAAATTGTGACAATAAACACGACAACTATGAAAAAAACATTAGCAACAATAGTGTTTCAATCAGCGGCGACTGAACAAACTGCGGCGTTTAGAAAACTTCCTAAACTCATAACGATAGCGGTCAAGTAATTTGACTGAAGGGCGCGGAAAGCGACCGAGGATTTGGGGCCGCAGCAAGGCCGCCGCCGAGACCCTGAACCACCCTGCCATCAATGCTGCCCTTCGCGGCACTGAAACGATCCGATTTGGTAAATGTTAGCCCGTAATGCTAAGGACGTCCACAAATCACCTGGAAATGTCGATATATTGTACAGGATATTATTTGTTAGTTATACATTAGCCTTGT
Source organism: Schoenobius gigantellus (assembly GCA_963935595.1). NCBI lineage: Eukaryota > Metazoa > Arthropoda > Insecta > Lepidoptera > Crambidae > Schoenobius > Schoenobius gigantellus. Next base: position 56,357,684 of record OZ012541.1, read on the forward strand.
TTATAGTTGTTATAAATAACTTGACTCGGGAAGTATACGTATACCTACAGACCGTTACTTTGCCTGCGCGTGAGTGAAGTCGCTAGAATTCAGCGGTTAATAGTGGTTATTTCGTGATTTATATATTTGTCAACTCAATTTTTCGTTACCTTCTCCTGTAAAGAATTTTGACCTCTAACTTGTTAAAACTATCGTGAGACATACTTAAAGATACCTAGACTTTTTTAGGGAGAGTGAGGCGGTAGTGTCGCTACCGCGACAACAGCGCCTCCACTCTCCCTGAAGAAGGGTTCCCGATGGACCTGAAACTAATCGGAGAGTAACCGACATTTTTCGTGAGTAAAGTCGTCTAGAAATTTTTAATTTTGACTATTAATAATGTAAACAGCTTTAGAATGCGCTCACCATAAAATACAAAGCAGCGATGGAACCTAAGAAACAAGTCACATAAAAGACAAAGCCTTTGTCAAGATCACCATCATGGATGTCTATAATGAAGCAAACATATTTTGAAGAGATTTCGTAGTCTGGGCGCCTAATTTACCAGTATATGTATGGATAGAGCATAATTATATAGGACTTGTTTGAAATTTCACGTGATGTGGTGATGGCGTAGCAGCGTCTAGCAATAGAGATGATATCAGCACTTGCACTGTTTTAAATATATGTTCTAGTTGCCTGCAGATTTTCGTCGAATTAACAAAACGACTAGATCGCCTAACCGCGACTTTATTGTGTTACGGCCGGTCTCAATATCCTATATGTCTCTGGATTTGTTTTGTATAGAGCTAATGTCATTTATCTATCGCTGGTAACCAAATCCACGGATAGATAGAATATTGAATCCAACTGTTAGTCGTTATTATGCAATGCGCGTTACTTAACGAAAAATTTCATGTTACTAATGTACTTACAATGACATCGACAACTAGTCCCCGCTCTTTAGGGTGGGAGCCAAGGGAGCTTCGCGTGACTGGCACGCGCGCCGCCGACCCTGTACTACCATTATTCGAAGGTTGCCACGAACTTGGACTTCATCGTCGCTCGGCATTGGCAGTGAATGAGCTTACAGGTTGTCGGATACTATTTGTGACTCTGATATGAAAGTAGGTACAGCTTTCGAATTTTTTCTCTTCAATTCAAGTAACGAATATCAAAATAGAGCATCGTTTGTTATGGTGTTAATTCTTTCAACAAGAACAAAAAAGATTGAATACAGGTTAATTATAAAACTGCAGGCCAATTATGGATCTTTCATCGTATGACATGGTATAAATTTGAGAAAAAGAAGTCGTGAAATGCTGCATTTCGTATTAGCGATCTCCAATAATATAATTACTATATGGCATAATTTCAATGAACAAATGATCAAAAATCTGACCGAAAATCGTATTTTTCGTTTTGCACTATGATATCATATGATATCATTTGCAAAACCATGAGATCGGTAATAGACCCTCTGATTATTATATTCTACTCTGTAGTTGGGAGTTTAACTTTTACGTCAGCAAATTAATAAATAGATTAATACGAGCTGCGTAGGACCGATTAGTGTGAAGATCCTTAGGGACGACCTATGTCCAACAGTATCTTGGCTGAAAGGATGATGATGATAATTAATATTGTATTACTATTAGGTCCGATTTATATCCATTGTTTTGTATGAAAACAACAAAGTTAGCAGAAATTACGAACACAAATAGTAATTAATGTGTAATCGGAAAGGGAACCAATGATTATTAAGTTCCTTATTGCGATACCAATTCGAAATTGTATATTGCGAAAATAGGCGCAACCGACTGCAAGAGTCGACATAATTAGCTGTAAAGTCACAACTTTTTTGAATAAGTAAAATGCTGCCTGAAAACCAGGCAAAGTAAATCAGTTTCTCTTGGAACCAACCTTGATATCTTAATATTGTTTTTATCGCTACAAACCCTGATAAACCAATATAAGTATTTGTGGTTCGCCCCAATTATACAACACAGTAATTATTTCAACTTCTTCGTACGTGTTTGTTTCTTAGGATAACTTGACGTGTGGTTAAGGAATAATATTACCGAGTTTAAACTAATTTTCTATACTAAAATCAATATTCGTTTTTCTTTGAAGATATCAGAAATATGTTATGAGAATATATTTCCTGATCCTGTAATATATACGCTTACCAATATTGAATTAATCAATTTTATTCAATAAATTAAAAAAGATACCTACTACTACCTATTTAAATACTATTTTTTTATTTCTTTTTATAACTCTGTCAAATATATTATATTACTTGTCTGCTATTTGCAGTCATTGTCCAGTTTTAGAGGCTACTCTAATATTTCAAATCCAATGCAGTTGTATCTTCCAATCATATTACCATCGTTTATCGTGCATCCGGAATAATGTAACGAATCTGCCCTGCGAGCATGGAACTCTCGATAAACAAAATTTGACAGCTAAGATCGACATAGTCGACAAAATTCGATAAATTTGACAGATATTCCTTAGGAGTGAAAAGGACAGATGCTTTTGTCGATCGATATAGGTATGTCGATCGACAAGTCTATGCTCGCAGGGCTGCTTTAATAAATTGCCGAACACAAGTATTGTATACTTCAACGGACTATCGGCATTCGGAGACCTTCAGTTTTCCAATAGATTCAATATTCGTAAGACACAATAACTTCCTCATCGTTGTTTTTGTTGCAGCAAAGCATTATAATTAAGGAAAACGTGTTATTGAAACGATTTCGTATGCGCATTACACTAAATGGACGGGCGTAGGCAGGCTACGATTAAAATTTGAAGGCTTGGTTCTTTTCTGAAATATTTGTACAGCAGAAAAACTCCTGGCTGGATATAAAATAAAAAGTGAAATACAGCTTATGGGAAATGATGATAGCGCCAAATATGAAAGCGAGCTTTAGCTGGATTAATCAACTTCCAATTTTCGAAGCACAACAACGCTGTCAACTTTATTTCTATGATAATAAATGTACTAAAATGATGGTAGAGGCATCCTAACTAGAGGCTGACTCAGAACTCTTATCACCAATAAAACCGAGCTGCCTCTGTGGGAAATCGACCTTGAAATTCACGCCCAATTTCTCAACGGGCGGCCTGGTGCAAGCCTTGAACTTCCAGATAGAACCAGGTCTCAAAAACTGGCCATTTATTATTATAGACCATTCGGCCATGTGGATTCTATAGTCGAAGTGTCGTGTCCATTGACTACTAACAAATGGACATCGCGTCCGTTAGATAAGAGAAACAAAATGTTTACAAAAAGCGAAACAATCAATGTAGTTACAACAGGCAATAAACCGTTGGAAGTTAATTTAAGCATATTATTTCAGCCCCTTGATTGTGTAACAAAAACCTATCGCGATTGCTTTCAAAGTTCACAGTCAAAGTGCATCCATTACTATTTTTTATCAGATAGTCGACACAGAATCTTGTATTGACGCCGCAATGACTAGGACTTTCAAGGCGATCGTGATAATCCTTTTCTTAGACAATAACCCTTTAATCTTGATGGCAAGTGACGTTAAAGCCAGTTCCTCATTAACCGAGGAACTGGCTTTAACTCTAGTTGTTGGATTGGAACACAACAATTTTATAAACATTGCTATTGCGGCGACAAACTGTGGTTCAACACAAAACAAGTGACGAAACAAGATAGTGGTAACTAGCCAGGGGGAAACAAAAGCACTACCACCAACATAACCAAGCAGAAAAACCTCTGCCATGGGGCATCGAACCCCGGACCTCCAGATCAATATTGAGTTGTCATAACCACTAGACCACGGAGGCATCAAAATGTCATGAACAATATGGTCTAGAATTTCCTCTTTTTTTTTGAAAATTCATATAGGCGCTGATATATCAATGCAGTCAGAGCATATTTTACTTGTATTAGATCCGACGTCCCTTTTGGTCGAGGGTTGTGTCTGTCATGCGTCTTCAATTCTTGATAATGGCTTCTAAGTTGGTCGATGAGTGCAGCAGACATTGAGTTGTGATGGCTATTTTCGACGGTGAACCCCAAACTCCAAGAACATCTGAGCGACCGCAAAGGACCTATCCCCATAAAAAATCTAAAGCGTTCAAGCTACGGGAAGTGAACAACTGATTTGTTAGCGGTTAGTTGCATCTGCCAACTGCTTAATTAACGAGATTCTCCCATAATCATCACCATCAGTCAGTCAGAACGAGATAACTTCCTGATGGCGGTTTTTGCCGCGGCCAATCAGGTTGCGAAATGGAGCGGAGCAGTCTTAATTGAGAGTTTTTGTAGTAGCCCACCGGACGAGTTCCGTATGTGTAAGCTTTTAAAAGTAACTTTTCACATATTTCGGATGTATGTGGTGCGTAAAACTTGACACCCGAGTCTAACCGCTCCAGTAATGCTGGCTATCGCTTCCGATGTTTTCATTCACAGCTGCATTTTTTTACCTTTTTATTCTCTATTAGTCAACCAGTAAAAATGTGGGGCAAATTGTAGACGGAGAACGAGTCAAAGAAAAAAGACATCGAATTGTTTAATGGAAGCAAACTAACAAGTAATATTTATATAACTTATAGTACCCAGTATGTATTTACCCCTTTATAAAGGCCGAAATCGAAGTCCACCCATATGACGCTCTAGGGCAGGGTATAGTAATAATCTAATTACAAGAGGGTGCAGCCCTCCGCTGCAATGCATTTTATTGGATAAAATATGACGTCAGGCAAATGACGCATTCGCTGTATTGTTTTACTATTATTGGTTGGTGGGACACTCACTACAGCCTACCGCGATTAGCTTAGCTATCTGAGGACTATCTTATGACTTACAGCCTTCGAGACAACACTCATTTTACGATATACAATACCTTCGAAACCTTCAATACCTGCAAAAGTGGCATCGTCGAAAATAAAATTGAATGATCAATATATCTCTATGATATAAGTTATTATGCTTAATCCTGTTGTTTGCCAATAGATTTAATTTGATAAATTTAATGAAATCACATGGTTAACTAAATTGTGCAAGTAACATGATTCTACCGTGGGATTAAGAATGGAACCGATATGTTACGACCTCCTGCTATAAAGACTACTTACACCAAACACACATATCCAAACTTCTCCGTTGTTACAAATACACTATTACACTATTGGCAGGTCATCGTGGAAGGGTTAGTGGCATCTGCTTTCGACACGTTTCCTTTTGCACTGCGGCCGAATGCAAAAGAATAGCTCCATCGCCTAAAACGGACAAATCCATACATGAACATGACCCTCTGAGTAACAACTTTGTAACTAAATATGCAAAATATAATGGAATTCGACCATTTTAATGTCGTTAAATACTGTATCTTGGAGAGGATAAAGAAATACCGTTCGTTATTTTATGTCTGTGACAGACATACAATACTTGTAGTATGTAGAAATTTATATATTTAGGAATGAATACGTGGGCACGTAAGAAATTGGATTATCAACATTCCATTGACGTAAAAAGACGTCACAGTTAATCACGTTAAAATTGTCGAGTCAACACGTTCACAGAGATTTAAAAACCAACAATTTGCGAATAATTTAATTCTACCAACACGCCTCCTTAATTTTTTTTTTTTTTACTAATTTAACACTCCACAGACTCGTGGTCCGTGCTCTTTTCATGTAATCTTCTCATTGTGATCTATTTTGTTATTATAATTATTATATTAAGACTTACGACTACTTTTTACTCCTAATCTAAGGTGAGTTGCGCAACTCAATCAATTTAAAAATTTTAATATATATCTTAATAATATTATACTTATATATACTTAATTATACTCAAATATATATCTTAATAATATTATACTATATGTTAATAATTTATGTATGGACTATTTCACAATTTTTGGATCATTATAATTATTATGCCAGTATTCCTGGGTAACTTATGCTAACAAGATTTGGTCAGTTAATATACTCGTATTTGGCATAATATATGTTACGTCTGTTTTTTTTTAGTTACACTTAGGTCGCTCCGCTTGATAGGGCCCTGAGCACCATTTTTTTATTGTATTCCATGATCACTTCATCTGTTGCTATGCTGGGAAGGGCAATGAGACGTCTAATTGCGTCGTCCTCCTTCAACTCTCGGTAGAAGTAGGTGCAGGATACCGTGTGTCTGGTAATGGCACCAATGCGTGAGGGACACTATCGTGGACAGGGTTCTTCCTTTCTGCTCCTCTGAGCACAACCACGTGATCGTACGTTAGTCCCTGTGCTTCGTGGATCGTCAGCAGTCTAGATTGTTCTCCGGTGCCGAACCCTTCCCTCCCATACGCTTCTTTCTCGTCTTGAGTAAAGGTAAGGAAGAGAGTATTTGGGTTGCCCCTTCGTAACACCGCCTCCGATGCCATTCTGCATGTCATGGACCTCAGCACTTGCCGTGATGTGTAAATACCCTTGTAGATGTTTTGGAGGGCATACACCACATCCATCGGACTTTGGTGTGTGCAGAGGAGCTTTTCTGTTACCGACGTGATGGCGGCGGGGCTTCCGTAACGGATCTCGAACAGGTTGTCTCTGTCTATGAAGGGGATCTGATTTGTATCGGTCATTAGTACCAATTCTCTTGCCCCGGTCAGCGTTGTTGCCATGATGATAGCTCCAAAATGGACGCCTTTTGGTGGACGAGCTTCGTCCACCAAAAGGCGTTTTGATGCTTCCACACCATTGATGAGGACTGAGGCAATGGTTCTTACTTTCCCCTTCACGACCGCCCCGAATCGAGTCGTCACTTTGTCCAACAGTTCTTTTGCCGTCTCGAGTGTGCTAGTGATGATCATATTATCTTCCTTCATTTGGAAGTTGTTGAGGAGCCACGCCTCCTTTAAATTTAGATAACTTGAACTGTTTTAACACAGAATGGATAGGTTAGAAATCTTTAGCATAAAAATATATAGTCTGTGTTAATAATTATACACGCGTATTTAATATTTATACAAAATATTTATACATATATATGTTAATCTTGTATATTTATATGTTAATGGGTATGTCATTTCCTCATAAAGACGACACAGTCTATATATCTTGTTTCTTGTGATTTTATCGTCACCTACCTCATATTCCTTAAATGTGTTTTTATCTATCAATGGCGTTAAAATGAGAATAAGATTAAAAATTAGCAGAATTTTCCAAAATAAGTAACTCGACTTCCACCTTTATTTTCTAAGACAATCACATTAAATTTAACATTGTAATTGTTATAACATTTTGCTTATTCTGCATTTAAGAGCGCGTGTAATAGCCAATAGGTTAGGTAGCTTTTTGTTGTACGTCAGTTCCAAAAATCGTTATGAATTTAATAAATTAACGTCGCGATACTTCATCTCCTGCTACAAGTTAAATATCTACTCAAACAAACTTAAAGGGCAGCTTTATCCCACAAGTCGTTCGCCAAGTCACACTAATTTGTCCACCCCAGGCGACCGACGGCTATTTTTATCTAATTAGCCGTTCCTCTAGATTATAAATAAGGGGTTATTGGCTCGTTGGGGGGGTCCAGGTCTAAACACAACCGAACCGCAAACAACAGCTGTGCCGTACCGACCTAAAACATAAATAGAATATTACCGTTTTAGCACCATGTCATACTGCAGCGGTATTTTCACCAGTTTTATATTGCAATGAGGACTTTCTGATTTTATTGTGCCAAAGTTTTTGTATACAAAAAAGTTGGTAAGTAAGCAGGCTGCCCGCCTTATGGTGATTGGCTACAGTCGCCTTGCACATAATATGTGGTTGCTGTAAAATTGTAACTCATCAATTCAATAATCTTCTTAACTACAAATATTAAGAATTAATAATGAAGACTTTTTACTATGTACTCAGACAACTAGAATAAGAACTGGCTGTATGGTTTTAAACCTTTGCCTGTCCAATTTGGACTAATATAACTTCTCTTTCTCTCATCAATTCAATAGTGGCTCTGTGACACAGGTTTTTGGATATTTAGCACAAACGAGAAATTCTAAAACTCTATGCAAACTTACTTGTATTATTTATTCAAAACAATATTCCGTGTCGATGTTGACACAAATTCTTGCCCGTTAACTTACAAATGAGAGCTTAAATACAATACAAGAAAAGAACAATTTTTATTTCAGGACGAAATTAATAGTAAAGCACAATTTTAAATAACGCTAGTTATATGGATCGCTTATACTCGTAGCTAACAGCTCTATGTTCTCCAGAAGTTAGCAACTTTATAAAGCATATCAATGTACAAATAATCAAATACCATTATTTTTCTGATGAATCTCTATGTTATGCTATCGCTATATGAATTAGGTAAAAAGAAAAGATTACCAAAGGACTTGTAGTGATTAAAAACATCGATCAAAGCGATTTCCGGGTGTGGTCAAAAAGATAACAGACTACATTGATGATTTCACTAAATCAATCGCTTGCCCACTTAAGTAACTTTGTAATGCTAATTATCATTTTACGAGAAAAATTAATACCTAGGCAATAAAAGTGCCTAATGGGCTGCAGCCGCAAACAAAAACAATAAGCTTTGAACATTGTTTAAACTATTTCACTTTTCTGGTATTTATAATTGCATCACGAAAATACGGACATACATAATATAATACAACTTAAAATATATTTATTAAATGTTAAATATGAAACGCCCAAATTCATTTCGTAGAAATATAATCAATTCATATGATTAATACATTTACCTATGATTTATTTCGATAATGTTCAAAAGAATTCGAATCACAGAGATTTTGAGGAAAAACTTTCATTTCTATGTATTTGGATGTCAACACTTACACTAGTAAATATAATAAAAGTATACTTAGTTATTAATGAAATTGATTTCTTCAATTATAAACGGTAAAGTTTATTTTGTAATGTTTGTTAGCAACCGATGAACTCAATAACTACACAAACATATACATAGCATATTTTTTAATAATTTTCAAAAACTTTCTGTAATCTAATTTTGAAGTGAGTTTTTAGGCTATTCTTTCTCTCTCTTAGGCATTTATTATTCCCATCGTGGTAGTTAGTTAGTTAGTTAGTTTGGCTGGGCTCTTACGCACTTAGCCTCATGATTGGGCCATTGTGCGTCCTAATCTACGTTTGCTTCCACCCTACTCCATCCATCCCAGGTCTCCCCAGAACGCCAGCAGCCTCTGTGGGCTGCTGCATGCTTCCGGCATAGATGCCGGGGAGTGGAGAAGATTTGCCCGTTGATCGGCCACGCTTGTGCATTCCAAAAGGACGTGCTGTGGCGTTTCTTCTGCCTCCATGCACCCTCTGCATAGAGGGCTGTCTGTCACCCCTATTGTGAATAGGTGTTTGTTTAGTAAACAGTGTCCGGTTATAGTAGCTATAACTTTTCGGATTTTGTCTCTCTTTAGTCTGATGAGGGATCGGGCAAGCTTCTTGGATGGTACCGGGATTGCATCTTTTGTCTGTTTGCATCCCTCATTGGTTCTCCACTCTGTTAGATGATGTTCCTCGGTTTTTTCACGCAGCCAGGTTTTAACCTGGGCCTGTGGAATGGGTAGTAGGGGCTCTGGTCCGTACATTTTCGTGTTTGAACCCCTCTTAGCCAGTTCATCTGCTGCGTCGTTACCAAGTGAGTTACTGTGTCCTTTAATCCATTGCAGAGTTACCCGGTTTGTATCTGCTATGGCTTGGAGCATGTTATGATCCCATCGTGGTAAGGTTTGCCTTTCTAATTTTTCTCTTCCACTTCGCTCTGTCGATCCGATCAGTCCTTTTGTGAGACATTGCAGGAACACAGATCTCTCTTGACCACATCTGTTCATCTCGTCTTTGGTCTTTGGCCCTACTATTGTCCCAAAATCCACGTTTTTGGGACATACGCGAGAAAAATTGCAAAGTTACAGATCGCAGCACAAAAGTTGAAACGAAATCCATAATCTGCGCAGGAACAATCTCAAAAATAAGTGTTATGTGAATATTTAACTATCTGTTCTGACAGAACAGATAGTCAAATATTTTGCGTTGTTGACTCGAGGCAGCCATTTTTGAACTTGCGTACCGCTATCTGTATTCTGAAATTCTGAACACTTTAGTATTTGAGGTAGTACATTATCTATTCTTTGGTAATATGAGTCAAGTTATTCCGCTGAACACTAAACCGCGTATTCCAACTTTTTTCTTCGTAAACAGGTTCAAAAACTATCAATGCCACAAAGAAACACACGAATGAGGCTCATATACATATAATTGCTCCATTGTGTCGTGGAGTCTGTATGTTGCGTCAACAAAGGAAATTACTATGAAGGATGAATGTTCCGTAATCTCGGTACACGTATAGGAAGTCAGGTGAGGTGAAAATGAGATCTTTTTTTTAAAACAACAGTGAAGCTCTTTGCCCTCATTTCACCTGATGGTAAATGACAAGGCCGAAGGTGGGAGCGAGCTTCACCTGAACTCCTCAACAACTGAGGAATTAGCTATCTCAACTTCTATTTGTCGGAACACGACAATGTTATTAACATTGATATTATGACGACAAACTTAGGTAAGACGGTGGTAGCTAGCCAGGCATGCACTATCAACCAAACCAAGCAGTAAACTTCTGCCCTCATGGGGAATTGGGGAAACGAACCCCGGACCTCCAGATTAAGATCGGGTGCTCTCAACCACTAGCCACAGAGGCATCATCTCAGCAATGAAACGCCCACTGCTTGGACATAGGTCTCGCCAAGCCGTCTCAAACTACTGGCCAGTAGCGGTCTATGATCGCCAGCGTGCATCACAAATAAGTAAGGCTTGGATTCCGTAAGGAGTTATTCGGAACTACTTAGGTACACCTTACTGACAATTAGTAAAAGTCGGAGACGGTCTGTGCTGGTGGTACATTTAAGTTAAACTAACGTCTAATTGATTTTTATCAAGATAAAATAAATCGGGGTACTCCGGGACGGGGGCCTCGGGAATCGGGGTACTCAGGGAATAACCCTTTAGAATAAGCAAAGTGATCTGCAAACTCCAACCAATCTTAGATCCTATCAGACATTCTACGAGTACGTTAAAAAATGCTACCAAGTCTCGCAGTCATTCGGCGTCAAAATTTCTGAGATGTTATGTAGAGCCAGCCACGTCCAGTATTCTAGATAGGTTTCTCGGTCCGTTAATAATTTATACGATACCTTTCTTCAACAAAATACTTGATAAGAGTTGAATCTTCACTTACAAACATTTTATCTGATTTTATTTTACGTACTTTTTGAGTATTTCGTAACTTGGCAATCACGCTCCTTAAAGAAGCAAATGCCTGTTTAAGAGAGAGAAAACATTACCACAGTATCACAGAAAGAAGACATTACCAAAATATTACAGAAAGAAGACATTTTCAAGCCGGTACCCTAGTTTTGATGATCGGTAAATAAGTAATAAAATTTAGGAACTTTGAGTTTATCACTTCTTAATGGACCTCTAGTCCAAATTAAATGCAAATCGGGAATATATCTAGCTATGTTACGCCCTCTTTTTCACTGAAGATTCAGGCTTCTAGGTTTAACCACAACGAAGGTACAGGGGGTCGAAAATGTGCTGAATGGCTTCAAGAACAGGATGTTACGGCTGCGCCTTAATGCTCGACTTGGCGCCTCATATAGCAATATATACATTTATAGTAAGGTGAATGACAGCGACCGATAAGACTGATTGCTTATGAAGATTACCAGCAACTATTGTGCGACTCAACAACTACGACTGCAATTCGATTGAAAGCGATCATGAATTACGTCTTTAACATAAATTGAGCAAAAAGTTTTCAGGACATCTTTCTAGCCGGCAAAGTGATGTAACCCAAAACCGCTACAGAGCCCTTGCGTCCCTCTTCAACCAATGCCATTGTGATTGTAAAGCATTCACAAGCTTTTGTCGACGCACCGTGAAACGCAACACCTTTATATTGTTCACTCCTTTGCAAAACGAGTAAATATGATGAGGGAACACTGTTTGTTTATTGAGCTCAGATTTTTTTCAATCTTACATCATTATTAAGTAATCTTATGCGAATTTCGGTCAATTGACAAGTTACTTAAGTCTAAAAGTTAGTCAAGTGTCAAAAGGATAAAACTGTGTTTTATACGAGACAATAGATATATACGTAAAGTTTCAAATTACACTAAAATAATAAAAACAATTGGGAGCGTCGGTGGCGCTGTGGCCTCGGCATTGGACTGTGCGCCGAGTAGAAACCTGAGGCCCACGATCGATCCTGCCATGCCACGAATCAAACGTGTTCAAACTTCATGGGGTTGTGATGTTTTATTGCGGAGGTCCTATGGCCACTTTCCAACCCCAACATTAGATCAGCTCCATGTCATCAGATTATTTTGCAAATTTTCAAAATAATATGTAAAATTTCAACTTAATCGGAAACCGGGAAGTGTGTCAAATTTATATATATTCTTTATTGTACATAAATTGACAAGGAAAGGTATTACAGAGAAAAACAATGTACAAGGGTGAGCTTATCTCTATGAGAGATTTCTACCAGCCAACCCTAACGGGTGTACTAAAACTCGAATTGCGGGAACAAAATAAAATATACACACACACACCCACCCAACCACACACACATATACACACATATACACACATACTATTGACAGTCAGTTAATAAGTGCTCTTTCAGTTTATGTTTGAAAATACCAACTGACGTGTTTTCCCGGACAGGCCGGACAGCAGCAGGCTGGATGGAATAGATTATTCCACATCTGAGCTGCGCGGACGGTGAACGAGTGAAAAAAGAACTTTGTATTGGATGGAGGTAGGACAAGAGTGTTTGCGACACAGGAACGTATAGGGCGGGAAGATGGAAGTAAGTGATTAAATCGTGAACGTAAGTATTCGGGAAACTTCGGATCATGCAGGATTTTATAGGTAAGGACAAGGATGTACATATCTCTGCGGAGTCGAACTGGCAACCATTTTAATTGTGATCGATAATGAGATACATGACCAAACTTCCTGAGACCAAAAATAAAACGGATTGCCAAATTCTGAAGTCTTTCTAGTTTGTCGAGCAACGCTTCAGTCACATCCAAGTTACACACGTCAGCGTAGTCGAGAATGGGCAATAAGAAAGAATGTGCAAGCATAATTTTAGTTTTGAAAGGCAGGAAGAATTGGAGTCACTTGAGAGAATGATAAGTGAAATCCCAAGTAACAAAATATGGACTTGTAGTGGTTCCGAAGCCAGGACTATAATAGGATAATAATCGTTTATAACCACGGAAAAGGGCCCATTTTATATGCGTACGTTTGCTAGTAAAATACTTATACTAGACTTGGCAAGCACCACTTAGGCCAATAATACACTCATACTTGGACTACACAGAACTATCTGCTCCCGTGAAGCCAACTAGAAGCATATAATAGAACTAAATATCACGACATAAGCCCATAATACACTAATATTTAGACTCCGGAGAACCATTTACTCCCGCGGAGCCCACTATGAGCAGCCAATAGACCCAGGCAGGTCTGTAACATACTCCGCGCTTCTATTACTAGCTACTTCAAACATTTGCGACTTTTGTTTTGCTGTGTTTGTTCGGTTGTGGACAAAATATAAAAAATAAAAGGTAAGTTTATCCATTTTATATTAAATGAATTAACAAGTATTTTACACGTTATATTATGCATGCATAAGTGTTTGCACGGCAAACGCATAAGTGTTTTCGGTGAAATATATTGTGTTTTACATCTAAGTTTTTGTTCGCCTTTTGAACAAGGCGTATTTACAGAGTTGTGTTTAAAAATAATATATATAAATCCGAACAGCATTGTCGCGCCATATTGGTGACGAATTAGGGTTCCACTCACTTCGATGTGTCAACGATTTTTTCAAACCGCTTTTTTACATAAAATATAATATTTATTACAATAATGAAAGAGAAATAGGCATAAAAATTGATTGTCTAAAAATTATGAAACATGTATAGCCATAATTATTATGAATTAGGGTTCCACAAAATGTTAATTTTAATTGCTAAGGTTGTTCCTAAGAGTTAAATTATTGTTTTGTTTTAGTTATGACTTTGACCAAAAACCATCATGGTCATATTTCTGGATGTTGACCGTTTTTTGACTAAAAATGATATTAGAGCCTTAAAAACAGCGAGATGGCCTTGGATTGAAACTCATTTCTTGTTATGTCACAATTGCCATGGTTGTGGCCATAAAGTTTCAACAAATTCTGGAAAAAGACCAGTTCACATAGTTTTGAAGGAAGAACACAAAATTATTGTTAAAAGAAAAAAATATTTGGTGTGAAAATTGCAACTTCTACGCTGTTTATGACCATTTCGTCAGTGATGAATGTGAACTAGGTACCATTCCTTCTTTTCATAAATTTTAAGATTGTAAATGCTGCTTGATGTAAATCATCCGTAAATATATACTATACTAGAGGCCGCCCGCGACTTCGTCCGCAAATTCCGATCCCCGGGAACTTGAAATGAAAAGTAGCCTGTGTTATTCTGGGTACCTACATAAATTTCATCGTAATCGGTTCAGTCGTATTGCGTGAAAGAGTAAGAAACATGCATACTCACAAACTTTCGCATTTATAATAAACTAGCTTTCCGCCCGCGGCTTCGCTCGCGTTATATTAGTTTTTCCGCAGCATCGGGATAAAAAGTATCTAAGATGTTGACCAGGAATATAAGGTATCACCATACAAAATTTCATTGAAATCGGTACAGCCGTTTCGGAGATTATCCCGTACAAACAGACAAACAGACAGAGAAACAAAAAAAAATTAATAACATTTTTTGGTATTTTTCCTCTATTTACATCCCCCTGACTTGGTTTCAAGCATTTTTTTTCAATGTACAGATTTTTGACCTCTACAGATTTATTATATGTATAGATATTAGAAAGATAGGTATTATAGGGAATACTGTGGTATAACTCCGGGGAACCCCTGTGTTATCTAAGTAATGTTTGAACTGAAGTTAGCCGTGCTCGCGGGAAATGCGCGGCGCTCACTCACACGCCCGCCCGCCCGGACGTGACGTGTTTGACCGTGTTTGACAGAGTTTGTTCTTGTTTAGTTAGCTCTTAGCTTTGCTAATGTAACGTCGTGACGGCGGACGTGCGTGAATAAGTAATATCGTACAATAAATAATTGTTCGTGTACTCAGAAAGGCTTATGCTATGCACTATTAACTTACCTACTTAATTTGTTCATCTGACGCCCACTAGCACCAAAGGTAAGGCGCCGGCGCCGCACCACCGGTTAATCGAGTTTGACAACGTCATGCCATAGGAACATACTTTGGGACATGGGATAAATAATATATCACTAAAATAATACTGAATTTAGTTACTAAATCATTCAGACGACTAAAAATCGTAACGTAAAAATACCTTTAGCTCGATTTGTTTCTTTGGTTGGATGTAATGTAATTGGATGTAAGGTACCTATTTATAGTTCCGTGTATTTTTTACAGATTCCTGCCATGCCTTTCTCAGTAGTGCAAACAATTGAAAATGGCGAAATTAGATTATCGGCCGTACCAGATCAATGGGTGCACAATAAATTACTTTTTTGGCCAAAGAGGTCAGCAGAAAAATTGAGGAAGCGGGAAAATAGTTCGCCTGATGCTTCTTGGGAAATCATGTCGTGTGACGTAAAAAGAAAAAGCCTTAAAACATTTCAAGACGCACAGAATGAAATTGATGCAATGAGTGATAAATCAGACACAGAAATTGATGAAGGAGATTCGAACCGTCGATCATTACGCAAGGAAAAATGTCCATTACCAGATAAATCTTTCAACGAATTGGCGAATACGTTAATGGATGTAAGCTACCTATACTTATACTTTTACTTACAACTAGTATGAGAAACTATGTCCTAACGTAGAATGCGATGCAACCCCCTTTCCCGCTAGTCTGTGAGGCCCACGAATTTTCCTAAAGCCTATGAAGGGTGTATGTAGGAGAAAAGAATATTCGTAATTAGGTGTTTTGTTGGCTCTAGGCACCAAGTTCCTGCGTAAGAAGCTTAAGAGCCATTTCACACTTTCGAGCGAAATTCCAAGATTTTGGGCTCGTTAATTACAATGTTCGGTAACATTTGAAAATTATTTAATAATTGAGAATAATAGCTCAATCTTTGTTGTTGTCATATAATGTAACATATTTACTCCCAAGACCAATTTGATGAAAAACTGCCGCAGACCCAATTTTTAAGGTCCTAAATCTATTATTAATTCTGATAAAATATACTTAAAAATAAATAGCTACTAGTCATCGTACATATATTTTAGTTGACGAATAATGAAGCAGATTTTTAAATTTCATTACACAGTAAAAAAATAAATAATTCTGGAAATTTTTAAGATTAATGACTTGATTTTTTTTACTTTAAATACAGGGTAATAACTTAAAGCAAATAATGCCAAAATACCCACTTATATTTGGAGAATAGATATCAAAAGTTATTTTGCAAATATTAGTCATAGTTTTGTCAGTATATTAATGTAAACATCAGAGTAAATTACAATGGGCGAGCGGGTATCGATTTAAATAGCTAAATAAAATTTATTATTAGTCTCCGGATTACTTCGTCCATCTCGACGTGCAGTTTACGCAGACATAAACAATAACGCAGGCTTTTTCGTAAAAAATTTGTGAAATGACTCTTAAACTATGACAGCGCCAAGAGGCTGCTAGCTTGACGCCTAGAAATTAGCGAGACACCTTACGTGTAGGTAGCGTAGTCTTGATTTACTTTGGTAGTAAGTAATACGATTGCACGGAGGTTTTCGTTACCGTCGCTCGCGCAAGGCGACTCGAAGTTTTATACATAAATAATGGTTTGAGGCGGTCAGTCTTTTTACCCGACTGCCAAGTGCCAAGGAAGGCGTATCTTGTATGTAATTTTCACGCGTATCTTGTATGTAATATTCTTTATTACCTGATATCTCTGGAACCGCTGAACGGATTTACATAATTGATATATCGATAGATTTGTCTTAGTAACCCAAGTGTTCTTAGATGGGTCACGATAAAAAAAATAATATGGCGGCTGTGCGACGCCATTGTACGTAGTGAAAAATTTTTTATTTTTAAATCCTACATTATGGGTAGCAAATTCAAGAACTCAGCACAAGGATTTTAGAATCGTATATCATAGCTATCAAAACTGTAATAGTAATGAAATAATACAATGAGAAAGTTTACAAATATGGACTTTGCTCTTTCACTCTTGGAATCCTTCGGGGAACCAATGTAACTAAAACTCCCACTACAAACATAAAATAAAAAAGTTAATTATTTAAAAAAAACCCGACTGCAAAAAAATTTAAAACAAGTACCTACTACAAACACATATTTACCTTACTGCTATGCTACTGGTGTTGCAGGCAGGGACAAATAAAAGTTACATAATTAGCTAAATATGTTTGTCCCCGTCTGCAACACCAGTAGCATAGCAGTAAGGTAAATGTGTTTGTAGTAGGTACTTGTTTTAATTTTTTTTGCAGTCGGGTTTTTTGTTTTTAAATAATTATTCGCATTATACACTAGTACATACTATTGCATTCCACTTACCTATATATTTTTTTTCAGAATCATGTCCAAGAACAAAGTAACACGTCAACAGTCACTCACGTAGCCCAAAAATCCCAAGAAGACCTTGTGCCCGAAGAAGCGTTTGTGCCCAAAGACCAGTTTGTTAGTACAGTCGAGGTCGAGGGCAATTTCCCTGTCACCGTTCCGGAACAGAGTTACGTCCTATATACACACCCAGAACCGGCATCATCATCTGATGAAATTAAAGATATTAAGGAGAGCATGTCAACCATTATGGCGAACCAAAAAGCATTATATGAAATCCAAACAAATATGTGTGCAAAGATATCTGAAATACAAACAGAGCTACGATCATTCATAAAAATGAGCGCATCACAAAAAACGATTGATGCAGAGCCTACTCTAATAAAAGATAACAAAGAGCTTGAGGAATTTGAACAAAAGCTGTCAGATAAAACATTCAAAGAATATATAAAAATGAAATTTGTAGGCGTCTGTTCTAAAGGCTTGGGCAAAGGTGGCGTAAATGCCTACCACTTGATAGATTCTTTGTTTGATAGAAATTTTCTAAAACAATGTACGTGGACCGGCTTTTCCAAAAAAGAAGCAAAAAAAATATGTTTTAAGGGGTTTACGAGAACGATTTCTCTTTTTTTTGATATTATCCATGCATCAGATGAAAGTTTTGCAAGAGCGGACTGCGATAAATTTTTTAAAACTATTTTGAAAAATGCCCATAAACGCAGTGAAAGCAATCAGAGGATGTCGGCTCCGAAAGTTAGAGTAGTAAAGAAAAAAGCGTCAGCAAAATCTCTTCCAATAAATGTGCCTATTGAGAATTCTAACGGAGAGGGGTCCAGACAAAACGGCATCGAGACTCCCGATCAGAATAATTAAGAGAGATCTGACCAAAATAATGTTGTGATTCTCGATCAAAATAATAAGGGTATTTGACAAATAAAACTTTGATTTTCTTTATTATAAAGACTTTTATTATTTACTTGAACTTAACTTAGGTACTTACAAAGTATGCAACAAAGGTATGAAAAACATTTTCCTACCATACAAAATACTCACCATTTTACACTTAATCATTGAAATTTTGAAAACAACAGCCTCTCTGCCGCGCTGGAATTCATCACAACCACACTGATAAATGTTTAAAAAAGAAGATTTTAGTGGTTTTTCAAACGCATCTTGAGGTTTTTGCACAACATAACCATGTATTTCTATATCTTGCTCCTGGTTCTCACTATTTTTTTTTACATAAACTGATATGAATTCAACTACGTGATTATCATTAGTAAGAAACCATTTGTCTTGTATCTTTTTCGATAAAATAAATCCATCTAAACATAAAACACTGCTACCGCGATTGCTTTTCTTTATCATTGGGCATTTGTTGTTCTCTGTTGTAAGACTTTTTAACTCAACTAAATCCATTTCAATGATTCTCCTTGCAATTTGACGTAATGGCTTTTTTCCGTGTCTTACCATACGCTTCAAATGTTGAAGTTTATTTTCAAATTCGTACGCATTAAAATTTTGCAGAATCCCGAAATTTCTAACGTCGTCAACTAAATGTGAGAGATTATGAATATTACTTGTGACGTAGTCTTTACCATATATTGTTTTGAACTGTTCTGTAAAATGAGCCAACATTTCTTCAGCAATGCGAAGAAATTTAAAATGATTTTCATTTGAACATATTGTTATAGCACAAAAGAAATGCATGAAATGACTAAAGGCTTCTTCTTTTAAGACCTCCTTTAGGATCACCAAGCTAAGGTAGTAAAGAAAACTACGAAACTCTGAACCTTTCCAGTGTTTTAAAACATCCAGTGATCTAACTGACCGATGTATCTCTGTAGGCATTTCACAATTATTTAAGAAATTGTCAACTTTCTTTATATCGCTAGCACTCCATTTAGTTAGATAAATACCAAAATTGCCATCACGCCATCCTATTAGCAATCTTTTCATAAGTCCCAGGTCAATGAGATGCAGCGAATCTGACACCGGAAAATCTTCAATCATATCAATGTTGAGTTTTAATAACGGCGAGTCTAACTTGTGGTGTTGCCCGTATTTCTTTTCACGAAAGTCTCGGTCATTTCTTTTGGGGCAATTGAATTGGGGAAATGTCACAGTATTGGATTTGTGAGAGTATTCCCCGACCACCGTGCATTTAAGGCATCCGTGTTTGCCATTAAAATTCGATACACCTGAAACAATTACCTTGTTTTTAATAAACTGAATTAGTTAACTAGCTTACTGTACTATATTTCTATATTTATTAGTGAAATAAAAACCTTTTATCATAGCTCTTGCAGGTGAATCGCAAATGAATGCTCGTAATTTGACATGTATGATTTTTTCTTTTAGTGACTTGTCTATTACTTTAAGTTCCTCTTGAATTTTCTGCATTTCTGATACAAAAGGTCCCAAGAAAGTGTCAAGATTTTCAGGTTTTCCATCACCAGCGTAGATACCTATAAAAAATAGCAAACATTGGTGTCCATTCGGGTAGACACAATCCTAAACTAAACTCAAATTAGTTCTGTCATTTTCTAATCTCTAGCAACGAAAAGAAATAGTCGATAAACAGCTGACTTTAAAAACATGAAATTAAGTTATTTTAAAATATATGCGTCAAATTTAAATGACTAGTGATTCGGTAACGCCTGAATTTGATAGATGAATCGTAAAATTACTTAATTTTATGTCCCTATAGACAGTTATTTATCTTTATACATTCCTACAGATTAGAAAATGACAGGACTAATTTGTTTAGTTTAGGATTATGTCTGCCTGAATCGAGTCCATTGCCACTAAGGTTTTTGTCATTTTGTCTACGACGTAGTTGATTCAAAAGGTTGATTCAAAAGGTACTTACCGACAACAAAAGGCGGCAGTGGAATTTCAGATACCGAACATAAAATGGGCCAAAACTGGTACTTAGAACTTTTAAACACTGGAAGGCCGTCAATATTTATTTTCAAAGAAATTTCTTCAGGTGGGACGGAGAGTGCGGCAAAAATATTTTTTAAACATTTTATCATGCCATTATGCCAATATTCCCCGGGAGCTGAACTAATAATATCCACATTTGCTTTATTTGTTTGCAAAAGAGTACGCGCGTCATTAGGGAGGATATTCTTCAATTTATTATTAAAAATTTTTAATAATGAGTTTAACGCCACATGTGGAATATTGTGCTCTACAGCCCATTTACTAAGAGCATTACGTAGTTCATAATTTTTCTCGTATGTTGAATAGCAGTCACTTTCATCTTCCTCCATAGAATCAGAGTCATCACAAATATACTCTTTGTCATCTTCCGAGTCTAAACCATCATGTGTTGTAGGCAAAACCTCGTTTTGTACAGAAGTCCTACCGCTAACTCCTGAGGTAATATTTTGAAAACTATTATTTCGTCCGGAACCCTCGTCAACTTCTGCAAAACGTTCTTGGCTCGATGTAAAACTAGTACTAGGCACAAATAACATTTGTCGGTAAGTTTTCTGCACTTTCCTCTTATATGAACCACTTTTCTTATAACGTTTCCATTTACTAATATCCATTTTTGTAATAATTAAGTACAATAACAATGTCTCAAAAGAAATCAAAATGGCTGTGAAGTTGCGATTTATATTATAAGTAATTGTCATCTTAAATGGACTTCATGGAGTAATCTTTGGACACTAATAGTTTTACAAGGAACTCTTATAGATAAATTTAGACTATAACAGCATTCGAGAGTACTCAATAATACCAAGTATACTTTCTCCTAGAAAAAACCAATGTAGAACTAACTCACTCATAACTGGCACATAAAGTTAACTTATGCATGCCTATAAGCACACCTTTGCAATACTTTTATAAGTAATCTTAGCCTTTACTGCGCTTATAATTTCGTTCTGTATGCGAGTATAAGTCAAACTATTAGAACAGGTTTACTATAAACCCAAACGAACTCAGTGTAACCTGTTATAAGCTTGGTAGTAAAACCTGGAACCACTATGAGGGAGTTATTAGTGCTGTAAGCCTGTAAACTGTGCACTAAAGGAGTCCTTTGTTACTTGGGATGCATTCGACGACTTATTTCATTCACACGAACCGCCCAAGGTAGCGTATTATCAATAATGAGACCTAAATTTTTACTCTTATTTGCGTACGTCAAAGCAACAACCATCAAAGCAAATCTGTGGAAGTAAGGCAAAGTTGATTTTGCTATACAGCCTCTTATTAATCATGATTAATCATGGCTTGCGACTTGTTCGGATTGACTTTCAGTGCAAATGAATGGGCTTACGATTTCAATGTCAAGAGATCTTCATGACCTGAATGGTATCAGAGATGTCACCTAAGCTACAGTGCCTATAAATCTGTAAATCATCTGCATACAGGTGGTAGGGAAGCGATATGATACTCGTGAGTTTATTTATAAAAATAGAAACTAGTAAAGGAGAAAGCACACCGCCTTGCGGAACACCAGCAATAAACCTGCACCAATCCCAAGACTGATCATCAAACTTAACACACTACTGGTGGTCCCGAAGATAATTTGAAAACCAGGGTATCACTAAGGTGATGTTAATTGTACGCAGGGTGGCAAGAAAGATGTCATGATCACCAGTGTTGAAAGCGTTACTAAAATCAAGTAACACAATAATAGTAAACAGCTTATTTATCCATAGCATGCCGAATATCGTCCGTAACATTTAATAGAGCAGTTACTGTGCATTCAAAATGAAATGGACTTAAAATATTGTTTTGAAAGAGAAAAGTAGAAAGCTGCTTATGCACGATACTTTCGAGGACTTTTGAATTTAACTTGCATGATTTCATTACAGACCCTGGGATAGGTGAAAGTAAATAAAAGCTTGTAAAAAACGTGTGTATAATAGTATAAAATAAAATATGTTTAACAGATAACAAATAAACTTATTTTTAATTTTATAACATGTTATTTTTAATCAAACCAATAAAAATATAACAGATAAGTAATGATATATTTTTATTCTTATCAAAGAAAATGTAAATCAGCCAAATCCTGACCCGGTTTCGAGATGATAACTTCGTAAAGTATGACACTGGATTCATTCGCCTTAGGCCCAGCGCACACCGCTGAAAGCGCATTTCAAGACAACAATTTAATATAAACCCTAACGTCTTGGACGAACGGTCAATAATTGCATTACACGAATACGTGCGCGGTATCGGAGCGCCCACAAGAGCATGTGTGTGAGTAATGCAACTATTAACCGTATATCCAAGACGTTACGGCTAGAGTTGCCAACAGTCCCGTGTCAGGCGGGACGTCCCGTTTCCGGGGCTCAAATAATGCGTCCCGCAACACATCTGTGCGGAACGCTCATTGTCCCGCTTTTTTTTTTTTTTTTATGGGATAGGGGGCAAGCGAGGCAGACGTATCACCTGATGGTAAGTAATTACCGTCGCCCATGGACACCCGCAACACCAGAGGAGTTACAAGTGCGTTGCCGGCCTTTGAGGTGGGAATACGCTCTTTTTTTGAAAGTTTGAAGGTCGTATCGGTCCGGAAATACCGCAGGCGACAATTCGTTCCAAAGTTTAACTGTGCGAGGCAGGAAACTTCGAGAGAAACGCACAGTTGTGGACTGCCAACCATCTAAGTGATGGGCATGGATTTTTTGCCGCGTGGAACGATGGCGGAAAGAGGCGGCAGGTATAAGTCCGAACAATTCCTCGGAGCATTCCCCGTAATAAATACGATAGAAGATGCATAGCGAAGCGACATCTCTACGCAGCGCCAAGGTATCAAGCCGATTTGAAATTTCCTGGCAGTCGACGTTTCGAGTCGCTCTCCGTTGAATGCGGTCCAGTGGGAGAAGTTGGTATTGGGGTGCCCCAGCCCAAAGATGAGAACAGTATTCCATATGAGGCCGAACCTGCGCCTTGTAAAGCTGAAGGCGATGCGCCGGAGTGAAATACTGTCTCGATCTATTGAGCACACCAAGCTTCTTAGAAGCTAATTTAGCTTTACCCTCTAAGTGGCCACGGAACTGGACTTCGCTCGATATGTCGACACCAAGGATCCCAATATTGGCTGATGCAGTTAGGGGAATGCCCTGAAAGCGAGGAGATACGACAAATGGCATTTTCTTTGCGGTGAACGCGCAAACCTGTCCTGTGTCTTTGAGGGGTTGAAATGGACTAAATTAAGTCGACCCCAGTTAGAGACTTTCTCTAATGAAGTTTCGATTTCAGACACAAGTTTATTCCGGCACTCAATGACGTTTTCCCGAGAAGAGTTCGCACGGCCGTTATAGAAGGTGTCTTTCGTGCTGTCGTCTGCATAGCAATGAATGCTGCTGATTTGCAGCATATCATTGATATGCAGAAGGAATAGTGTAGGTGAAAGCACACATCCTTGGCGGACACCAGCATTTACAGACATTGGGTCTGAGCATTCACCGTCAATCAAGACCTTAATGCTTCTGTCTGCTAGAAAGCTAGTGACCCATCCACATAATTTCTCGGGAAGCCCATATGAAGGAAGTTTTGAGAGGAGCGCTTTGTGCCATACCCGATCGAAGGCCTTCGCGATGTCCAAACTAACTGCCAGTGCCTCCCCCTTCGCTTCAATTGCCTCTGCCCAATGATGTGTCAAGTAAACTAGAAGATCACCAGCAGAGCGACCCCTACGAAAGCCGTATTGTTGGTCACTGAGCAGCTGGTGATCCTCTAGGTACCGGAGAAGCTGGCGGTTGATTAGTGATTCCATTATCTTTGAAAACAAAGGGGTTATAGCTATCGGCCTGTAGTTGGACGGATTCGAGCGGTCTCCTTTCTTAGGGATCGGATGCACTAAAGCTGTCTTCCATGAGGATGGGACTACGCCAGATGAATAAGAGAGCCGAAATAGTCGCGTTAAAACCGGTGCCAACTCTGGACCACACGTCTTTAGCACGATAGGAGGAATACCATCAGGCCCACTCGACTTGTGGATATCTAGGGTGATTAGTGCTTGACGCACTGAGCTTTGGTGGAACCGAATATCCGGCATTAAGCTCGTGCACCGTGGTATGGTCGGTGGTTCCTATCCCCCGTCATCCAAGGTCGAGTTGGATGCAAAGAGTTTCCCTAAAAGATCGGCTTTCTCTTTAGCATCATGGGCTAACGAAGTGTTATCCTTGTGCAGTGGTGGAAAAGATGGCATGCAGAAATTTCCCTGAATAGCTTTGGCGAGAGACCAGAACGCACGAGACCCCGAAGGAAGACGCTCTAGCCTCTCGCCAATTCTACTGATGTGCTCCGACTTCGCTCTTGCAATGTCCCTTTTGAAGGATCTGGAGGCATAGTTATACTGCTTTTTCAAAGCGCTGGTATTTCCATCCCGAGACGTCACCGCGTTTACCCAGGCTTGGTAGGTTTCCTGCTTCCAGCGAGAAGCCTTTTTGGAGGATTGACCAAACCAAGGTTGGAATCTGCCACCAATGGGGATAACTGAGGATGGAATGAAAATTTCCATACCTTGCAACACCACATCAGCAACAGACTCAGCGGCGGAGTTGGGATCATCCGGCATAAAGCAAACCTGCCTCCAAGGGTAGGACGCAAAAAAGGACCGCATCCCATCCCAGTCTGCTGACTTGTAGTGCCACACACGGCGACTACGTGCAGCTCGAGGTCGTTGCAAGCAAGTGAGTGGCACCGAACTCCTAATGAGGCAGTGATCTGAGGAGCCAAGGGGGGCGCCGACAGATATGAGGTAGCCGTCGGGATGAGAAGTCAGCAGAAGATCCAACAGTGAAGGTTCATGGCACTCCACATCAGGAATGCTTTATGGTAAAGCCAGCCCGGTTAGACAAAAATTTTTCTGATAGTAAATACTTTTTCATAAATCACAAAATAAGTAGGTACACTTTCAAAAATAAAAACTAATCGTGATTTTGCTCAATTGATCGAGAAAAGTGCTTTAATGACCGATTAATATTCTTATGTGGTGTTATAATTATCATTTTGTAATAGCAGAAAGTTTATTTTGTTAATTTAATTTTAAATAATAGTACATTACTGCAGAGGCCGGGAAGTTAGGGATTGCCGGACGAGTAATGCTTTCAATGAGTAATGACAATAATTACGAGTCCGGCAATCCCATTCCCGCCGAGGTATGTATAGTGCTTTTCTCAATAATTGCGAGGAAATAATGAAAGACGTAATACTGGAATTCATAAATAAAAACCTTTCATATCAAAATATTGTTTAATGTTGTCTATTTATTCAAATATTTGTAATTGCCGTGATCTTCGTATAATTTAGCTTTAAGATCTGTAAATAAGACAATATTAGGTACCTAATAATAATAAGCTTCCTATCTCTTGTTCAATGATTGCGTGCCCAACGGGTCCATCATGATCTTATTTTTTTGTGAACCACCTATTTTACACATTCTGGTATGCAATAATTATATTGAATTGGAAACAATTGAGGATAATATGAATAAAAAAGCAAATCAAGCAATAAATTAATTATAGTAGCCTAGCATTTAGTAATACTAAACTTTTTAATTTTCAATTAGTGCAAAGGAAACGAAGCCCATACAGCCCAATCATATTTAACGCAAAAATGTAATACTGCAGTTTATTACTTTTTTCTATCGCAACGAAAATTAAGCATATTTTCGTGTGATTTTATACCAACATTTTAATAAAATTGTTGTCATATTCATTTATAAATCCCCATTAAAATTATAATAAATAAATATTCATTTAACTGAAAAGAATGTGTCAACTTTAATAACTTGTCATATCAATCGAATTTCATTGTCAAATTTATGAAAATTCAGTTTTAGAACAGTTTGAGGTTGGCACTTTTGATAGTTTAATTAAATAAAATTAAATATTATAATTTTTATGGGGAGATATGAGACACGTTGTATATGCTCGAAGAGTGCATTTTTTATAATGTGGTAGCAATTGGCTGTATGACAAGTTACATAATTCAAGTTATAGATAAATTAAAAAACATTGGAGCAGCGGCCAATAATGAATTTTCATACTTACTTTCCTGGCCTAGGCCGATAAAGTAATGCATGAGCCAAGAATTACAAACGTTGTGTCTTCTTTTTACTACAATAATGCCTACATTTCCGAGCATGTTTGAGAAAAACTGATTTAATTTATATTTCGTTTTTTTTCTAATTTCTGCACATTTGTAGGCAGGTCCCGCTTTTTTTGGCCAAGTCCCGCATAAAAGATTCTAATGTCCCGGATAGTTGTGAATGGGAGTTGGCAACTCTAGTTACGGCTTACATTAAATGGTTGTCTTGAAATGCGCTTCGCCGCGCTTCGAGCGGCGGTGTGCGCTGGGCCTCAGCTTCCATTTAACATTAAAATATATGTAAGTATGACAACGTTATTTTTGCAGTCGGTCAGTTTCGAGACAAAGCAGTTAGAACGTGTTTATCGTATCCATGTCAAATGATTATCGCTGGCGACGGAACAGGGCGGGAGCACTACCAACATTACCGTGTTTTTGTTGTGAACTTCCGTGCAAACAATGCAACATCTTGACCTCACCTCACGATTGGAAATTGATGGCTTACAATCTTCATAATATGTTATTTACTTTTTCAGATTTGGAATTTCATTTGAAACAATGGTTGTAGTGTAATGTTTAGGATGTAGACGAAGAACCAGCCTTTATTTAGCTGTATCAAAGTATAGCGCGAAAAAAAATCGTATTTGATAGAGAAAATCTTAAATGGCATACAAGACAAGGTAGTCTGTCTTACTTTATGTAAGAACTTAATGAGATTTGAGATTTAGTAATGTCATATTACGTTGTCAGAAAACGCTGTTAAGCAAAGATATATATATCATCATATCATATATATAATTTTATGAGTACCGAAGCTGAGATTATTTTATATGGAAATGTACAGTTATGTATGCAAATTGCAAACGTTATAACTTCTAATGTCTACCGCAAGCACAATATCTATAATTTCCATGATTCTAAACTTTATGTATCTTTTTAAATAAAAAAAATATTTTATGTACAGAAAAACAATCTTTTTTTTACTAAACGACAGGGAAGCTCTTGGAATTCATCTCACCTGATGTCACGATAATGCGAAGATGGAAGCAAAGTTCACCTGGACTTTGCAACAGCTGAGGAACTGGCTATCTTATCTTTTAATTGTCGCAACACAACAATGCTATTAACATTATTCTTATGGCGACAAACTTGGGTAAAACGGTGGTAGGTAGCCAGGCGGGCTTAGAAGCCCTACCACCAACCAAACCGAGCAGAAAAACTTCTACCCCCAGGGGGAATCGAACCCCGGACGTCCCAATCAGCACCCGATGTCCTAAACCACAGACCACCAGACCAGGCCGTTATACATTACATAGGTATAATTTTTCTTTTCCAATCACAAATAATATATTTCTTTAGAGCACTCGTGCGTGTAACATATGCTATGATGTTTAATATACTCGTAAGACCAGCATTCTGGCTTTAAATAACACGAACTGGATCTTTACGACCCTTTGTTTGATATGTAATTCGGTGAAGGTTTGCTCGCAGGCCTCCTATATTATTAAACCCTTAAAAGGTTTACGCGGCCCGTATTTCTTTCAATAGCCTCAAATCAACATTTCTGTAAATTTTGCACAACTAAATACAATATCACAACAAATTAATGTGAAACTAGACACATAATAGTGAGAATCCAGCATAAATTAAAGCACAACTGCAAACTAGGAAATGACATATTTTAATAACGACAAAACTACATGTATTTGCCATAAAATATAAAATGTATATTATTGAAAGACATGCATAATGAGCGTCCGACCACAGGAAACACCTTGAAGGATTAGGAAGTGTTTTGAAGCAGTAATTTCATGCTGTTCTACTCGTTTGTCGTTTTATCGATCAAACGCACCCATTTTAGTGATATT
Source organism: Schoenobius gigantellus (assembly GCA_963935595.1). Lineage (NCBI taxonomy): Eukaryota > Metazoa > Arthropoda > Insecta > Lepidoptera > Crambidae > Schoenobius > Schoenobius gigantellus. Next base: position 56,386,225 of record OZ012541.1, read on the forward strand.
ATGTCTCCGATTTGACATATTCCATTTTCAAATTTTTATCTTTAATGTAAACGTTCATTTGAAGTCTTTCAACAAATAGTCTAGTCAACAAGTGCCTTTTTGGCCAACTTTTTTCAGCAGTCTCCGAAAATTATGAGCGAGGTGTCATTCGATTCGGAATGGCATCTAGATGATTTTAGAAAAAAATGAAGTTTCGCAAACAAAAATTGCAAAAGTTATTAACAATTAACTAAAAAAAAGAGGGATTTAAAAAAAACAAAGAGATAAATTTAAAAAAAAAACAAAATCATGCCTGTTCTTGTGACAGTAAGTAGAATAGGAAAAAAAATATAAGGTAAAAATTTATTTGTTTATAACAAATTGTTTATTGCATAAACAATGAAAAATTAAATAAAACGAAAAATTTTTTTATATCGAAAAGAAAAACAAATAATGATTTAAAAAAAATTGTTTCTTAATATTAATTAGAAGTGGGAGAAAATAATTGTTAATTAACAAATGCGTTTTTAAGCAATAAAACATTTTTTTTAAGGAACAATTTTTCTTTTAAAAATCATTATTTGTATCAAAGATTGAAATTCCATAAAAAAAATTTCAATTATCTAATAAACAACGCATTTGTTTATAACAATTTTTTAAACAATAACAGATAAAAACTTAAAAAAAATATTTTTATGCAGCTGCTAATAACATAAAAACGGATCATTAATAATATTTGAAAAAATTTTTTTTATCGATGATTAATTTAAGTTTTTAATTTTGCAACAACGAAAATTATTAATAAAAAACTGAAAAATAAAATATTTTTAATTTTTCCAACGGGGATCTATTCTGAAGCCTTCCAAAAATTGCTCCAAGAGAGGAAAAAAATATCAAATTTATAGTTTAACAATTATCACACTTGCAATGTTCATGTTCAAGCACAAAAAAATTATTAGTTAACAATAGCATAACTGATTGAAAAATTGTGATAAAAAAAATTTTCAGGCGGATTATTGTTCATTTATCTATCCAGTAAGCCCCAGAATTTTTTAATTTCTTAAATTTTATATTTATATGTTAAAATAATTTTTATTAATAGTGTCCAAAGTAGGCGTGGCTTACGGAAGCCACAGCACCCGTTTTCGGCCGATTTTTCATCCCTCTGGGAAAATTATAAATATTGGACCAGATACAGTTTCGGGAGTCGAGGTTTTTTTTTAGGAAATTTCCTCCTCTTATCGATTTTTTTTTTATTTTGAAAAATCTTTATTAGTTTTTGAGATATTTGCAAAAAACTAAACCCCTCTTTTTTTTAGTTAATAACTTTAGAAATTTTTGTTTGCGGAACTTCATTTTTTTCAAAAATCATCTAGATGCCCTTCCTAATCGAATGACACCTCGCTCATAATTTTCGGAGACTGCTGAAAAAAGTTGGGCAAAAAGGCACTTGTTGACTAGATTAAAAGAGAAACTACCTAATATACTTTTATACATAATTATGCATACAAAATTTCAGCTCAATCGGAGACCGTGAAGTGGGTCATAACTTCCAAGATTTCATGACCGACACCGGACAGGTGAAAGTACCTAAATAAAAGCTTGTAAAATAGAACACTATCCTACTAAACTAACCCAGCTTGAGACGCTAGCTTACTAGTTTTCTTATCAGCTTACTAGCATGGAAAGGAAACTAGTTATGTACACACAATGCTAAAATTACTAACCCTACTTGAAGAACTTCGTATATTCCGAGCGATAGTTGTAAGCTGTTTATACTTGTCACAGATATTTAATAGAGAAAAAAATCCTAGAACATCTTATTTAAAAGTTCACTTTGTCAGCTCTACAGGTAGGTAGCCTGGTATCCTTGAGAACTACACTTGTAGGACAGTTATTAAATAGCTTCATTTTGTAATGCGTAATAATGTAACATTACAAGGATGCAAAATTATAATCAAGACAACAAACCACAATACTTATTCACAAGTCGTTATTCCATCTGCAACTGCAATAAACTTTTGCCTTGCTGAAGATTTAGCAGCTAGAGCTAATGCGGCTTTTGCAAACGGCAATGTATTGTTACAAAATATATATAACTTACACTGTGTTAGGACATTCCATAGACGCTGTGATATCTTTTCTAATCTTGGACTCCAACGACATACTTACCTCATTGTCTTACAAATACATTAGGCTAATGATATTAAGAGCAGCACATCTACGTCTTAAGGCCAAGCCTGTTCACAATCTGACGAATAGATGGAATTAGTTGAAACTCTTTATGAAAAGATTTTTTTTTTAATTTTTAATTCGAAACTAACAAACAAAAGGAATTCGTATCGAATTCCAGAATTTGTATTGTGTAGTAGGCTCGATGTACCGCATGCAACTTTATATGAAAGCATTTTTTCGACAGAATCTTTTTTTTTATTAAAAGGTTAGATCCTATATTGTCCTATATTGTGATCCTATATCCTATATTGTAGCCGACAGATAAATGCAATATACTTGATATGCATTTCAGTTGTTTTAATACTATTTCTAAATTAAGTATGTCTTAATTTCTGGTTATATTTTTAGGATTCATATTCAATTATTCATAGATGCTGGATGACCCTATTTCATGAAGAGGCGAAGTCGGCGGGCAAAAACTAGTTCAGTATAAATTTTAAAACATTACGATAAAGATATTGTTACAATCCTCCCCTTTATCACACCTACTCTTAACTTTATCCTAACAAAAGCATAATAAATATAAATAAGTCAAGATTAAAAGTACATAAGTGTGGCCGATTGCACGATAGGGAATCAATTGACGAAACAACTTTCCTAGATGAATAGAAAATAAGATCGCAATACAAGGTGCATGACCTCATCCATCGGAGCCAATGCAAACCCATAAAGGTCACATTCATGCTATTGATGCGCTCGTAAAAGCGCTGATCAGCTCGATACCCAACACGTTAACTGGGATAATAGTCATTAAACCAACAACTGACGATTCATCGTCGCTTGCCAGTACAAAGCTGCATCGCGGTTTTATAAATATCAGCAAATCATGAAAATGTAAACATGAGCTTTAAAAAGTGGTGCCATCTTGTACGTGGAGCCATCCTTGCGTACACCTTATATTCGCTATCAGAGCTATATGTAAATTAGTTAATTTTCTATTGCTGTAACCACAATGTTGAAATAAGTAATCATAACAGCTCATATACGTCCCCACCGAGCATTTCCTAAGTTAGGGTGTTTAGGCCTTAGTCAAGCACGCTGGCCCAGTGCGGATTGGTTGACTAATGAAACTATAATATAGATTCTTAAATATTTTTCGTTCAACTGGTTTAAAAATAATGTATGCAACATTACACAAAGTATCCTTGGAAATAAACTGTATTTCAACATTTTTTATAAACGACAGCCCTTCATTCAATTTGATTCAAAGGTCTCGTATTTATAAGGCATATTCAAATAAAATTATGCATATTACCATTCAAATGCGTTGAGGTCCTCCTCTTTCTACCGACTGTCGATCAAAACTAGAAAGGTAAATCCATTAATATTTGTTTACGATTTGTAAAAACACTACAGACATTGCGGATCTTCATCCAGGCCAAGACGCCATAATCGTATAAACCTTCAAGTTAATATCGGCAACTGTATCAAAACGTCATTTTCCTAAATGGTCAACTTATAAAGTCAACAACTTGCCAAAGTTATAACTTCTACGAACGTGGCAAAACACAAAATAGCAATCGCACTATTTTATACGAATTTATTTTTGCATTGGCTAAAAATCAAGGCGTTTGTCGCCTTGTTTCGCCGCAGCTCTGGTTACAGGGCGTTAGACGACTGAATAGGTAATTATTGTAGACAATAATGACAAGTATATAGACTGACAAGTAAACGATATACGTGTAGTAGACAGCAAAAGTAAAGTATTGCATAATGCGTACCTTGGAATCGTCACTGCGAGATAGCGTGTCAACAAGAAGCAACCTCAAGACCAATTAATTACAGTTAATTAGGTTTTCACTTAATTACGTTTTCTAGATTCGCTTTAATCTAAAAGAAAATATGGCCGGCATTGTATAAAAGCGCACAGGAAATCTATTTATAAGGGCGGTAACAGTTTTAATTTTTTAACTAAAATTATAATCCATAATATGCTTAATTAGATATAAGTGTCATGGGCTCAAATGCAAAGTAAATTAATTCAGAATGAACTTTGATCATTATATCGATAATTAGGAAGACAGTACCTTTATTTTATTAACATCATGTATACGCAAAAATCGTAAACAAAAAAGTTATGAAAACCTTAATGACCTCAGGATTGGTATATTTATATTGCTAGTAAAAACGTAAAAAAAATTTTTTGCCAACTGTTCCGGCGCCAAACAAAGATCGGAATTCGATATAAAACACGCAAAATAAAAACAAGAACTAGTTAATGACTGAACAAACGTCTGTCAAGTTATCTATAAGAACCTCGCGTCACGATGTTATTAGGAAGTGGACGATTTTGGAAATGGACAATTTAGGAAGTGGCCGAAGTCGACCGGAGGGGATGTTTGCCCGGGAAAACTCCAGAACTAGTAAAGCGATTTTGATGAAATTGTGCTTACTGTAATTTTAGTAAGGTAATTTGGTCCAACTTAATAGATGAGATAGTTTTGTTTCCATTATTATTACTATTATTGCGTTAAAGCTTATTATGGCGTGTATGAAGTACTATTATATATTCTGTGGCGTGGCGAAGCGTGCTTTGCAGACTCAGCTAGTTTTCAAAAATATTGAAATGCTTTTTTCGTTCAATAAATGTATATTTACTCTCAAATAAATTGGAATGTATAAATAAGAAGTACCCAGTCCTCCTCACTCCATTAATTACAACAATGATTTTAATATTTTCAACATTAGGTGTGTACCTACTTACTTGAACAACTTTAAACCAAACTGATTTGTGTTACGCACAAGCTCGGGAATTAAATATGTTACCGTTTTTCTTACTTCGGACACTATAAACATTGTATTCATTTAACTATCTTAAATCTTTTTCGATCCACTTTAGTATATCATATTGTAGTACAATCGTTTCGTTTAACGTTGTCATTTAAACTTTATACAATTCTCTATACACTCGCTCATATCTAGCGAACACCATGCACGTATATTTTGACAGGCTACGTAAATAAACCTGAGCATTACACAAAACGTGGATCGTTAACATCGGCCAGCAAGCGGCCGGCTGTGTTATTTGAATTTGAATGAAGTTACGATATAGCCTGCGGTGATGTAACGCCAGCATCATTGAAATGAGAGCCTCGTGCTAATGCGGTTGGGCATCACTTGTTCGTATCGTAATCGACGATGAAACATCGATGTGGACATAGACAACACACTGTTCTTAATTCTATTAATGCTTACTAGAAACCTGATCAACCTTTGGGTACGAATAATTAACATTTTTTGTAATTATTAAATTGTAATCAGTCTCAGTGTCAGAATAAAATAATGCAGTCTTACTGCATTCTTTTGTTCTTCAGATTGGGAGATTTTTAAAACTTTGATCCGTAACCGGTATGGAACGGTATCACGTGACTTGATAACACTTCACAATAGGAACCTCCTCAGACTTAGGTCTGATCGATAGAGTACTAACCGTAGCGGTATATGATACTGTTGTTGACTATGTAACAAAACCAATATTGTAAATGGCGATTTAGAAGAGGAGATAAAAAAATGAAGCCTTCCGAGTTTCTTGCCTGTGCTTCTCGAGTAGGCTCTCCCGATTTCCGAACCGGTGTAGAGTCTACTTTTTTTCTCTCTCCTACTTGACTTGTATTTGCAGACATCTTGATTATATTCAGGATGTATGCACAATTGCACATACATGGTTAAATAAATATATTTCCTACCTTTAAATTAGAATATTTTGCTTTGTTATATTTTGCTTTGACATCAATAAGTGCCTGCATGTAAAGGTGAATAAAGGTTTTTGAATTTGAGTTACTGGGCAAAAGTGATCACAAAACAATGCTTATTATTATCTACTTTATGTTGAAATTCTCGAAAACGCTGTATAGTTATTGTACTCAACAGAAGAATCATTCAGTTCCAGCAATTGTGGCTTTGACTTTACGAGACGGAGACTGTACTGGGTCAACTGCGCGGTTACCCCAACCTCATCCATCTATTACATCAGTGCCTGGCATTGCTGTAATCCACTTTAAAGGGTAAAATAGACAGTAAAATTACAAGCTAATGTGACTAGACTGTGCCACGTACATTTGGCAACGGACGACATTGTGGTTCTTAGAGGGGTTGTAGATCTGCGAATGTTATAGAAGCCACATGTACTGTTATAATAAATATAATTGGTGCGCAGTTTGCTTGTGCGCCAACATTGTCGCATAAGAAAGCACTGTAGACGTGCAGATTAGACAGACGCCAATTCTATATGAACTAACGGCAAGGTTATTTGACATTAGTTCCATAAAAAATACGCCAAAACTTTATCTGCAAAAACAAATCTAGAGATAGACAGGATATTAATACCGCGGTCGTAAGTGACGCTGATACCGGCAACTTGGTTTGGCAGCGTTGTGAAAACACATAAGATAATATTTTTGTTCAGATTCAATTCTGTAGTCCACGCATATGACAGAAACAAAAGTCAATATGTAAACATCATATCCGTGATAGACCCACACGCAACACAGACAAATATTTGAAGAGATGAATCAATTATTTTTCCTTCTCCATTGTAATGCAACTGGCTGTTGTCCGGGACTTCGACTGCATGAAATTCAGTTATATCACGCGTTCATTAAAATTCGGGATAAAATAAGCTCTGAGTGTACCTAATTTAATTAAAATTAGACCTTTTTTACCCGTGTTACATCCAGTAGGTACTGCACGTGAAGGCGTAACAGACACACGGACTAACAGATAGACAGAGTTACATTCGCAATTATAATACTTAGTAATAAAGTATTAATTTTAATTATAAATAATATTAATTATATAAGTAGTAGAGAATAGCAGGGATTATCATTATCCATTGCTTCCATCCTTCAAACTCACTTCCCAAAGCAAAATCAACATGAACAACGTAAGTAAACGATCTAAATATTATATTTACAGCTATGACCTCGCTGCCTTGACCGCCGTCAGTCTCCTCATTATCCGGAGTTAAGGTCAAAGAAAGCTGCTTTGAAAATCACCCATTCACTGTGTTGGATGGCGTCCAAATTGGTGACTGGCGCTCAAGCATTATAATTTGACCACGGCTCTACAACCGTCGACCTAATGATAGTGACATAATGATGGTTCTAGAAAAATTATAGTAACTAAATTTCGCGCGCGGCTTCATCCACGAATTGAATTACACGATTTTTTATACAAACATTCAATGACTGCAATTCTATCCCTATTTCAGATAACGTCTCTTTCTTATAAATCATAAAATCATGATACAATCTTGATATCATTGTTGAAGTAACATTACGCTTTTATATTATTTTAGTAGCGAAAAACCGAAAGAATACATATAAAACTTGAGATTATTTCATTGTGATGGATGGGTGAACGTCTAACGGATGTAGTTGCATTACTTCATCACAATATTTCATAACACGGCATACTTCGTACCCTTTCGTATGCATTACTGAAAGGCTTAGATCATGCTCTAAATTGAAAGGAGACTGATGTGATAACTGATGAATAAAGTAAATTATATTGGCGTTATGATTATTCACGTCTCTCAACGAAAAAGATTTATTTTAGGCGTAAGCTTAGCCATCACAAATCCCAAGCAATAGTAAATTACGAGTATGTCAATCGCATTAAAGTTCCTCTGAGCAAATAAGATACAATCAATAATATATTTTTATTCACAGTAAACATTTCTACTTGCTATTAATTCAATTATGCGAAATGGTAAAGACAAATAGAAATCGACTATTTAACACTGTCGATACTTTTTATTTCAAACCTACAAACTTTACAAGAGAAGGTTTTACTTAAAACACGTGGCAAATATTATAATACCAAAATGTGAACAAAAACATGACTTTTCATAAAAGCGTACCTACACAATAGTTATAGAATTTGTGAAATATCAAAAAGATAATTGCTGTTTATACAAGGTGTTCGGAACATACTCTATCAAGCCGAAAACAGTCATATAAAAGTTATGACGTCATTGACAATTCAAAAGTGTTAATGATTTTTCTAATTTCCAATAATTTTTTTTCACAGAATTATTTGTATAGCACATTTCAAGATAAATATTGCAATTTCGAATTTTCAATGACGCCAGTCACTTTTATATGATTATGTTAACATGGGTAGGTTTCGGCTTCATAAGGTATTGACCACACACGGTGTATATAACTTGATAAAAAATATATAAATTTCAAACTGCAACGATAAGGTTTAGTGGAATTATAAAAATGTATTTAATGACCATGCAAGCGCCAATAACCAAACGTGCTTTTTATGTGTGGAACAATAAATTTTATCGCCGTTAGTTAAATACTTCTAGTGCCAGACAAAATCAATACATCAGCCAGACAAATTGCCAACCAAACATTTAGGAGCACCCACGTAACAGTCTACGCGAAGGGGTGTTTATTTACCATGCCACGAAATTATACAGAATGGCTATCTTTGATTTGAGACCAGATTATAGCGCAAATCGTTACAATACTCATTGTTTTTCAAGATTCCGTACCTCAAAGGGATAAAACAAAACCCTTCTAGGATCACTTCGTTGTCCGTGTGTGTGTCCGTCTGTCTGCCAACACCCTTTTTCTCGGGAACACGTAGAGATATCAAGATATCAAATATTCGGATCTACAGTCTTTCAGCTATAAAAAAATCATACTTATATCGCATATTTTGCGATTTAAAAAGGGAATCAAAACTTATAGGGTACTTCTCGTTCACTGACCTACAGAATCGTGAAATTTGTCAAGAAACAAGGTCTTATAACACCAAATTTGAAAACCGTAAATAGGTAAATAGTTAGGAAGTTATGTGTATACTTAGGTAAGGTCGCACGGATCCCCTTTTATTCAACAAGCACTTATTGATGTCAAAAACAAAACAAAATTCTAATTATAAGGAAATACATTTAACCTTGTATACGTGCACAATGCACTTATTGTCCCAAACATAACATGTCTGCAAATACAAATAGGAGGAAAATAAGTTCACTCTACGCCTGTTCGGAAATTGGTACAGCCCATTCATGAGAACTGGAGAACCGTTTTTGAAACAATAGAAATACCCATTCTAGTGCGCATTCGAAATCGTATAAGATTCGAATACGAATTTCTAAATTCACTTTTTTTAATATAATGATTCCGTGAATTTTGCAACGAGTAGTCTTACCCACTGATTTGTACTAGTAGAAAATAAGCAACGCATATTATTTACCTTTCGTTTTACCACAATATAGAGATCGTTCTCTATATTGTGGTTTTACGTGCGATCCATCGCTGGTTTTTTAAATTAACGAGTTATTGCGCGCCGGTTTTTATTTTTTCGGCGTGAAATGGTATGTAATATAACATTTTGTTTTTAATGACAACACTGAATTCGAGTGATTCAAAAATATTCAAAAATTGGGAACAGTAGAAAATAATTTCGGCTTGTATTCATGTTCTAATTCAAGATTCACTTCTAATTATTTAAAAATGCGTCTCCAGGCAAGGAACTCGGGTGATCTTATTAGAGAACGTGGTCTAAACTTAGTCTTGGTTTAAACCTGATGCTTCTTCATTAATGTTAATAACAGTAGATCATGGGGGTTATTGTCTAAAAAAAAATCTATCGCGATCGCTTACAATTTGACAGTCGCAGCCCATCCATTACTACTTTATAAAAGGAAGTCGGTACAGAGTCTTATACTCACGGCGCAATGGCTGTCAATTTATAAGCGCTCGTGATATATTTTTTTTTGACAATAACCCACCAGGTTAAAACCAAGACAAAGTTTAGACTATGTTTTGTAATAAGATGGGGAAGGACGAATTGTACATAATTCATTCAATTGTACACAATTTCACACTACAACAACACACAGTTGTTGTAGTGTGAAATATATGTAATTGTCATTGTCAATCCGTCGGTAAAGGAGATGTCATGATAGAGGAGATAATTATGCCCGATTTCAATAAAAAGGAAGGAATGTTTTGTAAAAGCTTCCCCTAATATTTGCGCCCTATTATCAGCATTTATTGCTCAAGGCAATAAATAATAACATATCAACGCGATTAGTAATAAAATAAATGTGCGGCCGCTAGTAATTGGGAGAAAAGCCGGATATTGGCCGAAAGGTTATTGTTATATCGGACCCACTCGAGGTCACCAACCTTTTGATAACATATCGACCCTCCTCAAGTTCACCCAGCAATAGAGCATGCGAGGCGAGGTCGTGAGGGTCGATAATGCCAATAAATAGTCGTTGGCAGTATCACGTACAAGTAAGCGTTGTGCACCTTTCATACACTGGCCTTTATCTTGGAAGGTTCAGAGGACGTTCCGATACGTCCACTATACCTTCTGTCACCACCGCAAGCGCCATTACATCACTGCACCAGGAAGTGTTACGTAATTTGTACAAATTGAGCACGTACGCGCGTGTTAATGGTGCAACTGTCAATGCTATGGGCAAACACGATTTACGACTTCGATATTTAATTGAGAAGTATTTGGCGGACCCTTTTTAGACTTCCGTAGTCAACGAAAAACCCTTATAGTTTCGCCATGTCCGTCCGTGTCTGTCCGCGGTTTAGCTCAGAGAGTATGAGTACTAGAAAGCTGTACCTAATTTAGCACGGATATTATGCTATCCCATTATGTGTTATTGTGTGGTGTATCGTTGGATAGGTCTATCAAAAATATTAAGGGTTTGTAGACACTAATTTTAGATTCAGCAATTCGTTTGCAAAATAATATGGATACGTGAAAAAATTCACAATAGTACCTAGTAACACAATTAAAAGGGGAACAATCACAGCTAAGTCACGGGCTAAGTAGAGCTTACAAAAAGAGTTACATTCGACCAACTTCTAAAATGTACTTGGTGAAGGAAGAATTCGTACAAATTCCATCGAAAATTAGTTAGATAAAATTGTTAATTAAGTTAAACAAGCACATAATATAAATTAAGGAATTATGTGAAATGATGGAAAAATAAAACTATAACAACCTCAATAAATAGTACTGACTGAACCCAACATTGCGCGTGGCCTGACACGCACTTATCAGCTTTGCGCATTGAATTGAATTTTTTAATTTGACATAGGAAAATGAGACAGCATCTCTAGTCTCTTATCGAATGTTTCAGGGATACGTCACGGATACGTCTTACTTATCCCTCAAATTTCAAAGCTCACGCTGATAGGTAATTTTTGCATGTAGCGCGTTTTTTGTTTAATCTATGATGAGTTTTCTTGGCAAAATAATATTACTCTCATTCATCATGGTATTAGGTATTCCACAACGAAAATCAATTTACTTTAAAATCTCAACGTTTTGTTCCTTATCTAGTTCTATTATGTAAATATACCCAACCAGAACACAAACTAACTTATTAACTGTATACAAATAAATAACATTGAAGTGTCTGTTTGTAATGTCAAAATAACAAGTTTTTACTAAATGGGTATGAATGTATATCGGGTACAAAACCAATAACAAAAACACAATTTAAAAAAATTGTCGATCTGTCTGTCTGTTTGTTCCCACTAATCTCCGGAACGGCTGGGCCGATTTTGATGGGACTTTCACTAATAGATAGCTAATTATATAAGGTATAACATAGGCTACTTTTTATCAACATCGGTCAAGCCGTTACTACTGCACGCGGATGAAGTCGCGGGCACAGCTAGTTATGAATAGAATCCTCATTAATGCCTACAAGTAGATCTAAAACTAGTTACCCCCCAGCATGGCCTTCTTAAGCTATCTAACCATTGATTTACTGATGCCATTAGACGCCTCATTGCCTTTTCCAGAACGGAAACGGATCACGAGGTCGTCGATTATAACATGAAAATGGCTGTCAGAGCCCAGACACGCGCAGCGATATAGGTGCGGAACCGCCTCAACCCGAATCCCTCTAGAGGTAGTCCCATTAGCCACAACCTTAGCAAAGTTATAAGATTAAAGATTAAAATTTTATATCAGGATAGACATAGTTAATTAAATAGTTAAAATTGATATATCCATAGAGAAATAAATGTACCGTATATAATGTTTTGGGAATATGTGAATATCTTTGTGTATGTATGTATATATATGTATATATGTGTATGTACATATATGTGTGTGTATCTGTATATGTTTGATTATATACATAAGAACATGTAGAATAGTTTAATTTTAGGGGATGCGCAACTCACCCTAGGTATAAGAGTAGTCGGAAATACATAAGAACACAATAGATCAATAAGAAAATGAAAATAACAAAGGCACGGACCACGAGTCTGTGGTGATTATAACTAAAAAAAAATGTATCTAACTATCTAAGTACATAAATATCTAAGTATCACGAAACGCATTAGCTGTGCAATTAATTTACTCAGTTGGCCTGCCCCCGCCATGTGTGACATGTAAACAGTACGCCAGCCAATATTTATTAGTTTTATTGTAACATTACTATTATGTTTAATTTCAAACCGGAATAGAATTAGGCTCAGATGTTCACGTGTATTGGTATAGCAATACAACACTTTCACTATCAGTCACATTATAAGAGAATATTCGTTGCTCGTTGGTAAAGATGAAGTTGATTGAACACAAAAGTATTTCGCAAGCTATCTAGGTATTCCAGCCAGTTATGTTATACTATAGTGATAAGCAATCTCTGCTATCTGTTTTGTTTACATTGGAAAACATCAGGCGCTTGTAGGTATTTGCGCAATCGAAATAACACTTCGAGACACACCTCAGCTGCTCAAGCTTGATTTTGAAAGACTTTTGTATTTGCTACAAATTTTAATGCAATAATACAATTTAAGGTGCTTATTACATTATATTCAATTTGTAGAAATCCCAACTCCTAATTAAATTTAATTCTTTTCTATTATTATTTCCTTGCCATGGTCTAACGCCGAAGTTGAAAGAGTGTTTAACCAGCTAAACATTTTTTACTCAAAAAAAGTTTTACTCACAAAAATTTTCGTTTTATATATAAAAATTATTGTAAACACACACACGATAAGTATGTATTATTAGAAAGTTTTTGTTTCAAAAAACATTTATTTGAATAATGGCCCGTTCCTAATAACTCGTATTAGGCGGCATCCTAAATGTAGTAGTAGTAGTACTACTACTACATTTCGGAATGACAGACTAGTAGTTCATTAGATGAGGCCACTAGCGGTCTCGCGCCCACTCATAACCAGAAACTCATAACTGGAATAAAATGTGGCGACTCATAGCTGACTTGAGGACCCACTCATAACTATGGTTATGAAATAAATTTTAAACTTATAAAATATTTAATTTAGAGGAGTAACTCATAACCGAACATAAAAAAGCAAATACCTAAACTGTGAACTACTTTGAAGTACATTTGAGACCAATAGTGCTTGCTTACTATTATATACTTGCATACTAATTTTAAAGTAGGTACTTTTTGTTTTATTATTTCATACTAAAAAGAAATATTTAGTTACAGTACAAACGGCAACACAGTCTTAACTGTCATTTCAAGACGCAATACACAAAAAATCCAGTGCTTACCCGTGGTAGGTACTACTCACGTGTCCGGTAGTACTACGGGTGATTAATATTGCCTGTAGTACTACTTATTATCTTTGATAATCAAAGAACAGCATGTGGGTAACTATCGGTTTTAATATTTATATTATTTTGAAGAAATTAAGGAACGCTTTAATAAAACTATTTTAAAAGCAACTTTAACGCAAATTTCAATTGCGAGTCATTTCATTTTTTAACCGACTTCACAAAAGGGGGGACATTATCATTTCCATTGTATGTTCTTTTGTTACGTTTGCTACCTCATAACTCGGTCATCTATTAACCGATTTGGAAAATTCTTTTTTGTTTGCTCTCGTTTGGTATAGTTCTCGATTAGTCTCATTGTCACCAAATCCGGGATCGGACAACAAAAAATACCCGTAGTACTATACTAACAGTAGTACCAACGGTAGTACCACGGGTAAGCACTAAACAAATCTTAGTGCGAGGAACAAATTGAAATATAACAATTTTGGGAAAAATAACAATATTGAGAAGTGATTGAGAATTATTTTGTCCTGATAGCTACATCTCATCTACTCTTTCAAGCGCCGCATAAGTGAATACTATCTATCCAAGTCCTAATTATGATATAAAAAAATAATAATATTCATATTATTTGTGTAATAGGTATTTCTACATATTTTTTATTTAGTATGTTATATAGTATGGTTTTATTTTTTTTACTATTTGATCGCCTTCTAAGCTGCTATACACGCAAATTTTAATGTATTACAATTTCTCCTTTCGCAGGTCTGCTGGAAGAAATTTCATTTATGAAATAAGCAAATCCTTTTGAACGGACTTAAAAAAAATTGATACAGTCGAACATAGAACCTCTTCCTTTTTTAAAGTCGGTTAAAAAAGGAGGTTCTCAGTTTGACCTGTATGTTTGTCCGCGATTATCTCGCGTTTGGCTGAATCGATTTTGATGCGGTTTTCAGAAAAGTATTTGTTACATTTAGGATAAGGTTTTGGTATTTTAAATTAACTAAAAAGAGCGAAAAGAATTTTTTTGTACAAAAAATAAAACTGACTTCAAAAACACCAAAAAGTCATAAATAATATAAGAATACATACAACATCACAGATTTATATTAAAGTCGGTGCCAAGCAATAATCACCTGGAAAATCTTAAAAAATATAAGTTCTAGTTAAAATTTGGCACGAACTTCAATATAAAACTGTGATGTTTGTATTCTTATATTATTTATAACTTTTGATGTTTTTGAAGTAGGTTTAATTTTTTGTAAAAAAAAATACATTTTTTACGTATTATTTGTACTGTCTAATTTTAATGCGGGAGAGAGATTAAACACCGCAATAGCCACCTTTTTTGTAAATAATTATTAAAGCGACTGTACATAATTGTGTAGTTGTGTTGGTTATGAGTTTCGTCTTCTCACATCAGCAGTTATGAGTGGGACCTTTACGTATTGGTTATGAGATTTTTGGTTATGAGTGGGCGCGAGACCCACTAGCCACCAGAAATTAATCTTGCCCACCAACTAGGGGTTCCAAAACAAGTGGAAAATCCACTAACATGGCAACATTGCTGTCCAATTTAGGATTCAATTTAGTGTAGTGTGATCACTAGCTTCCGACTTTCTAATTAGATTGTTCCTATTTAGGATTTCTACAAATTGAATAGTGTGATAAGCTCTGAAATGAGAACATTACAAAGTTGCTATTAATGTTGATATTAATAAGTGCAAAATAATTTATCTATACTTTACTTACTTACTATACTAATATTATAAAGCTTACTTACTTACTTACTTACTTACTATACTAATATTATAAAGCTGAAGTGTTTGTTTGATTGTTTGTTTGGTTGAACGCGCTAATCTCAGGAACTACTGATTAAAATTGATAAATTATTTTTGAGTTGGATAGTCCTTCTATCGAGGAAGGCTATAGATAGGCTATATAACATCACGCTACGACTAATAGGAGTCATTGAAAAATGTTATAAAAGCGGGAAAAAAATATATGGCGAAACGTAGTTCGCGGGCAGGTTAGGTACTAATATTTAGCATCAAAACAGTCAACTTTAGAGGAAATGGGTCGCCGGGACGATTTTCCTTATCTTATTTGTTACGACTTCGGCCGGCACACCTACCTACAGTTAGAGGCAGACGATTTTCAGTATTGTATAAAAACAAGATTACGTAACTTTGTGTCGCTTTGGTCATTGCCATGTCTCTGTATACAGCGCCGGGGAAATGAAAACTCCCTTGACGCTACGGATGGCTTTTACGTTAAAGATTAATCGTCCTATTGAATAGAAAAATATAGCTACATCAGATTTTTCAACATCCAACAAGGCGTTTATTCGCTTCCTTTCGTCGGGCAATACCATAAAATCTTTTGTAAAACTGGCAAGAAAGATTTCACAATACCTTAAAGTTAACATAGGTGCCTACTAAAGTGTTTTCAATGTTTTCTTTATGCGAGACTAGCTGACCGCATGCAACTTTGTTTGCATTATAACTAACTTTTCCCGTCAGATTTTTCCCGTAGGAAAATTACCCTATGTCTTTCCCCTGGTTTGGAACTATCCCTATATCAACTTTCATCAAAATCGGTTCAGTAATTTCGAAGCTTATTCAATTGTCAATGTCAATGTCATTTATATTATAGGTAAGTATGTCAAACTATATTTTTATGGTTCCTATCTTTTTACAAGTTGTGTTTATTTTGGTGTAGATTAAGTTGAATTGGTTTTTCCATTTGTTTTGAGTTGAAATTTTCCAAGTGCTCGTTCTTTTAATTACTTAATCGTTTTTTTAAATAATAAAAAGCTGACGTCACTTTAGTTAGGGTAGGCTCGTGCCCCTTGGTGGGGACGTGTATGAGTTGTGATGATGATGATGATGACGTGTCACGCTGCCGTTTATGTTTTAAAAACCTTTGCCATTAATGACATGAACTTAACTAATACTTTTGTAATATTGATAATAAAATACTTCAGTCGATTTCATGTAGGTATAGTCAAGTGACTTTCAAAGGAGACATTACTCAAATGTCAAAGTTCAAAGTAGTTACATTACTCAAACGCCGCAGACGAGTGCAATGCAACTCCGCTGACTCGTATTGATGGTGGAAACAAATCTACGAGTATTTAGTGAGTCAACGCAACGAACTAAGTCAAAAACGGTGACAAGCTTTAATCAACGCTCGGTCTAATTAATTATGCATAAATTAGATTTCTCATTGGAAGTGGGTATAAATGAATTGCGGTTGATCGCCCAAATCGAATCACCCCAAACGGGTAATTAAATGAGGAACTAATCGAAAACCCGACACTTCCGTGTCGGGCAGGACACGCGTCAGTGTTTGCTGAATGCTGATATTCGGAAGCATTATTAGAAAATGTAAATCGGAAAACTCAATAGAAAGAATCGCAGAACGAGTAACAAAATTAATTTTAGTGGTGTTCGGATGCCGGTTCGATAAAAATATAAATCCGCGGCTACCGAAACGGATGTCCAGATCGGATACTCTCTGCCAGCTGTCGTTATATTAAAACTATACTTGACGTTATTATCCATCAGTACTTACCTTGAAGACGTGTTTCGACTTTCACTATTTATTGTGACATTTCATTTTACAACAGCAAAATTTTTAAATTTGATTCCATTATTATCACTTTATCACTTAGCAGTATTTATGTGATTTAAATATAATCACGAAGATTGATGTTTGGTGTTTCACTATTAAGCAAATGTTATTAAAACGTCACAACTTTCTACACCTTTTGTGAAATTAGTTATATCATTTAAAGCATATTACATTTGTAATATTTTTACATTTGTAGGCTTTGTTGTAACGACTGTCAGGCAATTAACTCGTACATTGTGACCAAGTATCAATATTTTTTAATAATTCAATTCAATATAGATGTGTCTTAGGTATATGTGATTTTCGAAAAACGTTTTATTTAAATGTGAATTAACAGTATTACATAATTTATCAATCCGTGAATACGACGGATATGATCTGACGGATAAGATCCAGCAGTTCAAGCACATCATTAATCAATTTTATTAAAATTCGGCAGATCATAAGTAAGTAAAGGCTTTTAAAAGTAACAACCAGTTTGATTTTTTGACATAATATAATATCAGTGCGGAGATGTCAAGACATTATTTTTAGTCAATAGTCAAGAAGAACTTGAGTTTGTCCTAATCGAGAATTTACCTAACTTGAATCTTGGGCTTTCAATCTTACATTCAATCCGCTAGTAACAAAGACAAAATATGACGTCGCCGAAGATAAAAAGAACGCTATTGTCAATGGCAAGGTCCTTCCTGAACAACTACCTACGACTATCGTGAAGTAATCATTAATGTTATTTATTCTACTTGCACCAAGCTTTTGAGGTCCAATTCAATAAACAGGCCACTTTCGAAACAATTAAAATTATTTATCGTACGTTTCGCACAATTGGTTTATCTGATTAAGAACCGTGTCACAAAAGTGTGTTAAAAGTGTTATATACACAATATGACTTTTTTGTAGGAAGTAATTTTAGAAACTATACTGATCTAATTTTGAAAAGTCTTTAACCAGTAGATATATGCTATATTTGATTGTGATTTTTTTACGTGAAAAAACAATACTAATTGTCAATCAATTCTGAAGAAAAATTGAAGTCGGTGCTAAATTTAAAGACTTTCGATGTAGACTTGTTATGTTATCTGTATACTTATATTATTTTTAACTTTTAAGTGATTTTGAAGTCGTTATTTTTTGTATTTGTTTTTATTTTTATCTTTTTAGAGAATTTAATACCAGCTCACCGAAGTAACTTGAAAGAATACGACAAAGGGTCAATGCGTGCCTGTTGTATTAAAAACTAACCTCTAACTCCTAAAAGTTAAGGATCCTTCCATCATCAGTTCGGTTCATGTCTACCAGACGCAAATACCTGAATAGCTTCGGAAAAAACATGAAGCACGTTGGACGTACCTATAAAATTTAAGGGTTAATTTTCATGGGATCCTATCAGATCCTGACTCCCCAGGAGTATTCTTTATCGAATACAAAAAGAATTTTGAAAATCGGTCTACAATTTGCATAATAAACTCATTTGCAAAAAAAACGGGCACCTAAGCAATGAACCATTTCAAATGTTAATATTGCTTTGTTTGATAATTATAGGTAGTTTTATCCTCACAATTTGGTAAATTAATAAGAAAATAATCGTTTTCATCAGTATTTCATAAAATTTTGATACAATTTATGGGAAATAATGCTAAACCTCACTAGTAGTGTATGTTCGCTAGTAGTGCATATGCTCATGAAGTAAAAATAAATAAGTTTTTTTGTTTGTTTTTCTTTAATAAAGTAAGAGCAGATAAATGTTTAGTATCGAGTGTGACCCCCTCTAGCTAAAATCACAGCTTGAATTCGTCTGGCCATGCTAGCGAGTATATCCCGGATACTTGCTTGCGGAATACGTTCCCACTCCGCAGTAATCACATTCTTCAGCTCTCTGATGGTCTGCGGAGCTGGTTGTACTGATCTCACACGCCGTTTCAGAACGTCCCAGACATGCTCTATGGGATTGAGGTCGGGACTTCGAGCTGGCCAATCCAAACGACGAATGCCGACCTCTTGCACATACGCTTTAGCATCGCGAGATCGGTGGGCGCGAGCATTGTCGTCCATAAAAATCGAGTCTTCACCTAGAGCAGCCAATGCGGGTTGTGCATGAGGAATTAGAACTTCCGTTATGTATCGATGCCCTGTCAGTGAGCCGTTTTCAATGAAGACTAACTCTGTACGATCCATTGAATTTATTCCTGCCCAAAACATAACAGAGCCCCCACCATAAGGTGTGATTTCTTCGAAACATGCCTCTGCAAAGCGTTCTCCTTGTCTTCTTAGCACTCGCCGACGTCGATCTTCACCGAACAGATATATCCTGGCTTCATCAGAGAACAAAACCCTATTCCAATCTTCTTGAGTCCATGATTCACAATTTCTAGCGAACCTAAGCCTGTGAACTCGTTGCTCACGGAGTAATTTGGGGCCGCGGGCCGGGCGGTGACTGCGTATATTGGCAGCGTGAAGCCTCCTCCTGACCGTCCATAGACTAATATGCACATTTCTTACTTCTTGGAGGTTGTTCTTAAGATCCACATACGAAGATTTGCGATTTCTCAATGCGCGACTCACAAGAAAACGATCATCCCGTGGTTGGGTACATGGTTTTCTTCCAGAACCAGGCCTTCTCTCGACGGAACCAGTCTCCTGATATCGCTGCCAGGTCCTTTGGACCGTCGAGCGACTAACATTTAGCCTCCTAGCCACGAAACATTGGCTGCAACCCTCTTCAAGCAGCGCGATAATTTTGGTAGCTTTTACCATTTTATCTACCATTTTTGATACAGCCAAACAGCAATAAATAAAGCTTTGACAGTCAAGGATATGAAATTAATCGATGAAAATTGAATAAAAGTTATGAAAT
The DNA here is from genome assembly GCA_963935595.1 of Schoenobius gigantellus. Taxonomy (NCBI): domain Eukaryota; kingdom Metazoa; phylum Arthropoda; class Insecta; order Lepidoptera; family Crambidae; genus Schoenobius; species Schoenobius gigantellus. The sequence continues at coordinate 56,406,464 of OZ012541.1, forward strand.
TCGATGTTAACTTCTGGAACTTTGCGCCAAAAATGTAGGATAAAAAGGGGTTTTCTGTAAAAATGAGCATCAAATGAAAATTTGAATTTAGAGCGTACTTATTTAAATACCACGGCATTTTTAAAACCGGCCAGTAACGTGTACAAACGATTGAAACCTTTTTCGTATTGTATCTTTTTAAAGATGAATGAAAATCAAAACCGCCTGTTTTTTTTGCAAATGAGTGTATAATATAAGTAGTATCGCGTTATAATCGCGTAATCCTGCGATGTGGATGTCGGCTTTCATACGTCAAAATAAGACAAAACACGGAGTAACCAATCCGAGGATGATCCAAGGAGTAAAATTTTTATTACTCAGTTTGGGTGCAAAATAGGAGTTGAAAGTTTCTATGGAAAATATTTAAAACCTACTCCAATTTCAATGAAATTTATTTTCCGAGCTCCTAAATATAAATTACAGTCTTCTATACCGGGTGTAACGGAATACCGCAATAATATTTTGGGTTGTAGATTAACAAAAAAAAATTTTTATGACTATTCTTTGTATTTTTATTATATGCCTACTTTCGATTTAATACGCTTAACAGTTCAGCGTATTAAATCAAAAGTAGGCATATAATAAAAATACAAAGAATACTCATAAAACATTTTTTTTGTTAATTAACAACCTTAAATATTATTGCGGTATCCCGTTACACCCGGTATAATAGGCTAAAAAAGTAGTTTTCCTACGGGAAAATATAAAATTCCCACGGGAAAACAACAATAACGCGGGCGAAGCCGCGAGCGGAAAGCTAGTCTTTTTATATAGGACAAATAAAAATGCGGATTTTTAAACTTTATAATTTACATTTGGGTTTAGATCAAACTTTATGATCTTAATTTTTTACGCTGTATGTCCACACGGGGCAAATACAAAAAGACTGTTAGAAACTTGTTTGCACAGAATGACATTATGACAATCAAAACGAAACTATGCTTATACTCGTACTACACAAAAATGTGTGCCATTCGAGTATACACCTCATTCTAATAGCATTGGTATCTTCTCTTTCGTCGCATTCGTTTAATATTCCAAACGGTTAACAATTTTTAAAATTAAAATTCCAAATATCCAAACCAATACTTAATATTATGCTTTGTTTCTCTTACTTTTCACTCAATAACCCCGATTGATAACTTCAAAAACAACTAATAACAGAAGGGTTAGAAAGTGTATGATTATTTTAAATAAAATATGGTTTTATACTCTAAAAAGGGACTCTCGCTATAAACAGACATATGTTTATGTTCTCAAAGTAGGTACACACTTCGTTCTCCAAACAAACAGACGACACATGCAACGCTCGCTATATTAACAGCACCCCACGCAAAGCTACCATAATATTTTCATAAATAGCTCAGAAACGTTACAAAGTTTCGGAGTGAACTAATGTCGTTTCACAGCATAGGTATACGTATTGAGTATATTTAGCAGATAAAGCAAAACGTACGAAAGTAAATGGAATAAAAAATCCATTCACTTCAAAGGATAGCTCAACTGAGTAATCTGCAGGCCTATTCTGTAACTTCTGTTGCTAACTAGAATTGTCATTTTTGAAAGGAACTTAACATCCATTACTGTTATCATGAACGCTGCCGTAACACATAAGATCACTAAACCAGTAATGGATATAAAGTGGCTTTCAAAAATGACAGTTCTAGTTACCAACCCTAGTTAGCGAATAGGCCTGCAGGTTTTGATTTTACTGAACTAAAGGTAACTACTAAACTACTTTCCCATGGTCCTACTGATACAACCATGAACAAAATTCGAGTCGCAGCACAGGGAGGTGGCGAAGAGGGGCCCGTCACTATGTAACGTGCCCAACACCGGCGATCTAAGATGCCCGGGCAAGGGGCGATCAATGCCCGACGCCCGCACCCGCCCATGACGGTAGAAGCCCGACTGACTGGCTGACTGGACAAAATAAAATACCCATGGGACCATTACTACCATACTACCAGTAGGACTACGCACTGTACGACCACGGGCAACAAATGTTTATTTGTATTTTAAACTAGCTGTGCCCGCGACTTCGCCCGCGTGATATAGAAACTTTTGTTAAAATTGATAAAAAGTTGCCTAGGTTACCTTATATCATTAGCTATCTATTAGTGAAAGTCCCGTCAAAATCCGTCCAGCCATTCCGGAGATTAGTGGGAACAAACACACAGACAAAAAAATTTTAAATTGTGTTTTTATTATTGGTACCCGATATACATTCATACCCTTTTATTAAAAACTTGTTATTTTAACATTACAAAGACACTTCAATTTTATTTATTTGTATAGATGTATAGATTAACACATGTGACACACATGTGATGTAAACGTCGTTTAAAATATGGGCTAATTATCATTTACCAGATCAGATATTTCGACAGTTAATTATTTTGTAAAAACCGGTGAAGTGTGAGTCGAACCCGAAGCGTTCTGTTACAGAACGCTTCGGGTTCGACTCACACTTGGTACAGAACTTCTGCACCATCGTAACTACATAAATATAACACTGCAGTTTTTACTTTTATAATAGAGAACAAGATACTTATGCTTTATTTTTTATTTATTTGGCAGCCATTTTTAAATACACCATCTTGGTTTTTTATTAAATAGGTATTTTTATTGCGGCACTCTACGTCTTTTGAGGTTCATTTAACCCGATGACGGACAGACGGGCGGACGGGACGGAGACGAGACAATTGAACACAAGATTTAGTAATAGGATCTCTTGGTCTCTTGCCACAATTTTGCTACGGAACTCCGAAATATATTAATGCCAACAACCATTTGTAGTTCATATCGTCAATGCATTTCCGTGACTGCCGTCGGCCGTGGACTGCGCCGGCGGTTTACGAATCCAACCAAAGTTCCCGTGACAAGGCCGCTCAGTTTCCGGTGAACATTTCTGTATATTTATAGGCACCGGAGGAAGTGCCCAAACGAGTTTCTTAATCCTATCCACGCGCCATCAAACGGATATTTTCCCTGTCGCAACACTTCCCTTTGTTTATTACTGTATTGTCTAAGCCATTTTGCATATTACACGTGCATGCCAAATTGCCCCTCCTCCGTTCCGTCTGCGTACATATAAGGTCATTGGCGATTCAAACTCAAATTCAAAAATCTGCATTCAATATGATATAGACCTTAACAGGCATTTGATGGCGTCAAAGAAAAAAAATATCCAGGAAACCAATTTAAAATCTAATTTACTAGGATATTTAGTAATTAATTACTTAATAATTAACTCCACACGTGTTCGGAAATTGGAAGGGAGAGCCTTCTCGGAAAGAACAGGCAAAAAAACTCGGAAGGTCGTAATATTTTGTCTCCTCTTTTAAATCGTCAACATCACAATATAGCTTTATAACACTATATTTTCAATATTACGTTTCATTTACATGATTTTAACAGAAATGTATGTAGGAGCAGTTGTAACAGATTTTTAAATCTAAATCAAATGTTAAAGTGCACTCATGAACCACGGACCTACAAAAAAATATTTAATACTCAACGTCAATGTACTCACCATAGAATTTCTTCACCTTGTTTGATGGTAAGATACGACAAGGTTTAGCTAGCGTAGGCCGTAGTAGAGTGGCGACAAAGAAACTAATGCGTTACTAAAAGTCGACTATAATAACTTCAACATTCGATTGATTTTAATACAAACGAAAAATGTATAGTATGGTGAAGCGGCCAAATATATAAAATTCTATATCAAATCGAAGAAGTTCCACTTTCAATTTCGAAAAGTCGACATCATTAGTATCTTTGAAGCTATTTCGCCTGCGCTGACCCGTAGACCTGCTTGCAGTTTTTTTTTAATTTATTAAGACACCAACATACATTAAACCTCACATAAATACATTTGAATGGTTTGAGGGACGCATAACTAATGTATAAGCTTACCTATAATATAAGCATATGAAATCAAGGAACAATATTAATATCTGATTCACTAGATGTGCTGTTACCTGTACTTAAGAGGAAACACTAAGGTCGACGGAATTCAAAAATAGGTATTTGTAAAATGTATTGCTGTCGCACTTTGCCCCTAAACAAACTAACTGTGCGCGATAGAGGCGACATGAAAGTTAACAAAATATACGTTTCGTAGCCCCCTGTTTTCTCCACTAAAACTAGACCGATTTCATTACTTTTTGCACTAAAAATTAGAGAACGGCTTTGACTGTGTTTCTATTTTTTGTTTTGCCATATAATCTTGTTGAATTTGTTAGCTAGATATGTGAAGATAGCAGAAACTCAGGCTATTTTTTAAATTTTTTAAGGTTTAAATCTTTTTTAATAAATAACTTCATAAAAATAGGAACATGCTGAAAGTAGTCATTGATTTGGAAAAAAATAACCAACTATTACCATTGGTAGGAAACAGGAGACTACGTTTAAATGGAAAAACGGCCCGTAGGTACCATTTCCTCTTAGCAGCATCGACACAGAAAATCAGGTTAATGAATAGGCAGAGGATAAACAAACGTCCTCGGTTAAGACGTGATTCTTAATTATTTTGCAATTAAAGTCACAATATCACAGAATTTCATTCCCTCTTCGCATGCATTTGTTGGTAATTCAATGTTTGCGTGATCGAAAATGAGAGACACATTTAACCAAATTTTAAACACATTTTACCCAAATGTGTTTAAATATTTCACAAAGTGTCAAGTTTAAACCAATTGATTTGGACACGGTGAGAATACCTCCATAGAATACCTCCTTTATCCTGTTCTGTCGTAGCAATCTTAACCAAAAAAAACATATCCTACAAACTATCGTGAGGCGAAAATTAACAAATGTGTTATTTAGGTCGCCCGTAACATGCGATAATAGAAACTGAATTGGCCGTTAAGTGTTTTATTTGGCGCACAAGTGTTAAGGGACGGCGCCATAAGATGTTCAATGTATACCAGTGTAGGTGTGTGCATCATGTACACGGCTGAGGACAACAGAACAAAGATACGCAAATACAAGAACAACATTTTAAGAAACCTTAAACTTAATTATCTGTTTCGGCAACGTAGGCCTACAACACGGTAATGGCGGCTATCACATTGCCGCCGCATCCCGCTGCGGTGTACGGAGGGACGAAATGCGTATGCGGCTGCGGAGACACGGAACCGTACCACACCGTACGGTTTGCTCCGTATCTCCGTCCGGTGCTGCGGTGCACGACGCCCCGCATTCATTTCCGTCCTGCGTTCATTTAACATTCGAATGTCGAGGTAAAAACAGATTCTAGTGGTTGATAAAATGAATATTCATTCAAAACGCTTCGCTGATCCATTATGTGCATGTACGTCCATTCTACACAAAAATCCGTACGATATTGCGAAGCTCAGTGTGGAATGTGGATACCCCGTAGACCGCACCGCATCTCTGTCCGGGAGTGCGGTACCGTCGTGCGCGCCGTACTCCCGCAAGGAGATGCGGTCCGAGTGTGTTATATTTTGTATGCAAATCAAGATTCTACAGTCAAAGTTGAAAACCGCATCAGCGCACACCAGAGCGGTGTCCGGTGCAGTGTGATAACCGCCTAATAGTATTATTAGAACAACATTTTAGGAAACCTTAATTAGTTTACGTATTATCTGTTTGTGTTTAGGCAATGAAGGTCCATAGATAAAATGAATTTAACGCGATAGTTTTAATGATGTCCAGTTAATTTTTAATCAAAGTTTCTGTCGGTAATCTCTTTACGTATGATTTTTTATGGAAAACTTTTTAATTTCTATATCGTTAGAATTTTCTGACGGTCATCTTTAATAATAAATCCATAATTTTCATATTCGCCTTTCAAACATACACATTGTATATATTCTTATACATATAAAAATCTCGCGTCACAATGTTTGTCCGGAAAACATTACGAAGGCAGCTTAATATGACATTAAATCTTTAAAAAGATTGCAACACAGAACACCATGATATATTTGCTGGCATGAACATACACGGTGAGAACCCTTATTGAAATAACCGTTTATTACTGAGTGCCCATTGAAAAATCTGGAGTGCGTCAGTCTAAATCGGACTCAGGAAATGCATACCCACCCGCGTTATGTGCATGATATCGAGAACGAATTTCGGCCACGACGCTAAAATTAGTACAAGTTTCGTTCAACTCTGTCACAGAGCTCACAGGCCATCAGCTAAACTGAAACAGTTAGAAGATGTTACGCTAACAAACAAGAAACTGCGGATAGTGCTATGAAAATCCATAGGATTCTCCGAAACGATATTCAGGATTTGTCATACCTGCTGCATAGTCATTTTCGTCATGACAGGTAAAGGAAATTAAACCACGCTGGTCCAGTGCGGATTGGTCAACTTCACATACACCTTTGAATTTCTTCGCAGATATTGTATGCAGGTTGCCTCACGATGTTTTCCTTCATCGTTTTGGATAAATGAACACTCGAGTACAAAACGATCTATACGTACAGCTTTTAAAATACTCGTAATTCCATATTTACATTACAAGTTAAATGTTTGCTATTATTCATGAGCAGTTTTTAATGCCTTTGATTGATAAACATAGCAGGAATATCGAAGACGAATTTTACAAAAACACCAAATAAATTATGTATGACATAGGTTTGGATAGTCATTGCTTGTAAGCTTTTGAAATCTGCGTCCTACGCCGTATCAAAGATTCACTAACAGATCAACTGAACAACGAATGATATGACTTCAAATATACTGGAACAATGACCGGATTGTACAGGAAGACTGGCTTCATGGTCTGAATAGCTAATACCGTTTGTTAGATGTTTACACGAATACACGACTGGAGTGGAGCTATATTTTGAAAAGGAGGTGAGTAACATTGGTTTTGGAGGATATCGAATCGAAATTATACAACTTGTCTCATAACTCCCCATAAAAATTGTAATATTTATTTAACCGAAAAGAAAGTTTCAACCTTAATAACTTGTCATATCAATGAAAATTCAATTTTAGAACAGTTTTAGGTTGGCACTTTTGATAGTTTAAATAAAATTTTATTATTTTATAATTTAATATTATAATTTCTATGGGGAGATATGAAACACGTTGTATATCGATATTGGATATTGGCTTAATGGAAACTATATATAGGTGTTTTTTAACTATATTCCTTAAAACTACATAATATATAGTTGTGATACTTTGACGATTCGATACGAGATTCGATATGATTGTAGAGGTTTTTTACTATACTGACAAAGATTAGCTGTATATTGGCGACGTTAAATATTTAATTTTACGTGCTAAAGGCCGTAAGTTAAGATAATTAAGGTTGAATTCGATATCGATATGAACTCAACACTACGAAAATTTTAGAATTGCTATTGCCTAATCAGCCCTGCGAGCATGGACTTGTCGATCGACATAATTATATCGATCGACAAAAGCATCTGTCCTTTTTTACGCCTTAGGAATATCTGTCAAATTTATCGTTTTTTGTCGAGTATGTCGATCTTAGCTGTCAAATTTTGTTTATCGAGAGTTCCATGCTCGCAGGGCTGCCTTGATGCTATGGTTACCCGAACCCCCGCGTCCTGCAATTCGCTTGAGATCCCTGTCACTGCGCTTCCAATGTCATTGTTCATCCTATAGATGCGCCGAGGATTGTAACAATTTTGATTAAAACTAAATCCTATCCTGCTAATATATAAAAATGTGAATAATGTCACTGTCAGGATGGATAGATGTTTTAACATTTCACTTCACGCTATAACTACTGACGACTGATTATTGCTATGAAGCTATGTAGGAATCTTATTTCACTTATCAGTCACAGCGGAGTGTCGGCTCCGCATGTATTGCTATACAAAATTGATTTCTATTAATGAATAGAAAAAATGAATAAGTAGGAATAATTATGCATTTGCGTACACGAGAGCGAGTTTCCTTTGCTTTTTATTATAGCGGTGATGTGGTGGCGAAAGTGAGATATTAAGGCGCATAGTGAGGTCAATCATAAAAATTCACTGCAGAAAAAACCGGTTCTCTTCATAAATATTGAATAAAAAAATCTTTAAAAAAGATAATTATGTTATTATTCAACGCATTCTTTAGAGGATGGTCTTTTTAATTTTTTGAAAAATTAATTAAAACTTGGTTAAAATGTGACCCAAACATGCCTCGATTTTAAAACTTTAAACCTAATCGCGTGGTAAATATTAGGTTAAATCATATACTTTCGATTTCAATAAATAAAGTGAACAATATTCTAGAGGATGGTCTTTTTAGATTTTTTTATTTGCTTTTATTAATGTTTAATTTAAATAATTCATCTTACGCGTAAAGGTTTGCTTAAATATTCCCCTCACTCTCACTCACTCACTCCTATGTAATCAGTGCGGGACGAAAGACGCAAGGTCATTGGGAGCACTATGCGCCTTAACACGCAAACTCATGCAAGCTAACAATGACATTGAGGCTAAACTGAAGGGTGCTCCGTCAGCCCGCGTCGTGGTCACGGACGACGACGTGTGTCGGAAACTTGTTGCTAGTCGCTAGTCGACAGATTAGAGCTTTTCGTATATTACAAAGGTTCCAGGTAAAGAAATACATTTTTGTAACAAATAAAGTTTGCAGTTTCTACTATAACTGAAAATTGTAGTCACAATGCGACTTCCTAACCCATGCAAGCGCGGATCCACCGTTGTAGGCACGATGGGTATGCCCTCAACCCTAATAGACTTTGACATCACACTTTCACGGTCTATTGAGATCGTTAGGCTGATTATAATACCTTAATAATACTTATTATAAAAAACAATTAATTTTGATCAGGGCGTTGTATGTTTTGTTAACATCTCCTTTGTGACAATGTACCTACTACATATTATCGATCATGAGCGAGATCATACTCCGACTTGCACTTAGCCGATTTTCGGGTGGCTGCATGCAACCCATCTGTGGAAACAACCTTTTTTGAAGGCTGGATCCGCGCCTGAACCCATGTCCAACAATAGACAGATACGGCAGATGATCTAAAAACATATAATTAGACAACAAATAGTTGGAAGCCTATCACTTCCAGACTCAGTTCTTTGTTATCTCTCGAGTAAGTACACACTTTAAAGTATTTTATAAGGATTTACCTCATAGTCAAGCCATTACAGTACTATAGGCGCAGTTCCCGCGTCACTTGAACACCGCATGATTAAAAAAACATCATTGTACTACTTGGAATTTACTGTACAGAGAAGGACGGATACGAAATTTTGATTATCGCTTTTAATAATAGCCGAGCTAGGCACTCTTCCTCAATGTAATTCTAATTCAGAACTTGGTAGGTATAGCAAGTTTGTAAAACGCATAAGTAGTGGTGGCAAAATCATTATTAATTAAATCAAGACTGCGGAATCCTCAAGAGTGCAGCACATGGCACTCCACCACACCTAAATCTCATTACTAGGGAAACACGCGACTTTAGCCGGGCAGCTATATGATGAGAAACTCAGAAGTTGCAATAAAAAAATGTGAGAAGATAATTTAATGTCCTATTTACCAATCTTAGCTTAGGAAACTCCTACGTAAGCTGTCACTTTTGTATTTAATGAAAAGAATGTGATAGCATACCATTTAAGAGTATCCTTTTTTTTTGTCCGGAAAATGCCTGGCGCACTTCCAGCTTACCGGGAGATCGGCAGCGGTGTGGAAGCCCCACCCACTAAAAACCCGACAGCGTCCTACTACCGCGTAGCCTAGGGGAGCCTTCCGGGAGTCCGATAGGATTCGTCCAGAGCTCGACCCTAGATGCGGTTAGCTGTCTTCTGGACAGCCACGTCTTTGAGTTGAGAGGGCAGACTCAAAGCCGCCCCCACCCCCATATCACCGCTAGGAAGGCGTACGGGATACGCACGCCGCTTCGCCGGAATCAAACAGCGAGCTATGCACCATCCCCGGTCCGCAGCTCAAGGTTCGCTGACGGCAACTCCTCACTCAAGACAAGGTTGGTAAAATTGGCCATAAGACTTTTTATATCGCGCGGATATCGATATTTTGAAATGTCGGCTTTCCATTCGTCTTCTCAGTCACAACACGCCCACTCAAAGGACTCCCCGAAAAGCATCTCTCCAATAATATTTATTGCAAATAAAAAGATGCTTTCCGCGAAAACCTCTTTTTTGAACAGGGATAATCTTGACAGATATCGCGACACTGGTGTCGAGCCTTGCTTATCTCTAGCGGCTTTCACCTCACTAAAGCTCCCTGTACGACCTCTCCGCTCCATCGGTCACTCGGGATTGAAAAGGCTCAATCCCCCGAACATCCCCCGGGTAGTAAGCCCCGGGATTTTACGTGCTGAGGATCACAAGGTCCACTTTTACGATTCCCCGCGGTGTATCGAGGCAAAGGACAACCCGCGGCCCTACCGCCTAACTCATAGCGATATGCGATGGCGATAGCGAGCCACTTGCTTTCGTTTTAATTTTTTTCGTTTTAAACGCGCATCGCAATGAGTTAGGCGGTAGGGCCGCTGGTTGTCATCCGAGAGCTCCAGTCAGTCCACGAAAGCCCATCTCTTCCCAACCTGCAGAATCATACCAGCAAACACTTTAGTTTCTTATTTTATTTCCGTCAAAGTACAGTAATGCGTCTAAAGTCCTACATGCCACCCTTATTATTGATTTCTATTAAGTTCTGTGTACCCCATAAAACTCTCGTATATATGGGGATATTAATATCAACACATCAAAATGTGGATAATTATGTGTAAAATCTTACTATTTTGCATCTGATAACGGACATTAACATTGAGGCACATTTTTCATTTGTACGTCTCACCATTATTAAAATAAACCAAGCTGTCGAGAAGCTACCATACAAACATTAGCTGGATCGAAAGTGGAACCTGCTTATATGGGTACCACCCATGACTGTGCCCTCTTGGTGTGGTGTGTTGCATTGCAATTTGCAACGTACGTGACTTGCGACATGTACGCCTTTTTATCAAAACGATTAAAAACTTTTGTACTTGCGCCCACAGAACAAAGTATTTTGTGCTCACACCCGAATCCATTGAGACAATAGTTATCTAGATTCTAGGAATATTAATGTTTACTCTTTGTCCAATTAATGATGAGTTCGTATATTAATTTTGTATTTACAAATGATCTTGTGACACCAGACTTAACTAAAAGTAATCACTACTTTTAGTCACTACTTTCACCAACTATTGTAAAGGCGGTAAGTATCATTCATTTCATGTAAAATAAAGCAAACTGTAAACGTAAACAATTCATGTCTTGAGGTGTATAATTTTCTAAATTAAACAAATATTGCTGTACAGTGATTATGAACTAAAATTGAGTTTAGTAATTTTTTTATATCATTTGTTACATTTACAATTTTTACTTTATTTATTTCAAATAATTAATTATTCATTATATTTCACTAAAGAAGATATAAAAGCAAAAAGCATCTGTTCTATCTGATCAACTTCGTTCTGGTCTATTGCACATTAAAAAACTTGAAGGAATCTATCTGTGCATATGTTCCTTTCTATGACTGCCAGCAAAACCAATAAGTATGCTCAACTACCAAAATATTTTTTATACAACTAAGTTGGCAAACAAGCATACTGACCACCTGATAGTAAGTGGTGACAGTCACCTATAGGTTTATGTGATTCTTGTGAAATTCCAAAAGTGAAGTTCCCAAAAGAACCACAGTGTATGTTGCCAACTTCTGACATAGATAACATGTAAAATCACAGTACCTAGTAATTTGACTGCCATATCTTACACTTTAAACCAAAACACAGCAATGCAAGCACTGCTGCTTTGCAGCAGAAATAGTTACTCAAGCAGGCAACCCTGGTACAGAATCTCAGAATCTCCCCCTAGTAAATTTACCATTTATAATAAATGTTATTGATTAAAGTGTAAAAAAAGTAAATGGAACCCACAACATACTAAACAATCCCAAGTCTATCAAAACTCATACCAGATTAAACTCCAAATTTTATTAATGTGTTACCAAATAAAAAAATAGGGCTGTCTGGTTCAGTGGTTAGGTCTCATTATTTTCTAGATTTGAATCCCAGCGTACAGGGATTAACAATTCCTTAAAGTAGGTGAGTACAGAAATAAGGATGACCTAAAATAGTGGGCATCTCATATCCCAAATTCCAGTACATTGCCTCACTCTTATTAAAAATATCAGATTGATCAGTTGTCAATTGTTTCATGGATGTACAGTACAACAGTCAAAGAATTTAAATATCTAGCAGGTGGATAATTATTATTATTTGTATTAAGTTTATATTTTAGTTTGTTGTGTCATTTCTTAATACAATGAAATCAAAAAAATCTTAAGCCTGCTTGATTGCAACGGGTTTTTATTACTAAAGAAAATCAAGAAAACTATAAAGATTATTGTGCTATATGCAGTGACAACTAAGACAATAAAATTGATACTCCTATGAAAATTTAAGTAGTTGAGGTTCCTATGCTAATTTAGGCAGTATTTAATGGTAAAAAATAGAGAGAGTTCAAAAAATATTCTTGCTTGAAAATTAATAAACATATTGAGAGAATTTTATAATGTTAAAAACAACTACCCTCATCATACCTTAACTTAACAAAATAAAGTTGAATACGTTATTGTCTTAGTATTTTAGGTATTTTTATTTATTTAAGTATCTCATGATATCGAATTACAACTCAATTACAGAATAGGTGTAACTATTTTTCGTAACTAAGAATCAATAGTTATTATTATTAAGCTCAGCGTTATTAGTGTAAATAGTATGTAGGTGCTTAGAATATAGGTGTTTTAAAGATAATTCAATGATAACAACAACATTCAGATAAGAAAGCTATAATTATTTTTGTTTTTACCAGAGTGGCAGCTACAACTATGACGACTTTATCAAAATTAAATAACCTACAACAGAAAATTAGAAACAAAAGGGCAAAGGGTATTATTGAAAACAAGGTACTTACAATTGAAAGCATACTATGCTCCAGGAGATAATTGTAACACTCTGCTTGTTAAAAATATTTCATCCCAAACTATAAGTGAAAACACAACACTGATTTTATATACTTTAGAATACAGTAACTTCTGCCTTGATAACTTTCTTGTGAAATCAAATGTCATTTACCTAAATGTCACTCTGATTTTTTTTAAATTTTGTGCTGTTTATAAAATGTATGCTGCAGATTTACGAACGCACAGTGGTCACATATCAACGTAACACGTCTCGTTCGGAATCGCGCTCAACACAAATTGATATTTTTGTTTGTCTTCGCTTTGTGAAACTGAATGATTGATTGATAAAAGAATGACCATGAATGACAGCAAAATGAATGAATGTTATGTTTTGTTTGATACCTTCAGTGAGCGAACAATTAAAAAATAAATCCGCGCATTCCACTTAAACAGTAAGCACTAAACGCACATTTACTGAGTTTCCCACCTTCTAAAATCTGCGTATTAACTTCATGTGCTCCATACATAATATTAACTTTACTCAGAAGAAATGCAAAACATGGTTGACATCAGATGAAAAATGAGAGTAAATTAGTTTGTTTGTAATCTACCGGTGTCGTTACGCGTTAATAAACGCAATAATTTTTACGTCACAGAGATAATGATCAACAGCTTAAATTCAAATAAAAAAGCTGGAACACTTACTCAAATCCAATATATTAACGACAAGCAGTTTTATCTATCATACAGTCAGAAACCTAGGTATATATAAAAGAGAAAATTATTTTAAGAGCATGTTAGAATCGATAAATAAAGGCGTCATTGAAAATTCAAAATTGTAAAATTATTTTTGAAATCCCCCATACAAATAATAAAGTGGATGAAAAAATGAACGAGGAATTAAATATTAATTTTACAATTTCGAATTTTCAATAACGCTAATTATCTTTTATACTTATATCAATTCTGAACATGCTCCTAAAAGGGTTCACACGGTTTTGTTACACACTGTATAATAGCATAAGCTTATTCCAAGATGGTTGGGCTCCACGGCTCCACCTGTATCGAAATGGGTTAATAAACACAATTATTATTCTTACACATATACAGTCAACAGTGTGGCCCATGCATCAGTGGCATTGTTAGTGGCATTTGTTATTTTCTTCATAACTTTGATAACGCTTTGATAGGCGAATATAAGACGGCCAAGTGGGCCGTAAAAGCTACCAATTCAAAACTCTATGCTGGTCGCCGAAAATACTGATAATTTCACGTAAAAATTATTGGCTCCACAGATGTAGCCTCTATTTTTAAGAGTTATTTTTGACGCGTCCAATAACACGTAATCAAGTAACAGATTTTCCCGGTTCTCCATATAAGCATCACCATTCTTTCACGCTAACATCTAATGTTAACCATCTTTTGCGTTTCATTAAATGTTAACATTTTTAACTGCGTTATTTTTCACAGAGGGAACCTAACCTAAAAATCAAGATAATATTGTTTAAATAGGACGTTAGCATACGATGCTAAAATGAAACGCGATGATGCTAAAAATGATGAAAATGCTGCTTAAGTGGAACGCGCCATTTGTTCTATGTTTGTCTATTGTTGCTGAGTATTACCAGCATTTAATATTTGTGTATATTCTAGGAAGTACTAACAAACTAAGATTTTTGGTTTCGAACCACAAAGAAATTGAAAACTAACTTAAGAAAAATAATTTTACCCATTTATTCTAATAATGGAGAATATATTAGGTTGGGGAAAAAGTCTTTTCGCATTATAGTATGTATAAACTTGTAATAAAATCTCTTTGGCTATACTATTTGTATCTGGCTGGTTTTGGTATCATTGAAAGTTTAAATTTTAAAGAACATAATTCCAAATTCAAATTAGGAAAATGTGTGATTTTCATTTGTTTTTCGTACCGCCAAGATGAGTGAATCTAATGAAGAAATTCGATACATTTTAAAATTTTACTACAAAAAAGGTAAAAATGCAACGCAAGCCGCGAAAAAAATTTGCGATGTTTATGGACCTAGTGCAGTGTCTGTGAGAGTAGCACAAATTTGGTTTAAGCGTTTTCAATCCGGATATTTTGATGTCAAAGATGCACGTCGCTCTGGTCGCCCTATTACAGATAAAATGGATGCCATTTTTGAAAAAGTGGAGCAAGATCGGCATGTCAGTAGTTACGACGTAGCTGAAGAACTGGGAATTGACCACAAAACAGTTTTGGCGCATTTGAAAAAAACTGGGTACACAAAAAAGCTCGACATTTGGGTACCTCACGAGCTCACTGAAAGAAACCTAATGAACCGTGTACTCATTTGTGATTCTTTATTACGACGTAATGAAACCGAACCATTTTTTAAGAAGCTGATAACTGGTGATGAAAAGTGGATCACGTACGACAAGAACGTGCGAAAAAGGTCGTGGTCAAAGGCCGGTCAGGCTTCACAGACTGTGGCGAAACCCGGGCTAACTCGCAACAAGGTGATGCTGTGTGTGTGGTGGGATTGGAAGGGCATTATTCATTATGAGCTGTTACCACCAGGCAGGACCATCGATTCTGAACTCTACTGCGAACAACTGATGAGATTAAAGCAAGAAGTTGAGAGAAAGCGGCCGGAATTAATCAACAGAAGGGGTGTGGTTTTTCATCATGATAACGCTAGACCTCACACATCTTTAGCCACTCAGCAAAAATTAAGAGAGTTTGGCTGGGAGGTGTTAATGCATCCGCCGTATAGTCCTGACCTTGCACCTTCAGATTTCCACCTGTTTCGGTCTCTTCAGAATTCTTTAGGCAGTGTCAGGTTAACATCACGAGAGGACTGCCAAAACAACTTGTCGCGGTATTTTGACCAGAAGTCCCAAAATTTCTATAGCAATGGGATCATGTCCCTACCTACAAGATGGCAAAAAGTTATCGAACAAAATGGTACCTACATACTTTAGTTAAATGTAAATAAACTATATTAAAAAATGTTTTGAATTTTCTTAAAAAATGCGAAGAAACTTTTTCCCCAACCTATTACTTACACTTATTAAAAATCTAAAAAAGGAAAAAGGGGAGTAGAAGCAGAGGCGACTCGTCCTAAGGATAAGGAGCGCTGGTGCATGAGTTATAAAAATAAGTTATACGTAACTCATGAAATAATAAATATTTAATCACCTTTAACAGCGTTAAATATAATTTTTTTTTAAAATAACTTCCTCTTGGTCGTAGGAGCGCGAAGAGATGTACTCCTATGAATCAAAATTGGTAACAAAGTTTAATGCGGTTTTCAATACGTCCGAAAGAGAAACAAAACATTTGTATTAGGTTCTAGAATAATTAACCGGAGCGGCGCACCACACGACTGGCACGACGTGTTGTGGATCGCGGTCGGCTCAGCTTAAATTATTAAGTCTTAGTTTTACTAATTGAAACCTTAAATTCAAGAAAGGTTTATTATTTATTTTGGTAAAATGATTTCTTTTAGTGATTATTTTTCAATTTTGACAACACTTTTGAAACGTCAGAATTACGTCGAATAGATTAATTGTGAGGTATTTTTACAATTGTTATTTGAAAATTGCTTATTCTTTTGTTGTGCCTTTATTTTATTATTTCTAGTGCCAAACTGCACTGTGGCACCCTCATTTTTTCCAAACTTTTTTTTGCCAAGCCGTACAATATTGCCTAGGGACGATCGTTAATTATATAGTACACTTACAGTCTTGTCAAAGAATTTGCTCAATAGGCAATAACTTTTTGCTTCAATGAAATTATGTAAGGCTATAATGGAAATCAGTTTCACTTTTTTAAAGTTAAATTATACTGAACATTCATCAGTGTATTCGATGATGGATTTTGAATACACATATCACCCATCCCTTTCTTACCCTGAATGTCGTTGAGAGCCGAGCCGACTACGGGGGTTTATCGTCATTAACTAACTAACCAACTCATTTGGCCAGCGAAGTGTAGTAGGCCACATTCCTCCTCATCTGAGTAAAGACCCGTCCCGTGACTAGACCCTTTAGTTAGAGAAAAGCCACACTCTTAGTGTTACGCAGTCGTTCCGCAGAAAAAATATATGGAGATGACATTAGCTGCTATAAAAATAGCGTGAGGTTGTCACAGGCTAATGTCAATTCCTTACAATTTTTTACGAATTGACTGCGGAAAAATAAGCGTGTGACTTTTGTCTACGGGGGCAGTAGTAAAACTTACGGCAATCACGCCGAAAGTCAATGACTATCACGTTGACCAATTGCCACATATTAAAAAAGAAGAAGACTATCACGTTTGATCCGCCTTATATCGCGCTTACAGAGTTGGGGACACTTTTTAATCCCTAGACAAAAGCTACACGCTTATTTTAGAGAGAATGTTATGCGGCCGTACCACCTAACTCATAGCGATTACTCGCTATCGCCTTCGTGACATTAGAACAATAGTTCTAATGCTGCGATTGCGGCGGCAACATAAAACCCTGCGCTTACTTTCTTTTATAGAGCAGTAATGGAGGTACTGTGATTGTAAAAATTGAAAGCTATAGAATTTTTGAGGAGTCGATGGCGTAGTGCGTAAGGCTGTCGCCTTTCAATCGGGAGGTAGCGGTTCGAACCCCGCCACGTACCAATGTGTTTTCAAATTTTGAATTCATATGTACGTTTATTCGAAGCTTTTACGGTGAAGGAAAACATCGTGAGGAAACCTGCACACACCTGTGAAGAAAGAATTTCTTTACAGGATGTGTGTGAAGTCGACCAAACCGCACTTGGCCAGCGTGGTTGACTAAGGCCTAATCGCCCTAGTTTAGGGTAGGCTCGAGCCCCTCGGTGGGGACGTATAGAGCTGTTGATGATGATGATGATAGAATTTGTCCTAAGGGGACAGAGAGGCACAGATTTACATAATATGTATACAAATTACAATAGAAAGAAATAGAAATCTTTTGTTTGGGTGAAATATAATTTGTGGGCAAAAGTTTCATTATCACATGGCAACATTAGTTCCATCCGTCTCCGTCCATTTGCGTATTTTTAGTAAAAAAAAGTCGAAAAAGAATGAAAAATATTTCCTTCTTGTAAGGCTTTTTAAGTTATATTGCCTGCTGATTTATTTAATTTGTTGTTTATTGTGAGTCCCTAAATTCGATAATTTTCGCGTAGCTTTTTGTACAACGTACCTTATTTCAACGGTAAGTTATTGACATTTGATTATTGTTTGTAAAGCGAGAAAGTGACCGTTGCTAAATCTCATACCTACCGCTATATTGCAGATGCGATCTCGTTTCGTATCTCTTACCTTACAAATAAAATCAGTTATCAATAAGCCGGTACGAAATTACTAAGTTTTTCGCAATATCGTTAAGTGACTTTGGGAGTCGCCGTTGAATCATCGTTTCTTATGTTTAATTGTGCTTTAAATTTCGCTAAATAGATGTGATTGTGCACGCCTACGTTTATAGAAAGTGGATTTGCATTGTCAGGACAGCATATACTTTTTCTTTCTTATGTTGCGGCTGTAAGCAGTGATCTATAAAATTAAATATATTGTTACCCCACATGCATTCATTAATTTAAAAAAAAAACAGGTGCTTACCTTTAGTTATTATATTGAATAGGTTAAATTACACCCATAGACAGACAAATTATGACATACAGAAAGCCTTGATTATTTTTATGACATTTTCTGTAAACTGGTGTGAGGTCAGGGTTAACTAGAATTCCTAAAGGAAAAGATGTAAAAGAACAATGTCAGTTTGTTTTCATGTAGGTACACTAGTTTAGATTAACAAAATAGATTGCTTTTGTGCTGTTGGTATGCAGCAAGGCTGTTTTAGTTTCTTTAAAACACAATTTTTTAATAAGATTAAAATATCATTGTTTCTTACAAATTTTGCTGTAGTTATTAGGTTGGTTTAAATATAATAAGAAATAATCATTCTGTCTATAACTATCACTAAACTAAAAACATGAATTTTTTGTCATACATATTTTGGTGAGGTTAGGCTGATAACTATACTAAAACACTTAAACATGTCATTTCATAGAAAGAGTATCATTAATATATACATATATATTTAATTCAAATGATTGGCTAGTCTGATCAAGTACATGTTAATAATTATATTGAAGAATCACCTATAAAGTACTCAGTAACTTGTATAAAATATTCACTTACAAGAACAATATTCATAACTATTGCACTATCCTTAACATTTTGTACTGTCTCTTATTTTTATCATTCAATGGTTGCCTGGACGAGATTGCTTACTAGCAATACGGCCGCCAGTTGTACCTTCTTATGTGTTTTTGCATTCCCGACTACTTAAATTGTTGTTTGTGTGCATTAAAGTATATTATTATAATTATTGTTAAAGGTAGCTGTAACTATTATCAAGAAAACTGAACCGAAGTGTGCATCACATTTTCATAATCATAAATAATGGAGGATGAGAATGAATATAAAAAATTGCCTACTGAAGACAAGTGTGTTCACGAGCTATGGAAAGCTAGAGTAGCAGGATATGAAGAAGCTATCAAACTATTTAATCAGATTGATGATGAGAAGGCACCCGAATGGAACAAATATTTAGGACTAATCAAAAAATTTGTAACAGATAGCAATGCAGTGGCACAAGAGAAAGGTTAGTATACTTTTGACTTTTTATCAACTGTTATGTATCAGGTATAAAATATTAGGTGTACAGTTAATACTGAAACAATATTGACTATTAACAGTATCTAGGCCTACTTGTTGATATTTTAGTTACACCAATTGTATGCTGTTATCTCAATGAATCCACACACAAAAATCGAAGTTCATTTCTACTTGCAACTAAATTGGTTGCCATAAGTATACAATGCAATGCCAGATGGGAAGCAGAGCATGTGAAAGGGATAGCATTTTATACTTCACAATTTCCCCTTAACTAATATAAATTTTTACTATTGAATACTTTGAACCCTTAAAATTTCAAAAAGAAATATGGTTTCTCTTGTTTATAACTCAAACTACCTTGTGTGTTCATAAGTCTTGATACAAAGTAAGACTAGTAGATTGTTTACCAAGGGAGCATTGAATTATTTTTAAGGTGAGTGTTGTTTTGAATTCAGAGCAGAGTGAAGGATTCTAAATTAGAATCATGAGCACACAAAGGTATTCAAAGTTCTTCACTCTAGCTAAAATAGTGCTGCTTCCGGTGACTCCCGTCTGAACATCCAAAACATTTTACGGACCTGTTGACCCATTGCAAGACTTTTGGTGAATATGTGTTTTCTCCATGTTAGTTGCTTATCCAGGTACATACCCAGATACTTTGTGTCGTCAGCTTGCGGAACCTGGACTCCATTAAGAGACACTGGTGGACAAATGCCTTTGCGATAAGAAAAAGTGACCTGGACAGTAAAAAGTTAAAAATAATATAAGAATAGGTACAGACATCAAAAGAGAATGCCCATTTTTGTATGGGGGTCCTACTAACTTGAGTCAAACCAAATTTACTCTCAAGAGCTTAGTTTTTATTTCATTTTTCACTACCAACAAGATTTTGTCAATATTTAACCACTTTTTTATCAACTTCTGTCCATGCGCGAACGCCTCCAGAACTTATAGGGCAACTTTAAACTGAAGCAGATTCGCATTTATAACGAAACAGGTTTTTGATTGTCGATGTCGCCCCGATTTGTACTACTTTTATTTTTATATTTTTTGTGAATTTAATACCAGCTCATCGGTGAGCCAGGTATTAAATTCACCTGGTAATACGTGCCTATTGTATTTCAAAAACTAATCTCCTAAAAGTTAAGGATCCTTTTATCATCAGCTCGGTGCATGACTATCAGACGTAAATACGTGAATTGCTTCAGAAAAAGCATAAAACACATCAGAGGTACCTATTAAATTTAAGGGTTTCCCTCGATTTTCATGGGATGACATGATCAGAGCCTGACTTTAGAGAATTGAATTGTCAAGGTATTATTTAGGCAACATTTTGTATCTGGTCTCCTAGTCTATCTACCCGAAGTAATGTACAATCGCCTACAATTTTTGGAATGGGGCATTGATAAACTCTGAATCTTTAAACAAAGTATCGACAAACTACCACCTATTTATATCAATAAACAGATTTGTCTTTTCGTTTTCGAGATCCGTGTAGCTCAGCTGGGGTAATGTTACCCCAGTTCAGCCACACATATCTCTGAAACGCGCAAGCTACAAGCTCTGAAATAAGCCGACCAACTACTGCTTTACTATTCCAGCTAACAGATTTTCGCTACGTCGCTTTGTTTTCGAGATTCAGCTGGCCCAGTTGCAACAACTTTTATGCGGGTGAGCTCTGAAATGGTAGATCGACAAACTCTGAAACTTCGACAAACTGCCGCGTATCTATATCAGTAAACAGACTTTCACTATGTAATAATAATAATCTTTATTTTTCACACCACAATCTATAAACATATGAATTTGTAACTATAAAAAGATACAGTATTGAAATTGAAAGACTGTGGCGGGCTGATACCCAAACTAGTGAGATTCCTGTGTCTCGGGCTATCAACCCTCCACCCCAAACAGTGGTCAAGAAATTAAGTGCACTTAATTAATACATAGCTTTGTACAAGAATCCACAAAAATAGAATACAGATAAAGTGTGGGATAGTTATGCGTAACTCATTTTAACAGAAGGTATACTAAACATAACAATCAGGAGTGATGAAAAACAAAACAAAAACTCCAATTTTGTATCATATACTTACTAACTTATCTATGTGAGCCAAAGTTCATTGATTAATTTTTAGAATTTCTTCTGTCATGTAGTAGTCTAAAGACTTAAGTTAAATTAAATGCAAGCCCGATGGGCACTGACACTTGTCCAACAAACTGCCACCTATCTATATCAGCAAATAGATTTTCACTATGTTGTTTCTTTTTTCGAGATCTCTGTGGCCCAGTTACCCTAGCTGAGCCACATATATCTCTAAAATGCGCAAGCGACAAACTCTGAAACTTGCCAACAAACTCTGACAAACTCTATACATTACAGCGGCATACTCAAACAATCTATTTTTCAGTTTTTCTTTGTGGCCCAGCTGGGGTCAGCCACACTTCCTCAGGTCATCGGTCCACCTGGCTGCCGGACGTCCTACACTACGTTTGCTGGTTCGTGGTTTTCACTCTAGGACATGTCTGCTCCAACAGCCATCAGTCCTTCAACAGACGTGGCCAGCCCACTGCCACTTCAGTTTGCTTATCTTATGTCGCAGGCTATCTCGGTGACTCCAGTTCTTTTCGGGATAAGTAACCTCTTTTCAGATTTTATCCTTCAAAGAAACTCCTAACATAGCTCGCTGAGGGACTTTGAATTTTTGGACTAGTGCCACTGTGAGTGTTTACGTTTCGGCACCGGTAGTCATGACAGATAGGACGCACTGATCACCTTTAACTTTAGGCACTATGGTATAGGCGATGAAAAGGCTCGACGTGCCTGCCCATCCCAACTGAATCCTGCGTTTGGCTTCTTTCTCGACAGTTTAAACTATTAAATTATTTTGATAAATATGTAATGGCGAAGACTGGAAATACTGGAATTAGAGTTGGTTTTACAGCTTATAAAATAAATATTATACAATCGATGCGATCCAGATAAGCTGATGATGCGATCCAGATAAGCTGATAAGCATCACCGTTTTCAGGGTTCCGTAGTTTGGTGCTAACATGTGATGTTAACCGCGTTTTGTGTTTCTTTCAATTTAATGCATCCTTAAATTACTTTCTGTGATTATGATGGTCCGAATTTTTGACAATGAAGTTAACTGTCTGAATACCCATAGAGGAAATTTCATTGGCATTAACTCTGACTATGAATTATGATTCTAACTCCGAGATACCACAAGATAACACAAGAAATATATTGCACTACCCTATAGAGATTCTAGTCAATTCCCTTACGACCAATCCAACCATTTTTTTTTTGTTTTCGGGGGAATCCTCATGGATACCCTGCACTGGGGGTACAGGGTTATGTTGGACTCCGACGAGAAGGTGACTCGTCGACCTACCAACTAAACCACCCCGGGGTTCAGCAGCTCGCCAGGTAGGCGGGGAAGGGGGAGTTGCACGCTGGTGCATTTATCCCCGTCATACCCCGCCCGCACGACCAATCCAACCAACCAACCAACTTAAAACCGAATCGCGACCTTCATAGTGATTGAACAACCCGGGTCAATCAAAATAATTGATTATTTTGATACCTACTGTCCCCGCTCCTTTTTATAATCCTACTAAATGACGTAATGAGGAATGTGATAGCGACACCAAGAGGCATTAAATGGAGTACCAACCACCTTGAAGATCTTGACTACGCGGACGACACCGTATTGATTACGCCGACTCAAGCCCATTTAGAAGCAAAGCTCGAAAGACTTCCAGCGGAAGCCGAAGTTGGAGGTCTGCGCGCATCATCAAACGCAAAACGGTGGAAATGCGAGTCAAGTCGGACTCCTTAGACCCATTATTGCTGGAAGGTGTGCCATAAGAATCCGTCTCCAAGTTTGTGTACCTCGGTAGTATCGTCACGAACCAAGGAGGAGCGGACGAAGACGTGGACAGTAGAATAAAGAAGGCCAAAGCTGCGTTCGTCCTCTCAAACCTGTTTGGGAGTCCAATGTGCTCACTCGACGCATCAAAATCTCCCTCTTCGAATCAATAGTTTAGTCGGTATTGCTCTTCAGTTGTGAAACGTGGAGAGTGACGTAAGGGCTGACGAACAAATTACAAGTCTTCGTCAATAAGTCCCTAAGGTCGATCCTCCGTATTTTCTGGCCGAATGATACGATACGAAGACCTGTGGAACCTCTGCCAGCAATTACCTATCGGCGAAGAAATCGCGCTGCGAAAATGGAGATGGATAGGCCACACACTTCGAAGAGGGACGACAAGCAACGCCAACATTGCTTTAGAGTGGCAACCATCGAACAGTCGGTGAGCCCGCCGACGTCCCGTACAGACGTGGCGCCGGAGCGTGGATTGCGAGCCTCGAGCAGTGGGACTAAGCTGGAGTGAGGCAAAGAAAGTCGCAGCGGACAGAAAGGCGTGGTGGGACCTTGTGAAGGCGCTATGAACCTCTGGGGTGTATTAGATAGATAGATAAACAATTTATTTGCATCATTATTAGGAACAGCAACAACAACAACAAAACAATAATCACCAATACTTTGACACAACCCGGTTCAAACGACCCGTTCGTTCGCGATTGTCACAGCTCTAGTAAAATATACAAATCCGGCCCTGACCTTAACCCCTTACTGACAAATTTAAAAACCGTCACACTCGCCAGATGATCTGTGTGCTGGACATTGCGTAAAGAGGGCTGGTTGTCCTTCGAACTTCTGGCGTAAACCTTAATGTTCTACCGGTTAAACTTTCTTCCTATTGAATATCAGCCTTTCGATAAACAATATATTTTTTGGACCCTTCTGCTTAAAAGGTTCCGGCATCGTTGCAGTCGCTATATGTGGACACTCATTTAAACAAGACACTTTTCTTCGACTGTAGATTTTAGCTTAAGATCATATTCAAGTATTCTTTTCATCAGATATTCGTATTTGTTCTCTGGTCAGTGTGATACATCCCAAAGATATTATAGTTGTACTCAAATTTTTTATTAGCGCCATTTTCAGGACAAGTAAAAATGATTTCCTGAGTCGTAACTTAAGAAATTTAAAATTTTAAAAGATAAAAAAAATCTGACATTCAATCAATGAAGACAATCTACATCTATGTTTTTTTTATTCAACTCTGCATCTGCTATTATCTGAAGAGTTCAATTATCATGTATATTTTTTTTGTGTTATGCCACCATCTACTTTCTCTTCTTAGCCCAATGGTTGACTGGTAGGGAGCGATGTTCACCACTAAGTCCGCCATATTCACAACTCGATTGTAACAAAAAAAGCATAAATAAATACAATTTAAATATCCCAATCGTCGATAAAAATAGCGTCGGTGGCGCAGTGGACTCGGCACTTGCCTTCCAATCGGGGGGTCGGGGTTCGAGACCCGCCATGTACCAATGTGTTTTTCGTTTCGAATTTCATATGTACATTTGTCTGACACTCCTACGGTGAAGGAAAACATCGTGAGGCAACCTGCATACATCTGCGAAGAAATTCAATGATGTATGTGAAGTCGACCAATCCACACTGGGCCAGCGTGGTTGACTAAGGCCTAATCACCCTAACATAGGATAGGCTCGAGCCCCTCGGTGGGGACGTATATGGGCTGTGACGATGAAATATCCCAATAACTACTAATTTTTGTATCAAGCCAACCTGATAGGTAATTGTAATTTGCAAACGGCGTCAAAAGCCAAATGAATCATAAGAAAATGGAAAAAGTATATTGATAAATAAAAAGAATGATTATAATACTATTTTGAGAGTACTGTAGCAGGAGAGCAGTACTATTGATTATTACTTCTTTCAAAAAGTATATTAATAGTGACATTTTTACATAGTGTAAAATAAGGTCGCTCCCTGCTGTCTGAACACTTAGATCTTTTAAGCTTCGCAACGCATTTTTTTAATGCAGTTTTCAGCAATAAATAGAGCCGCGGGTCGCTAGTAATGGAATAAAAGTATGACAAGGCGATGTACTTTCCAATTTAGGAGACAAGTCTAACAAGACAAGATGGTGCATGTAATTGCATAATACATAGTTACCATCAATTGGTAGTGTCTTGATCGCGATTTATGCTTGTTCTGTATTATTCTTGTGGCGATTGCACAACAGTTTGTCTCTTTTGAGAATCAGGCTTTAAATTGCAACAGGTAATACCAACAGCTACCTATTTAAAGCTTTCATCTACTCTTCATTTATGTCCATAGCTAATACTCATTTGCTTTATTAAAATGAGAATTTGACTTATTATAATAGGCTGAAAAGCTGTCATCATTTGAGTGTGAGAATGAATGATATTAAAACAAGACTGAAGTAAATGCAAACTGTAATTATCTAAAACAATCACAATATTAATTAAATTTCTGTGATTGAGAAGATGGTGAACTTATCGTTAAAAAGAAACTTTCATTCAGTATCTACATGCTAAATGATGAAAAAGCTTTGGTAGGTGCAATTCAACATTTTCAATGTATATTATACCGCATAAATAACTGCCTGATCTATGGACTCCACAATTTGCCCCATTGAAGGATAAAAACGAGATATTCGTTTTATTCGCCAAAATTGTATATAAAACCCATGAGTCCTTTTTGCCTTTACCATTTATTAAAATTTTATAAGTGTTTCAGTATAAACGCAATAACATCAAAGGCGTATAATCTTAATGAAGCGTTAAGTTAGGGGAAGCAAATGCTTCATTGTCTTATTGTTTGGTAATACATATTTGTATTATTATTACGCTTCACTAGTTGGACTCATTGATCCTTGAAAGTTTGACTACCATGTTTACAGAATTAAAAATGTTATGTCTTTAGAAGCAAAAATTAGTTTGATCGAGTGATATGTGTCAATGAGTTTAATTATTTTTTACATACTGTCTAAAAAAGGCTTGCATAACACTCGCTTAGGGCAAATTGCACAATGCTAAATACATTTACAGCTAAACATGCTTATAAATTAATTCTCCCTGTGTTAATTTCAAACAAATAACAGATAAAACGTTTGTTGAACACATTTACGGCTGGTTGCACCAAATTTACGTTTTAATATTTCGTAAAAGTAACAATATAAAAACGTAAGAATTGCACCATAATCTAGTTTCAATTGTAGTTTTATGTTATCCTTTACGTTTAAAAAGGTTGAATGTACGGCGCAAATCATATATTTAATAGTGAAACGACCCATTTTTAGGTATTAAGTTGTTACTTTTTACGAAATCGTATAACGTAAAACTTGGTGCAACCGGCTGTTAGTGTTAATCATTAAGAGAAATGTTGTGCGAGTTGCCCTGAATATGTTTGACTCTAAAAATTTACGAACATACAGTACAGGCTGATGAGAAATAGCTTCACCTGTATTTGTCAACTACAAAGTATTGCACTATCTACTAAAGGATGTGCTCTGCAAGCCACTAATTTAATTCTATACCTATGTGAAACTGTCACCCAAACTAGGGGCCAAAACTGCCACCTCATAACACCAGTCTGTTTACAAAAATGGTTATTGACTACTTTACTACGCCTAATTAGAGGGCTAACACATGCATTAAAGTTCGATCATATCTGTAGAGATGGTTGCAGTGTCACTTGGTTTTGTCTAGTTTACCCTCAGCCTTATTTTGGGTCCCGTAGTCAACATACAAAATCCTTAAAAAACATGTTTTAGATGAGGTTATTACTTGTTAAAAAGCAGTAGTAAACATGTAAAAACTATTACCGCTGATTACATTAAGCAATGTAGTTGGTAAGAACAAAATCTATACAATGTAATGAATGACAATTTAAACCGCGGAACCCTGCTTTTATATATATATATAATTAATCATACAACATTAAAATCAATACTAGAATACTTCTGGTAAAATCGATCTGCAGGCCAATTCTGGATCTTTCATCGTATGACATGGTATAATTTTGAGAAAAAGAAGTCATGAAATTCTACATTTCGTATTACCGATCTCCAATGATATCATCACTATGGCATAATTTCAATAATATCGTCATTAAATAATGAACAAATGATCAAAAATCTGACCGGCAATCGTATTTTTCGTTTCGCACTTTTATATCATATGATATCATTTGCAATACCATGAGATCGGTAATAGGTCCTCTGGAGTCTTCAACATACCCTGTTGACGCAATGACCATATAAAAGTGTTTATTTATTTTACAAATCGCTTAGTTAGCCAATTATCTTAATCTGTCGCCTCACGTTCGAGCACGCTTTGTTTCACTTTATGGTATCTACACGTGTTGTCGGGATTAGCTTGGACGATGTCTGACTATCTAATTATTGAAATCCGACCTGTTTGGGTTTAGGCCTTCTTTCAATATTTAATAAATTAATTATAAACCATAACAATGCTGTTGATGTTCTTGTCACTCCCAATGTTCGATACTACACGGAATAATTACATAGGTATTGAGCGATGAAATTGTATAATAATATCACTATCAGTAATTAGAGTATTCAGTTAGACACACTATTCAGTTTCATTAGAGTGTTAATGAAAACGTTGTTCAGTTACTCTTACCAAGGAAATTGCCGTTTAGTATACAAAAAAATCATTTTTAAATGTTTTTATTTCTGTTAATTAATCAATGTACTATTGATGCATCTCCAAGCGCAGTACCAATTTCTCAATGCCATTTTTAAAAAAATCAGATGTACGGGAGACAATAAACTCTTCATAGACATTTTGTATTGCCTGTCGAGTATTGAACTTTTTTCCTGCCAAGAAGTTGTCCAAATGTTTGGAAAAGTAGAAGTCTACCATCGCTAGGTCTGGTGAGTCAGGATGATGACGAAAACCTTCCAACCCTAATGACCAACCTTGTCTTAACTTAGGAAACTCCTAAGAAGTATGCTCTCACTTTTGTCTTTAATGTAGAGAATGTGACCTAAGAGTATCCTAAGCTAAGACAATTAAGGTTGCTGATATTGGTCATAATTCTTGCAGCTTAGTAGATCGTCATTTGTGCCGTGTGAGGTCAATTGCAACAGCAACGGGGACCAGCGATTAACCAAGGTTGCCTGAAGAATTGCGAGCTTCTCCATTGTGGTGGATGACGCAAACCTTCCAATTATGAATCTTGGAGTTTAGAAGACCGTCATTTGTGCCATGTGAGGTCAGCAGCGGGGACCAACGATTAAGGCCGGAGATTTGCGAGTTCCTCCATCATTGTGTTCAGTCCCTCACAGTGCACATCCGCAGTGATGCTCGCGCCATTTGGTGAGAAGCTGTGATGAATGAGACGGGCACTAGACCACCAAACAGGACCATCACTTTCTTTTCTAGGGTTTTTGTTTGTGGCATTGCCTAGTTAGTTGCTTAACCAACCAACATGAGGACCGCTTATGATTGCAAAAATAATCCATTATTCATCGCAAGTGACAAAACGATTCAAAATCCCTTCGTTGCTGTGTCTGTAAAGTAACAACCGCAAGGCATGCCTCAACATGACTAACCCGTTCGTTGCGCTGGCGATCGTTTAGTTCGTGCAGCACCAATTTAGCAAGCTTTTTTACCTTACCAATTTGTCACAAATGGACCTATGGTGTTTCGATGCTAACGTCGAAAAATGCTGTTAACTCAACCGTTGATTGAGTATCGTCACTTCGTTGTCGATTGCTGTTTTTAGCGATTACAGGGTTAATTTTTCAGATAAAACTTCCATGTCTTAAGCGTTTAAACCAATAACGGGTCGTGCGTTCGTTTATAGTGTTCACTTCATGTACACGTTAATGCTGCGAACTTGCGAGCCCTTTGTGCCGTATTGCTGTCGTGATGGAACTCGTATTCTATTGTCACTTGTTTTGTATCACATAAGACAAAAACACGATAAGATTCAAATGCACTGAAAACAAAACACTTATCTATAATAAATGACTAAATCTGAAAATAGAACTCCATATTTAAAAAATAAAATTTACTTGAATTTAAAATTTATTGCCAGCTATACATAAGTTGCATTCAAATGATAAATTTTCTGACAGTTGTTAGGAGGAGCGTCGGCACTGGCCTTCTAATCGGGAGGTCCGTGGTTCGATCCTGAGCCATATACCGATGTTTTTCGTTTTTGGAATTTTATATGTACATTTGCCGACGGTCCTATGGTAAAGGAAAACATAGTGAGGCAAACTGCATACATCTGCGAAAAAATTCAAAGGTGTACATTATGTGAAGTCAACCAATCCGCATCGGGCCAGCGTGAGCGACTAAGGCCTAATCTCACCCCTACATAGGGTAGCCTCGAGGCCCTCGGTGAGGACGTATATGAGCTATCAGTTTTGTAAAACGGCAAATTCTTTGGTAAATACGTTATAAACTTTGTCATCTTCTCTCAACTCTGTCTTATCTGATTATTAAGATTTTAGCCTATTTGTAAAAACTACAGATTCCACTTCCTTCTTGTATGTCTTGTTTAATAATGTATCCTTGTAGATATTTTTAAATTTCATCTGCATCCCTAAAATAATAAAATTAACAATATTTAGTGCAAAACAATATAGTATTTTACACAAATATTAAAACTACCTACCTGACTTTCGCGTTCCTTTCCATTTCATTTCCGATCCATGATAAACTTATCATTTCCTAAGGTTGGCAACCTATAACATAAAACACTGAGAAATTAAAATTCTCATTTGCCATTAAAATATTTAGTCGATCTAAAACTCCTGTCTTTGAACGGTCTATCCTTCTGTAGGTTTTACTTACAAACTATTTAATACGTCTTAATTGCTAGCTTCAGTAAGATGTTTCTAGGGTTCCGTACCTCGAAAGGAAAAAACGGAACCCTTATAGGATCACTTTGTTGTCTGTCCGTCCGTCAGTCTGTCTGTCAAGACCCTTTTTCTCAGGAACGCGTGAAGGTATCAAGCTGAAATTTCTATCAAATACTCAGGTCTACTGTCCCTTGGAGCTGTGAAAAAATCAAACTTCTAAGCCAACAAATCGCAATCAAGATACAACCGTTTATGCCGCAAATTTTCGACACTCGCAAGGGAATCAAAACCTACAGGGTACTTTCCGTGAACTCAGAATCTTAAAATTTGGTTCGAAGTAACGTCTTATAGCACAGATAAATGGAAAAATTGCGAAAACCGTAAATTTTTAGTTACATCATATAATAACAATATTTTTTAATAATTTTGTACGGAACCCTCGGTGCTCGAGTCCGGCTCGCACTTAGCCGGTTTTTTATTTTACATCTGTTAGAACAATCACCAAGAAGGTGATTGTTTATATAGAGGCACATAATGATTATATTCTCTATTTAACTCCCAAGGTTTGGAAGCCGCGCTAGTATTTGTGGAGAATTGCGGAAATGCGGGCAAGACAGCGGGGGAAGTAATGGCGGGAATCGTAGCGAAATGCATAGCCGCTCCCAAGACCAAGACCAAAGACCTAGCTTTGCAGGTGATGTTCTGAACTATTGTTTTTCACACTAATCAACACCATATGTTACAACAGATACCATGCACGAAATATACATATATATGTTACAGTCAAAACTCATAACCGGTCAAAACCACTTTTGACTGCAAAAATCAGGCAAAAGTGGTTTTGACCGATACCTTCAGTTAAAAATAGTTTTGGCTGATTTTTGTAGTCAAAAGTGGTTTTGACCGATGCCCTTGGTCAAAAACAGTTTTGACTGCAAAAACCAGTCATAAGTGGTGTTGCCTGATTTAAGATTTGGGTGGTATGGGTTCCCTTAGAATAGTATGACGCTGCGCTCGCTTCGCTCGCTCCGCTACGCATGGTCATGTTCTGAACCTAACCTAACCTGCAGTAGGTAATTTGTTACCTATTTTATTTTGTGGTGTCGGGGGGCTTCGCCCCCCGAGCCCCCCTATTTTGGGGGGCTACGTCCCCCCGTTCCCCTGCTCCTTAGTCTTTTAAACAAAAAGATGCCCTCTCTGTATTTCTTATCGTTAACATAGTAATTTAGGCGCACGTTTAAAATTTTAATATCCACAATCGATTATTCATAACCCACTTTTTGGAAATTCGAACCACTTTTGACCGATATAATTTGGTCACAAACACTATTATCCAATATTTTGCAGTTAAAAGTAGTTTTGCCCAACGTTGACTGCGAAAATTAGTCAAAATTGTTTTTAACTAAGGGTATCGGTCAAAACAACTTTGCCTGATTTTTGCAGTCAAATGTGGTTTTGTCTGGTTATGAGTTTGGACTGTAAAGGTGCCTCCAGACTCACGCCGAGAACCCCCGAGAACACCCGAGAAGCGTGAATGTGATGGGTTTCTCGGCTTCTCGTTCTCGGGCTCGCCTGTTCTCCGATCGGTGTCGGTTTTTTTGCCCGCTTCAAAGGGTTTCTCGGGCGAGAAAAGAGAACACTATCACACTCTCGTTTGTTCTCAGTGCGACTGCGATCGTGGCGTAGATCGCATGTTATCTCGTGCCAATTATTCTATAAAAAAAATACTTTGTGGTGTCTGATGCATATCAGTATCATATAAATAACTTCACAGTTATTGTATTTGTATACTCTTTCATTTAACATAGTCTCTCATCTGTGCTATCAGTGCTTAACAAAATAATTTGTGATAAATATCATTAAGAAAATAATTTAAATTCACGAAGATTTTAATTGTTTTGAGATATTTCGTTAGTCTTTTTAGTTCAGTAATTTTAGACATACGAGTAAAAAATGTGGAAAAATGAAACAGAGTTAAAGTTTAAATAATATTTTCACACAGAGCCCATTTTGTGGGAAGCAAAACGTTTTCTATAAAAAAGTACTTTGTCAATAACCACCATCGTTTGAGCCTTTTTTTCTTAAAATTATTTTTAATTTTCGTGTTAACGAGATTATAATGTGCTAACGCACACAATACCAAGGCAGTAGCACTGTCGTCCATTCCAGATCACGACCGAGAATGTAAATGAGAAGATCCCTGAGTGTGGATACCTTCTCGGTTCTCGCGCAAGTTCTCGGCGAGACTTCTCGCCGATACTTCTCGCGTGAGTCTGGAGCCGGTATAACGTATACATAGAGCAATAAGAATTGTTTTTTAAATTTTTTAATAATATGGTTAAGCAATGAGAATTAACTAGATAATGTGCTTCAACCATGTTGGTCTTAATAGGCTATTTGACAACATTGAAAATATACTACAAATTATGGTCATCCTATTAAATAATAGGATAAAAAACCATTTTTTATTTTATTTCTCGCTAGTTTATGTTTATTTTTTTTATATTTCACGAAATAAATTTTGAATAATTTTTTATATTTTATCTGTGTAGGAAAAGCCTATGATTGGTCGTAACTCTGGTGACGGCACACGCAAGTAAACATGGATTTGCATATGTCAACTAACTTATTTACTTGCGTGTGCCGTCACGCACGTCATGCTCGGCGCCATTACAGAAACAGCGCTGTTGCCGCGCTTTTAGAAATTTATATTTTATTATTGATTTTTAAAGATAAATAGATCTGATTTCCCGGAAATATTAATGTAATATGCATATTACAACATACTCGTATAGAATAATTTAAAGTGATTTTCTAAAATTAGTCAGAAAGCCTATCGTCATTTTGTTGATGTTTTATACTTACTTCTTGAAGTTTTGCGTGTTTATTTTGATTGTTGGCACCATATGAGCCACCCACCAATAACGTTACTAGTTGCTACAAAATCAATTAATCTGCTAAATGTTAACAGATCACTCTAATGTACGTTGAGATTGAAAAGCACGAAATAGTAGAGGAGGAGCTACTGAAAGGGATGGAACAGAAAAATCCAAAGGTGGTCGCGGCGTGCGTCTCGGCCCTGAACACCGCGCTGAAACTGTTCGGCAACAAGGTGATAGCTATCAAGCCGATGGTGAAGAAGATCCCTGTGCTGCTAGCTAACAGGGACAAGGCGGTCAGAGACGAAATGAAAGCTTTGGTCGTCGAAATGCACAGGTCAGTAAGTCGATTATGGTCAAATGATGTGACACAGATCTAAAGGTCCAGCGATTCAAATCCCTCCCGACGGTGGCTAGCTGCCACCGTCTAGAGCTAACGCACTGTGATGAAATCCAATACAATTGTTGTCCTATAGATTATTATGAAACCCCACGCGCTGTGGTTCAAAAAACTGGAGCCCAGACTGTGGTGCTATGTCGTTAAAGTGGATTCGATATCATTACCTATCAACTGACAAATTAGTTTATAGCATAGCAATTAACAACTAAAATTTTTTTAATTATAAATTCGCAAAGTATGTCTTATAAAGAAAAATCCCTTTATAGTTGTCATTGTTTACGGATGCAGGCCTCCCAACACCTTCATATTTTATGAAAATGTTCATATTTTTTTTCTTTGTCTTCATAAAACTTCATATTTAAAAAAACCTTCATATTTTTCATATTTTCCCCCAATGAAGATCAACTAAGGGAGGCTAATGTTTGCTCCAGTGGCTACTGTTGTAGTAAACACAAATTCAAAACTATCTTTTTATTCTTGTTAATACATAAATGGGGAGATAATTTTGATTGTAGAAAAAAAGTTATAATTTTTTTAATCGGTAAATTTTTCGCGAAGAACACAGGGGACTACGAAACGTATATTTTGTGTACTTTTCATAGGTATTTTCGGTCCGAGCTGCAGTTGTCCCTATCGCGCTCAGTTCAGTTGT